>CM060424.1:195346164-196802164 GCA_030545235.1 Helianthus tuberosus
CGCTATACAGATACATCCATAGGCTCCTCGGCTACTCTCTTAGCCAAAGGCATGATAGTAGTGGCGTCGTTGGGTTAAGAGATTTGCTTGTCCTCCATTGCATCCACAACCGCAGGCCGCTCGATGTTCCGTTCCTCATGCTCCGAAACATGCATCACAACCGCCTTGCTAGTGCACCGACTCCTATCTTCTTTGGGGGATGGGTGTACCGTCTCTTCAGGCACTTCGCCCACATACCAAGGTCATTTGAGAGGAGCCCATGGTCGGGTATGGTGGATATACACATATGCCGCTCAATGAACCTTATTTATGAGGCGGAAGACGGGACGGTGAGCTTTCAAAGGATGCAAGGTCATGCATGGAACCCGCAAGAAGCACTTGTCCTCCAAGCTCCGCAACATCATCAGTACCAATACCAACCCGAAGGTGATCCGGGCTAATCCTCCTCCGGAGGCGGTTTTCCTAATTTCCAAAGTTTGCATGATTTGTTGCAGGAAAACCTTATGTGCACCAGGAACACTTACAACATGGCGAGCAACACCTACCACCGGGTCGGAGCTATCGAAAGAAACATATACGACATCCAAGATGATGTTGGATACATACGAGACCACATTGCACGCCATGGAGGGGATGATGACGATGATGATGATGACGATGCTATGGAGTAGGCGGGAGGAGCGGAGGAAGAGAAGGTTGTTTGATGGTTTCCCAGGTTAACCCTTTTCCACTCTTGAACAATTGATGGCCTGCGTGCCAAGTGTTGAACAATTTACTTTCCCTAACTTCTTTTATTTTTCTGCAATTTTTTCCTTTTAACTTTGACATGGATGTTGAATATTGGTAAAAGTAGGATGTTTGCTATGGTATGGTAGGATGTTTATTGATTAAACAGGTACAAACGAGGCTTAAAGTACTAAGCATTAGTACTACTAAAGCCGAAGCAGGAAAACCGAAGAAAGAAGCCTGTTTTTCAACTTTGCAGACTGTCCACACACGCCCCCGTGCCCAGCCAACACGCCCCCGTGCCCATTCCCCTGAACCTGCTGTTTGTTTTAATTCTGCAGACCTTGACAGACACGGGGACGTGTCCAACCAACACGCCCCCGTGTTCACCTTCTGTAAGTCATCGTTACTGGCACCTGAGCACGGGGTCGTGTTCACTCAACACGGGGTCGTGTCCAGGAAACCAGTAACACAAAATTTTTGCTTTTTCACAACTTTTACACATTCAATCAACCTAAAAACTTATTTTGGGACACATTGAGGACAATGTGTAATTTAAGTGTGGGGGGGGGGGGGGTTGCTAAAACCTTGAATCTTGCAAGTCCTAAATACAAGCCTTACACAAAACTCTATTGGAACCGCTAATCACCCCAAAAATTTTTCAAAAATTTTTATTTTTTTTACTTGTCTAGGTTTAACTCGGGAAATTCAAGTTCTCAAAAAGGTTATATTTTTACGAATTTACAACCGATAGCGTCGTGATAAAAAGAACCAACATAAGAAAATTATGAAAAGGCATGACAAACTTAGTTAAAATTTGATTATATATACTTGATCATATAAAAACCCATTCCCACAAAAGTGAGTTTTGAGCCTTTATTGAGCATACAATTACATATCATTAGAACTAAATGCTCATTTTTCGTTTCTTGTGTGAATAGCCGCTTGGTTCTCACGACTCTAGAACTTGCCATGACGATACATTCCCGGTCCTTACCAACTTAAACCCGAGTAAGTAAATGATGGAGGCATTAGGACTAACCCTTTTTATTTTTTACACCATTATTTTTCTTTTTTACCACCTACCCAAAATCCCCATAGTTAGCCCCTTTGAGCCTAAACCTTTTCATTTCATAACCCAAACCAAAAAACCCTTTTACCCACCAAAACCTTTTTCATTTTTACCCCTTTGTTTTAGTAACAAGTTCGATTTTTCGTATGACTTCAAAAAAAAAAAAAAAAGAGAGAAATATTTGTGTTGATGATGAAGCAAAAGAAAATAAACAAACAAGTTCATCAAAAATAACTTTGTTTGAATACGTAGCTTCATCAAAATAAAAGTTACGAAAAATAGAAAGTCATACGAAAACCGACACTTGTTACGCTTTTCGCCCTTTTACTAACCACTAACCACCAACCCAACTGTAACAACCCTCATTAAAAGTCCTATTTATATTATTATTTTATTCAATAGGAAACCCTAATTGAGAGACCCAAGTGATTCTGCGCAAAACCTACAAATTTCAGAACAATCAGAATCAGGATCAGGGCCCCTAAAACTCAGGGGGGGCATTCCCTACTCAACGATTATCTTTATATCTCGTTGTCTAAATTAAATTTTACGAAAGTATCGACTCAGCAAGCCTACAACCACACGTGGCGACCCTATGGAGAAAAGTTAACCCTTACGGACCGTAAGGGTTATTTGTTACGGTCCGTAAGGGGTGACAAAAGTTGGGTATAAATAGAGGGTCGTGGGACTGGCTTCTGTGCGTTTGTTCGACGATAAAATTCAACTCAGGCGCGGAGATATCGTCCAATTACTTCAATTAACGCACACTAAATCACTAATTAGTATAGCGGGGTGCTGCTGCACAGGGTATTAACTCGATCGCTATTACGATTCATTGTCCGATCGATCAATATATCCAATGGATGTTTAAGTGCTGCCCACATTAGGGTTATACTTTGTCATTCGTCGTGATTTCGACGGGATGTTGAGTGCTGTCCGAAATCGGACTATACTCTGTCCTTAGTTGTGAATCCGCTGGATGTTTAAGTATCGTACTTTGTCGTTCGTCGTTAATTCGATGGATGTTTAAGTATCGCACTTTGTCGTTCGTTGTGAGAATTTGATCTCGTGAGTTATCGTAAATGCTGTATTGGTTAATTACCTAGTTTGTATGCACTAGGTTACAAGGATAAGAAATAGGCTAAGCTTTGCTCGTAGAAATCTGCAATGTGAGTTCATTTCTCTTTTCTCACAGTTTGTGAGTCCACTCTATTTTCTCACAATTTTATCACCTTTTTGTGATGCAATTATATTTACAAAGACTTTCCAAAATCCTAAAATGTTTATCAGTTATACTTACAGTGATTAAAGTTATATATTCTATAATAACTGCGGGTATGGGAGGTTTTATATATTATTTGATTTTCATTATTATTTGCCAGAAAGTTAGTCAATATTAGCATGACTACAATAACAGTAGAAATTATGCATTCTACTAAGATTATATTTTAGTCTTAGTCACGTTAATATATTAAATAATGATATTACAATTATTTAATTGACATATGATATTTGATAAAGTTATGGTAGTTTGACATAACATGATATATGTCATTTTCTGGATTAAATGGTTTATGCCATAAGTAATATATTTGACAAAGAAATGTCACGGGACACAATTAAGTCCGGAGTCACTAGTTGAGAGAATGATCAACAGTGACATGTCCAAAGACTCTAGTTGAGAGAATGATCAAACAGTGTTATGAATAGAAATTACTAGTTGAGAGAATGATCAACAGTAATATGATTTGAGTCACTAGTTGAAAGAATGATCAACAGTGATATGATCAGAATCATTAGTTGAAAGAATAATTAACAATGATATGATTATAGTCACAGGAATCGCCTAGGGACAGATAAATTGAATGATAGTAAAATATAATTACTTGATAAATTCACTATTGGACTAACATGAGCCAATAGGTGATATGATTAATGTCATATTGGAACTTCCGCTATGTGATAAATACTGATTGAGTTAGATAAATATAAATAGATATAAAAACCTTAATACTGTAAGGTATAGCAATATATTTTATAAAAAAATAGGAATGAATTCACTCAGTATTTTCGCTGACAAAACCTTTTTCAAACATTTTTCAGTTAATTACAATAGATTGGAATAAGAGCTGGATACAACACTGAAAGGCTTCAAGAAGTGGCTTATTTTATCAAATTAAGAAATATTGTTTTATGTAAACAAATTTATCTTATTAAAAGCTACCTTTATAAACATGGGTTTATCCCATCTATTTTAATAAATAAAATCCGGTGTTTCTAAACTCTGATATTTTTCCTAACTCACGGCCCTGATGAAATTTCCGCTGCAACGTTTTCAAAATAATCACCGGTACCGCTGGACTGTTCACGACACCCGATTCCGTCCAGGGTGGGTCGGGGGTCGTGACACCAACCACCTACCTTTAACCCAAGCCTAACCCTTTACCCACAAAGTCCTCTTGATATTTACAAAGGTATATAAGTTAAAAAGGAGGAGGATTGATTGCTTGGCAAGCCTATGGTAGGAGTAAGTTCCATGCCGCTCTCGAGTGATCCACAAAAATACATTTTCGGCCGAGTGTTGAGTGATCCCCGTGAGGTATGTGAACTTGTATATAAATAGAATTTTACAAAGGCATGTTATGCCCTAATAAGTAATTTCTCTTATGAAAAGTTTTTAATAAATCATGACGAATAGGATTGTAAATAAATAAAAATTAAATTAAATAAAGAATCTTGGAAATCCCGACACTCTACGACAAGCCCAAAAACCTTCTTCTCTACCCATTCCATTTGGGAGTGTAAATAGCCACATATTAAAGAGTTTTGCTTGAGGACAAGCAAAGATTCAAGTGTGGGGGTATTTGATGTGTTCAAATATTAACATATAAATTTCATCAAATGAGGCATAAAACTAACCTTTTTTTAGTACTAATGTTGGAAAAAGTGTGCTTTTGTCTTCCTTTTGTATTTTCAGGATTAAATGAGCTCAAATTAACAAAAGAAGCAAAAAGACATCAAAATCTAACATAAATACAAGAAAAAGGACAAGACGTGACATGCCCGACCCCACTACAGCATCTTCCCAAGAAAAACAAGAGATCAGAAGCCTAAACACGCCCCGTGCTCAGCCAGCACGGGGGCGTGCCCAAGTGTCAGCAGAAAAGACAAAGTGGTAGAAGCTTCTATTGCCCACCACGGGGCCGTGCTCAGCGGACACGGGGCCGTGGTCAACTATAAGATTCGCACAATCCAGCAAATCTGCATAGTACAAAGATTCTTCTGCACACGGGGTCGTGCTCAGCGGACACGGGGGCGTGGTCAACTAATAAGACAAAGCTGCATTAAATGAAGACAGAGAAGGATGTGGACACGGGGCCGTGCCCACTGGACACGGGGCCGTGCCCGAGCTTCTGTTCAGCCTATAAATAGAAGTGCTTGGCTCAAGCTCAAACCATCCCTTAGCACACCACCTCTCTCACACTTCACCCACCACCACCATAACACCATCATCCACCACCATCATCCATTGTCCATCATAGAGTGTGTGAGTCGTCTCGGGATCCAAGATTGATCGTAAGAGTTCTTGACAATCAAGGCCATGTTTGCCTAAGTCTCTTACATCACTTGGTGAAGACAAAGTGTCTAGTGTAATACTTTTTATTTCTAATCTTTTGCACTTTTTACTTGGTTTTGTATTAATGACTTTAATAACTAGTTGCTTATGTTGAAGGTGCTCTTTCCTTATCGTTTGTCCACGGTGTCTTGAAATTATTTTACTGTCTATATAAAATAAAAGATTTTCACCATTCATATCTCCACGGTCTATATGGAGGTATGTTGGCTACCTGGTCGGGGGTTAAGGGAACGGTTTGGTAAAGGTCTTGCCATTGTTTAACGTTTAGAGGTCCTGCAATGGACCTGGGTCAAATTTAGTAGGACCTCCTTCAATACTTAACGGTATTGGATGGCGGGGGTCCAAACTCTTTGATCCCCTCATAAGTTAACTACTATTAATACTATAACCCGGCTATTTATGACTGTATCCCTGCTGACTCAGACTACTTAGTCGAGGGTAACGTCACCTCCAAAAGAGGGGCCTACCATAATATTGCATTAATAACTTAATTCATTATCTTCCAATAATCCACCCTTTTAGGATTGTATCCTTGCTGACTCAAACTACTGGGGTGAGGGTAACCTCACCTTCAAAAGAGGGGCCTACTACAATAACTAAGATAATCTCTTAATTATGTGCAAAAGTGCGGAAATAATCAAAGGTTACACTAGATACGAGTCGGAACCAAGTGATTCATCTTGTCTATCTGTTTTTATTTTTATTTTTATTTTCAGCATTTTAGTTAGTTTTTATTTTTCTTAGTTTAAAAACATTTTTTCTAAACTTTCTATTTTGATTAGACGTTGAGGATAAACCGGTACTAAAAGCTCTTGTGTCCTTGGACGACCTCGGTATCTTGCCAACACTATACTACGCTCACGATGGGTGCACTTGCCCATATGTGTGTTTAGTGTTAGTAAAATATCGTGTTTTATAAATTTAAAACTTGACTAAAAAGTGTTAAAGGGGCTTAAAATATACACCTAATATATATAACACTTCACACGCATCAAGTTTTTGGCGCCGTTGCCGGGGACACAAGGATTTTAAGAAAGCTTAAAATCGACGGCCTAATCAGTTTTTCAAAACCTTTTTTTTAAAACGCGCGCACATTTTTCTGCATTTTAGTTTAGTTTGCATTTACAGTAACCTGTACACGGGGCCGTGTTCGCTGAACACGGGGCCGTGCTGCACATTTTCATAAAAACGCCCAGTAACAGTAGCTTGAACACGGGCCGTGCTCACTGAACACGCCCCGTGCTCAACGAAATCAGTGAATTTAATTAAAACGCCCAGATACAGATCCTGAACACGGGGCCGTGTCCACTGAACACGGGGCCGTGTCCAGCCTCTGTTTCCGTTTTTATTTTTGTTTTCTGATCTCGAGACTCAGTTGTGGTCTGCTGAGTGATTCTTATGGATCAATACTCAGGAGGTTACAACTACACCTATGATGAGGATGATTATAGGGGTAATTATTGCACTAATTGTCGTAACGCACGATCGGTTCAAAATAATCGCTCATATCAACCATCCAATTCATACACCTATTATGAGGAGCCCAGGTAAAAGCCATCAACTTCATACACATCCTATGAAGACCAAAGGTATGAACCTCCTCCCTCATACTCATATTTTGATGAACCAAGGTATGAGCCTTCATACTCATACTTTGAGGAACCAAGATATGAGCCACCACCTTCGTATGTTTATTATGAGGAACCTTGGCGTGAACAACCCACCTCATATGAGTATTATGAAGAACAAAATTACGAACCTTATCCATCATATGCTTACAATGAAGAACAATGGTGTGAACCATCTACTTCATATGGGTATTATGAGGAACAAAGGGTCGAACAACCGAATTCAAGCTTAGAAAATACCGATTCTTTTTCTATAACCGAAGTAACCGAGAGGATATTAGAACACATGAGAGTTATCGATCGCTGTATAAGAGAATCTCGCGCAAGGGAAGAGGAGTCCCGCGCAAGAGAAGAATTAAAAAATGAAGAGATAACTGAAATGGTAAAAATGGAAGAACAAATAAGTGAAAAACCGACACATGAGTTAAACAACGAAATAGGTGAGTCCGACAACGTTAAAATACAAGACGAGTCTAATTTTGAAGAAATTAACCTCTTGTCACCTTCTTTCGAAAATCATTGTTTAGTACCCACTCATGCTAAGTTTTTAAAAGAGTTAAACACTAACACTAAAATTGACGAAACGGTAAGTGTTAAGTTAACTAATGATCAAACTTCGCTAATAAAAGAAGACCCATTTGAAATTAACATTACACCGGTTCCATGTTTCTTTCAAAATTCATTTATTAGTAACGTCACAATCGATAAAGATCTTTGTGTTAACATAATGCCTAACTACATTTTCGAAAAATTAAGTATTAGTGATTTTTCTCCACTTCAAATACCCATTTTTCTATCCAATCGGAAAGTAATAAAATCAATCGGTATAGTTGAAGATGTCTTGGTTCAAACAAATCAAATGGTAATACCAACCGACTTTGTCATCCTCGATGACGCTCCTCTAATGTTGGGACGACCATTTGTAAAAACTCACGAAGCTTTGAAAAACCGGAAGTTCAACAACCTACCTCTTCAATTAGGGGCATTTAAAAGAAGTGTCGATCTCGAACGATCAATGAAATATCCATTCGGCAATAATGACCCCCTAATTGAAGATGAAGATGAACCACCCGATACAAGTGAAGAGATTGACCACTTTGTTGAAGAAGAGGTCGCCATAGAACAAACTTTTAAAGTTCTTGGTCGAAATGAGCAACCAAATAAGGAGTCTCCTAAAGACCCACCACTTGAGCTCAAAGAACTTCCAAAAGGTTTGGAATATGCTTTTCTAGACAAAGAGGGTAATTTACCTGTAATTATTTCGTCTAAATTAGATAGCTTAGAAAAAGAAAAATTAATTAGTCTTTTGAAAAAACATAAAAATGCAATAGCTTGGAAACTTGTAGACATAAAAGGAATTAGTCCATCTATGTGCACACACAAAATTTTGATGAATGATGACTACAAATCGGTCATACAACCACAACGTCGAGTGAATCCAAATGTTCAAGAAGTGGTTAAAAACGAGGTCATCAAACTACTTGACGCCGGACTTATTTACCCTATCTCCGATAGTCCTTGGGTAAGTCCCGTCCAAGTAGTTCCAAAGAAAGGAGGTATGACGGTAATAACTAACGAAAAGAATGAATTAATACCAACGAGAACCGTCACAGGATGGAGAGTATGTATAGATTATAGACGATTAAATGAAGCAACAAGAAAAAATCACTTTCCTTTGCCCTTCATTGATCAAATATTAGAAAGATTATCCGGTCATAAATTTTATTGTTTCTTGGATGGTTTTTCAGGTTACTTTCAAATCCCGATAGCACCCGAAGACCAAGAAAAGACAACTTTCACATGTCCATATGGAACTTTTGCTTATCGACGCACGCCGTTTGGTCTATGTAATGCCCCCGCAACATTCCAACGTTGCATGGTAGCCATCTTCCATGACATGATAGAAAAGACAATGGAAATCTTCATGGACGACTTTTCTATCTTTGGGGATTCATATGATCAATGCCTCGATAACCTTGAACGAATGCTATCCCGATGTGAGGAAACTAACCTCGCCCTTAATTGGGAAAAATGCCATTTCATGGTAACGGAGGGAATAGTACTCGGTCACAAGATCTCGAGCGAAGGAATGGAGGTGGATCGAGCCAAAATAGATACCATTTCTAGATTACCACCTCCATTCTCCGTAAGATCTATCAGAAGTTTCCTAGGGCATGCCGGATTTTATAGACGGTTTATCAAAGACTTTTCAAAAATCTCAAGGCCTCTAACGAAATTACTTGAAAAAGATGCCCCTTTCATCTTTGACAAGGATTGCAACCAAGCATTTCTAACCTTAAAAGAAATGTTAGTCAATGCACCTATCATGATAGCGCCTGATTGGAAATTTCCTTTCGAAATCATGTGTGATGCTAGTGACTTTGCAGTTGGAGCTGTCTTGGGACAAAGAAAAGAAAAGCATTTCCACCCAATTTATTACGCTAGTAAAACACTTAATGATGCACAAGAAAATTACACAACAACTGAAAAAGAATTACTAGCTATGGTATTTGCTTTTGATAAATTTCGTTCTTATCTTGTTCTTTCTAAAACTATAGTCTATACAGATCATGCAGCCATCCGATATCTTTCCAAGAAGCAGGACGCAAAACCACGTTTGATTCGGTGGATTCTACTCCTCCAAGAATTTGACATTGAAATCAGAGACAAAAGAGGAGCAGAAAATACCGCAGCAGATCATCTTTCGTGCTTAGAAGACCCAGCTTTGGAAGCGACCAGGGACGAGCAAATCAACGAAAAATTTCCGACTGAGTCCCTGGAAATGGTGGAATATAAGGAAGAGCCATGGTACGCCGACTATGCTAACTACCTAGCTAGCGGTATAGTCACAAAAGGATGGTCACATTATCAAAGAAAAAAATTCTTTGCTCATGTGAAACACTATTTTTGGGAAGATCCATATCTTTTCAAAATGTGTGCCGACCAACTCGTCCGACGATGCGTACATAGTAGCGAAGCACGAAGAATTCTCCGCCATTGTCATGAAGGTCCATACGGAGGGCATCATGGTGCCGCTAGTACCGCACGAAAGGTATTTGATTCAGGATTTTATTGGCCCACCATTTACAAAGACGCCCAAAATCTTGTCAAGACATGTGATGCTTGCCAAAGAACAGGTAATATTTCTCCCAAAAATGAGATGCCACAAAATGGCATTCTTGTTTGTGAAATTTTTGATGTGTGGGGACTCGACTTTATGGGACCTTTCCCACCGTCGAAAGGAAACAAATATATACTTGTGGGAGTAGACTACTTGTCTAAATGGGCCGAGGCCGAGGCACTTCCAACAAATGATGGAAGAGTCGTGGTAAGATTTCTGAAAAAACTATTCTCTCGTTTTGGCACACCTAAAGCATTAATAAGTGATAGAGGTACCCATTTTTGCAACCATCAACTCGAAAATTTTTTAACAAGATATGGGGTCTATCACCGGGTCTCAACAGCCTATCACCCTCAAACAAACGGGCAAGCCGAAGTGACTAATAGAGGTTTAAAACGAATACTCGAAAAAACCGTAGGGTTAAATAAAAAGGAATGGGCAGATAAATTAGATGATGCTTTATGGGCTTTTCGAACTGCTTATAAAACAACAATAGGTACAACCCCATATAAGCTAGTCTATGGAAAAAGTTGTCATTTGCCAGTAGAAATTGCACACAAAGCCTACTGGGCAATCAAAAATGTAAACCTAGATTTAGAATTTGCTGGTAAAAATCGATTTTGTCAATTAAATGAATTAGACGAGCTTAGGAATTATGCATACTCAAACTCTGAAATTTATAAGGAAAGAATGAAAAATTTGCATGACAAACACATTAAACCTAATGAATTTCGGGTGGGGGATCTAGTTCTTTTGTTTAACTCACGACTTCGATTGTTTCCTGGTAAGTTAAAGTCTAGGTGGTCAGGACCTTTTTCCGTCACCCATGTTTTCCCACACGGTGCAGTAGAAATTAAATCTCGAAATGGGCCTCCATTTAAAGTCAATGGCCAACGGCTGAAACTCTATCAAGGATTTATTGAGGATGAAGAAGAAGAGATCTTGCTTCAAACGGTGGAAGAATAAAACATCATGCCTGGTAAGTTACGAACGATAGAGACGACAAACAAAGTGGTAAGTTTTCTAACCAAAGCCTATGGGAAACAAGGGCACTCACACGAGCACTAAAAAAATATATATATATATATTTTTTTAAACTTTGCTCAGCACGAGGCCGTGTCCGCTGGACACGGGGCCGTGTCCGCGCTGCAGTCAGGATAAATCCCCTTTTTCAAAACAGTTACTTCAGTCCACACGCCCCGTTTCCCCGAAAAAGCTCTGGTTCTAGGCGATTTTTCGCAGAAATTCAACGTCTCCTATCGTTCTAACAACATCAAGGTATGATTCTATCACTCTTAGTAGTTAGATTAGTAACTAGCATGTAGCTAAAACACCAAAAATTTGGGGAAAAATCTAGGGTTCTTGAAGTTCATACGGATCGAACCTCAAATTTTTGTTTAGATCTGTTTGCATTTAATTAGATTAGTGTTATGGGAAGTAAATACACTTGTATTGTTCATAGATTCACCCGATTTCTCACAAAAACCCCAAACCCTTGTTCTTGAACCGAAAAAGATAAAATTGATAGGGTAAACGGGTTATTTTGGGAAAAACGGCACTTAGGGTTTCATTTTCGGGGGAAACCGCACCCATTGGACCAAAAATTTTTAAGTTTTCGAAACCGGGTCGAAAAATGGGATTTTGAGTAACAGACCCCTGGACACGGGGCCGTGTCCGCTGAACACGGGGTCGTGTCCAGCTCACTGTTTGCAGTTTCGTCCGAAAATATTTCTGTCTCGTGCTAACTTTTGGTGTATTCTTTCAGATGGCTAGGAAGTTCACAAGATTCAACGCCAATGAGCTCGATGCTAGAGCTCGATACGAGATACTTCAAACAAGGCCAGAGGGATACCCGAGGCAAGCATGCACGGACTTGCTAACCTTGGTGAATCAAATAGACCGTTTCAACAACATTGTCACGGGACCACTCAGAGTCGCCCTAACAACTCGACTCCGTTCCGTCCACGAATGCACTTTGGAGTTCTATAGCACCTTCACATTCAACCCGAGGTGCGACCCGTTCGACAATAACGGGGTAGAATTCCGATGTGACGGAACGAGGTATTCGATCTCTATGGCACAATTTGGGTCGATTGTCGGGTTGTATGCGGAAGAGGATGCGGGAGACGAAGAAAACACTGGAGGAATGAGAGAGATAGGTGAGAACGAACGCCAAGCCATTTGGGCTCAGATTGGTGAAGGGTACTACAATCCGAGCAGCACTAAGAGTACAAAGTTGAGGGATCTGCTATACAGATACATCCATAGGCTCCTCGGCTACTCTCTTAGCCAAAGGCATGATAGTAGTGGCGTCGTTGGGTTAAGAGATTTGCTTGTCCTCCATTGCATCCACAACCGCAGGCCGCTCGATGTTCCGTTCCTCATGCTCCGAAACATGCATCACAACCGCCTTGCTAGTGCACCGACTCCTATCTTCTTTGGGGGATGGGTGTACCGTCTCTTCAGGCACTTCGCCCACATACCAAGGTCATTTGAGAGGAGCCCATGGTCGGGTATGGTGGATATACACATATGCCGCTCAATGAACCTTATTTATGAGGTGGAAGACGGGACGGTGAGCTTTCAAAGGATGCAAGGTCATGCATGGAACCCGCAAGAAGCACTTGTCCTCCAAGCTCCGCAACATCATCAGTACCAATACCAACCCCAAGGTGATCCGGGCCAATCCTCCTCCGGAGGCGGTTTTCCTAATTTCCAAAGTTTGCATGATTTGTTGCAGGAAAACCTTATGTGCACCAGGAACACTTACAACATGGCGAGCAACACCTACCACCGGGTCGGAGCTATCGAAAGAAACATATACGACATCCAAGATGATGTTGGATACATACGAGACCACATTGCACGCCATGGAGGGGATGATGACGATGATGATGATGACGATGCTATGGAGTAGGCGGGAGGAGCGGAGGAAGAGAAGGTTGTTTGATGGTTTCCCAGGTTAACCCTTTTCCACTCTTGAACAATTGATGGCCTGCGTGCCAAGTGTTGAACAATTTACTTTCCCTAACTTCTTTTATTTTTCTGCAATTTTTTCCTTTTAACTTTGACATGGATGTTGAATATTGGTAAAAGTAGGATGTTTGCTATGGTATGGTAGGATGTTTATTGATTAAACAGGTACAAACGAGGCTTAAAGTACTAAGCATTAGTACTACTAAAGCCGAAGCAGGAAAACCGAAGAAAGAAGCCTGTTTTTCAACTTTGCAGACTGTCCACACGGGGCCGTGTTCAGCCAACACGCCCCCGTGCCCATTCCCCTGAACCTGCTGTTTGTTTTAATTCTACAGACCTTGACAGACACGGGGACGGGTCCAACCAACACGCCCCCGTGTTCACCTTCTGTAAGTCATCGTTACTGGCACCTGAGCACGGGGTCGTGTTCACTCAACACGGGGTCGTGTCCAGGAAACCAGTAACACAAAATTTTTGCTTTTTCACAACTTTTACATATTCAATCAACCTAAAAACTTATTTTGGGACACATTGAGGACAATGTGTAATTTAAGTGTGGGGGGGTTGCTAAAACCTTGAATCTTGCAAGTCCTAAATACAAGCCTTACACAAAACTCTATTGGAACCGCTAATCACCCCAAAATTTTTTCAAAAATTTTCATTTTTTTTACTTGTCTAGGTTTAACTCGGGAAATTCAAGTTCTCAAAAAGGTTATATTTTTACGAATTTACAACCGATAGCGTCGTGATAAAAAGAACCAACATAAGTAACTTATGAAAAGGCATGACAAACTTAGTTAAAATTTGATTATATATACTTGATCACATAAAAACCCATTCCCACAAAAGTGAGTTTTGAGCCTTTATTGAGCATACAATTACATATCATTAGAACTAAATGCTCATTTTTCGTTTCTTGTGTGAATAGCCGCTTGGTTCTCACGACTCTAGAACTTGCCATGACGATACATTCCCGGTCCTTACCAACTTAAACTCGAGTAAGTAAATGATGGAGGCATTAGGACTAACCCTTTTTATTTTTTACACCATTATTTTTCTTTTTTACCACCTATCCAAAATCCCCATAGTTAGCCCCTTTGAGCCTAAACCTTTTCATTTCATAACCCAAACCAAAAAACCCTTTTACCCACCAAAACCTTTTTCATTTTTACCCCTTTGTTTTAGTAACAAGTTCGATTTTTCGTATGACTTCAAAAAAAAAAAAAAAGAGAGAGAGAGAGAAATATTTGTGTTGATGATGAAGCAAAAGAAAATAAACAAACAAGTTCATCAAAAATAACTTTGTTTGAATACGTAGCTTCATCAAAATAAAAGTTACGAAAAATAGAAAGTCATACGAAAACCGACACTTGTTACGCTTTTCGGCCTTTTACTAACCACTAACCACCAACCCAACCACCTACCTTTAACCCAAGCCTAACCCTTTACCCACAAAGTCCTCTTGATATTTACAAAGGTATATAAGTTAAAAAGGAGGAGGATTGATTGCTTGGCAAGCCTATGGTAGGAGTAACTTCCATGCCGCTCTCGAGTGATCCACAAAAATACATTTTCGGCCGAGTGTTGAGTGATCCCCGTGAGGTATGTGAACTTGTATATAAATAGAATTTTACAAAGGCATGTTATGCCCTAATAAGTAATTTCTCTTATGAAAAGTTTTTAATAAATCATGACGAATAGGATTGTAAATAAATAAAAATAAAATTAAATAAAGAATCTTGGAAATCCCGACACTCTACGACAAGCCCAAAAACCTTCTTCTCTACCCATTCCATTTGGGAGTGTAAATAGCCACATATTAAAGAGTTTTGCTTGAGGACAAGCAAAGATTCAAGTGTGGGGGTATTTGATGTGTTCAAATATTAACATATAAATTTCATCAAATGAGGCATAAAACTAACCCTTTTTTAGTACTAATGTTGGAAAAAGTGTGCTTTTGTCTTCCTTTTGTATTTTCAGGATTAAATGAGCTCAAATTAACAAAAGAAGCAAAAAGACATCAAAATCTAACATAAATACAAGAAAAAGGACAAGACGTGACATGCCCGACCCCACTACAGCATCTTCCCAAGCAAAACAAGAGATCAGAAGCCTGAACACGCCCCGTGCTCAGCCAGCACGGGGGCGTGCCCAAGTGTCAGCAGAAAAGACAAAGTGGTAGAAGCTTCTATTGCCCACCACGGGGCCGTGCTCAGCGGCCACGGGGCCGTGGTCAACTATAAGATTCGCACAATCCAGCAAATCTGCATAGTACAAAGATTCTTCTGCACACGGGGTCGTGCTCAGCGGACACGGGGGCGTGGTCAACTAATAAGACAAAGCTGCATTAAATGAAGACAGAGAAGGATGTGGACACGGGGCCGTGCCCACTGGACACGGGGCCGTGCCCGAGCTTCTGTTCAGCTTATAAATAGAAGTGCTTGGCTCAAGCTCAAACCATCCCTTGGCACACCACCTCTCTCACACTTCACCCACCACCCACCACCACCATAACACCATCATCCACCACCATCATCCATTGTCCATCATAGAGTGTGTGAGTCGTCTCGGGATCCAAGATTGATCGTAAGAGTTCTTGACAATCAAGGCCATGTTTGCCTAAGTCTCTTACATCACTTGGTGAAGACAAAGTGTCTAGTGTAATACTTTTTATTTCTAATCTTTTGCACTTTTTACTTGGTTTTGTATTAATGACTTTAATAACTAGTTGCTTATGTTGAAGGTGCTCTTTCCTTATCGTTTGTCCGTGGTGTCTTGAAATTATTTTACTGTCTATATAAAATAAAAGATTTTCACCATTCATATCTCCACGGTCTATATGGAGGTATGTTGGCTACCTTGTCGGAGGTTAAGGGAACGGTTTGGTAAAGGTCTTGCCATTGTTCAGCGTTTAGAGGTCCTGCAATGGACCTGGGTCAAATTTAGTAGGACCTCCTTCAATACTTAACGGTATTGGATGGCGGGGGTCCAAACTCTTTGATCCCCTCATAAGTTAACTACTATTAATACTATAACCCGGCTATTTAGGACTGTATCCCTGCTGACTCAGACTACTTACTCGAGGGTAACGTCACCTCCAAAAGAGGGGCCTACCATAATATTGCATTAATAACTTAATTCATTATCTTCCAATAATCCACCCTTTTAGGATTGTATCCTTGCTGACTCAAACTACTGGGGTGAGGGTAACCTCACCTTCAAAAGAGGGGCCTACTAAAATAACTAAGATAATCTCTTAATTATGTGCAAAAGTGCGGAAATAATCAAAGGTTACACTAGATACGAGTCGGAACCAAGTGATTCATCTTGTCTATCTGTTTTTATTTTTATTTTTATTTTCAGCATTTTAGTTAGTTTTTATTTTTCTTAGTTTAAAAACATTTTTTCTAAACTTTCTATTTTGATTAGACGTTGAGGATAAACCGGTACTAAAAGCTCTTGTGTCCTAGGACGACCTCGGTATCTTGGCAACACTATACTACGCTCACGATGGGTGCACTTGCCCATATGTGTGTTTAGTGTTAGTAAAATATCGTGTTTTATAAATTTAAAACTTGACTAAAAAGTGTTAAAGGGGATTAAAATATACACCTAATATATATAACACTTCACACGCATCAAAGGTTCAAGTGTGGGGAGGTTTGATATTCACAAAAATACCCATACTTTATTCCCCCATTTTACCCCCATTTTATGCGTTTTCGGCCGTAAAACCGTGAATCAGATACTTAATCAGGTATACTTTTGTTTACAGGCCTAAAACAGCATGCCAAACAAGAAGATGATGAAAACGAGGACTTTCCGGGCAAAATGACAAAGCTGCAAAGATTCTGTGAACATTTTGATCTGGGCAATTGGCACGTTCGTGCAATGAATGGCACAACCGTGCGGATCCGACAATAGAGCTCTTCCCAGCAATGCACGACAGTGCGATCAGGAATGCAAGCCTATCTCAGAGTGGAACGACCGTTCATATCGAGTCACTCCTGTGCACTTCCGACAGAAAGCCCCAGCTCGGAAATGCACGCCAGTTCAGAAGTTCGTGCCATCCAAACATCGGAGATGCACGCTCGTGCGACCCTTGGAACGGTCATGCGGCTACGAAGACCGGTCATGATCTGCTGATGTCACACAGTATGGTGAACAGGATTTTAAAAGTGAACGATCGTGCACTTTAATGGCACGGTCGTGCGAGATGAAAAAGTTATAAAAAAACAGACAGCAGCCTTCATTTCGGAATTCTGGACTTTTGGGAGCTCATTTGGCGAATTCACAGGTTCCGTTGGCTCATGTTTCACTCAGATTCAAGCCACATTGTGCCGATTAGCTCCGTTACTATCCGGATACTCAATCTTGTGCTTGTTTATGGTTTGATTCTTGAATCTTTACATATTTTTGTTATAATTCAAGCATTTTGATTGAAGATTATGTATTATTGTAAGCGTTTGGGCAAAAACACTAGTATCCCTTGCTTAATTACAACCTTTAGTATGTTAATTATGTTTGTAATGACACTTTGAAGCATTTTCTATGTTAATCTTTGATGATTAGTTTGCAACCTTGTTTATTGATGTTGAATTCTTGATTATAAGCAATTATCTTGGATGATTGGTATATGGTTAGTTGAGATATTTGCAAGAAGATGCTTAATTAATCATATATTAGTAGACTTTGAACTTGTTTAACTAGATTAACTTGTTTTATTTGTTTGCTCCATGATACTAGGAATGTTTAGTGGGTTAATAAGGGGTAATTATTGTTAATCAAGAAGGCTTTCCCTCACGGAAGGACCTTAACGGGTTAAATGGTGTTGTTATGAATTCTTGAAATGAATTGTTAGCTTAGTTAGTAGTTTAGGCCAAAATTGCTATCTTGGTGAATTTATGTTCAAGATTTGTAAAATGATCTCGGTTGTGATTTAATCTAGTTTATGCTTGTCTCAGTGGTTGCATTGTGTTTATCGGTGTCACTTTCCTTGATTAAGTGAGGTTAAAAAACTTCTAATGGATGACTAACTTATCTTTAGGAGATTATCATAGACATTTATCAATTGCACGTTAAAGAACAATTTTAGGTGGTTAAAGTGTGTTTATCGTTTTAGCTTTCCAAATGTCACGACCCCCGACCCGGTTTAACCCGTTTCAGGAGCCGCGAGACAGAAATCCCGTGGTATTTATTTAGTTGAGTTTAACAGCGGAAGTTTATTTAACAGGATCGTTTAAAGCTAAAATTTTCCCGATTTATTTTATTTCATAATTTGGGATAAAACCCCGATAATTTACAATATTATATTTTTACTACGAAATCATGATATTACAAAACGTATTTCTTTATTTTATAATGAGCCACTATTTTAAGCTTGAAATGCTCCCCAGCACTTTTCCTGAATTACAACAGATCACCTGAAACATGTTTGAAAAAAGTTTTGTCAGCGGGAAATACTGAGTGAATCATTCTATTTACTAAAATGACACATTTGTTATAATTTACAGTATTAAGAGCGATTACAATGTTTCTATTATCAAACCAATTACCCACGGTATTTGTCACTCGACCGAATCTGTGACTATGGTCATATCCCCCAATTGGCTGCCCCAATGGTGACGATTATCAAGTAATGTATACAAAACCCCACATACCGGCTGTAACTTGGTGATTACAAAGACTTAATCCCCGTAATTATAACTTTGAAAATAACATGCTTTTATAAACAAATTTGAATAAAAGAGAGAATGACTCACATTGCTGATTTAATACGGACAGAGTTTACTCTATGGATTAGCCTTGTTAACCTAATTTAAATAACAATGCACACAAAACTGGGTTAGTAATCAATCCAGCATTTACGATAACTCACGAGATCAAATTCTCACAACGAACGACAAAGTGCGATACTTCATCCATCGAATTAACGACGAACGACAAAGTATAACCCTAATGTGGGCGGCACTTAAACATCCATTGGATATATTGATCGTCGGAAAATGAATCGTAGCAGCGATTGTGCTAATACCCTGTTTTGCGGCAGAATTTCGAGACCCGGGGGTGAAATTTGGAGTATTCAGTTCGTATCTCAGTGTATTTTGTGAATTCTTTCGACGTTGGATGTTCAAATTTCGAATGCCACTGTCCTCTATTTATAGCTAAAATTTGGACATGCTTACGCACCGTAACATTCCCAGTGTTACGGTCCGTAAGGGTCCTTGCGCACCGTAAGACTCATATTGTTACGGTGCTTAAGGCATAAAACTAGCCTATAGGGTAGCCACGATTGGGACTAGCTCAGCTGACTCTACAATTTCACATTTCAGTTATGTGACAACGCTGATTTGAAGATAATCGTCCATTAGGGTTTATCTCCCCTAAGTTTTAGGGGTCCTAATCCTGATTCCAATTATTCTGAAAATTTTAGGGTTTGTGCGGAATCACTTGGGTGTCTCAATTAGGTTTTCCTAATGATTAATTAAAGTAATAATTAGGACTTTTTAGTGAGAGTTGTTACATTCTCCCTACCTTAATAAAAATCTCGTCCTCGAGATTTACTGGAATAAATGTGGATATTTTCGCTTCATTTCTGATTCCAGCTCCCAAGTGTATTCAGCTCCTCTCTTTGAATCCCACTTTATTTTAACTAGCACTAGGCGTTTGTGCTTGAGAAATTTGATCTTTCGATCCTCAATTTGAAGAGGTTTCTCAACAAATTTCAGCTTTTCGTTTACTTCTATATCTCGAAGAGGTACTACCAGTGATTCATTTGATAAACATTTCTTGAGATTGGATACATGAAATACATCATGTACTCCTGCTAATTCTTCTGGTAGTCGTAAACGATAAGCTACTGGTCCTATACGTTGGATTACTGAAAATGGTCCTACGTACCTTGGACTTAACTTTCCTTTCTTTCCGAATCTGACTACTCCTTTCCAAGGAGAAACTTTCAATAGTACTTTGTCTCCAACTTGGAATTCAAGTGGCTTGCATCTATTGTCTGCATAACTCTTCTGGCGATCTCGAGCCGTTTTCAGCCTTTCCTTGATTTGAGTAATCTTATCAGTTGTTTCTTGCACTATTTCAGGACCTGACAATTGATTTTCTCCTATTTCTGCCCAACAAACTGGAGTTCTGCATTTTCTTCCATACAGTGCTTCAAATGGGGCAGTTTCAATGCTTGAATGATAACTATTGTTATAGGAGAATTCAATTAATGGTAAATGATCATCCCAACTTCCACCAAAGTCTATTACACATGCTCGGAGCATGTCTTCTAGAGTTTGGATCGTCCTTTCACTTTGCCCATCTGTTTGAGGATGATATGCAGTGCTTAGGTTTAGTCGAGTTCCCATTGCTTGCTGAAAACTTTTCCAGAAATGGGAAGTAAAACGACTATCCCTATCCGAAACAATGGAGAGTGGAACTCCATGTAAGGATACAACTTCATCTACATACAATTTAGCCAGTCTTTCCATACTAAAGGTTTCTTTCATTGGTAAAAAGTGAGCTGATTTGGTTAATCGATCCACAATTACCCAAATCGCATCATTACCTTTTCTGGTTTTGGGTAACTTAGTAACAAAATCCATTGTTATAAGTTCCCATTTCCATACTGGCATTTCTAATTGTTGTAGTAATCCTGAAGGTTTCTGATGTTCTGCCTTAACTTGTGAACAAGTAAGACATTTAGAAACATATCTTGCTATGTCCTTTTTCATTCCTATCCACCAAAAGTTCTTTCTTAAATCTTGGTACATCTTATTGTTTCCTGGGTGTATAGTATACCTAGATTTATGAGCTTCTTCTAAAATCTTAGGTCTTAAGTCTCCCTGCTTAGGTACCCAAATTCTACTTTTGTGGAATCTCCAAATTCCATCTGCTCCTTGTTTTAATTCTTTGATTCGTCCTTTCATTCCTTCAGCATCATCCTTGATTGCTGTAGTTTGAACATTCTTCAATTGTTCCATTAAATCTATTTGTAAATTTAATCTGAGAGCACGAACTCGTCTCTGTTTCTCATAATACTTACGACTTAAGGCATCTGCAACTACATTCGCTTTTCCTTCGTGATACTGAATATCACAGTCGTAGTCACTTAGGATTTCCATCCATCTCCTTTGCCTCATGTTTAACTCTTTTTGCCCAAATATATATCTTAAACTTTTGTGGTCTGTGTAGACAGTAAATTTACTTCCGTAAAGATAATGTCTCCAAATCTTAAGGGCAAAAATTACGGCTCCTAATTCTAAATCATGAGTCGTATAGTTTTCTTCGTGCTTTTTCAATTGTCTTGATGCGTACGCAATTACCTTCTTGCGTTGCATAAGCACACATCCAAATCCTAATTTTGAAGCATCACAATATACTTCAAAATCTTCAGTTCCTTCTGGTAAGGCTAAGATTGGAGCATTGGTTAATTTTTGCTTTAATATTCTAAAGGCTTCTTCTTGCTTTGGTCCCCATTCAAACTTAACTGCTTTACAGGTTAGCTTAGTTAATGGTACAGCTATCTTGGAAAAATCCTTAATAAACCGTCTATAATACCCAGCTAAACCTATAAAACTTCTTATTTCCATTGCTGTTTGTGGAACCTTCCACTTGGTAATTGCCTCTATCTTAGCAGGATCTACGTGAATACCTTCGTGATTTACCATGTGTCCTAAGAATTGCACTTCTTGTAACCAAAATTCATATTTCGAGAATTTGGCGTACAACTTTTCTTTTCTTAACAAAGTTAAGAGTGCATGAAGATGTTCACAATGCTCTGTCTGACTTTTGGAATAAATAAGTATATCGTCTATGAAAACAATTACAAATTTATCCAAGTACGGTTTACAGATCCTATTCATCATGTCCATAAATGCTGCAGGTGCATTTGTTAATCCGAAGGGCATGACTGTAAACTCGTAATGACCATACCTAGTTCTGAAAGCAGTTTTAGGTATGTCTTCTTCTTGTACCTTCAATTGATGATATCCGGAGCGTAAATCTATCTTAGAAAAATATCTAGCCCCTTGCACTTGATCAAAAAGATCATCAATCCTAGGTAATGGGTATCGATTCTTAATTGTGACTTTATTCAATTCTCTATAATCAATACACATTCTCATTGAACCATCTTTCTTCTTTACAAACAACACTGGCGCTCCCCAAGGGGATGAGCTAGGTTGTATGAATCCTTTACTTAGTAATTCATCTAATTGCTTCTTTAGTTCTAACATTTCGGTAGGAGCTAACCGATATGGTGCCTTGGCTATCGGTGTAGTTCCAGGTATTAGATGAATTCTAAATTCTACTTCCCTATCTGGAGATAATCCCGGTAAATCTTCTGGGAATACATCAGGATATTCTGAGACTACTGGTATTTCCTTAAGATCTTTACCCTTAGTGCTAATGATTACCGAAATCATATACACTATTCCTTGTTTTCGTTCATAATTAGCAACTTTCATTACTGATATGAACTTCATGGGCTTACGTGGTTTGTCTCCTGTAATCCTAATCACTTCTCCGGTGGGTGATTGAATTTCTATGGAATTCTGATCACAAAGGATTCTAGCATGGTTGGCTATTAACCAATCCATTCCTAATACAACGTCAAATTCAGCTAAATTCATCGGCAATAGTTTTGCAGAGAATTTATGTCCTAAAAGTTCTATGTTTCCTTCTTGCAAAACTTTATCTATTTTAACTGAATTTCCGTCTGCTGTTTCAACTGTAAAAATCTGCCTAATGTTGGTTAAAGGTAAACTAAGAGCTTGGTAGAATAAAGTATTTATAAAACTTTGGTTTGCACCAGAGTCAAATAATACTTTTGCGTACACGTTGTGAACTAAGAACGTACCCGCTATCACATCCGGAATGAGTTCTGCTTCTTGAGTGGTCAGCTGAAATGCCCTGGCATTCTTCTTAGTAGTTCCTTCGGTCGCCTTGGGTTTGTTGTCTACTGGTTTGATCGATTTAGGACATTCTGTTTTATAATGCCCTGCTTCACCACAGTTAAAACAGATTACGGTTTTCTTTTTGCAGTTCTCTTCCCGATGTCCTATAGTTTTGCAAAAATTGCAAGTGATATCGCATCTTCCATAATGTTTCTTTTTGCATTTCCTGCAAAATGACGGAGCTGGAGATTGCCCTGTTCCTTTTCTCTTGAAGCTGTTATTATTACCCACACGAAATCCGTGGGTAATTTTCTGAGCTAGTTCCTTTTTCCGATCTTCATCTCTTGTGCGCACCAGTTCATCGGTTAGAGTATTAGCTAATTCTACCGCATCATCAATAGTGCGAGATCTCGCAGCTTTAACAATATTGCGGATTTCACTAATTAGCCCCCAAATATAGCGAGAAATGAGTACCGGTTCTGGCGAAGCCAGTGTTGGTACCACTCTAGCATATTCAAAGAATGTCGAGGTATAACCGCAACAATCTACACCCATCATCCGATGATTTAGAAACTTATTCGTCATCTGTTCTTTTTCATACTCGGGACAGAATTTTCTTTCCACCAAACCCTTAAATTCTTCCCAAGTCATAGCATAAGCTATTACTCTTCCTTTTGATTGTAACACAGTGTTCCACCATTCTAGTGCTCCTTCTTTGAAGAGATTTGATGCGTACATGACTTGATCATCTTTACCACATTTACTTATTGCAATGACTGCTTCGGTTTTCTCTAACCAACGTAGTGATGCAGTTGCTCCTTCATTGTCTGCAAATTCAGTGGGTTTACAAGCAAGGAATTCTTTGAAAGTGCAACCAGGCGTTGCAGTTTTCATTTTCTTGGGTAATGGAGCTTGATGTGGTTCCCTATTAATATGATTATTGCCTCCATTTACACTATTACTGAAGTTATCTTCAGTAATCTGTTTACTAGGGATAATTTGTTGCGGTTCGATTGGATTCTTTATAGCAGCAACGAATGCTGGAATAGCATTGGCTATCCCTTGAGCAACAATGTTTTCGATATCTTGCCGAGTCATATATTGATCTCTTGAATGTTGTTCAGACTGATTAACTTCATTTATAGGTTCATTACCACTGTTTGCCATCTGATAATGTATATATAAATTTTATTAGTATTTGCTAAATAACAATTATATACAAACAATCAGAAAATTTTACAATGCAGTTATAGTCAAAACAATCGATTTCTCGATTTCATTTTATATCTAGTATAGTATGCATCATTACTCGCCAATATCTTACAGAGTTTTATTTGTTATTTACAGACTAACTTTACTATTACTATTATACAACTACCGTTTTACCATCGTACTATCTCTCGTCACTTGCCGTTCTAAAAACGCAGTTCCCTCTCATCGTACTTCCAGGCAATTTGTCCCCCTATTTCCCTGATTCTAGTTCCAGCATCAAACAATTCTTCACCAAAGTGGCGAAGTTCAGCCATGTTTTCATTACTCATGGGTGGATTAGGTAGGGGTTCTGGATCGAATTGTGGAAGAAAGGAATAAGGATCGTTGACAATATTTTGAAATTGCCAATCGTTCGTCCACCATTCGTCTATTCCTATGGGTTGGGAGTGGACTATTGGGTCTGGAATTGCTGGTTCCCAATTCATAGGGAGTTGGTTTTCAAGAGGATAATTAAAAATATTAGTATTGACAGGCTGAATAGTTTCACAGCTTGCCAATAGGAAATCTATCTCATCTTGAAAAGTCCTTTCCTGGTTTGGATTGGAGCTCTCTCCGATTTCTATCTGAGTTGGTTTAGAGCCTTGCCCAACTTCCATTACTATTTCTTTAGGACCTTCCTCCATCTGCATTCCTATCTCCTTAACCTCTTCCTTGGTTTCAGTTTCTATTTCCTGCTGTTTCGAACTTTCTCCGGTTATAATTTCTTTTCCCTTTTTCAAAGGATTATTTATTTTGGGAAGTTTTGTAGCTGGCTTTTTCTTACGTATACGACTTCCCCACACGTAATTCTTTCTTTTCTTTCGTTTTGGCTTGTTCACAGGTGGAGCACTGAATTCTACAGGTTGTTCTATATCAGGAAAGTATCCAGTAAATTCTTTGGAAACTTCGATATTCACCGGGTAAAGATTAAGGTTCTGAAAGGCTTCAGATATCCCACTCATGCAGATGTAGCATATATGCAAAATGCATAAAATACTAAGTTAAAATTTATAAATAACCGTTTAATTTATTACATACTGTATACTAATTTATTACAAAGATAACTGAAAAACACACTTAGGGTTTTGAAATTTTATTTATTGCACAGGGTTTCTAGATTGTAAGGGTAAAGTACTAAACTTTAAAATATTTAAAGATTTATATTTTCTGCTACTGTGGCTAGCATATATAAGTTTGCCCATTTCTCATCTAGCTTATCTTCCCAAGGTGATTTATCAATTAATTCCTGGGTTTCCCGTTTAATCTTCTTTTCTCGGATTTTCTCTTTACTTTTCTTAATAATCATCTCCCTCCTTCTAGGAGAAAGTGATTCCTCGTATTGTGCCTTTCGCACAAATATTCCTTCTTCAGGAATTTCAGCCTGATTCGAGGATTTGGTTCGGGATGAACTTCCCTTCTCATTGGATGATCTATCTAATTTAAGATAGATACTTGACAGCTTTTGCTTACCCATACTGTAACTAACAAATAATCAGTTAATAACACAAATAATCACATAATAGTAATCAGGAAAAATTAAGTATTTCTAAATACTTAATTAGCTTAACCCAGTGGCTCTGATACCACATTTTTCTGTCACGACCCCCGACCCGGTTTAACCCGTTTCAGGAGCCGCGAGACAGAAATCCCGTGGTATTTATTTAGTTGAGTTTAACAGCGGAAGTTTATTTAACAGGATCGTTTAAAGCTAAAATTTTCCCGATTTATTTTATTTCATAATTTGGGATAAAACCCCGATAATTTACAATATTATATTTTTACTACGAAATCATGATATTACAAAACTTATTTCTTTATTTTATAATGAGCCACTATTTTAAGCTTGAAATGCTCCCCAGCACTTTTCCTGAATTACAACAGATCACCTGAAACATGTTTGAAAAAGGTTTTGTCAGCGGGAAATACTGAGTGAATCATTCTATTTACTAAAATGACACATTTGTTATAATTTACAGTATTAAGAGCGATTACAATGTTTCTATTATCAAACCAATTACCCACGGTATTTGTCACTCGACCGAATCTGTGACTATGGTCATATCCCCCAATTGGCTGCCCCAATGGTGACGATTATCAAGTAATGTATACAAAACCCCACATACCGGCTGTAACTTGGTGATTACAAAGACTTAATCCCCGTAATTATAACTTTGAAAATAACATGCTTTTATAAACAAATTTGAATAAAAGAGAGAATGACTCACATTGCTGATTTAATACGGACAGAGTTTACTCTATGGATTAGCCTTGTTAACCTAATTTAAATAACAATGCACACAAAACTGGGTTAGTAATCAATCCAGCATTTACGATAACTCACGAGATCAAATTCTCACAACGAAGGACAAAGTGCGATACTTCATCCATCGAATTAACGACGAACGACAAAGTATAACCCTAATGTGGGCGGCACTTAAACATCCATTGGATATATTGATCGTCGGAAAATGAATCGTAGCAGCGATTGTGCTAATACCCTGTTTTGCGGCAGAATTTCGAGACCCGGGGGTGAAATTTGGAGTATTCAGTTCGTATCTCAGTGTATTTTGTGAATTCTTTCGACGTTGGATGTTCAAATTTCGAATGCCACTGTCCTCTATTTATAGCTAAAATTTGGACATGCTTACGCACCGTAACATTCCCAGTGTTACGGTCCGTAAGGGTCCTTGTGCACCGTAAGACTCATATTGTTACGGTGCGTAAGGCATAAAACTAGCCTATAGGGTAGCCACAATTGGGACTAGCTCAGCTGACTCTACAATTTCACATTTCAGTTATGTGACAACGCTGATTTGAAGATAATCGTCCATTAGGGTTTATCCCCCCTAAGTTTTAGGGGCCCTAATCCTGATTCCAATTATTCTGAAAATTTTAGGGTTTGTGCGGAATCACTTGGGTGTCTCAATTAGGTTTTCCTAATGATTAATTAAAGTAATAATTAGGACTTTTTAGTGAGAGTTGTTACACCAAATGATTGTCATGTTAGGATTCCCGAAAGGGATACTAATTGTCTTGAAAATGAAGAATTGACCAAATTTTTTAAGTGACAAAACCGACTTAGTTCACATGCATAGGTTGTGTATAAAGCAAGGCTATATGTCTATTTTCTTATTTGGAGTCTATTATGTTTTTATAAATATTTGTTTATGCTTATTTTATTTTTTAGAAAATCACACAACTTATCTTCCTGCCGGTAATTTAATGACAAAGGTTTAGTATTATTTCTCCGCCCACTTCCTTGGATCGACACTTGGTTCTTACCGATACTTTACTACATATATGATGGGGTACACTTGCCCTTTCGTGTGTTTTTTGATGTTGAAGTATAAATCACTTTTATAAATTTAAAACCGAATCATGTGTAAATTCATTATAAAAATATGTACATACGCGCACACGTCAAGTTTTTGGCACCGCTGCCGGGGAGATTGGTGAGCTTTAGGGATGACCCGAGTCATTATTTTATCGGTGTACATACTTGTTAATATTTGTGAATATTCTCCGATTTATTTATTCGTTTATTTATTTGTTAATACTTCTTGTTTTAATTTAATTTATTCGTTTTCCATGTCTATTTTAAACACTTGTGAAATTTTTATTCCATTTATTTGTTCGAATTCAAACTCATTATTCATTTATTCTTTGAGTTTTCGGCTCCGAAAAATCATTTTTATACTAACCGATCCAATTATTTGATTTGTTATGATTTTATAAAATTTTGGGCCCATTTTCAAATTATTATAAAATTTTTCAGCCCTATTTACATAAATTCTGTTTTATTTCAGCTGAAAAGAAACAACATTATTATAATAATAAAATATTCATTGTGTCAATTTTTCGTTTGCAGGTTGATGTCCTCAACCCGCGCTCCCGACACTGTTGAGCCTTCAGACGAACCTAAGCGTGATCTGAGGAGGCGTATTCGTGATAGATCCCGCGCGGTAGCGCTGTTACTCGCAGCTGGTGAGCCGGAGCAGGTGGTACCCGCTGAAGCCGAGGGCACAGCGGCAGCAGGAAACGCAATCATGGCGGACGACGAGCGACCTTTGAATGAGTCAAATCAGCCCGGAGGAGCAGGCCTGGAGCCGAGCATCATGCTGCCGACTATAGATGCACCTACTTTTGAAATTAAATCTAGTATTATTAATATGGTGCAGAATTCGGTGTAGTTTGACGGGCGTGAGCATGAGGATCCCGGAAGACATATCGGTGCTTTTCTCGCAGTTTGTTCGACGTTCAGGATTAGGGGTGTTTCTGAGGATGCAGTTCGGTTGAGGTTGTTTCCATTCTCATTGCGTGACAAAGCTAGAGCTTGGCTTATGTCATTTCCAGCTGGGTCCATCAGGACTTGGAATGAGCTGGCGGCGTTGTTCATGCAGAAATACTTTCCACCTGAGAAAACAACCAAGCTACGAAACCGGATTGTGAACTTTCGCCAAGATGAGGGAGAGTCGTTGCACGCGGCCTGGGAGCGATTTAAAATTTGTTAATTGATATTCCACATCATGGCTTCTCCAAAAGACAGTTGGTCTTGACGTTCTATCAAGGGCTTAGTTACAACAGGCAGGAGAGATTAGACGTAAATGCAGGAGGCGATCTAGGAACGAAGACGCCGAATGAAGCTTATGATATCATAGAAAAAGCTGCGTTGAAGTCTAGCTCGCGTCGAGAAGGAGATAGAGGCCAGACAACAACATCATCATCATCGCCTCGCCCAGGAGTTCACGCTGTGGACGACTACACGGCCATTACTGCACAAATCTCAGCTCTTTCAGAGAAATTCGATATGTCCCAGATAGCTGCGCAAGCTGGTTCAGGTGTGACCAGTGCGGAGTGTCACACGAGCCTGGTGCATGTTTTCAGGGAGTCGTGTATGAGGGCCAAGAAGAAGTAGATTTCGTGAGTAACCAGGTGAGGCCGCAGAACAACCCTTACAGCAATACCTACAACCCGGGATGGAGGAATCACCCAAATTTTAGGTGGCGAGCGAATGTGGGAAATTAAAGCCTACTAGGATTTGCCCAGCGTGCTCCAACACCGCAGCAGGCTCAGGGTCAGCAATTCCAGCCATACAACCAATCTTACCAGCAACGTCCATACTCATATCAGAATCAGGGCACTAAGAGTAGTTCCCTGCAGCAGGCCCCTCAATCTAGTTCCAAGCTGGAGGATATGATGGTTCAGCTTCTTACTAGCTCCTCGAGTGTAAATCAGTTGGCTGAAAAAACGATATCAACAAAGCGAAGATCGTTTTCCATCCCATGAGGGAGAAATGAGGAGTCAGAAAGCCTCGATTCAGAATATCAAGAACCAGGTTGGTCAGCTGGCGAAGATGATGTCTGAAAGACCCCCAGGTGGTCTTCCGGGCAATACAGAGCCAAACCCGCGTGGGCATGTAAATGCTGTTATGACAAGGAGTCGCAAGACTTCCAGACCCAACATATCGGACTCACCACCAATTGATGAAGCGGTCCAGACTGATGCTCAGGATGAGTTGCAAGCCAGGTGTGGCCCAGCAAGTACAGTGCAAGTCCAGGAGCCAGTTAAAGAGTACACTCCTCCAGTTCCATATCCGGGCAGGCTTAAGAAACAGAAAAATGAAAAACAATGCGCTAAGTTCCTTGAATTGTTTAAACAACTTCACATAAATATACCGTTTGTTGAAGCCTTGGCCCAGATGCCAAAGTATGCGAAATTCCTAAAGGACATCCTCTCGAATAAGCAGAAGCTCGAGGATATATCATGTGTGGTGATGAATGAAAGTTGTTCTGCCATTCTACAAAACCGTCTTCCCACGAAAATGGGAGATCCGGGCAGTTTCACGCTCCCTTGTTTGATTGGAAACATGTCTGCTAGCTATGCATTGGCTGATTTGGGAGCAAGTATCAACCTTATGCCTTATAAGGTTTTTACTAAACTAGATCTGGATGAGCCGTCACCCACTAGAATGAGCATTCGACTGGCAGACCGTTCAATCAAGTATCCGCGTGGATTTGTTGAAAACATGCTTGTTAAAATCGATAAATTTTTTTCCCCGTGGATTTTGTTATTCTTGACATGGACGGCGATTCAAAAGTACCATTGATACTTGGTCGCCCGTTCCTCAATACTGCGAGGACGATTGTTGATGTGGCACCTGGCCAAATCACACTCCGAGTAAATGACGAGCACGTGACATTTGATATCAAAAGATCAATGCAACATTCTCAAAGTCACGATGACATGCTTTATTATGTCGACATTGTCGACGCATGTGTGTGCTCTCATTTCCAAGGCACTATTGAAGAGATTGATTCGGACACACGTCTGTCGTGTGGGGACCTGATTGGCATTACGCAGGAGGGCCACGACTCCGAGCAGCCAGTCTTTCAGATTGGTGACGATGTTTCCCAGAGTCCGGAGCGGTTTCTAGAAATTGGCCATGTAGAAGATGAAAAATCAAAGCCTTCGATTGAAGATCCACCGTCTTTGGAGTTGAAAGAACTCCCGCCACATCTCGAGTACGCATTTCTGGATGAGGAGTGTCGCTTACCGGTCATTATTTTGGCACTATTGATGAAAGAGGAGAAGAAACAGCTTCTCGAGGTTCTTAGACTTCATAAGAGAGCCATTGGGTGGAAGATTTTGGATATCAAGGGCATCAATCCTTCTTTTTGTACTCACAAGATTCTGATGGAAGACGATTACAAACCCTGTGCACAGCATCAGAGGCGGTTGAATCCGAATATGCAAGACGTGGTAAAGAAAGAAGTGATTAAGTTGTTGGATGCCGGGTTGATTTATCCTATATATGACTCCGTGTGGGTGAGTCCAGTGCAGGTGGTACCCAAGAAAGGAGGTATTACTGTAGTTTCAAATGATAGGAATGAGCTGATTCTTACCCGTACCGTCACTGGGTGGCGAGTTTGCATTGACTCCCGCAAACTCAAAGATGCTACTCGTAAGGATCACTTCCCGCTTCCATTCATCGACCAGATATTGGAACGTCTGTCGGGGAAGTCGTACTACTGTTTCTTGAACGGGTTTTCTGGGTACTTTCAAATTCCTATTGCTCCTGAGGATCAGGAGAAGACTACCTTTACCTGCCCCTTCGGCACATTCGCCTACAGGCGTATGCCTTTTGGGTTGTGTAATGCACCGGCGACCTTCCAGAGATGCATGGTTGCGATTTTTCATGATATGATCGAGGATTCTATGGAGGTTTTCATGGATGACTTTTCGGTATTTGGAGATTCCTTCGATCATTGTTTGGAAAATTTGAAGAAGATGTTGAAAAGGTGTGAAGAAACGAATCTGGTCCTAAACTGGGAAAAGTGCCACTTCATGGTAAGGGATGGCATAGTTCTGGGACATAATATTTCACGTGCTGGCATGGAGGTCGATCCAGCTAAAGTTGACATTATTTCACGACTTCCGCCTCCCACCTCTGTGAGAGCGATACGGAGCTTTCTTGGTCATGCGGGGTTCTATAGGCGATTCATCAAGGATTTTTCAAAAATCGCTAGGCCCATGACCCGTTTGTTGGAGAAAGACGCTCCGTTTATCTTTGGAGATGACTGCTTGAGGGCTTTTGACCTTCTCAAGCAAAAGTTGATTGAGGCTCCTATTTTGGTTGCACCTGACTGGAGTCTGCCATTTGAAATTATGTGCGACGCGAGCGATTTCGCTATAGGGGCCGTTTTGGGACAAAAGAAAGAAAAGCACTTTCACCCGATCTATTATGCGAGCAAGACTCTTCATGACGCTCAGGAGAACTATACGACGACAGAAAAAGAGCTCTTGGCGGTTGTTTTCGCATTTGACAAATTTAGATCGTATTTGGTGCTTTCAAAAACAGTTGTGTATACTGATCACGCAGCCATCAGATATCTTTTCAGCAAACAGGACGCAAAACCGCGTCTCATCAGAAGGATCTTATTGCTACAGGAGTTTGATATTGAAATTCAGGATAAAAAGGGTGCGTTGAATGTAGCGGCTGACCATCTATCTCGGTTGGAACATGGAGACATCAAGGACACGCGTTGGGATTCAATCAATGACAATTTCCCACACGAGTCGTTGATGAGCGTCGAGGTATGCGATGAGTCACCCTGGTTCGCCGACTTTGCGAACTATCTTGCTTGCGGGATTCTGATTAAAGGGTTGACTCACCAACAAAAGAGAAAATTCTTTTCGGATGTCAAGCACTACATTTGTGATGATCCTTTCTTGTTTAGGGTTGGTGCTGATCAGGTGATAAGAAGATGCGTTTCAGGAAAGGAAGCGACCGACATTCTGCGCCACTGTCACGAGGGACCTACCGGAGGCCACCATGGAGCCAATTTCACCGCTAAGAAGGTGCTTGATTCCGGGTTTTATTGGCCGACAATATTTCGTGACACGCAGAGTTGGGTCAGAGTGTGCGATGCCTGCCAAAGGGCAGCAAATATATCGGCACGTGACGAAATGCCTCAGAACTGGATACAGGTATGTGAAGTCTTCGATATCTGGGGGATAGACTTCATGGGACCATTTCCCCCCTCACGAGGAAACAAATACATCCTGGTCGCGGTTTATTATGTATCAAAGTGAGCGGAGGCACAAGCCTTACCCACCAATGATGACAGGGTAGTCGTGAGATTTTTGAAGAGTTTGTTTGCCCAGTTTGGTGCACCGAAGGCGGTTATCAGTGACAGAGGGACCCACTTTTGCAATACACAGCTTGAGAAAGCTTTGTCCCGTTATGGTGTGCATCACCATTTATCCACGCCCTATCATCCACAAACAAGCGGGCAAGTGGAGGTCACAAACCGAGGGTTGAAACGAATCCTTGAGCGGTCGGTAGGTGCAAACCGCAAGGATTGGTCGGACAAACTAGACGAAGTGTTGTGGGCTTTCCGTATGGCTTACAAGACCCCTATTGGGACTACTCCATTTAGGCTTCTTTACGGGAAAGCGTGTCATTTACCTGTGGAGTTGGAGCACAAAGCGATGTGGGCTCTAAAAACCGCAAATCTGGACTTAAAAACCATAGGTGAAGCCCGGTTCCTTCAGATTCATGAGTTAGAGGAGCTACGACAACACCCTTATGAAAGCTCCGTGTTATACACAGAGCGCACCAAGAGATTGCATGACAAATGCTTGAAGGACCATAAACAATTCCAAGCGGGCGATCTTGTTCTTCTCTACAACTCGAGGTTGCGTTTATTTCCAGGAAAATTACATTCACGTTAGACAGGACCATACACGGTAAAAGAGGTATTTCCATATGGGACTGTTCCAATAGAGAACGCGGACGACATTATTTTCAAGGTAAATGGTCATCGTTTGAAGCTTTACTTTGCCGGGCCGATCGAGTCGGCAGTGGAGGTTATCGAACTCCACGTCCCGCACACATCATAAGTGTGGGGAGGAGAGTCTACGCTACTGACTCGGGGATTAAAAATGTAGCAAGAGCGTCTTTGGCGCTTTAGGGGTAATATTGTCCATATTTTTATTTTTGCCGTTTTTCTATGTTTTTCGCGTGTTTGGTAGTTTCCGTAGGTTTATGCAGTTTTTAAACATGCCGAGCGAAGGTTCTATGTTAGAACAATGTTAAAACAGTTTGCGAATGGTAAAAATGGTGGAAACGGCCGAAAAAGGTGCTGAAAATGGTTTCTGCAGAAAAACACTGATCTGCAGATGTGCAAGACAGGTGGTGGTTAAAACAGTTTGCGAATGGTAAAAATGGTGACGCACGTCCGTGCTTCTGGTCGCACGCCCGTGCGTCAGGCCCAGATCAGCAAGACAGAACCTTCATAACAGTGTGTTTAGGCTGTTTTGTTTGTAATTTTTCCTACTCCTCTTATTCTAACAACTTTCCTCATGCAGATGGACCATCCCTTTTTACAATTCAACCCCAACAGCGAGCGGGAAAATCTCTGCATCTCGAAACTAAACACATTTTGGCAAAGGCGGGGCCAGTTTGGCATCCCTAGAAGGTTGGCTATGTACTTTATTTTTCAGACATTTACGTTTCTTTGCTTTGTTTCATGTTTGGATATTTAGTACTCCTTTTATGTATGTAAATTATGGTTTGTTTGAGTTTAGATTGTCGCTGCCTTCTGTTTTGTTTTGCTTTGCTTTGTGACATCCGTACAGATTTTTGAAGCAAGTCTTGGACCGGAGCACATCACAGAATCAACTTCGAAGTCTCGTTTCATCTAAATTGTCTTCAGGGGAGTGTTATTCTCCTTTTTCTCTATATTTCGGGTTTTGCATTGGGGACAATGCGAAGTTCAAGTGTGGGGAAGGGGTATAACATGTTGACTTTGTTTGTCCTAAAAAAAATCAGAAAAATCAATCAAAAATATCAGAAAATTGTATATATTTTTTTGTAAATAAACCGGTTAGTTGTGTTTTAGAAAGCTTCAGATATGATAAAAACCCGACAAGCCAAATAAATTTTGAAAAATATAACTAGAAAGCGTGACAAACAAAGAAAGACTTGCATGATAATTTTCACACTTTTACCCATTCCTTCCGTTATGTGAGCATATTTGAGCCTTAAACTTGTTATATATTTGTTCATTTCGGAGTAGGAGTGAGCTGGATGTCACGGGTAGTTTAGAACTTGTCACTAGCATGCTTGTTAAGACCAAAAACATATGAGATTGTGTAGAAGTGATAGAGGCACCTAGAAAACCACTTTGTTGTTAGCCTTGTTCTTTGTGTTGTGTTTCCCTTAAACCCTACATTACCCCTTAGAATTAACCATGTTGAGCCTTCCCCGTGTTTCCCTTTGTTTACCCAACAAAATCACCCACTTAGACAAATTCAGCCTTTTTATTTTTTAAACCTTTTGTGTTAAAACTCGGTCAAAAGCATTGTTTAACTAGCGCTTCTTGTAGTTAATTGTTTATTGTACAAATCCATTAGATTATATATAAAAAAAAACATAAAATAAAACACCCTAAAATAGGGTGAAGTCGACAAAATTCGAGCAATTTTGAATGCTAAAATGATGAAATCTCGTTGATGAGCTCGATATCACAAAAGTCGCCTTTCTAAGGCGTAAGTATGTATAGTTTTATTGTTTTATGCTTTTTAAACGTAACTACCGAGTTTTAACCATTTTGTCACTTTAAAATTCCCATTCCATACCCTTCACCCAAGCCTATCGTTACAACCCGTAAAGACCTCTTGATTTGCACTTTTTTGCAGGTTAGTTGGTGGAGATGAGATCTTGTGACAAGCTTATGATATTACACGTTTCATTGACGAGGCATTGAGTGCTTGCACATACACATTTTATGTATGTTTCACAAATAAAACCGAGTGTGTGTGAACATTGTGAGGTGTGTGAAGATTAGCGTGTTAAGTCAATCGAAAGTGAAGTCATGACTTTTTGGTTATCTATACATATTTGCATGTGCTTGTTTGGTTTGAATCAATTGACGTTGCTTTTCAAAAAACCGGCTAACCGTTTGTAGATGTATTAGTAGATAGTTTGTAAATTCTCGTTCTTGTTAGATTCTAGCTTTTATTGCATTTTAGTTTTAGCTTGCTTGAGGACAAGCAAGGTTCAAGTGTGGGGAGGTTTGATATTCACAAAAATAAGCATACTTTATTCCCCCATTTTACCCCCATTTTATGTGTTTTCGGCCGTAAAACCGTGAATCAGATACTTACTCAGGTATACTTTTGTTTACAGGCGTAAAACAGCATGCCAAACAAGAAGAAGATGAAAACAAGGACTTTCCGGGCAAAACGACAAAGCTGCGAAGATTCTGTGAACATTCTGATCTGGGCAATTGGCACGTTCGTGCAATGAATGGCACGACCGTGCGGATCCGACAACAGAGCTCTGCCCTGCAATGCACGCCAGTGCGATCAGGAGTGCAAGCCTATCTCGGAGTGGAACGACTGTTCATCTCGAGGCACTCCCGTGCACTTCTGACAGAAAGCCCCAGCTCGGAAATACACGCCAGTTCAGAAGCTCGTGCCATCTAAACATCAGAGATGCACGCTCGTGCGACCCGTGGAACGGTCGTGCGACTACGAAGACCGGTCAAGATCTGCTGATGTCACACAGTATGGTGAACAGGATTTTAAAAGTGAACAGTCGTGCACTTTAATGGCATGACCGTGCGAGATGAAAAAGTTATAAAAAACAGACAGCAGCCTTCATTTCGGAATTCTGGACTTTTAGGAGCTCATTTGGCGAATTCATAGGTTTCGGAGGCTCATGCTTTCACCCGGATTCAAGCCACATTGTGCCGATTAGCTTCGTTACTATCCGGATACTCAATCTTGTGCTTGTTTATGGTTTGATTCTTGAATCTTTCCATGTTTTTGTTATAATTCAAGCATTTAGATTGAAGATTATGTATTATTGTAAGCCTTTGGGCAAAAACACTAGTATCCCTTGCTTAATTACAACCATTAGTATGTTAATTATGTTTGTAATGACACTTTGAAGCATTTTCTATGTTAATCTCTGATGATTAGTTTGCAACCTTGTTTATTGATGTTGAATTCTTGATTTTAAGCAATTATATTGGATGATTGGTATATGGTTAGTTGAGATATTTGCAAGAAGATGCTTAATTAATCATATATTAGTAGACTTTGAACTTGTTTAACTAGATTAACTTGTTTTATTTGTTTTTTCCATGATACTAGAAATGGTTAGTGGGTTAATAAGGGGTGATTATTGTTAATCAAGAAGGCTTTCCCTCATGGAAGGACCATAACGGGTTAAATGGTGTTGTTATAAATTCTTGAAATGAATTGTTAGCTTAGTTAGTAGTTTAGGTCAAAATTGCTATCTTGGTGAATTTATGTTCAAGATTTGTAAAATGAACTCGGTTGTGATTTAATCTAGTTTATGCTTGTCTCGGTGGTTGCATTGTGTTTATCGGTGTCACTTTCCTTGATTAAGTGAGGTTAGAAAACTCCTAACGGATGACTAACTTATCTTTAGGAGATTATCATAGACATTTATCAATTGCACGTTAAAGAACAATTTTAGGTGGTTAAAGTGTGTTTATCGTTTTAGCTTTCCAAATGATTGTCATGTTAGGATTCCCGGAAGGGATACTAATTGTCTTGAAAATGAAGAATTGACCAAATGTTTTAAGTGACAAAACCGACTTAGTTCACATGCTTAGGTTGTGTATAAAGCAAGGCTATATATCTATTTTCTTATTTGGAGTCTATTATGTTTTTATAAATATTTGTTTATGCTTATTTTAGTTTTTAGAAAATCACACAACTTATCTTCCAGCCGGTAATTTAATGACAAAGGTTTAGTATTATTCCTCCGCCCACTTCCTTGGATCGACACTTGGTTCTTACCGATACTTTACTACATATATGACGGGGTACACTTGCCCTTTCGTGTGTTTTGATGTTGAAGTATAAATCACTTTTATAAATTTAAAACCAAATCGTGTGTAAATTCATTATAAAAATATGTATATACGCGCACACGTCAGATCCCAATTACTTTTTCTATTCATATTGGCCCCCACCTTAATACCCAAATAGGACAACGGAATGTTGTCATAATTACACCCAATTGCATTCTCCATATCCTTTATACTATCCTTATCCACCCACAGCCCAAATAGGTTAGATTTGTGAAGATTTATTTTAAGACCCGAACATAAGTAAAAAATTCTCAGATATCTAGCCACATTCTTAACATTCCTTATGTCCCATTCCCCCAAAATAAGAGCGTCGTCCGCATACAAAAGATGAGAAATAACCGGTCCATTATTTGGCGTTTGAATGCCTTTGAAAATTCCTTCAAGCCCTGCTTTGTAAAAAATGCTAGACAAGGCTTCCATGACCACCAGGAACAAGAACGAAGATAACGGATCTCCCTGTCTGATCCCTTTGGAACAACAAAATTCAAAAGTAGGGGATCCGTTCACTAACACAGCTGATCTAGCCGATTTTAGTACCCCTTCCACCCATTTACACCAAAGATCGGGAAATCCCATCTGACCCATGATATCCAATAAAAAACCCCAACTAACGTTGTCATATGATTTTTTAAAATCGATTTTTACTAAGAAAGCTCTTTTTTTGACTTTTTTAATCCACGATATTAATTCATTTACCATTAAAGGACTGTCAAGAATATACCTGCCTTTAAGAAACGCCGTTTGATTTTCTGATATGAAAGATCCTATGACCTTTTTTAGTCGATTGGCGAGAACCATCGAAATAGTTTTACTAATCACCCCAATAAGATTGATCGGACGATAGTCTTTCATCCCCACCGGATCCTTGATTTTAGGAATGAGAGTTATGAAAGAAGAGCTGCATCCTTTTTCGATGTTTCCTTTTCTGTAAAAATCAGCCAACAAGTTATAAAAATCAAACTCAAAAGTATTCCAATACGTTTTTATGAAGTTGAGGTTAAAACCATCTGGCCCAGGGGCTTTGTCAGCCCCACACTCGAGCACCGCAGACTTGATCTCCTCGTTCTTGAATGGAGCTATCAGAAACTCGGCGTTATCCACCGAAATCCTCTTGATACCATGGCAAATAATTTTAGGCCTGTTGTTATGTTTTTCCTTAAATGCCGCTTTGAAGAAGCCCATAATCTCTTTTTTTACTAAAGAAGGTTTAGTCGTCCAAACTCCATCTATCACGAGACCTGGAATATTATTATTAGAAGCTCTTCTGCTATTAATATACCCATGAAAAAAAGGGCAGAATTCTCATCTCCCTCCATATCCCATTTAATTCTAGCTCTTTGTTTAAGATCTTTATTTTTTAATTCTTCCATCTCTTTAAGTCTTTTATACATTCCGCTTTGATCCACTCTTCCTCTTCAGATAATTCCCTATCTTCCGACTGTTCCACCATTTTTTCAAGCTCCTCCTTTAAAATCTTCTCTTTCTCTCCTTCCTTAACTAAAACCTCCTTTCAACATACTTTAATTTCATCCCTAATCCTTTAAAATTTTTCCATTAAACGCACATCCGCATCTCCGATTCCGTGAAAGTTATCATTCGCTTTCTTGATCACCTCATCGAAATCTTTTCGCTCCAACCAAGAGTCAAAAAATCTGAACGGCTTAGGGCCAAAGTTTTTATTTGAGCAAGACAGAATGATCGGGCAGTGATCTGAGTGAACCCTAGGCAGTGCCCTCAAACACGCCATCGACCATTCAGAAAAAAATTCCTAACAAAACCAAAACCCTGTAGATCTTGCTATGTTTGTTGCCCTTATTATTACCAGGTGCGTAGGATTTAAGGGGAGGGGAGGGGCGCCCTACCCCCCGAACTTTTCGGCCAGTAGTGTTATAAATGTACGTTTCGTACATAATTTTGTAGGTATATTCGTTTTCGACCCCCCCGGTTTCATAAAAAAACAATTTTTAGGTATACACGTTTTCGACCCCCCCGGTTTTAATTTTTTTTATTCATATACCCCAAAAAATATTTAATTAGCCCAAATATTATAGCCCAAATCATTATATTAGGTAGAATACTAGAATATATATTACATAACTCAAATCAAATCATTATATAGCCCAACTTAAAGCCCACCCTATCCAAAAAAAAAAACCAAATTCGTTTACTTTGGGACATCGACTAGAAGAACAGAAGCCACAAGCCAGAACTGCTGATGAGGGGATAAAACGCAGGTTCCAGAACTGTTTGAATTCAGCTTCTTGTTCGAGAACAGAAGCCAAAACGTTGCTCGTTGTTGTGGTCTTGTACTCTTGTTCCACTTCTTCATTCTTCATAAGGTTAAAGGTATGTGTAGGGCTGTAAACAAACCGAACGAACACGAACAAGGCTTTGTTCATGTTCGTTCGTTAAAGAAATAAATGTGTTCACAAACGGTTCATGAACACTTACCGAACGAGATTTTATGTTCGTGTTCGTTCATTAAGGAAATGAGCGTGTTCGCGAACGGTTCACGAACACAAACGAACACAAATAAATTTAGCGAACGCGACGAAGGATAAAGATAGATGGCCCAAAGAGTAGCACTCGAACTTGAATCCCTTATTGTGGAACGGAGGTCGATCGTATTCGCCCATGTAAATAATGAGAAATGAAAGGGAAATGATGCATAACAAGGTGAAAGTGGGTTTCCTAGTTTAATTGTTAGGGTAATAAATAAATAAAAGTTTAATAATATAAAAAGTACAAATAAAATATAAGAAAGTACAAAGATCTTCAATTAAAACACAAACATACAAACATAAACGAACGCAACTCAACGAATGTTCACGAACACCTTACCGAACCTTCATGAACACAATCGAACGAACGAGACCTCTGTTCATGTTCGTTCATTTAACTAATCGAACGAAATTTCTTGTTCATGTTCGTTCGTTTATTAAACGAACGAACATAAACGAACTTCCCGCCGAACGGTCACGAACTGTTCGCTGAACGTTCGGTTCGTTTACAGCCCTAGGTATGTGTTTTTTATCTTTAGGTTTAATTTAAGGCTGCAATTTATGTGATTTAGGTTGAAATTAGGGGTGAAATTGGTCCGAATTTTTGCCCTAAACTTGTTGAATCTTTCTGTAACTATGTCTAATTTTTATTTGTTTAGGGGCTGTTTGGTAGCCTCTGAATGGTCATTAAGAGGCTACCTCTTAATGGAACCATTAAGAATTTTACTAATGAGAAGGTAGAAGAATGTGACATGTGATGATTTATCATTCATAGGTTACCTCTTAACCATTCAGACTTGAGGTTACCTCTTATTAATTCAGAGGTTTTAAACCATTAAGAGGTAGCATCTGAATGATCATTAAGAAGCTACCAAACAGCCCCTTAATCTTATTGTGATTTGATTTAGATAGAAATTAGAGTTTGAAATTTAGTGTGATTTGTTAACTTGTTTTGTTATTAGATTATGCTATGGGGAAGAATAAAATGATAACTTCTTTTTTAATGTTTGAGAACGTTTTTTATTTGATATTAATGTTTGACCCGACGCGACCCGAATCATCGACGTCCGACCCGAACATACACCTCGAAACTCGCAATAGAAAATTTTTTTTAGGCCTGTTACGTTCCGATCCTCCGAATTTTTTTTTCAAGCTTCGCCACTGATTAGTATGATACGTGAACTTCCTACCTTTCATTTTGAATTCTCTCAATCCCTTATCATTAATAAAGTCGTTAAAATTGGAAGCACAATTTTTATTAAATTTATAACCCACCGACTATGTAAAGGTGAAGAAGCCTTTACGAAGGCAAAGAGCAAGACACAATGAATATTTTGTTTGATTCTTCCAAGGTAAAACTTACGGAAAAATATGCTCCCTCAGTCCTCAAGAATGTTGACTTGTCAGACTATTATCATGTAGGAGAAAATAAAAATGAAAATGGATTTTTTAGTTAGTGGGCCCCATAATTTTACAAAAAAAAAAATCATTTTTATTTTTTTAGTTATTGGACCCCATGATTTTATAGGTAGGATACAAACTGGCGATAAATTTTGGCTGGTTTGATTTTAGGATCTTAGAATATCGACAATACAACACCCGTGAGGATTTCCTTAGGCTGATGTTTTCTCCCTCTTGCAACGCGTCGTGTATATGAGGTTTCCGCTTGTGAGAATCGTCGGCGGTGAGTGTGGGCTCCTCTTTAGAAAAAAACTCCAGAATTTTGTTTTGTTTAAACCCGTTTAAGGGCTATTTTTTTATTAAATTAAAAAAGTGTTAATTTTACATTTTAATGACTGGTTTAAAAAAAAACTTATATTTTATAAATATGAACTTCCAACGGCTATTTTTAATAAATTCTTTTTTAAAACCACTATAAATACAACCATACAACATATTTTATCACACTTACAATTCTTCTTTCTTAAAATTCTCTATAACATACGTTACATACCCATTCACTCAAATCATGAATCCAACCATGTTTATGCAATTGTTAAATGAAGAGGTGACATATTATTTTTATAAATATCTCAATTGTGTAGTTTAAACAAAAATAAGGAAAATCATGAAAAACGATCTAAACTGAATTCATATTTATGCAAATATTCCGGTATCAAGTGATGGAAGGTTTGCGTTTCTCTTTAGAGATGCAGGTTCAACTCTCACTTGGTACAGAGTGAGGCACTGGTGAGCAATGATAGGAGACCCAGGGAAATCTGGGTTGGATCCTTGAGCCAAACGGGTTTTACCGGTAATGTAACTGTCGTGCCTACGGGCGGGTGGGTTACCGAGTTTTCCTCGGAATTTGTGGTGGACTCGGGTTACTCTCGGAGTACTCCGTTTGTCCAGTGGGTGTCCTAAGAATACTCGGGATTGATTCTATTTAAGGAAAAAGAATATGTTCCTTTTAGTTTGGGAATCCCAAATTCCAAATATTATTTAAAATGATGATACGTGAACATCAGATAACTACATATACCATATATCACGTTAAATTGGTTGGAATTTGGAAATGAAATCAGACACTTTTTTATTGTTCGTAACATCTAATTTTTTGTCCATCATATTTCTTTTGTTTATCATTAATGTAATTTAAATTTAAATTACCAACTAATAATTAGACGTTTATCATTAATGTAATTTAAATTACCAACTAATAATTAGACAGATTTGTCTGATATGTCATGTGTGCTATAAAGATTTAAATGAATTCAAACTTTTTGGTCATATTATATATATATTAACTATTAAGTCTTATTTTTATACATTTTTTAATTGATTTTGCAATATAAAATGACAATTTGAAAATAAAACATATCAACTTAGACAGATCTTAATTAGATAGTACGGAGTAATATGTTTATTTCTTATATCTTTTAAAATCACGTTCTATGACCAAAACAAAATAAGGAAATTTAATCACTAAACATCTTTCTAATAATCATAGTAAATTTCCGTTAAGATCATTCATAAATAGGCATCATATGGGTATGAAGGAGTTTAATAACGCCCTCAAAACCGCCCTCTGGGTGTTATAGAGTAATGAAGAGGGAGGGGCGTTTCTAGTATAGCGCCAAATGAAAAGAGAAAAATTGGAAAATAATGATTAAAAAGGGCATCAAAGGGCGTTAACCATAACACATTTTTGAAAGGATGTTATAATACAGATGTGGCGAAAAATGCCCCTTATGGAACATTAACCATTAAGGATGGTCTAAGTATACATAATTAATTGTGAGGTTACAAGGGATGGTTATTTATAGAACTCATATTTACTAAATATTACCTTTAATATATACATAATGAACCTCTAATTATCCATAGTTACTTTTTTGTCTAGTATCCCCCCTCAAGCTAAGGTCATGAACAACTTATAGCTTAGATCGTAAAAATGTGAATCTAGGAGTAGGTAAAGACTTTGTAAATATGTCCGCAGTCTGATCTTCTGTAAATATGAAATGGACCTTTAATTTTCCTTGTGCAGTCTTTTCTCGAAAAAAAATGAAAGTTAATTTCAACATGCTTTCTTCTAGCATGGAAGACATGATTCTTAGATATATATATAGGGTAGGGTTTTAGAGTAAACACTAGGTTGAGAGTGAACTGTGTGAACTAATCTGGGCCATTGGATTACATCATCTAGAGATTTTTAAACAATGGCAAGATTGTAATTATAATGTTGTAACTCCCCTTTAAAATAATTGACAGAAGGGTATTTGCGTCTTTTGTAAATTGCATTTATTAAACAATATAATCAAAATCCCTAAAATCTTGCTAGTTTCCGTATATACAAGAATACACAGCTGTTAGTATATACACATGTGTACAGTCTCGCTAACTATCAGTTTATACAAGATACACAGCTGTTAGTTTATACACATGTGTACAGTCCCGCTAACTATCAGTTTATACAAGATACACAGTTGTTAGTTTATACACATGTGTACAGTCGTTTATACATCTGTGTATTATATTCAGAAATTGTTACATATGTGTATATTAACAACATATAGTATATTATGCATGCACACGAGTAGATTCATATAAATATTATGAAATTAATGAAAATGAAACATATCACATGTATGTAAAAATAAATAATTTCATAACATATTCAAAAAGAAAGTTAATGCCCAAAAATAATTACAATTTCAATCTTAGAGAATTTTTTTAATATTTATTGAAAATTATAAAAAGCTAAAACAATGTATTATGATATATATATATATATATATATATATATATATATATATATATATATAGGGTTGAGTTCATTTCAAAACTCTAAATAACTACAGAACTTTCAGAACTCCTAATAAACAATCATTTTATATATAAGTTTTTGTATTTAGGATCTTTTTATGATATATTATATGTATTTATTTGATTACATACATGTTAAAAGTAGTTTACATATTTTTAATTGCCAAAATTATATATATATATGTGTCATAACTAATTACATATATGTAAAAAAACTAGTTTACATATGTGTAATTATAAAATTACATATAAAAATGATAAAATTACTCTTAACATGTATGTAATCGTAAAAATACACATAATAAATGATAAAAATATCCTAAACATAAAAATATATAAATAAAAAGATTGTTTATTAGGAGTTCTGCGAGTTCTGTAAATATTTATGGTTCTGAAATGATCCTGGCCCTATATATATATATACGGATAATAAAAGAAAAACGGTATTCAAGTTAAAACTAAAACAAAATCTATGGATAAAGAAATGATTTAGAAATGATTTAGAAATAATTTAGAAATAATTAAAAATGAGAGAGAGAGTTAAGAGATGAGAAAATTAAGGATTTTAATTAAACACACTTGGCTCATGTCAATCTCACCCTTTTAATCTAAAAAACGATCAAGGGCCAAGATTAGTTCACTCTCAAGAAGTTGTTCACTCTTGATCATCATCCTATATATATATATAGGGGACCGCTAAAATGAAAACCACCTCTAGTTGTAAGAACCGTGAGAACTACACCGTACGGGGCAAGGTGGACCAAAAATTTTTTCATAAACGTAGATGCGTGTATTATAAACACATTTGTAAAAAAAAAATTCAAAAAAAATGTCGTGTGTGTAGTTTTGAGCACCACAAGTTTGCGTTTACGGGTACTGTAAATTTTGTTTAAAATTTACGGTACCCGTAAACACAAACAAAATTACACACACGACATTATTTTTTGTTTTGAATTTTTTTTTTTTACAAATGTGTTTATAATACACGCATCTACGTTTATGAAAAAAAATTTTGGTCCACCTCGCCCCGTACGGTGCAGTTCTCACGGTTCTTACAACTAGAGGTGGTTTTCATTTTAGCGGCCCTATATATATATATATACACATATATATATACATATATATAGGGTGGGGTTCTAGAGTGAACATTAGTGTATTTGCGAAATAAGTGAACAAATCTTGGCCATTGATTTACACACGTGGATGGCTAGGATTTCATTATCACATCGTAAAATACACTAGTGTGTTTCATCATCAAATCCTAGATGGCTAGGATTAGTTCACTCAGTTCGCAAACTACATATGTGTGTGTGTAGCACTAAGATTATCACACCAGCTGGTTAGAGCAGGAGTTGTGTGTGTTCCGAGTACTTTCAGCAGGGCTTCTAGATAAGTTAGTTCAGCTACAGTGTCAACTATATATATATGTGTGTGTGTGTGTGTAGCGCCAAGATTATCACGCCAGATGGTGAGAGCAGAAGTTGTGTGTGTTCCAAGTTCTTTCAGCAGGGCTTCTAGCTAAGTTAGTTCAGCTACAGTGTCAGCGAAAGCTTTGGATTTAGACTTTGTAGATGACTGAGAAACTGTTTTCTAGTTTTCATGCGATCTAGGAGATGAGATTAGAGCCCATGTTTTTTGGATCTGTCAAGTTGAATTAATTGTTTTTGTGTCACATAGATAATTTTTTGGCGTTATGGCGTTTCCCAGGACAATTTTTTGGCATTCGTGGTGTTGTTAATAATTCTTGTTGTTGAAGATTCTGAAGCCTCCATTTGAACAGGTCCTGCATCAATGTCATTTTTAAGTCCATGTCTGTGTTCAAACAAGTGGCGTTGTGCAATTCTTCCATGAACCCAACCCCCTGCTTTGTCATGATGTCTTCAAGCAGGTAGTCTTCCTGCTCTCCATTGTCACATATAACGGTCACCATGTCTGTTTCCTCATCAAAACGCCATGATGTTATGACTGGGTCCGTTTTTCCATCTGCTTTGCTTGGTCCAAATTTCCTTGTTAATGTTTTCATAAGCTTATGTGTTTCATGACATTCGTTATCCAGAGCGATGTCAAGTGATAGGATACCCCTTTGTACCTCTTCTTCCATCTTCAAAATTGGTATGATTGTCCTAACAGGTTCTCGGTGAGCATGTATCTACTGGCAAACTTTGTTAACCGCAAATGTGATGTCAAGACGAGATAAAGTGACATATGAACTGCTCCAACTACCTGATGGTATTTGAATGGATTAGATAGATGTTAAGGGTGTTCAAAAAAGTTCGAAACCAAAATATCCGAAAATCCGTATCTGAAATTTTGGATATCCGAAAACCAGATAATCCGAATTTTTGGATTTGGATTCGGATACGAACTTCTAAAAATTTTGGATAATCGGATTATCTAATATTCGAAAACTAAAAGGAAATAATAAATATATATATATATATTATTTGAGGACTATGTTTAGTTTAAATATAGTAAAAAATAGTAAATAACTGGATTCGAATAAGGATTTATGGATTTTTTTTTTTTATTTTCAATGTTGAAAATTTGGATAATTGAACATAGGTTGAGTTTTAAACAATGCACAAAACGGATTTTTGATTTTTTTAAATGGATATTCATTTGAATATCTGAATTTATGTCCGAAATTTCGGATATTAATATTAACTTTTCAGAAATTTTCGGATATCCAGAAACCGGATAATCCGATCTTGAACATCCCTAATTGCATCGCACTGTCATCAAAGATAATTGTTGTGACCAGCTCATTGAAGATGGTACCAGTTTGCAGTCAGTGAATGCATTACGTTGTAGAATGTCCGGTATGTATTTCTTTTCCAATGAAAGAATATTCTTGCCTTGAGGAACCAGTTCAAGTCCAAGAAAATAGTCAAGAGTGCCAAGGTCCTTGACAGCAAAGGCTTAACCAAGCAGTTGTATGATACGATTGAAAGGGGTAGTGTCGTTTCTAGTAAAGTTGATATTATCACCATAGACCAGAATATAGAGAAATGTTTTGCTCCGTTTGTAAGTGAACAATGATGGATCCATCTTGGAGCCCTGAAAGCCAAGTTTTTAAGGAGAGCGTCTGATAAACATCCGTTTGTAATAATCATAAATCTTTGTATTTAGTGGTGAAGCTTGAGATTTCCGACCGGGGGGTCGAAAACGTATATATCCAATAAAATTTCTATAAAACAAGGGGTCGAAAACGTATATTCCCAAAAATTTCTATACGAAAACTACGTACTCACCACTACTGAGCGAAAAGTTAGGGGGGTCGGCCGCCCCCTCCAGCCCCCACTATCCTTCGCCCATGTTTGTATTGTTGCACCCAAAAAAGTTATAGAATCCAAGATAACAACAACGACGACAACAACGACGACATCAACAAATAACACTTAAGTTAGTTAGAAGATTAGGGACATAAAAAAGGTATCATGGTTTGTCGGTTATTACAACAATGCCTACGACAAACGGCCTAGTGGGATAAGTGACAGCGAAGTTTACAAGACGCCTTATACAATATACACGACAAAACATAACGATACGTTTTCCCACACCAGGGTTTGAAATATTTTGAGTAAGCGTGCGAAGTGGGCACTCATGCCCGAACGAGATTGCATAGACAAAAAGGCCTAAAACGTCTGAGTCAAATGAATTTGGTGTCGATGGTTCGGATGTGCGTTGCAACATTAAAATTAATGATGAAGCCGACTTCAAGGATGATGTAGAAGTTCAAGAACTGCAACACTCCATCGGGAGGGACAAAGCGAAGAAGGCATTGTCATCAAAATCTGTATATCTCGTAGACTCCAAAATTGATAACTTAATGAGTAAGTTCAACTAATTTCACGAGTTACAAGTGGAGAGGCTTTGGTTGAAGCAGAAACTTAGTGAAGAATCAATCGAGATGGAGATGGAGATGCTTGGATTAGGGAAAATATGTAAATAAGTATATGTAAAAGTATTTGTATATTTATATATTTTTTAGATCAGCTAACTTACTCGCCCACTAATCCTAGTCCTGTCTCAAAGAGGACATCTTGGGAGTTCAAATATTGCATAGTGCAGATTGTAATGTATTTATTCTAGAAAATCTAGAAATCTTTGTTCAAACAAAATAATAATAATAATAATAATAATAAAAATAATAAAAATAATAATAATAATAATAATCTACACCACCGTCCACTATGAGATTAAAATTCTCAACCTTATTGAAGTGTCACACATTTTCAACGGTTCGATACCACTAAGCTACAAGTCATTTGGTAAGTATTTGTGTATATATGAAAATAATATAACAACGTAAAGATTTTTTATAATATATTACAAACAGCCGCTTAAAATTTAAAAAAATGAATTAGCATGAGGGAAGGTGGAGCCTCTGAGAAGTCGTATTCCTTCACGGGCTGAAAAATGGTGCAGAAAGCAAACAGGCATCCATATATAGCGGGCCATGTGCTATGTGCTGTGTGTGTGTGCTTGCTCAATAATTTTGCATCAAAAGAAACAAAAACAATTACTTCGTTAAGTACAGTTGCAGCTTGTGCATTTGTGTTGATATATATTTTATTTTTAAGGGTTTAGTTTTGTTGTGTTGTTAACTTTTCTTTTGAATGTCCAACAAAGCCTAGTTGTCAGGGTATACTCATTGGCGAAAGGTCACTCACGAGTCATGTCTGCGATAGCAGATAGCGTTGATAACCTGGCCTGCCACCAATTCTAGAGGAAACCCATTGCCCTAAGGTCCATTATGGTAAAACCCATGGTTCGCGCATAACATTTTGTCACGAACAAGACTCTAACCGGTGGCCATCCCTAGAGAAAGTTATCGTGGTATCGTTAGGACACCGCCTTTCTAAATTCTTAGAAGGGAGGTCATTGTTCACACTTATGAAAGGGCGAGTAGCTTAAAAATTTGGTGTAAAGTAGGGTAGGCGTAATATTTGTCGTTAAAAAGGAATATTAGTTTTCTAAATGTCATGTCTTTTGTTTTTTAAAATTTAATTTAATTGAGTAAATTATAGATATAGAATACCATTTTGTAATGATATTAGGGAAACTAGGACAACTGATATATTTAAAGAAATACATGAAAAAGAAATTCACCAAGTTAGATGTAAAGAACTTCTAATATTTACAATAATGAACTTTTTAATACATTATCATTTTATATAGCTTATGACATGATACAAAACTCCAATATACCTTCAGGTGTACATGTGAGGGTTATGTATTTTCGCATGACAAACTTTTAGCCAATTACTCGTCATTTCGCTTATTGTTTGTTACATATTATGTTCTTTTGATAGACGATTGTCAAAATAAAACGTTAAATGCAGTCATGTGCAAAAAAACACGAGACATTATCGTCTTTTTACCATAGAAACATAAAAACACTATTGTTCTTCACACCATAAATGGTTAATCACTAGCATTTTGTTGATTTATACGACTTGATTGATCCAAACACTATAAACAACTATATGGTGCGAGGTTACAGCGTCATGGCTTCACAACTCATGATTTCTATTGGACTTTTCTTTTGTTGTCGAAAATTGTCTTCTTCAACCAATCATAATGATAGAAAAAAATTGAGTCTTTTGTTTTAAATTTATTTCTTCCAGAAGTGGTAACCCAACACCTGCACTAACCATGGGATCAAACGGTATGGCTCATCCGGAGAATCATCAAGATGGATCCACTAGTGGTCTTTAACATATCAAGCTTTATCCCCCATACGCTACACATAACTATGGGATCTAACACCACTCGGACCACTCCACTTGCTTTGCAGACGAGTGATTTGGACTGTTCTGCTGGTGTTAGGCATTGGTCAACTCTTCATCGTGAACAAGGAGGAATGATGAAGGGGATTAATTCGGGTTATTGTACTTTTGATGAAAAGAATAAAAAGTCGAAATGTTCTCATTTGTCTTGCACTTGACTGCATTTAACATTTCATTTTAACTTTCTCTATCAAAGATTCATAATCTGCGACAATCATACGAAAATGACAATATGCATGATTATTGAAGTTAAATGACAGATATGTAATTCAGTATACGTAAAAAAAACAAAATGTAATTCAGATATGTAACATTTCATTTTAATTGTCTTTGAAGATATGTTAAAAAGAAGGCTACTTTCTAAATGTTTATACAAAAATATTATATCAAACGATTATACTGCCAAAATCTTCAAGGAGTCAAGAAGACAAGAACATTGTATAGGAAATGAGTGAATTTGTTATTAGAAAGTTACAACATGATGCGTAATAATCTTTCCAAAAATCCTCGCCACATCAGCAGTTGCATTCAAAAAAAGGAAAGAACGAAGGAGGTCCGGAAACAATAGTTGATCACATAGCAAAGTAGTTATAATTTGTAATATGACATGACATGGCATGTCATCACAGGTTTCTATTCAACTACTTGACAAGAAACAAAATTACAATCAATTACTGCTAGTTAGTAAACAAATTATATAAGAAAAACAAACCTGTCTCAAAAAAAGTTATCGTTTCTCTTTTGTTGTTTAGACTTCATGCGGCTGTTTGTCCAAATCAATGTCTCCCATTCCTGTATCTTCTTCCTCTTCACTGTCCTCGTCTCCTTCAACTTCTTCGTTCGCTTGACTTAACTTCGCCATCCGTTCAGCAAGCAATATATCCTCACGTTCACTCACCTGAACCAACCAATCATGTCAATGATAATTCTTTTTTTTTCTTAAAAAACATCACTTCTTGTATAAACCCGTCTTAAATCAAATTATATAAATCATTCCTGTAGTTAGATCAGGTTTCATGAGGTACAGAGCTTTAAACCTTTCTTGTTTTTGTTTTTTAGATAAATGACATAACTGCCCTTCTGTTAAACATACGTTGTGAAAATAAAGTATATTGCTATTTGTGAAAAATTCCACATAGGTTGCTATTGTTGGTGAAAGTGTGAAAGGAAGAAGTGCAATCATCCGATAAAAAAGTAATGTTTGCAATGAAAAGTTGAAATCGAAACTGACCGCTCTGGGTGGCTCCTTTACTGTGAGTTTACCCTTGTGGAGCTCTATTTCTTCTGTACAAGCAGCAATTGCTTTTGTAAGAACGGAAATCCCTTGCTCCTAATAAACCATATAATGTCATAAATTAGAAACATATAGAATAAAACAAAGTAACAAGATAAGAAAAGGTTTTCATACTTGAAACAATATCGATTTCACAACTACTTCTTAACAATTACATTAGTTAACAAGTCAAACTGAACATCTTAATTACCTTATCGAGAGTTTGAGTGATAAGAACATAAGATGGAGGAGCAACCAACTTAATTTTAACAGGACAATCCTGATTCCCAGCAGCTTCCGCCTTACGCATTGCCTCCTATAATAACAATATATAATATCACTTGCCAACTGTGTGTAAATTATACAAGAATAACTTGTTGAGAGATAACACGCTTTGATAAAACACCTTAATGTGAAGAACTCCATCAAACTGAAAGCATTTCATCTCAATATCTGCACGGATCTTTAAAGGCTGTGGAGTCATCCTTCTTCTAATGTTCTTAACTAATGAATCTTTGACTTCTTCGGTCAAAGCAGGAACCACTTTTGTAACCTAATCACGACAAGATTACATGTGGTGATTAACTGATTATTGACCTGTGTAAACGATAAAAAACACTAGATCTAAAAAGCCTGCAAAGCTACCTCCACTCCATCGGGACCGATTTCTTTGATTTCACGAGTGAGTGAGTTAAGAATGGAATCCGGATCGTTCACAACTAGCTTAAAAGCCTGAAACCAATTCAACATATGAGATGTATAACAATTGTTAGAAAGTACAATAAAAAAATCATTCAGCAGTGTTGTTTTAACGCACCTCAAATGCATGACCATATCTCCGGTACAAAGGCCAACCGACATGAATGTATAGATCCTGTCAGTGTAGAGATTACAAAACAAATCAAATTACAAGAGTTGACACGTATACCAAATTTGAGTATAGTTGTATAACTGTATCTCTCATATATCAAAACAGTTCACGAAAAATACATAAATGCAGATGACACTTTTGTTTTTTGCAGATAACGCCTTCAAACACTCTAAATACATAACGGAAGGCTATGAAGTACCTGTAATACGATTTGTGAATTTATCAGTGTGTAAGGCACCCTACATTTGTTATCCAACGTGAACAAAGAATTAAAAACGCCTACTAAGTAAAATAACGGAGCACCCTGTTTGTTGGAGAATCAAGCCCTTGATCGAAGACACAAAAACACAATTGAACGAACTCGTTCGACACTTTTATTATAATAGACATTAGACCAATAATCAAAAATCACACAAATATATGAATTACATAACCCTATTTATAAAAAGTCATTCCTAAACCTATAAGAACTCAAACCCATAAAATAAACTAAATAAATAAACCAACTAGATAAACCTTATTAAATCGAACCAACAATTAACATTTAACAAACAGTTTAAATTCTAAATCGACTCAAGAACTCATAAGCGATTCGAACTCCTTGCATCCGTGAGTATCAAGATCAGTCCAACACCCGCTTCAAAGCAAAATCCATTATTCAATTGGTTAGAACTGACATTCATTAAAGATTGATGAAAGTTATTACTTTGATAATCTGATTGCTAGTCAGGAGACCCATCTTATTAGTACACCCTTAAGGAAAAAGCCTAGACTTAATTTAGGTGTGCGCTTGCATAACTAAAGTGTTGAGGCCAAAATAGCTAAGGAACACTGCTTCTACGTAACTAAATGTTTTCAAAATAATAAAAGAGTTGGCACAGTGGCTCTACATAATACCTTATTGCTAACCAATTGGTGCAAGTAAAACATAATAATAGCAAAATTATACTGACATCCAAAAAAAGAATGTTTCCATTATTAATTTCTTCACCAAAGGTTATCTAGATATTCCAACTCCATAATGTTGACTGTGTCTGTGTTGCTTCTTATCCTCATAAGTTTTCTTAAACTTACTCTCAAGCCTTAAAAAGGCAAACATTCCATATCTACCAAATGTTTGAATAACAACTTAAAAGTGATAAGCGTCCACAGTTCCACAGTACCTTTCCAGCCCCTTAACTCAAATACTAAAAACAAAACCAAAAAACTCAATAGCCATATTTGGTCTCTCTAGAAATGACAATCAACATCAGAATGATTCTAATTGCCCTAAATCAAGTTTTAGAAACAAAATCAATAACTCATTACACACATCTGGTCTCTCTAGAAATAACAATCAATATCAAAATGATTCTAATTGCCCTAATTAAAATTTTAAATACAAATTCAAGAACTCAATAGACATATTTAGCCTCTAGAAATAACAATCAACATCAAAACAATTATAATTGCCTTAAATGTGTTAATCAAAGTAACATGTCATTGCACATTAAAACATTCAGTCTCATAAAATGCAGTTTAATTAATAGAGATATTAATATGAAGAAATTCATCATTACCTCAAGATCAATCTGCATAGTTTCGGCCACATGTCGCATAATGGAGTGCACAAGCTTACTCTTGTTATACCTATCTTCACAAATCTGAATATCCTCTTCAGAAACCCTCCGCTTACTCAAATTAACATAACCTTTCTCTTCGTCAACATGAAGAACCATAACAGGCTCCGTACGCCCTACCTTAATCAAGCTATTGATACTCCTAATACGACGCCGTGAGAGCTCAGACAACAGAATCATACCTTCGATGTTGTTGTACTCCAGTAGGGAAACGTAGGCGCACATCTCGCCGATGCTTTTGACCTGAATCATTACGGCCATATCGACGTCGGGGAATCGGGATTCGTACATGCGGCACTCGAGATTTGGGGTGCTGGAAGCCATTGTTGTGGTGGAGATTGGCTAGGGTTAGGATTTTGATCGGAATTTGGTGAATTGGGGAAGAATCGGTGAGTGTAAAAGGTGTTGAAGCGATTAGGGTTTTGTTAAGGGTTTGTTTGTTTGGGCCGTGTGTGCTTGCTTTCTTTGCTTGATGTTGATTTATTTACGTGGCTACTCGTAAACAACGCAATACGCATATGCCCAACAAAATCAATCCCGACCACTTTTGAGTCATCCATTGAACGAACCAAACAGAGCATTCCGAGAATAACTCGAGTCTACCACCAATTCTGGGAGAACTCGATAACCCATATGCCCGTAGACACGACGGTAAAATTACCGGTAAAACTCGTTTGCCTCAAGAATCGAACCCAGGTTTTCATGTGTCTCCTATCATTACGGCATTACCCACCAATGTCTCACTCTGCACAAGTAGGAGTTGAACATGAGTAATTCAAGAGAAATGCAAGTCTTCCACCACTTAATCCAAAGATCATTGACAATGTTCATATTATTTGGACACCTAAACTTCTTATATCGATACCCTATATACAAGCCGTATATGGGAGGTTGGGTGTGGAAATAGACACCTAGGTGTTCAAAATAGATTGAGCCATCTATTTAAATGATTGATTTCATGTATACCATAAGGTAAGGTGGGGAACACAACGTTTTTAAATGATTGATTTCATGTATACCATACAAATTTGAAAAATTCTTTATGTATATTATTTTACTAGAGTGGTGCCCGTGTGATGCAGTGGGAAACACGCGTTTAGAATGGTGATTTTAAAGGTGTATACATGGCGGTTTGATTCGATTTTGAGTTATAACCATCATTAAAGTCAAAGTTTTCAATTATGTTCAGCATGTGAACCCGACCTATAAACCAAAAAGAAAAACCTAAATAGGTCAAATGACCTATCGGCGCAACTAGGGGTGTTCATCGGGTTTTTTCTTCGGGTTTCGGGTTTTTCGGGTCGGGTTGTTCGGGTTTTTCTCTGGGAAAAATTGACCCGATAACCAACCCATTTTAAAGTTCGGGTTAGTCGGGTTTGGGTTATTCGGTTTTCGGGTTTAGATGTAAAATTAAAATAAATGTTTTTTTTACTAAATATCGTCAAAATTCATATTGTTACTTTAAAAATATCATCAAAGTTCAAAGATTAGTTGACAATATGCTATTATAATATTTAAAAGTCTCAAAATTTAGCGTTACATCTATTAAAGACTCCAAATCTAAACACCTTTATAAGAAAAAAACAATAAATGTTCGGGTTTTTTTTCGGGTTTCGTGTTTCGGGTTTTTCGGGTCGGGTTGTTCGGGTTTTTGGCCTGGAAAAAGTGACCCGATAACCGAACCATTTAAAGTTCGGGTTGGTCGGGTTCGGGTTTCTCGGGTTCGGGTTTTTCGGGTATTCGTTAATTCGGGTTCGGGTGGCTTTGAATTCGGGTCGGGTTTTGGATAAAAATGAACAACCCTAGGCGCAACTAACACCGCTAAGAAATTTTGTTGTGTTACTCCTCTCTATTTATAATGGTTTTTCTTGACAATGTTTCTTTAGGATAACGATCTGAGACAAAATGTATTTGAGAATTTCGACTTTATAAACTCTAATATATAGACCTAAGTAGGGGTTAGGATCAAATATAAAGGCTCCTAGAAATAAAAGGTCGTGCAAATGATATCAAACGGACTCCGATTTATCTCATTCAAGCGCCATTGGAATTGTCTCATCAAACTTTACATGTGAGATTTTAGGTTTTCACTTTTTGATTAGCAGGTTGTAGATTTTAGAATTTTTGTTTATTATTATTGTGTGTTTTATTTATTGTTGTGTTTTTTTCTATATTTGCGTCATTATGTCTTTTTTGGGACCCATTGTGTCTTTTTTCCTCGACATTGTATTATATTTTTCGGCATTGTGTTATATTTTGCTTGACATTGTATTATCTTGTGTCATCCATTGTGTTTTTGTACACTTCTTATTTTTAGGAGTTTTTGTAGAATAACTTAAAGGGAAATGTAATTTCACCCTCATGTTAAGATGTTAAACACTCTTAAGGAGCGGTTTGTTTAGCTCTTAATGAGGCTCTTAATGGTTCAGATCTCTTACTGGTTCAGCACTTAATGGTTCAGACTGTTTGTTTCGCGAACAGATGTCTGAATGGTTCAGACATTTGTCTCTGAATGGTTAAGCATTATATTGAGTCTGAATGGTTAAGACCTCTAATTTGAATTGGTCAAATATTTGCCTCTAAATGGTTAAGCATTATATTGCCTCTTAATGGTTCAAACCTCTTACCGGTTTAGCACTTAATGGTTCAGACATCTTACTAGTTCAGCACTTAACCATTCAAAAATTGTCAAACAGCCCCTAAGTGTTTTAAAATCACAGCAAAGTTATTTTTATTCCAAATAGTTGTATTTTAAGTAGGGGTGCAAACGAGCCGAGTCGAGCTCGACTAGGTGCTCATTCAACTTATGAAAGCTCAAGCTCGGCCAATTCGAACTTCGTTTCTAAAGCTCTAGCTCGACTCGTAAATAATTTTTCAAGCTCGAGCTCAACTCGGGCTTATCTCATTTATTATTTTTTTAATTAATTTATATTAATTATCATTAAATTATAGCTATGTTATTACAATTTAAATGCATCTGCTACAACTTGAATGAACACTTACAAAACCGAAAAACATGTAATCAATGGATCGGTTACATTTATGAATTAGGAGTATCCACGAACCACTACGTGGAAATCGTGTTTAATGAGCCATTAGATTTGGGCATTCCCTTGATGGCATCAAGAAGCAAGAGATGGAGAGCTAGAAGATTTTTACTTATCTTTGTAGTGGTTCGTTATATTTAAATAATCTCCACGAACCACTACGTGGAAATCGTGTTTAAAGGTACGGGTTGAAGATTGCCTTCAAGAAGCAAGAGATGGAGAGCTAGAAGATTTTTACTTATCTTCGTTTTTGATTATCTATATTTAGTTTCCTAGTTTATTCGTTATGTTTATTATAAATATTAGGTATCCTTACTATTTTAGTTAGTTGATTATTTTGATTAAAAAATTGCGAATCTTTTAGCTTGATATTTGAATTTATTCCTTTAAAATATATGAATACTAATAATTAGTGTTTGAGTCATTTGAAGATGTTCTGCTTTACGTCAAGTGGTGTCTTAGCTTTATTCGAGTCAAATGACTTATGAAAAATACTATATTTAAATCCATTTAACGTAGCTAACTTTTAGTATTCACTTCAACTTTAAGTTGCATAGTTCGAGAGTGTGGTGCCTACATGGGCCTGCCCATTGCAATAGTCTTCATCCCAAAAATCCAACTAAAGTTTCATGAAAATAGCTCAAAAGATACAAAACCCTGAAACTTTCATGAAATTTCCTCATTTCACTCTTGATTTGTTGAGCATCCATTTATGAGGCCCTACTATTACTGAAATAGTTTTTTTTTTTTTTTTTTTACATTTTTGGGCTGATTGAAGAGAGGGGGAGGGGGGGCGCTTTGCATGTTTACATCACTACAATACAACCCTCCAATTTTTTATTTAATTCATATTGCACCACCAACTCAAACAATTTTTTTTGAAGGGCTCCAACTCTAAACAAATAACAGCGTAAATGTTATAATGTTTATACAATTATTTAACACTAGTGAAGGATTTAGAAAAAAAAATGAGGGGTATTCCAAAAAAAAAAACCAAATGGACCAAGTTATCCTAATAAATTTGTGTAATTTTGCACTTTGTTGACAAAGTTGAGGGGTGGCACGGGCGATCACTAAGCCCTTCATAGATTTGCTTGTGTTTAACATCTTAAAAGTTAAATTTAAACGAGTTCAAAGAATGTTGACCATCTTAAAGTTAACTTCTTTTAAGTGATTGTGAATATATTCTGTCATGCACAAGCGATATGTCTAAACTCGTCTCTGATATTTAAGGAAGAGTGCCCGTTATGTCTAAGCATCATTTACGAAGAGACAATATAGTATATGTTCAAGATGTGACACATGTTACACCACCCGTAAGGGGAGTGGCGACACATGCACCCTTTTTGTATGAGTGGTCGTTAGCTCCTCTCCTCACCACGTATGCTAATAGGCCCTACTTGACGCGCAATCATCAAGTGATAATTTGAAGATGGTTATTATTTCTATCATTGGTTTATGAAATATGTTTAGTATACGGTGATTATTTACTCACGACTCACGAGCCTATTCATGAGCTGTCGAACACATCGATAACGGTACTGATATTTATTTTTTTAGTTTTCGATTAATGTATAACACATGTTTCACAACTTTAATTCTTTTTGTTACACACGACAATATACTTTTGTTAGTTAAACCGAATACAATAATCTATCTATTATACTAAATGAATTCTCTTAGGCCACAAGGGCTATTCTTAGCCAATCATTTTGATGATGTGGACATGCTCTAAAGGCTGATAATTCACTATGGGCGGCAATCTCTTTTCCTCTATACTCCATCAATCCTTCTCACGTACGTTTCTTCAAAGCGCCGTCTCTCTCTCTTCTTTTTCCATTTTTATTTCATAATCCATACACGCGCATTATTCACATTCATCTTCCACCGCTTTCTCTCCCATCTTGATTTTCAGAAAATACTGATTCCAATTTTAGGGTTCTTCCATTCCAGTATTGTTGATTGCATCTATGGCGATTTTCAGAAAACCCTCATTCCTTTGGTTTAGGCGTTAAAAATCTATTCCTTTTATCACACGCTTTTGAGCGGATGATCTCTGTAACCAGACTTTCTTTTTTACTTCTCCCCTTTTCTTTCAATCATCTTACAATCACCAAATCTAAACCTCAGCCGTATCCTACTTTGGCGCCTTCATATGACAATTTCAGATACATCGATTTCATCTTCAAAGAAACCAGGTAAGTTTATAAATGAAATCTTGAATATGTTCAGAAATTAGGGTTTTTTTTTTATGATGGTGATGATTATGATAATATGAGAACTTGGAATTTGATTCTTCAATCTTGATTCGTCTGATTTTGTTTATCTTTCATGGGCTTTAAACTGAGTTTGACGGGTCTGGTACTGGTAGTCGCCGGTGTGTTTGGTTTTGTTTGTCGGCTATTGTTCTGATTAAAGAAGGATGAAGAGAAAGAAACACTTTGGTAGTTGCACCATTAGAAATTGCAAGTCAGTGAAACACTTTGGTAGTTACATCTATATTATGCGATTCTCATCAAAGTGATTATCGAAACCCTAAATTGGAACCAGTCGAGGCAAATCTAGCTAAGTTTACTCTTATTTACATCAATATTACTCGTGATTTTAATCGTTTACTCTTATTTTTTGTTTTGAAGATTATGTTTTGTTTTGTGTAAAATAAGATGTTTTCAATGATTTATGTTCATATGTGTCATATGGGGTGTGTAAATTTCAAAACTTTTGGGGTTTTTATTCTCAGGTGGTGTTTGGAATTGAAAATCTTGCTAAATTTCAAAACAATATGGTACGATAATTTTCCACCAAGCACTCTTTAACTAATTATCTAATTATTTTCGTATCCTCTCTCTCAAAATCTATTTTCTGAAGTTAATTATTTGACTTTACTTACTGCTAATTACATGATAACTTTCAAAATGCATTTGTTTTTGTTAATATTCATTTGTTTTTTTTTAAATTGGACTCATAATTTACCTTTCTTTTATGGTGTGTAGGCGAATAGTCATGTGACTGTTCAACAAGATCTGAAGGATGTCAAACTATGGCAGGTCATTCTTTCGTTGAAGATTTAAACGAGTATGATTGATAAAAACTGATTGAATTGATAATATAGCAAGAATTATAACCAATAATCTATTTTGCAGTTAAATTACAGAGTCTTTATTGACACCATTGGTAGAAGATTTGGAATTAAAAGATTATGTAGGTATGTTGGAATTAAAAGATTTGGAATATAGATTATGTAGATTCATCTTTTTATAAAAGATTGATTCGAATGTTATTAACATCATTGTTCGATTCTTTTCTTTTAGATCTGATCATAAAGATTTGCAGGTATGTTGTTTATTTGTGATGTTTATGTACTATATTTAGCTAATTTGTTTGTAATTCAATTTCTGGAGATGGTCTGGTATTAAAGAGTTTGATTAAAGCCAATTAACTTTTTTTCAAGATACATGTGAAAGATGGATTTTTTTAGTTTTGAGGAAGGTAGTTCATATGCTTTTAGGTCTCTTTTGGAGTATGATTCTTCTATTCTTGGGTTGGTTGATATTGTGTTAAATTAACAAATTGGGCTGTAAAATTGCAATTGCAGGGAACTAAGCAACATATATGTTTTTTTATTGATCTTTAATGCTCCAAATCTAACTTTCTTTCATAAGTCGTGAAGACCTACATCAGAAGAAAAGGGGTTTTCAAATGCTACTTTAGGTTTCTTCTCACTTTGATTTTTTGGATTATGCCTGTCGAATGATCTACATTGCTTCTGTCACTGCACGTTACCCATGTAAGTTTACTCTTCTTTCAATACAGACATGTATTTTTTGGATAATCACTTTGTGTTTTTTGTTTAAAGATTTGATGTTTTTGTTGGGTTCTTCTCAAAAGTTACAAAGATGCTTACATTCTTTAGTACAGTGGTAAGTTTTCCATAATTTTTATTGATTATTGTACTTTCAATTTGGGTTATTTGTTCTTACAAATTACTAGGTCAAATTTGAGCTTTTGTTTAGGATATTGATGGTTTTATAGCTGGGATAGTTATTATTCGTGTATTGACTAATCTTTTTCAATACCATTACCATGGTGCCAAGGTGAGTACTACAAAATTTACCTTTAGCTGCCTAAGGATGGTTAAATGACTTTTTTTATTAAAATATACTTACAGGTTTTGGCGTATGCTTCAGTTTGTTTGACTCGAGTTTCTAAGGTATTTGCAGCATCTCCTGATCAGCAGGACGAGCTTTGTACCCATGGATTGGTTAAATAATTTGATTATTTTTGTGTGTAATTTTTTGAGATTGTGACTTTTGCAAATGAGCTTCTTCCTTGGTTGCCTAATGGAACCATAACTCTTCATACGAGTAATAATGTAATTGAATTACTTGAATTAACGATGATTTTGTTCATCTTGCTCAAGGTCAAGTATCAAGGGTCTCTAATGTTCTTTTTTTCTCTCCGTTAAATTCTTTGAGCAACATATCCTTTTACGTTATAAATTATTTTACTAAAGTTTATTATAGTCAATTTTGTATTTTTTGAACTGTAAATTATTCCTACCTTATGTAGCTTATACTATAGCTGCCAAGGAGCTTGATAAAAATGGAACTATTTGATTTGTCTCCTTCAGCTTCCTGTAAATGATGAGCTGGTTTGGAACAATGGAACTCCGTTTTCTTAACCGTGTATTAATTGCAGAGCCGACACTGTTGGAAAGGTAATATTTTGGGCGTGTTTTTCAATATATTTTAGTTATCCCTTTGTGTTTATATCTATAGAGTGGGATGGATATAAGGCATCATCAGTTTATTTTTTTGTGAAGTCAAGGAGGTATTTTAAATGGATCTGGTTGTTTAACTGATTTTGTAATTTGGTTGTTTCTGTTTATCATCGTGTTGGACATGCATTATCATTGGGTTTAATGCAAAAGTTGGTTTGGATTATGAACCAGAAATGAAGATTACCTAAACTTATGGCTGCTATTAGTATAAGCATGTTTTATTAGTGGTAATTCATGAGTTGAAACTTTGAACATATTGAAAAACACAATACAAGGTAACTATTGAGTCCATTGATGGTTGGTGTGCAGAAAAAGTGGGTCATCAAGTAGTTGTGGGTCTAATATTGTTAGTCAAATACAGCTCGAAGGTTGTTCTGCATATACAAGTGTTGTGGTTTGCTATATTTGCAGAAAGGAAGTAAAAGGCCGGGTGAATACAGTTCAATATCACGATCCAATGGCATAATGCTCGATCTAGGTTTCAATGATGTTTTTGGTAAAATGGTTGTATCTTCTTTGAGTTGGCATTAGCAGCTTGCTGGGATGAATTTTTTGTACCATTTCAGTCGCACCACCATCTGCCGCCCTCACTATCGTCGCACGCCACCAGTTGCCGACCAGGCCTCAACCACTTAACCGCAACCACCAGCCGCACGTTTTCATTTTCTATTCGATTTAAACATCATCAAAGTTGCTTTGTATCTTCAAGGTAACGAATCATATTTTTAAACGGCTATCGTTTCATTACTTATTTATTTTTTGATTTCTTAATTGGATCAGTATTGTTTGTAATTAGGGCTATAACTCAACTTTAAATAGCATTGTCTTCTATCCTAGCAAAAAGACTACAATCACCTATTTGATTTTGGATTTAGAACAGTTTCTTAAGAAAAATCAATGAAATAAAATAAGACGTTATTTTCTATTTAGTTTGGTCTTGACATACAAAGTGCAGAACACTTAGCTGATCTTATGTTGACCCGTTTACTTATGAATGTGCTGTTATGTTTTACTTTCAACTGGTCAAGCTGGTAAAATTAACTATATTAGCCAAAAATTTAAGTGGGTCAAACTGGATGAAAGTTACCCAAAGTGTATTTTAAATTAACCTAAATCATATTTTATAAAAAAAAAATAACATATTAATATGCTATTTCCTTTTATTGGAGGATTTAACAAATTAAATGATAGTTTAATTACCTCATTTTGAGTTGGTTTTGTTGCTGTGAAATTGAAACTCAGAAGTAATTCCCTTATGGCCATATAGTTATAGTTTTCTTAAGTCATGAATGATTAATTCTTTTTGTTTTTTATGCACATATCCTAGTGATTGCCATATCAAGAGGCTTGACGGTGATCTGTGATGATGACGACCAGGCACCAGCTTCAACTTAAATGGACTGCTCCAGATAAGTGCGTCTATGTAAAAACGGCATCATGTCTCAGATTATGAGCCTGTTTCATATGTTAGCGTATTTAAGTGTTTCTATTTTTCTTTATTATCAGAGTTTTGTTAAACTTCTTGGTGAAGGAAATTGGATTCAACAGTCACATACTCACAAAGGTGAAATTACTTAGATGTGTGATCTTAGCATGAAAGATACTCAACTTGAAGTCATTAATTACTTTAAATAGTAAACTTGAATGTTCATGTATAAACTATGGTTGGTGGGTCCACGTAGGGCTGGGTGGAGAAACCAAATGACCAAACCTTGACCAAATTAAATTAATCAACTAAAGTGAATCGAACCAAAACCAAATGATTTGGTTAACCTATTTTCTAGAGACTAAGGGGGACGGGGCACCCATGCGTGTACCTTCCCTGGGTTCGAACTGGCACCAGAATGATGCCGCCACCATGCGGGTAATGCGGGAGGGTAGGATTTGCCACTGCATGGCCAATGGCCGTCGTCTTTCAAGATCATGGAATGTAGTTTCAATTATAAGAAATGTTTTCTTTATACAACCCGTGTACTATAATAAACCCTAAACCGTATATATGTTGTTGTGTTATGGTATAATTTGTTCTGTTTTAAGACGACATGTTAGGTTTTATGATTCGTTTTTTCTCCACAGCCTTTGTCAACTCAACTAGAAATCATGATCTATTTGGGGTTTTTTTTGTTAGTATCATAAACCCTAAAACTATATATATATTTTGCAGGTAGAAAAGATTACAACAATTCGCTCGGGAAAGAAAAGGAACCATGAAGAGGAAGTATACTATACACCAAAACAAACACCCGTTTGATCCTTTGCGTAAGTTTTTCTAAAGCTTCCTTTTGGTCATGTAACTGATTACCATTGAAGCCTGTTCTTTATTTGATAGGCTTCTAAATATTGATGTTTGTTGTTTCAACATATTACATTGAGTAAAATGTCATTTTCGTCCCTGAGGTTTGGCCAGTTTTGCGACTTTTGTCCAAAGGTTTGTTTTTCCGCATCTTTGTTATCTTTAACTGCCCAGGTAAGCAATATATTCCTGCGGAAGTGGCGAATGAAATTGACAAGAATAAATAGAAGCCTGCTGAAGAAGCTAATGATCGTATTGATTGACAGGAAGATGTGGTTTCGGCTTCGTGAGTTTTGATTCGGGATCAGGTATGTGTTACTAATCGGTTGCCCACTTTTATTTTCAATGTAATATTGTTGATTAGAGGAGATTTATATATTTTATATACTATAATTGAAGTAGATTAAGGAGATAAAAGTGCTAGGCTGGAATGAAGAGAGGGTGTGTGGTTACACCAAGGCTTTTTGGGTTGATAATTGTTGTGAGTTTTACTGCTATAATTGTATTTGGTTGGGCATGGGTATGTGTAGGGTGGACTGGATGTCTTAGGATTCGAGTTTTGGGAATATAGATGTCATTTTGCAGGCGCCCTACTATCTTATCCTGGTACTCGGTGCATCTATATAAGGTTTATAATTTGGGATTGAGGTGCATTTTGGCTGCATCATATTGATTTATAAAATCTACAAGTAGTTCGAGTAGTTATAATCTATTTCAAAACCAAATTTCTATATGTGGTCACTATGATCTCCAAACTTAATTTTAATTATTAGATAAACTTTATGCCTTTAGATTACTTAAAAACTTTAATTAAGAGACATTCTGACCTCAACTCATTTTAGTTATCAGTTGGAAAATTTTAAAGGTGGTTACCCAGTTTGGTCTTTTAGTCATTTTTTTGATTATTTTTATTATACTTAAAAGTTTTCAATTAATAGACTAACCTAACTCTAAGAGGCTTATGCATTACTACAAAATCAGCACCCATACATGTCTTCCAATATATGTGTATATATGTCACGTGACTCGACACCAATACTGGTGTAAATTTTGATTAACGCATTGCTTAAGACTCACGTCGGTATTTCATACCTCCGGCCAGTCTTCCGGCGAAGCATCAATGAACAGATTTCGATTCAAACATCCGCACACGTGTCGAAAATTCAACACCTCCGTCGATCTAAGTTTTGATGTGCTTATTTCCGCCGATTTTTTGCTCTTTCTTTTTTATTATTTTGTGGTCAAATTAAAAGTTGTGTCAACTAGAAATGAGTGTAGAATTTGGTGAATATGATTACAAAAACGATTTCATAGCTGTTGTAATGTTCATTATTAGTTTATTTCAATTGATTTTAGATGCATTATCCACTTTGGCTACTGGATTGTTGGATTGTTGTAATGTTCATTATTAGTAGATTTAGAACCGAAGCCTTGAAGAACTAACACGATTCAGGGGTGCTTAGGAGAACATTGAGACATTTTTTTGGAAGACAAATAGATGGGCAACCTCTCTGTTGGTTCAAATGGCCAATGATTCTGAAAACCCTAAAGTTCATGTGAATTTATAAATATTTCTTTGCATGAATTACTTGATAAGTTAGTTGGGCAACCCCCTTTATAATTTAATATTTACATAAATAGCAAAACATTTTTTTCATTTTAAAATTTATATTACCACACTATAAATAAGTGTAAGACCCAATTTATACTACTAGATTTAACAACATAATACCTTGCATTTCATACCAAAATTTGGAGTTTACAAAAAACTACAAGACTTGAAAATTATATCTAGACACAACATTCATATATTGATCCTACGAAACCATATTCAAGACAGAAACTACAATTGTTTACATAGTTTTAAAACAAAAGATCAAGTGCGGAAGCGTTGAATTGTGTGTTCGGTTCGACTTGATAGCTTTATCATCATCCTATTACTTGACATACCTGAAAACTGAAATGTTTATCACGAAACATTAATAATGGAGTTCTTAGAAATATTACATAAACGAAACTATATTCGATGCGGGTTTGATTAACTGTAAAATAAAAAAAATTTCAAAACATTTCTGACTCTACCGTAACTTACGGTAAAGACGGTTCAGCTCGAAACGGTTCAGGTCGAAACGGTACGGGTCGAAACGGTTCGTGTCGAAACGGTTCAGCTCGAAACGGTTCGGGTTCGAAACAGTTCGCGCCGAAACGGATTTTTTGGGTTTTTTAGAATTTTTATGATTTTTTAGAATTTTTATTATTTTTTAGAATTTTTTGGAATTTGTTTGGTTTTTTGGAATTTTTTTGATTTTTTGGAATTTACTATTTTTTTTTGTTTTAATGTTTTAGAGTTTACACTTAAGTCCCTGTGTTTCTAAAACTGACGCAAACCGTCCCTGAATTAGTTAGTTAACTCAAAGTTAACAAAATAAATGGATGGAGTTAAGTTAGTGGACTGAAATGGTTACGAAAATGAAACTAATGGACTGAAATGGGAATTTTTAAACTAATGGACTGAAACCGTTATTTTTTACAAACCTCAGGGACGAAAACAGTAATTAACTCTTTTAATTAAGTGTAATTTTATATTTACTTTAGTACTAATACTGAAACAAACCTTTCATTAAAAGATTTATGAAAACACCGTTAAATAATATCTTTTTTTAGGCCACCCGTGTAACACACGGGGTCTTAAGCTAGTAATAATAATAAAAAAAAGCTAGATATGAAACTATTTTATTTTTGTAATAGATATTTTTGTAACCAGAAGAAATTTCCATAGAATTTTCTCACAAAACGCGTCCTTTGTCCAACAAAACAATTTATACACACTACCCATTCACATATCTCCACATTCACAAAACTTATACTCAAAACAAAACCAAACCAAACCACAATGATAGATGAAAGAAGCAGAGGACCACCCTACGTGATCCTACTCGCCGTCGTGGTGGTGCTACTGATTGGACTCCCCATGTTTCTTGGCGATGGCAGCGAAGCGTTAACGGAGTTCATAACCGAGCTTTTGAGTCCGTTAGGTCTGTTACTCCTTCCCATTATTCTCTTATTGGTCATCCAATACCTCTCCTCTGATTCCGGATCATTCGTCTCCACCATCTTGTCCTCTAGTGAACCTAACCCCATCCACTGTGCGAGCGGATCTCCTGTCGGCGTCACGCTTGTTCTCATCGTTGTACTCTTTCTTTTGTATTGTAAGTTTTCCATCTTCGGCGGTGATGATGGAGACTCAGAGTAGTGACGGAGGAGTGTTGCTAAACGTACCTCTCACAATCTTCCTCATAGGATGTACATATTGTAAATAGGGGTACATTTAGACTCAACGAGTCGTGTAGCCCCACCGGAGCTCTAGTTTGTTATGGGACATGTTTCAAGTCGTTTTCATATTTTTTTTTTCCATGATTAATTCTTCTTTTTTGGGAAATAATGGCCGTACATCGGTGATTTTTTAGTATGTATTATATTTCACTTTTACGGTTTTACCCCTCCTTCTCCGAGCTATGTTAAAATTGAATAAAGTTAGGGATTAGGATATAAATGATGGTGTGTATAAAGTTTTGATTAATTGATGGTATAAAGATACATAAATTATTATTAAAAATATATAACTAGTTTTACATACTTCTACTATCATGGATGCATATGAGAGGGGCGAAAGTGCAAAGAATCATACGACTATACCATTTAATGAAATAAATACTAATAATTATGAAAATAACCATAACTCACAAAAAAAATAAAATAAATAAATAAATACAACAACACCCTTCAATGTGAAGTTATGTACCTTTTCTTACAAAAATAATTTTAAGCTTGAGTAGTGATTCTTTTTACCTTATGTGAAACTAGGGTGTTACACCCGCGCTTCGCGGCGGGGCGATCCGATTTTTGATTCGATACAAAAGTATGTCGACACGTGTCTTACATCAACTGGAAAACTCAATTAGAAAAGTATTTACAAAGTAAAAAGGTTGTCAGTGTGAATGCTGAAACTTGAGAAAAGACAAAAAAAATTATGTCGAAATATAAATCCACTTAAGTTTATAGTGACACGTAAATAAAAATAAAGACGTAAAAGTTGATTAAAAAGTGTTTAGAAAGTTAGAAGGTTGTAAGAGTCAATGCTGGAAGTTAAAGGTTATAAGTAAAAAAACAAAGCCACAAAAAAGAAAGAAAAAAAATTGTGCAAGGAGTAAAAGCGTAAAGTTTAAACGTTGACGAAAACTGTAAATTGTAAAAGAACCTGGTATTTAAGAAACAACAAACAAAGCATAAGGGCCGAAAACGTACATTACAAGAGATGGGAAAAAATACGTAAAAAACAAAACCACAAAAAAATAGTGCAAGAGGTAAAAACGTAAAGTTAAAAAGTTGATGAAAACTGTAAAAGAGTTGCCAGGAAAAGACAAAAAAAGAAAAGAAAAGAAAACTCAGAAGTTGCTAGGAAAAGAAAAAAATAATAATAAAAAAAAACCCACCTACATAGTCTTTTTTTGTTATAAAACTTAAGAGATTGGGACCAAAACTTATCACTATAATATATCTCTCTCTTCTATGTTTTTACAGAATGATCTCTTCGTATATCACAATTGAGCAATCGAACACACAATTATATAGAAAAAGAAAAGAAATAAAACAAAATCGGTGGGGCCATATGTTTGTCACGGATTGATTCATAACACTCCCCCTCAGACATATGTCCATTGTTTTGTGTTGTTCTTCCGTTTTGATGCTTAGCTTTGAAATACTGCCTCGTTAAAAACCTTGCTAGGAAAACCCAGTGGGACAAAACCATAGCTAAGGGAAAAAGAGTGCAGCTTGTATTATACATAGTGGATCAGATATGTTGCCTCATTAAAAACCTTGCTAAGAAAAACCCGATGGGATAAAACCATAGCTAAGGGAAAAAGAGTGCAACGTGTATAATGCTCCCCCTCAAATTGTCATGTGTGGATTATCACATTTTCCGTACATGTCACATCCCAATATCATGAACGTGTTTCCTGAAAGTTGATGTAGGTAGTGCTTTTGCGAAAAGATCGGCTGAATTGTTGTTGGATTGGACATATCTCATCTCGACTTGATTGTCTTTAATAAGGTCACGAGTATATTCAAAGAATCTTGGTGGTATATGCTTTGTTCTATCACTTTTGATATACCCTTCCATCATTTGTGAGACACAAACTGCATTGTCTTCGTAGATTGGAGTTGGATTTACATCTTTCTCTAGTCCACAAGATGTTAGTATGTGTTGTGTCAAAGATCTTAGCCATACACATTCTCTTGAAGCTTCATGTAGTGCAATTACTTCAGCATGCTTTGAGGATGTTGCAACAAGTGTTTGTTTCTGAGAACGCCATGAAATTGCAGTTCCTCCAGTCTTGAATATGTATCCAGTTTGAGACTTTGCTTTATGGGGATCAGATAAATAACCTGCATCTGCATAACCAACTAACCCTTCTTTTGAATCGTTAGGATAAAACAAGCCTAAATCAACAGTACCTCGAAGATATCGAAAAATATGTTTAATCCCATTCCAGTGTCTTTTAGTGGGAGCTGAACTAAATCTTGCTAACAAATTAACTGCAAAAGAAATGTCAGGTCTCGTACAGTTAGTAAGATACATAAGTGCTCCAATTGCACTAAGGTATGGTGTCTCTGGACCAAGAACTTCTTCGTTGTCCTCACAAGGACGAAACTGATCATTTTCAACATTAAGTGATCTAACGACCATTGGGGTGCTCAAAGGATTTGTCTTGTCCATATTGAAACGTTTCAATAGCTTTTCAGTATAATTCATCTGATGAACAAGTATTCCATTGTTCATATGTTCAATTTGTAAACCAAGACAATATTTGGTTTTTCCAAGGTCTTTCATTTCAAATTCTTTCTTTAAAAGAATAATTGCTTCATGAATTTCCTTTTGAGTCCCAATTATATTTAGATCATCAACATATACAGCTATGATTACATATCCTGAAGTTGTCTTCTTAATAAAGACACATGGACAGATAAGATTACTTGTATAACCTTTACTTATCAAGTAATTGCTCAAACGATTGTACCACATCCTCCCAGATTGTTTCAACCCATATAAAGACCTTTGTAATTTGATCGAATACATTTCTTTGGGTTTTGAACTTAACGCTTCAGGGAGTTTAAATCCTTCAGGAATTTTCATATATATGTCACTATCAAGTGATCCATATAAATAAGCTGTAACAACATCCATAAGATGCATTTCTAACTTTTTAGATATTGCTAAGCTGATTAAGTATAGAAAGGTTATCGCGTCCATCACGGGAGAGTATGTTTCTTCATAGTCAATCCCTGGCCTTTGCGAAAAACCTTGAGCTACAAGTCTCGCTTTATACCTTGTAATCTCATTTTTCTCATTTCGTTTCCGTATGAAAACCCATTTATACCCTACATGCTTTATTGCCTTAGGAGTGATAACAATAGGCCCAAAAACCTTTCGTTTGTTTAATGAATTTAATTCAGCTTGCATAGCATCTTTCCACTTTCCCCAGTCATGTCTATTTTTACAATCATTTACAGACTTTGGTTCAGGAGTATCATCTCCACTCATAATCTCACTGGCAACCGAATATGAAAATATTTCATCCATATTTTCCATTTCATCTCGGTTCCATATTATATGTGTATGACCATAGTTGATTGATATCTTTTTGTTAGTATCATCAACATCTTCCTCATGAGAGGTTTCGGTATTTACCACTTGATCAAGATTTTTATCTTTATGGTCAATTTCATTTATAAGCGCTTTTCGTTTTCGAGGATTTTTATCCTTCGAACCAATTGGCCTTCCACGTTTTAAACGTTTCTGAGATTCATGAGTCATATTATTATCTATTGCCTTATTAGGGATCTCAACTCGAGCTGGAGCATTAGCAGTTGGTATATGAGATTTAGTAACCCTATTTATATCAGTAAATGCATCAGGCAATTGATTTGCAATTTCTTGCAAATGTATTATCTTTGGAACCTCTGTCTCACATTGTTTAGTTCTTGGATCCAGATATAACAATGAAGGTTCACACCATGTGACATCCTTTTCCTTATTTTTATCTTTATTCTCCCCCCCCCCCCTAATACAGGGAAAGTTGTTTCATTAAATTTACAATCAGCCAACCGTGCTGTAAAGACATCACCTGTTAAAGGTTCAAGATATCTTATTATAGAAGGTGAATCATATCCAACATATATTCCCAACCTTCTTTGAGGTCCCGTTTTTGTGCGTTGTGGTGGTGCAATTGGGACATAAACTGCACATCCAAAAATTTTAATATGGGAAATATATGGCTGTTGGCCAGATGCAATTTGTTGGGGAGAGAATTCATGATTTGCACTTGGTCTTATGCGAATTAATGATTCAGCATGTAATATTGCATGACCCCAAATGGATACAGGAAGTTTTGTCCTCATTATTAATGGTCGAGCTATTAGTTGTAGACGTTTAATTAATGATTCAGCTAAACCATTTTGTGTGTGCACATGAGCAACAGGGTGTTCAACAATAATTCCTCCAGACATGCAATAATCATTAAAAGCATGTGATGTAAATTCACCAGCATTGTCGAGTCTCACCCTTTTAATACTATGATCTGGGAAATGTGTTCGCAATTTAATAATTTGTGCAAGAAATTTTGCAAAAGCCATATTGCGAGTTGATAACAAAGACACATGAGACCATCTACTTGATGCATCTATTAGAACCATGAAGTATCTAAATGGTCCACATGGTGGATGGATTGGTCCACATATATCTCCTTGAATTCTTTCAAGGAACATTGGAATTTCCTTTTCAACTTTTATAAACGAAGGTCTTGTAATTAATTTTCCCAGAGAACAAGACACACATAAAGGAATTTTATCAGATTTTGGGATCTTTTTATACTTCAATGGATGTCCATGAGTATTTTCAATCACTCTTTTCATCATTGTTGATCCTGGATGGCCTAATCTATCATGCCATAAGTTAAATGTTTCAGGATCACAAAAATTTTCTTTTACTGCCATATGTGCTTGAGGCACATCAATATATGTATAATGCAAACCAGATTGAAACATTGGCAGTTTTTCCAATATTTGATCTTTGCTCATGATATACAAATATTTTTCATTATCAACAGTCTTTGACTGAGTATCATATCCATTATGATATATGTTTTTGAAACTTAACAAATTTCTTGTTGATTTGGGGGAAAATAAAGCATTTTCAATTTCAAGTGTTGTTCCATTTGGTAGTGCTATGTTAGCTTTTCCCACTCCTTCTATCAAGTTCTTAGGACCTGATATTGTATTGACAGTTCCTCTTGTTGGTTTCAATTCATAAAAATATTTTTTAGATTTAAATATAGTGTGTGTGGCTCCACTATCCGCTATACAAATATTTGCTTCATTTATTCGATCTTGAGCTTCAATGATATCCATTTTAATCTTACAATTATAAAAAGAAAAATGATAAGAGTATGATTAATATATTATAATTATTGATAATAACTTTATAAAAAAAACTTTATATGAAGGAAATACATAATAAAAATACATATTTAATTGTTACATAAAATCATTGAGATTAAGCAACATTTTGTTTAAATATCTTCATTAACATCCGTGGCATTTAGCTGAACATTGAATTTATCCAAATAGTTTACTTCCTTCTCTTTTCCTTTAAGTGAGGCTTTGTAAAGCTCACATAGATGTGGAGCTGTTCTACAAGTTTTTGCCCAGTGATCTATACTTCCACATCTATAACAAGAATTATCAATTTTTCCGGACACACCGGCTTCATTCCTTTGATTATGAAAATTGGAAGTATTATCTTGTGGAGCATGATAATTCGTAGTTCTTTGATTTCGGCCACGGCCACGACCGCGCCCACGACCTCGGTAATATTTATTATTTTTGAAAGTATGATTGTGACCATTATAATGACCTTTACCAAAATACCCACGACCGCGGCCACGGCCTCGTCCTTGGCCTTGCCCACGGCCTCGTCCTTGGCCTTGCCCACGACCTTGTTCCCTTTTATTTTGATAATTATTAACAACATTCGCTTCAGGTATAGTTAATGATCCTGTGGGACGGGCTTCATGATTTTTCATCAGAAGTATGTTATGCTGTTCTGCTACGAGGAGATGTGCATTCAAATCAGAGTATCTGTAAAATCTCAACAATCGATATTGTTGTGCTAAACTTATATGTGACGCATGAAATGTGGAGTAGGTTTTTTCCAATTTTTCTTCCTCAGTAACAGGGTGCCCACAAAACTCTAATTTTGAACATATTTTAAATAGAGCAGATGTGTAATCATTTACTTTTGTAAAATCTTGGAACCTTAGATTGTTCCATTCATTTTTAGCTGTGGGAAGTAAAACTTCCTTTTGATTATCAAATCTGTTCTTTAAATCCGTCCATAATTCATATGGATCATCAAAATTGAAATATTCATGTTGTAGTAAATTATCAATGTGTTTATGAATAAACACATCAGCTTTGGCCTTTTCCTGATTCGAACAATTATTCTCTTCATTTATGACTTCTATTACACCCATTGCTTTTAGGTGTCTTTTGACATTTGCTGTCCAAGTCATATAATTTTCTCCGGAGATATTCAATGCTGGAAATTCAAGTTTCGCGATGTTTGCCATTTTGTTACTAAATACAAATATGTAAATATTAGGATTACATACTTATTAAAATGAGACAAAATATAACAATACACATAATTAAAATGTTAGTTGCATAAATAAATGTTAGCTTGCATAAATAAATGTTAGATGCGTAAATGTTAAATTCATAAATAAATGTTAGATGGTTAGTAGTCCCATTATTGTTATATTCCCATAGCAATAGGTATCATGTACTCATTTTTATTTATCAAAAGACTATAATATAAATATACATACATATATATAAAGGAGAAATGGGATCCAAAAGACCATCCTAAAGGTGTATGGTTTTACAATCCACCGGTGCACCATTAGGCTTTCAACCTATATATATATCTATATATATGTACACATATGTATGAATTTAAATGTATGAAATTCTTACATTGAGTATGGTAATAGCTCCTTTGCTTTTGTTGATTTGCTTGGTAGAGAACCCTCATGCTGATAACGTGTTATAAAACTTAAGAGATTGGGACCAAAACTTATCACTATAATATATCACTCTCTTCTTTGTTTTACAGAATGATCTCTTCGTATATCACAATTGAGCAATCGAACACACAATTATATAGAAAAAGAAAAGAAATAAAACAAAATCGGTGGGGCCATATGTTTGTCACGGATTGATTCATAACATTTTTATATTTAGTATATAATACATTGAACAACTCTATACTTAGGGTTGCTTTACAATCTTGATTAAGGTTTTTCCATAGATTATATTTTGATTAATATATCTTCTATTCTCTTAAATAAATGCTCACCTATTTTTTTGTTTGAACGGTAAATTTGGATCATTGAGGACCACTAGAGTATCATCGTGCCACCAGCGGAACCACCTAATCATATCCATCTCCAGTAGGCAATAATGCATATACATCAATTTATGAAGAAACCCAATAAATTTGGGAAAAACCGAGAACCTAATGGTCCCTAACCTACAAGATGCCACTAGACTATAATGTGATTGACAAATTCCCACCTACTACCATACAAACCCCATACACCTCGCAAAGCCCTTAGGCCATCCTAAGGCTGGAGGGTGTGGTATAAATCCCCTAGAGGCTTTATCACGCCACCTCAGCGTCACGTCAACGCCACGTCACACAGGGGGGGCTTTAAAGCCCCTTCCTTTAACTTGCAGGGTGTGGTATAACGCCCCTATCATCATTACCTAATTATTATTTTTATTTATATATTTTATTTCTTTAAATTAAATGCCAATTTTAATAACTAGAAAATTAAAAAAAACATAATTTAATTAAAATAAAAGAAAAACACTTTTACATCTTACGTATACGCCTCCAAAATACTTTTACATCTTGGTCGTTTCCTATAAAAATGTTTAATTATAAAAATATATTTACAAAAGTATATTTATAAAAGTATGTAAAAAAAGTTTATGGAGATAAAATTTACCAACAATCTCATCTTCCGATACGTCGAGCCATACTTGTGCCAACGCAAATTCTTCCTTAGGCGTCCACAATTCGACCTTCTTAGAAGCACATGTTTCAGTCTCACCCTTCTTACGATGCCTTCTCGATCGTCCACCGTTTGAGGAAGTGGGTTCGGCTTGGGTTTCGGGTACGGATTCTGTTTCGCGTGTGTTTTGGGTTCTAGGTATGTTTTGGGTTTGGGGTATGTTTTGGGGAAAAATGGAGGTTGGGAACAATATCCGTAAAAACCGGAAATCGGTGGAGTGGTCGGATGAGGAGAAGTTGGGGTGCTAGGGGGCATCGATAATATATAAGCTCACCCGTCCGCGGGTCTCTTCGATAACGGTCTTCTTGCTCGTTGTTGGGATTGTTTGGCGCAATTTGCCAAAACGGATGGTTCGGATCCCACACGTTTTGGTTGTTGGGAAACATTGTGTGATTATTTAAAAAAAGTGTAGAGATTTTGTATAAAGAATGAGGTAGAAGGGATGAAAATTATGGAAAAAAGTTGGGTATTTATAGGTGAATTATAAAGTTTATGATTATTTATTTTTTTGAATGTTACCATTATCAACAGTCATTTTGACCATTCCATCATCGTTCAACTCAAAATCAGCTCGTTACCGTACTGGCGAGAGGAGGATGGCGCCCAGAGGCGGAGCTTGACTAAAAGTTCCGGGGGGGTGGAAAGTCATGGGACCCAATTCATATATTGTATAAATATTTAGGCAAAATAATTGGGGGCGATCCTTTATAATTTTAAAATTTTCAGACGAAAAATCGAAAATTTTACACTTCTAACCGCAACATTCGGCGGGCGGGGGGGGGGGGGGGGGGGGGGCATATACCCGGGTTTCCACTAAGCTCCGTCAATGATGGCACCCCCCTTTAACTCCGGTGGTGTGGACCATGGCGCCCCTGGGGCGCTATGATGGCTGAGGTGACGGGGTGGCGTTAAGCCACACCCACCGGCCTAAATGGTTAGGGAATTTAAGAAGCTGAAGATACATAGGCACAACCTGCGCATGAAAGATTCCACCCTCACATTTACTAAAGATGCATGGTGGTTTAGTAAGAGGTAAGATGTGTATAATGAATACTTATCATTATCTTATGGGAGAACAAAATTAAAGAGAATAAACTTTGATCCCAACGCCATTTACCATGGCCACCGAAACACTTCTCACACGCCTCTTACGTAAGAGGGGGCAATGTTCATTCGAAAGTGAAGTGAAGTGGTGCAATGCTATAAGTTACCTATGTATGAAAATAGATTACAGCATCAAAACTATTTTTTGCCTATTTAATAATACAGTTTAAACAAGTCAAGACGTCACTTAAGATTAACTTGTCTAAAGCCTCACGCAAGCAGGAGCACAAGCAAGAGTCAACTTGGCAAATGTAGGATTCGGTCTGATACGTTTGTTCCCGAGTGGTGTAAATGGATTCCTAAAAAATGTAACATTTTTATTTGGAGAGCGAAGATGAACCAAATTGCTACGCTTGATGCTCTAAAAAGGCGAAACATTGGTAACGGTATCTCATCTTGCGGGTTATGTGAAGAAGGCGATGAGTGCGTGGATCATTTGTTTACATCGTGTTATTTTGCGTCGATGTTGTGGACGCGTATTAGCTTGTGGTGCAAATGTCAGAATATGGTGATTTTTTCTTTGAAGGATCTCATTGAAATTCATAACCATGTGGGAATGGAAGGGAAGAAGAAGGAGGTCCTTAAAGGTCTTATTAGAATTGGTTGCTGGGCAATATGGAGAGCGAGAAATGATGCTAGATTCAAGAATAAGGAGGTAAAGCTAGAGTATATTTTTGGTGAGGTTAAGAAGTTTGGCTTTTTGTGGTATACGTCTAGAAACAAAGGAATTGTTACATCTTTGGATGATTGGTGTAAATTTGTAAATTTGTAACCTGTTTTGTTTTTTTGGTTGCCTCGATTTTGAGGCAGCTTGTGTGTTAATGAAGTTTACCTTTCAAAAAAAAAGAGTCAACTTGGCTAATGAGTCACTACAATAAATAATTTGAAGTCTAGTAATAAATAAATATATTTTTAAAAACATTATTATCTAATATAACATTTTGCGTATGTCTTGCAGACAGTCACGTTTGTTGAACTTTGAGTTTGACCACCAAACTTTGGTGGTTAGTTTTTACTACACTAAAGTTTCTTTTTTCTTTCTTTTTGTTCTAATGTCTTTTGTTTGTAGTGATTTTCTTTTCTTGTGTTTAATGAACTAGGAGCGGGTATTGATTGTGTTATAAATTTACATCGAGATAGATGATAAACGGGCAACAAGCTACGCTGCTACCTCTTTTTAAATAGCAAAAAGAGTATTTTTTTTTTTTTTTTTGTAGCTAGGGCGGTTTACAGCTTAAGTTTTTTAAGTTTGTATGTTTCGTTTTTTGCCCTTCAAGTTTGCCTTATTTATTATTTTTAGGTTAAAAGTTTTGTTAGTAAAAATTCGAGTTTGTCTATTTTTATGCTATCTCGCATTATAAGTTTGCTTTTGTATTTGTCTAAGTTTTACGTCACGTCACAGTAAAAATTTGTGCTTGTATTTTATGATTTCTTGGTTTTGGTCGTCGTTTTCTTACTTAGTACGGTTTTAGGACCTCCGCCCCCGCAACGCGGGGGTTAAACACTAGTTATATATATAATTTGACAAGTTGTTAGCTATAGTGAAAGACAAATTGACTTGTAGGTGACTCATAAACACAATCAAATCAAGGCATGTGTAACTTTTTTTGACAGGCAATTGAACACTTTTATAAAATGTGTAACTCACATATGATGCTTTTGATGTATGGATAATATGTATAAAATACATTAAATGTTGGATGACTTTTACATATTTTATCCGTTTATTTGTCAAATATCCCTATCATATTAAAGAAATTAGGGATACGTTATTATTTTTTGTATTCCTACATTATTATTTCTTATATTAATTTGCATATAGTGGCGTTTTCTTTTATTTTTATTTTTTTTAAATAGGTAAATAGAATCGATGAAAAATGGAGTTCTAGTAAAAAAAAGTAATTTCTTTGTATAGTCATGACAAACTCAATTGAAGCAATTTTGGCAGAACACCAATCGCTACCGCTACCGTTATTGGTATTACCGGAACCGATACAAGAATATGGCCATTTCCAAGTAAATTAATGTTTTCGATCCATGTAAAGCACGTGTTGAGTATCGTGCCGAAGCGTAGCAAATTGATGGTGTCTAGACAATATCAGTACTGATGCCAATGGTCATTTATGTCACTTTTGGTTGTTATACCGAGTCCAAGTATCGTAACAGTATTGTAACTCGTCGAACCAATATCAACCGAAAGTCCGCCGCGAAGCACGATATATCCCACTAGTTTGATTTAATAGAAAGAATATAATAAACCAGCCAACCCATATAGTTAAAGCTTAAAAAACTAATTTATGTAAGCATATGGTTATGCCACCGTTCCTATTTAAACCTCAACTTCTTTGGCTGCCAAACAAGACATGCAAATAACCAAGTCATCAGATAAACATTCAACCAACTAACCAACACAAAAGAAGCCAGTACAATACAAATGAATACAAACCAACAAGATCACTATAATAATGGATACCTCACAAAAGTTAACAATATATTTAGCCAAAACTTGGAAACAGAAAAATAAAGATAACATGAAAGTAATAGAAAACCGCCTTTCACTGATCTCCTGGCAGACTCTTGATGATATCAGAATCACCTAAAGCAGTTCAAAACCCAAATTAAATCAAATATTAGTGAAACTTAAATCTTTATGTATTGACATAACTTAATAGATACAATACCTGCATCAATGATACTTAGGCATGACACGCGGAAATACTTTCCACAAGCGGTTCCAAGATCAACATTATCTGAACATAATAAGTTCATGAAAATAGAATTAGCCCAGGATGGAAAATCACATAAGCAAAATAATATTAATGATAATAAAGACGAGGAACTTACTTCCATTGTAGTGGTGAACGCCAACCTTTGCAAGCATAGCGTAATACTCGATCTCAGATTTCCTTAAAGGTGGGCAGTTGTTGGATATGATGATCAACTTACCTGAAATACCATCAATCATACAACAAATAAGCGGCTAAAAAATTCATTATAACATTACACAACAATCGCACTGCTACAAGAGTTCGTAAATCCGTTTAATTCAATAATAAAAATAAAAAATAATAATAAAGTAAAACTTAAATCCACCTTTAGAGCTCCTGAGAGACTCAAGTACTGTCTTGTAACCAAGAGTGTACTTTCCGCTCTTCATTACAAGAGCTAATCTGTTGTTGATGCTCTCATGAGTCTTCTTCTGCAAGTTTAGAAAGATAACATGATCCAATTAATAAACTTATAACAAATAGGTCTAACAAATACGATACATCACCGGATCATAAAAACACACTTACAGTCTTCTTTCCGGAAACCATTGTAGCTCCTGATAAGAAAGTACAAATTCAGCATAAAAGTCAGACCAAAAGAATAAACCTGCCAAAGTCTATTACTACAAGAGTAACAATTCATCCAAATTGAACGTTGCAACTTTCAAATTACATTCAAAACAATGTAATTTTGTATATGCAAACTTGAGTTTTTTATTCAAAGAGTCATTTCATAAACGAATCATTCAAATTTAACTTGACAGCAATCAACAAACATTACATCACGAACAAAATCCAAAAACAAAGAGCTCAGCTAATAATAAAAATGGTAAAATCGAAGAATAAAATCAACATTATTCAATGTTTCATAGCTTTTTAAGCCCTAACTAGTTCACGTAAGAGAGCATATACAACAGTCACACAACAAGCAACACAGAGGCCTTAATACAATTAATTTAAATAGGGAAGAATGCTCATCGATTGTTCAACTAAATCAATTTAAAAAATAATGCCAATATCTATTACCACAACAGTAACAAAACAATTTATCCAAACAGATCGTTGCAACTTTCAACTTACATTCAAAACAAATCTCACCTTGCAATCATGGTTTTAAAAAACGTTAGGTGGGCGCCTCAAGGCGCGCCCGAGGCGGAACGACCAAAAAACGAATCTGAGGTGCGCCTCATGGTGTTTTTAATGTATATGCGCCTCAGAGGGGCTGAGGCGCTAAGAAAGCTGCACCTCAGGTGCGCCTCAGGGGATTTTGATAGTTGTTTTTGATGTTTTTGACCTTTTGTGTCAATTTCAAGCATTTCATGTCTTTTTTAAGTGTGTTTTTCATGATTTTAATGAATTTGATGATGAAATTAGTTAGTGTTATTATTTTTATAATATATATAATTTTATATTTATTTATTAATACCGCTTCGGCCTTACGCCTCGTTTCGCCTTGAGGCTTACGCCTCGTGAGGCGAAGGGAAAACGCCTCGAAACTCGTTTCCGTTCTTTTAAACCTTGCTTGTAATCTTGTATATGCAAACTTTATTCAGGAAGTCAATTTACGAATGCATCAGAATTCAATAATAACTTAACAACAATCAACAAACATTGCAACACGATAAAAATCCAGAAATAAAGGTACAGCTGAGCATCAACATGATAAAATCGATGAATGAAACAAACAAAATTCAAAGTTTCAAAGCTTATTAAGCCCTAATTAGTTCACGTAAGAGAATAGATGCAACATTTCACACAACAAGCAACAAAAAGGCCTAAAAACGGGGAAATTTTACTAGAAAATGCTCGGCGATTGTTCAACTAGCTAAATCTAATGATAAAATGTTCGAACATACAACGATTTGAAGAAATTACACTAGAGGATTGCCGTCTATTGTTCAACAAACTAAATCTAATGATAATATGTTCGAATATAAAGCCATTAGGAGACAGATCCGGTGATAATAGAGGAAACATACCTGCAAATGGACGAGAGTTGCTCCGGCGCGATTCAGTTGAGGTGGAGGATGTGAAACCCTAGTTCTGGTTCGCTAGGTATATACTTGATAATTGGGTAGACGAAAGTAGGCTGGGCTTATGTATGGTGAAACTAACGGGCTTTCAGTAGTGGGTTAGGCCTTACGGTAGAGGTGAAAAGAAAACCGGGTATTAAAAAACCTGGGTATTCTTAACCTGGTTTCGTACCCGAGCCTACCCATCGGGACATCGGGTATTTACTGGGTACATACCCTATGCTGTAAAACCGGGTCCAACCCGGGTATACCCGACCCTACCAGATTAAAACCCAAAAAACGCAATCCAGAACTGAAAAAACCCGATCACTTCCTCTCCAGAACTCAGTTCCACACCCAACCCAGGTATTACAATACCTGGTTTTTAACTTTGTTGACCGTATTTGAACATGGTTTCATACTCGGAACGGGATATTAAAAAAAACCTGAAATATGCATTTCCATACTTGAAACCAGGTATTAAAAAGCCTGAAATGTGCACATCTAGTTTTTGGGACCGAAAAGTAAAAAGTAGTTGATTATGAGGGAGTATATTTATATTTTAATGTGCATATTTGTTGGTGTAAATGAATTATCAAATATAAACTAGTGATAATACCCGCGAATTTCGCGGTGTTGAGAAATGATACGTTTTTTTATTTTTAGAAAAAAAAAATTACGTTTATACTGATTATAAAGAAACTGTACACATGGACTTATCATAGAAATCCGAAGTTCACGATGAAAATACAACAAACCAATGTACTATAGATATAAAATAACCAAAAAAGATAAGTAAACAAAGGAAATACGTTTTTCTGTTTTGAAATATAAATTGAAAGCCTATTACTCTAATACTTCTGCTTGTTGAAGCTTCGTAACCAATAACCACGAATTCGTTTTTGACCAATTGAATAAACAATCATCACCTAACGAAATATGTTCGACTTGAATTATATCATGCCATCCAACTAAACAAAATATATGCAAAAAAAATTATTAGTAATATATTGAAATATAGTGCTAATTTCCGTGAACTTCACGGAACAAAACAAATAATATTGACGAAAACAACACTAAGAATTCGGTTACGACTTATGGTTAACGTAAAGAATGAAATCAAATGTCATAATGCATTTAATTACCTACATCAACTATCAAAGTTGACTTATAAGGAAAATATATATGTAAACAAAGCAGATATATAGTCTTATGAAATTTATTTTAAAAGAGTAGCAAAATAGTACAACACATAAAGCAAGCAACAAACATTATCCCTGCACAAAAGCTAGTGCATCAAAAAGCAATACACTGTGAGAAAAGAAACAAAATATAAGAATATCAACAAAGCATAAGTTAGGACTAATAAAACACGTTTTGGAGGATTATATTCTGTAACTGGTTTGTATCTTTGCTAGTTGTTCTTTTATTAAATATCACCATTCGCAAAAAAAATTCCTACTAATGCATCTCTAAGATTATATCAAATCCTCTCTTACATATCACTCCCTAAGTTCAAAGGCGTTGTTTGATCTTAACTTCACCTTTCTTGATCACTCGGTCTTCAACATTAAATCCTTGATGACCCTTTTCCCGAAAAGCAGTTCATCAACATATATCACATACCTTTTGTTTTATTCCTAACAAAACAATCTGGCCATTAGATATGCTCAACAATTAATTTTGAACCCAACAGGATATAATACAAAGCATATAATGTATTAAATTTCCTTCATTAAACTAAACACACCAAATAATACCTCCGTATGATAAGAAAAATAACCATTTAGCAAGTTTCAATCAGTTTCTCATTTCCATTCCATCTCTGACCACTTAGCTTTACACGTGAACGTTATGAAGTATTGTGGATTACCATGAACACGACAAATGGCTAACGCATCTCGGTAATGTTTATACATATACCGAGGTCCTCCGGTAAATGAGGAAGGCAAAATGGTGCGTTTACCGATATCATGACCAATCATGTCACCACGCGTTATCGCATCATGAATCCCCCCCAAATATTCACCCCTAAACAGATCTTGATGCGACTGTATGTACTCTAATATGTTTTGCTCGATACACACATACGCGTTAACCAAAAATTGTTGGAAAAGACGTCCATCTCTAAGCAAATGAGTATGTGTATTGAATCGATCATGAAGGTGATAACTGTAAAACATACCCGTAGTTAATCGTCTGTCGCTACGACTTTCGTCACCGGCTAAAGGCAGTGAAGGAGACCAACCATGTTCACCAAACAAAAACAATAGGGGGTACTGTAAGGACATATGTATTGAGAATGAAGTTTACTAACCCTTTGAGGTATGCCATCCTTCATACGAATAACTATATCGTAATCTGATGATCTGTCATCAGATTGACACACAATACCCCCTGTAGTTCCTACAACCGGTGTATAATAACGTATCTCGAAGACGTTATACAAAATTTGGAACGTTAGACGAACAACAAATGTCACGAGCGGTACGAAACAATTTAACTAATGCATTAATTTCATCAACTGTACGCATCAACAGAAGCACAACTTCCTCATCCAGAGAAGACGAACCATGGTCACCAAAACATCCAATCCTATTTTGAAGCTCGTATTCAGTATCATAGATACACATTTGAAGAAAGCATGTACGACAGTTAGATGGTGGACAAAAAGAACAGATGTGATGACAAATTTGACCGCTTATTTTGAACACATAAGGGTCAGGTGTAAGATTAACAGACTCATATACGGTGGCCCCAAAGGATGTCATCGCAAACATTGAGTTATATGCACGAATGTTTTTATGAAACTCATATGATTCAAAAAGCTCCTTTATGCAATCTGGAGGATCTGATGGCCTTGGAAGAACTACACAACCATTGTTACAACAACCCGTATACCTAATGCCACGGCTAACCGAGAAAGATTTTAAACGTTCGTCAAACTAAAAAAGTGCCCCGCAAAACTCACAGACAAAACGACAATCGCCAACATCAATGTACAAAGAAAAGAATATAGAAAACTGTGAATGATGCTCAATGCACGTAGAAATAGACGAACTACAAACGCTAGAAGTTTGTACAACCGCATTAACACAAGATAGGGGATTAGGATAAGCATCAACTGGACATTTATTTTTTTCAAGAAGGGACAAACGTTTAGACGATAATGATTCTAAAAAATTGGTGTTATTCCCCGGTGAAGAACCCGAGCTTGCACATTAACCTAAAGTAGAGTAGGCAGGACGGCCTCTTTTTCTACACGAATCACTTTGAAGAAGACTCATGTGGTCAAATATAAAGTAAAATAAAGCCTATAATCCTTGAAAAAAAACCTACGCCATACCATCTACAGACTACATGAAACTAACAATCACTAATAAGAAAGATCAAGATGATTAACAAAAATGTTTGTTTCTCTACAATTACGAAAGAAATAAAGAATAATATAATCAAAATCTGGTAGTTCATCTACCCCACTTCCTTATCAATGGACTTATGGACATCTAAATTCATTAACAGAAACCCAACTAATCAAATAAAACCAAAAAAAATATAAAAGAACATCGTAATAAAAATACATTGGAACCACCATTCCCACCGGCAATTAAGTCACTAATTCTACAAACGAATTATTTGTACCTGTTGGAGCCCTAGTCACAAACGAAAATCATCGCCCGGGTTTTTGTTAACGAATTAGATAAAGCTGCGACCTTTCGAATTGGCAGTGGTTGTTTCACCGACGTCGAGTGTATCGATGAAATCCTACATAAACAATATCAAATTCAGTCACAAATGAACATCAAAATCAAATTCTAAATCTAATAAAAAATTAATAGAAGACTTTGATGAAACACCATAATATCATAAATCAAACAATATAAACACAAAAATCAAGAATCTCGAATAAAGCTAAAGCCCTAAATCGAAAATCTAGCTAAAACTGAAAACAGACAAAACCCTAAAAATCTAAATCATTCATGTAAGATAATATTATTACGTTTAATAATTGTTATTTAAATATTTAATTTATCAATCTTAAGTGGATCTGCTTCAAGAAGGCGCGCATCGGCTGGAATAATATCTCCCAATTTGACACTAATCACATCGTCGGTTACTAAAATAGCCGCGCCTTGTTCATCCCATTTCCCATCCCTTATGACCTTAGTTTTGGGAGCAATACCCGCCATTAAAGCCGCTGCAGTGTTACCTGCGTTGTTTTCCTCGATGAAACTAATGGCGGAGAAAAACAATTAAATGATAATGATTTCAGATATATAATTTAAACAATTAAATATCTAAACTATAAATAATTTATTAAAATTTACTAAATCTTAAGATTTCAATCATGTTTACTTTGAAATATAAATTTCTAATTTGTTCTTTATTATTTGTTATTTGTAGTTGTTTAATCTTTATTATTTTTTTATTTCACCAGACATCCAACATATAAAATCTTCACATAAACTAATGGTTTTAACAACTTTATTTATTCAACCCATGTAAACTCTAAAACGAAGATCTAATCGGCTCGCAATGAGTTTATTTGGATCCGTATGATACCATTACTTATATTCAAATTATTTTCGATTTGAGAGAGATACCCCTCCATTGGCAAAGACGATAGACATGATTGCAGCGGCTTCCATGACCCATGATAATATATTCCACATGAACCCTAAGAGCTTGAGAAGCTTACCTTCCTGTTTAAACAATATCAATAGAATTTGAGCTTCAGTATAAAAAAATAATCATATTATTATAAAACTAAAAATAATCAATAGTTTTGTATCTACATGCTTCTCTTCTAGCTTGTTAGGGCCAAAAGCAGCAAGCCTCCTGTTCCTTTCTTCAGTCGTCAATCCCGCTTTTGTACATTTCAACGTTTCGAATACCTCATCGGCTGGAACAGTCTCCTGTAATAATAAAAACATAATTTAAGATAACAAAATCAATCAATCGATCCTCAAGAAAACAAAACATAAACAAACAATTCTCCAAAACTCTGTATTCAAAATCCATAGTGTTATAGTGAAATCATGAAAATAGTCTATTAATCAAAACAAAACTTAAGATAACCAAGTTAAATGATCATCATGCAAAACATATGAAATAGCAATATAAAACCGCAACTCGCCTAGATTGAAACATGAAATTGTCAATCAATCATAACTAATTGAATAGTCTTCTTTAGTAATCAACAACATATTGATAGAAACGCACCAGTGTTTCGAACGGCGAAGAATCAAACAATCTGGTTGAAATGGGGTTTGGGATTGGAACAATAATTTAAAACTAAGTATAAATACTAATGACTTAAAAAAGCAAAATCATATCACAGTCCTACAATGTATAAATACTAATGACTTAAAAAGTAAAAAAAAAAAAACATACCTAGAAGACGAATCGTGATTGATAATTCAAAAACTGCAAATAAATCAAAAGTTAGTAAATGCTTACAACGTATTTAGAGTTTCATAAGAACATGTAATACTAAGATAATCAAATATAAATATACTGGATAACTGTAATTCTTTAGTAGGTCCCCTAATTCAATTAAAAGCAATTAAAAGTCTTATAACTAAAAAAACATCAAATGAACTAAATCAAAACTCATAAACATTAGAAATCGTGAAATAAGTGGCCTATGAAGCTTCCACTTTACTTAGCAAACTACAGTTCATTGAAGTGAAAGCATTGAGGCCAAAATAAAAAGATATAAAAACAATTGACTTTATGATTCACAATACAACAAAAATATAAATTCCCTGTACATAATTGCTAGTCATTTTAAAAGATGAAAAAGTGCAGTTAATAAAAACCAATAAAAGTTCCAATCACTAACCAAATCACTATAAGATTTTAAGACCAAAATAACAACAAAAGAATGAAAAAGTATCAACCACGATTGAAGGAATTGGGTATTTTTTATAAAAAAAAAAAACTCATATTCGATAAACTTGATTAACACACTTTACCAATAATCGTAACAATGGGTCTTGAGAGGCTCGTCTCCGAAAATCGTCTCCGAGTTCCAAATCAAACGTAACAATGAGTCTTGTGAGGCTCCTCTTCAGTGGCGATGAAGTCAAATCCGTCATCATAATCATCAAACTGCCATGAATCGAATGGAATCAAAAGGTAGAAAATTGAATCGAAAGAAAGAAAAATTAGCAGTGAAGGATTGCTCACCTGATCTAAGAATTTAGTCGATAGAAAGGAAAAAAACCCTAAGATCTTCGATTATTCAGTGATAAGAACAAACAAATCAAAGATTCAAAGTTACAGTAATAGAAAAATAAAATACATACCGTAGATTTTCGAATAAGAACCCTAAGATCTTCGATTATTAAGATATATTTGCCTGCGGAAATAGAAGGAAACAAAGGAAAAAAAACCCTAAGAATTCCAAAGCGTATGAGAGAAGAACAATAGATGGGAAACTGATCGGATTGTGGGTTAATATATGGAACGAAAAAAACGGACCCGGATAGAAGAAATGGATCCCGAGTCGGGTTTCACATCAGGGGATTTAGAGGATTAGAAAATGGCGGGAAAATGAGAAATAGAGGCTCTAGATGGGGGACATGTGTCCCCTAGGTATGGCTTTTATTCGATTGTAAAGATTTGATTTTAAAAATAAATATTTTACATTTTTTTTAACAAATTTACACTTGCTACAAATAGCATGTAGAACGACTTTTAATAGCATACAGCTTAAGCTTCCGTCGTATGTTACCCTTTTTGCATAACAAATATGTAAATCAAAATATTAATACAAACTTAGGGTGTCCGGGTGTTCTCGGAGAGGGGGTTTGGTGAGCGGGTTTGCCGTGCGGGCACACCGCCGCCGACCCTCATCAATGACTGGTAACTCGTGGGATCGTGTCTTAGTCACTGTTGTTTGATTGTTATTTTTTCAAGCGTTTGAAATTTCCAACGGCTATATAACCGTTAAACAATTAAACAAAAAAATAATTACATTTTTTTATATTTAAACCACACAATTTATAACCATTTATCAAAATCCCAAACTATTCTCAACCAAATCATTTCCCTTCTCATACCCCTATTTTTCAAAATGGCTGATGAAATACCGTTGTTTATTCCACCCAATGTTAGTGCCGATGATTTATCCTTAAGCAGTAGTAGCTTAATTTTTTTCAAAACTCTCATCGAGCAAGCCGAAATAGAAGACAGTGGCACATCTAGTAAAAAGAGATTTATCCGCCGTGATCGGAAGAAAGGCTACGAAACCCGTATGGCAGATTATTTTGTCTTTTTCTAATTTAGTGTAATTTTATTTAGTTTGATTTAATCTTTTTTTAATTTAATAAAGAATAATAAAATAAAAACGAGGAGAGCACCCCTAATGTTTGAGTGTAAAATGAGGAGTGGGGAGGAGAGTTGACATAGTATGTTGTGATTGGCTGTGGTGGAGAGGTTACCACCCCCACGAGGGAGCACCCCTTACACTCTTAGATATAAAAGCACGTGTAAATTTGTACGTGAATAGGCGTTGATTAGATAAAATTACACGAGTATGAACTTAAATAAATTGACGACCAACAAGCATTTGTTATGACTAAATCATTAGTAAAAAACTATTTTATATTTCATTTAGGGGTTGTTTGTTTACCTCTTAACGGGGCTCTTAATGGTTCAGACTTCTTACTGGTTCAGCACTTAACGGTTCAGACTGTTTGTTTCGCGAGCAAATATCTGAATGGTTTAGACATTTGTCTCTGAATGGTTAAGCATTATACTGAGTCTGAATTTAAGACCTCTAATTTGAATTAGTCAGACATTTGCCTCTGAACGGTTAAGCATTATACTGGCTCTTAATGATTCAGACCTCTTACTTATTTAGCACTTATTGGTTCAGACCTCTTACCGGTTTAGACTTAACCATTCAGAAGTTGCCAAACAACCCCTTAATGCATGAGTTACATGATCTTTGATCTAAACTACAACTAACAGTATGATTAGGTAAAGTGTTACAAGTGTGCTTTTTGGAGCCAGGTATTGGCGTATTGCACATGTGGAAGAGAGAAAAGGAGAGGCGGATTAGAGAGGAGAGGATGTGTACGTGGTTGTAGAGTCGCTAGTCAGCCGGTGGGGTGGGGACTAGCGATTAATCGGCCCATATTATTAGGTAAATGAACTGAAATTGACACGAGAACAAGTTCGCTTATCTCTTTATCTACTTATATCTTTGTGGTTAAAGTTCCATTCTAGATACGCCTAACCTTAATCATGGTCATCTCTTTCTGCTTTCAAACACAATAAGAACTCGGTTGCAAGATCACACAAGCAATTCTCCTTGTTATCAGCTGATAATTGAAGGCCATTTATTTTCAAAACACTAATGTATAATTATATCTTCTCAGTAATATGTTTTTATAATCTAACCCGTCAACAACTGTATCTTTACACAAATGCTACTACATCCGCGCTACATCAAACCTTGCAGAGCCGAGCCAACACTACTACAGAGTAAATGAACAAGCCTGGCTCCCACAAGTGCACCTGCCACTTAAAATTTCAGCGATCATGACCAGCAAATAACGAATCCAATCCACATATGTCCTGCCAGAAATCAAAAACAAATTCAATTACAAGACTCGATGAAAACATGTCGTTAAAGTATTTTATTATGTGATGAATGATTCAACATATTCAAAACACCACAATCGCTAGCACTTACCAATTAACCATAAAAATATAACATTTGAAAGGCCCTTCTAACATCACAGATGGTTCATGGGAAGTGTCAAAATTACTTAAATACATGATTCACGTTCAAAAGGTTTATAAAAGAGGTAAATTTCAACCTTCATGGGACAATACAGGTTGAATTAGTGCAACGTTAAACAAAGTTTCAACAGCATATTGAAAACATTGGCTTTCTGATGGACTTTCATCCATCAATATTAATCTTTCCCGCAACTAGAATTCCTAGTTATCGTTCAGTGTTGATATGTAAGTATTTGTCAGAATTTTACATATATATGAATAAAATGTTAAATGTTCTCTGAAAGTTATAAGATGTTATCTCCAAATTAACATGAAAGTGTACTCCTTCATTAAGTTGCGACCGTAGTGAAGGTGCATGAAGTGAGGAAAAAGATACCGAAAAAAATACAGTTTAATATAATCTGGTCTATGGGAAATATTTAATATCAGAATTAATAATGAAAAGAACTAGAGTAAATTACAAAAATCGTCCTTTATGTATGTCACTTATTGCAAACTGGGTCATTTGTCTTCAATAATTACTGAAAACGTACTCGATGTTTGCAAACCCTTGCAAGTTATGTCCTTTAGCCCTAACTCAGTTAAATTTTGTGGTTAAATATGACCAAATGGACCCTACATGAGGGTATTTTGGTCATTTTACTCTCATGTGAGGTCCATTTGGTCAGATTTAACCACAAAAATACCCTCATGTGGGGTCTATTTGGTCAGATTTAACCACAAAAATTAACTGAGTTAGGGCTAAAGGACATAACTTGCAAGGTTTACAAACATCAGGTACATTTTCTGTAATTATTGAAGACAAAGGACACGATTTGCAATAAGTGACATACATAAAGAACGATTTTTGTAATTTACTCAAAGAACTAAGAGCTAACCTTTAAGCTATTCCTAAGCTTTCAAGCTTGTCACAATGAGGAGTAGGCAAGTTTCTACTCCACGTACGTCTCTGCATTTCCACATGGCAATAACGCCACAACATATTTTTGTAATCTTTAACAACACTATTCTCAATATTACCCCGAGCAGCCGTCCCAACAGGATACTTCTGATCAAAATCGGACGATTTCACATAAAACTCCACTTCATATTCGTCAGTCGTCTTAGAAAACTGATACGTATAGTTCCTTTGTAACGAATATTCCGGCGCCGAGAACGGAAAACTAGCAAGCAATATGATTAGCAAAAACGGTAACAGTTGAAGAAGCAGTATCAAATTCAGCCCGCTCCCACCACCACCACCTGTACCCTCCCTTGTCTGAACACCAGCTGCAGCCCTTCTGGTTCTGTACATTTGAGCCGTACGAAACACATCACTTTGACTGAAAAACGACCTGAAGATCTCATCAGCGTCGAAATCATCTTCGAACATGTTGTGTCCGGTTCTCCTTCTTCGTCTTCTAACGTTGTACTGTTGAGTGTACTCGTCCCCCTCAGATACACCCGTTTGATCGTAATGTTGTCGTGACCCTTCATCGCTTAAACACTTAAACGCCTTGCTAACTTTCTTAAACGCTTCCTCGGATCCCGGAGCTTTGTTCTTGTCGGGATGAACCTTTAACGATAACTTCCGATACGCTTTCTTAATCTCCTCAACAGAACAACTTTTACCGACGCCCAAAATCTCGTAATAATCTGTGTTTCTTTTGATTTCACGCACCAACCGAACATGTTCTTCGGTGTAACCTGGCTCTCCAGTCACACCCTCAACCTTTTTTCCGTTCATAGGGTTATTTGAAACATGATTTTTACCATTTAACAGACTGGGATTTTCGGAATCAAGGTCTTTACATGCTGCTAAAAGATCATCTACACGTAAATTATGATTTAGCCGTTGCGCAATGCCGATAAACTTCAGCGCACGCTCCTTGTTTCCGGATGCAATCGCCTCTTTCGCAATGCGAACACATTTTATTGCCTCGTCTTTATTCCCGTCCATGATGATTCAACAAACTTGACAGATTAATCAGTCACATTCACCGACTACCAAAAGCAAACCAACTTTTACAAATTAGAAAAAAAAATGAAAATTTAGGTGTTGTCTGCAATCACATAAATTCAAGCTAACTAGAGTGATATTATGATTAGGTTATTATCAATCTCTGATTAGCTGAAACAGATGAATAACAAGTGAAACACAATTACACAAATTATAACTATAATTTATGATGTGAATTAGATGATGAAAGAGCAAATTGATAGTTTAAATTATTACTATAATATTAAAGGATCAGGCGATGTAACCTAGGGTTCGTACATCATCTGATTCGCTGAAACAGATGAAACATAATTACAGAAACAATAACTAGAATTTATGATATATTCAAGCGATATAGAAGTTGAATCTATATGTATGTATATAATAATATGATTGACGGTGAAATTGGGCTAACCTTAGATACGAAGAGAGATGGTGAAATCGGAGAATTTGAGATCTCCGCTCGCTGCTGCCAGAATAATATTATGGCAGTAGTGGTTGTGGTTTACTTTTGTCATCTACAGTCAGTCAACGGCGGTGTAGTGTACCACAATGGCTTCTTTCATTGGATTGATAGTGTGAGTATCAAGTCTTTGTCCGTGTGAATGTTGTTTAGTGCTAAATTAATAAGAGATCTGAACCTTTAAGAGCATGTATAATGTTTAACCGTTCAGAGGGAAATGTCTGATCAATTCAGATTATAGGTCTTAACCATTCAGAGGCAAATGTCTAAACCATTCAGACATCTGCTCGTGAAACAAACAGTCTGAATCATTAAGTGCTGAACCAGTAAGATGTTTGAACGCCTCATTAAGAGGTAAACAAACTGAGTATTGTGTTTAGACAACTAATGTTTATAACTCTATTAAAAAAAATATTAACAAATTAATCACTATCATGGATAATAAACTCAAAAGTATCAAAGTTAAATATTTACAAGTTATAGGTTATGTTATGTGTTGCTACAAAAATTTGTGTAAGAGTCTTGATACAACTAATATCTTGCGTAGTTGAGAGATAATAAAGTAAGTTCATATTCAATAATACATTCTTCATCATAATTTTAACGTCTCAAAATACTTCTTTAAGGAATGCCATAGAAAATGGGGACAAAGCTGATGTAGTGTTTATGTGGGATTCGGGAAAATCTGGGGAAATTTGGACGACTCCCTCCACCCTTAGTTTATAACTTGCTTATCGTTCATGAGGTGACCCTACGTGTGACTCCATGTATTAGCGTGATACCTCAATTTATATGAATGGTACTTGGTCTTGATAACTCTTTGTACGGGATGTTTATGTCCTAAATCAAGTTGTGCCGACCAAGAATCCTGTTTCCGATATGTGTTTCATACTACTGCATGCGAATATGCAAGTGCCATGATGATCATAAATAGTTTCGTACTTTTAAATTCGTTTTTATTGTTTTTTAGGGAAGGTTTCATCGTAAAAATTAATTGTTCTACTTTATACACAATGTAGTCAAGAGAGTTCAACCAATCTTAAATTTTTTTTTTGAACGGCAAAATCACTTTATATATGAATATAAAGAGCCAGCAAGAAGCTGAGATACATCAAACACACTAAACGAAGACAAAACAAACCAAACGAAGATAACGCATTACAAAATGTCAACTATATCAAAGCTTCTCCAACTGCTCCAGGTAGGGTTTTTTAGATTAGAACGATTGCTAATCCAAAGGAAGGTGTCTTCTTTCACGAGATCTACAGTCTTCATAATAGGAATGAACTTGTCTTCAAACACTTTTGTATTTCTAGCACTCCATATCCTCCAAAACGTAGCCATAACAATAGTGCGAATCAATTTCTTCCAAACCTTACCTCCAGGAGCCTCTTTCACATAACTCATGAAATCAGCTATAGTCTCGCAATACACAGGGAAACGGATCCGAACCCACGATAACACATTCCACCAAATGCTTTTTGCCCAAAGACAGTTAATGAAAATATGGTTAGAATCATCGTTAACAAGGCCGCACCGAGGGCAAGAAACATCAGGCAGAAGGATGCCTCTATGCGTTAACCCGACCCGACTAGCAATCTTCCCGAGGGTAGCTCGCCATAGAAGATAATTAGCTTTTGGAGGAGCCCAATTGGACCACTCGAAACCAGGAATACAACCCAAATCCGGCCCTAGCAAGTCTTCCAAATCACTCCGCACCTGTTTAATCGAGAACGTGTCATCCGAACTTGTTCGCCATTTCCAACAACCATTATTATCGACCAGATTCTGCTTCACATCTATACCCATTTTAAGCAGCTCCGGGGGCCATGGAGCCTATATCCTTCCACACCCCGGGAAACGATTTGGAGACCGGAACAAGTTGACCCGCATTGTTGGATTTGTGAATCGATTCAATCACACGAGCCCAAAGATGATTCGGATTCATTTTGAATCTCCACCACCATTTAGTCAACATCGCTAGGTTAAAATCTTTAATTCTCCCAACCCCCAGACCACCAGACTTTTTCGAACGCAACACAGAATCCCACCTGACCCATCTAAATTTTTTCTTAGAGTCCGTAATACCCCAAATAAAATCCCTCCTGATTCTATCAATCTTATTTATAATACTCTTGGGAGCCAAAAACAAAGACAGGTAGTAAGATGGAATACTCCCCAAAACCGACTTAGCGAGAGTAAGTCTACCCGCAAAAGAGAGGTGTCTCGCTTTCCATTTTGACAGTCTCGCTCCCACCCTATTCACCACAGGTTCCCAGAATTTAGCCCGCTTCATGTTAGCCCCTATAGGAACTCCCAGATACATAAACGGAAGCGCCCCAGCCTCACAGTTCAATTTAGACGCCATTTGAGCCACCACCTCTTCCTGAACACCGATACCGAAAAGCTTACACTTCTTATTATTAATTTTCAGCCCCGTGACCAGCCTTAACCATCTCAGCAAACGGGTTAGAGTCACCACATTTTGATCCGACCATTTGCCTATAAATAGGACGTCGTCAGCGTAACAGAGATTAGAGAGGAGCGGCCCACCATTGGGAAGCTGAAAACCTTGAAAAAGGCCATCGGCCATCGCTTTATTCAAAAACAAATTAATTACTTCCATAGCAATGATGAAAAGGAATGGGGATAACTGATCTCCTTGACGCAAACCGCGTTTAAATTTGAATTCAGATGTGGGAGATCCATTAACTAAAATTGAACCCATACCAGACCGGAGGCAACCTTTAATCCACGAGATCCATTTAACCGGAAAATCCATATGAGACATCATCTGAAGCAGGAACTTCCAATTAATAGAGTCGTAAGCCTTCTCGAAGTCAACTTTAAAAATAAGCATTTCCGATTTATTTTTCTTCGCCCAAGAAACCGCTTCACTGATAATGAGAGGACTATCCAAGATGTTTCTTCCCCTGACGAAGGCAGATTGAGTCTAGGAGATGACCTCGTAAAGGACTGATTTCAACCGGTTAGCAAGAACTTTAGCAATGATTTTATATATGGACCCGACAAGAGAGATTGGGCGAAAATTAGAGAGCTCTTGCGGATCTTTGGATTTAGGAATCAGAGCCACAAAAGATGAATTACACCCTTTATTGATAAAACCATTGCTGAAAAAATCGCTGAACATCCCCATAACAACAGGCTTAAACTCTTTCCAAAAGACCTTGAAGAATTTCAAAGTGAAACCATCCGGGCCGGGAATCTTAAAATTAATTTACGGATATTATATTTGAAGAAATCAAGAAATGTTTCATAATGTAAGTAATTGACTTGCAAGACTAACAAGTTTAGACTATAGCTCATTTATTAAGGATTTAGTTTTGAACCGAGATTAGTTTTTTTTTTTTTTTACTAGTAACAAAAATTGGATGGGTATCATTCTTTTGCACACAAAAAACAAGTTCGTCAATATAATCCATTTTCATCTGAATCGAAAACGGTTTGTCGTCAATATAATCCATTTTTCATCTGAATCGAAAACGGTTTGAAATAGGGGTGCAAACGAGCTAAGCAGCTCGCGAGCTACTCGAGATCGGCTCGATAAAAAGCTCGAATGAGCCGAGCCTTATCGAGCTCGAGCCCGAGCTTGAAATTAGGATTGATTAGATATCGAGCCCGAGCTCGAGCCTTGTAAGTGTAGCTCGTTTAGGCTCGTCAAGCCTTAACAAGCTTAGTATACTTTAGGGTTTAAACTATGTATTACTTTTTGAATGATCTAGATGTTTTTTTAATTGAGTTCTCAATATGTCAAGCCAAGCTTGAGTTGAGCCTTGGCTCAATAACAACAAAAAACGAGCTCGAGTCGAGCTTTATCTTTTTTTTTAACTCGCGCTATGTATACTTAGATCGAGCTTTCGAGCCGAGCTCGAGTTTTAAATTTTACTAACGAGCCGAGCTCGAGCCCAAAATCCAAGGCTCAAATCGAGCTCGAGCTTCAGGAAGTTGTAACGAGCCTAGCTCGATTAAGGTAAGGCTTGGGCTCGACTCGGCTCGTTTGCACCCCTAGTTTGAAACACTTAAACATAGGAGCAGGTATAACTTGTAGGATCCTAACCAGTTTATATATAATCCTCTTCTTAAAACCTATTAAACCTGAATCGAACCGGTCAAAACTTCTCAAAACCCGGTCAACAAACCAATAAAACCCGAACCGGTTTTAAACTCACCCCCGGGTATGACTTTTCGTTGACCAACCCGACCCGGTTTAGGGTTTGAACCCGGTCGGTACTTTGTACGCCTCTCCTGCCATCGGTAGAGCCAGGGGCAAACTGTCACTACCGGTTAGGGTTCTTGTTCTTCATAACAACTAATCACTCGTTACAATGAACATTGCATCCAAATCCATTCGATATTTGAACCAAATCCATCTCAACCCCAAATTCCCACAAAACCCTAAACACCCTTTCAACATCAAATCCATTCTACCCTCAAATTTTTCATCAACATCCTACAGAAAGAGACTCAACAGAAGAAATTTAGCAGCTTCAAAACCAACCCTAAACGAACCCCAATTCAACAAAGCAATCTCACACCTTCTTCCAAGATTCACCCCACAAGACCTCTATAACCTAATCACCCAACAACAAGACCCATTAATCTGTCTACACTTATTCAATTATGCCTCTAACCAACCCAGATTCACCCATGACACAACCACATTCCACATCACAATCAAGAAGCTCGGCGCTGCGAAAATGTACCCCGAAATGGACCGAATTGTCGAATCAGTGTTATCGGTATCGGTATCGGATCAGTCTTTTGGGTCTGAGGTGTTATATAATTCGATTATATATTTTTATACTGAAGGTAGAATGTTAAGTAAGGCTGTTAGTGTTTATAAACATATGAGAAGTTTGAAACAGATGGAGTGTAGGCCGTCGATTCGGACGTATAATTTGCTTTTCGCAGCGTTTTTGAGTCGTAGGAGTAATAGTTATATAAACTATGTGTATATGGGTACGATGAGAATGTTGTTTAAGAATATGGTGGATGATGGGGTTGAACCGGATGTTTTTGCGTTGAATAGTATGATTAAAGGGTATGTTTTGTCGCTTCATGTTAATGATGCGCTTAGGGTGTATCATCAGATGGGTGTGGTGTATGATTGTAGGCCGAATTCGTTTACGTTTGATTATTTGATTCATGGGTTGTGTGCGCAAGGGAGGACGTGTAATGCGATGAAGATTTGTGGGGAGATGAAGGAGAAAGGGTTTGTTCCGAGTGGGAAGTCGTATAATTCGGTTGTGTGTGCGTTTGCGCTTGAGGGGGAGGTTGATCGAGCGGTGGGGTGGTTGTGGGAGATGGTGGAGAATGGAAGATTGGTTGATTATATTACGTGTTGGACGGTGGTTGATGAGTGTTGTAAACGGGATAGGTTTGGTGATGCGTTGGGGTTGATTGAGGAATTGCAAGAGAAAAGAGTGGTGGATAGACGTACTTACAAGAAGCTTCGGTATGAACTTCAAGTTAACTATGGAGATTTGTTTGACCGAAACGGGATGAAAAATGGTAACTTTCTGTTTTCCTTGATTTGATTGTTATAAACTGTATTATGCAGGGATCAAAATGGCAACTTTTCTTGTTTCTTGATTTCACAATATGAAACCAACAATTATAGCATGCACTATGCAATTAATATTGGTGATATATCACCGATATATCGGTTATCGATCCCCATGTAAAATATCGGTGTCAAATATCGGTCAGAATATTGGTTATTATCGTTGATACTGATGATATTTGACCGATATATCACCGATTTTCCTGATATCACCTTTCTTCTTAGTTCTACACTTCTACCATTCATCTTTCTTCTTATTGCTGCTATTAGTGTTTTAAGTCTTAATAAGTTCCTACTTGCTACAATTGTTTGTGTTTTTCAAGTTGCAAAAGGTTAATTTGTTGATTGTAGGTGAGTATGCTGAATTGTTAGTGTTAAATTGCTATATATTAAAATTACCGATATCCCCCACGATAACCGATATCTCAATATCGGTCCTTGACCGATATTCGAATTTTTACCACATTAACTGCTTAGGGCATGCATAAAGTTATCTTCTTGTCATTTATGTTTAAGTAATGACAAAAGAGGCTGTGTGTTCTGTTTTTCGTAGGATCAAGTAATCAGATCGAGTAAAGAAAGTGTTGACATGCACACCTGAGTGGAGCTAAAGAGATTCAAGTCCGACAATTATGTTTGGTTATGGTGTCTTTTTGCGGAAGAATCAATATACGGTGACAAAAGGGGTCGGGAAATTAATCCAATTCAGGACCTCTATTTTATGGAGTCTTATCCTTCTTGATGGTTTGCTGGTTTTGTATATTTTTTTATCAAAACTTTTGGAAACTGCAGTTGTGATTCACATGGAAGCATAGACCCTCGATGACCCGATGAGATACACAATGGGTCCCAAATTGCGATTGGAAAGCTCGGTAATTTGTGGTTCGGGGCAAAGCCTGGTTGGGGCCTTAAAATTGTTTTTCCTAAGTAGAGTTGATGCAAATGTTATTTTTTGTTTGTGTTACTGTTTAATTAACTGTAATGTAAAGATTGTTATGTTTTTATTATTTATAAAATAACACCAGATATTTGAAGTTATAACAAAATACTTAATTATAGTCTTAATTAAAAGTGGGCAGAAGTTGTGTTGAGGATTTGAGAATGGAAGTATAAGAATAGTAATGATAGATGGTGTTATTGATCTAAGGACACGAGTTAAGCACATATCGATAGTGGTCACACGGGTGGTTTAGAGATCGGTTTCATTCCCATTCCACCCTGTTATTAAACCCATACCCATATTGATTCATGGTTCCTGACTGCAAACCAAAAACCGCATAACTAGTTTTTATGGGCTAGGAAATTTTGAGACATTTGTAGGTTTTAATAGCTCTATATCTCACCAAAACCTGCAGTTGCAGCCACCTATGGATAAGAGGCAATTTGTTTGTTATATCAACTAGTACATTAAACTACTCACACCCCTAATGCAGATCAACAAGATTTGTTTAAGAAAGTGAGGCTGCAACAAAATTCCTCCTCTCAAAGCTCAATGATCTCCAATTGTAAGTTTTATGCTACATGTTTCTTTGGTCATATAGTTAAGCCATACTATCTATAGTGAATAATTCTACTGTAACTTTGGGTATATGATGTACATGAAGGCTACTCAAATGATTGATTTTTTTCCTTAAGGCCACCTTTATGTTGAAACTACTTTATAGGACATCAAAGCATGTATCTGATTTTGTTTATATCAAACACACCTGTAAGAAAACAAACCTAATGATGTAAATGTGTTGCAAAATGTTGGAAAGACAAATATACCCTTGTTTTGACATATGAAAAACAATGATTCAATGTAAAAGGGCCTCTCTTTTTCTTTTCTTTTTGGTCATGTTAGAATATTCATTAGTTTTCTTATAAGGATAGATACGGAATTAATCTTTCTTCTTTCAAGTTCTTAGATTTGGTGTGCTTATTTGATCATGTTATATCATTGCTGCTTCAACTTTGAGAGCAGAGTATGTCAAATGTTGAATGTATTATAATCTTTTAATTAAATGTGTAAGAATTAGTTTATAAATTCACACCTTTTTCATCACATTTTATTAAGATAATAATATATAAAAACCCATTAAACTTTTTTACATTAAATGTATCAAACAAAACAATTTTTGTATTTATATCCTTCAATCATTCAATACACAATATTATTTCCAGAAACACAGTTTTGCAACAATCCTTCATCTCTCACATATACCAAAAAGAATTCATATATCAGCCAAAAGCAATTACCCAAACTAATACCCCAGAAAAAAATATATATATATAAGAAAACCCCAATATCAGAAACAACCCCTGCAAAGCATAAAATCACATTAAGTAATAAAATGAACTAAATTGTAGAAACCCAGAATCTTGGCGGATAATTGGGGGGTTTCCGTCGGCTAAAAAAGCTCTGCTTTAGCTATACGCGTAACAAACCAACCGTAGACACTTTGATCTCGACGAATGAATATAACAGGTCAAACTGTAAGAATTATGACCACAATGAGAAGCACAATCCCCAAGATTACAAAGAGTAAGCAAGTCTGCATGAACCAAATGTGAAAGAATTTAACATTTTAGAAGCAGGAAAACAGAGATACATAATGCAATTAAAGTATATTAGGATTGCTTATTCAAAATTTAACAATAATTCGGATAGATAGTAATTTACACAACTTAAAAAGATATTCAAAAAAGTTACCATGGAAGAGTTTGATCTTTGAGACTTTGATGCTTTCACGAGATGGGATTTAGCCTGTGCAGTTGCAGCCTGAGAATTCTCGATATTCGAGCCAATATCATCTGAAACAAATTGATCACATTCACGACACGAACATACAAAGACGATAAACAAAATAGGGAACAAAAATGTGAAAAATTATATACTTACCTATCATAGTTCCTTGCTCATGAACCAAAACGGCAAGATCTTTGAATATTTCGTTTACCTCACCGATCTGGTTTTGAATTTCTTGTACTCCCTGATCTCTTTCCTCAATAATAGCCTCGTTAAATGCAATCTCGTTGTCCAACAGTAACACTTCTTGTCTGCAGATATCAGACACTTCTTTTACAAAACAAAACAAAACAAAACAAAACAAAACATGATCCTAAGTACACACGATATCATTTTAATACAAGAGCATACCAGAACACCCTTTATAGTTTTTTGAGTAAAGTACACAGATGGTCCCTGTGGTTTGCATTTTGTAACGTATTTAGTCCCCAACTAACAAATTTAAAGGTTTAAACATGTCCAAGTTAGGGGCTAAATGCGTTACAAAGTGCAAACCACAGGGACCATCCATGTACTTTTGGCAAAAGTTGGGGACTAAATCCGTTAAAAAGTGCAAACCACAGGGACCATCTGTGATGTGTTTAAAAAAGCGCGCTTAAAGCGAGCTTTAAGCGTGAAGCGCTGGAAACATCGCTTTTTTTGGTCTGAAGCGTTACATTACGTGAAGCGCTGTGAAGCGAGCTTTAAGCGCGAAGCGATGATGGTTTGAAGCGACGCTTCAGCCCAATCAGGTCACATTTGGGCCATTTTTTAAGCCCAACAGTCTTTAAATAGGGTTAAATGAGGCCTGTTTCTTTACCCTAAGTGTGTTTCGACTTTAATTTATGTTTTAACTATGTTTTTTATGTGTTAAGTGTGTTTTTTAATCATGTTTTTGTGTTTGTTATTGATTAACAAGTAGAATAGGTCATATTGATGTGTACAATATATATAATTTTTTTTTTTAATTTTGAGTGCTTCGTATACGTGAAGCTCTCGCTTCGCGCTTGAAGCTTCGCTTAAAGCTTTTGGAACCAAAACGCTTCGGAGCGCTTCACGCTTTTTTAAACCAAGCATCTGTGTACTTTTGGAAAGCTAGGGACCAAATCCAAAAATTTCGTAAACCACAGGGACCATCCGTGTCCTTTACACTTTACAAAACAACACATGCTTTTAAAATAAGAGCATGTCCTAACACCCTGTAAAACTTTATACTGTTGCAATGATTTTTTGACAAAATTACAAGAGTGCCACTTGTATATTAAGAACTGCATATCACAAAACTTGCCTTCTAGATTCGTAAAGAAGAGCATGCTGTTCTGGATCTCTGCCTGAGTTGGAATCCATTTCGTTGGTGTCATCACTGTAAATTATATATATTAAAGAGGAGAAAAAAAAAGGTAATTTGGCACATATACAGATTAAAACAAAGTTTTACAAGCAGTAATTACTAAATTCATGACTATTTACCGTGATGAATGGATAGGTTGAGGAACGGAAGGAGAGTAAGCTGTCTCTCTTTCGGCTGAAAGCCGTTGTGCTTTCTGGAATTCTTTTAAAACTGCTTGAAAATCTTTCGCGAGTTTAGCATCTGTAATCTTTTTACTGGCCTGTAAGGAAAATAAAAAAGATAAAGTGATGTCTTTTACGGCTTGCATCTAACCATATAACTTACGAAGATGGTTAACCATATTAATGTGCATAATGTAACATATGCATAACTAAGCAATCAACTACTTTTACCGCTTACTAGAAATATAATTGATAATTATGATCTACATATCATGTCAACTTACTGACTAAACTGTATAAAAATTTCATTTTTTTCTTGAACTTAAAGATAAGGGGTACAGGTCACTTACACTAACTTCGGCACGATGATCTGCTTCACCAGCTTGCTTGAGTTTATCGGATGTATCCTTCACCAATTGTCCAATATGTAATCTTGTTTTGTGTCTACATTGAGCCCAAAAAAAAAACTAATCTTTGTCAGTTTGTCAATGTTCACCAGGTATAATAATCATAGAAACAAATTAGCATTAAATATGCATCTATTGCTTATGGTGTCCAAAAGAAAAAAAGTTTTCTATAGATTTGAAATTTGACTGTATCATTGCACATAGTAAAAAAATAATCTTTGTCAGTGTTCACTATGTATAATAATCATATAAAGAAATGTAAATTAATATGTATCCACCTTAACAGTGGTTTTTTATCGCGCTTTAACGACATTATCGCACAAAAATCTCCATGAATCCATCATCAAGTCTAATAATCATAATTTACTTAACTCAAAAAAAAAAATCTTAATTACTAACATCCCCTGGTATGATCCAAGACTTTGATCTTCATATATTCAATAAGAACACTTATAATTCAAAACATGTAACTAACTAAAACAAACAAAACTGATACCAAAACCTTATAACAACTACTGACTTATATAAGCTAATAAGTCACTTTTGAGAAGGAATCCCAAACACCCACATAAACTAAACAAAACAAATTAATTAAATAAACAAAAATACAAAATTCAATTATACGTACAGCTTTTCACGAAGCTCAGGGGTATCTTTAGGAGTACCAAGTGTATTCACGAGTCTCTGAAACGTGTTAACAGCAGTACCGATCTGGAAGATTCCAGAAGCAATTGCTTGGGTCGGATCCAGCTGCTTCATACTGCCCGCGCGTCGGGTATGGAGCGGGCGACCCGCTTCGATGTCTTGAAAACTCATGTTGTGGGTCTAGAACAAACCCTAGGTTGAACAATTGAGTTGAATTGTGGAATAAATGAAGGATTGGAGAATTAGTGGAGAAATGGAGAGAATTAGGGCAGAATTGAAAGGGATGGGGTGAGTTTGTTTTACAGGTGAGGCCGTGAGGGGGTGTGGGTGAAAAGAAAAACAGGGTGTGATGTGAAATGTATGATTATTATGTGTGGACATAGGAGTGGTGATGATTACTATATTCTTTAAAAGAAAAATAAGTTTTTTTTTTTTTGAACGCAAACTTTCATTCAAAACCGGCACCTAGCAAGACGTTAGGCCCAAACAAACAACACCGCTTACAAACAAAACCTACACCAATCCGACCAACCTATCGATTTACATAAAGATCTATTTTTAATCCACAAGTACCCAAGCGATTTTATGTCTTCAATCACTTTGGCCGAACTAATCTCCTTGTTAGAAAAGATGAGATCGTTTCTCGCCTTCCAAACGCACCAACATGTCGTCATGATGATCCCGGACAACACTTTGTTTTTTATCCGCCCCAGATTAGCACCTTTGTGAATGAGGAGCAAATCCCGAACTGAAAACGCAAAAATAGGCGATATCCCACACCATGTGCTAACAAACTGCCACACTACCGTCACAAATTGGCATGAAGTAAACAAATGCTCGCTTGATTCCTCATATTCGCCACAAAAGCTACAAGTCAATGTGCCTACATCGATATTCCGATTACTCAACGCCACTTTTGTTGGTATCCGATCCCTCTCCGCCTTCCACATAAAAATATTAACTTTCTTAGGCACCCATCCATTCCATTCCATCACAAAGGGAGCTGCCATGCGAGTCGAATCAAACAGAATTTTCTTCATTGAAGCAACCGAGAATGAGCCGCTATCGTCATTTAACCACACCCACCGATCCGGGCGTTGCTGAAGATTGACCTGTTGCAATAAATTTAGACAATCTGCCAGCTCCACTCCTTCTTGTTGATTAAGCCTACTCCTCTTCCATCTCCACTTCCATGAAATATTTTGACCATTTTTTATATAACAATTTACTACCAAGCATGTTTTGTCCTTCTCAAATTTAAAAATATTAGGAAACATGCATTTCAATGGTTCTGTGGAAACCCACGCATCAATCCAAAACCTTGTTTTATCCCCCAAACCAATCTCTCCTTTCATAAGATTAGATAAATTAACATTCGAACCCGCCAATTGATTTTCCATTTTCGCAATAAGTTATAACTAGAATTAGCAACTCTCGCAATGCGGCGGCAATTCGTTAGTTAGTGTGTAGGGAGTGGTCAGACACTTGAAAGTGGTAAACTTCAAAATCAACCAATGAGAGTGTGTCATGTCATTCAATGAAAAATGTTTAAACTATGCTCAAAAGTGTTGGCAATGGTTAGACACTTTATGAATTGGTAAACTATTTAAAAAAAAGGTGTGATTGGTTGAGTCGTTGAGATGACATGGACCCCACCACACACACCTTCCCTCCCTTCACCGTTTGGCAACCTGTCACCGATCCCTCACTTCACCGCGCGGCAAAGGGAGGTAGGCGGTGGTGTTCCCGCGCGGCAAACTACTTTTGCCGATCCCCTTTGTTGCCCACTCCGTATCCCCTTGTATATATCATATTAGATGAAAGGAAAATGTTTCTTACATGATCGTGAGCTTGTGTAAAACATAGAAAATCATAACTAAGTCAATCTCTGATCCGTGCATTGCGATGGACCTATCAAACGAGGAAAAATAAACGCAGTGTGACGGGCTTGTAAAACGGGAATAATTAGATGAAAAACCGTTGAACCCCACACGCACTTTGCGACGTGTTAACTTGAAAAATTTAAAACGGAACGTTAAACAACAAAAAAAATGCAAAAGAATAAAGTATAAGAGATGAAAGTTGAAAGTAAAAAAGTGTTGGGGTTAAATTGTAGAAGATGAAAAGGTTTGGGTTAAAAGTAAAAATAATCAAAGGGGTTAAATTGCAAAAAATGAAAACTGTTGAATTAGAAGTGAAAAATCAAATTAATCAAAGGAAATGGGTTAAACTACCAAAGATCGAATCCTTAGGCTTAAATTGACAAATATTGAAACTTGAGAGTTAGAAGGAAAAAATCCAATTTTTTTTTTTTTTGAAAAACTCCTAAAGCCAAAGGTACAACAACTATAAGCACAAATATGTTGCTTATTTATAGTTTTTAATTTTTAATACTTTTATGTTTTTTTTTTCATTTTCTTTTGATTTGAAAAAAAAAAAAGTTATAATAGCTTTATGTTTTTTCTTTCTCTTTTGATACGGTTATATGGTGGACGGATAGGTGAAATCAGGTAGTACTCACCAGTCGGGTATACAGTTGCTGGTGTTTCGTGTAGGGTAAACGGAAAGTAGTCGTCGATGAAAGGAGAAAGAGAGAGAGAGAGAGTTGTGGTTATGTGTTGAGAGGAGAGAGATGTTTATGCGGTAGGCGGGAACACCGCCGTTGATGTCTGCGGGTTCCGACGGGTAACTGCAAAATTGCAAATGTGTTACCGGGTTATGGAGCTTTGGCGTTGAACGCCCCCGTCCTTAAAGACGCGTTCTTTTCAGAACCAGTATTACGTTGATAATTGCAAAACTTGTTTAAAATAATTGTACATAATTCATAATGATTTGATAGGGAAATACGTCAGTGGGGTGGGCGGTTGTGTAACCACCTTACGCATTGCACTTAAAGCTACGGGTACTTGTGTTATATGTGGTTCTCGAAGTTCTTAACGTAAATTATAATTCTCATTTGAACACTCACCTATGATTTTAATAATATGCAATCCTTTACATAATATTTTTAGAAAAGAATTAAACTCTAATCACTCTATGGATGACCTTCCTTGTAATCTCGATGTTAGAGCATCCAACGCATGTTTTTTAAGTGTTTTGGCTTCACATGGATGAGAGGGAAAGGGTATGTGGTTGATGTGGAAGAGAGAGAAAAGATGTTTTTGCTCTCCATGAACCATTATATGAGAGGAGAAGAGTGGGAGACATTTTTACTTTAATAAAGGCAAAAGCCCAAACAACAGTGGTATATGGGCAAGACGTGATCAATTTTGAAGATTTTTATCGTGGATGGTGTCACGGTAGAGAAAAATATCACATATATGCACACTTGTAAATCAAGTTATGTCATGAAGTATACATGTCATCTGGGGCGGACTCACCCTTTGGCCAAGGTGGGTGGCCACACCTTGAAAAAAAAGTTTAGTGTATATTTTACGCAAAAAAACCCGACCGTATTTCTTGAAAATATAGTTGAACACTTTATCCACACCCCAGCAAATAATCATAGATCAAATAATTCAGGGTCCGCCACTACATATCATCCTACAAAACTGGTTTACATTATATTAATACATAAGATAATAATAATTACAAATATCATGTATTCATGTGTCACCCCGACATTGAAATCTGCAAAGATTGATTAATATAAAAAAGGAATGTGCTGAAAAGTTGGTTTTGAACACGAAAGAGGTGGTGCCATTGTCTGTAGGGTCGTTGAACAGCGGAGATAAATTAACGTTTATAATATTATTGATGATTAAGATGGACTTATTCTTTTGGTTTATTGTAATATTTCAATTAAAAAAAACAAGCAACTATTTATAATATTTCATTGCTTGTGGGATTTGAACTTTCTCATATAATGTGTTAACAAGCAACTATTTATAATATTTAAAAGACATCAGCACATCTAGCAGAAAAATACAAATAATCAAAATAAAACAAAAACACAAAACTTAAATAATAAAATACCCAATAGTCTAACCATGTAATTATTCAACAAATGATTTTACCTACAAGTACTAATGGTAAAACAATTTGTAAAAATTGGTACCAATGATGTAATTTCCAATATATGGATATGAAAATGTCAAAATGAGTAAACCGCAGATACTAACCATGTCAGTAATTCTAAAAAAAACTTCAAATATCATATTAGTTTTGTTTATTCTCCTTCATAAATAAAAATGAATAATATTTTAATCTAACAAAATAACTGAACCATCTTTCTCAATAATGAATTAACGGAACCATATATAACGAAAACCAATCGGTATAAAAATTTAAAACCAAAATATTGGTTATAGGTTCAGTTTTTGCAAGCAGAAGTAAGAATGTGACTCTAAAAAACTGTCTTACATCACAAAGTCAAAAACTTCATTTTGAGTCCATTTTGGCAACGAACCAGTACAGATTCTTGGTTCCAACATCGTCTTCAAACATCCATTGAAACATGATCCAAATATCAAAAAATGGTTCACTTGATTACTAATTATTTAACCGTTCTCATTCGAAACTTCTCAAACCGCTATACTCAAAAATTGTAATAAACAACACCAACAGGTAAGAATCACATGGTTTTATACTTCTTTCATGCCCTATTTCTGCATCATCCACCACATTATATCATTCCGAATCACCCCATCAAACCCTAATCTTGTATTTTTCATCTCACAAGTGTTGAACCGTCTGTACTGAGTATTACCTCCAACCGGCTTCATCATCATACCGACAATTGGATATGCTGCATGACAATATTGTCTTGAACTAAAATGACGCTTACCGGGAGATTCATGATCCTTGTTTTTGATGTAAGATGTTTCATGGCTTTGTGGAGGCTTCTGGTTACGGGTGTCGGTCAACTGTTTTTTCGCGGGGTTGACTTTAGTGTTGTCGGTTTTGGTATGGTTTCGTTCACGTATCTGCGCAGCGGGTTTCATTTTGTCCAGCCATCTTAGGATCCAGTTTCCAAGATTTCTACCTACTTCAATGTCTCTTTTTTGTACCTCTCGGTGAACCTTTAGTGCCACATCAAATACGGAGCGTGTTTTCCTATTGTACGACAAACACAAAAGTTAAACAATTAATTATCTACCAGATCCATTAATAATCTAATTACTTAATCCTAACTCACACTACACTTAGCCTTAGGTGTGAAGAAACTTCCAATGGTGACTAAACAACCAAAAGAATACAACTTATTTATTGCCACCAAAAGAAAAGATTGCCTTAAATTCCGCATAATTGTGATTTAAGGCATACCAATAAGGGGGCGTTTGGGATTGCTTACTTAAACTACTTGTGTGTCTACTGTGATTTAAAGTAAGCAGTTTGGAATGCGCATCGCTAAACTGGTTATTCAAAACAACTTATTTCACTCACAAAGTCACAAATAATGAGATAACGCTTTGGATAAGAAACACCAAAGAACTTCAAATCAGCTAATCATAGTAGATTTGTATCAAAACGACAGAATATAATAAGTAGATAAGCAGTTTTAACAGGCTATCCTAAACCCCTCCTGCAATTTGACTCGCAGAAGGCATGTTATTCTAGTGTAACATATTGGTGTAGTTTACCAGTTTGAGCACATTTTGAAAATGTATCCGAGAATAATGGAATCATAGAGCAATTAGCATTTTCATTTAATTCATCCGGTTGTGTAAGATGTTTAGCAGCAACAAATATGGCCCTCGCTCACACACATTTCTTCTATTGTTGCAGCTATTAACTTGTTCTTTTCTCATATCTGGCTTCTCATACTAACATGGTTTTAAAACGCGTGTGGCGCTCTAATGCGTTTGATCTCAAAATCCAATGAGTGGTGCCTTCGAAAAACTTACAACCATTGCAATCGACGGTCTAATTATTCACACAATGGTCCACTGCATAAGGTGTCGCATCAAGCATAAGACTGCATCATGCAATCACATCGCGCGATGCGATCTAATTACCGCACCATGTGATGCGAGCATTATGTGCTCCTAATGTGCACATATTAAAACCAAGCTAACTAATATTGTTCCCTTCGTCACAGGAGCTCACATATACGTTTTTGGTAGTTAGAATAAAAACTTCCCACAGTAAGTAATTATTTCCACTCGAGCACACTTAACCGTAACATCCTCCATTCGCATTATTATATTTAAGTTAAGGGTGGAGGGTATGTGATGCAGGGATGCCTAAATTGAATTAAATATTAACGATATCTTTTATTTATTCAAATTTTAATTTCCTAATCTTTTTATTTTGTTTCCTATTTGATAAGTCTTGTGGTTGAACTATAAATAGGGGATTTAGGGTTTATTGTTATTTAGTTTTTGATTTGATTATTATAAAAGAACTTTGTTCTTGGAACCTTTGGTTCGATTTATCGTCTTTGATTATCAATAGTTTCTTGAGCCATTTGATCGCACGCGAAATTGCATCAGTATGGTTCAATCACTTTAGGGTGTTTGAGTTATTCTCTAGCCAATAATATCATGCCATGTCAAGTCCCCATTCCACTCCCCATTTTGCACTCGATCACTGGCAATGGTTCAATCACTATTAGGGTGTTTGAGTTATATATTTTTTATTTTTAGAAATTATAAATTATGCACTCAATCACTCCCCATTTCATCGGTGACTATACACCGAAAACACTCAAACAATCGGTGACTCAAACAAGCGGCAGCCGATCACCAAATCGGTGAATCCAAGTCCCCGAAGGGTTCACCGAACCATACCGTCCACCCTAAGGCAGGACATTTCTTATGAGCCCAACATCTCTCCTACCCGCCAATCTAGCATTCACCTAGTGTGTTACAACATATTATGGTCATTTATCAATCACTCCATTGTTATCTTCTTACATTTTGTATTCCTTCTAGGGTTCCAAATACCTAATTAATCTATACAAAATAATAATAATCTCATTTCATTAAGCAACCAAACTAGAACTTACATTTTGTATTCCTCCTAGGGTTCCAAATACCTAATTAATCTATACAAAATGATAATAATCTCATTTCATTAAGCAACCAAACTAGAACTTACACTACTTCATGTCATTAACTCTCACAATTTCACATTTCCTAGGGTTTGTTTTAACAAATCATTAACAGGATAATAAAAACTGATCAAAAGTGCGTACAAATCACATAAATTAGCCGCTAATAAACTACCAAATAGAGATAGAAATGAGGATACCTTTGAAGAAATTGACGGATCTTAGGGCGTTTATGAGAAACAAGACGCCGTTGAATCTTGAGAGCGAGTTTGTATGTCCTCTTTAATCCTAAAAAATACGCTGTTCCCAATGTTATCTCCCATAACACCATGATTTTTGTATACGAAGAAAAAGCTAGGGTTTTAATTGCTGTGTGAGAGATATGAAAATCGGTTATATGTATGGAGAAATCGGATCACGGTATCTTGTCGGAGTTTCTACCATTTTCGGTTCTTGCAGGTCACCAGAGAAATTAATCGGTAGGGAAAACAAAAGGATGCACGTAAATTGTTGTTTCCTAATATATTTTTTTGAAAAATTACAAGTTTTGTCCTTTATCTTTATACCACTTTTTAGGCGGTGTCCTTTTTAACGAATGTTGACAGGCGGTGTCCTTTACTAGGTATTTTGTTGCAAGTTTTGTCCTTTACACCCAACCCAGTTAAAAAACCATGTTAATTGTTGGGTGTAAAGGACTAAACTTGCAACAAAATCAGGGGCGGACCTAGCTCTTTATGAGCCGTAGCACGGGACAGAGCTCAACTTCGTGTCGGTAGTGTATATTTATATATATATTTTTCGGTTTTATAGAAAGGATACCCATAAACAACTACGAGGACACCCCTAAATGTAGGTGAAAATGAGATGAAAATAAATTTTCCGGTCGCCGGAAATGAAAAATCTGGTCGGCAAAAACTTGCGAAGAAGATGAAGTTTATTAAGGTCTTGAAGGGATAATACTAGCGATATCGATTAGAAAAATAGTGGAGATAAACTTTAGTGCAAGAAAAACGAGCTAAACACTAAGGGATCGAACAATTCCGAAGTTGCCGAAACTCCGCCGGAATAGTCGGAGAAGATGAACTGAAGAACGGGTGTTTGTTTTATTTAATTTTGAAAGTTTTGATATTGTACAATATTAGTCCCTGTAATTCTTAATATATCTAAAATAGGTTAGGAACTTTAAATCCCTATATATTTCTAAACTTTGCCAATCAATACCTAGTTTTATAACTAAAAACTGTTATTAATTTATTTCTTTAACTTGTCAAGCGAAAAAAAAAAAAACTAGATCTTAGATTCCATTTATAAAATTATAAACTAGGATTCCATTTAATTTTATAAAGTTAGAAATTACTTAAAAAAAACTGAAAATTAATAATTGAGTAATGATGAGGTAGGAGCTTTATGAATACACCCTCTAGTGATATAACGCTCCATAACGCCCCTCTATGACGTGGCGTGCCACGTGTCGCATAACGCCCCCAAAGGGGCTTTGTGACTACGGATGGCCTATGAAGATGAAGTTTACTGAGATTATGAATGAAAAAGCAAAAAGTTAAAGTAGTGAATATAGTCAAACTTCATTTAAAATGGACAGTGTCGATTAGATCTTGTAGCACATTACATTTCATTAACTAAAATAATGTGTCGTTCGTTAATTAAAAGTAATATATATAATAATGACCCAACCCTTATCTTATTATTAAAGCCCGAATCTATTGTTAGCCAAAACAATTTATATGTTAGCCCAAAATACAAAATAAGTTAATAACCCTTTTGAAGTTTCAAAGAGCGGCAATGGAGTATTGGAAGGAAACGAAACGTCGACCTGAGTGCAGGGGCCAGACGCTGATCAATGCTCATCCAAACAAGAACAGGCAACATAGTTTTTGTCCTTTAGTTTATCGGGTAATGAAGCTAGCTTTGCTTTTACCAGTTGCAATTGCAACCGTTGTACGGTGAAAAAAAAATTCGGGACACCCCTGAGTTAACGTTCTGGTTCCGCCACTGAACAAAATACCTAGGTAAAGGACTAAACTTGCAACAAAATACTTAGTAAAGGACACCGCCTGTCAACAATTAACAGGGTTTTTTAACTGGGTTGGGTGTAAAGGACTAAATTTGCAACACAATACCTAGTAAAGGACACCGCCAGTCAACATTCGTTAAAAAGGATACCGCCTGAAAAGTGGTATAAAGATAAAGGACAAAACTTGTAATTTGGTCAATTGGATTTAAATAATCCCAACTTGCTCAATTTGGTCGATAATAATCCTAACTCAGTTATTGGCCGATAATAATCCGAACTGGTCCATTTTTGGCTGATAATAGTCCGCCGTTAAAAATAGCTTAACGGAGTTAAGCTTTTTTCCGAAATTACAACCCAATGTTTTATGGATTTTGATCAGAACGAGAACACGAATTGATTGATATAAAATTTACCTCGAAATACTGCCCCAAACGACGAAAACGGTGCTTCAATTCGAGTGTTTAAACTTCCAATTAACAAAAATCAAGTCGTTTGAAGCACCGTTTCGAGGTAAGTTTTACATAAATCGAATCGTATCCTCGTTCTGATCAAAATCCATAAAACATCGGTTTGTAATTCGGAAAAAAGCTTAACTCCGTTAAGCTATTTTTAACGGCGGACTATTATCGGCCAAAAGTGGACCAGTTCGGATTATTATCGGCCAATAACTGAGTTGGGATTATTATCGGCCAAATTGAGCAAGTTGGGATTATTCAAATCCAATTTGCCTTTTTTTTATTCCTCCGGTATAAATTTTGTACGAAATAAAAAGTGTGTTTTTTTATCGATATTGTTAGGGGGTGTTTGGTGTTGCGTTTTGAAAATAGATTTTGTGTTTTGAAAAAACATGTAGGTACATGCTTCTCCAAAACTGTGTTTTGGAGGCACATAATCACTTTTTCATCCAAATATTTTTTTTAGATTATTTATGTTTTACAAACACAATAATCAAATAATCACTTCAAAATGTAATCCCAAACACCCTCTTAGTGTCTGGTAGTGTACCGTTTTCGTGACGGATCCATACCAATTTGACATGGGTACTGGTATCAATATTATCGGAACGGGTATCAACATTTATTTTTATCCTCTTGTATAAATTTTATATGAAATAAAAAGTGTGTTTTTTTTATCGATATTGTTAGTCTAGTAGTGTACCATTGTCATGACGGATCGATACCACCTTGACATGGGTATCGGCATCAGTATTATTGGAACGGGTATCAACATTTATTTTTATGGTTTTTGGTTGATGTGAAATTTGTGTTGATATCCTTTCAAGCATATCATGGTTTCATTTATTGGGTTATCTCTTTTGGTTGCTATATCAAGTGTTGGTACTGTACTAATATCACAACACATCGAACTGGTATTGACTGATTTAACCTCACATAGCACAATGAACTGATACCAACTGAATTACCGCCACACATGAGAAAATCCCACTAGTTTTTATGTATTTCAAAGTCTTATTTCCATGAATATGAAAAAAAATCCCACTAGTTTTTGGTGTGGGCGTCGAATCAACTTTTTTACTATCAACATGGTATTGTGATGGTTCCAATTCTGACCAAGTTAATAATAAGATGGAGGGCCAACAAAGATGGAAAATGACGGGGGGATAGATTGGCTGAAGTTTCTTCTCCAAATCGCCGACAATGGTCTTGTTTCTGCTGAGCGGATTTGGAAGCTAGGAGACTGATATCGGCGAGTTCAAGTATTCTTTCTGGTTTCACTATTTGGTTTGTGATTGCAGGTGCTTGCTCGAGAAAAATGAGAATTGAAAAAAGAGGCGGGTGATTTCAAATCTCAATTGTATTTTCTTTAACAACAATTTTTTACTCATAAATATCGTCTAATCAACCTGTATTTGCATATATTTAAACCCAGATTACACTTCTAGAGGGCAATCACCAATACCACAAGACCACAACATGATTGTTTATATCATAACATGAAAAAAATTATGTATACAACTAAGTAGATAGTCTTCAAGAGGTTAAAGATTGAAGAAAGTAACCACTACACATGGTCTAACGGTTGGATTCAAATATAAGACCTTTACTAAAGGACATAGGGAATCATATGCCAGCCTATGATGTTAGCCTTTCTTCAGCCACTAGTTATATGTCCCAAATCATAATGATTCTAAGTGTGAAGTGATTAAGAAGATGCATATACTTTGTTATCTTACACAATCTACGTTTGCTTGTGCCAATGTGGCTTCCATTTTCATTTATTTGGCGACTCTTTTTTCAACTTTCAATTCAATATAAGCAACTACCATTCATCAAACATTTTATCTCACATCTTTTGACATTGAAGGTCGAGTTGAGGTGTTCATTAGTAGTAAAGATATCTCGGATACCACATATTGCCTCGTGAGCTCGGTCAAAATTCCTATTAATCCATTGATTTCCTCTTCATATTGCTCATAGATGAAAAGGAGAATAAACGAAAAGGCTAGTGCTGCAGTGAGGTTAAGCAATAATCAGAAGACGAAAAGACATGAAACCATAGTAAAACATGCGGCTACTAACAACACATACCTAATCCCAATGAAATGGGAAAATAGTTGACAAGAAACAACTTGAAACAATAGAGTGGAACTGCTACCTGCAGGGGTCAATAATAAAGTCAACAATTCCATGAGGCTAGCTAGGTGTAAACTGATGTTTTTGGTACTAGCGGGTTTAGCTAACACACTTTTTGTACAAACAAGTTATTCTATAAATGATTATAGAAGTTATTATTTCAGTAATAATCTATTATTTTGCAAAAAAATGTCACTTTTATGCATTTAAAATATAGTTTGACTAAAGAGTTTTGACACGTTCGACCGATTTCCTTTTTAGCTTTGATTTACCTGTTTGAACAGTTAAAGATAAAAGTAGTTAAAGCCAACACCTCTAAGCATCTATAAAAATAGTTTAACCATAGCAAATGAGTGCCAGCCAGAACTTTTCTCATGTGTTCAATGTTTAAAGTTATAATGTTTTGGCAAAAAGGACCCTTTCACATATGGGTCTCGATTTGGATTATGTTTGATATAAACGTGCGAATAAAAAATTAAACCAAGAAGAAAATGGGTCAAATGGATCGTAATCATATTTTATAAATGAATGGTCAACAAAAAACTTTTAGAAGTGAAGAAAAAATTTTTGCAGGTCAATCACACCTGCTCAGACCCACCTGTTTGACACCTCTAACAAACCGATGGTTTAGGGGCAAATCATTTCCTCAAATCATTTTTAGCAAATTTGAGGAAAAATAAAAACATTTTAGAACTCGTAATATATTTAAAAAGGAACTTAAGAACCACTAAGGTACCTTTAAAAAGAAACTCCAGCTTCTTCCTTGTGCCAATGATTTAATCACATGACTTACGCCATTCCAGATGCTTACTATATTTGTAACAAAATTCCTCATACCCTTTTCAGATACCTCAAAATGTGAATAGCTAGACCTGTAGCAAGCAAACATAATCAAACGATGGCAAGTTGCAGACGAATTTGATCAATTTCAAGCTTGATTCTGTGACTGAATAAAGATCTTTTTTTAAATGTTAATACTTACATCTCAGTTGACATTAGAGAATACCCATATAGAAAAACTGTGACGAGCAGCAGTAGCTGAGCTGCAGAAGAGACGGCTGTTCTTTCACAAAGAAAAAACCAGTAGAACAGAGAAACCACTCCACAAAAGCAAAAAAATGACTTCCTCTCATCCCTCCACAATAAAATCTCAGCAACTGCATCCACAAGACAATAAAGGGAGTTAAAGTATATATAGGGTGTGGCTAGAATGGAAACCCACTGTTATTGAGAAAACCTTGCAAAAACCCTATGTAACAATTTTTTAACAAATAAATTAGGGTATGTAAATAACATATTTTTAAGAGTTTTGAGCAAAAAAAAATCAAAAAGGCGCCAAAGGATTTAAAAAAATAAGATAAAAAACTAGTCAACTTTACATGGGTGTTGCACAAAAAATATTTATTTTTAACATAAGTAGCGTAGGTTTTGTATTTTTAATTCTTCGGCGCTCTTTTGATTTCTTTTAGTTTTCTTGGCTTGAAAACATGTTACTTACATACCCTAGATTTTTTCATAAAAAAATGTTATATACGGTGTTTCCAAGTTTTCTTAATAACAGTGGGATTCCAATTTACACACACACACACACACACAAAAGAAAAAATAACAAGGGCAGAATTGCCATTTACCGTCTCCACCACCTAGCAGCTGCGCGATTTTTGATTGTTCATAAAATTCATCGAGAATTACAGAAGAGTCCTTTGCTAAATGAGAGAATGATTCAATTGTCGATGTGATACCTTCCTGTACATCAATAATTAATGGCAATTATAAAAATAAATATCATCCCAATCATCATTGTATTATGCCAGGAAGCCATCATAAGAAACAAAAGCAGAAAAAACAAAAGCATTGCATGAGTACAGAACGAAAATAGCAAGCTCTAACACGCATTCCAAACAAATAAAATTTGCATCCAGTGAGTACAAAAATTACAAGAAGAATAGAGTTTAAAAACACTCCGAAATTATAAAACTTACATCCAGTGAAACAACGGGCGAGTATTCAAGGTGGTGTTGGGCTGCAGAGCAATCATAGGTTGTAGTGTGCGTCATTAATCGAACAATATTGTGAACTGAAGAATTACTATTGTGTCTGGAGTTTGTCTTTAAATGCATCACTTTAATGAGATAAACCATCAACCTCACAACCACATCAGGGATTTTGACCATTGGCCTGCGGTTTATTGCGTCAGTCCACAAAAATACAAATATAAGTTTTATGAATTTCTGGTACACATATTAATGGATCAGAAAGAAACCGTAAGCACAGAAATAATAAATTAAGAAAAAATAAAGTTATTAGAAAAAAGAGTAAAAAGGCATTTTCGTCCCTGAGGTTTGCCCGGTTTTGCGATTTTCGTCCAAAGGTTTGTCTTTCCGCATCTGGATCCAAAAGGTTTAAAATCTTGCCATTTTCATCCGGCTTGTTAACTCCATCCATTTCCCCCCGTTAAATCAAAGGGAATTTTCGTCTTTTTACCTACTTGTTTTTGTTTTTTGGTTAGTAAGGATATTTAAAACACTTGTACATTATGCTAAATGCTTGTACAAAAGTGAAAAAAAAAAACGAATTGACCTTTAAGTTAACAAAAAAAAAAGACGAAAATACCTTTGACTTAACGGAAAAAAATAGATGGAGTTAACGAGCCGGATAAAAATGGCAAGATTTCAAACGTTTTGGATCGGTAAAACAAACTTTGGACGAAAGTCGCAACACTGGCCAAACCTCAGGGACGAAAATGGCATTTTACTCTAAGATGGGTTCTATGAAAACATTTGCATCACATAATGCTCTTATGATACACACAACCTACAGATGGGTTTACTTTGTTTTTTTCTATCGTATAACAAAATTCATTAACATGAATTATCAATGATTTTACGCATGCAATGTAAAGATGGTTCATGAAAATTTTTGACGTAGTTCAGCTTTTTCTATAAAAACGGATAAATACCTGTAATAGCCTAAGCCCTCCAACATACGCAAAGAAAACTCCCAAGAGCTCATTGGCTCAAGATTAGTGACGAAAAATGCCTACAGTATATGGAATCTTTTAGTCGCTAATGTCACTGAAGGTTAATAGCTAATTAACTATTACTACAAATTACCTTTCCGGACACGGTAACCATATGAGAGACCAGAGCAGCTTCTGCACAGATAAGGGCATGAGCGACATTCTCCATGTATGTGTAGTCACACATGCTTACATCACTTCCTATAATAAACTGGAATGAGAGACTTTATTACTTATAAAAAGTATATCCAAGAAGATATTAAAGAAAAAATGGGACTCAAAATCATATATCAATACGCAGAACGGAGGTATTAGAACACAGAGATGTAAAATAATGTCAGGCTGTTTTTATGTATACAGAAGGAAACTTTGAACTTCTTATGTTAAACTGGATATACATGATGCTACAAAGGTTGATGATGTATGTTATAACAATACTCTTCTTTTTGAAGGAATCAGAAACAAAAGCAACAATAATATTTTAACTGGTCTATCAGATTCATTTAGCAGTGGTAAACAACGGCCTATAGTTTGGGCCCAATATTCTCCGTCAATGTCTCACATTCAAAATTAACAATTACAAAGCAAGAAATACTGAGATTTATAAAAATTAGAGTAAATGCCATTTTCGTCCCTGAGGTTTGGCTAGTTTTGCGAATTTCGTCCAAAGATTTGTTTTTCCGCATTTGGATCTAAAAGGTTTGAAATCTTGCCATTTTCATCCAGCTTGTTAACTCCATCCTTTATTCTCCATTAAGTCAGGGGTATTTCTGTATGTACAAGTATTCAAAATACCCTTACTAAACAAAAAACAAAAACAAGTAGGTAAAAAGACGAAAATACCCCTGACTTGACTGACAAAAATGGATGGAGTTAACAAACCGGAGGAAAATGGCAAGATTTCATACCTTTTGGATCCAGATGCGGAAAAACGAACCTTTGGATGACGGTCGCAAAACTGCCCAAACCTCAGGGATGAAATTGGCATTTTACTCTAAAAATTATTTTACAGTGGATCTACAGCAATAAATGTAATGAACTGATTGTAAAAAATATTTTTTACTGATAAGTAGGATAGAAGGATCAAGAAATGCACGTAAAAATGTTAAGAATAATATGAATTCCGCACCTTAGCCCAGCTGGATTTTGCAACATCAACCAAAGAGGGCAAAAGCTGCTCGTCTCGAGGTCCAAAAACGTTGCTAGGGCGAAGAGCACACGTAAGAAGGCCATCCATGTCATTAGCAAGCAAAACAGTTGCCTCTGCTTGAGCCTTAAGTTCACTATATACATTCTTAAACTGCAACACGGTAAATATAATAATATCAGTCTGAGCCGAAACAGAGTGGGTCACGTCAGGTTGACCAGCAATGCAATGGATTATAGCTAAACTGTAAAACTTGACTCATTTTTAGTGCGTTTGACCCATCTTTAGTTTGGGTAACTTTTAACCTGTTTGACCGATCATTAGTCTGGCCCATTTGACCCATTCTATTTAATTCTAAACTGTATGGTTTGGCCCATTAGACCCACTTGAGATAAAACCAACCCATGAATAAATACTAGCTAGATCGAGATTTCCACCGCTAATAAAGAATATATTGATTCATTATTATATGGAATATTTGAACAAAACGAAATATATTAGTCATACACACATGTCGCAGTAAGTAGAGGAACAACTTATAGTAACATACGTTTAAAAAATCTAAATTAAGAAAGTAAAATATTGGTCTTAAAAAATCTAAGTTAAGAAAGTAAAATATTGGTCTTGAAGTATGATCTTTCTTTTATATTTATTGAGAAACAATACTTGAGAGTTGACACTTATTTGTAGGAAGTGGAAGTAGTATAATCTTCACAAATAGGGTATAACAGTATAAGTATGTGAAGACGTACTGTTGTAGCATATAACAACGTTTCATTCCCATTATGTATATCATGTGAGTTGTCCAACACTACGTCTGCAGTACTGTTGTATATTAACCGTTTAACTTTGCATTCTTGACAAGCGCTAATAACATTTTTCACGCCTAAATAGAAAACAAATAACAAGATATGAGATCTTTGATAAAAACATAGTGTATTACATAAGGGGCAATCTAGTTTAGGTATACTAAGATTTACCTTGAACAATTATTGTGTACCCAGAGAAGAAATCATGATTGCAGGAACTATCATCATTCACATAGAACACCACTGATGAGCCTTCAATAGCTGCAAAAAGAGAAAAAACTTGCTGTATAAAGTTTAGTCACAGCCTGATAATCAAGTTCTAGGTAGAATTACTATTTTAAAGTATATAGTAGAAGCACAAAATGACCAGTGCGCCATTTGTGACAGCTAGAAATTGTGCAGTTAACATCCTTTTAGGTTGGGTTTGCAGTTCAATTTAGTTCGGCGGTAGAATAAAATAACTATAAACAGGATGAATACAAGTTAACAATCTGAATATCATAGGCAAACCCAAAACTGTTTAAAGCACATGCATTAACTTTGTCATCTAAAATTACTTCTTTCCATAAAATAGGTCCACGTTTGATTTCACTTCTCAACTTCAAGATTAACAAATTCTCTTGAATATGAAAAGTGATTGATAGTTTCATTTACATATCCAACACCTCATAAGCATCTCACACAATACAGAAACCTGCTCTTGTGTAAACTAAGCACCAATATTCTATCTCATTTTACTCGTTTCACACTAAAGTAATAGAATTTTCTTTCCCAAGGGTAAACCAAGCACCAATATTCTATCTCATTGCATATTGCATAAGCTGAAGCAATTCTCCAGCAATAGACGACAGTGTAATTATATAAATGTTTTGTGTGTAAGTTTAAATCTCACGGAAGACCTCTTGTAAGGATACCCTATATTGTCGATTACTCCATCCTACATCACAACTGAATAGATGCCTCCATGCTACCTTGCGAGGGTAGGCTATGTTGTCGATCACCCCATCCTACATTTCGATTAACTGTAACAGAGTATTCTTGTTCAGGTATAGGCTATCACTGAACTCATGAAAACTTATTACAAACGCCAAACTCTTGTTTTTAAGTAAGCTATGTTGGGTTTAGAGGAGTCTATCAGCCAAGAGAAATGGGCAGCCAGCCCTAGCCGTTTCGCGTAGAGAATAAATTAGGCAACCTACCTAATTTCTGTTTTCTTGTTCCCAAATATTTAGTATATAAAAAGTTCAAAAACGTGTAACGCCTTCGTAATTTCTTGAGCACCTAATTAAGAGAGTACTAGTTGCAGCCCCTAGACATAGGTCAACTGGAACAGCGTAAATCTCTTGTGTCCGTTTTTTCTTTCCAGTTGTGTTCGTGTTTGATTCCTAACAAGCTAAACCTACCAATCGCAATCAGGCACAGTTGCATGTGGCTAAATTCCACCAATGAAAACTACTTATATACTTCTTCCACTAATGAAACCTCCTAACTTCAACATTTATCACAAATCTTCATAACCTCATCATCACAATCAAGTAGATAAGATAAACATAATTCGGTTAAACAAAACTAAACATAAAGTATGCATCCAATATACAAACTCTCACTAACAAAACCTGCCGCAATTATTGTAATAAGACAAAATAAAAGTACAAAACAGCAAAAACCTATAACAACATCATACATAACAGAAAATGAGAAATGTACCATTGATAACGGACTTTTTGTTGCGAACATCAACATGAAAATAGAAAGCACGGCCAGTAGAGAGAGCACGGTCAAGAGGCACATCGTAGTCGTGATCATCGGGATCAAGTTGAAGAGACTGAGTTGAATCGGCAACTCGAACGATCCAAAACCCTAGCTTCAACAACCTCGCAACAAGAGATCTGCCAACGAAGCTTCTGCCGCCGAGAACGATGCAGGTTTTCGATTGATCGTCGACCATTGCCATTTCCTCTCTCCACTTTCTCTCTCTAGATCACAGAGAAGAAGTTAGAGAGAGAGAAAGGTGTTTAGGTGTGCATAGATTTGGGATTAAATGGATGAAATTTGTTTTGATTTGTTCGGTTAGGGTTTGTGAAGAAACAGGGGAGGAAGAGGAATTTTACGTGTGCGTGAAGTTGGGATTTGGCGCCCAAACACCAAACGGAATGCCTTGAAGTATGTTGGTGGACCCACAAGAGTTAATCTTTTTTTTTAGCGTTCAACAAAGCTCGGTCACCCAAATACATCGATTGGCAAAATGTCACTCACATCCGCGTTCAAAGACGCCGCTGGTGACCCGACCGTCACTAATTCAAGAGAAAACTCATCGACTGAAGACCCACTACGGTAAAACTTCTAACTTGCACATGGCATTTTTTCACAAATGAGACTCTCTCCGGACATCTCCTAAAGAAAGTCATTGGGGTATTGCTTGATCACCACCTCTTTGGTCCCATAAGAGTGTATTGGGAATGAGTTGATGACAACGGTTTTCCATGTGGTCGTCTATTGAGGCCATGTGTGACGCCCTTGGTATTGACGCAACGCTGTATCCCCACTTATGATAGTGGATCACTCGTTTTGTCTTGTCATTGACTCATCATGGAAATAACTGACTACGAGATTAGTCGTCGATTAGGGGTATAGTTATTTGATTGACCGGTAAATCCGATATGATTATGTTTTTGTGTGTCCCATAAATGAACATTGACCCAACTAGAACAAAGACATGTTATGTCAAGATGAATATATGTATATGTCTTCAAATTGATATCTTTTTCAGATTCTTAAAATTAATTAATATAAAGCTGACTTCGTTCAAACCAAAGTCATATTCATTTGGTTAAAACATTTTTTTAGACCATTCAAAATGGAAGCCTATAACACAACCAAAAAAATAGATTAACCGAAATTAACCAAAACCAAATCATAACCGTTTAACCATAACAAAACAATCCTATAACTGAAGTTATCGGTAATGAATATGGTTAAGGGTTAAAACGGAACCAAACCATGATTTGCATGCCCAACTTAAGACAAAGGTAACACGGTCTTAGATGGTAACTACATAAAACTTATTAGCATAAATCATTTATGTAGATATCCTAAGTTTAATTTAGTGTTAATATCATATAATATAAGATAGTCAAATATGTAAAGTCAAACCAGTATATTAGCGGTTAATAGTTAGTTGTGTCGGTTGGTAATAATCGCCAAGATCAAAGGGCATTGATAAATGACCTCTTGCATGCCATTTGTAATGTGTGCAATAGAATAAATTTGTGTCTCATCCCTGTTTTGCACCGTGTTCTTCACGGGTCTGCACAATCATGTGCAGATCCTAAATTTGTTCCATCCATACCACATCGATTGATCCATGATCCTGGGCAACATTGCAAACATTGGCTTGTTTGGTTTCACCAAGTCTATTAGTAAGTAGCAACACATTACATGGTTCAACTTTGGCATACATGATTGAAAACAGCAGCCTATTCTTGCTTAGTCACGGATCATAGGAGATCAAACATCCTCAGTTGATCAAGTGACTTTTGGTTGACCAAACCCATCTTCATGTTTAGGTTGACTTTTGGTTGACCACCCCCAGCTTCATGTTTAAAAAACTTTATACAAAATGTCCTAACTGCAACGAGATAACCGGCAAAATTAACCCAAGTTGACACATTCACAGGTAAACGGGTCGAAACAGCCTCATCTACTATCCAGAAACAAAATTTTCATGGGTTATTAAACCAATTAGAAAATCACCTTTACAACATAAGAGTCAACTCTTAGGTGCTGTTTGTTTTTTCTGAGGGAAAACGTCTGCAGTCTGCGGACCACATCTGCAAACATCTGTAGCAGAAGTGCTGGACCAAATGTCTGCAGTCTGCAAGAAGAAGATTGTTTGTTTTTTTACTTCTGCAAACTGCAAACTCATAATTCATAGTCGTCACTGACAATTTTTTTTATCATCAAATGCATACCAATACAAAACTAAAGCCAACAAAAACTTCAAATTTATTATTCAGAAAACATTAATTTAACCAAACCTGTATAAGTGGATTGAATAGATACTTTTTTTTTCAATATTTTCCCAATTAAATTCTTTTGGCCGTTAATGACTAATCAAAATCCAGATGTAAAACTCCGACTAGTTCTTTAATCCAACTACATTTCCATTAGAAATTATACAAACATGAAAAACGCAAGTAAAAAGGCCAAAACTTTTGAAGGAAATAGAAAATTACATCACTGTTTATCAAAATAACAAGACACAAACACAATACAAATTAACATACCTGTGTCCCGGCTATGGAGGCTGAAGGTGGAGGTGTCTCGGCTGTGGAGGCTGAAGATGGTGGAGGTGGTGACGGTAAGGCTGAGGTGGAGGTGCGGCTGTAGAGTGGGGGTGCGGCTGTAGAGTGGAGGTGCGGTTGTAGAGTGGAGGCCGACGTGGTGGGGACGGCGGAGGAGGAGGGGAGCAGGCCGACATGCAGGGACAAAAGATTATCTGCATCAGATTTATTTAAAACCGTTCTTCTGGAGTTATCAGCAGATTACAGCACTTGTAAGGTAGCAAGGTAAAAACCTTATAACCATTATCATGAACAACAACAATAAAAAAAGGTTTGACAGAAGTACACATCATCACTAGATATTGATAACAATAAGTTGAAGAAGTATTACTTAATCTATGCACTTTACAGAAACAACACTGTTACACTCCAGCCCTCCAAGATTTCCTTTCTCCGTTACAAGACCGCAACTAACTTCATAATAGCTGATCCCTGAAACACAAATAAATGCATACTGAATGAAACAGGATCTCAATCTAAACTGATAGTTTTAACAGTGGTACGGAAATAAGGTCTCAACTCTTAATATAAATACTAATTGCAAGTCGAAATGGATTAACAAAACTATATTCAAGCCATATGAATTTGATTAGTATTTAGTAAGACATGATTTAAACTAAAAATTTGCACTAAAAATAACATTTTTTTAGTGTACTATATATTGTTATTGTTATATATAACCAGGAATTCCAACGGCAATCGTAATGGAAATTGATGAACTGCGCCATTCACAATCTCATAGAATTGGCGGTGAGTCCTAGATGATGAAATTGAAGACGGAGGAGCAGAAGTAATTTTGGCAATCACGGCGTGGTTGGAGATGACAAAGGTGAAGATAGAAACGGAGCGACATGCTGAACGTCCCCACAAAATGGGCCCGGATCTGCAGAGTATCGGCCCACAACCATTTGCGGCGCTACATCGAGGCCCACCACTGTGCCGGAGCCCAACACCCCTTGGAAGTCGTCCGTCATGACTTCATTAGCGTTATGCGACATCAAAAGGCCATGGCCAAACTAAGGTAAAAAAAAGTTGTGATGCGTTTAAAATCAGAGTATTATCGCTCAGATAAAGAAAATATTAATTTGCCTTCTTCACATATGTCCAATCATAATTCAACTCAAGTGATTTATGACTTCTACATATTCACAAAGTTCACCATTTATTCTCATCATATTAAAAAAAGAAAATAAAAAAAGAATAACCAGTAAGCATGTAAATGTTAACAACCAGATATTGAGATCAAATATGAAACTGTTTGTTTGAAAAAAAAAAAAACAAAGCAAAATAAATAAGCTATTTAAGTAAAAATCAGTAAAGAGAGAGAGACCTTCTATTGACTTCATGATTGCCATATGTGGATACAGGGGATGTGGGAGATGAGGGGCCAGTGACTGCCACTTTTACTCCATCTTTCTTTCAGTTTTGGGCAATTACCCCCGATTTGTAAACTCAAAAGTGAAGGCAATATCATTTCTGGTAGATCCATCATGTTTGGGCAACTGCTAAAATAGAGATGTTGGAGGGAGGTGTGGGGTTGGGGATGGGACAATTCCTTCAGATTAGGGCAGTTCTGAAACTCCAGACGTTGGAGGGAGGTGAGGTGTTGGAGATCAGATACTTTTTTCAGACTAGGGCACTCCCAAAACCTTAGATTCTGGAGGGAGGTGAGGTGTTGGAGTCCCATTGAAACTGTTTCCAACTTCTCAAATTCATTTATTTCAAGAAAAATAAGAGATGAAGGAAGAAGATGAGAAAGCTGACTACAACTACTCACTCCATCCTCACCACCGTATAAGCATAGTTCCACAAGTGAAGTTGGAAAATTCTGTGGGCCCCACTCTAGGATGGGCTTCTTCAACTCCCCTATCCTTAGGGAACACAAATTAGGAGGCCAAATCCCACGAGGAAAAGAAGCGTCCATACTCTGACAATTTACAATTTCCAGTTTCTTCAATGAAGTTAAATTGGGCAACTCATTATCAGGAAAAGACTCCAGATTTTCACAACGCCATATACTCAATGTGGTGAGGTGAAACAAGTACTTCAGTTCAATGGGCTTCTTCAACTCCCCTACATCTTCACGCATCTTTTGTCCTCCCCACTCCATTTCCAATAGTTTTTTACAGCCATCAATCCTAAGTGACCTGAGTTTTTCACTTCCTGTTGGTAGGGAGATATCGGTAATTGAATTACAGAAGTCGACCCACAACGCCTCAATGCTATATGGACAACTGCAACGCTTGATATTCTCACAAGAATATATATACAGCCTCTTAAGAGATGCTAGAAAGCTGCTCCTATAATTATCCCCCTCTTCTTTCTCTCCTAAACTCACCAAATTACCACACCTGAACACACTCAAGAGATTTAAATTCACAAGAACCTTACTCGCTACCGCTTCTGATTCCCACAAGTATGTTATTTCATTACACTCCTCTATGGATAAATTTTCAACGCTCCCAAGATACTTTATAACACATCTCCACACCACATCATCAAGCCCTGAAATACCTATTATTTCCAACTTGGTGACTGCTAAAGCTATTTCAACCAGTCTTCTTAGCACACCACTATCACATCTATGTAACTCTAAAACGTTCAATGAAGGTAGTGTTTCAACTGACACTTCAACCAAATTAGGACAATCATATAGCTTCAGAACATTCAATGAAGGTAGCACTTTAAGTGTGACTTCAACTAAGTTACGACAATTTGCTATATGAAGCTTTTGTAGGAGTGGGAACACAACCCCACTATTGGTTGACCATTTCTCTAACCCTCTCATATTTTGTAAATGTAGAGTTTCAAGTGAAAGAAATGCACTACTAGTCCCTAGTAACTCCAAACCTACAACTTTCACCCCATCTAGACCTTCAATAAATAACTCCTTAAGTGACCGTAGCTGCCCAAGAGGTGGTAGAAATGTACATTTTTTACCGCCACGTATTGACACATGCTTCAGTCGTTGAAACGAGGGATCACCAACCCATTTTGGAAACTCTAATCCACCATATGACACAATGTTGAGTTGTTTTAGATAATCATTACTAGGCTTCAGCTCATTAAGGACCTCCTTTTCAAGTATTTCATTTCCTGAGGCGTCACTCCATACAACCTCTAACTCATTAAGCTTCTTTTGTGAAAAGTTCGCTTCCTGTGCATCTATTGCATTATGCACATTGTCCAAACCCACAATGGAAATTTTCCCACATAACTTCTTGAAGTCCTTAAGTTTGGTTATTTCAAAACCACTTTCACCACTGATAATGAACTTGGAGAGAGTTTGTAGGCTTTTCAAATCACCGATCCCCAAAGGCAACTGATTCAACTTTGGGGTATCCCTGATGTCAAGATGCCGCAAGTTCTTAAGCTTTAAGAAGTTGTTGGACAATTTTGCTAAACTACAACAACCGAATAATATCAACATCTCTAAATTGTAGAGATTGCTAACATTTTCAGGTAATTGTGTGATTCTAGATCTAGATAGATTTAGATATCTCAAGTGCCTCAAAGTACCAATGGACTCAGGTACCTCACTTATTTGAGAACCACTCAAGCATAGAACCCTTAACAATGGTAACTCAGGAAGTAAGTCAACCAAAATCTTATTTGATAAGTAGAAATTACATTGCTCAACAACCTCAGTAGACATTGCCATGAAAGTTCTCAATCTCTTAGCTCTTTTAAACACCTCAAACTTCTTATAACCTACAAATGTCTCACAAACAAATGACATATGGCGGTACTTTTCCAACGCTTCTTCCCTATTATTATTTTCCAACCTTAAAAAAAACTCGCCAGCAACAGATTTTGCCAAATCATTTATTAGATCATGCATCACAAACAATGATTCGTTGTTAGGTGCATGCTGAAAAAATGACCTCGACAATAACTCATCAAAGTATCTATGACCCAAGCATTCGTCCACTATATCGCTTGAAGTTGATTGCTTGAAAAAACCTTCTGCAATCCATAATTGAACCAATGCCTCCTTGTCAAACACATAGTCCTTGGGGAACAAGGAACAATATGCAAACAACTGTTTCAAGCATGCAGAAAGATCCTGGTAGCTTAGTCTGAGGGCTGGGACGATTTCATCTTCAACTGGTAAGCTCCATATCTCACTATCTAATACATTCTTCCAATACTCCTCTTCATATCTTTTCGTGCTCAGTAATCTCCCGACTGCTATCAAAGCCAAAGGCAAGCAATCACATTTTTTCACAATACCTATACCATATGGTTTAAGTGATAAATGTGAATCGAAGTTATTCACACCCAACGCATATAGAGCAACTAAAGACAGGGCATCATCATGTGACAAGCTTTGCAGCTGGTTTAGATTACTATAACCCAACAATTTAAGCAACTTATCCTTCCGTGTAGTCATAATGATTCTACTTCCAGGAGCACATGCATGAAAAGGGCCAACAAGGGTATCCCAATCCCGACAACTCTCACTCCATACATCATCTAATATCAATAGAAATTTTTTCTCCTTTAGCTGTTCTTTAAGAGCTTCTTGAAGCAGATTTAAATCTGCAAATTCCTTGTTTTCCCCCGTCACGGATTGAAAGATGACTTTGCTTATGCCAAAGCTATCAAACTCATCCGAAACACAAACCCATGCCTTGATTTCGAAGTGATCCTTTACTTCTTGATCATTATACAAAAGTTTAGCTAGAGTAGTTTTACCGACCCCGCCCATACCAACTATGGGAACAATGCTAAAGTTTTGATCACCCCCTTCATCCCGCAATAACTTTTGCACCAATGCCTCTTTCTCAGCTTGCCGTCCAACAATACGAGATGCATGGACCATAGAGGTTTGCAGTGTTCTATTTATATCTTTGGACCTAGTTTCCTCTTTCACACTCAAACCAAGATTACCTCTCTTCTCTAACAGATCTTGTAATCTAGCCATAATGCCATCTAACTTGTCATGGGTCCGTGAGAAATTTATGCAGCAAACTGGGACTGGGATTAGTTTTCTTACCTTGCTGGTGATGGGTTCTGACTTGTGTGTGAACTCACGATGCATAGCTTCAGTTGCCAAATCATCGAGCACATCATCTATGTCATAAGCCAAATGTTGGAGATCATTCAGCCACCGTTTCACAGATTGATTTTTTGACTCCTTCTGAGAAGCATCAGTAAGCAAATCTTGGATCTGGGTTAAAGATTCTTGCAGTTTCTTGATCTCAGCATCAAGTCCCTTGTAGTGGTCAAGTTTTTTTAAAGCTGTAGAGGCCAGCTTCTCAAAGAGCACAGCTAGAAAGGCAGAAAGTACGAGTTCAGCCATTGATTTTGGTGGTGAGATTGTAGATGAAACGATCAAGTGTTTTTGTGAAGTGTTGTATACAGTGGTTTCAGTCATTCATTGTTATGGTCAAGCTTTGTATTGTATTATTGGTTTGTCCCATGCAAATCAGAATTGGCCAATAAGAAAAGAAGAGAAGTAGATAGGCCTATCTCTTTTATCTTATCATGTGGATCATAATCACAGTTGAAAATAGAGTTAAATGCCCGGATAGTCCCTTTGGTTTTGCTTTTTTTCACCTTTAGTCCTTAACTTTCTAAAATTACCTCTATAGTCCTCAACTTTTCAATTTTCGTTCCCGGATAGTCCCTGATGTAGATTGGGATTAGTTTTCTCAGTTAAGTTGGTGTAAAATAACTAAAATGCCCTTAAATAAAATGATTTAATTAGTTCTCTCTCTGTTCCAACAAAACCCCATGCCAGCACCTACCCTCAGGCAACCAGCAGCACCACCCCTACATCCCCACCTGCAACCAACTACAACCACCACCACCACCCACCCTTACAACTAGCAATCACCAACCGACCACCGCCACCAACGGTTAACAACCACCAGTCAACATACACACAGAATATCCCTTTCTCTCTCTCTCTCCCTGCTCTCTATCTGGTATGGTCGTCGCCATCACCACCCCCCGCCACAACCACCACCGTCGCTGTCATCACCACCCCTCGCCATTACCACCATCTATCCACCCCACTTCTCCGTAACCACCGCTGCCACAACCACCCCCGCCACAACCACCGCCGCTGCCATCATCACCACTACCACAACCACACTCACTGACAGCTTGTATAGGACATCCCTGCAACATAAAACTAACATATTTAACAACAAAAAATTACTTCCATTGCTGTAAGTTGTAACATTAAATACAAAAGAGTAAATTATGTTTTTGGCCCCTGTGGTTATATCACTTTTACTATATTAGCCCAAAATAAGAATTTTTAACATATCTGCCCCCATGGTCTCTATAACTAACCATTTTGGCCCCTAAGTCTAGAGATCATGGGGGCCAAAATGGTTAGTTATACAGAGCATGGGGGCCAAAGTGGTTAGACTTATGGGCCAAAATGGTTAGTTATAGAGACCATGGGGGCAGATATGTTAAAAATTCTTATTTTTGGCTAATATAGTAAAAGTGATATAACCACAGGGGCCAAAAACGTAATTTACTCAATACAAAATTTACCATCATATAATTTGTGCATAGAATAAGCAATCAAAAATTCTCATCAGATGCTATCTTGTAATCCATGAACATTTAGAAACATATTGATTTCAAACACATATCAAACTTCCGTATGAACAGATCAGGTTAAACTACCCTAATTGTCTAATTCCTAAAAAAAATCAAAACAACTTGAGGAAATTGAAGTTATACCCTTATTGTAACACCTTGAAAATTTATGTCCAATAATGTATCGACACGTGTCATGAGCTGAAAACATGTAGAAGATTACTTTAGAAGGACTAAAGTTGACAAACAGAGAAAGTATGTGAATAAAAGGGTTCAAAGTGTCCACAATGGATAAATATGTTTTGCAATAACCCAACACGATGTTTATACCCTTAAACGAATGAATCGTGGATCATACGAAGCTAATTGTGGAAGAAAGTGAGAGATTTCAAACTACAAGGGTTAAATGTGTCAACATGTTTAAAGTATACCTCTGAGTGACCTTTTGTAACACCCCGAAAATATAAAACTTTATATTAGAATTATAAATTATAAATAAACAAGAATTTACTAACTAGGGATTTTAACCTAGTTAACTACAAGTTTAAAAAAAAAATGGAATGACTTGAAATTAAGGGTTAAAATAACCAAACTTTTAGATAAACAAAAGTGGAGGGACCTAAGTTGTAGAACTTGAAACTAGAATTTATTAAAACAAAAAAAAATAACCAAACACACAAATTAGTGTGTCTGGTCGTACAGAAGAAGCCAGGGGTGACTCCCCACTATCAAAAACCCTAAACATCACTAATATTCTCAATTGAAGGCTCAATCCAAGCTGAAATCAAAATTAGAGCATAGATTATTGATCCTCATCACAAGAGGATTACAAGGTATGTAAAATTTGATGAAAACTCTCAACTTGAAATTCTCATGAAATTGGGAAATCTGAAAATTTATGTTTGCATGTTTGCTATTTGGGTAGAAGAGGGTTGATATAGTGTCTAGGAGTAAAACCTAGACAATAACATGTGAAATCATGGCTAATTCCTGGAAATCTCATGAACACATTGAAGGTGATTCATGGATTTTGTGGGAAACTAGTAAACACTAGGGTTTAGAATGATTATTCTAGTGTAATACGGGTCATAGAAAGTGATTTATGAAAAGATGATGTTAAAATATGTGTATATAGCCTAATTGAAATTAATTAGGGTGATAAACTCAAGTCATGAACTTGGTTTAGATCATGTATAAATCTGACCCGCTAGGTGTTTGATAAAACGCCTAAATGAGGGTTAAAATGTTAAAAGTTGAGTAAAAACGCAGATTTGATCATTGTAGAGAATTATGCGTTAAAGCTTGTGAAAGAGTTCTAAACTTATTGTGAATTGAACTCTTTAGGAAAAGAGTCTGGAACATCAAGCGGACAAGCCGGAGGTGATACACGCTTGAAAGGTGTGCTTTAAAGGTACGTAACTTCGGTTTCGTTACATTGTGCATAAATAATAGTCTTAGAAAAGTTAATGAGAATGTAGTGTCAATTGCGAGTTGGTATGTCATAGAAGTGACGAAGTTCACTCGACAAACAAACGGGTCTAAATAGTTAATTAGAATTGTTGGTTGATAATGTTGTTTAGTTATGCAAGTATGTAACTTGACCCGTTACACTCAATGAATTGTTGTTAAATTATGCGTAGTTGCATTGTTGATTAAAAGTTGTGTTGAATTTAGTAATCATGATTGTTATTGGAATTCAATAGAGTTAGTCTAAATAAGGAACCAATTGGTAGTCATCATATTGGAGGATTTTCCACAAGATGAGCCAACGGGTCGAATAATAGTGTAAATTGTAGTAATGGTGTCTTAACTAGTAGCATTGGCGATGTAAATCACAAAAGCATTAAACCATGGAATTTGGTAAGGTAATGCAAATGATGTTAAGCCCCGGATGATGGGCACAAGACGCCATTGGCTTGATAGCTAAATGGTAACTAAGCAAGTAAAGTTGAATGGGTCGAATAAATGCATAAGGACATATAGCCTTTCGGTCCGTAAATAAAATTTTCGGTATGATAATTGTTATAGGCATGTCGGTAATGAATTTACAGACGTATAGGAAAAAGAATCACCTAAAACGGACTCACGAGTCAAAAGATATGCTAATTTGAAGTTGAAATCTGAGTTTTTCGGAGCTGGCAGCAAATGCAGCTCAAGGGAAACGAGCTGCTGGAAAACAGGTTCCTTCGCGCCACGCGAAGGAAGACCCGAATTCTGTCGCGACACGCGAGGCATGCTCGCGGCCCGCGTAAACTTATGTGAGATCTGTCGCGGGGCGCGACATACTAGAAAGCTGAAAATTTTTATTTTTCTTGCTCGTTGATATTGGAACTTGATTTAATACATTTTAATGCTGTCAAAACTAACAATTGATGTGGTTTTGACCCTAGGTAAAAGTGTGGGCTTTCCGGATGGCGATCAAGCATACTTTCAAGAACCGAACACTCATTTTCAAGCTTCTGCGCTAAACTTAAAATTTGTCTAGACAATGTTTATGCTTTAAATGAATTGTCATCCGTGTTTGAATGTTTAAAACTAGTTGGTAGATGTTTACTAAATGTTTCTTTTAAACTTGATTAGTAAGCGTTATGAATATGTTGGGTTATTAACATGGAATATCTATTGTAAACTCAAAGTTAGTAATAAGTCTATGTAAACTATTATTAAATTCAGCCCTTTTAACAAGGGTGTTACACCTTTTAGCGAACCCGAAGCTTTGTAACGATTAATCATGCTCACTAGAATAAGTGATAAAAATTTCACAAGGTTTCGATAAAGTATGAGAAAGTTATGATGATATTCGTATACGAGGGGTTAAAAGCGTCAACGTTGAAATTTATGACTTTTCGGGTGATCACAAAGTTAACCAAGGACTTAACAAAGTTGTGTTATGTCTTGGAGCCCTTAAAAGTCAAGTTAGAGGGCTAAAAATGCAAGAAATAAAGTTGAAAACACGTTTATAAGGACCAGGGACCTAAAATGCAAACTTTGAAACTTGTTTGCCTGTTCTGATCACTCACACGGGCCGCGTAAGGTGTCAGGGGATCCTTACGTGGGCCGCCTCAGCACACCAGCGACAGAAAACTTTGGCAGCTGCCAGTTCAGGCCTGTTAACCGACTTAACTCGCTTGTTTTGCATACCAGGGGCTGCCCCAATGGTTTTACATGCAATAGGGGCACCTGTAATGATCCCATAACATCTGTAGACTTGCTTGGCATGATCTACTTGCATCAAATCACCTATATAAGAACCCACTTGTTGCAACTCTTGTGCATACTCACTTGAAACTCTCACAACTTCACTTCTGGATAATTTTGGAGCTCAAGCACCTTTCCTAGGAGTCACTAGTCGTGCTTAGGACTATTGTAAGTGTCCTTAACCTTCCTTAATTCAGTTTAGCTTAGTTAAATAGCCTAAAGTCAAACCGTCGTAATTAAGGTTTGACTTCGAGATTAATTTAAATGTGTCCAGTCAAATCTCGAATTGAAAGTACCTATGAGTTGGTAATTATGTGGGTAATAAACCCTTAAAAGGGCACTCTCTGATTCCCACTCTAACTAGGTCAAATGTCGGGCCAAAGTTAATCTTAAAAAGTCATCAGAAAGCTTATTTTCGAATTAATGCATAATTAGCAATGTAGGAGCCATGCAACCTGTTTTATCATTAATATAACTTGGTAATTGATGTAAGAACATGCCTAAACATGTTCAACCCGACAATTTTCAGTTTAGGCTCGGTTCGGAACCGGTAGTCGCATAATTTGACTTTTGCTTTGACTTTCAGTTCTGACCCATTGTAGCATGTTTTAGAAATGCCTTAGAGCTTTATTTGGACCAGGTTACATGTTAGTATAACCCTTTGTGATTATACAACTTGGTTCAATAGTTATCCGATTCATATGCATGTTTCCGTTAAATGCTTAAATGTTGACTATTATGCCCATATGACCTTAAAACGTGATTTTTGAAAATGTAAAAGAATAGAAACCTTAGTTACTGATTTATAAACTTGTCCCTAAAATTTGACATCAGTTTGAGGTCTAGATTAGGAGTTATGCTCATTAGCGTAATTAGAAAGCTTTTTATTAATTAAACGGCGTAATTAGCTTATAGCCTATCTAAACCCAAATTTTTGATACCAAACTTTTTACCTACTGATATAAAATAATATTTTGGGATTTTTGAAGATTTTTATTTATTTTTAGGCTGAGCATAACATAGAGTTCTAAGCTTGATTCGGTAATTGCCGGTTTTGCCCTTTTGGCCTATAAAATGAGTTTTACAAATTATTTTGATACCAAACCTTTTTCTACTGATCTAATATAATAAATAAAATATTTTGTGCCTTCTGGAATAATAAAAATATTAGCTTTTCTTAGAAAACCCGGAAATAGCTTAAAATCGCCTTTTTAAGCATTTTTAACGCATAGTATGTAATAAAACTATTTTAAACATATAAGGTTTGATGCCTACTGATATTTTAGTAAACTTTTATATTTTTAATAGTAAGCAAAAGTTTTAAACTCAGATTTCCAGTTTTGACATTTTAGGCTTAAGTGAAATTACCAAAATGCCCCTACGGTGCATAGTTTAGTTATAAAGGATAAATTTCACATATTTACAATACCATACTGTTATGACTTATAAAAATAAATATTTTTACTGATTAAATCAGACTTGTAACTCAGATTAATATTTAAACTCTTTTATAACCTTTAAAATGACCAAAATACCCCTATGGGGCGTAAATTGAGTTTAAATCCGTTTTGGGCATAATAGAAGATATCCTACTGATGTCACAATATATTTAAGGCATATTAACTTAGAAAACCTGTATATGACTCATATGGTTACCCGTTAAAGCATTTTCGCATTCGGTTCGGTTTATGTAACTAGTTTGCATAAATTGACCGAAACGGGTCAAACCTTATCATTTTTGTCTCAAAATCCAGAATGTGTTTAGTTTACCCATATTACACAAGTATCCAAACTTGTCGGGTCTAAATCACATTCTATTCCGGTCTTCGCTTAATCCTGCGTTTGAATCGTATCTTCCTTTAAAACTAACCGGTCTAAGTTTAGGCTTAATTAAAGACCCGTTAGGAATCTAATAGGTTATTAAAAACCTTTGTTCCAGATTAGGAGACCCGGTAAAAGCTACTTGCATTTGCTGTTTGTGAATTATACTTGCTCAGGTAAATACTTTTAACTTATTTTCCCTATACGGCTTGGGGTACGGTATATAAAATACCGCTTGGTCGGGCATTGAATTTTTAATTGTATGAAGATTAATTTATTGAAATGTCCCGTTTAAATTGTTTTGTTTGCTTAAAGCCTTTGGGGGGTTAATGACCATGTCCCGGATATCCTTGGCATCATTTTAAGAAATGGCCACGACCTAAGCACGGGGTGTAGGCGTACACCAGACAGTGCATATATAAATAATAAGGTATAACCGCCAGTTACGGGAATAACCCGCCGCGGGACTATATCATGTGGTGTGTCTATTAATCTTTAACCCGACGTCAATCCGGGCTACTGAACGTATAAGAAACATGTAATTCTTTTACAAGTTTATATATAAATAATTATCCCAAGTTATAAAATGTTTCGTGCCATGTGCATTTAAATCAATTTTCTAAACCTTTTCAAAATGAGTCGGTTAATTGTATTTACCAGTGTAAACTGACGTATTTTCCCAAAAAGGCTAAGTGCAGGTACTACTCGAAATAGGTTGGCCTCTCCTTAGCATCAATAAGAGTCTCGCAAGCTTGGATGCATTTAAGTCTGATGAACTATGTTTCCTTTTTATTGATCCGCCTGTGGATCTTTTTCAACTATTGTGATACTTTTATATTACAATTTATTCGGTTGAAATAAAACTATCTTTTGCTTCCGCTGTGCATTTAAAATTGTGTTGTTTGACTATGATGATATCAACTACGTCACGATACTCCCCACCGGTAATACGTGGAAATATCGGGGTGTGACACTTATACATTTACCAACCAAATTTCCTACAATACTAAACCGTTGCGTCCTTACACAACCGTTGCGTCCTTACACAACCGTTGCGTCTTTACTAACAAATTGACGGTTTCGAAATTATTTACCATACTCAACCGTTGCGTCAGCAAAAGTTATGTCCTTATTAACAAATCTCCGGTTTACAAATTTACAAATCTATCTATTATACTAAAGCAAAATAAAGGTTGACTTTTTGACTTTGAGGTGGCTGCTTTCTTTGGCCAGATAATTGTGAATTTGGGCGGCATTCTCCTTCTTCCTACCTACGCTTCTTCAGTTTGGTAACCTAATCAATTTTCTCAATCAATTAAAGCAAATTGATTACTCTTTAAATCTCAAAACCTAATCAAATTGATTTCTACAGGCTATCATCTTTCACCCACATTCAATTTTACAAACCCTAAAATCTCATATACGGCTTCATCTGTAGCGATTGTACCTGGCCATACCCACTTCAGAAATCTCTAAAACTCAATCATTCGAACTCTCATCTAGGTATGTTTTCTTTGATTTTTATGATGTAATCCGATTAGAGCATCGGCCGATTCTCATTTTCATTCGAAATCATCAATTGCATATTTTCTGATTACTTCAGTTCAGATGGCTTCTTTGTCCGATTCTGTTTTTTTTGTAGCATCTGTTGCAAAAGGTATGTCTATCATCAACAATTATCAGCATACTGATCATTACATCCGTTGATTCCAATACAAATACATTATCACTGACAGTCTTCAAGGTAAGTTGAAAATCAGAAGCATTAAACTGAAAATTCAATTCTATTTTGGGGTAAAACGATTGTTTGAGGATTTGTTATATATCGATTGATTTATTTTACCATAGTTGATCTTGATTTTTTTCTTATTGCAGCTTACCTTTGATCACCTCTTCTTTTCCTTTAATTTTCAATAGGATGAAACTCTATAACTCTTTGATTACGATTGAAAGCAAGGTAAGCTACGTTTCGATCTATTGTTTTACGTATGTTGTGATCAAATTGGGTAGTTTAAAGCCCCTTTAAAATCCCTAGGAATGGTTTGGTCTGATGATGATGATAGGAGGAATCGGGTATCTTACTGAGGTAATTTTGTTAATTTTTTTATCTGTCTTTATTATGTGTGGTATGTATGTGTTGGATAATCATTTTATTATTCATGAAGATTATTCTTTTTGAACTGTAGTATGTTTTATTTGTTAAACATTTTTTATTATTCATGAAGATTATTCTTTTTGAACAAGCTACATCGTGTATGGTCATGTGGGTTAAAGAATCACAAACGTAATAGTGTTTATCCCTTCTGCATTATAATGTTGTTCTCACATAGACATAGCTCACAAACTGGAAATAACAAATAAGAGTTTATGTGTAACTTGAATAAAGATACACCCCTCTCAGTGCCACTTCGGCATGGTCATCTTGATTGTGTATCTGTTAATTCACTGGTTATAGTTTCTAATGGTGTCCTTTTTTCCCCAGGACGTGCCATTTACTATTTGGCGGATGTGGATCCTCTGATGCATTTTACAGCAAATCTAGATCCATGGTAAATAGGGCTTATAAATTTCGTCCCTTTCTTTTTTATGCTTAGTTGTCTAACGTTTTAATTATTTGGGTAAACATTGTGTGTTTTACAGGCAACATCAAGAAAGAGGTGTAGGAAGCATATGGTCGAGACTGGTGAGTTTGTGGAAGCAATATTGATGGGTCTCTTAGGGATTCTATTACAATTACTATGCCATATATTAAATGAAGAGTTGGTGTACATTTCAGTGGTGATTTTTCATGACAAAAGAGCTATTTGGTATGCTAAGAAAAGCAAATGAAGACAAACAACTCCGTGGATTTAAGCATTTCAATTGGTGAGAAAAATGATTTATGGTAGTTAGTATATTTTCTTCTCCTCATGAATTCACTGCTTATAACTAAAATTTGTGTTTTTTTATTAGAGAGGTTGGTATTATCCTGTCACATTATTCTATTGAGCTTGAAAGCAAAGTTTGTCTTTTTTACATATTGGGAACTATAGTTGAATTTTGTTTTTCTACTGTAGTGAGTTTTTTTTTCCTTTTGCAAGCTCTTGACTTCAATTTTGGATGAAAATGTGCAAATTAGAAAGAAGAACGAGGTGTTCAGGTTATTATTGCTTGTGCTGGGGGTGCAGCCCATTTGCCAGGTTTATCCTCTTATTCAATTTTTCATATCTAAATCTATAGATATTAACACTCAAGTATGTTATAAAGAGGGTAATGTTAATATTTTAATGTGTGGTTAGGTATGGTAGCTGCCCTGACACCATTACACGTGATGGGAGTTCCTGTACGCGCTTCAACATTGGATGGCTTTGACTCCCTTCTCTAAGATCCCGCGAGTTTCGCGGGTGGTCTAACACACAAATATTAGAGATGAGGTGGTTATCGGCAGTTATATCTCAAAGAGGAGTCTACTTGATGTTGTTTTGGTTGTCTCCTGCGATTGTAGCGTTGGTTAGATCTTATACATGTTATTACATTGGAATTCCGCTTGATGCCAACAATGTATTCATGTTTCTGGCAACGATTCAGATCATTCAAGAGCCAATTCTTATTGCTGATATTGCAGCCATGTTTATAGAAGCAAGGGTGGCGCTAACGCGTATTCTTAAGTTTTTGGAGGCACCCGAGTTGCAAAAAGAACAAAAGAAGCATGTATAAGCGTTAATCAATATAAACGTATAAACACCATGCAGATTGTTTGTGGCTTTGATTAACTTTCTCTGTTTGTTTGGCGGCCTAAAAATGGTGACTGAATAATCTTTGACTCAAGAAATTGGTAGAAGAAGACGCTCCAATTCGATTTGGATATAGGATCTAACTGGCACTAAGATGAAGAAAGCTATTCAGCCTTTTTAGAGCTGCACATAGAACAATATTTTGGATAAAGAAGGCATGTCGATTGATATCTAGACGCTATTGTTGCACTAACAAGCATTGAAGTGACTGGGTCTGTCTTAATGCCACAAAGGTAATAACAAAACAACTTTCATCTATTTTGATAAAAGTTAACTGTTTAAAAAAACCATACAATTCTAGCAGAGTTGTCGTTAAATGTTTTCTTCTTATTTACGGCATTTTAGTTTACTTTGCACAAGTAAGTTGGTTCTATATAAGGGCTTGGCTTTTTGGGTCTAGGTGCATAAATATTCATTTATCAGCTGATTTATGTTGTGTTTTTGTAATTCTGTACTCCATGATTCAGATTTGAACAATTTCATTGCAATGTGGATGTGTGCAATAGTTTTGTACTTGGTTCGATTAAAGAGCGATGGGTGATGCTTCTGAGCTTTAAGGTTATTCTCATTAATTTATCTTCCATACTTGCGTATAGTCGGTTATTTTAAGTGAGTTGAAGGTTTTTTTAATCTAAGCTTTTTATGCTTGGTTTATTTATGATATTTGGTATTATGTGCAGGGACGGAACTACAGGGGGGTCAGTTGACCCTCCGGTCGGCAAAATTTTCGGTTTTTTGAAGTGTTGAGCGAAATTTTTTTATAACTGACCCTCTTCATTGTCTTGTGTAAAGCATTAAATCTAGAAGAAAAATTTTTGAAAGTTTTCCTGCCGAAGAGCGGTGTTCTGACGGTTGCGAGCAGCTTTCCGATGTTTTTGTGAAGTTGCAGGTTTAAACAGAGAAGAAGACAGAAAAAGACGTTAAAGTCTTTTTAAATACTTATAAAAGGGTTCATGCTTCTATGGGCTTTAGGGAAACTATAGGGCTTTTAAAAAAAATCGAGCTTGCCCCATAATCATAAAACCTAACTTTTATAGATGTATTCTTTTTTCAAAAAAGTATTATGTCTCTTACACTGCCGCTTCTGCTGTTCCCTTGAATAGTCTCCATCTTTTGAAATGTTAGAAGTAAAACTTCCATCGTTCTACCTCTACATCATCAAGTAAGTTTGTTTTTAGTTTTAGTCTTTTTTTACTATTATCTATTATTATTTTAATTAATAATAATAATTTTGCGAATTGAATTGTTAGTGTACTATTGTTTGACCATCTAGATTATTTTAAACTTTTATGTGAATGAGTTATCAATTGTTTGATAATCCTTATTATTTAATACCTTTTGTTCTATTATTACTTATTAGATTTATGTTAGTGTACTTTTACTTGATCATCTATGTGAATGATTTATCGATTGTTTGATAACTGTTATTAATTTTTACTTTTCGTTCTTTTATTATTTATTAGTATTTTTTTAGTGTACTATTGTTTGATCATCTTACATTTATTTGTGAATTGCATATATTATAGATTTATTTATTTTATAATTCTTAATGTACCAAATCATATATCAAGACTTCACCAAATCCATTTGTTAATGATTGATTAATACATTTATTTGTATTTTGGCCTCGAAGATGACAATTACCAGTTGATACATTGATTGGTAAAAAAGTGATTGATATACTTTAACGACTGTGAAACAATTTTATTACGACCCCCCCAGTTAAAAAATTCTGGTTCCGCCACTGATTATGTGTAATTTAGATTATGTAGGCAATTTATAGAAATAGAGGTGGTGACGTTGAAACTTTATTACCATTATCACTTTTGATCTTAATCATACAAAATAGTACCGATGCTGTTGTGGATTAGACAGGAGTTGCGACGACCAATAGTGCTTGCTGATGTGATTAGAACAGTAGGTACACTTAGGGGCGGATCTAGGTAAAGAACTATGGGTTCGCACAAACCCACTCGGTTTCAACTTTTTAGTAGAAAAGATAATAGAAAATTTGAGATGAACCCATTAACGAAATTGTAGGGATGACACAGTGGTTAAGGAATGCGCCTTCCATACATCAGGTCACCGGTTTGTTATGATTTCGTATTTTATTATGCTTCTCGACCCGATCTGACCCGATCCAACCCGAAATATCTAACTTTTAGTTGCGAGAAATTTGACCACCTAAAAAAATTAAACCCATAGGAAAAAATTTCTGGATCCGTCGTTGGGTGCACGACCATTGGCGCCGCTGCAGTTTGGGTTGGTTCATAGCTGCAGCCGCCTAACTAAATGGTTCAGTTTTATATTACTGGGACAACTTTTTTGTTTTCAAATTTTTCAAAAATGATATAAAAAAACTAAAGCTAAATGCTTTAGAGTTTTAAACTTTCAACTGAACTCTTACATCCAGCTTTGAATCATCTAAATCTTAAATAGTGAATTGATTCACATATGTATCTTAAACCATCTTAGCTGACCTTCCTATGACTTCAATTATTTAATATATATTAGAGTTATGACCCACCCATCTTGACATTCATTTTGTCAGTGAATGCTCATGTGGGTTTTGTGGTATCACTTACCAGCAGAGATTGATGGCCTGAATGATTCTTCCCAAGTATGCCACTTTATAATACCGATTTCTCATATGTTTATATAGTTTTTATGTTGTGTTTTATTACAGAGTAAAATGCCATTTTCGTCCTTGAGGTTTGTCAAGTTTTGCGACTTTCGTCCAAAGGTTTGTTTTTCCGCATCTTGATCCAAAAGGTTTGAAATCTTGCCATTTTCATTCGGATCGTTACCTCGATCCATTTTTCCTCCGTTAAGTTAGGGGTATTTCCATCTTTTTTTGTTAACTTAAAAGGCAATTCGGTCTTTTTAATTTTATGTACAAGCATTTAGCATAATGTACAAGTATTCAAAAGACCAAATTGCCCTTTAAGTTAAGAAAAAAGACGAAAATACCCCTTACTTAATGAAGAAAAATGGATAGAGTTAACGAGCCGGATGAAATTGACAAATTTTAACCTTTTGGATCCAGATGCAGAAAAATAAACCTTTGAACGAAAACCGCAAAACTTGACAAACCTCAGGGACAAAAATGGCATTTTATGCTTTATTAATTTTTAACCTCTTTTTAGGATTTGTTTATAATAGGAGCAAGCAACAGACCAGATCTTATAGATGCAGCACTTCTATGGCTTGGTCGGTTTGCTAAGCTACTTTAACTGAATCAACGCTTGGTTCCATGCTGCAAAGCGCAAGGTTAGACTAATTAACTGAATTTAAGTTTCTTTTATATTAAGTATATCTAAGTTTCCTATTTTGTTAATTGTCATACATTTTAGCCGCCGATGCAGATCTAACTAACATGAAGGATGACGTTGATTCTGTGGTTGTTGAATATGAAGATTTTGTGAAGGTAAGTTTATGAACTAATTTATCCTTAATTTAAACTGATTTCATATCAACTTTTTGAGTTGGTTCATGGGTGATGAATATTTCAGATACAATATCTATCTTTAATATTAAAGCAAAACAATGTTGATTTCATATCAACTTTTTCAAATATATCATTTGGTTTGACTCGCTAGAGATTAAACATAAACTTTGTCAACCCATTTATAATTATATAGGTTGAAACTGTCACTTTTTAACTTTAACTTTTGTTTCAGAAATTAAGGTGCCAACTGCCATATTAGAAGGCGAGCTTGACTAGTTACACCCACAAGAAGTCAAACATGGGAATATATTATTAGAAAATCAAGAAGTAAGTTCCATGATTTATAGGACTAGATAGGAAGGGATATATTTTTCTCTGTTTAGGGTTAGGGGTTTAAAGTTCACTGAATAAAATAGTTTTTGACAAAAGCTAGATTGAGAGCTTTGTGAAGATATTCAAAGGTGTTGGTCATGGATGGGCTTCAAGATATAGCGAGGATAATGAATCTGTTGAGAGGAGTGTTGAGGTGGCCAAGCATGTGATTTTTAAGCGGGTCGAGTGGTTATTTTCTTATCTCACTTATGAAGGTGTAACATGATATACTTGAAGCCAAGAACCTTACACTAGCATTCATCATTGTCAAGCATTGTGCTTTGGAGTAGAATGTCGAGTTAGCTTCTGAAGTTGGAGACTTTACTTGATGATAGCGTGGGGCAAAATGTCGAGTTGGAATTTGAAAGGAGTGGCACGTCTTTGACCGTTCAGTTGGTGGTGAGTGACCGACCTTTACATCCAAGTTATATGCTTTACATTTATCATGTGTTCTTTGTTTTAGGCTGAAGACTTACACTCAATAACTCTTTCAGAGTTAGGAATGGCACGTCTTTGTGATGTACATTTTAGAGGTGAGATTTTTAACCTGTATACCTACAAAAGTGTTGACTTAAGTTACGTTGTATGTCTAATTAGTTTAACGGTTTTAGGTAAAAGCTTTAACTGAATAGGAAACCACTTGAAAGTCTCTATAAGAGTACACCTAGCTGAGTAGGCGTAGAATAATCATTTTTGTTACTTGAACGATTTGATAAACTTATCTCTATTTTTTTATTGCCAGCAAACTTCATCAGATATTAACGGTACATTGTCAATTCATAGGTAAGTGTTAAGTGATATGGTGGGTTTACTTTATAAAATTTATATTTTTCAATTTGTTGTTATGATCCTTGTGTTGGGAGATTTTTGGCAGCGGAGCCGCCAGTGAAGGCGGCTGACCATACAGGACAGAACTATATCAGGTTTGGTTCCGACTCTTTAGCTGCGTTTATTTGATTATACGTCAAGCCGATCTCTTTGAAGAGCAGTGGTTAATCAATTGCATAGTTTCGACTCAGTTTTTTTAATCTGCCTTTTGATCTTTTCCTTATCTAGCCTTAGGAGGACATGCTAAAGAATGAAAATAATCAAGGAACAACCATCCTCCATAATCTGAAGGTAGATTATACTTTGGGAGATTTCGAGGTAAATCAAAATATTCATTTTGTTGAATATTTCCAAGTTTTGTATTTAGTTATAACAAAGTTATGCCATAATGCAATACAATACTAACAAAAAAAATGAAAGATATCCTCTAAGGTGAATCTTCTACAGTGGTTATTTGCTATGTTTTAATTTTCTTGCTTTTGGTCAATTAAAGGTGCTACATCAGTTAGTATGAATTCTCTGCCCCATTGTGATCTTTTACAGTGATTATTTGCTATGTTTTAATTTTCTTGCTTTTTGTCAATTAAAGATGCTAACATCAGTTAGCATTACACGTTTTGTAGGTAATTTTATGGAGCTACAAATATTGGTGGTTGTTTAGGGGAGTTAACGGGCTCTCATATTCATCGCTTTTCATGGAGGTAAGTTGATTTCTTATATCATTTCATATCATTTTTGTTGGGCTAGGTAAAAGATCAAGATGGGTTGAGTCAGGTTGGTGACCTGTTCAATCCAGTTGACCCGTTATAATAGATATTTGCATTAAAGGCATCATGCAAGCTGGTTGGATGATCTTCTTTTTTCAAATAATTTGACCCGTTATAATTAGTTTTCCAGTTGAGGATAACCATAATGTAGTGAATGTAGAAAGCATGTTGTTATCATTCTAAAGTTTTGTTTGGTGCTTTAATATTTGGTGCAGAAGGTATCTATTCGGCGACCCTTAGACGTGAAGCCCAACTTTGGAAAGGTCCAGAACAAAAATGATGATCTACATGGGCTTCAATGCCGATAGATATTATATGTTTATGCATTTTCGGTTTCCTATAGCTTTCTACTTTGATTCATGATTTATTTTGTAAATGAATCACTTGAAGTTTGAACCAATTGTTTAGTTTTTGGCATGGAATTTGGGGACTTGGGATTAAACTCACATTGAATGTTTATTTGCTGATAGGTATTGATGGGTTTGGTGGTAAGTGCAGGTTATTGGACTTGGGTTTGACTTGGATGATGGCTAGAAGCTTGAAGTTTGTTGCTGATGCGTATGAAAGCCAATAGAGTTTTGAAGATTGATGTTTTTTGTTTGAACTGTATTTTGTCTTGATTTTGGTTGTTTTCGTTTGTTTTTTGTTTGGATTTTGAATAGGTTTTATGTTTGTAATACTTGGGTTGTGTGTGGTCGTGAGTAGAGTTAGAAGTAGTAATTGTTATTGGTTAGAGTGGTTGGGGTAGGAGTTTGTTAAAACCCGTTCTGTAAGGCCTTAGGCGTTTTTGAGGTTGGTGTTCTTGGGGTATGTCTTGGAAGACCCAATGCTCTTTAGGTGTAACTATTATTTTTAAATTTTATTAATAAAGTTTTGACGGGGTGTCGTCCCCATTTAGAAAAACAAAAGATTGAATTAATTACTATAGTTGCATGCCTAATTTGAGGTTTTCTTTGTAAATAGGCTTCCTTGATTTTTTTTATGGTATGGGATGAGTCGGGTTGGGTTGACACGCAAACATGATCATCGGATGTTGCAACTAGATACAATGTTGGGGCCTTTTTGTTTCTACTATTAGGGGAATCATTGCTTATGTAATGTGGAAGGCCTTCAGCACTAATTCGAGGTTGGATCATTATGTATTTTATATCCATGGTAAAATTATGTTTACGATCAATATACATAACTTCAGGATGTCAAAGAGAAGCACTCAGTTACTCTCTTATAGCTCAATATCATCAGGATGTAATAAAGTATTTACGTATTAAAGTATAATTTTTTTGTTGTTTAGCCACCCGTGTATTACACGGGTACTTAGACTAGTTAATTGCATATATAAATAACGCATTACGTGTCAATTGCACGTCCATTACGTGTCATTTGAATTTTGAATGTCATCTTTTATATGTCTGTTATAAAACCAGATATACAAACTTCCCCAAACAACCACTTGGCAGTTAACATATGGCAGTTAACATATGGCAGTTAACATATGTATATTATATGTACTCTTGTAATTGTATCATATGGTGATCGATTTTTACTCCTAAACATTCAATAAATATTTCCATCACGTTATCAGCACGATCGCTCTATTCATTAGGGAATTTACCGGCTTCGATTCAGATAATTGTCGTTCATCAAATCCGGGCCATCTGGAACCACACGCACGAATTCATCAACATCGCTTTTGGATTCCGAACATCTTCGTTTCTCATAATCCGGGTACACGTCATCCATTCTCCACTGTATGATATATAAGTTTCACGATCTACTGGATAATATCTATATATATCTGTATTTCCAAAGTAAGATACACAAATTTTGATTTTACAAAGTGATAACTGAAAAGGGATATTCTGTATGCTTCTACGCATATTTTTTTCTCACATACAGAAAATGATGCAAACAAATTTTGTTCCTCTATTTTTTTTTTAAATCGAATTACTTTATAGATATCATCCTTTGGATTAATAGCAATAGGTTTTTCTTTGTGTGAACTTTAGAACACAGATATAAGGGGTTTTCTCTTTAGATCTTACCACACATAAAAAAAAACAAAAAAAAAACCATGAATTTATGTTTCCCTCTAACAACCGGCGTTCACTGCAACTACGAAACTTTTACTCCGGTGATTGTCCTCAATCGCCAATCGCCAATCGCTAAACAACACTGGCGACGGTTTCTCTTGCGTTTGACGCTTCGACGACGGTGGCGGAGACTTATCACTGAACGACGAACCGCGACTGCTGAAACTGCTTACGTTATCGGAATCCGTACCGGAGGCGGTTATTTCCAATACTGATCGCAGCGCTTTTCCGTTGATATATGGTGTTGCTGATGGAGAAGATGAACCCATCTTTAAGGAATTAAAACCCACAAAAAGATTTGAATTTTGTGATGTTTTGTTTCTCTCTCTTGATTCTCTTGATGGCTATCTGTCTATCTGTTGGAGTAAAAAAAAATATATATATGGATTGGATGGGTGAGACAAAAAGATGTTGGATGACAGCCATACCCCATTACTATATTATCATTCTTATTAATATTTAATATTTAATTTATTTGAAATACAATATATACTTATACGTATAGTTTTATAAGCTGAACAGAAATACTTAACTTACACACATGTTACAACTTTTTATCCACAAAGTACAAGTTGTGATACGATATGTTTCTGGTTATAGTAATATCCGTTCTGGAAAAACGTTTCTAAAAGTTTTAAAAAGATTCAATACAAATTTCAGTTTGTTTCTTATCAACTAAGTACCAAGAAACACACAAGTCCTAAAGCCTGGGTTACAATTGGATAATGACTATTAATCTGTGTGGAGAAATTTGTGATCTGGAAACATGATGCATACAACTCCTTCCCAAAATAGTATATGGTTCTCATTTGTTTACGCCTGAAGAGGGAATACCTTACTGTCGAGGACCCTCTCGAGTTATGGAAAAACATTCAAGAACGATTTGACCACCTGAAGTTGGTCCTACTCTCTAAAACTCACTGTGAATGGGTTCATTTAAGGCTACAGATCATAAAACTGTTAGTGAGTACAACTCTGCCCTTTTTCGCATCACCTCTAAGTTAAATTTATGCGGTGAACAAATCACCGATGAAGACATGTTAGAGAAAACTTTCTCAGTGTTCCATACATCAAACATGCTCCTCGGGCAGTATTACAGAGAACGTAAATTTACAAAATATACTGATCTAATACCATGTTTATTGGTCGCGAAGCAAAATAACAAGCTCCATCTACAAAATCAGTAAATACGATGTTTTGATTTTGTTCCATTTGTTTGCGGTATTTTTGTTGAAACTAATATTATGTTTCATTTAAAACCTAGTGATGTTTGATTCATAGTTGTATGATTTTTTTTTATCATACTCAAACATGCAATTTCTTATATTTAACGTGTTTTATTATTTCCAGAAGAAATATGTATACCAGCTCCAGCAGAGCTATTATTGGTGATGAATGTTTGGTAGATAGCGGTAGTACTAACACTATTCTCAAAGATATGAAATTTTTCTCTGAGTTGTCTCTGGCAGAGACACCGATTGGTACTATATCTGGTGTCAGTAACCTTATCGAAGGCTTCGGTAGAGCACACATAATATTATATTCGGGTACCCAATTAACTATTGATAATGCATTATTTTCTAGTAAATCCAGAAGAAATTTACTTAGCTTTAAAGATATTCGAAGAAACGGTTACCACCTAAAAACAATATCTGAAAATAATATTGAATATCTTCAAATTACTTCAAACAAAAATGACAAAGAAACCATTGTCGAACAATTAGAAGCCTTATCCTCTGGATTATATTGTACTAATATCAATCCTATCGAATCATACATGGTGAGTAACCAAAAGCTATTAGATAAAGACACATTTAATATATGGCATGACCGTCTAGGTCACCCTGGTAGCATAATGATGAGACGAATAATCAAAAGTGCCACCGGGCACCCTCTAAAAAGCTTAAAAGTTTTGCTACCACAAGACTTATCATGTGCAGCATGCTCTCTGGGAAAGCTTATAACTCGGCCTTCACAAACTAAATTGATACATGAAACCCCATCATTTTTAGAAAGAATCCAAGGGGATATTTGTGGGCCTATTCATCCTCCGTGTGGACCATTCCGCTATTTCTTGGTCTTAATTGACGCATCCTCAAGGTGGTCACATGTGAGCCTTTTAGCTACTCGAAATGTAGCATTTGCCCGACTTTTAGCTCAAATCATACAATTGAGAGCCAATTTCCCCGACAATCAAATTAAAAACATCCGGATGGATAATGCGGGAGAGTTCACATCGCAAGCGTTTAATGACTATTGTATGTCAATCGGGATTAATGTCGAACATTCAATACCTCATGTTCACACACAAAACGGTTTAGCTGAATCTTTGATTAAAAGATTACAAATAATTGCTAGACCACTTTTAATGAGATGTAAACTACCATCTTCTGCATGGGGACATGCTATTTTGCATGCTGCTGCACTGATTAGATTGAGACCAACTGCTGATCACGAATACTCCCCATTGCAACTGGTCTCCGGACGAGAACCAAGTTTGTCCCACCTTAGAATTTTTGGTTGTGCGGTATATGTACCAATACCGCCACCACAACGTACTACAATGGGACCCCAAAGAAGACTAGGCATCTATATTGGTTTTAACTCCCCGTCCATAATTAAATATTTAGAACCAACGACGGGAGATATGTTTACAGCACGGTATGCTGACTGTCACTTTGATGAAACAATGTTCCGAGTCTTAGGGGGAGATAAGAACAAAGAAAGACTGGTAACACAAGAAATAACGTGGAATGCATCATCGCTATCAAATCTCGACCCCCGAAGTGGTCAATGTGAATATGAAGTCCAAAAGATTATACATTTGCAAAGAATAGCGAATGAATTACCAGATGCATTCACAGACACGAATAGAGTGACAAAGTCACATGTACCAGCATCAAATGCACCTGCTCGAATTGAAGTAATCCCAGAAGCGATTACTATACAACGAAAGCGTGGGAGGCCAATCGGTTCCAAAGACAAAAACCCACGGAAACGAAAAGAGCAAAGTAACGCAGTTGGTGAAAACTCACAAAAGGTTATAAATGAAACCCCGGTAGAGGTAAATGTCCCAGAAGAGACAACTATAATTCTAGAGGAAAATGAAGTTTCAGAAGAAACACCGGTACCGAACGAAAATGAGATCTCTATTAATTATGTACAAGATAGTACAATGTGGAACCGGAATAAAACACGTGTTGATGATATATTCACATATGCTATAGCAACATATGTAATCAATGAAAATGATTACGTACCTAAAACTTTAGAAGAGTGCATGCACAGAAATGATTGGCCAAGATGGCAAGAAGCCATAAATGCCGAATTAAATTCGCTCGAAAAGCGACATGTTTTCAGACCTGTAGTCCGAACACCCATAGACGTCAAACCAGTAGGTTATAAATGGGTGTTTGCAATAAAGAGAAATGAAAAGAATGAGATTGTACGATATAAGGCTCGACTTGTAGAGCAAGGGTTTTCCCAAATCCCAGGAGTTGATTATGAGGAAACGTATTCCCCTGTAGTGGATGCGATAACCCTTAGGTTCCTAATCGGCCTCACAATCTCTGAAGGACTTCATATGAGACTAATGGATATCGTCACCGCATACTTATAAGGGACACTTGAAAATGACATCTACATGAAAATCCCTAAAGGATTAAAATTGCCCGAAGCATTAAAATCAACACCTCGAGATATATGTTCTATAAAGCTCCAGAGATCTTTATATGGTCTCAAATAATCTGGTCGTATGTGGTACAATCGACTTAGTGAATATCTCGAAAAAGAAGGATACAAGTCTGATGTAATTAGTCCATGTGTCTTTATTAAAAGATCACTATCAAATTTCACTATAATAGCAGTCTATGTTGATGATATCAACATCATCGGATCTCCTGAAGAGATAGAGAAAGCTGCTCTGTTGTTAAAGAAGGAATTTGAAATGAAAGATCTTGGTATGACAAAATTATGCATCGGACTACAATTTGAGTATCTGTGCAATGGTACATTTGTCCATCAATCAAACTACATCCAGAAGATGTTAGTACGTTTCAACATGGATAAAGCACATCCGTTTAGCGTACCTATGGTTGTCCGACCGCTAGATCCATACAAGGATCCTTATCGCCCTCAAGAAAAAGGCGAAGAAGTACTTGGTTCAGAAGTACCGTACTTAAGCGCGATCGGTGCCCTTATGTACCTCGCAAATAACACAAGACCTGACATTGCATTTGCAGTTCATGTACTAGCGAGATACAGTTCGAATCCAACACGTAGACACTGGAAACATATATTCTGGTACATTTGTGGGACACAAGACGTAGGACTTTTCTATCAGAAAGATCAAAAGTCCCAACTGGTTGGGTATGATGATGCCGGATATCTATCAGATCCTCACAAAGCAAAATCTCAGACATGTTATGTATTCACATACGGTGGCACAACAATTCCTTGGAAGTCGACTAAGCAAACACTTACAGCAACATCATCAAATCATGCTGAATTGATAGCATTGTATGATGCTGGTCGAGAATGCGTGTGGTTGAGATCAATGATCAATCATATACAAGAAGCATGCGGATTAGAACAAATCAAGAAAGACCTGACGATTATCTATGAAGACAACGCTGCTTGCATAGCACAAATAAGAGAAGGCTACATTAAAGGTGATAGAACAAAGCACATCTCACCAAAGTTCTTCTCAACACATGACTTACAAAAGGAAGGGGAAATCGATGTTCGTCAGATCAAGTCAAGTGAAAATCTAGCAGACCTGTTCACAAAATCGTTACCTAGAAGTAGTTTCAAGCAGTTATCACATGAGATCGGACTTCGCAGATTAAAAGACGTTAGTTAAATTGAGGGGGAGCATTATACACGCTGTACATTTTTCCTTGGCTAAGTTTTGTCCCATTGGGTTTTCTTAGAAAGGTTTTTAACGAGGCAGCATAACTGGTCCTGCAATATCAGTTTATCATATTGGTCCTGAAGTATCGATTTAACATCATCCAGAAGAATGTTGTTAATAGTGTATAATGAACGGTATGTATATCTGAGGGGGAGTGTTATAAAACCAGATATACAAACTTCCCCAAACAACCACTTGGCAGTTAACATATGGAAGTTAACATATGTATATTATATGTACTCTTGTAATTGTATCATATGGTGATCGATTTTTACTCCTAAACATTCAATAAAGATTTCCATCATTTCTTATCAATGTCCACTTAATTTCTTTATTATGTGTCCACTTAATTTTTTAATTATGAATTATAAATCGCCTGTTTAAAAATTAACTGCATATATAAATTATTAAACAAAAATAAAGATGAATTATTATTATTGAACAACGCATTACGTGTCAATTAAAGTCCATTACGTGTCAATTGAATTTTGACTGCCATCCATTATGTGTCCCCTTAATTTCTTTATTATGTATTATTATTTTATATTCATTATCTTTATTCCATATTTATCGTAAGAGTATAATATTAATTTTCTTTAAACGGTTTGTTTCCCAAAAAGCCAAAACCCCCATATTTATTATTTAGGAAACCGTTTTATTTCCCCCAATTTCTCCATTTTCCAAATCCAGATTTCACACTCTTCATTCCAGAAGCATCCCTAGGACATTATTAAAGGTATAGTGATTATTTGATGTTCTCTTTTGAGTTACAATCTATTATGTTTACACTTGATATTCATGCCATTCGTATAGTGATTATTATTTGGTGTTCTCTCTTTTGATTCTGAATATTGCATCATAATTATTTGATGTTCTCTCTTGAGTTACAATTTATGATCTTCACACTTGATAATCATGCCATACGTATAGTAATTATTTGATGTTCTCTATTTGGATTCTGAATATTGCATCATAAATTCGATGTTCATCATTAACCCCTCTTTTTTATACGCACTTAGGGTAATTTTGTTCAGAGTCACCACTTGAATTCTAGAGTGTAAATTCTGCAGCTAACCCTCAATTTCGTGTTTATGTTTGTTACTTTTAGACAACATTATTCCCTCTATCAACAAAATTATTGTTTGTGGTAAAGCAAACATCTGTAATCATATCTTCATAATCATCTGATCTTATGTGAAATGTTCTTCCTCATGTATCACTTTCTTGAATGTTCTTACAATAACTGCAATGTCAGTAACAAAATAGAAAGTTGGAAAATTATTACACTATATTTACACGTTTTTGGTTTATAGTGTGATTTCACTTCAAAACAATATATCTTTTTCCACACTCCTCTGTACATTCAATGATTATAACAAAATATAAATATAAAAAATCATGAAATTATATTTAGTCCCTTTGTGGTTTATTGTTTTGCACTATGGGGATTTTAACTTACACTCCAATGGGTCATTGTTTTCATTTATATGATGAAATAGTACATTTTATGTCTCCAAGATTAATAGAAAGATATTTACTGTTAACATGTTGAATATTTTATACGCTTTATACACTGTTTTTGTATTCAGGTTTTATAGATGTTATTAAATTTTGAAAAAGCAACCCCTGGGATATTTTTGTTTACGTTTTCCATCAGTTTATTAAATCATACAGGAATCTCAAAATGCCATTCATTGATATATCGGCGATTAGACCACATGATAATGCGGAACCTCTCCAAATAAGAGTAATAAGAAAATGGATACCATTTGGAAAACGACAAGAACTCTGCTATCTTTTTGTAGATATTAATGTAAGCTTTACAACATATATATAATTAATAATGTGATATTTCAATTTTTTCACAGTTTGACCTTTCTTTTGTGGCTAGGGTGATGCAATAGAGGCGATAGTAGACTTAAACCATCAGTCACATTTTGAATCTCGAATAACACTAGAATCTTGCTACACTATCACTGATTATCTATCTGACACTGCAAGATCATATATGAATGTTGTCCCCCATACAGCATGCATTAGACTAGGTCTAAGAACATCTTTTCGGGAAATCGATGACAACACTATCCCTCATTACTACTTTAACTTTGTCAACTATGATCGTTTAAGGCCCCGTATCAACAACAATCTTTTGCTAACAGGTAACCATCATTCAATAATCTTTATTTTCAAAAGAATTTGTTTCTTTACTAACAAAATCATTACTGTATACAGATTACATTGGGCGTTTGGTCAAAGCGCCACCTATATTTTACAGGGCTGGGAAGAATATGATGAAAATAAGTCTTCAAGATCAAAGGTATTTAATATTATTATAAAATGCCTAATTTAATAATATATATCTTCTAATCCTAATATGTCACTACAGTGGTAACTTTATTGAAGCCACCTTATGGGAAGAAATTGCATTTTCTTTTGACCGAGAAGCTGCCTTACAAAAGCCTCAACCTGTGATAATAGCTATGACATCAATGAAAGTCTCTGAGTATAATGGTAGACATAAAAAATTGAATTTTCATCTATCATTATTTCTTCATTAACATATTTTTTAAAAACAGGAAAAACTCAACTGGGATCTACCAACGCAACGACAATTGTTATCAATCCAGATATTGAAGATCTTGAAAATGTCATCACAAGGTATTACCATATATTAACCTAATCTCTGTCATGTAAACCAATTCGATGCTTTATACACATATGTACTTCTATATTAGGTTTGGAGTCATTAGAGGGCGTTCTAATACATACCCAACCACTTCTACATCTCTAATATCTGGAGAGGAAGAACTAAACAGATTAACCCTTGAAGAACTACTTCAAAAATCTGCGAAAGATAATCATGTAATGTCATATTTTTTGAATTTTTTTTTCTTTTACCTATGCTAATGAGTTTAAAATTATGTTTAAGTAGAAAACCAAGTTTACGTGTGTAACATTCCCAACATTTTTAAAAACTTATGTTATTAAAAGAATGCATCATGGGTAAGTTGACCAATGGAAATACGAGGTATTTTGGGCAAGCATAGGAACCATTTAATAACTAATTTATAAAAATACTTTATATTTGAACCTACTCTATTTTAATGAAACTTGGTTCAAAATGTAAATAAGATTGTCTTCGTTCTAAAAACATATTCATTGTTTTGTAAAACGTCATATTTTAGAAGTTATAAGCGCCAAATAAGTAAAGCAGCTGAATTAATTATAATATATAATAAAACCTCAAAAATTTATACTCTTTACGTGTACTAATAAAATAAAGAGATTCAACTAAACATTTAAAATATAAAATTATTAAACTACCCAAACTATATTCAATGTTATTCAAGTAAATGTCAAATTTCGTTGATCTAATTCAAATCTAGATGAGGAATATACGATTATTATAATATTAAAAGAAAAATAAAACAAATCTAAACATGAAAGTAAATGTGTACGTGTGCTTGTGATGAGAAGGAATAAAAGTTTTGACTAAAATTTAACTTAGTTTCCAAGTAAATTCAACCCAACATTTACTATAAATATGAGTATTGTAGCCCCTGGTCACTGATGCCCTATCCGATTGACGTAGGGCCCCGTAACGAATATCAAGGCTCTGCCCGACTAACTTCGTTGGGGTTCTGTCTCGTGACGTAGGGATAAAGTGGAATTGGGTTACTATACTTAAATGTGAGTACACTATATATTTTATTAAATAACCCAGGAGTGATACCCAAAATATCTCCACCCTCCAAAAATATTTCTGACACCCCTAATATCCCCATATGTCCCTGAATACACCTCATACGTGAAAGCCGAGCCCGAAATACCATATAGTATTAAAAGTAATTAAAAACAAGAAATATTAAGTTAAGGCGGGCCGCGTAGGACCCACCCCAACACTCATGCGGGCGGTATTAAGGCTGAAACTGATTTCATTGATTTCTTTAGTTTAGGAGGGCCGCGTAAGAGTTTCCATTAGTTAAAGCGGGCCGCGAGGGACTAAAAAGGTGGCACAGCCCGGTGCGGCCACGTGGCCAAACACCCGTCAAGCCTACACATCGACTCATCCAAGCTACACGTTGACCCTGAGTCAACGCGGGACGCGTAAGCCCAGCCCTTACCTTACGCGGGCGCGAGAGGACCAGATTCAGCAACTATATATAGGGCGCATCGGATTTCATTTCAATTCGTTCATTCTTCGATTCTCAATCCCGAATTTCTGTAGTAGAGTTATAATACTCGGGTATTATACCCCCTAATTAGCAAGGTTCTGCTCCGTTATAAGTATTATAACCCCGGTTTCATAAGTAGATACTCTGCCCGATTGATTTAGTGTTCCGTAACAACTGTCGTGGTTCTGCCCGATTTAGTTGTTGGAATGCCGTCTCGGGGAGGGTATCATTAATATTTTCAAAGGGTTATGATACTAACCTATGTACATTTGTATAAATTATAGATTATTCCCAGGAACCCTTACGCGAAGTCTAAGATAGCAATGTGAGTTTATTCTCTTTTTGTTAACCTTTTTGGAATATTTTACAAAACCTTAATTGTTTTATAATATGATTAAGCGGTGATTGAGTCTTTGTAGTTCTTCAATTACTACCGGTATTATGGGGTTTTGTATACAAAATTTATTACTACTTGCGAGTAGTAAGTCGGGAACGACAGTACATTACCATTGGACAACGAGTTAGCCAATGTGTAATTTGACCATAGCCATAGATCCGGTCGAGTGGCAAGTACTGAATGAGTAATTGTGTAGAAATAAACAATGTGATCGCTCTCAATACTGTTTTAATTGATAAAATGTTTCTTGATTTAAACTGGGATTCACTCACCAGTTTTTCCCGCTGACAAATGTTTTTAAAACACTTTTCAGGTAACACAATGTGAAAGCCAAGTAGTAAAAAGCCAGCTCGAGAGCACTGACGGCTTGGGAAAACTGTGGCTATAAAAGCTATCTAAAATACGATGTTTTAAACTCAATAAAAGAGGGTTTAACCCTATGTTGTAATAAGAAACTTGGGGTTTACTCATGTGATTATTAATATAAAATAAGGTGGTTTAACTCTGATAAAATATTTCCTAACTACGGTCCTGATGTAATTTCCGCTGCCAAATTAATAAACTGATACCACCACAAACGAATGTTCGCGGCCGCCCGTTCCCGGGACAGATAAGGGGGCGGGGGTTGTGACAGAAGGTGGTATCAGAGCCTAGCCACTGGTTCAAGCCAAAGAAGTGTTCTGCTGACAATTAAATTTTAAATTCTGTGTTAGGAAATAACTTATGTGATTATGTGTTTTATATTATTTGACTATTTGTTAGTCTACAGTATGGGTAAGCAAAGAATTTCGGATATCTATCGTCAACTAGATAGTTCACCAAAAGATAAGGGAACCTCATTTCAACCAAATCCCTCAGGATACTCAACAGATATTGAGGAAGGAATATTTATTTATAAGGCACAGTCTAAGAAACCATTTACCACTAAGAAAAGAAGTTGGATTATTAGGAAAAGTCGAGAGAAAATAAAGAAGTTACAACCAAAGGGAGCGATAATCAATCAGGGAATAAATGCACAAACTCAGGAAACAGGCAATAACTTACTAGGGGAAGATGAATTAGATGGAAAATGGGTAAAGCTCCATATGTTAGCCACTACAGCAATAAATGCTAACTTATATTAAATAGTCGAACGGCCAAACTAGTACCAGCACCCATGCCACCTATGAACTAGAAACTTTAAAGGAACTTTGCCCATTAAATAACAACTTAGTAGAGACAGGAGATAGAATAAACCTTACATAAAAGCATGTTGAGCATAATGCTCCTATAACATAGATAGACTAAAATAAGTTACGGATGCATAATTACTAGTATATTTTGAATTCCAGTTGTAGTTTGTAATAAATACATATATATAAGTTGCAATGCTCACCGTTTTTAATCAATCTATTTTCATGATCTTACCCAAATGTTTGTACTAGAAATTTGTCTGTGATAATTAATACCACCTACTCAAATAATATCATAATATACATCAAACTAAGTTAGTTATTAACAAAGCAGTCATGTTTATGATTCTCTTTTGGAAACAATCATTTACTTTGGTTTAAAATACATATTGAAATATATGATATAAAGCTTTAAAACTTTATGGTTTTAATAATATTGTTTCAAAATAAATTAAATAAATAAAACCGAAGCTATTAAATTAACCGAAAGGATTTTAAGAGGTAATAAAATTTTTAAAAGATTGCTTTAGTGGATCTAGCCAAAGCAAGTTTTGAAACCCAGGTGTACCAATTTACCACCCCATTTTATCCTTTCTGGTTTATAACTAGTTGACCATAAGACTTTATACTTTCATAGTTTTATGAAATAACTGATGTTGGGATTACTTGTAAAAGTTTCTATTAAAATACTTAGTAATAAAATAGATGGTTAAATGAATATGATGGGTATTCATGATTTAATACAATCATTTAAAATTTTTAAGAAATTTGGGTTGGTTGGACTATGTAGAAAGGCCTAACTAAACGTTAAAAGCATTTCTACAGATCTTTAACATTAAGATATGTCCAGAATAGGTCTTATGCCTGGAAATAATTAATATAAGATTTTAAGATTAACCCGTCATATTAATTATAGGATTGTGTATCCTAAATTATAAAGAAAAATATTCAAGTCAGCTGGCATTCATTCACCTAAATATGATTGAAAAATTTTATTATATACATACTATATATATCTTACATGATATATTCCTTCACATACAACGAATAAATGGTTTAGTTGTAGTAATAGTGCCTAAAACCATAAATTAATTATTTTATTAAGATATACTTTCTCAAAATAATTTATTAGTTTAAACTTAAATTAATTTTATAGTACATCTTTGGAGTATCTTTAATGAAACACTTGAAGGAAATATTCATTTTTCAAACAGGTGATAAAGTTTGACCAAAAAATAGAAATCCACTAGTACATATGGGTATCTATCATACACAGTTTTCGGTTGGAAAATAATATGATATCTAAAGTCTAATATAAAATTTTCAAATATTCGACTCGTCAGTAAGTCAAATACATTTTTTTTACTTATATATATTACACTTATAATCTTATAAACTCATAATATTTGAGTTCATCCGTATCTTTTATATTATTAGTATAATGATAAAACATTTTACAATGATATATGAATAGTATATTTTACTATAAGATAGTACAGTAAGTAAAAGATATATTTTATATCTAAAATTTTAATAAAATATCATGGTGTAATAAATTCTAATAAGTGTAATATAGTATATAGAATAGTATATGCACTTATGTTATAAGTCCGTCGCGGGTTTATTAAAATGTAACAAGGCTATTAGATCTTTTTACTAGAATATGTATACCAATCCTATCTTCTCATAAGTATAAGTATATTATACTATACGAAAATAATATACTGTATATTTTTGATCCTCGCATATTAAAATGTTCCTAAACATTCATTTTTCAAACTGGAATTTAAAATGGATGCCCCACATAAAAATATTTGAATCAAATGTGTGTTTAGTACTTTTTTCCTTTATATATAACTTTATTTAAAATTCATATTACAATCTTAATATTGTAATATCTTTAAATAAATTACTATTAATATTGTATGGGATATACATATTCCAATACATATATATTACTCAAATATATTTAGAATCAATTTTTGAAACGTCAAACTTTGTATTACTTACTATGTTATGTGTTTTAAGTTTATACTATATATTAATATTTAAATCTTATATATATATATATCCGTTATATTGTTATAAATTACAAAAAGTAATTTATGTATAGTATATATATCTCTTGATAACCCATAAATACAATGTCATGGGTCACATATGCACATATTCTTCTAAATAATGCCTCTCAATCTTAAATATATATTATAATTGATTCTTATAAAGGAACAGGTAGGAATGTGATAATTGGAATAGATATATAGATGGTTACTTGAGGAGAAATTATTAGGGTAACATAAATAGTGAGTCTGGTATGGTTCAACCCACTAGTTAAAAATAAATTTATTCCTATGAGTCTGGAAAATTTATATTTTGGTTAATTTATTTCTTTAAACTTTTATCGATCCATCCTTAAATTCCAAAATATTATGTTCAATAAATTTAACAGAAGTTTATTTCAATATACTACTTTTATAAAAAAAAAGATAAAATAAAGTCATGGAAATAAGCTTGATGATTGGTATCATCGGATGTATAGTTATTATTTTATTACAAAATAATTTAGTATTATATATGTGTGTAAATATTTCATAAGTTTAACTAGAGATTTGAAATTTTATACACATATATGCATATACCCAATAGAATTTTTTTATGATATACCCAATATAATATCTTCTGTGAGATAAACATAAGAGAAAATATCATTGGTGATTCATATGAAAACATGAAATCATTATAAACTATGAAATCTACTATGTTGTAAAATGTCATCTGTCTCAATAAAACATTCCTTGTGACGGAATCTAATAAAGTTAGCTGTAAGCATACTCTTCACATTTAACCTAACTATAGTGTCAATGGAGACAATTATATTTTTGTCAAAACTTCAGAAAAACCACAACCATAATAATATCTATGCTTAAAAGAGTTGGGATATTGATATTCACTGGTAACCACCAAGACAGTATTTAGACTTAAACCTAAGAAGAATGCCTTAGTATAAAGCTTTGAGATAAGCCAATTACTTGCATAGATAAAATGTGATGATTATTGGTATCCCGTGAGGATAATGACTAGAACAGTGCCTGTATGATAAATAAGTGATAACAACTGGCCACTGTTATTTCTTATTTATTAGTACTACTCGGTTCTAGAATATGATCCATCATGATAATACTGATTTCCTTATTTCTTGATGCAAATTATAATAAACGATGTACTTTCAAAATCCTAATTTGAGAGAAGTCTATTTATGGGAAATACTATGATAATTACCTCTCCGGTAAAACTGGGCATGGTGCGGTAGACTCTCCAGCTTGTCCGGGTGAGATGGGGTTACCTCTCCGGCAAGACCGGGTGAGATGGGGTTACCTCTCCGGCAAGACCGGGTGAGATGGGGTATATGTTTTGATAATGGAATTCCCTAAATAGTACCATGACCTGATATCTGACTTGTGAATTTGTTAAATACATTTACATTATGGATAATGTGCATACTACAGTATATGAAATATTATATAGATATGTATGTTGATGCGTGGCTGAAAACAAGTGATCGTTATCGTATAACTTGATGATTTTATGTACGTTTTAATTTCGGATAGCCTACTTTTAATCAAATATATGTTTTGTAGGTTTGATAGAATTAAGGATTTTTTTGGGAGCTTTACGAGTCATCGGGTCGAAAAACGGTGCATCGGAACGCATTACAAATCAACCGGGAACGCAAAACGCGAAAAAACAGAAACACCATCAGGAGAGCCCGTCGGCGACGGGCAGGCATGCCGTCGGCGACGGGCATCAGAAACTCACTCCGGAACTTTTGTTTTCTTGGATGCTGTTTAATGATTGAAGTTGGTCTTTTTGGTCAATACGGGTTTTGGCTATTTGGGGGTCAAAAGCTTTGTCTTTGAGCAACTCTTTTAGCATTCAATTTACCTCCAAATCTCCTAGCATTCAAGTCTCATATCAACAAGTTCACACAAAGAAATCAATGCTCCAAAGTCTTGAAGAGAATTAAATGCTCCATGTTCGTGAAGAAGCAATAAATGTTCCAAAGTCTTCCAGAACTATATAAAGAAGATCATCATACAAGATGAGGAGAGCCATACCCGTGTCCAAGTCCAGAACCAAGAACTCACAATCACGTACTTGCAATTTCCAAGTTATCATCTTGCATCAAGAGTATTCATCATTTTCTATCCTCCAAGCTTGAAGATGATGTTCATGGTGTTTCATTCATCCGGTGATCAAGCTCCGTCATCCATGAGTGGCTAATCACCTCGGTTTCACCCCGGTATAGGTAGTTGTTAATTTATGGTTTTGAATTGTTCTTGCTTTAATTTGTGACAATTTGTGTATGATTTTAGAAACCTTTGACAATAAGCTTACATTTGTTTCGTATTCATAAATTGTCGAGCGATGATTAAAGTTATGACTTTATGAAATGGTTATGTGTAATATGCGCTGTCTTGGTTAGGATTTACATGTTTTGATAACAAATTGCATTCTTGTCCGTTCACTGAAGCGTTGATAGTTATTGGCACCTAAGTCATGTACACTAAATCCGTTAATTGTATGCATTTAAGTTGAAGCCTAAAACTTGTAGAAACCATAAGTTAGCAATTACCGAAACCGGGTGTGATTCCTTTACTTATTATTGTTTAGAAACCAAATATTCATTACAATTGTTAATTAGTAGTTGTTATTCAAGTAAGCATTTACCGGGTGTGATTCCTTTACTTATTATTGTTTAGAAACCAAATATTCACTACAATTGTTAACTAGGAGTTGTTATTCAAGTAAGTGCTTATATTTAACCAAAACGGAACTTTCACAAACTAGGCACCTAGCTCAGTTGGCTAGGCGCGCGAAAGGGTGCAGCCTAGACCCGGGTTCGAATCCGGGGAGGGCCGATTTCACCATTTTTTGGCTAATTTCACCATTTTTTATTATCCAAACAATTTAGACATCTTTCATCAAAAACACAATTACAAGAATATAATAGTAAGCTTCATAATTTGTGACAATCAATTTAGTTCTAGTAAATCCATTCGCAAACCACATACTCTTCGTGGATCGACCCCTTGCTATCACTAACTACTTGTTAAGGGTAATTTGGGCTTATAAATACTATCTTTGATTAGAGCGCGGCATCTCGATCAAATTTTGGCGCCGTTGCCGGGGAGTTCGTGCGCTTTGTGTTTGGATAATTTTCAGAATTTTTTTTTTGTGATTAAGGTGCTTTGTTTCTTTTTATTTTCTGTATTTTCTTGTTACTCGGGTGTGTTACTTGTGCAGATTATACTTACAAGTAGTGCATGCATACAAGGAATTCCGGTAGAACCTCACCACTAGTGTTCGAACCGGAGGTTGAGCGTTTAGTTCGAAGAAACTTAGCCACTCGGTTAGAGGCAACTCTTGCTTCTAATCAACCCAACACCAATTCACCATCTACACCACCCATTGAAACCAATTCAATGGCAAACCAAAATCCACACGGATTTCAATACCGAGGCAATTTTAATTCCGCTCCAATTATTCAACCTATGCCTCAAGAACGATAGGGTGGTAATAACAATACCGGACCACCCACACCACCTTTCCAAAACCCAAATCCCAACAACAACCAAAGAACACCCCAACAACAAAATCCTCATCAACAAGCTTCCTTACCCCTCAACTTTGATGACCGGGATGTCAATTCTGACCATCAAAGTAATCGAGATCGTGGCAATCCCGCGAACATAGACCCATTTGTCAACTTAAACGAATTGAGGAATGCCATTCCCGATGACGCACCGCATAGTGTTCCCGGTTATCAATCACCGGAGCATGTGAGTCTTCATACGGAAAATTCGGATGACGGGGGCTACTATGATGATGAAGATTGGGGGTACGTAAATCCGGGTAATATTTACAATAATCCAGGATTTGAAGGTGAGGAATTTGGTCATCACATTGCCAATTATGTGGGGAGGAATGATGGTTACGGGAATAATCGCCAACCACGAAACAACAATAACAACAATGGTAATCCTAATCAGATTCCTCGTTTCATGGGGGGAGGTTATCAAATGGGTGACCAAGGTGGGAACCAAAGAGACGATCGAAGAGGCGATAGAAAGGATAATCGAAGACCGGTCAACCAAGAAGTTAACGGTCCACAACGTCATCAACAACCTCAACGGGGAGTAAATGACCGTTTTCGACCGGTGGTTACCGACAATGATTCTCCTATAGTATGTGAAGGGAGAATGTTTGATTGTAAGCCGCATTACATCAATATACTTCCCCACTTCAACGGGAGGTCTAATGATGAGCCATACACACACTTGGCTGAATTTTCGTCCATATGTAACACCATCGGTGGGCACAACTTCGCATTGGAGGAAGTCAAACTTCGATTGTTTCAATTTTCGTTGAAAGACAAGGCAAAGCAATGGTTTCTCACACTTCCGGCGAATAGCATCCGGACATGGGAGGAGATGCAACAAATCTTCTTAGACGAATATTATTCAATGGCGAAGACCGACGATGCTAGGTATGAAATAAGGTCATTTCAGCAACTATCGAGTGAACCACTACACGAAGCATTCACTCGATTCAAAGAATTGATGCGGAAATGCCCACATCACCAAATAGAAAAGTGGGAATTGGTGAAGTGCTTTGTACGTGGGTTAGATGATGCTACATGGAATCGCCTAGAGTCAACTAGCAACAGGACTCTTTTGAGCAATCACGAAGATAACGATTGGGAGTTTCTTGAGCGAATGAGCAAAAGATCAAAGGAGAAGGAATCGGCCGATAGAGCAAAGAAACATCCCGTTGCCCGTTCACTTCCCGATGTTGATTCTAAGGATAGAATTTCTACCTTAGAACGGGAATTGGCTCGTATAAAAAGAAAGGAGGTGAATGTGGTCCAATTTGTAGCATGCGAGGATTGTGGAGAAATTGGCCATAAGGCCGATCAATGTCAAACGGGGCCTAGTGAGTACACCGCGGAAGTCAACGAAGTGTTCGGGGAAAGAAAAAATAATGACATGAATTCGAACACTTACCACCCGGGATTGAGAAACCATCCCAACTTTCGATATGGGAACGCCGCGAATCAAATGAACCCGAATTTTCAACCGGGTAATCAAAGCGGGTCATCATATCCAAATCGCCAAGGTGGTAACCAAGGGAGCTATCAACGTCCTTACAACCAAGGATACCAAGGTAGAGATAATACTTATCAAAGTGGGTATCAAAGAAATTACAACAACCAAGGCGGTAATGGAAGTGAGTCAAACAACCAAGGGGGTGGCAATGATTTCAATGCGAAGTTGGATGCTATGCTTTCAATGATGCAAGAGTCCAAGAAGGGGAATGAGATTCGGGACAAGGCGCATGAGTTGTTAGCAAAACAAGTAACTCAACTCGCGGAGGAAATGGCTCAAGTTAGAGGAAGCTCGGGAAGGCTTCCAAGTGACACCACGGTAAACCCCAAACATCAAGGGTCGAGCTCAAGGAACACACATGAGGTACCAATTAATAAACTTACTTTACGTAGTGGTCGAGTAGTGGATAATGATGTCAAAACACCACCACCCCAATTTGTTAAAGGGGTGGTGGAAAAGGGTGTGGAGGCAAATACCGCCCCTTACCCCGAAGCATTAAAGGGACCTGTAAAAAAGGTTGTAAACAAAAGAGGTCCACAACAAGAAGAATTGTTGGAAATTTTTAAACAAGTAAAAATAAATTTACCTCTTTTGGATGCAATTAAACAAGTACCATCTTATGCTAAGTATTTAAAAGATTTGTGTACTCAAAAGCGAACTCATAAATTTCCAAAGAAATTAGATTTAACCGATAATGTGAGTTCGATTCTTTTGGGTGCACTTCCACCTAAGCTCCAAGATCCGGGTGCGCCTATCATTTCAATTCAAGTAGGCGATTTTAAAATCAATCGGGCACTTCTAGATCTTGGTGCTAGCGTGAGCATTCTACCGGGTAGTTTGTATGACCAATACGATTTTGGCCCACTCAAGCCGTCAAACACCACCGTGGTGTTAGCCGACTTGACACCCAAATTACCCCGTGGAATTGTTTCGGATGTGATAGTAAAAATTGAGGACTTTTACTATCCGGCGGACTTTTTAGTACTTGATTATGTGGCCAAGGACCCAACCAAGCAACCTACGGTGATTTTGGGTCGACCGTTCTTAGCAACCGCAAATTCTCAAATTGATTGCAAAAAGGGAACGGTTGACATGACATTTGGAAACCGGAGGTTGAGGTTGCATGTTTTTTCCGGACTTATGAATCCTCTAGTTGGCGGTGAATGCTATATGGCGGACATCGTTGACGAGTGTATACCTCTATGCGACATTCGTGTCGAAGAGGAAAACACAATAGAGGAATGTTTCATGTTTGATAGGTCACAAGGAGAAACGGATCGGAGCATGGATGAAGAAATGAAAGAGTTGGAGGTCATGGCAGCGAAAGAAGGAAGGCCCACTTGGACACATCACGTGGAAAGTCTTCCGGAGAGCATCGATACAAAGTTGAAGCCATCATTGGAAGAACCTCCGATGCTAGAGTTGAAGGTGCTAGCCAAGCATCTTAAGTATGCTTATGTGGGTAAAGGTAGCACGCTCCCGGTTATCATTGCATCTAATTTGACCGGGGAGCAAGAAGAGAAGTTGATAAGAGTTTTGGTCACTCATAGATCTGCGATCGGGTGGACCATTGCGGACTTAAAGGGAATTAGTCCCTCGGTAGTGATGCACAAGATCATCACGGAAGAGGGCATGAGTCCTTCTCATGACGCACAAAGGAGACTGAATCCAAACATGCGAGAAGTGGTCAAAAAGGAGGTATTGAAGTGGCTAGATGCGGGTATTATATACCCTATCTCGGATAGCGAATGGGTGAGCCCAACACAAACAGTTCCTAAGAAGGCGGGTATTCAAGTCGTCACGAATGACGCAGGTGAAGAGGTCGCCACTCGGCCGGTAACCGGGTGGCGTATTTGTATTGATTATAGGAAGTTAAATACTGCAACTTCCAAAGATCATTTCCCTTTACCATTTATTGACCAAATTGTTGAGAAATTGGCCGGACAAAAATTGTATTGTTTTCTGGATGGTTATTCAGGTTACAATTAAATTGCTATACATCCGGAAGACTAAGCAAAGACTACATTTACTTGTCCATACGGTACCTTCGCATTTAGGCGAATGCCCTTTGGACTTTGTAATTCCCCCGCCACCTTCCAAAGGTGTATGACGAGTATCTTTTCAGATATGGTGGGGGATTCTTTGGAAATCTTCATGGATGACTTCTCAATATTTGGGCCATCATTTGATACATGCCTTGACCAACTCGAAAAAGTTTTGAAAAGATGTGTTGAAAAAAATCTGGTTTTGAGTTGGGAAAAGAGCCATTTTATGGTTCAAGAAGGGATTGTGTTGGGGCATGTCATCTCGAGTCGTGGGATTGACGTAGATAGAGCAAAAGTGCAAGTCATATCCACTTTGCCTTATCCTACAACCATTAAGGGTGTTCGGTCGTTTTTGGGACACGCGGGGTTTTATAGGCGGTTCATAAAAAGCTTTAGTGATATAACAAAACCCCTATGCAATTTGTTGTTAAAAGATAAAACTTTTGATTTTGATAAAAATTGCCAAAACGCCTTTAACATTTTGAAGAAAAAGTTGGTTGAGGCCCCAATCTTGCAATCACCGAATTGGTCTTTACCATTCGAAATTATGTGTGATGCAAGTGATTATGCGGTGGGGGCCGTATTGGGTCAAAGGGTAGACAAGAAACCGGTTGCCATTTACTACGCAAGTAAGACTCTCTCGGATGCACAACTAAATTATACAACTACCGAGAAAGAGCTACTTGCGGTGGTATATGCGTTGGATAAATTTCGTGCTTATATATGGGGTACTAAGGTGATTGTATATTCTGATCATTCTGCAGTTAGGTACCTTATGAACAAGAAGGATGCAAAGCCGAGATTAATCCGATGGGTTCTCTTGCTACAAGAGTTTGATTTGGAAATCAGAGACAAGAAAGGGAGTGAAAATGTGGTTGCGGACCATTTGTCTCGGTTGGTTGTGAAGGATGATTCTTCCCGTGAAGAGATCAATGAGAACTTTCCCGATGAGCAAATTTTAAAAGTTGACATATTACCATGGTATGCTAATATCGTTAATTATTTGGTTACAGGTGATTTGCCAGCCCATTGGGATAGAAGAAAGAGGTTGCACTTCTTATCTAAAATCAAATACTACATGTTGGAGGAACCGGACTTATTCAAGTTCTGTCCGGATCAAATCGTTCGAAGATGCATACCCGACGTGGAGATTCCTAGCGTTTTGATGCACTTGCATTCATTTGCTTGTGGGGGCCATTTCAGTGGTCATAAAACCGGGCACAAAGTGCTCAATAGCGGTCTTTATTGGCCGACGATTTTTAAGGATGCTTTTAATTTCGCTAAAAACTGTGTAGAATGTCAAAAGTTAGGGAGTATATCAAGAAGGGATGAAATGCCCATGCAACCGATCCTCATTGTAGACATTTTTGATGTATGGGGGATCGATTTCATGGGCCCATTCCCTAATTCACATGGCAACTTATACATCTTGGTGGCGATTGATTATGTATCCAAGTGGGTTGAAGCGATTGCCACCAAGACGAATAACCATACCGTTGTTTGCAATTTTGTACAAACAAATATAATTTCCAGATTTGGGATTCCCCGGGTAATCATTAGTGATGGGGGATCTCACTTTAAGAATTTTAACTTTGGCAAACTCTTGAAACGGTATGGTGTTGACCATCAAATTGCTACCCCTTACCACCCACAAACAAGTGGTCAAGTGGAGGTTTCCAATAGGCAAATAAAAGGAATTTTGCAAAAGACCATTCGAGCCGACCGAAAGGATTGGTCAACGAAGTTGAATGATGCTTTATGGGCTTATAGAACGGCTCATAAAACACCTATTGGAACCACACCTTATCGCTTAGTTTATGGGAGAAATTGCCATCTACCGGTAGAACTTGTACATCGTGCTTGGTGGGCTATCAAAGAGGTTAACATGAAATATGATGATGCAGGAAAAGAGCGAAAGTTGAAGCTCTGCGAATTGGAGGAGCTTAGAGAAGAAGCGTATGAATGTGCCTCGAAATACAAGGATGATATGAAAAGGGCACATGACGCGAAGTTGAAGCCGAAGGAGTTTGAAGTGGGTCAAAAGGTTTGGCTTTACAATTCAAGGCTCAAGTTCTTTCCCGAAAAGCTCCGGAGCAAGTGGATGGGACCCTATGTGATCACCCGGGTCGGACAATTGGGTGATGTTACGATCAAGGACCCGAAGGATGGGTCAAGACAAACGGTAAACGGACATCGATTAAAACCGTTTCTTGATGGTAACGAAAACATGGATAAAAACAGAGAATCGGTAAGCTTTGTGGTAAGCATTCCGGTTTACAAGGTCAATTAAAAGGACTTGTAAAATTTTAGTTAGAATTGTGTATAGTTTTAAAATTTTGGTGTATTTTAGATATAATCGTTCGCGTTTCCTACTAACCTTATTTGATAGTGTGAAGTCCGGATATCATAAACGAGTTTGAAGACGTAAGGTATGTTTTTAGAATTATTTGTGCATTGAGGACAATACACGTTTAGTTTAGGGGGTGGTAGAATCGTTACGGTTTTTCGTAATTTTAATTTTTAATTTTTAACTTATAATAAAAATCACAAAAAGATTTTTAATATTTTTTAGGAATTTTTAAGGTATATAGTCCCTTTATTAAAAATCCATATTTTTAAATATATTTTTCAAAAAAAAAAAAAAATTTTGAAAAAAATAAAGCCCGTCGGCGACGGGGCTTCAAGCCGTCGCCGACGACTTCTAAAAATAGCCCGTCGGCCCACAATACCCGTAGACAGGAAGATTGGCCGTCGCCCAAAATCGCACAAACCAACACCCGTCGGCGACGGGCTCTCAAATGTGGCTCCGGGCTGATTTGTTTTTAGGTGCTAAGACTCGAACCCAATCCCAATTTTCACCATCTAAACTTCACCAAACTCAGTTTTTATCACATAAAGAACCCGAAAATCATATCCCAACCTCATATATCCTGAATTATCACACCTACTTCCCAACTCCACTTCATCTTCTTCAACCAAACACCTCAAGAACACCAATCCTTCACATCTTCATAACTCCTTCAATCCTTCACCAAATCACTTGATTCTTGAGTCCATTTTGTGTATTTTTTCGAGAGGAACAAAACCCCCAACATAGTTTCCATCAATTCTTGCTAATTTGCAAGATCTCAGGGTGTGCAAATTCGGGTTTTTGAAAGGGTGTTCATCAAAGTTCTTGTTTTTCATCTTTTCTTAGTTCCTTGTGCTTTCAACATCAAAGGTATGGATTTCCTTTAAAAATTATGTTTGAGTATCATATGTATGGTTTTTCTTCCGAAATTTTAGACTTGTTTGTTTAAGAGTAGGTTGTTTAAACAATGTATGATGTTCTAGCATGATTTTTAATAAGATTGGTTGTTTTGGATGGAATTTGTGCATGTTATAACCATAGTAAAGTAATTACACTTGTTATGAACATGATTGAACATGAAGATGATGTTGAAATTTTAGGAACTTATATGAAAAATTTCTAAACTAAGAAGAAATTGCAAAATAACAAGGAAATTGATATGATAAAATGAGCAATCTTGGAAGTTTAGAAATGTGATTTCTACATTCAATTGTTAGTTAAAAATTTAACATCATACATCATGTTCAAGGATTGAGGAAATTAATAAAGTTTGGAGTCATATTGATGCCTTGTTTGTTTTTGTGATTATAGTTATGGCCGGTGGTAGAAAGAAACAAAAGACCACAGAACAAGGTTCATCGGCTGGGGTAGGGTCTTCTTCAGGTTTATTACCAAGAAAGTGGGAGCAACTAAGCTCCATTGAAGAAGGTGATCCGAGATTATATCGACAAGACTGGGAATGGGCAAAGTTCAGAGATAGTAAAAGTGCAAAGGTATGGGATGATGATAAGAATAAACCCCTATCCAGGTACAATGATAGGAAATTAGAGGCAAAACTTTGGAGATGGAAGATGGTCACCAAAGTTCAGACTTCAATTCTGGAAAGGGTGTTGTGTGAAAGGGTGGTTAATGTGGAAGAATTCAAGCAAATCGGAATCACACAAATGTTTGAAAGATTGGGGTGGGAAAGAGTACTTGACTGGTGCGAAGATAACACTTCGCGAATCTATTTGTCAGAAGTGTGCGAGTGGTTGTCGACGTTGAAGTTTGTGAATAAAGATAGTCCTCCTGCTGAGTGGCAATTGATTGGGAAAGCAAGCCGGGGGGTAATGACGATGTCTTTTGAAACAATCAACTGCATTGCACACTTTGTGTCACACCCCAACCGATGGCGGAATCATCGGGGCGCGGCACTAGGCGAATCAGATTGCTCAAGAGAATCCATAACGACTATATTGCGATAATATTTAATACATTCGTTATCCCATACTAACAAATAATACAATCACATAAGTTATCACAGATTCCTTGTCCTCTCGAACAATACAAATCCGACAACCTAGATTTTAGTTGAGTTTCTAGACTCCCTAGCTTGATTTGATATGGTCTGCGATCTAACCTGCAACATACGTTAAAATATTTGTCAATACAAAAGTATTGGCGAGTATACAGGTTTGATAAGTAGCATAATAGATTAAAAGTGCTGCGAATTTCCACATGCATAAACGTAATACACGACATATATACTCATAAAACTGATACTACCAACTAAGTCCTCGATGCTCGAATGTACGATGGCATAACTAGACCCCGTCGGGCGCAATAGTACTATACTAGTCGTGGTGGGACGTCGCGAGTATAAGCCCTAGCACATATGCAACTAGCATCACGTATATCTATGCATAACAGTTATTCGCAAGTGATAATTCGATTGTTTGAATATTTTGCTTGATAAGTTCGATTTGTTGGAAACGTATGTTACACCCAAAATTCGATTAAAAAGGGGTTCAAGTATACTCACAGTGCGTATTTAGCGAGATTACAACTTGATTGAGTCGGTTGCGAGTATGTCTGTAATGATCCTTGAAGAATAGAGTAAACGATATACGGTTAAGCAAGATTGCCTTGAAAAGTTACTCGTTAGGTTAGATTGTTCTCATCCGCGCGGATTGACAGGTTATCCGTCCGGATGACAAGTCATCCGTCCGGATGACATGTTATCCGTGCGGATAACAGGTGATCCGTGCGATTGATGTGGTGGTACGTGCGGACGGAGTGTGCGTGCAGATTGACATGATCCGTGCGGATGACGGTGCGTGCGGACGACATGATCCGTGCGGATGACAGCTGTGCGTGCGGATTGTCCTGTCATCCGTGCGGATGACGGTGCGTGCGGACGACATGATCCGTGCGGATGACAGCTGTGCGTGCGGACTGACATGTCATCCGTGCGGACTGACATGTCATCCGTGCGGACTGACATGTCTGGTTCGCACTCTGATCATTGTTTCCGAGTGTTTAACGGAAGGAATACGTTCGTTTTTACTAGGGTAGTGTAATTTCGTACTAACACTTGAAGTTTCGTCAATTCCGACTCATTCTAACGGCCGGGAATCACCCCGTTCCATCAGATCTGGCCGTTCGTGATGGTTCTTCATGGTTAACTCGAAATCGCACAGATTTAGGTGAGATTTGTCATTAAAAACATGTGGAAATCACCCGGATCTGAGTCGTTTATAGTGAAATGAGACCCCAACTTGAAGTTCATAAGAACTCTTGGTGACATCACCTCAAAACGCCTCAAATCCGCAGATTTCATGGTTAGAATTTGAGTTTTGAAAGATAGAATGATGTAGAATCGAGTGTAGATTGTAGAAGTACAAGTTTTAGGTTGAAATCTTACCAGAGTCACGAGGAAATCGAGTGAAAAGGGTCTTGGAGCGTGTTTGGTTGAATAGGAGCTGTCACATCACTGTTTAAGTGATGTGACGTAGTATTTATAGGCAACAGAGGAGAGGAAGGAAGTCTGGCCCGGATAGCCCATGCGTGCGGATGGCCCATCCATGCGGATGGCCCATGCGTGCGGATGGCCCATGCGTGCGGATGGCCCATCCGTGCGCATGTCCATCCGTCCGGATAGCCATCCTGACGCGTCGGACTTCTCCGTTTTGATCGTTTTTGATAGTTTTGATAGTTTTCGAAGTGCGTACTTTCCATAATTAATTTATATTATCATTATATTGTTATTATATATATATATATATATATATATATCACTAGGGGTCGTATTTACGTATCCATAATCCAAAGTTTCGATAATTAACAATCGGTTTCCGATTCGAGTGTGCGATTATTAACGACGTTTCACGGCCATCAATGAGGGTAGTGTAGGTCCTTTCTTGATGTCATTGTGAACGTTATTTCGTGTAGTGCCACAAAGACTGACGGGGTACCGTTTACTCGTATTGTCATCATCGTCATGACGACTGGAGCTACAGCACTCACCCGAGGGTCCTTGTTAGCGTTAATTGTTTACGTTCGACACATCACGGCCACTGAGGAGGGTAGAATAGGTCCTCACTTGTAACACCTCGAAAATTTACGTCCTATAAGGTGTTGACACGTGTCATAGGTTTGAACGTGTAAAATAATGTTCTTGAAGGACTAAAGTTGACAAACAGTGAAACTGTGTAAATAGAAGGGTTCAAAGTGTCAACAATGAATAAATATACTTTGCAATAACCCTACATAATGTTTATAACCTTAAACGAATAGATCATGGATCATACGAAGCGAATTGTGAAAGAAAGTGAGAGATTACAAACTACAGGGGTTAAATGTGTCAACATGTTAAATTATACCTCTGAGTGACCTTTTGACAAACCCGAAGCTTTGTAACGATTAATTATGCTCACAAGAATGCACCATAAAAATTTCACCAAGATTCGTTACCGTATGAGAAAGTTATGATAGAATCCGTGTGTAAGGGTTAGAAACGTCAACATTGAAATTTAGGGCTTTTCGGGTGATCACAAAGTTACCCGAGGACTTAACAAAGAGGGTATAAGCCTTAAAGCCCCACATGTCAAATATAAAGTCTCAAAATGCAAGAAAACCAAGTGAAAACGACCTTTCGGGGGATCAGGGACTGAAATGCAATTAAAGGAAACTTGTTATGCTGGTCATCTACACGCTCGCGTAGCGCGAGCATGAAACACCCCGGCAGTCGCGCTACGCGACTGCCTTGTCTGGACAGAAAACATGTGCAGGTGTCCTGCATGTTTCTTAACCGACTTTGATCGATTTTTAGCATACCTTGGGCTGCCCTAAAGTGGTTTTTAGCTAGTAGGGGACTTGTGGATGTTATTGTTTCCTCCTAGACTTAGTTGTCGATGATCCATGCATGTTTGAACACCATAAGAAGACCCACATTCTTTGCAAAGTTGATCATTCATCTTGCATTCACTTCTGGTCATTTTGAGGAGCTTTCCAGCAGATCACAAACATTCCAAATCGTGCATAAGACTTGTGTAAGTACCCTTGATCTTCTTCAATTCATTTATGCTTAGTTTATAGCCTAGGAATCAAACCGTCGTAACTACGGTTTGACTTCGCGATGAAACACAAATGGTCCAGAGTTTTGTCGAATCAAAGGTTGTTATAAGTTGGTATTTATATGGTTAATAAACCCCTAAAAGGGCACTCACTAATTCGAATCCTAACTAGGTCGTTTATCGAGTCAAACTTCTTCCGAAAAAGTCAACAGAATTGTTATGTTTGGTTTAATGCATGATTAGCGATGTAAATGGCGTATAGCCTATTTTATCATTCTTACCAACTGAAAATAAGTATAAAAACTTGTATACGCTTGCTTGATTCGACAACTTTATGTTTAGAACCGATTCGGAACCGAGATACGCAAAAGTTTGACTTTTGCTTTGACCTCAGTTCTAACCCGATTCTTATAGGTTTAGACATGCCTTAAAGTTCCATTAGGACCTAGTTACATGTGTGTATAAGCCTCTGCGTTTATACCACTCGAATCCCTAATCGTCCGATGTTTCCGTTAATTGCCTAAATATTGACCGTAATGCCCTTATGACCATAAAACGAGATTTTTGGAAATATGAAAGTGCCATAATCTTAGTTACTGATTATTATGCATGTCCCAAAAATTTCACGTTAATCGGAGGTCTAGATTAGGAGTTATGCTTAATGACGTAATTAAGAACGCTTTTATTAATTAAACGGCGTCATTAGCATAAAACCTATCTAAACCCAATTTTTGACACCAAACCTTTTACCCACTGATGTAATATAATATTTTGGGATTTTTGAAGATTTTTAATTATTTTTAAACTGATCATAAGCTTGGATTAGCGCCTTAATTCGGTTAATACCGAATATACCCTTTTCGGCCATAAAATGAGTTTTACAAATCCTTTTGACGCCAATCCAATTGCTACTGATTTTAAATATTAAATAGAGTGTTTTGAACCTGTTTAATTGATCAGGAAACTCAGAATCGTATTTTAAACCGTACGTCGCTTAAAACGGCTTTATACGCGTATTATACGCATAGTTTGGGTTTAAAACAATTTTGACATATAAGACTTATAACCAAATGTTATAACCTGTTTAAATAAGCCATTTTACTGATGTAACCAGACCCGGTTCACAGAAACCTAATTAAATCCTTTTATAATCTTTAAAATGACCAAAATACCCCTACGGGGCTTATTAAGAGATTAAACTCGTTTGGGGCGTCACGGGTGATATCCTACTGATGTCACAACTTTTTAAGGCATGTTAACTTAGGAAACCTGTTTAGGACTATTACGGATACCCGTTACGCTTCATGCGCGTTCGGTTCGGTTTATGTAACTAGTTTACATAAATTAGCCGAAACGGGTCAAACCCTATCGGTTTTATCTCAAATTCCAGAATGTGTATCATATACCCATATTAAACAAGTCTTCAAACTTGTCGGGTCTAAATCACATTCTATCCGGTCTTCGCTTAATCGTGCGTACGAACCGTATCTTTAAAACTAACCGGTCTAAGCGTAAGCTTAACTAAAGACCCGTTAGGATTCTAATAGGTTATTATAAACCTTCGTTCCAGATTAGGAGAACTAGTAAAAGATATTTGCACTCGCTGATTTTGAACTATACTTACTCAGGTAAATACTTTTAACTTATTTTCCCTATACGGGCTTGGGGTACGGTATATAAAATACCGCTTGGTCGGGACGTTGAATCTTTGATTGAATAAATGATAATGAAAGTATTGAGACGTCTCGTTTAATATTGTTTTGTTTGCTTAAAGCCTTTGGGGGGTTAATGACCGTGTCCCGGATATCCCTGGCATCATTTTACGAAATGGCCACGACCTTAGCACTCAGGTGTAGGCGTACACCTGTTAGTGTCTCATAAATAAAGTGGTGTGTTAATTGATCTTTAACCCGGCTCGATCCGGGCTACTGAACGCATAAGGAACATGTAAATCCCTACAAGTATTATATATTTAAATAATTATCCCAAGTTATAAAATATTATTTGTGCCTTGTGCCTTAAATGCATTTTCTTAAACTCTTTTCAAAATGAGTCGGTTGATTGTATTTACCAGTGTAAACTGACGTATTTTCTTAAAAAGGTTAAGTGCAGGTACTACGCGAAATAGGCTGGCTTGTCTCCTAGCATCCACATTAAGTCTCTCCAGCTTGGATGTCATAAACTGTTGAACATTTGTTTCCTTTTTAACTTTGATCTACCTGTGGATTTATATTCGACTGTTTGTGATACTTAATATTACAATATCGTTGGTTGAATTAAATCTATACTTTGCTTCCGCTGTGCATTTAAATATTGTGTTGTTTGACTATTATGTTGCCAACCACGTCACGATACTCCCCTACCGGGCCCACCGGTGACACGTGGAAATTCGGGGTGTGACAGGTTGGTATCAGAGCCAACACTGAGTGAATTAAACACTAGTCTTTTGTGTTTAATCTCAGTTACACAATTGCACATTCCTAAATCTTCGAGTCTAGGCAAAGAACTTAGGAATAATCCAAATTGTTCAAATTTTTATTTAATTAAATTTTGCCTTTTATTTTTCCTTGTTATTACCTTGTGTATTTTAACAGGTACAATAATGCCGCCAAGATTTAGACGAGGTGGTCGAGGAAAGGAGCCAGCTAGCGCCCCTAACGACCATGAGGCAGGGCCTTCATATCGACGAACGTCTTCTACAAGGAATGACGAAACGAGGGAGCTATGGAGGACCTATGAAGACGATGCCAGGCGATCTTTTTCGCACACCTCAACACCTCCATATCATGACTCTTATGGGCCTCAGTCAGAGAACGAACCCCACACTGCCCACAACAGTAATTCTCACCACTCCTCAAATCAAAGGAGTAATCCATCCCAAAGAGTCCTACAGAACCAAGAACCTCGTAATAGGGGTTGCACCTATAAATACTTCGTGTCGTGCAAACCCAGAGACTTCAATGGGGAAAAAGGAGCTGTTGATTGCATGACGTGGATGGATGAAATGGATACTGTGGTGGATATTAGTGGTTGTCATAATAGGGACATTGTGAAGTTTGTCTCACAGTCTTTCAAAGGAGAAGCCTTAGCCTGGTGGAGATCTTTGATCCAAGCCACAGGGAAAGTCCCGTTATACAACATGACCTGGGAACAGTTCATGGCACTAATCAAGGAGAATTTCTGCCCTCAACATGAGGTTGAGAGAATTGAATCTGATTTCCTGGCGCTGGTCATGAAAAACCTGGACTATCAGGCCTACCTTACTACTTTCAATACTTTGTCAAGGTTGGTCCCTTACTTGGTAACTGCGGAGCCTAAACGTATAGCTCGTTTTATCGGGGGTTTGGAACTGGAGATCAAAGCAAGTGTAAAAGCTTCCAGACCAACCACTTTTCGGTCAGTAACGGACATATCGTTATCTCTGACCTCAGATGCTGTCAGGCTGAGGTCACAAAGGAAAAATGATACCGAAAAGAGGAAGCGTGAGGATGACAACTCACGACGATCAGACAAGAAGCTGAAGGGAAACAATGACCAAAAGAAGGGGTCAGGTTTTAAGAAGGATGGTCAATAGTCGGGCAAAAAACCCAGATGTAAAACCTGCAAGAGGCAGCACTTTGGGAAGTGCAGGTTTGAATCCAACTCACAAACACAATCGAAGCCTTTTGCATGTGGGTTATGCAAATCCAGGGAACACAAAACCGTGGATTGCAAGAAGATAAAGGATGCGACCTGCTATGGTTGCAATGAAAAGGGGCACATCAGGAGCAATTGCCCAAAATATGTCAAAAAGCCGGAAGAGGCTAAGAAGACCAATGCTAGGGTCTTCAGAATGGATGCTAAGGAAGCCGTCAAGGACGACAACGTGATAACAGGTACCTTTCTCGTAAATGATGTATATGCGAGAGTGTTATTTGATTCGGGCGCTGATAAGTCGTTTGTAGATAATAAGTTTTGTGAATTGTTGAAACTGCCTGTTAGAACTTTAAGTGTGAAGTATGAGGTGGAACTAGCAGATGGCACTTTAGAAACCGTTTCAACCTTATTAGATGGATGTTTCATATCCATTAGGAACCACTCTTTTCCTTTGTCCCTACTTCCTTTAAAACTAGCCGGTTTCGACATAGTTTTGGGTATGGACTGGTTATCTCATAACCAGGCCCAGATTAATTGCAATAAAAAGCAAGTGAGGATCAAGACTTCTTCTGGTGAATCACTTACTATCCAGGGAGATACCCAGTATGGGCTGCCCGAGAAAATGTCTATACTCAAAGACTCTAAGTGTTTGAAGAAGGGCTGTGTCATCTACATGGCACAAGTGATTATTGATGAACCGAAACCCAAGATTGGAGAGATCCCAGTCATTTCTGAATACCCCGAGGTATTTCCTGAAGAACTACCTGGTTTGCCACCAGATAGGCAAGTGGAATTCAGAATTGACATTATTCCTGGATCAGCACCAGTTGCAAGGGCGCCTTATAGGTTGGCACCAACGGAGATGAAGGAATTGAGGACGCAGCTAGATGATTTGCTAGCCAAAGGTTTCATCAAACCTAGTTCATCTCCTTGGGGAGCACCAGTGTTATTTGTTAAGAAGAAGGATGGATCGATGCGTCTGTGCATCGACTACCGTGAGCTTAATAAGGTTACTATCAAGAATAGGTATCCTTTGCCCAGAATCGACGATCTGTTCGATCAACTTCAAGGGGCAAGTTTCTTCTCAAAAATTGACTTGAGGTCAGGCTACCATCAATTGAAGGTTAGAGATGAAGATGTGCACAAAACAGCATTTAGGACTCGTTATGGTCATTACGAGTTCCTAGTGATGCCTTTTGGGCTCACTAATGCACCGGCCGCGTTCATGGATCTCATGAATCGCGTTTGCAAGCCGCACTTAGACAAATTCGTCATCGTCTTCATCGACGACATTCTCATCTACTCAAAGAGCCAAGCTGACCATGAGAAGCATCTTCACTGCATACTGGAACTACTTCATAAAGAGAAGCTCTATGCCAAGTTCTCAAAGTGTGAATTCTGGCTTCGAGCAGTCCAATTTCTTGGACATGTTGTTAGTGAGCGTGGTATCCAAGTAGATCCCGCTAAAGTTGAATCTGTCATGAATTGGCAAGAGCCAAAGACGCCTACAGAAATTCGTAGCTTCCTAGGTTTGGCAGGATACTATAGGCGATTCATAGAAAACTTTTCAAGGATTGCTGCACCCCTGACTTCGCTGACACGTAAGAAGATTAAGTTTGACTGGGGTCCTAAGCAGCAGGAATCCTTTGATATTCTGAAACAAAAGTTGAGCAATGCTCCAGTACTGACATTGCCTGATGGAATAGAGGAGTTTGTAGTTTATTGTGATGCATCACATACCGGGATGGGATGTGTGCTTATGCAGAAAGGCAAAGTCATTGCCTATGCTTCACGTCAGTTAAAGGTGCACGAAAAGAATTACACCACCCACGACTTGGAGTTGGGTACCATTGTATTCGCACTAAAACTGTGGAGGCACTACTTATATGGAATCAAATGTGTGATCTATTCTGATCACAAGAGCCTTCAACATCTGTTCAACCAGAAGGACTTGAACATGAGGCAACGCCGTTGGATGGAAACTCTTAATGATTACGATTGTGAAATAAGATACCATCCCGGCAAGGCGAATGTAGTCGCCGATGCCTTGAGTCGGAAGGAGAGGGTGAAACCCATCCGAATCAATGCCAAGAGCATGGAAATAAAGAACAGTTTGATGGAAAGGTTGTTAGCTACACAGAAGGAAGCTGTGTTGGAAGCTAACTATCCTAACGAAAAGCTAGGAATAACTGAGGAGCAGCTATCTCTTCGCAAGGATGGAATTCTTAGATTGAATGGACGAATATGGGTTCCAATTTATGGAGGACTCCGAGATGTTATCCTCCAGGAAGCCCACAGCTCTAAATATTCTGTTCATCCTGGAGCTGATAAGATGTACCAGGATCTTAGGGCAAATTATTGGTGGATAGGCTTGAAGAAGTCTGTAGCTACCTATGTAGCTAAATGCTTGACGTGTGCGCAAGTCAAGGCAGAACATAAAAAACCGTCAGGTTTACTACAACAACCTGAACTTCCTACTTGGAAGTGGGAAATGGTAACTATGGATTTTATCACCAAGTTACCTAAGACAAGGAAAGGAAATGACACCATTTGGGTGATAGTTGATCGACTGACTAAATCAGCACATTTCCTACCCATCAAGGAGACTTACAGCTCCGATATGTTAGCCCAACTGTACGTTGATAAGATTGTAGCTCTACATGGCATACCTGTAGCTATTATCTCTGACCGGGATACTAGGTACACGTCTCATTTTTGGAAAAGTTTCCAACAATCTTTGGGCACACGTTTGAACTTTAGTACGGCTTACCATCCACAGACAGACGGTCAAAGTGAGCGTACTATTCAAACGTTAGAAGACATGCTACGTGCATGTGCAATCGATTTGGGAGGTAGCTGGGATAAGAACCTGCCATTGATCGAATTCTCCTACAACAATAGCTACCATACCAGCATAAAGGCTGCGCCTTTTGAGGCATTATACGGTAGAAAGTGTAGATCACCAGTTTGTTGGGCGGAAGTTGGAGAAGTCCAGTTATCAGGACCAAAGATCGTGTTCGAAACGACGGACAAGATTGTCCAGATTCGAAACAATCTCCAAGCTGCCCGGAATAGGCAGAAGATTTACGCTGATCCAAATCGTAAGGATTTTCACTTCGAAGTAGGTGAAAAAGTCCTACTTAAAGTGTCACCCTGGAAAGGAGTGATGCGATTTGGTAAGAAAGGTAAGCTAAGCCCGAGATACATAGGACCTTTCGAGGTTATCGAACGTGTCGGGTCAGTTGCCTACAAGTTAAACATACCTGAAGAGCTCAGTAGTATACACAATGTGTTCCACATCTGCAATCTGAAGAAGTGATTCGCTAACGAATCAGTGGTTATACCCTATACAGATGTGCATATTGACGAGAGCTTGAAATTTGTGGAAAAACCTTTGTCGATCGAAGATCGACAGGTGAGGAAGCTTCGAAGGAAGCATATACCTTTTGTAAAGGTCAAATGGGATGCCCGTAGAGGTCCCGAATTCACGTGGGAGGTTGAATCCACGATGAAAGAAAAATACCCTTACTTATTTCAGTAAATCTCGGGTCAAGATTTATTTTAAGGGGGTGAGGATGTAACACCTCGAAAATTTACGTCCTATAAGGTGTTGACACGTGTCATAGGTTTGAACGTGTAAAATAATGTTCTTGAAGGACTAAAGTTGACAAACAGTGAAACTGTGTAAATAGAAGGGTTCAAAGTGTCAACAATGAATAAATATACTTTGCAATAACCCTACATAATGTTTATAACCTTAAACGAATAGATCATGGATCATACGAAGCGAATTGTGAAAGAAAGTGAGAGATTACAAACTACAGGGGTTAAATGTGTCAACATGTTAAATTATACCTCTGAGTGACCTTTTGACAAACCCGAAGCTTTGTAACGATTAATTATGCTCACAAGAATGCACCATAAAAATTTCACCAAGATTCGTTACCGTATGAGAAAGTTATGATAGAATCCGTGTGTAAGGGTTAGAAACGTCAACATTGAAATTTAGGGCTTTTCGGGTGATCACAAAGTTACCCGAGGACTTAACAAAGAGGGTATAAGCCTTAAAGCCCCACATGTCAAATATAAAGTCTCAAAATGCAAGAAAACCAAGTGAAAACGACCTTTCGGGGGATCAGGGACTGAAATGCAATTAAAGGAAACTTGTTATGCTGGTCATCTACACGCTCGCGTAGCGCGAGCATGAAACACCCCGGCAGTCGCGCTACGCGACTGCCTTGTCTGGACAGAAAACATGTGCAGGTGTCCTGCATGTTTCTTAACCGACTTTGATCGATTTTTAGCATACCTTGGGCTGCCCTAAAGTGGTTTTTAGCTAGTAGGGGACTTGTGGATGTTATTGTTTCCTCCTAGACTTAGTTGTCGATGATCCATGCATGTTTGAACACCATAAGAAGACCCACATTCTTTGCAAAGTTGATCATTCATCTTGCATTCACTTCTGGTCATTTTGAGGAGCTTTCCAGCAGATCACAAACATTCCAAATCGTGCATAAGACTTGTGTAAGTACCCTTGATCTTCTTCAATTCATTTATGCTTAGTTTATAGCCTAGGAATCAAACCGTCGTAACTACGGTTTGACTTCGCGATGAAACACAAATGGTCCAGAGTTTTGTCGAATCAAAGGTTGTTATAAGTTGGTATTTATATGGTTAATAAACCACTAAAAGGGCACTCACTAATTCGAATCCTAACTAGGTCGTTTATCGAGTCAAACTTCTTCCGAAAAAGTCAACAGAATTGTTATGTTTGGTTTAATGCATGATTAGCGATGTAAATGGCGTATAGCCTATTTTATCATTCTTACCAACTGAAAATAAGTATAAAAACTTGTATACGCTTGCTTGATTCGACAACTTTATGTTTAGAACCGATTCGGAACCGAGATACGCAAAAGTTTGACTTTTGCTTTGACCTCAGTTCTGACCCGATTCTTATAGGTTTAGACATGCCTTAAAGTTCCATTAGGACCTAGTTACTGAAGGGGTAAGGTCCCAAAAACCTCATAAAAAGGATTTGAGACCATACCACAAACTAACTTTTCTAGCCTTTTTGACCTTGCGCGGCTGCGCACTGGTCCTGCTAAAAGAACAAAGAAGTCAGTAGCTTGTAATCGCGCGCCCAAAAGATAACATAAATCTTTGCGCCGTCTCCCATTCAACAAAGGATTAGAAAGCCTTTGCTCAATACTTCCGCCACAACACCCAGACTTGGATATTATTTTACCCAGACTTGGGGTTTATTTGTCTGTGTCCACATAGTAAGGTGTCACACTGGATTATGGCAGTAATCTTCTAGAAAGAAATACAATCGTGCACCACCCAGACGGTTATAACCGTCTGGACACGTGTCGTCACCAGAAGCAATTCTGAAATCATAACAAAGGCATGCAATCAGGGAGTAAATCTCCACTTAATCTCTTTCCACGTGGCAATCCCCTGGCCACAGATCAAACCACGATCCGTGTGCATTCACTTCGGATCGAGGTTAATTAACGTCAGATCAAAGAAATCAAACGGAAGAAAAATAACCGCTACGGCGTTAAGCATTTTCCGTTATCTTTTCAATAATAGGTTTTCCCTCCCAAAACTCCCGGTTATAAAGAAGAGAACTGTTCAGGTATAAACTCAGACTACTCTCACTCTTCAAATACTTATCTTCTCCGATACCAATACTTATTCTCACGCCGGAGTCGGGTCAAGGAGAGGACCTTCTTCTCCCCTTGGCGAGGCTAACGGTGTTCTTTTTTGCAGAGCTACCGGAGAAGTTAATCCATTACGACTGAATCAACCGAGAGAGAGCTAACCCTTTATGCGGATTCAAACCCCCTAACTATCTCGGTTCCGACCATTTAGTTAGTGTTTCTTCATTGGCGCCCACCGTTTTCTCAGTTTTTCTAGTTTCTACCTCGTTTTGATTCAGTTCATTCTATTTTCTGTCTTTGCACATGGCAGAAAATTCGTCATCTCACCGGCAACCTGGTCCTCGACCAAACGTCGGAAACAATTTACCGATAGAAGGGATCGTTGAGGAAGCCTCGGACGATAATGAAGTCCAATCCAATCGAGCAAATGATCCTGTAACCCCAGGAATGTTACCAGCAAATCTTGCACAATCAATTTTACCACCAGGGGAAACCCCGATATCATGGTATGTCCGGTCTCAAGGAGCATTAAACGCGGTATACTCACAGTTATGTGCTCAAACTGCTCCTGTAACCCAATCCCGGAGGCCGGGATCAAGAGCTCATGCCTCTCAGCGAGAAGAATCAACTTATGATGATACAAGCAGTTACCGAAGACAACATCATGATGAATCTCGTCCTCGTCAACGACAATCGGTGCATGACAGGTTGGGTTCCCAACGGGATACTCACACCGATGAATCCGATCGGAAGTACCGTTTGAGTGAAAACACCAGCGTCTTCAACAGACTACAGCCAAACTATAACAAATGCAGGCCTCGAGCGGTTTACAACCCCGAGGCCGAGCATAACTATGATTTAGTTTATCGCCCGGACGAAGCGGCAGAAAACTCGAAGTTTATATTAGAGATAGCTTTGGCTCCGTTGGAACGGGCCAAGTTACCATCTAATGTTGGGAAATTCAATGGGTTAACCGACCCTGATGATCATTTAAGGGTATTCACCAGTGCAGGGTTGGTTGGTGGTTGGACCCTTCCGCTGTGGTGTCACTTATTTGTACAAACACTAACTGGCCCAGCGCGAATCTGGTTTGACAACCTACCAACGGGGCAGATCGAATCGTGGAAGGATCTCCGAAGAAAATTTTTAACACACTTCAGCCAACAAAGGCGGTCAAAACGTGATACATCCGACGTTATGAATATCTGGCGTCGCGATGATGAGAATCTGGAAGATTTTATTACCAGATATAATAAAGAAGTGTTAGAAATTGGAGGTGTTAGCGAACAACTAATCCGTGCTCAGTTTAAGTACGCGGTTAGGTGTGACGACATGGTCAAGGTGTTATCGGGAACAGAGGGCCTCCCCACGAGTTGGGAAAAGATAATGGCGGCAGCCAAGGTTTATGCGCAGACCGAGAAAAACCTCACTACAAACCGGCCACCACCACCACACAGCAGGCCGGCAGACTTAAGCGCAAACGGAAAGTACAAAAAGTCATGGCGCGAAGCATCCGGAAGTCGATCTGCGGAAGATACCCGCACAACTAACAAGTTCTCGGCGCAAAAAGAAAACCGACACGAAAATAGGGAGAGACAGTGGACTCCCCTAACAAAAACCCCAGCAGAGGTACTAAGTACCGAGGATCACCAATTCAAACCCCCGATTCCAATGAAGAGTAAACGTGGTCAAGACCCGACGCAGTTCTGCGAATATCATAAGGATAACGGGCACACCACAAACAACTGTATATCTCTGCGCATGGAAATCGAAAAGGCTCTCAAGAATGGAGAACTCACGCATCTGCTCCAGAATATGCGCAAGGAGATTAAACAGATTACTCGAGGAGAAGAAAGCTCAAACAAACGGGCTAAGACTTAAAGAACTCCGTATGTTTTCCGCAAAAAAGACACGACTTATTAAAAGCAGCGGAATTATCAGGGAGTAAGTTAAGTTCCATTTAATTATCCAAAAAACTTTGTAACGCCTCTGAGCATTATCCATGAATAAAATTACAAAGTTTCTATTATTTTTGTGTTTACAAAATGCATGCAATTCCTTTTTAGTAAGCGCAAAAACATTATGGTAGTATAACACAAAGCTCCATGCGCGGTCAGTGATCACGTCACAAACGACCATAAACTCATACATGAGCTTCATACCAACTTTATTCGCCTTACTCAAAACAAAAGTAATTGTACTCATGCAATATATTGTAAAGACATATTAACAAAATAAATAGAAACATACTATGTTTGGCGTACAAATACGTCCTGAAAGGTTTAAGGCACAGCAGTGTTTAAAACCCATGCGCAACAGCGCACCATCAAAACAAGGATCAACATCCTACATAGAAAAAGTTGTTCAAATACAATTTCACCCCTACTCTAAATCTTCTCCCTCATCCGGAAAGATTTCCTTAAGCTGCGCAACGTGATCATCCGATTGCAGCGCCACATTTATCAACTCCATCACTGGCAGTTGCAATTTATTAAACTCTGCCTTCATAGCAGCAAGCGCACTGGAAGTATTAACACCAAAGGTAGCAGATTTGCTATCATCCCAGTTAACCTTTAAAGCGCTATTCACATGTTGAGAACATTCCGCATACCCTTGCGCATAACCATCTCGTCGCGCAGCAACCATCAAATTCGCAACAGTTTTATCCAGTTCTTCAGAATTTAATACAGATTCAGCAACCTATAACATCAGATAAAGATAAGATCAAAGCAAGAAAAGCGCATACATGAACTAAAAGAAGAAAGGAACTTACACATGCAATCCCGCGATCCTTCAACCAGGTCATATCATTCTTCAAGGGTTCAAGCTCGCTTTCCGCAGAAACCCGCGCCATTTCTGAATTCTCCAATTTCTCTTCAACTTCAGTTAAACGGCGGGAGGTTTCAGTATTATCGGAACGCGCAAGCTCCAGATCCTTCTTCAATTGTTCCTGGTCAGAAACCAAAGCGGTAAGTTCCTCTAATTCTTTATCTCTAACGGCAAGAGTGGCTAAAGCTTGTACCTCCCGTTGCTCACTTCGCTCCCTATGAGAGCGCGCTTCCTCCAACAAAGTTTCCATGTCAGCTTTTTCTTTCTTCAATCTTTCCACCTCCGCATCTTGATTCTTCAGATTTTCAACCTCAGCCTTGAGGTTATTTATGATGTTACGAAGGCTTGCCTTCTCGGCATTATCCTTCTCACAAATTTTCCTCCAATTTTTGCGCTCCTCAGACAAAAGCGCAGCTTCAGCTTCAGCTTTTCTTTTCCAACCGGAAACTGACCATTCCTCAGTCTTGCGCTCCGCTTCAAATTTCGCTTGCTCAGTCTCTAATTTAGCCTTTAACTGAGCCACAAGTTTTTCATCTTTTGCAAACTTCCTTTGTGATGCAGCAAAGGATACTCGCTCTTTATGCATGCTATACCATTCACACACTATACGATGAGTGGTAGAAACATGAGAAGCAGTTTCTGCAAGATAAGACTGATAGGTCTGTTCGAAAGGCTGATTCTCTTGAAATTTAACCTCGCCAGGCGGAAGTATCCCCTGCAACCAGTCTCGACATATCCGCTAGTCCGAGAAAGTATCTCCTTTCTTCACATTCCAAACAGGAATATGAGGATCAGCAGCATCTTTCTCCGCATACATCCGGTAGTAATATTCTCCTAAAGTTTCTTCCGGACGAATTGGAGATTGTTTCTCAACACCAGCAGAAGAACCTGCCTCCTCAATAGCGACCTTTTCAGCATGCTCAGGAACAGTTTCAGAAGGTCTGGGAGGAGAAGATTGGATTGTCTCAGCAGTTTTCTTTTCCGGCATCGGTGGATTATCATCATTTACCATACTTGGCTCAACAATCTGTTCAGTTTCTATGTTAATACCAACAGGCTCCTCAGCCTCAACAGTTTTCTCAACACCTTCTCCAGCTACCTCTGAAGGCTCCAACGGAGGGGTAACAGTAGCGCGCGGTGGGGAAGAGGGAAGTTCTTTATCAGCCACAGAGACAGGAATTTCTGAAGAAACAAAAGTCTATAAAAAATCCTATCCGTTCAAAGAAAACAAAGAAAATCAATACATACCAGGAATGGATTCTGAAACAAAAGCATCTAGGTTTCCCTTCCTAGTAATTTTCTTCCTCTGCACTTTCTTGGGAGGTTGACCCTCCGCATCAGCATCAGCTGGCTTCCTTTTACCGGCCTTCCTATGAACCAAACGCTCGGGACTAGAATCCAGATCGATAGGCTCATTTGGATTGGAAGGAGGAATATCAGCAGAATCCTTCGGTTCTGGTTTCGGTTCCCGCATAGTCACTACAGGAGTAAGACCCTCCAATGAGTCAGAAACCACCACATAGTCACACCTGGAAACAGAAGAGCAGCGCGTACCTTTCTTCTCTCCAGCATTTTTTGCTTTCAAAGGCTGCGCTTTAACAGTTTCACTCCTCTTCGGCGCAGAAGTGGACATAGTTGCGCGTTTTTTCTTCTCAGGGCCTATGCCCAAATTCAACAACTCACCTACAAACAAGCATAAGATAGAGAAATTTACTCAAAGCAAGAAAGAAAAGAAAAACAGATATAAACTCACCAGCACCAGTTGCCGGTTGAACAGATAAGTCCGCGTCCTGCGGAAGCACAAAATTCTTCACAATGCGGTGATACCAGAGCTCCTCCTCAGGTTTCTTCTTGATGGTCCCCATTCTTCCGCCTTCCCTCTTAAAAGCAACAACATATAGAGAAACAACTGCATTGAAGGGAAAGTAGGTCAAAAAAAAAAAGAAAAAAAAAAGAAAAAAGAAAACAACAACAAGAGGAACAGTGACAAAACCCCAATACTTACTATGGCCATCCTCAGTATACACAGGTTTATCATCTCGTTCCATTTTCCAGTTCAAACTCATACCAGCTCCGACTAGGGCTTTCTCCGGCAAAGCAATATTGGGAACATCCTTCAGATCTTGGTACCAGTTCTCATCAACAGGGGTCTGAATAGATTCAATCGGAACATCGTCTTTCCCTCTTAGCTTCATCTTCATCGGAATCACTCCAGCTTTAATGAAGAAAAATTTCTGTTTCCAATCATGAAAAGATTTAGGGGGCTGATGAAGAATTTTCTTTGCGGAAGCCCTCTGAACAAATGAGTAAAATCCTTGGGTACAGTGCATCTGATGAAAAACCCTAAATCGAGGAACGGTTGGCTCCACATGCATCGTTCGACATACAAATTCGAAATGACGAACCCTAACCATACCAATAGGGTGAAGTTGGGAGATATGCAGATTGTAGAATCCAAGAATTTCAAGGAAAAATTTCGTAACAGGCAATCGAAAGTTACCATCGCAGAAAAAATCCCAAAAAAGGGTAATATACCCTGCCGGAGCATTCGCTGCCGTTTGCCCTTCTTCAGGATACAAGGCACCCCAGTTCTCCGGGAATTTAAGATTCTGGATTAAACCCTCAAAAGACGCCCTGGGCCACTTCAATGGTGGAAGTTCAGTCGACATCTCTTCAACAAGATCCTCTTGATGTTCTCCGGTTGACATAAGCAGGGGAATGACGGAAAGTATTTCTTCAAAACAAGGAAAGGGGAAAAGTTTTCAAACAAAACAATGATTACACAGAAGGGGTTACCCAAACGATTATATACCCATCGCAATAAATAAGCATCGGTAACCGTCGCAGTACTGTTCCGGATATCACGATTACCCAAGCAACAGAAAAAGCAGATGTCAGAACATACACGCGTTTACACGCGCGCGTGTAAGACACGAATGGTAAAAAACAATTGACAATGACAGGCTGTCAAAATCAATTTACTGATACAATGTCAAATCAAAGATTTTTTACAAAAAAATCTTTACAAACTCAGTAAATTCAAATCTTTTCAGAAAAGATTTCTTTTCGCGCCCAAAAAACATTTCCCTCTCCTAAGTCCAGTGCTCCACTTACTTGCATAAGTACAACACTAGACTGGGGGGACTTGAAGGGGTAAGGTCCCAAAAACCTCATAAAAAGGATTTGAGACCATACCACAAACTAACTTTTCTAGCCTTTTTGACCTTGCGCGGCTGCGCACTGGTCCTGCTAAAAGAACAAAGAAGTCAGTAGCTTGTAATCGCGCGCCCAAAAGATAACATAAATCTTTGCGCCGTCTCCCATTCAACAAAGGATTAGAAAGCCTTTGCTCAATACTTCCGCCACAACACCCAGACTTGGATATTATTTTACCCAGACTTGGGGTTTATTTGTCTGTGTCCACATAGTAAGGTGTCACACTGGATTATGGCAGTAATCTTCTAGAAAGAAATACAATCGTGCACCACCCAGACGGTTATAACCATCTGGACACGTGTCGTCACCAGAAGCAATTCTGAAATCACAACAAAGGCATGCAATCAGGGAGTAAATCTCCACTTAATCTCTTTCCACGTGGCAATCCCCTGGCCACAGATCAAACCACGATCCGTGTGCATTCACTTCGGATCGAGGTTAATTAACGTCAGATCAAAGAAATCAAACGGAAGAAAAATAACCGCTACGGCGTTAAGCATTTTCCGTTATCTTTTCAATAATAGGTTTTCCCTCCAAAAACTCCCGGTTATAAAGAAGAGAACTGTTCAGGTATAAACTCAGACTACTCTCACTCTTCAAATACTTATCTTCTCCGATACCAATACTTATTCTCACGCCGGAGTCGGGTCAAGGAGAGTACCTTCTTCTCCCCTTGGCGAGGCTAACGGTGTTCTTTTTTGCAGAGCTACCGGAGAAGTTAATCCATTACGACTGAATCAACCGAGAGAGAGCTAACCCTTTATGCGGATTCAAACCCCCTAACTATCTCGGTTCCGACCATTTAGTTAGTGTTTCTTCAGTTACATGTGTGTATAAGCCTCTGCGTTTATACCACTCGAATCCCTAATCGTCCGATGTTTCCGTTAATTGCCTAAATATTGACCGTAATGCCCTTATGACCATAAAACGAGATTTTTGGAAATATGAAAGTGCCATAATCTTAGTTACTGATTATTATGCATGTCCCGAAAATTTCACGTTAATCGGAGGTCTAGATTAGGAGTTATGCTTAATGACGTAATTAAGAACGCTTTTATTAATTAAACGGCGTCATTAGCATAAAACCTATCTAAACCCAATTTTTGACACCAAACCTTTTACCCACTGATGTAATATAATATTTTGGGATTTTTGAAGATTTTTAATTATTTTTAAACTGATCATAAGCTTGGATTAGCGCCTTAATTCGGTTAATACCGAATATACCCTTTTCGGCCATAAAATGAGTTTTACAAATCCTTTTGACGCCAATCCAATTGCTACTGATTTTAAATATTAAATAGAGTGTTTTGAACCTGTTTAATTGATCAGGAAACTCAGAATCGTATTTTAAACCGTACGTCGCTTAAAACGGCTTTATACGCGTATTATACGCATAGTTTGGGTTTAAAACTATTTTGACATATAAGACTTATAACCAAATGTTATAACCTGTTTAAATAAGCCATTTTACTGATGTAACCAGACCCGGTTCACAGAAACCTAATTAAATCCTTTTATAATCTTTAAAATGACCAAAATACCCCTACGGGGCTTATTAAGAGATTAAACTCGTTTGGGGCGTCACGGGTGATATCCTACTGATGTCACAACTTTTTAAGGCATGTTAACTTAGGAAACCTGTTTAGGACTATTACGGATACCCGTTACGCTTCATGCGCGTTCGGTTCGGTTTATGTAACTAGTTTACATAAATTAGCCGAAACGGGTCAAACCCTATCGGTTTTATCTCAAATTCCAGAATGTGTATCATATACCCATATTAAACAAGTCTTCAAACTTGTCGGGTCTAAATCACATTCTATCCGGTCTTCGCTTAATCGTGCGTACGAACCGTATCTTTAAAACTAACCGGTCTAAGCGTAAGCTTAACTAAAGACCCGTTAGGATTCTAATAGGTTATTATAAACCTTCGTTCCAGATTAGGAGAACCAGTAAAAGATACTTGCACTCGCTGATTTTGAACTATACTTACTCAGGTAAATACTTTTAACTTATTTTCCCTATACGGGCTTGGGGTACGGTATATAAAATACCGCTTGGTCGGGACGTTGAATCTTTGATTGAATAAATGATAATGAAAGTATTGAGACGTCTCGTTTAATATTGTTTTGTTTGCTTAAAGCCTTTGGGGGGTTAATGACCGTGTCCCGGATATCCCTGGCATCATTTTACGAAATGGCCACGACCTTAGCACTCAGGTGTAGGCGTACACCTGTTAGTGTCTCATAAATAAAGTGGTGTGTTAATTGATCTTTAACCTGGCTCGATCCGGGCTACTGAACGCATAAGGAACATGTAAATCCCTACAAGTATTATATATTTAAATAATTATCCCAAGTTATAAAATATTATTTGTGCCTTGTGCCTTAAATGCATTTTCTTAAACTCTTTTCAAAATGAGTCGGTTGATTGTATTTACCAGTGTAAACTGACGTATTTTCTTAAAAAGGTTAAGTGCAGGTACTACGCGAAATAGGCTGGCTTGTCTCCTAGCATCCACATTAAGTCTCGCCAGCTTGGATGTCATAAACTGTTGAACATTTGTTTCCTTTTTAACTTTGATCTACCTGTGGATTTATATTCGACTGTTTGTGATACTTAATATTACAATATCGTTGGTTGAATTAAATCTATACTTTGCTTCCGCTGTGCATTTAAATATTGTGTTGTTTGACTATTATGTTGCCAACCACGTCACGATACTCCCCTACCGGGCCCACCGGTGACACGTGGAAATTCGGGGTGTGACATCACTTAATGCCTACGTGAGTGTTAGTGTGATAATAGTGTAGTATAGTGATATTGTATTTCGAAAATATGCGATTATCCTTCGAATAACGATATATACGATATAGTTACATTATGATCCGAATCTCTGGTGCTAGACGTAACGAGTGTAACGAGTAGTAACAACGCACAAAAGTGCGGGTTGTTACAGTCTCCCCTACTTTAGGAAATTTCGTCCCGAAATTAATCCAATAGGTAGACTTCTAAGAGTTGATCTGGTATAAGTAGCGATACAACGAGTGATTTGACCGTAAGTTGACAGCGCGAACGTTTCGAATAAGAGAGATCGACTGCGATAGCGAGAAGGCGACGTGAAGACGAAAGTATTAATCTCACGAGTTGGCATTTCAAAGTACCTTGTCTTGCGTAGAATTCGTTAGTTCGATGCGATTGCAATTTGAGAGGTTTCTCATGACGTAGAGTTAACTGAGTCGATCGCTAACCAACGTTACAAGAAGCGTTCGTTTTAGATATTAAAAAGGATTTTAGGATGAATAATCTTTTGAAAATTTTCCTTTTAACGTGCGGGCAACAGAATCGATGTTAACCGATGTTGCAAGGAAATTTAAGTTTCTAACATTTTAAGGAATTCGAAGATGAAAATAAGGGTTACGAAAACTCTCCTATGACATGGGTTCCAGCTGAACTCGATGTTGAACCAACATCTCAGGAAGGTCTTGTTTTTTTGATCTTGAAAAAGGTTTTAAGGAAAAATTGAACTCATGAAGCTTCCTTTGAACATGGAGTTAAGCTGATTCGATGTTACCTCCACATTGTGAGGAATTTCACTTGTTCCATGGTTTTAATAAAAGTTTTATATATAAAAAAAAATCAGTATTAACCTTTTGAAAAGAAGGATTTAGCATCAAGCCCCACTTGGCACCTTCCCACGGAAGTTCGTTAATATGTTTAAAACACTTATATATAGGAATTACCAGCGGCGTATCCACCATGCTTTGCCCATATTACTTCCGTTTCGTGAGGCAGTGTCAGGTGTGCCGATATGACTCGGATAGAATTGCGTTTACTCGGCCCAATCGATAGAAAGTCGGACCGAGCATAAGATAGGATCGAATGGATTAATCCAGCGAGTTGATAAGTGAGAAGCGAATAGCGCGTTTTCGATTAGATTCCTTATTACACCCACATGGCACGTTTCCACGGGAGTTTGCTAACATGGCGAAACACCATGCTTAACCAAGTTAGCTTTGCCTCGTGAAGCGGTGTCATGTGTACTTAATACCATACAGACTGCAATGAACACTAAGCGAGCGATACGCGGTACGCGAATAAGCGGTAGGCTATAGACGATAAGCGATAAGCGATTAGGTGATTGAACGAATGATACAAACATAACACTAGCAATGATGGTGATGATAATCGGATTACGATAATCGGTAGTTGCGTTGCAAGCGATGGAGGAATGCGATTCGATTTACGCGGTTCGGTCGGATTGATTAACACCACAGAATTTAGCTAACATCAGACCCCACATGGCCTGTTTCCATAAAAGGCCGCTGATATAACTAAAACACCTTATTTTAACCATATGAGCTTCCTCTCATGAGGCGAGGTCATACGTTCTAACTTAGCACAAATATCACAGGCAACGGTATGGCGATAGATTGATACACAGCGGGCGATATAGATTCTCATGGTAAGTGATAGAGATTTCGAGATACACATAATAAATGCTTGCGATTAGTCGAGTTTTGTTGCGAGTAAGCTTAACGTCACGTTGCGACGCATCACGGCTATCGAGGAGGGTAGAATAGGTCCTCACCCGATAATATCGTGAGCGTTAGTGTGTTTGATGAGATTGCTCGCTACAGACTTACGACCAGTCTTGCGTTGATGCAATTGTCCTGCGAGGTAGACTCCCCAGAGTCCATCGATGAGGCGATTGCATTGCGTTTGCAGACTTACAACAAGTCTCGCGATGATGCAATTTCAGTTGTTATGCCTTGCGATTGAGTGTAGTGTGTTGGAAATAATCATAATAGTATATAGGTCTAATAACGTTCAACTCCACGTGGCACTTTCTTCACGGAACTTCGGTAGTATGATAAAGCACACCTTACCCGACCCCTACTATTTTCATCCCGTGATTTGGTGTCACCTTTTGTCAAAACGTTATGGCACCTTTAGAATTCACTACGATCACCGTGCACTGACCCAAATAATCCCGTGTGCACCCGCGATTATTCGTTCCTTGCACGTTTATCGTACCTCGTTCTAAGAGTGTAGTGAGGGTAAAACACATTATTTCGTGATATAGTATATAGTATGTAGTATGTGTGTGAATTTAGTCTAAATGCGGCGACTAAAGTGGGATGGAGGAAACGAAAACGAGAGTTGTTGTTACACTTAGTGGCAACTTCGAATGAGAGAGTAGGTTCAAAACTTAGAAATAAACGTCGAAAATCGTATCATTACAACTCTATCCTATGCTTGCTAGGTACTTGATTGCTGGAGACTTTTGCTGGAGCTATTGTTGTTGTACTCAAATTCACGGTTCGATGCGGCAGTTGCGGGTGAAGTGACCGTAACGGTTGCAGTGATTGCAATAGCGACAGTCAGCCCCAACTGGATGATGATAGGTACACGAGTAACACTGAGAATGAGCTCCAGTGTAGGCTCGTTTTGGAAACATCGAAACTGTTCGAAGAGGTTCCGGTTGCAGCAGTTCGGTTGTTGATGAGCTCGGGCTTGAAGTCTTTCGTTTGCGGCCGAATTCGTCGGTGTCTTGCGAAGAAATGTCGTCGTTGGAGGATTCGTCTGAAGACTCGCTTGCGGAGTCTTTGTCTGATTTGTCGGAAGATCCGTCGGTAGATTTGTCAGAAGAATCGGCAGCAGATTCGTCCGAGGAATCGTTAGCAGATCCGTCAGAAGAATCGTTAGCTGATTCATTAGAAGAATCGCCAGTGGATTTGTCAGAAGATTCGTCAGTAGATTCATCAGAAGATTCGTCAACATGTTCGCCTGAGGGATTACTGGCGATTGCTTGATGGGCTTTCTTGACAGGATTCTTTGAGAATAATTCTTCCATGAGTCATTTGTTGTTGATTTCTGCGGCTAAGCGGTAGGTTTCTTCGATGGTAGCAGGCCTTGCAGCTTCGACAAAATCACCCACACACTCAGGCAAGCCACGAATGTACTTCGCGATGGCCTTCCCCGGAGTGTTGACTTGACTTGGGCAGATTATGCTAAGCTGTTTGAACCTTGCGGTGTAGCCAGCATTGTCACCTTTGGTTTGCTTGATTTCCCAAAATTCGTTTTCCAGCTTCTGAATCTCGTGAGGAGGACAATACTCTTTCTCCATGAGCTCTTTCAGCTCATTCCAAGAGAGAGCGTAAGCTGCGGAGATCCCACGTTTGTTACGTTCGGCGGCCCACCAGTCGAGTGCTCGCGATTGAAATACTCCGGTGGCGCAAGTAGTACGGAGACTATCGGGACACCCGCTTTGACGAAGGGTAACTTCGATAGAATCGAACCACTGGAGTAGTTGAGTCGCACCTCCTTCACCCGTGAATTCGATCGGGTCACAGGCTTTGAAGTGCTTGTAGAGAAAAGTAGATTGCGGCGCTTCCGTCTTGGAGTCTTCCGAGGCTCGAGAGTTGCTGAGAGAGTGCACTTGAGCGGCAATTCGAGGACTAAGCTTACTCACTTCCTTAATCACAAGTGAAGCAATCCTCTTCTTGGCGCTTCGTTTGGCTTTCCTCTTAGCTACTCGTCTCGAGGTAGAGTTGTTGGAAGGCATCTAGACAGGAAGAGACTTGGAGTGAGATTCGATCATAATGATTTTTGAGTTTTGCGTTGCGATTGAGCGCGTTCAAAACTTGGTGCGATAGTATAGTAGTAATACGAATCACATAGGAGCCACATAGGAAACACGAAATTCCTAAGTTCTCACACAATGACTTGTTTGTTTATACGTATATATATATATATATATATATATTTATATAGATGTAATTTGTAATCATGCACATACAGGTCGATTTAGAATAAGCGAGGTCGCGTTGAAGTGAGAAAACGGGAGCGAATGCGATAGATTATGCATTAGTTTTGTTGCGAACATTCGTATTTCGCTTTAGATTGCGATGGCTGTGCGAATCGTGCGTTTATAAAGTAGGGAGTGAAAATCGTCACATCGAGAAATCGATAAAACGTAAAGTTTCAAAACGTAATTAAGTTCTGATCATTGTAAAATGGGCGGGTCGTAAGATAGAGTGCCTTGGGTGTTTTAGGCGTGGACTACCCAAGGTAACCCAACTATACCTAACAAGTTCGAGCATGCGCGTTGACCTAGAGGACTTCATGCTTCCACTGGGATGCAGCTCATGGCATTCGTCTTCCTAGTCATCGCGTGGCTCGAGTTATCGTGATAGTCGAGTCCTTGGGGAGAGCTTTTGAAAACCAGTTTATAGAGAGTGGAACGACTGATTAAGGTATGGGTTTCACCCCTGTCTTAGCAGTTTCGTTCCTAATTGTGGTTATGCTCTTCGAATAAATTCGTGAGTTCCACCAGATTTCGAAATGGAGACTTTTGTCGAGATGTGGATGTCACTCCTAACTCGATGAAGAGTTCTCGTGCTAGAAAAACGTGCTGAGTGAGCAATCCTATCGAGAGTTCTTGGTTTTTCACACCTGATCTCGACTGGACCGCTCAGTTTCGTTATGCGAGTGTTTTCGAAAACGTGTGTATTGTGTCGGCCTTAGGAAAGGCTAAGTAGTATTTCAGCCTTAGGAAAGGCTTCTTCGTGTGAAGTTGTAGTATGCGGGGTTCACACAAAGTTGTATCTTTTAGCAATTTCGATCGAGAGTATCAAGTAGGCCCGGTACAAACCCTACTGGGTTCGTACGAGTCGGCCTGTTGGTACTTAGACTATAGACTAGGTCAATTTCTAAGACGTCGACCCGGACTAGGTCGAGTCTGACCTAATTCCCTATAGTTATGGCTCTGATACCAATCTGTCACACCCCAACCGATGGCGGAATCATCGGGGCGCGGCACTAGGCGAATCAGATTGCTCAAGAGAATCCATAACGACTATATTGCGATAATATTTAATACATTCGTTACCCCATACTAACAAATAATACAATCACATAAGTTATCACAAATTCCTTGTCCTCTCGAACAATACAAATCCGACAACCTAGATTTTAGTTGAGTTTCTAGACTCCCTAGCTTGATTTGATATGGTCTGCGATCTAACCTGCAACATACGTTAAAATATTTGTCAATACAAAAGTATTGGCGAGTATACAGGTTTGATAAGTAGCATAATAGATTAAAAGTGCTGCGAATTTCCACATGCATAAACGTAATACACGACATATATATACTCATAAAACTGATACTACCAACTAAGTCCTTGATGCTCGAATGTACGATGGCATAACTAGACCCCGTCGGGCGCAATAGTACTATACTAGTCGTGGTGGGACGTCACGAGTATAAGCCCTAGCACATATGCAACTAGCATCACGTATATCTATGCATAACAGTTATTCGCAAGTGATAATTCGATTGTTTGAATATTTTGCTTGATAAGTTTGATTTGTTGGAAACGTATGTTACACCCAAAATTCGATTAAAAAGGGGTTCAAGTATACTCACAGTGCGTATTTAGCGAGATTACAACTTGATTGAGTCGGTTGCGAGTATGTCTGTAATGATCCTTGAAGAATAGAGTAAACGATATACGGTTAAGCAAGATTGCCTTGAAAAGTTACTCGTTAGGTTAGATTGTTCTCATCCGCGCGGATTGACAGGTTATCCGTCCGGATGACAAGTCGTCCGTCCGGATAACATGTTATCCGTGCGGATAACAGGTGATCCGTGCGGTTGATGTGGTGGTACGTGCGGACGGAGTGTGCGTGCAGATTGACATGATCCGTGCGGATGACGGTGCGTGCGGACGACATGATCCGTGCGGATGACAGCTGTGCGTGCGGATTGTCCTGTCATCCGTGCGGATGACGGTGCGTGCGGACGACATGATCCGTGCGGATGACAGCTGTGCGTGCGGACTGACATGTCATCCGTGCGGACTGACATGTCATCCGTGCGGACTGACATGTCTGGTTCGCACTCTGATCATTGTTTCCGAGTGTTTAACGGAAGGAATACGTTCGTTTTTACTAGGGTAGTGTAATTTCGTACTAACACTTGAAGTTTCGTCAATTCCGACTCATTCTAACGGCCGGGAATCACCCCGTTCCATCAGATCTGGCCGTTCGTGATGGTTCTTCATGGTTAACTCGAAATCGCACAGATTTAGGTGAGATTTGTCATTAAAAACATGTGGAAATCACCCGGATCTGAGTCGTTTATAGTGAAATGAGACCCCAACTTGAAGTTCATAAGAACTCTTGATGACATCACCTCAAAACGCCTCAAATCCGCAGATTTCATGGTTAGAATTTGAGTTTTGAAAGATAGAATGATGTAGAATCGAGTGTAGATTGTAGAAGTACAAGTTTTAGGTTGAAATCTTACCGGAGTCGCGAGGAAATCGAGTGAAAAGGGTCTTGGAGCGTGTTTGGTTGAATAGGAGCTGTCACATCACTGTTTAAGTGACGTGACATAGTATTTATAGGCAACAGAGGAGAGGAAGGAAGTCTGGCCCGGATAGCCCATCCGTGCGGATGGCCCATGCGTGCGGATGGCCCATGCGTGCGGATGGCCCATGCGTGCGGATGGCCCATCCGTGCGCATGTCCATCCGTCCGGATGGCCCATTCGTCCGGATAGCCATCCTGACGCGTCGGACTTCTCCGTTTTGATCGTTTTTGATAGTTTTGATAGTTTTCGAAGTGCGTACTTTCCATAATTAATTTATATTATCATTATATTGTTATTATATATATATATATATATATATATATATATATATATCACTAGGGGTCATATTTACGTATCCATAATCAAAAGTTTCGATAATTAACAATCGGTTTCCGATTCGAGTGTGCGATTTTTAACGACGTTTCACGGCCATCAATGAGGGTAGTGTAGGTCCTTTCTTGATGTCATTGTGAACGTTATTTCGTGTAGTGCCACAAAGACTGACGGGGTACCGTTTACTCGTATTGTAATCATCGTCATGACGACTGGAGCTACAGCACTCACCCGAGGGTCATTGTTAGCGTTAATTGTTTACGTTCGACACATCACGGCCACTGAGGAGGGTAGAATAGGTCCTCACTCAATGCCTACGTGAGTGTTAGTGTGATAATAGTGTAGTATAGTGATATTGTATTTCGAAAATATGCGATTATCCTTCGAATAACGATATATACGATATAGTTACATTATGATCCGAATCTCTGGTGCTAGGCGTAACGAGTGTAACGAGTAGTAACAACGCACAAAAGTGCGGGTTGTTACACTTTGATTCTTTGGGTGTGCAAGCATATGATTATCCAAATATGCAACAAATTTTGGATAATCATGTGAATGCTGGTGATCCGGAGCAGATGACCACGGTTATTGTACCTTACCATGACGGAGGAGAAGCTAAAAGGAAACACATGTCGATTGAGGGAAAGATTCTCCAAGGGATTTCTGTTGAGAACATTTTGGTGAGGTTTGGTGATCGTGGAAGTGTTAAAGCAGGTGACTTTAGGGTGGTGCATTCTTTGATATACGGAACCCCTGCATTGTCATGGAGACACATAGTGATGATGAATACGTGGAATACTCAGGAGTCGTCCCAGAGGCGTTTTATTCCGTACGCACGCCTCATTAGTGCCATGATTGTTCAACAAAACTGTTTGCCTCCGAATTCACTTTGGGTGACCAAACGCCTTGAGGAATTTAACCAAGCATCAATGAGAAAAAATTGGAAAATACATGTGGAACTGAGGGGAGCCGATTACGTGGTGACTGACCTATTGGGTCACAGGTACGACTTTCCTGATCCAAATCCTCAAGGGGCTGGGGGAGATGAAGATATGATGGTTGAAGAAGAAGAAGAAGCTGGACCTTCTGGTCCCCGTCAACCACAACGAAGGTACATGAGGCCAAATAGAGAAATCAATGCAGAAGTGGCTGGATTTGTGAGACAACGACAGGTACCAACGTATGGGAACTTCACCCGTGGGGAACAAGCAAACTATGACAATATCTCGGCTTGCATAGGTGAAGGCCGAGAGTACAATAGGAGGAGAGAAGATTGGGAAGGGGTTCAAGGGACCTATTCACATGAGCAATGGGATTCTCAAGCGGCTTACCGCGGGAGAATGGAAAAATACATGGAAGATCAACGAGCTCAAATGGAACGCTTGGTACAAGCGCAAGAAGAAGAAAGGGCCCGAAGAAGGGCATATGAGGAAGAAGAGGCGGCAAGGATAAATGAAGCTAGAGAATTAGAGCGACGTCGATGGAGTGCTCTAGCTATTTCTCATGAAATGGCTATTAACAACGCCAAGGTGCTCCACGATCAAGAGCGCCACCAAAGAGACCTCCTAGCCGGCCTCCCATATGCCGAACACTCGGGGTGGACCAATTACCCCGACCTTCCCCATCCATTGGGCCCATCCGACCAAATTCCTCACTGGCCCGAAGCGGTAGGTTCAAGCTTCGTCCCCATTCCCTACCAACCACCACCACAACAAGGGGAGCAAAGCCCGCTTGATAACTTTCGGGAGATGTTTGAATCTCTCACTGGTTATCCATACCAACCGAACCCGCCAATGGACCCTAACGAACGATATCAGCGGTAGAGGTATGGTATGATTTATGTTGTTGTTGTACAGTTTATTTTCTTTAATTCTTTTTATTTATTTATTTTTTGTCTAGTTAAATGAACGTTGTGGGTGTGTTCTCTATATAACCCTCACGAGACCTACTCGTCCTCCTAAGCTATTAGGATGTTTAAAAGGGCTTGTTGCATACGCTAAATGCAACCGTGATTCCTACGAAAATGAGTTAGGTTTGTTCTCTTGTTTTTATAAATCAAAGTAAAATAATGTATGGCTTGGTAAAAATTTTCATAAAAATGGTAGAATTAGGTAACTAACAAATTTTGATGGTTGTGAGAAGCATGCTTCTACACAAGGGTTAGAATTTGTAGGTACATGATATTCACGAGACAACCATTTTTATGAAGAAAGGAAGAAGACATGGGCATCAAACGTCAAAAATCAGGTGCATACGTTTCTTTTTACTTTTGGTTTTGTTTTAGTTAGCAAATTAGTAGATTGTTTGTTGTGTTTAACCGGGGTGAAACTTTGGGAGGGATAGACGTGTCACATCCCTTATGCGTTTTAAAAACTCTAGTTCTTACACATTGAGGACAATGTTTACCTCAAGTGTGGGGATGGGGGAGTAGTAAAAATTTTAGATTTTGACCCGTTCATTTAAAACTACACATTGAGGACAATGTTTACCTCAAGTGTGGGGATGGGGGAAATTTCAAAAAAATTTCAAATGTTTCTTGTTTCAAAAGCAATAAGTCAACAAGGGATGGCACAACCCATTTGGTCTTTTGTCATGGTCAAGTTCAACTTAATAGCATGAAGGGTATTTAACTGGTGGTTATTTGGGAATAATTCGCCTAAGGAACTAGCATTTGATGCATATCACATATCATACCCTTATACGTGAGGTTTTGAGCCATTTCTCTATCATAGATTTACATTTACATATTTCATTGTTGAGTGGACCATTAGTCACGTATTGTAGAACTTGCAACTTTTGATACGTTCAAAACCATATACCGAATACAAGCATGAGAATGATTAAGGCATTAGGTAAACCTTTTGCTTTTACACCATTTTTATACCCTTACCCAAAATTATCCCCTAGTAGCCAATCTTGAGCATATACCTTTCGTTTGACCACCTTTAGCCCATAAACCTTAAACCTTTTTGTTTAAACCCGTGTGATGGAAATTCGATTATTTAGCAAAGATTGTATAGTTGTTTGTTGTTTATATATTTAAAAAAAATCAGAAAAAGAATAGAAAAACATTGAGAAAAGAACAAAAATATGTGTTTCTAGTTGTTGAATAAAAGGCGAAAAATCATTGCCTTATAGTTAATGTTTGTAGTTTACTTGAGTTGGAATTGTTGTGTTGTAATAAAAATCGAATTTCTCATCACCTTAGCCACTTAAAAATATCCTATTTCCTACCCTTAGCCCTATCCACGTTACAACCCTTACAAAGACCTTATGACTTTTGCTTAGTATTTGTGATCGGCGGTGGAGAATGATTGAGTTGCAAGCCTATGCGGGTATGTGTTCTAATCGGTTTTGAGTGATTAATTGTTGAAGTGCTAATACATTATGCATGTTAGCCAAACTATAAACCAAGTAGAGAGAACATTGTGAGGGATATACATGACTTGTTAGTTTTACGGGCGAGTTAATCTTGAATAACCATTGTATATGTGAATATTCATGTTATCGTTAAATATGTTGAAATTGTATAAAGTTTGAACTTTTGTATGACATTAGACCTTAACCTTTGTCTCGGGAATGGGAAGTGTGTTCATTGTTCGACCCACGCGAAAGTGAAAAACAGATTTGCTTGAGGGCAAGCAAAAGACAAGTGTGGGGATGTGATGCGTGGCTGAAAACAAGTGATCGTTATCGTATAACTTGATGATTTTATGTACGTTTTAATTTCGGATAGCCTACTTTTAATCAAATATATGTTTTGTAGGTTTGATAGAATTAAGGAGTTTTTTGGGAGCTTTACGAGTCATCGGGTCAAAAAACGGTGCATCGGAACGTATTACAGATCAACCGGGAACGCAAAACGCGAAAAAACAGAAACACCATCAGGAGAGCCCGTCGGCGACGGGCACGCATGCCGTCGGCTACGGGCATCGAAAACTCACTCCGGAACTTTTGTTTTCTTGGATGCTATTTAATGATTGAAGTTGGTCTTTTTGGTCAATACGGGTTTTGGCTATTTGGGGGTCAAAAGCTTTGTCCTTGAGCAACTCTTTTAGCATTCAATTTACCTCCAAATCTCCTAGCATTCAAGTCTCATATCAACAAGTTCACACAAAGAAATCAATGCTCCAAAGTCTTGAAGAGAATTAAATGCTCCATGTTCGTGAAGAAGCAATAAATGTTCCAAAGTCTTCCAGAACTATATAAAGAAGATCATCATACAAGATGAGGAGAGCCATACCCGTGTCCAAGTCCAGAACCAAGAACTCACAATCACGTACTTGCAATTTCCAAGTTATCATCTTGCATCAAGAGTATTCATCATTTTCTATCCTCCAAGCTTGAAGATGATGTTCATGGTGTTTCATTCATCCGGTGATCAAGCTCCGTCATCCATGAGTGGCTAATCACCTCGGTTTCACCCCGGTATAGGTAGTTGTTAATTTATGGTTTTGAATTGTTCTTGCTTTAATTTGTGACAATTTGTGTATGATTTTAGAAACCTTTGACAATAAGCTTACATTTGTTTCGTATTCATAAATTGTCGAGCGATGATTAAAGTTATGACTTTATGAAATGGTTATGTGTAATATGCGTTGTCTTGGTTAGGATTTACATGTTTTGATAACAAAGTGCATTCTTGTCCGTTCACTGAAGCGTTGATAGTTATTGGCACCTAAGTCATGTACACTAAATCCGTTAATTGTATGCATTTAAGTTGAAGCCTAAAACTTGTAGAAACCATAAGTTAGCAATTACCGAAACCGGGTGTGATTCCTTTACTTATTATTGTTTAGAAACCAAATATTCATTACAATTGTTAATTAGTAGTTGTTATTCAAGTAAGCATTTACCGGGTGTGATTCCTTTACTTATTATTGTTTAGAAACCAAATATTCACTACAATTGTTAACTAGGAGTTGTTATTCAAGTAAGTGCTTATATTTAACCAAAACGGAACTTTCACAAACTAGGCACCTAGCTCAGTTGGCTAGGCGCGCGAAAGGGTGCAGCCTAGACCCGGGTTCGAATCCGGGGAGGGCCGATTTCACCATTTTTGGCTAATTTCACCATTTTTTATTATCCAAACAATTTAGACATCTTTCATCAAAAACACAATTACAAGAATATAATAGTAAGCTTCATAATTTGTGACAATCAATTTAGTTCTAGTAAATCCATTCGCAAACCACATACTCTTCGTGGATCGACCCCTTGCTATCACTAACTACTTGTTAAGGGTAATTTGGGCTTATAAATACTATCTTTGATTAGAGCGCGGCATCTCGATCAAATTTTGGCGCCGTTGCCGGGGAGTTCGTGTGCTTTGTGTTTGGATAATTTTCAGAATTTTTTTTTTGTGATTAAGGTGCTTTGTTTCTTTTTATTTTCTGTATTTTCTTGTTACTCGGGTGTGTTACTTGTGCAGATTATACTTACAAGTAGTGCATGCATACAAGGAATTCCGGTAGAACCTCACCACTAGTGTTCGAACCGGAGGTTGAGCGTTTAGTTCGAAGAAACTTAGCCACTCGGTTAGAGGCAACTCTTGCTTCTAATCAACCCAACACCAATTCACCATCTACACCATCCATTGAAACCAATTCAATGGCAAACCAAAATCCACACGGATTTCAATACCGAGGAAATTTTAATTTCGCTCCAATTATTCAACCTATGCCTCAAGAACGATCGGGTGGTAATAACAATACCGGACCACCCACACCACCTTTCCAAAACCCAAATCCCAACAACAACCAAAGAACACCCCAACAACAAAATCCTCATCAACAAGCTTCCTTACCCCTCAACTTTGATGACCGGGATGTCAATTCCGACCATCAAAGTAATCGAGATCGTGGCAATCCCGCGAACATAGACCCATTTGTCAACTTAAACGAATTGAGGAATGACGCACCGCATAGTGTTCCCGGTTATCAATCACCGGAGCATGTGAGTCTTCATACGGAAAATTCGGATGACGGGGGCTACTATGATGATGAAGATTGGGGGTACGTAAATCCGGGTAATATTTACAATAATCCAGGATTTGAAGGTGAGGAATTTGGTCATCACAATGCCAATTATGTGGGGAGGAATGAAGGTTACGGGAATAATCGCCAACCACAAAACAACAATAACAACAATGGTAATCCTAATCGGATTCCTCGTTTCGTGGGGGGAGGTTATCAAATGGGTGACCAAGGTGGGAACCAAAGAGACGATCGAAGAGGCGATAGAAAGGATAATCGAAGACCGGTCAACCAAGAAGTTAACGGTCCACAACGTCATCAACAACCTCAACGGGGAGTAAATGACCGTTTTCGACCGGTGGTCACTGACAATGATTCTCCTATAGTATGTGAAAGGAGAATGTTTGATTGTAAGCCGCATTACATCAATATACCTCCCCACTTCAACGGGAGGTCTAATGATGAGCTATACACACACTTGGCTGAATTTTCGTCCATATGTAATACTATCGGTGGGCACAACTTCGCATTGGAGGAAGTCAAACTTCGATTGTTTCAATTTTCGTTGAAAGACAAGGCAAAGCAATGGTTTCTCACACTTCCGGCGAATAGCATCCGGACATGGGAGGAGATGCAACAAATCTTCTTAGACGAATATTATTCAATGGCGAAGACCGACGATGCTAGGTATGAAATAAGGTCATTTCAGCAACTATCGAGTGAACCACTACACAAAGCATTCATTCGATTCAAAGAATTGATGCGGAAATGCCCACATCACCAAATAGAAAAGTGGGAATTGGTGAAGTGCTTTGTACGTGGGTTAGATGATGCTACATGGAATCTCCTAGAGTCAACTAGCAACGGAACTCTTTTGAGCAATCACGAAGATAACGATTGGGAGTTTCTTGAGCGAATGAGCAAAAGATCAAAGGAGAAGGAATCGGCCGATAGAGCAAAGAAACATCCCGTTGCCCGTTCACTTCCCGATGTTGATTCTAAGGATAGAATTTCTACCTTAGAACGGGAATTGGCTCGTATAAAAAGAAAGGAAGTGAATGCGGTCCAATTTGTAGTATGCGAGGATTGTGGAGAAATTGGCCATAAGGCCGATCAATGTCCAACGGGGCCTAGTGAGTACACCGCGGAAGTCAACGAAGCGTTCGGGGAAAGAAAAAATAATGACATGAATTCGAACACTTACCACCCGGGATTGAGAAACCATCCCAACTTCCGATATGGGAACGCCGCGAATCAAATGAACCCGAATTTTCAACCGGGTAATCAAAGCGGGTCATCATATCCAAATCGCCAAGGTGGTAACCAAGGGAGTTATCAACGTCCTTACAACCAAGGATACCAAGGTAGAGATAATACTTATCAAAGTGGGTATCAAAGAAATTACAACAACCAAGGCGGTAATGGAAGTGGGTCAAACAACCAAGGGGGTGGCAATGATTTCAATGCGAAGTTGGATGCTATGCTTTCAATGATGCAAGAGTCCAAGAAGGGGAATGAGATTCGGGACAAGGCGCATGAGTTGTTAGCAAAACAAGTAACTCAACTCGCGGAGGAAATGGCTCAAGTTAGAGGAAGCTCGGGAAGGCTTCCAAGTGACACCACGGTAAACCCCAAACATCAAGGGTCGAGCTCAAGGAACACACATGAGGTACCAATTAATAAACTTACTTTACGTAGTGGTCGAGTAGTGGATAATGATGTCAAAACACCACCACCCCAATTTGTTGAAGGGGTGGTGGAAGATGCTAGTGAAGATGAAAAAGAGGATGGTCAAACGGGTCAAAATAAAAATGACTTAAAAAAGAATAACAACACACCCGTTGTGACCATACCCGTCCCTAAGGCTAAGGAAAAGGGTGTGGAGGCAAATACCGCCCCTTACCCCGAAGCATTAAAGGGACCTGTAAAAAAGGTTGTAAACAAAAGAGGTCCACAACAAGAAGAATTGTTGGAAATTTTTAAACAAGTAAAAATTTTTTTACCTCTTTTGGATGCAATTAAACAAGTACCATCTTATGCTAAGTATTTAAAAGATTTGTATACTCAAAAGCGAACTCATAAATTTCCAAAGAAATTAGATTTAACCGATAATGTGAGTTCGATTCTTTTGGGTGCACTTCCACCTAAGCTCCAAGATCCGGGTGCGCCTATCATTTCAATTCAAGTAGGTGATTTTAAAATCAATCGGGCACTTCTAGATCTTGGTGCTAGCGTGAGCATTCTACCGGGTAGTTTGTATGACCAATACGATTTTGGCCCACTCAAGCCGTCAAACACCACCATGGTGTTAGCCGACTTGACACCCAAATTACCCCGTGGAATTGTTTCGGATGTGATAGTAAAAATTGAGGACTTTTACTATCCGGTGGACTTTTTAGTACTTGATTATGTGGCCAACAACCCAACCAAGCAACCTACGGTGATTTTGGGTCGACCGTTCTTAGCAACCGCAAATTCTCAAATTGATTGCAAAAAGGGAACGGTTGACATGACATTTGGAAACTGGAGGTTGAGGTTGCATGTTTTTTCCGGACTTATGAATCCTCTAGTTGGCGGTGAATGCTATATGGCAGACATCGTTGACGAGTGTATACCTCTATGCGACATTCGTGTCGAAGAGGAAAACACAATAGAGGAATGTTTCATGTTTGATAGGTCACAAGGAGAAACGGATCGGAGCATGGATGAAGAAATGAAAGAGTTGGAGGTTATGGCAGCGAAAGAAGGAAGGCCCACTTGGACACATCACGTGGAAAGTCTTCCGGAGAGCATCGATACAAAGTTGAAGCCATCATTGGAAGAACCTCCAATGCTAGAGTTGAAGGTGCTACCCAAGCATCTTAAGTATGCTTATGTGGGTAAAGGTAGCACGCTCCCGGTTATCATTGCATCTAATTTGACCGGGGAGCAAGAAGAGAAGTTGATAAGAGTTTTGGTCACTCATAGATCTGCGATCGGGTGGACCATTGCGGACTTAAAGGGAATTAGTCCCTCGGTAGTGATGCACAAGATCATCACGGAAGAGGGCATGAATCCTTCTCATGACGCACAAAGGAGACTGAATCCAAACATGCGAGAAGTGGTCAAAAAGGAGGTATTGAAGTGGCTAGATGCGGGTATTATATACCCTATCTCGGATAGCGAATGGGTGAGCCCAACACAAACAGTTCCTAAGAAGGCGGGAAGCCCTCCAAAATATTTCTGACACCCCTAATATCCCCATATGTCCCTAAATACACCTCATACGTGAAAGCCGAGCCCGAAATACCATATAGTATTAAAAGTAATTAAAAACAAGAAATATTAAGTTAAGGCGGGCCGCGTAGGACCCACCCCAACACTCACGCGGGTGGTATCAAGGTTGAAACTGATTTCATTGATTTCTTTAGTTTAGGCGGGCCGCGTAAGAGTTTCCATTAGTTAAAGCGGGCCGCGAGGGACTAAAAAGGTGGCGCAGCCCGGTGCGGCCACGTGGCCCAACACCCGTCAAGCCTACACATCGACTCAGCCAAGCTACACGTTGACCCGGAGTCAACGCGGGCCGCGTAAGCCCAGCCCTTACCTTACGCGGGCCGCGAGAGGACCAGATTCAGCAACTATATATAGGACGCATCGGAATTCATTTCAATTCATTCATTCTTCGATTCTCAATCCCGAATTTCTGTAGTAGAGTTATAATACTAGGGTATTATACCCCCTAATTAGGAAGGTTCTGCTCCGTTGTAAGTATTATAACCCCGGTTTCATAAGTAGATACTCTGCCCGATTGATTTAGGGTTCTGTAACAACTGTCGTGGTTCTGCCCGACGTAGTTGTTGGAATGCCGTCTCGGGGAGGGTATCATTAATATTTTCAAAGGGTTATGATACTAACCCATGTACATTTGTATAAATTATAGATTATTCCCAGGAAACCCTTACGCGAAGTCTAAGATATCAATGTGAGTTTATCCTCTTTTTGTTAACCTTTTTGGAATATTTTACAAAATCTTAATTGTTTTATAATATGATTAAGTGGTGATTGAGTCTTTGTAGTTCTTCAATTACTGCCGGTATTATGGGGTTTTGTATACAAAATTTATTACTACTTGCGAGTAGTAAGTCGGGAACGATAGTACATTACCATTGGACAACGAGTTAGCCAATGGGTAATTTGACCATAGCCATAGATCCGGTCGAGTGACAAGTACTGAATGAGTAATTGTGTAGAAATAAACAATGTGATCGCTCTCAATACTGTTTTAATTAATAAAATGTTTCTTGATTTAAACTGGGATTCACTCACCAGTATTTTCCGCTGACAAATGTTTTTAAAACACTTTTCAGGTAACACAATGTGAAAGCCAAGTAGTAAAAAGCCAGCTCGAGAGCACTGACGGCTTGGGAAAACTGTGGCTATAAAAGTTATCTAAAATACAATGTTTTAAACTCAATAAAAGAGGGTTTAACCCTATGTTGTAATAAGAAACTTGGGTTTTACCCATGTGATTATTAATATAAAATAAGGTGGTTTGACTCTGATAAAATATTTCCTAACTACGGTCCTGATGTAATTTCCGCTGCCAAATTAATAAACTGATACCACCACAAACGAATGTTCGCGGCCGCCCGTTCCCGGGACAGATAAGGGGGCGGGGGTTGTGACAACGTGTCTTGCAAGCATAAAGGAGATTGACAGCTCTCGCAAATGGTTCTACAAATCATGTACCGAATGTAGAAAGAAAGTTCTACCTAAAGAAGAAAAGTTTGCATGTCCAGACCATGGTGAAATTCAATCACCAAGATTCATGTAAGTACTCAATTACCAAATTAAATATCAATTTCCTTTCATACAAATTTTAACTTCTACCAATTAGGTATGCTGTCAACGCAACCATAGTCGATGACACATCGTCAGTGTCTGTGGTTCTTTTCAATGATGTGATGACTTCCTTACTTGGAATTGATTGTCACGATATGGTTGTTAAAGAAGATTTTTCAAGCCCGCATATTCTACCAACACCATTAAGAGCTATAAGAGGAAAACCAAAAATATTCCAACTACTGCATCGTGAGCAGGATAACAAAGAGAAAATGTCTTTCAAGTAAACAAGGTTTTTGAACCAAAATCCTCCAACAATGATATCGCAAGCACCTCATCAGGACCATCAACAAAATACAAAAAAAGACGATTGAAACAATCAATGGGGATACACTTCCAATTTACATAACTAAGATATTAGTTGTCTTACATCCTTGCATAAATTTTGTTTGAATTTTGATTTCTGTATCTGTGTTTATTTTAAACAGATGTTGGAAGTGCTGGGAAAAAGAAACAAAAAGACTAAAATCTGTAGTCTTTGCCAACAACACGATGAAAAAGGTAATTGTCATACATAAAATTTTAGTAACTGTCTTTGCAAGCCACATAAACAGTTGCTTCTACATTTAGACTATGGGGTATGGGGCGGGGGTTTGGGCGTGGGTTGGGGGAAAACGCCCAAGCCACCACCCCGGGTGGGCTTGGGTTGGGGCGTGGCCCTTGGGGCTTGGGTTTCAAGCCGGGCGTGGGGCGGTCTTGACATCCTAGCTGGCCAATTCTTATTTGCTGACCCCGCCATGTCATAGCGGGCCATTTGAAAAGTTTGAATTTTAACTTCAAACCGTTTGGCTTGGCCAAGCGGTCACCCCAACCCCAACATCCCCTATAAATAAACCCCAAACCCCACTGTGTGCTCCATCCCAAACCCCACCGTGTGGTCCAACACCAACATCCCACGAACCCGCTACCCCAACCGGTCACCCCAACACCAACATCCCACGAACCCGCTACCCCAAACCGAAGAACATGGCATCCTGGACCCACGAGGAAGAATTGGCTCTAGTCACAAGTGTCGTTGACGCTATGAAGGGCCGGCCACCGGGCCAAACAAAATATTGGCCGGAAGCGTTCGCAACCTACCGACATAACGTCGGTAACGACCGCCACAACCTCAACGCGTGACAACATAAATGGCGCGAGCTACGGCCCAAGCTCGAGCGTTTCAAGGCTTACTATGAAGCCGTTCCGAGCGGCAAGTTAAGCCACGAGGACCGGGTGGCGGTGGCGAACATAGAGTTTCGAGGCAAGGAGCGAAAGGCGTTCGACAAGATCGACCTTTTTGAAATTTATTTAACGCTCTAGGTTTGTTATTTTGTAATTTTTAGAAATTATGTAATTTTTAGGATTATGTAATTTTTAAAATTTTAATGAAGTTGTAGGTTTTTTTTTATAAATGTTGTGTGATTTTTATAAATTTTTTGTAATTTTTTTTTTGAATATTCTGCCACGCGGTGCACCCAACCCAAGCCCAACCCACGCTCTGCCATACCCCGCGGACACGTAACTATGCGGTGGGGGGGCTCCCATTCCACGTGTCAACAAATGCCCCAACCCAAGCCCCACCTGTAACAACTCTCATCAAAAGTCATATTTATTAAATTAATTTGACCAATAGGAAACCCTAATTGAGAAACCCAAGTGATTCTGCACAAACCCTAAAATTTTCAGAATTTTCAGAATCAGGATCAGGATCAGGACCCCTAAAACTCAGGGGGGGGGGGGGGGTAAACCCTAGTTAATGATTATCAACAAATACTCGTTGTAAAATCCAGAATTTACGAAACTACTGACTCAGCATAGCTAGTCCCAAACGTGGCTACCCTATAACCTATTTTTTTTACCTTACGCACCGTAACAATTTAATTATTACGGTCCGTAAGCATCCTTACGCACCGCAACAATTTATTTGTTACGGTCCGTAAGGGGTGACAAATTTTGACTATAAATAGCAGACATTGGGACTTGAAATTTGACGTATGTTCGACGAAGAAATTCGTTTCATGCACCGATTTACGTTCTGTATACTACAATTAACACACACAGTGCACTAATCGACGCCGCAATCAGGGTAATAACTCGATCGCTATTACGATTCAACGTCCGATCGATTATAACTATCCAACGATTGTTTAAGTGCCGCTCAAATTGAGATTATACTTTATTAATTCATTGTGATTTCGACTTGAATGTTTGAGTACTGCTCGAATTCGGACTATACTCTGTCATTCGTTGTGAATCCGATGAATTGTTAAGTATTGCACTAATAACTCGTTGTGAAGGTTTAATCTCGTGAATTGACGTAACTGCTGTATTAGTTACTAACCTATTGTGTGTGCATTATTTAAATTAGGTTAATCAAGACTAATCAGTAGGCTTATACTCTGCTCGTTAAATCTACAATGTGAGTCATTCTCTTTTTTATCAAATTACTTTCAAAATCATGTTTATTTTCAAAGGTTATAATTACAGGGATTAAGTCTATGTAATCTGAAATTACTGCCAGTATGTGGGGGGATGTGCACATAGCTACTAATTATTTATCACTTGGGGTGAAAGGACCCTACAAGTGATATGTCCACAGTCACAGTTCGGTAAAGTGACAACTGGATCAGTTAATTTAAAAGATGAGGCAATTGTAATCGCTCTTAATACTGTACATTATAACAAACAGGATGTTTTAACAAATAGAATGATTCACTCAGTATTTCCCTGCTGACAAAACCTTTTTCAAACATGTTTCAGGTGATCTGTTGTGAGCACAGGAAAAGTGCCGTGGAGCACTACAAGCTTAGAAAGTGGCTCAATGTAAATAAATAAAGAAACATGTTTTAAGAAATAAAGGATTTCCCAGTGAAATCAAGTATTTGTAAATTATGGGATTTATACCTATATTATATATAAACGAGCAGTTTTAATAATAATCGATCCTGTTTAAAAAGACTTCCGCTGTCACTAAATTAGATACCACGGGATTTCCTGCCTCGCGGCTCTGGACTGGGTCAAACCGGGGCCGAGGGCAGTGACAGGAAAAGGTGGTATCAGAGCCACTGATTTAAGCTTACTATTGATTTTAGCCTATTAAAATAATTGAGAAATTTAATTGCTATTCTGTGAAAATATGTGTTATTAACTGATTAATTATTGAGTTACAGTATGGGTAAACAAAAGATTTTTGCTATCTACCACAAATTAGATACTACACCCACCGAAAAAGGAACCTCTTCCTCCAAACACCCAGCAGATCTGGAAGAAGGGATTTTTGTCCGTAAAGCAAATTATGAAAATCCTCTTACCCAAGATAAAAGAAATTTGATTCTTAGAAAGGGACAAGAGAAAATAAAGAAACCCCAAGTCAAGAAAGTGAGGTTTAATTCAGAAATCCAGGAATTAGGAAATAGGTCACCTTGGGAAGATACATTAGAGGAAAAATGGGCAAACCTTTATATGCTAGCTACCGTAGCCGAGAATGCAAATCTCTAAACTTTTAATAAAGCCTGGTCTAGTAGAAAAGTAATACCCAGTAAATAAATAAATTATAGTGTGTTCACTTTCCTATAGTCTTTTGTACAAATCCGTATGCAATAAACTTTAATGTTTATTTGTTAAAATTTTGTTCCAAAGTTTTAACATTTACATTTTTGTGCATTTTGCATATATGCCATTCAGCATGACTGAGATATCGGAAGCATTTCAGAATCTCAACCTCTACCCAGTACCAATCGAAGTCTCCCTCGACTTTACTGGTTATATTGCTGACATAGAGGAACCCCTGGAATTCCAAGCTCCACCGCTGGAAAAAGCAAAACTCAAAAAGAAAAGAAGATATGTAGGATGGAGGAAAGTGCGCAGGAGAAAGCCAGCCACTAGGAAACTCCCTAAAATAGAAAACCCTATAAACAAAGGAAAAGGAATAGAAATCGGAGAGAGTTCTAATCCAGCAGAAATAGAAATCCAGAAAGATTTTAAACAAAAAGGAATAGAAATTGGAGAGAGCTCCAGACAAACTGAAGAAATCACATTCCAAGAAGAAATAGACCGTCTACTGGCAAATTGTGATGTCATTAGCCCTATCCATAATAATCTATATCCTTACCTAGAAACCCAACTTCCTGTGAATCTAGAACCAGCTATTCCAGACCCACTAATCCACACTCGACCTTTAGGCCAAATGGAAGAATGGTGGACAAATGACTGGCCATTCGAAAATATCATCAACAGTCCTTATTCATTTCTTCCACAGTTTGATCCAGAACCTATCCCCAATCCTCCAATTAGCAACGAAAACATAGCCGAACTTCGTCTTTGGGGTGAGGAGTTAATTGATACAGGAAATAGGATTAGGGATATTGGAGAAAGGATTACCTGGAAGTACGACGAAAGGGAACGTCGCTACTAAACTATCAGTTGACCAAATAATAGTGGGGTTGGGAAGTATGTCTGTATATTAATAATAATAATTAAATATAACTCTGTAAAATGTGAAATAAAACATTGTAAGATAAACGGTGTGTATGGATGCCTATATAATATATAAAGCAAAATAGAAGTCGAAACATCGACAATTTTGGATATATATCTGTGTTGTAAGATTTTATGTGTTTCTGTGTAATTGTTTTATTAACAATTATTTGATACTAATAGTTATATTTATAATAATTATCAGATGGAAAACGCTAATAACGAACCAATAAATGAGGTTAATCAGTCAGAGCAACATCCAGGAGATCAATATATGACTAGACAAGATATTGAAAATATTGTTGCTCAAGGGATAGCTAATGCTATTCCAGCATTCGTTGCTGCTATAAAGAATCCAATCGAACCGCAACAAATCGTTCCTAGTAAACATACTCAGGAAGATAATTTTAGTCATAGTGTAAATGGAGGCGGCAATCATGACGATAATAATCTACGACAGGCTCCACCTCCTAAGAAAATGAAAGCCGCAACATCTGGTTGCACTTTCAAAGAATTTCTTGCTTGTAAACCTGCTGAATTTGCAGGCAATGAAGGAGCAACTGCAGTACTGCGTTGGTTAGAGAAAACCGAAGCAGTAATTGCAATAAGTAAGTGTTCCGAAGAAGATCAGGTCATGTACGCATCAAACCTTTTCAAAGAAGGAGCGCTTGAATGGTGGAACACGGTGCTACAAGCAAAAGGAAGAAGGATAGCTTATGCTATGAACTGGGAAGAATTTAAAATTCTTGTAGAAAGAAAATACTGTCCTGAATATGAAAAGGAACAGATGGCAAATAAGTTCCTAAACCATCGTATGATAGGCGTAGAGTGTCGCGGTTATACTTCGACATTCTTTGAATATGCTAGAGTGGTACCAACACTGGCTTTGCCAGAACTGGTACTCATTTCTCGCTATATTTGGGGACTAATTAGTGAAATCCGTAACATTGTTAAAGCTGCGAGACCTCGCACTATTGACGATGCTGTGGAATTAGCTAATACCCTAACCGATGAACTAGTGCGAACAAGAGAAGAAGATCGAAAGAAGGAATTGGCTCAAAAGATTACCCAAGGATTTCGTGTGGGTAATGATAATAATCGGTTCAAGAAAAGAGGAACTGGGCAATCCTCAATTCCTCAGTATTGTAGAAACTGCAAAAAGAAGCATTTTGGAAGATGCAAGGGATATTGCAATTTTTGCAAAATTCCGGGGCATCAAGAGGAGAACTGTAGGAAGAAATCCACAATTCGCAACTTGAAGTTTGCACATATGGTTTAGCTAATATAGTAAGAATATTATTCCAGACTGAAAAATTTATTTTTGATAAATTCTAAATTATCAATGATCATTGGAACAAGTATTATTATTGAAACATTTACTCCCCATTACAGTTATTTAGAAACCAAATATTTATCATTTTTGGGTGTGCGATATATATACTGAAATTATTACAACACAACGCACAAAGATGAGATTTAATGACATGTTGGGAATAAATAATATATAGCCATAAATGGGAGATTTCTTATGGGCTTCATTTGCTTATTATAAATCCCAACATGCGGGGGAGATAGAAAACAACTAAAAGTGAAATAAATTTTGAAGTTATCATTGTATTATCTGTATCCTCGAGTAAAATATCTAAAAGATATATATTAAGAAGGAAATTCATCCAAAAAGTTTTGAATTGCTCCAGTTAAAATTAATGTCCAAGAAGGACAAAGACATATTGAAAATCTTATACCAGATGCTAATGCTTTAACTCGAGTTGATATTACAGACAAGCAAAAGGATAATAATAATATGGCTATTGAATCCCGTTTGAAACATGGGAGGCCAGTCGGTTCAAAGGATAAAACATCCTCGAAAAAGAAAAGGCCATGAAAAGGAAATTGGGTTCAAAGGATAAAACATCCTCGAAAAAGAAAAGGCACTGAAAGGGAAATTGACCATAAAAGAAAAAATGGTAAATTCAATTCCCTCAGGAATGAGTAAATGATAAAACCTTCCCTTAGGAAGGAGTGAATGATAATACATTCCCTCAGGAAGAAGTAAATGATTCCAACATAGAACTGTCGATAAATTATGGTCATACACATATATTATGGAATCAAGATGAAATAGAAAGTTTGAAGCATAATAGACCATTTGATTTTTCAAACATTAAATTTCTTGAAAAATAGGAAGTTATTGTACATATGCTTATATTTAACCAAAAAAGGAAATCTCACAAACTAGGCACCTAGCTCGGTTGGCTAGGTGCGCGAAAGGGTGTGGCCTAGACCCGGGTTCGATCCAGGGGACGGCCAGTTTCACCATTTTTACCATACAGATTTAGAAATTTTTCATTAACACATTGCAAGATGAATTATATTTTCCTTTTCATATTCTCCTAAGGTGAAACGAAATTTTTTATACACTTGAGGTATGTAAGGTATAATTTATATTTTTACTAACCCATCGAAACAAGTTTGGTTAGTTTTTGTAAATGCGGGTAATGTAACAAAACACAGTTGTGGATCTTATGATATTTGTTTCCAAAAAGGAACCAGAAGTCTCATATGAAGATCATATAACACTAATCGGAAAAAGATTGCCTACCTAAGGATCAAGCGAAAAATTGTTGTCTATAAAGCTTTGATCAACTTTCAAGGAAGATAGAGACAAGTCACATATACATATTAAAATGAGGGGGAGTACTATACAAGTTGCACTCTTTTTCCCTTCACTAAGTTTTATCCCATTGGGTTTTCTTAGTAAGATTTTTAATGAGGCAACATACCTGACCCAGAAGTATTAGGGGGAGACAATACGCGCTGCACTCTTTTTCCCTTAGCTAAGGTTTTTTCCCGCTGGGTTTTTCTTTAGCAAGGTTTTTAATGAGGCAGTACTTAATTACCCCAAGGTTTGCAAAGTGTCATCCAAGTGGGAGTGTTATGAATAATTAGTGGATGACAACGACGCGCACAGTAAAAGCGCACAGTAAAGGAAATAATTCTTGCACAGTAAAAGCGCACAGTAACTTCAATAATTTCGTTCGAAATTATTGATGCACAGTACAACATAGTTTCTTTCTTTTGTCTATATAAACTCATGTAATATTATAGTTTTGATATACCAAGAAATATATATAAGAAATCCTTTGAAAGTTCTCTCTACTTCTCTTTTATATTTGTAAGCTTTTAGGCTAGTTTTATAACACTACTTTATTTATTAGCAATGTGTTTTTTATCTATAATAATAGTGTTTTTTTTACTCAAAGGTACACAAAGACAATTCATCGAAAGGGTGTAGTAGTTGCTCAAGATTTTATTGCATATATAATTAAGGTGCCTTTATTTTTATGGTGAGTTTTAATTTTACTTATTAATTTGGATGTTGCTATATGTTTTATGAGTTTTAGTTAAACAGTTACATATTTAAACAAGCCTCTTTCTTAACATCTGAAACAATCTTCTCCCTTGCAGCATTCAGTTATTATATTGTGACTACTATACACAAAACTCTTATCAAAATTCAATATGTTTAGTACACAAAAAAGTAAGGGTAAAAGGAAATTGCAAGAGGCTGCCCCTTTCTCTAACACTCCAAGTAGTTCTGCTTGCTCATACAACAAAGTTAGTGATCAATTGTTGCAACAAGGACGTAGACGATCAAAAAGGAGTGACACAAATATATTCAAAAATCATAGTTGCACTCTACACAATACTTCCCCTCAAGTGTCTTCAAATAAATCTTTTTATTTGGACTCTGGTGATTGCGATCAAGTATGTGAACATTGTTTTGCCAAATTTTGGTATGCCGAACGAATAGGCCACTCTTCTACTTAGCATCGTCCTAAATACAACCAATGTTGTAAAGGAGGTCGCGTAAAACTACAACTCCCAGATGAGCCACCATTAAATGTTAAAAATCTATTTGAACGAAAGGACTTCCTTGAAAATATACATTCTTATAATTCCATGTTTTCCATGACATCGTTTGGTGCACATGTAGATGACTCAGTTAACAATGGTTCAAGCCCTTATGTCTTTAAAGTTGAAGGTCAAATATGCCATTGGCTAGGTAGTGTATGTCCACCTTCAAATGAAAAGCCTCGATTTCTATAGATGTATATATACGACACAAAGAATGAAATATCCAATAGGCTTCAATTTTTCGAAAAACATACACATTCACGACTACAAGATGATATTGTACAAACACTCATTCATATATTAGAGAGCACAAATAAAGTAGTCAAACTATTTCGTTCTGCTAGAGACCTTCTTAACAAAAGCAACGTACCTAACTTTAAAATTCACCTTTATAGCTCTCACAATAAACAAAGCTATGGCATGCCAAGGTCAGGATGTATAGGTGCTATTTTATATGAAAATGAATCTTCATCTAATGACTTTGACATTATTATTCGCTCAAAAAATGGCTATCCTCAAGGTATAAGCATATTACACCCTTTATAGATGACGTTGCAATACCCTTTACTACTATTAAATGGGGAACATGGGTGGAGTCCTGATCTTAAGCAATTATCCAATGACAATTGCAGTTGTAAACAATTAACAATGAGTATGTTTCATAGTTATCAGCTTCATGATCGTGATAGCTCATACATGCTTTTGTTAAGAGCAGGCAGATTATTTCAACAATATTTAGTAGATGCATATGTTTGTATCGAACAAAATCGCCTTGAGTACATAAAGGCACATCAAAATGTATTTAGATCTGAATTTCTACAAGGTATACATGACGCAGTAGAAAAAGGTGACACAGAAGGACATAACATTGGAAAGCGTACCTTCCTCCCTTCTTCTTTTACTGGCGGTTCTCGATATATGTATAAACATTATCAGGATGCTCAAGAAATTTGTAGGGTCCATGGCAACCCCCAGTATTTTATTACATTTACATGTAATGTTAAATGGCCGGAAATAGAAAGGTATCTAAGCCAATTCCCATCACTTAATGCACAAGATCTTCCAGATATTATTACTAGAGTTTTCCAAATCAAAGTAGATGCTTTTGTTAACTTCTTAAAAACAGAACGTCCTTTTGGTAAAGTTGCTGCAGGTACTTTAACAATTAGCTCTTACAATTATCTACAAAAAGTTTTGCTCTTCGATTACATTTTCTGTAACATTATTAATCATGTTCATTCCTTTATTTCAGATTTATACACGATCGAATTTCAAAAAAGAGGCCTTCCTCATTGCCATATGTTATTATGGGTCACACAAACACATAGAATAAAGATAGCAGAACAACTAGATAACTTCATAACAGCTGAAATTCCTGACCCTATTGCAGAACCCCAACTATATAAAATTGTCACAAACTTGATGATGCATGGTCCATGTGGCATTGGTAAACCAAATGCACCATGCATGGCTACTGGCTGTTGCTCTAAAAATTTCCCTAAGGATTATGTGAAATCAACAATATTTGACGAAAATGGATATGTTCATTACAAAAGACCTCAAGGTGGACATGTAATTATTAAGAAAGGTGTGACATTAGATAATGGTTATGTTGTACCTTACAACAAAACACTTTGTCTTCTATTTAATGCCCATGTCAATGTGGAATATTGCGGGTGGAGTATGTTGATTAAATATTTGTTCAAGTACATATCCAAAGGTTGTGATCGTATTCAATTCAAGATTACAAGAACACCATCCACTTCAAATGAAAGGAGAAGTCATCAAAATTGCCAAGTAGACGAAATTAAAAATTTCCTAGATGGTCATTTTATATGCCCGCACGAAGCTACTTGGCGGATATTCAACTTCCCAATTCATAATAGAAATCCTCCTGTCCAAGTGTTATCTGTGCATTTAGAAAATATGCAAAACATTAGCTTCAAAGATTCACAACAATTGCAAAATTTGTTAAACAATCCGCTCATAAAGCGCACAACTCTAACAGAATGGTTACGAAACAACCAACTTGATGAAAGTGGTCGTCTCTTTAGCTACTGTTTTGGTTAAAAATCAAGCTAAGATAATGCAACCAAACTTTCTGTTGTGAGGTGTGATGCTTGAATCAATGAACAATGCTAAGGATCACTCAGAAATGAAATTAATAAGTGACACAATGATTTATACGAGGAAAAAGCCCTTGATCAATGAATGATCTCCGGCATAAAAAACCTCGGGTGATGGTAACTACCGATCACCAACTCAAATTAAACAGAAAATGTATTACAACTTCGGATGATAGCGAGCTAGTTACAAGGATCACTATAGTGTAATGTGCAAGAAAGTGTGTAATCGCCGAGCAAACTGTCGAGAGTTGATGAGAGCAGTTACGAGTGTGTGTGTTAAGCTAAAAATAGCCAAGTGTTTTCTATCTAGCTCGCTATCCCCTTTAAAATTAGAAAATATCTAAGCTAATTAAGTTTCCGCATTTCATGCAAGTCTCCCACGACCTCCATAACGTCCATTTCAGTCATGCACGTGCGGAATAAATATGGAATATGCTCTAGGAATATCGCCAAGACCAAGTCGAAGCTCGTACTCCTGCAAAACAACATCATATTCAAAGCAGACAATCGTTAGTGCAAGGATCACTATGATGATCCATGATCCTAATCCTACGATACTTTCTGAGGATCACTAATTCAAACAGAATTGAGGTTCCCTAAGCCCAACAGTAACTGAGGATCACTGATCATTGGAAAATCCCCCCCCCTAACAATTGCCCCCAAAATATAAGGAGTGAAATGTAAATAAACGAGTTGTATTTTCTCGTTCTTATCCATAACAAAGCAACGGATATATAGCCGTTATTTTCTGACTAGCCGTTGCTATCCTGACGTCATTGAAGTGACTATCCTGCAAGATCATGATTATAAATTGAAATTAGAGATAAGGGTTAGGAAGCATTTAAATTCGTGCATTTCATCCTTTAAATCTTCATTCGAAGACTTGATCAGGTACTTCTCTTTCCTTTCTCTCTTCATCTTCTCATTCTGTTTCTTCTTCTTCACCATCGTTATGTCCAAGATGATGCTGAGATCCTCACCAGCTAAGGATCATAAGAAGGACAGTCCCTTGAAGAGCCAAAAGATCATCGAAGACTCTGCAAAGGAACGCTGTTGCTTTACTGATCCACAGATAGATAGGATTCGCCATTGTTTTCTGGCGAACACCGTTTTCAAAACTTTTGATCCCACCGTCCTGAGTGACTATGTTTCTGAAACCTGGGTAGCTTTTCCGGTTACCCCCTTTACAATAGGATACTCGTATCCTTTTCCAAATTTCACCCAATCCTTCTTCTCTCTCACCGGCATCTCCTACATCCAAGCAATGCCAATGATCTGGAGGGTCTTGTATACCCTTGAAAGAATCATTGAGCGTGAAGGTATTGATCTGGGAATGTCGGAATTTGCAGAGATGTATGACCTCGTGAGCCATGGATCTCACCGATATCTACTCAAACATAAACCTGGTGAAGAACACCCCATCTTCAAAGCCACTAAGAATGACACCAACTGGAAACGACGATTGTTCTTTGTCAGAAGGGATTCTATCCCTGATGGAAAGGATCTGCCTAGAAAATGGACCACCCATGGTAGGATAGAGGATCCTGAGAAGGATCATAGGATAACCTTGTTTTTGTTGAGGATCACTAACATCCTTTCGTTTCTATTTTGCAGCTATTACTGTCGCACACCTTATTACAACACCTGCAATGAACGAAAGGCTTGCTGCTTTCCGGAGGCTTGATCCTGCAATAAGATCATTCCAAGCAAATACCCAGGATTCTCAGGAAGTATCCTCAGGCTCTGTTACAATGTCAAGTAAGTATCCCATTTTGTGCATAACTAGATGTTAAAATTAAAAATGAAATAAGGATACTTATCTGTTTTGGGTGTGTAGGTGCTAGAAAATCATCGAAGTCTGCTACTCGCTTCAGTATCACCGATCTCACCACTGTTGGTCCCAGGTCTGGAAGGAAGAAGGCTGCTGCTAGCCCAAGTACTGCCATCCCCAAGGCTACTGCTTCCAAGGGAAAGAAGAGGAAAGCCTCTGAAGCTGACAATCTAGAAGGCCTGCCTTTAATCCGCCACCAGTTCCTTAAGTACTTTGCTGATGTAAGGATCACTGACTTAGCTTAGTTATCCTGCCCATTTGAGGATCATGTGATCCTAAACTTCACATTGTCTTTTTGCAGAAATTTGCTGAAATCGAGGACTACGTAGGCAATGTTGAAGAGGTTGAGCAAAAGTGTTTGGACCTCCAGAAGATCATGCTAGCCAAGGATCAGAAGATTGCCTCCCTCGAAAAAGATGTCAATCTGGTAAAGAGGGAACTTGTCCTAGCTCACATCACTGCTGACCAAGAGAAGACTGAAATCACCAATGATGCCAAAGTCTCCGCTGCCATTGCTATGTACAAAACCCAGTTGCAGATGACCCAAGAAGCTCTGGATCCTGACTTTGACAAGAGCAGCTGGGACGTAGAGGGCTGGAAGGCAAGGTTGGCTGAGCTAGATGACGAAGAAGAGGCTGGTGAGGTCTTAGAAATTGAGGCGAGTGGAAGTGGAAAGGATCATGCTGATGCTGGTGATGCTGGTGGTGATGCAGTAAAGGTGTAAGCTGCTGAAATGGGCGATGATGGATATTTCTAGACGCGGCCGGAGCCCATTTTTTTTAGGACTTGGTAGTTTTATTTTGGTTATGGTGTTTTGAAACAATGATGGGTTGTATTTGAACAATAGTTTCTAGGGTTATGGATCATGGATCCTCAGACAATAGGTAGGATAATGGGTGGTGGATGGATCCTCTGTTTGGGGGATGAAGCCACTCGTTATCCTTCCGCCTTAATTTCCTGCACTATCAAGACCCGTAAACAATGGACACCCTTTGCCAAACCATGTGGACGGGCCACGTTTTGCTGGTAGAAACGTGGGTTGGCAATTTTGACAACCTTAAAGGGTTTAATGTTTTGTGAATAAAATAACTTTAACTTTTTGGCTTTTTCTCGTGTTGTTATCCTTGTGAATACTTTACTTTTCAATTGTTGTGTTATACATTTTGTCTGAATTTATTAAGCAAAGAAGAAAAATTTAATAAATATTCTCAAAAAGTTTAGGATATGATCAAGGATCACATATCCTATAGTCAACAATTTCTGAAAACTAGTGTAATTTAAGGATCATAAGTTCAGTTGTTAGAGGATAAGGGTAACTCAGATGAGTAATGAATAAAATCAAAATAGTTAAGGATCATACCTAAGAATCCAAGTTAGGATCCTAACCATTAACACTTATATTCAGGTTAACCAAAAGACAAACCTTAGTAGAAGGTAAGGATCAAGGATCCTTGGTCATTTAGCTCCAAAAATCTGAAATAGGATACAACTTGGGACTAAGCCAATATAAGATAAGAGTTAGTAACTGGGGACAAGCCCAACAATTATGGGGACAAGCCCAAAGGATAACTGGGGACAAGCCCAAAGGATAACTGGGGACAAGCCCAAAGGATCGTGTGTAAACTGGAGTATGGCCCTCACTGGCGACTATCCAAACTTAGTGACATGAAAATGCCAAAACCTTAGCTAACGTGAAAACGTTAGAAACCTTAGGAACGGATGTATGGTACGTCTACCATTATACGTAGGATCCTGGATATAGCCAGTACAATGAAATTGTCAGCCCCTAAAGCGAGTACTGGTACCATTGCCATGAACTATACCAGGATCATCGTGCGCTACTGGCGAAACTGGGGACAGGCCCAAACTGGGGTCAAGCCCAAATAACTGGCGTCAAGCCCATATAACTGGATACTTATGTGGATACTCAATCCTTTGTTAAGGATACCTGAACCTTCAAAACTCAGAATCAAGTGAAAGGAGGATAAAGGATGCAGGATCCTTATCCTTATATAAGATAACTAAAGAATGAAATAGTTTGAGATTAGAATATTACCACAATGAGGATCATCTGTCCTGTAAGGGTCCTTCAAGGATACTTGTTAGGTAAGGATCATGGATCCTTATCACATGAAGTATTTTTTTCAAGTGGACAGCATTCCAGGCTCTTGGTACCAAATCACCTTCCATTGTTAGCAATCGATATGCCCCCTTTCTTGCCTCAGCTTCAATCAAGTAAGGGCCTCCCCACTTTGGTGCCAACTTTCCATCAGCAGGATTGGTGGTATTCTGAAATGCTTTCCTTAACACCATATCACCAACTTGGAATTTCCTGATCCTGATATTTTTGTTGTAAGCTCCAGCCATCCTTTGTTGATAACTGGCCATCCTTATCCTTGCCAAATCCCTGAGTTCTTCTATAGTATCCAGATCTCGAACCAAGTTTTCAGCATTTTCTTCAAGATCACGAATGCTTGTTCTTGCAATAGGAACCACCATCTCTGTATGGATCACTGATTCTGCCCCAAATACCAAAGAAAATGGAGTTTGGCCAGTGACATTCTTGGGAGTTGTCCTATCAGCCCAAAGTACATAAGGTAGTTCTTCTGCCCATTTTCCTTTCTTGGATCCAAGCTTCTTCTTCAAATTTTTGATGATGATCTTGTTGGATGATTCTGCCTGACCATTAGCTTGTGGGTGGACTGGTGTTGATGTTATCATCTTAATCCCCCAACTGTCACAAAAGTTAGTAGTTCTACTCCCAATAAATTGGGATCCATTATCACAAACACTTTCAGAAGGGATTCCAAATCTAGTAATAATGTTTCTTTTAATAAAGGATATCACTTCCTTTTCTCTGACTTGAGCAAAGGCTTCAGCCTCTATCCACTTGGAGAAGTAATCAGTCATAGCAAGCATAAATACTTTTCCACCAGGCGCCTTAGGAAACTTACCAACTATATCCATTCCCCATCTCATAAATGGCCATGAAGAGGATATAGGATGCAAAAGCTCTGCTGGTTGATGAAGGATATTACTATGTCTCTGACAAGGATCACACTTCTTGGCATATTCCACAGCATCCTTCTTCATAGTAGGCCAATAGTATCCTGTCCTCAGGATCCTTGAGAATAATGCCCTGCCCCCAGTATGGTTTCCACAATCTCCTTCATGGAAATCCTTTAGGACTTCTTGGATTTCAGGATCCTCAATGCACCTTAAATATGGTCCTACAAGAGATCGTTTATACAACATATTATTCAATATTGTAAATTGAGATACCTTGATTTTGAAAGCCCTAGGGTTTTCTCCTGTAGGAATCTCTCCATGTGGTATGTATCTCATGATTGGGAGGATCCATGATCCTGAATGAGATTGAGTATCATCACTAGGGATGATTGCAGAATCCTCTCCTATCTCCATAACTACATGATCCTTGATAGCAGGGGTCAGGATATGGATAATATGGATCTTGATATCCTCCGGGATCTTCAAGGATGATCCTAGATTGGCTAATGCATCAGCCTCTGCATTCTCTTCCCTTGGTACCTGTGTCAAACTAAAGGAAACAAAAGAGAGTGCCAATTCTTTGACTATCTCTCAAGATACCCGATCCTCATATGCTTGGCAATTTGCAAACCAGCTATCAAGGCTTCATATTCAGCCTCATTGATGGTAGTTTGAAATTCACAAGCAATGGAGTGGGGTATTATGTCCCCCTGTGGTGATTTTAGTAGTATTCCAAGTCCTGTTTCTTTAACATTAGAAGCACCATCAGTGAAGAGTATCCAAGGATCCTTAGTTTCTTCTAGCTGTTGGACCTCTAACTCAGCTTCCTTTTGCAAGTCACTACTAAAATCTGCCACAAAGTCAGCTAAGGCCTGGGATTTAATGGCAGTTCTAGGCTCATATCTTATATCATAAGCACTAAGCTTCACTGCCCACTTAGCCATCCTTCCTGACATTTCAGGTTTCCTGAGAACATTCTTAATTGGAAAATTAGTCTTAACAATAATTGCATGAGTCTCAAAATAATGTCTTAATTTAGTAGATGCCATAATTAATGCAAGGATAAGTTTCTCTAAGTGTGAATACCTGGATTCAGCATCAAGTAAACTCTTACTTACATAATAAACAGGATGTTGTGTACCTTGGTGATCCTTAACAAGGACCGCACTTACTGCTTTTGAGGATACCGCTAGGTATAAGGATAATATATCCCCCTTTTCTGGTTTCATCAAGGCGGGGGCTGAGGATAGGTAATCCTTAAGAGCTTTGAGGGCACTTTCATGCTTCTCAGTCCATTCAAATTTCTTGTTCTTCCTCAAGATGTCATAGAATTCCTTGCATTTTTCTGAGGATTTGGATATGAACCTGTTCAAGGTTGCGATCCTGCCTGTCAATCTTTGCACATCCTTGGCATTGGCAGGAGATTTGATTTTCACAATAGCCTTAATCTGCTCTTGACTTGCTTCAATGCCCCTTTTTGTCACCATATAGCCTAAGAATTTACCTGCTTTAACACAAAAATGACACTTGGAAGGATTTAGTTTCATATTAAATTGATCTAAGATATTGAATGCTTCCTCCAAGTCTTTAAGGTGATCCTCAGATTTCTTGGACTTAACCACCATATCATCTATATAGACTTCCATAGTGTGTCCAATTTGTTCCTTGAACATCATATTGACTAGCCTTTGATAAGTAGCACCTGCATTCCTTAGTCCAAATGGCATAGCAATATAACAATATATACCAGTTGGGGTCATAAAGGCTGTATCCTCTTGATCAGATGGTTCCATATGAATTTGTTGAAATCCAGATGAAGCATCCATAAAAGTCAACAACTCATGACCTGCGGTAGCATCCACCATGGAGTCAATGTGGGGTAGTGGGAAAGGATCCTTGGGACATGCCTTGTTTAAATCAGTAAAATCGACACATACCCTCCACTTTCCATTTTTCTTTTGAACAACAACCACATTGGCTAACCACCTTGGATACTTAACCTCTCTTATCATACCTGCCCGAAGTAGTTTATCTACCTCTTCCTGGATAATAGCATTCCTTTCAGGAGCAAACTTCCTCCTCTTCTGATGTATAGGCTTGAATGACCTGTCAATGCCAAGCTTATGAGTAATTATATCCTTAGATATACCTGTTATGTCTTCATGCTTCCAGGCAAAGGTAGTTTTCCTTCTTTTAAAGAAGGATACTAGATCCTATTCAATGTCGCTAAGGATCCCTGATCCTATGAAGATCTTGGATTCAGGATCATGAGGATCCATGAGGATTTCTTTTACATCCTGCTCTCTTGCCTCCAAGACATCTCTTGAAGGATACTTTAATTGCTATTGCTCCCTTGGTCTTGAGGCTGGCTTCATTGATGAGGTATAGCAATTCTTAGCTTCTTGTTGATCGCTCTCAATTTTCACCACTCCCCATGGACTAGGAAGCTTCACGCACTGATGATAAGTAGATGGGACTGCCTTCATGTCATGTATCCATGGCCTGCCAAGGATAACATTACAACAAGATAAGCAATCTATAACACAAAACTTCTTATAAGAATGGAGTCCTTCAATATAGATATGGAGTTTGATGCCCCCCAGTGTGTTCTTGGTTTCCCCACTGAATCCCACAAGGACTGAGGATCTTGGGATAATATCAGACTCCGGGATATTCATCTTCTTGAGGACATCAAGCTGAATGATGTTCACAGAGCATCCTCCATCTATAAGGATCCTGCGAACAAAATGATTAGAAATAAACAGGGTAATAACAAGACTATCATGATGAGGATCCTGAACATCAAGACGATCATCCTCATCAAAAGTTATGATCTTATCCTCGGTGACAATGGACGTCCGTATGGGTCTGTCTCCATTATCCATCTTGGTTTCCTTGGCATGTCTTTTGGCTGCTGAGAAGGAAGTACCACAAATGTCTGATCCGCCGGATATGAAGTTTATAACTTGTGCATCTGCTGGAGGAGCAGGAGCCTTTTTCGGGATCCTTTCAGGATCCTGGATCCTTGACTTCTTTCGTCCCAATAGCTCTTTCAAATGCCCCTTGCTTAACAAGTAACCAATTTCCTTTCTAAGTGCAATACACTCTTCAGTGAGATGCCCGAAATCCTCATGATATGCACACCACTTGGACTTATCTTTTTGTAGCAGTTGGTTTATCACTTTTTCTCGGCCACCTAGCTTTCTCACCTAGATTCTGCATTGCAAGGATTAGTTCATTGTTATCAACAGAAAAACAGTATTCAGAAATGGGAGGACAATCCTCATCATCCTCTTCCAGTTCCACTGCTTGCACATTTTGGTTGTCAGACTTGTTGTAGGACTTGAACTTGTTATTCTTAAAGTAGGATCCTTGCTTTTCCTGTTTTGAGGATCCTGTCAATCTCTCCTGGATCCTTTGTCATCCTCTAGACGGATGAACCTAAGGGCCCTGGTTCTTACTTCATCAAGATTCCTGCATGGGGTCATAACAAGATCATCATAGAATAAGGAATCCCTAAGAAATCCCATTTTAATGGCTTCTACAGCCGTGGCTATATCCAGGTTAGGGATATCTAAGGATTCTTTACTAAATTTAGTGATGTAATCTCTAAGTGATTCATTTTGACCTTGTGTTACCCTATATAGATCACTAGTTAATCGTTCAAACTTTCTACTACAAGAGAATTGACTATTAAACAAATTAACTAGATTGGAAAATGAAGTAATAGAGTAAGGGGGAAGACTTAGCAGCCATTTAAGAGCAGATCCTGTGAGTGTGGATCCAAAACCCTTGCATAGACATGCTTCTTTTAACCTCTCAGGAATTGGATTGATCTCCAACCTCTCCCTGTACTGAGCTATATGCTCCTCTGGATCTGTCGAACCATCATACAGCTTCATGGAAGGTATCTGGAATCTTTTGGGTATCTCAGCATCACATAAGGGTGGTGCAAAGCGAGATATCCTATGGCTACCATCTGCGATCTCAGGAATGGGTTTAACCACTCCTGGTACGCTGGATATCATATCCTTAAGCTTCTGTAGCTCCCTAGCCAGAGCCTGATTGATACCTGTATCCTGCATAGAGCCATGGTTAGTGTTATATGAATTATTGAAAGTGTTACCTCCCATTGGATTCATGTTTGGAATTCCGGATGTGAATCCATGTTGACGGGACTCTGGTATGATCGAAGGACCAGATGTAGCAATGGTCTGCATTGGTATGAAGTCTCCTTGATGAACATCTGTGTTTGGAGGCTGCATACTTCTTAAGAATCCTTGATCCTGAAAGATGTTGGATCCTTGGAGCTGAGACGATCCTTGAACCTGAAAGGATCCTTGGGGCAGAGAGGATCCTAAAAACTTGGAGGATCCTGGAGCCATGGAGGATCCTTGAACCTGGGAGGATCCTGGAGCCATGGAGGATCATTGAACTGTGTGCATTCCTAAATATCCTCCTGAGCTGATGAAGGATCCCTGATGCTGAAAAGAGGATCCCGATGGCTGAGAGCAGGATCCTTGAGGCTGGAAATAAGAGCCAAATGCCTGACTCATAGTTGTTGTTCCATAACGTCTTTCTGATGGACCACTTTGGTACTGGATGCCCGGAACTGCCGATTGTAGGGTAGTTACAACTGGAGTGTCAAAATTCAATGACCTAGGTATCAGAGGAGAATGATCTTCCACTGATTTCTTCTGTTTCTTGATCTCAGCGATCTCCCGGAGGATCCTTTCGTTGGTTTTGTCCTGCTCTTGTGCGTGATTCCTCATCTGCAAAATCAGAGTGTAAAGATCATTAGTAGTAGGATTAGAAGAAACAGAAGAAGTTGGTGGTTTTGTGAAAATGGGGGTTTGTCTCTTCGCAGCATTTTCAGCATTCTTCTGGGATCCAGAAGGTGGTGGAGGCAAAGGTGGAACGCCTTGTGAAGAACTGATTGCCGGCATTGAACTTGAAGTGTTCTTCACTGAGGAAGCCATCTGCTTGGTTGTAATGAACCGAAATGACCACAAAAATATGAATCTTCTTAGGAATGAAGCACCAATTGCCCCACGGTGGGCGCCAAACTGTTTTGGTCAAAAATCAAGCTAAGATAATGCAACCAAACTTTCTGTTGTGAGGTGTGATGCTTGAATCAATGAACAATGCTAAGGATCACTCAGAAATGAAATAAATAAGTGACACAATGATTTATACGAGGAAAAAGCCCTTGATCAATGAATGATCTCCGGCATAAAAAACCTCGGGTGATGGAAACTACCGATCACCAACTCAAATTAAACAGAAAATGTATTATAACTTCGGATGATAGCGAGCTAGTTACAAGGATCACTAGAGTGTAATGTGCAAGAAAGTGTGTAATCGCCGAGCAAACTGTCGAGAGTTGATGAGAGCAGTTACGAGTGTGTGTGTTAAGCTAAAAATAGCCAAGTGTTTTCTATCTAGCTCGTTATCTCCTTTAAAATTAGAAAATATCTAAGCTAACTAAGTTTCCGCATTTCATGCAAGTCTCCCACGACCTCCATAACGTCCATTTCAGTCATGCACGTGCGGAATAAATATGGAATATGCTCCAGGAATATCGCCAAGACCAAGTCCAAGCTCGTACTCCTGCAAAACAACATCATATTCAAAGCAGACAATCGTTAGTGCAAGGATCACTATGATGATCCATTAAGAGGTACACCGGAATATTTGTCACGGCCCCAGCCCCGGTTTGACCCGGTCAGGAGCCGCGGGACAGGAACTCGTGGTATTTGATTGATGCGACAGCGGAAGATTTTAACAGGATCTTTTAAAAGCTTGAAATGCCCGATTATTTTATTTCATAAATCGGGATAAACCCCGTGATTTACAATAGAGGAATTTTACTAGGAAATTCCCTGATTTATTAAAACATGTTTATTCATTTTAACTGAGCCACCTCTTCAAGCTTGTTAGTGCTCCGTAGCACGTTTTTCTTGATTTACAGCAGGTCGCCTGAAACATGTTTTAAAAATATTTTTGTCAGCGGGGAAATACTGGTGAATCATTCATTTTGACAAAATGACACGTAGTTATAAATTACAGCATAAGAGCGATTACAATGGCTTCTATCTTATTTTTATATGGCGCCTTGTCACCCGTGTGACGATGGTCATACCACTATTGGGTCCCACCCCAAGTAGTGATGTTTATCACGGTGAGGATTTATTAGCCTAACCCGTGAGAAATTAGTAATGTGCACAATACCCCACTTGCCAGTGATTCAAGATAACCAAGACTTAATCCCTGTAATTATGACTTTTGAAAATAATTTGAGTATTGTAAAACATTGTTGATAAAAAGAGAATGACTCACATTGCAGATTTAACGGGCAGAGTTTAAGCCTACAGTTTTAGCCTTGTAACCTAATTTAATAACATGCACACGAACTAGGTCAGTAACTAATACAACATTTACGATAACTCACGAGATTAAACCCTTCACAACGAGCGACAAAGTGCAATACTTAAACATCCATCGGATTTATGACGAATGACAACGTATAAACCCAATTTGAGCAGCACTTAAACATTCATCGGATAGTTTCAATCGATCGGACATTGAATCGTAGCAGCGATCGAGTTATTACCCTGTTATCGCGGCAGCGTTTCGTGTCAGTGTGTGTTTTTATAGTATTTGGACAATATCTCAGTGCCTGAATCGAATTTTAACGTCGAACGAACGCAGAATTCTAAGTGCCAATGCCCTCTATTTATACTGGAAAATGGGCTCCCTCGCGTGGCGCGAGGCCCTGTCGCGTGGCGCGAGGGGTGCCACCCTACCATAGGGTAGCCCCGTGTCCCAGTAGGCTTGCTGAGTTGGTCGTTCGTCAAATTTCGAATTACACGTAAAACTGTGTTGATATTATCAACTAGGGTTTTACCCCCCTGAGTTTTAGGGGCCCTGATCCTGATTCCGATTGTTCTGAAAATTTTGGGGTTTCTGCAGGATCACTTGGGGTCTCAATTAGGGTTTCCTATTGGGCAATTAAAATAATAAATAGGACTTTTTGATGAGAGTTGTTACATCCTCCCCACCTTAATAAAATCTCGTCCTCGAGATTTACTGGAATAAGTAGGGATACTTTCGCTTCATTTCTGATTCCAACTCCCAAGTGTATTCAGGTCCTCTCTTTGAATCCCATTTAACTTTGACCAGCACTAGTCGTTTGTGCTTGAGAAACTTGATCTTTCGATCTTCTATTTGAAGCGGTTTCTCTACGAATTTTAACTTTTCATTTACCTCTATGTCTTGAAGAGGTACTACCAGAGATTCGTCAGATAGACATTTCTTGAGGTTGGATACATGAAATACGTCATGTACCTCAGCTAACTCTTCTGGTAGTTGTAAGCGATAGGCAACTGGTCCTATACGTTGGATCACTGAAAATGGTCCTACATATCTTGGACTTAGCTTTCCTTTCTTACCGAATCGAACTACTCCTTTCCAAGGAGAAACTTTCAAGAGTACCTTGTCTCCAACTTGGAACTCTAGTGGCTTGCGTCGATTGTCGGCATAGCTCTTTTGACGATCTCGAGCAGTCTTTAGTCTTTCCTTGATTTGAGTAATCTTGTCGGTGGTTTCTTGTACTATTTCAGGACCTGATAATTGACTTTCTCCTATTTCTGCCCAGCAAACCGGAGTTCTACACTTACGTCCGTATAATGCTTCGAATGGGGTAGCTTCGATGCTTGCATGATAACTATTGTTATAGGAGAATTTGATCAAAGGTAGGTGGTCGTCCCAGTTTCCACCAAAATCTATTACACATGCCCGGAGCATGTCTTCCAGGGTTTGTATCGTCCTTTCACTTTGCCCATCTGTTTGTGGATGATATGCAGTACTTAAATTTAGTCGGGTTCCCATTGCTTCTTGGAAACTTTTCCAGAAATGGGAAGTGAAATGACTATCCCTATCTGATACAATGGAGAGTGGAACTCCATGTAAGGACACTACTTCGTCTACATACAACTTGGCTAACCTTTCCATACTAAAGGTTTCTTTCATGGGTAGAAAATGAGCTGACTTGGTTAATCGATCCACAATTACCCAAATCGCATCATTCCCTTTTCTGGTTTTGGGTAACTTTGTAACAAAGTCCATTGTTATGAGTTCCCATTTCCATACAGGCATTTCTAACTGTTGAAGTAGACCCAAAGGTTTCTAGTGTTTTGCCTTGACTTGTGAACAAGTAAGACACTTAGAAACATATCTAGCTATGTCCTTTTTCATTCCTATCCACCATAAATTATTTCTTAAATCTTGGTACATTTTATTGTTTCCTGGATGCATGGTATACCTAGATTTATGAGCTTCTTCTAGAATCTTATCTCTTAATTCTCCCTGCTTAGGTACCCAAATCCTTTTCTTATGAATCTCCAAATTCCATCATTTCCTTGCTCTAATTCTTTTATTCGTCCTTTCATTCCTTCAGCATTGTCCTTGATTGCTGTTTCCTGGACATTCTTTAGTTGTTCCATTAAATCTAACTGTAGATTTAATCTCAGAGCACGGACTCGTCGTTGTTTCTCATGATACTTACGACTTAAAGCATCTGTAACTACGTTTGCCTTTCCTTCGTGATATTGAATATCACAGTCGTAATCACTTAGGATCTCCATCCATCTTCTTTGCCTCATGTTTAATTCTTTTTGCCCAAATATGTATTTTAAACTCTTATGATCCATATAGACAGTAAATTTACTTCCATACAGATAATGTCTCCAAATCTTAAGGGCAAAAATTATGGATCCTAACTCTAAGTCATGAGTCGTATAGTTTTCTTCGTGCTTTTTCAATTGTCTTGAGGCATACGCAATTACCTTCTTGCGTTGCATTAGCACACATCCTAATCCTAATTTTGAAGCATCACAGTATACTTAAAAATCCTCTGTTCCTTCTGGCAAGGCTAGGATTGGGGCATTTGTCAACTTTTGTTTCAAAATTCTAAAAGCCTCTTCTTGCCTAGGTCCCCATTCAAACTTAACTGTTTTACAAGTTAGCTTAGTTAATGGTACAACTATTTTAGAAAAATCCTAATAAATCGTCTATAGTAACCAGCTAATCCTAGAAAGCTTCTAATTTCCATAGCTGATTGTGGAACCTTCCATTTGGTAATTTCTTCTATTTTAGCAGGATCTACGTGAATACCTTCGTGATTCACCATGTGTCCTAAAAATTGCACTTCTTGTAGCCAAAATTCACACTTCGAGAATTTGGCATAAAGCTCTTCCTTTCTTAACAAAGTTAAGAGTGCATGCAGGTGCTGACAGTGTTCATCTTGGCTTTTGGAATAAATAAGTATATCGTCGATAAAGACAATTACAAATTTATCCAAATATAGTTTACAGATTCTATTCATCATGTCCATGAATGCTGCAGGTGCATTCGTTAATCTGAAGGGCATGACTGTAAACTCGTAATGACCATACCTAGTTCTGAAAGCAGTTTTAGGTATGTCTTCTTCTTATACCTTTAATTGATGATATCAGGAGCGTAAATCGATCTTAGAAAAGTATCTAGCTCCTTGAAGTTGATCAAAGAGGTCATCGATCCTAGGTAATGGGTATCGATTTTTAATTGTAACCTTATTTAATTCCCTATAATCAATACACATTCTCATTGACCCATCTTTCTTTTTCACAAACAACACTGGTGCTCCCCACGGGGATGAACTAGGTTGTATGAATCCTTTACTTAGCAATTCATCTAGTTGTTTCTTTAATTCTAACATTTCGGTGGGTGCTAACCGATAAAGTGCCTTGGCTATCGGTGTAGTTCCGGGAATTAGATGAATCATAAATTCTACTTGTCACACCCTGGCTTTGCGGAAGCGTGGTTATTTTGGTGTGACTTCTTAATACCATAGCTTAACCATAACAAGCTATATGAAATAAAAACCATGCAAGATCATCCATTAAAATAAGTTTGAAGAGTAAAGAACCACAACATTGTCTTAACGGATATCACATCCTAACAAACATAAACAGTATTCAAAAGACACAACACCAACAAGAAATAAACACAGCTTAAGAACTGTGACTCGTCCAGGAAAAAGTCACATCCCTTAAACTCGGATGACCTCGAAACTAATGCAGCGGGAAAACGTGTCATACCGCGCCAGATCCTTTAATTCCCTGAAATACATGTAAGTTGAAAAATCAACAATAATGTTGAGCGAGTTCATGTGTAAGTGGGTATGTATAAACCTTTGTAAACAAGTCTGTATCTATGAAAATCCCTGGTATGTAGCAATTAAGGAAAAAAGAGATCGATTAATGTGTAGCTAATACATTAATAAGTGACATGGACTAGGAAGCACTCAAACCTGTAACGCGTATTTCATACCGGTCCTTCCGGCGGAACGACATAGTCACCACATGCAGCCGCACGCTGGCCCATGTGTGGGGCTCGCAACACCCGATAGATCTATCACTCATGCCTCTCAGTCCTTATACAAGGATTAGTGGTCTTACGATAATAGCCTATCCATTCACGTGATCTAGTAGTAAATTCCTTAGCTAATCATACCGTGTAAGTAAAAGTTCGTAATCATAGTAACATGTATTTCACCCCCGCAGTTTAGAAAACTGAAAACAGTTAAGAGAAAAGGGGCACATGAACTCACCGAAGTGCGTCTCTAAAAAGTATCTCCCAGAAAATCTGCTGTGCGACGACCTACACGTACTAACTTCTATTAGACGGACGGCCGTGCCTTAGTTTAAGGTTTAATGTCTTTGGGAAATAGTTAGGCAACTATTTCGTGTTTGCACTTCGTAATTATTTTGTAAATATATTCCTTCCCAAGGATGGGGGATTTAATACATGCGTGTTCGTATAACTTCGAAATATATTATTAAGTCTCACTTAACCAAATATATTTTATTTCATTTGTCTAAAATACTTTATTCCCAAAATATAAACATTTTTCCCAAAAATATTATATTTTATTCCATCTAATTTTCCAAAATAATACTTTTGTCAAAATACGCGTTTAAGAGTATTTTCTGAAAATACGTAAGTTACGGATAAAGATCGGGTGGTAATAGTAATACCGTTGTAACTTAATATTTATTGTGAAGGCGTTAGAATTATTTTGGAGTCGTTAATATTTAGTAATATTATTTTTACCCTAAAAATAATATTTGTATGGTTCACAAAATAATCATAAAAATCTCACAAGTGTTGTTATGAAAATATATATTCTAAATATATATTTTAGCAAGTTTTATTTGTGAAAATCCCACCTCCGACACTTAGAAATTTTGTAATAAAATCATGGCGAAATTTATTTGGGAAAAATAAGTTAAAAATTATATTCATAACACTTGTGATAAAAATATTTCTAAGTGTTAGGTTTTTGGAAAAATTTCGCCAGAGTTTCCCCTGTAACTGGAGGTGGCCACGCTTTCAAGCGTATCATTTTCTTTTATAAATTCAACAACTATTTTCTCCATCGACAACAACCAATATTCCAACATTATACTAGTTCAAAAATATCACGAACGCATGAACTTGTGGGTTGTGTAAAAGTGTGTAGTAACTTCCCATTATTTTTAATAGATCTTTCTACTTTTATAAATGAAATCGGTTTCTCGAAATTCTTATTTTTACAGAAATGCATTTGTACATCTTCTAGTCAAAATTTCAAAAATAATTCTTTTGTTAAAACTTTTTGTCACACAAGTGTCTACACACTTGTGTGTTTACAAAAATCACCTTTGTTTAGGAAAGATCCGGCTTTAAAAATAATGATTTCTTTTGACACCTGGTCCTTTGAAAATACCACTTGTAGATCCGTAGATCTACTAGTTTAGAACTCCATTTTATAAGAAAAATTGTTTTTACACAAGTTCATGGTTATAAGTAGTAGTGTTCTTCATCTAACCACTTTTTCCACTAAAACATACACTAGGTCATGTCCCATGAACATGACTTAGTCGGGTTAGATGACGATCCGAACTAACACTAGCATAAAACAACACTAAATAATCATAACAAAACAAGTCTTATAAGTTTTACACCAATATTCATCTATCACTTTGTTTATATTATTTTAGTAGACTTTAAATTTTGTTCTTACATGTTCATAAATTCCAACCGTCAAAATTCTTATTAACCACTTTAGAATGGATCAAAAAGGCGTTTAAAGTCACTTACTACTAGCTCGAGGCTAGGGAAGAAACAAGACGAAAAATGGGCGGTTAATAGCGTTGTGGTGAGGTCCTCGCGATTCCGTAAGCACCGAGCCTCCTTATGCGTGACCCTTCTCCTTTGTATGTAAATAATGTGGCTAGAATAAAATTGAATGTGGGTGGATGTGATTTGTTGAGTTCGGCCGTGAGTATGGCAAGAGGAAAGAAATCAATTTTTTTTTTTTGAAGTGTTAAAGTGAGATAGTGGTGACTTCCTTGTACACTTTTATAATATCCAATCAAGAATTTTGACCAAAGGATATTATGTAGGTTAGATATTAAGCATGGGCTAATATAAAAATCAAAGACTTGTGGTGGTGGATGTTCCCTAGGGGGGAACGACGGTTTGGGGGGTTGGGGTTGGCAATTGGATTTCAATTATATAAGTTAAGTTATATTTAGTTATTTAGGTGTCTAAATTAATTATTAGGAGTGTTGTAATTTGTAACGGGTGTTAGGGTACTCGGGGACCCTAACTAGCTCAGAAAAAGAAAAATAATGTCAATGACAATAATTTTTAGTGTCCCGGGTGAAGTCCGGTTGTTCGGTTAGATATTAATCCGTTAATGTGCTAAATAAATATTTAAAGTGTCATTAATATTATTTTTAGTGACACAATTTATTCCCGACACTTTGGAAAGTGCCTAGTAATATTTTTCCAACTTTTTTGCACTTTACTAGTTTAGATAAATGCTGAATTTTTATTTAAAGTGCAGAATTTTGTACTCAAAGTACGTTTTAGGCACATCCGGTCACTATAATTATCACCTAGTGACGCAGTTCTACAATCCTCACCTCCCTACACTCCCTACTAGTATAGTAAACTATTCCCGGCTCATACTGGCCTTAGAGACAGTGTCTGTCTGATGCTGGTTATATCAGCATGTTTAATGGGTATCCCGTATAGTGTGCTCACTGTGCTTTTTTTTTTGTGCATCAAGGTTGTCACTGATGTTTGTGTAAAAATAATAGAGTGACAGTATAAAATGTGATGCATGAGTATGTATGTATCAGAAATCAGTAAGCAGTTTAATCACAGTTGTAAGCAAGCACAGTAGTTAAGCAGTAATTAAATATTAATTAATTCGTACGGATACCTGGTTTGGTGAGGGTTGTCACATTCTCCCCCCGTTAAAGAAATTTCGTCCCGAAATTTAAGTTCTGCTTCTATTTGCAGGGGTCCTTGGAAATAAATGGGGGTACTTCTCTTTCATCCTATCCTCACGTTCCCACGTGAATTCAGGTCCATGCCTAGCATTCCAACGAACTTTGACGAGTTTGACACTAACTTTCCAATCTGTGACCTCAACAGGTTCTTCAGTGAAGTGGAGCGTGTCATCGATATGAACTTCATCAGCAGGAATGATCACTGTATCTTGTGTTGGATTTTTTTTCTCAAATTGGATACATGGAATGTATCGTGAACACCATGGAGTTTAGCAGGTAGGTCCAACTTGTAGGCTACAAGCCCAATCCTTTGCAGAATTCTGAAAGGGCCAATGTAACGCGAATTCAACTTTCCACGCTTTCCGAAGCGTGCCACACCCTTCCAGGGTGAAACTTTCAATAAAACCATATCTCCAACTTGGAATTCCAAATGTTTCCGGTTTGGATCTGCATAGGCTTTCTGTCTTTCGCGAGCCGCTTCGATGCATTTTCGAATCTGCGCAATCTTGTCTGTCGTCTCTTGGACGATTTCGGGACCAACAAGCTGCCTATCACCTGCGTCAGCCCAACATAGGGGTGATCGACACTTGCGTCCGTAAAGAGCTTCAAATGGCGCGGCTCCAATACTGGTGTGGTAGCTGTTGTTGTAGGAAAATTCGGCCAAAGGTAAATGCTTATCCCAGCTACCACCAAGATCCATTACACATGCTCTCAGCATATCCTCCAATGTCTGAATAGTTCTTTCACTTTGGCCATCAGTTTGCGGATGAAATGCAGTACTTAGGTTCAATTGCGAGCCAAAAGCTTCTTGGAAGGATTGCCAAATCCTTGATACAAATCTCCCATCTCTATCAGAGATAATCGAGAGAGGCACTCCATGACGTGCAACAATTTCTCGCATGTATATTTTCGCAAGTTTACTCGTATTGTCCTTCTCCTTGATTGGCAAGAAGTGCGCGGACTTTGTTAGGCGGTCAACTATCACCCAAATAGTATCATGACCTCTTGGCGTTCTTGGCAACTTTGTAATAAAATTCATGGAGATTTGTTCCCATTTCCACTTGGGAATCTCAGGTTGTTGCAGAAGTCCTGAAGGCTTCTGGTATTCCGCTTTCACCTTAGCACACGTTAGACACTTGCTCACATAAACAGCAACATCGCCCTTCATCCTAGGCCACCAATAGTAATCCTTGAGATCTTGGTACATCTTATCCGCTCCTGGATGGATAGAGTACCGCGATTTGTGAGCTTCATCAAAAACAACTTTCCTTAAACCACCAAACAGAGGAACCCAAATCCTTTTCTCAAAACATAACGTTCCTTCCTTGTTTGGCACCAATAGCTTCTCCATCCCACGGAGATATTCTTCTTCAAGATTTCTTTCCTTAAGAGCTTCTTTCTGCGCGGCACGAATGCGCAAGGAAAGATCGGTTTGGATAATCATTTCTAAAGCCCTAACCCTTATGGGCTTGATCCTCTCTTTTCGACTTAGGGCGTCGGCAACCACATTCGCCTTCCCTGGAAGATACTTTATCTCGCAATCGTAATCATTTAACAACTCAACCCATCGTCTTTGTCTCATATTCAACTCCTTCTGGTTGAATGTGTTGTAGGCTCTTATGATCTGTAAAGATTGTACATTTCGTACCATATAGGTAGTGTCTCCAGATCTTTAAAGCAAATATCACTGCGCCTAGCTCCAAATCGTGCGTGGTATAGTTCTTCTCATGTACCTTCAACTGACGTGATGCGTAAGCAATAACCTTCTGGCGTTGCATCAACACGCAACCCAATCCTTGACGCGAGGCATCACAGTATACCACGAAATCATCAATACCTTCCGGTAGTGCTAGGATTGGCGCATTGCAGAGCTTATCCTTCAACAGCTGAAACGCTTCTTCCTGTTTGATTCCCCAATCAAACTTCTTATCTTTCTGGGTGAGGAGCGTCAATGGTTGAGCGATCTTCGAAAAAATCCTCAATGAACCTTCGATAGTAGCCAGCCAAACCCAAGAATTGTCGAATCTCGGTTGGCGTCTTTGGCGTTTCCCAATTCTTGATCGCTTCGATCTTGGTTGGATCCACATGGATTCCATCTCTATTTACCACATGTCCAAGAAATTGGACTTCACGTAGCCAAAATTCGCACTTAGAGAATTTGGCATACAGCTGTTCTTTCTTCAGCAGCTCTAAAATAGCTCTTAGATGCTGTTCGTGCTCAGCCTTTGTCCTTGAATAAATCAAGATGTCGTCGATAAACACAATCACGAACTTGTCCAAGTACGGCTTGCAAACTCTATTCATCAAATCCATAAAGACTGCAGGTGCGTTTGTCAACTCAAACGACATAACAAGGAACTCGTAGTGTCCATAACGAGTTCTGAAGGCTGTCTTCGGGATACTCTCCTCTTGTATCCTTAACTGATGGTATCCAGATCGCAAATCGATCTTTGAGTAAAAGCTTGAACCTTGCTGTTGATCAAACAGATCATCAATTCTTGGCAGAGGATATCTATTCTTGATCGTCAGCTTGTTCAGCTCCCGGTAGTCTATGCACATTCGTAAACTACCGTCCTTCTTCTTGACAAACAGGACCGGAGCTCCCCAAGGCGAGAAGCTTGGTCTGATAAATCCCTTGTCTAACAACTCTTGAAGTTGTGTCGACAATTCCTGCATCTCCGACGGTGCAAGTCTGTAAGGTGCCTTAGCCACAGGCGCGGCGCCTGGAACTAAGTCGATGCGAAACTCTACTTGCCTCTGAGGCGGCAATCCAGGCAAGTCCTCTGGGAAGACTTATAGATATTCCCTCACGACAGGGATGTCTTCGATTTTTGGCTTAGCAGCTTTCTTGTCTATAATGTGTGCCAGGAAGGCAGCACATCCCTTCTACAAACACTTTCGTGCTTTCAAGCAGCTGATAATTCTCAAAGGCGTCTCGCGCTTCTCTCCATGAACCACAATTGTTTCACCATCTTCGGTCGGGATACGAACGACCTTTTCGTGACAAACAATCTCAGCCTTGTTGCTTGATAACCAATCCATCCCTACTACCACGTCGAAGCTTCCCAACTGGACTGGTAGTAGATCCAAAGTAAACTCACGTCCTCCCAACTCGATTGCACAACCTTTGATCACTTCATTGGCTTCTACTAACTTCCCATTAGCCAATTCGATTGAGTAGGGAATATCTAACTTACTAGCGGCTAAACCAAGCATATTCTTAAATTCTAATGATACGAAGCTATAGTCGGCACCAGTATCAAGTAAAACGAATGCATAGCGTTGGTTTACAGGGAACGTACCAGTAACGACATTGGGGTCCTGGCGTGCTTCCCTTGCTTCGATATGGAACACTCTTCCACGGGCTTGGTTCAACTCTGGGCAGTTCCTCTTAAAGTGCCCGATGTCACCACAGTTAAAGCATCCAGGTCTTTGCCCGTTTCCACCTCCATTTCCAGCTTGGTTATTCCTTTGGTTATGATTCACAGCGCCTGCTTGATTCACATTGTTGCCTCGATTCCCATTACCTCCATTGTTTCCTTGTGGGTGATTTCCAATTCCACCCCGGTTATTGCTTCTGTTTCCAAATCCTCCTTGGCCTCCCTGACCAACAGTGGCCCAACAAGAATCCTTCAAGTGGCCAGGTTTCCCACACGCTTCACATACCTTCAAACCACATCGTCCAGAATGGTGACGCTGGCAGGTGTTGCACTTGGGCTGGGTGCCCATATATCCCTTTCCTTTCCTTCCAGTACCAGTTGTAGCTTGGACTGGTGCGCTTGGTTCTCCTTTCCTGCCATCACCGCTTGTGCCTTGTTTGAAGTTCGAGAATTTTCTTTTGTTACCCCTGGACGACTCGACGTGAGTCTCCTTCTTCTTTGGCTCAACATCAGAAAACTTGTTTAGGCGGATAGCCCCCTCAGTAAGAGCCACGCTCAGATCAATTACCTCAGTGATTGTTGCAGGCTTGGAAGAGGTCATCATTCCTATGATTTGAGGAGCTAAACCCCAAATGAAGCACTCAATTTGCTTGGATTCCGGTGTCACCATATAAGGTACCATATGAGGTAGGTAGTGGAATCTCTGAACGTACTCCATGATTTTTGGACCGTCCATCCTCAAATGCCAAAACTCAGTCTCCAACCTTTGTATCTCAGCATGAGAACAATACTTCTTTCTCCTCAACTCCTTTAACTCAGCCCAGGTCAATGCGTAAGCAGGGGCTTCACCAAGAGTTTGCATTTGTAAGTTCCACCAGGACAGGGCTCCGCCCAAGAATAGCCCAGAAATGTAGGTAACTTGCTAGTCTGGAGCGCACTTGCTCATTCGGAGAAAAGAGTCTGTTTTCTCGGCCCATCTTACAAGAGCAACAACACCCATAGTGCCGTCGAAGTTTACGGGCTTGCAGTCTAAGAACTGCTTGTAAGTGCACCCATGTGGTGGATTGTTATTGCCGTTATTGTTAGAATTACTTCCGCTAGTTCCTCCTTGTGAGGCTGCGTACTGTGCAATGGCGGCAACGATGATTTGTTGAAGTCCTGCCTCGTTGGCAGGCATGCGCGGATCGCGTTTTGGGTGGCATCTTCTAAAAGATGGTTCACGTTGGTCAGGTGATAGTAAGTAAAGTGTACGTATGTAATATCAACACATAACATCTCATGTTATAAATAAATCACCCATATCGATAGCCTCTGTAATGGTTGAGGGCTTCGAGGTAGTAACCATGCCCCTGATCTGGGGTGCAAGTGTCCAAATGAATCGTTCAATCCTTTTGAACTCCGGTTTGACTAAGTAGGGGACGACCCTAGACAAGTCGTGAGATTGCTGGACGTATTCAGGAATCTTTGGTCCGTCCATTTTCAATTCCAGAACTCCGCGTCAAGCTTCTGGATTTCAGCCCTAGAACAGTATTTCTTCTCCATCATTTCCTTGAGCTCGTCCCAGCTCAGTGCATAAGCAGCATCTGTACCAAGGGTCTGAACCTGGAGGTTCCACCATGAGAGTGTGCCATCTAGAAATAACCCTGAGATATAGGTAACACTCCGTTGGGGCGAACAGCTACTCATTCTTAGGATGGAGTCAATCTTTTCGGACCAACGAACAAATGCAACGGCGCCTCCTGTTCCGTCAAAGTTCAAAGGCTTGCAGTTCAGGAACTGTTTATAGGTGCAGCCAGTTGGAGGGTTATTTCCAGTAATGCCATCGTTGTGCTTAGAGCGGAGGGCTTCATGTCGTGCATTTTCCTGTGAGATGCGTTCTTGCAGCTCGGCTTCTGTCCTTGGCAACGTACTGGTGTTTGTGTCACGTCTGGGTGACATTCTCTTTTGTCGAAGTGGTGTGAAGCGGGTTAGACAACGTTTCAATTGTCTATGAGATATATAGCACCATAAGCCATCATGTAATCACCCAATTTCACACGCAAATATACTCAATGTATGAGTGGGGAAATAAATTTCTGAGCCTTCACATAGGCTTGCCAATTTGGCTTGTTGCTTGTAATAGAATGAACTCGAGGCTACATCGCCTCGCCTTGGTCATTCGTGTTTTAGATATTTCCTGCTACATTGGTTTTCATTAGCTTGACCCGCAGAGTCCACCAGGATTTCTGTGCACTACAAGTCGTTATTACGTGGGCCCCCGTAATAACAAATTGTCTTGCACAGTTACCCCAAATTTTCTCTCGTCCAAGCAGATGATCAATCAAGGAGCAACAGCAGGTGCATCGGCATGAACAGGGTCATGCTCCAGTGCGGGGTCAGGAGCAACGCCTGGCTCAGGGGCCACAGTCGGCTCCGGATCAACAAACTCCATCTCAAAATCAGCTGGATCGACAAACATAGGGTCGACAGGGGCTACAGGATCCTCCAAGGGCTGGTCTAAGTGTATGAACTCAATGTCATGGATCTGGATCAAAACCAGGTGGAAAAACAGAATCGTCCTCAATATCGTGATCAAACTCAAAGCTGTGTGCGGGAACTGGTGCAGCTGATGACGCCATATCAGGGTCGGCGTCGTGTGAGTAGTGCTGCACTCCCTGTATATGCAAATATGCGGACGCCACAGGCTTAAATGAGTCTGGGACAGGCAAATGGGCATGAGCCTCCTCTGCAGGAGCGTCAGCAAGCAGTAGGCTATCACCAGCAACAATAGGGTCTCGCCCTCAAGTGGGTCCTCCTCTAATAGATCGACATCGTCGTCAGAGACAACATCGGGGGGCATATCAACAACGGGATAAGCGGCAAGGGGCACAGGAGCAGGGATCACCACGAGTGGCAAATCCCCAACAAGATGGCCATCAGCAGGCTCTGCTACGACATCAGGCAGTGCAAAGGGCTGAAAGTCATCCTCATCTGTGCTGGTCATATCGGAAGTGTACACCTCGTGCTCTGATGAAACTATGTCGCCTGATACTATGGCCGTGGGATCTGTAGTGTCCGACTCTCTAGTATCTGATGAAGGCACGACGTTTGTAACACAAACACACATATGTACAAATAATCAATCATACAATCAGATAAGCACATTAGTCACCAAGTAAGCAATCAAATAATTCTCCTAGTCCCACTAGCCTCCCAGCCTCTCAGACTGCTCTTCCTAGTCCTACTAGCCAAATTCTCCCAGCCTCTCAGACTGCTCTTCCTAGTCCCACTAGCCTATTCTCCCAGCCTCTTAGGCTGCTCTTCCTAGTCCCACTAGCCTATTCTCCCAGCCTCTTAGGCTGCTCTCCCTAGTCCTACTAGGCAACTACCTCGGTCTCCTAGACCGAGCCTCGGTCCTCCAGACCGAGCCTCAACCTCCCAGACTGAGCCTATAAATAATAAATAAATGTGCTCAACATTTGTTTGTAAAAATTTTTGGATCTGGACTTGAGTGGTATGCGGTAAAAATGTTTTCGTGAGAGCCCTAGTGATCATAGTCTAGACTCGAGAAGGAATCCTAGTTCGCTATGATCAGAGCTCTGATACCAAGCTGACACACCCTGGCTTTGCGGAAGCGTGGTTATTTTGGTGTGACTTCTTAATACCATAGCTTAACCATAACAAGCTATATGAAATAAAAACCATGCAAGATCATCCATTAAAAGAAGTTTGAAGAGTAAAGAACCACAACATTGTCTTAACGGATATCACATCCTAACAAACATAAACAGTGTTCAAAAGACACAACACCAACAAGAAATAAACACAGCTTAAGAACTGTGACTCGTCCAGGAAAAAGTCACATCCCTTAAACTCGGATGACCTCGAAACTAATGTAGCGGGAAAACGTGTCATACCGCGCCAGATCCTTTAATTCCCTGAAATACATGTAAGTTGAAAAATCAACAATAATGTTGAGCGAGTTCATGTGTAAGTGGGTATGTATAAACCTTTGTAAACAAGTCTGTATGTATGAAAATCCCTGGTATGTAGCAATTAAGGAAAAAAGAGATCGATTAATGTGTAGCTAATACATTAATAAGTGACATGGACTAGGAAGCACTCAAACCTGTAACGCGTATTTCATACCGGTCCTTCCGGCGGAACGACATAGTCACCACATGCAGCCGCACGCTGGCCCATGTGTGGGGCTCGCAACACCCGATAGATCTATCACTCATGCCTCTCGGTCCTTATACAAGGATTAATGGTCTTACGATAATAGCCTATCCATTCACGTGATCTAGTAGTAAATTCCTTAGCTAATCATACCGTGTAAGTAAAAGTTCGTAATCATAGTAACATGTATTTCACCCCCGCAGTTTAGAAAACTGAAAACAGTTAAGAGAAAAGGGGGACATGAACTCACCGAAGTGCGTCTCTAAAAAGTATCTCCCAGAAAATATGCTGTGCGACGACCTACACGTACTAACTTCTATTAGACGGATGACCGTGCCTTAGTTTAAGGTTTAATGTCTTTGGGAAATAGTTAGGCAACTATTTCGTGTTTGCACTTCGTAATTATTTTGTAAATATATTCCTTCCCAAGGATGGGGGATTTAATACATGTGTGTTCGTATAACTTCGAAATATATTATTAAGTCTCACTTAACCAAATATATTTTATTTCATTTGTCTAAAATACTTTATTCCCAAAATATAAACATTTTTCCCAAAAATATTATATTTTATTCCATCTAATTTTCCAAAATAATACTTTTGTCAAAATACGCGTTTAAGAGTATTTTCTGAAAATACGTAAGTTACGGATAAAAGATCGGGTGGTAATAGTAATACCGTTGTAACTTAATATTTATTGTGAAGGCGTTAGAATTATTTTGGAGTCGTTAATATTTGGTAATATTATTTTTACCCTAAAAATAATATTTGTATGGTTCACAAAATAATCATAAAAATCTCACAAGTGTTGTTATGAAAATATATATTCTAAATATATATTTTAGCAAGTTTTATTTGTGAAAATCCCACCTCCGACACTTAGAAATTTTGTAATAAAATCATGGCGAAATTTATTTGGGAAAAATAAGTTAAAAATTATATTCATAACACTTGTGATAAAAATATTTCTAAGTGTTAGGTTTTTGGAAAAATTTCGCCAGAGTTTCCCCTGTAACTGGAGGTGGCCACGCTTTCAAGCGTATCATGTTCTTTTATAAATTCAACAACAATTTTCTCCATCGACAACAAACAATATTCCAACATTATACTAGTTCAAAAATATCACGAACGCATGAACTTGTGGGTTGTGTAAAAGTGTGTAGTAACTTCCCATTATTTTTAATAGATCTTTCTACTTTTATAAATGAAATCGGTTTCTCGAAATTCTTATTTTTACAGAAATGCATTTGTACATCTTCTAGTCAAAATTTCAAAAATAATTCTTTTGTTAAAACTTTTTGTCACACAAGTGTCTACACACTTGTGTGTTTACAAAAATCACCTTTGTTTAGGAAAGATCCGGCTTTAAAAATAATGATTTCTTTTGACACTTGGTCTTTTGAAAATACCACTTGTAGATCCGTAGATCTACTAGTTTAGAACTCCATTTTATAAGAAAAATTGTTTTTACACAAGTTCATGGTTATAAGTAGTAGTGTTCTTCATCTAACCACTTTTTCCACTAAAATATACACTAGGTCATGTCCCATGAACATGACTTAGTCGGGTTAGATGACGATCCAAACTAACACTAGCATAAAACAACACTAAATAATCATAACAAAACAAGTCTTATAAGTTTTACACCAATATTCATCTATTAACCACTTTGTTTATATTATTTTAGTAGACTTTAAATTTTGTTCTTACATGTTCATAAATTCCAACCGTCAAAATTCTTATTAACCACTTTAGAATGGATCAAAAAGGCGTTTAAAGTCACTTACTACTAACTCGAGGCTAGGGAAGAAACAAGACGAAAAATGGGCGGTTAATAGCGTTGTGGTGAGGTCCTCGCGATTCCGTAAGCACCGAGCCTCCTTATGCGTGACCCTTCTCCTTTGTATGTAAATAATGTGGCTAGAATAAAATTGAATGTGGGTGGATGTGATTTGTTGAGTTCGGCCGTGAGTATGGCAAGAGGAAAGAAATCAAATTTTTTTTTTTTGAAGTGTTAAAGTGAGATAGTGGTGACTTCCTTGTACACTTTTATAATATCCAATCAAGAATTTTGACCAAAGGATATTATGTAGGTTAGATATTAAGCATGGGCTAATATAAAAATCAAAGACTTGTGGTGGTGGATGTTCCCTAGGGGGGAACGACGGTTTGGGGGGTTGGGGTTGGCAATTGGATTTCAATTATATGAGTTAAGTTATATTTAGTTAGATATTAATGTCAATGACAATAATTTTTAGTGTCCCGGGTGAAGTCCGGTTGTTCGGTTAGATATTAATCCGTTAATGTGCTAAATAAATATTTAAAGTGTCGTTAATATTATTTTTAGTGACACAATTTATTCCCGACACTTTGGAAAGTGCCTAGTAATATTTTTCCAACTTTTTTGCACTTTACTAGTTTAGATAAATGCTGAATTTTTATTTAAAGTGCAGAATTTTGTACTCAAAGTACGTTTTAGGCACATCCGGTCACTATAATTATCACCTAGTGACGCAGTTCTACAATCCTCACCTCCCTACACTCCCTACTAGTATAGTAAACTATTCCCGGCTCATACTGGCCTTAGAGACAGTGTCTGTCTGATGCTGGTTATATCAGCATGTTTAATGGGTATCTCGTATAGTGTGCTCACTGTGCTTTTTTTTTTGTGCATCAAGGTTGTCACTGATGTTTGTGTAAAAATAATATAGTGACAGTATAAAATGTGATGCATGAGTATGTATGTATCAGAAATCAGTAAGCAGTTTAATCACAGTTGTAAGCAAGCACAGTAGTTAAGCAGTAATTAAATATTAATTAATTCGTACGGATACCTGGTTTGGTGAGGGTTGTCACACTACTTCCCTGTCGGGTGGTAATCCCGGGAGTTCTTCTGGGAATACATCTGGGTATTCTGAAACTACAGGAATTTCCTTAAGTTCTTTATCCTTAGTGCTAATGATTACTGAAATCATATACACTATTCCTTGCTTTCGTTCATAATTAGCAGCTTTCATTACTGAAATGAACTTCATGGGTTTACGTGGCTTATCTCCTGTAACTATAATTACTTCTCTGGTGGGTGTCCGAATCTCTATAGAATTCTTATCACAAAGGATTCGAGCATGGTTGGCTACTAACCAATCCATTCCTAACACAACATCGAACCCAGCTAAATTCATTGGTAATAGGTTTGTCGAAAATTTATGGCCTAAGAGTTCTATCTTTCCTTCTCGCAAAACCTTATCTATGTTAACAGAATTCCCGTCTGCTGTTTTGACTGTAAAAATCTGCCCAAGGTTGGTTAAAGGTAAATTAAGTGCTTGGCAGAATGAAGTATTTATAAAACTTTGGTTTGCACCAGAGTCAAATAATACTTTTGCATAGACGTCGTGAACTAGGAACGTACCAGCTATCACGTTAGGAATTAGTTCAACTTCCTGCGTAGTCAGTTGGAAGGCTCTTACGTTCTTCTTAGTGGCTCCTTCTGCAGTTTTGGCTTTGTTGTCAGCTGGTTTAACTAATTTTGGACAGTCTGGCCTGAAATGTCCAGCTTCTCCACAGTTTAGCAGACTGTTGCTTTCTTCTTTCTGCAGTCTTCTTCTTGATGTCCTGGGATTTTGCAGAAATTGCAATACCCTTTGCATCTTCCAGAATGCTTTCTTTTGCAGGAATTGCAAAATGGAACAGTGGAAGATTGCCCAGTTCCCCTTCTCCTGAAACTACTACGGTTACCCATACGGAATCCTTGGGTAATCTTTTGGGCTACTTCCTTTTTCCGGTTTTCTTCACTTGTGCGTACCAGTTCATCAGTTAGGGTGTTAGCTAACTCTACCGCATCGTCAATAGAGCGAGGTCTCACAGCTTTAACGATATTACAGATTTCTCCAATCAATCCCCAAATATAGCGGGAAATAAGCACCGGTTCTGGCGAAGCCAGGGTTGGTACTACTCTCGCATACTCAAAGAATGTCGAAGTATACCCTCGACAATCTACACCAATCATCCGATGGTTCAGGAACTTATTTGCCATTTGTTCCTTTTCATATTCGGGGCATAATTTTATTTCTATTAGTTGCTTAAATTCTTCCCAACTCATGGCGTAGGCCACCTTCCTTCCTTTGGCTTGAAGTACCGTATTCCACCATTCTAGCGCCCCTTTTTTGAAAAGATGCGACGCGTACATGACCTTATCTTCCTCAGCACATTTACTTATCATAAGTACTGCTTCGGTTTTCTCCAACCAACGCAGTGCTGCGGTTGTCCCTTCATTGCCTGCGAACTCAGCTGGTTTACAAGCAAGAAATTCTTTGTAAGTGCAACCAGGCGTTGCAGCTTTCATTTTCTTAGGAAGTGGGGCCTGTTGTGGATCATTATCGTGGTTAGTATGATTGCCGCCTCCGTTTACACTATTACTGAAGTTATCTTCTTGAGTACGTTTACTAGGAATACTTTGTTGAGGTTCAACAGGTTTCTGGGCAGCAGCAAGGATTGCTGGAATAGCATTGGCTATTCCTTGAGCAACGATATTTTCTATATCTTGCCTAGTCATAAATTGATCCTCCTTGTGTTGCTCAGATTGGTTAATCTCGTTAACTGGTTCATTATTAGCGTTCTTCATCTGCTAATTAATATATATAAATTATTAGCATAAAATAATTAATAACAATATACAAATAATCACATAATTTCACAATACATATATATAGTCAAAATTATTGATTTCTCGATTCCCATTTTTATATTTTATAATATGCATCAGTACACACCGTTATCTTACAAAGTTTTATTTGTAGTTATTTTACAAGATTATATTTTACCACTATTATTATTATTATACAATCACAGTTTCACAACCCCACTATTCCTCATCAGTTGGCGCTTCAGTAACGACGTTCCCTCTCGTCGTACTTCCAGGAGATTTCTTCTCCAACCTCCCAAATCCTATTCCCTGCACCTATCAGCTCTTCGCCAAAATGGCAGAGTTCAGTTAAGTTTTCGTTACTCATTGGTGGGTTTGGTATAGGTTCTGGGTCGAACTGAGGAAAAAAAGTATAAGGATTATTTAGGAGGTTTTGAAACTGCCAGTCATTGGTCCACCACTCGTCCATTCCTAGAGGTTGAGTGTGGATCAGAGGGTCTGGAATAGCTGGTTCTAAGTTTACTGGAAGTTGGGTTTCAACAGGATAAGGGTAGAGGTTGGTGTAGATTGGCCTAATGATATCACAACTTGCCAATATGCGATCCAATTCCTCCTGTATGGGATTCCCGGTGGTTTGGGAATGGGTTAAAGAATTTAAAACTAAATCTACATATCCCCTTGGGAAGATATGTACGGCCATCCTCCATGGATAGGATGCCATTATTAATCCTACGAATTCTCCTGGTGCAAAATACGTACGTTCGTCCTCCTGGTGTAGGACAACAACCTTAAAAACTAGCTAGACAAAACTCTATCAATAAGTCCCTCTTCATTATATCGACTTAAACGCCGAGGCCAATGGCCAGCGGGTCATTAGTTAATAGCGCTATTAGGTTTAACAAACCTCACACCGTGCCGGTCGGACGAGCGTGTACTAATGGACTATGGCAGACTATCAGTGATGATAGACGCTGATATAGGGCACAACTTATTTGCGTAGTAGTCGATATCATACTGTCTAGTAGTTCACACGGGGAAAGCCCCCACTGATTATGGTTATGGTTTGGGTAATGAAAGAGGAACTGGTTAAACATACTTTCAACTACGGGGTAACCCCCACGGCAATTAAGCCAACGAAAGTCAAACCACGTTTTTTTGAAACAACTTAAAACTAAACAAACAAACGTGAACTCACTTAACTTTGTTGTTGACTCGTTGTTACATGCCTTACAGGTCGCTAAACGCTTGGAGCTTGCACGAGGAAGGAGTCGTTGTGGTGTACGGACTGTTATGTTCCGTGCTTATTATTTAAATCCTTATGAACTTATTAAACTTGCGTTTTGAACTTTAACTTATAAACTATGGACTTATGCTTTTGGATTTACTTTTATGCTTCCGCTGTTTAAACTAAACATGGTTAACTAGCTTTGGTCACCAATCGTATTGTGGTTGGCCTTATTAATTACGATGTTCAATATGATTGGTGGCTCGATCCTGGCCATGTCACGCCACCAAGCGGTGATACTCCGCATGTGGATTTTGGGGGTGTGACAGATTGGTATCAGAGCCATTGGTTATAGTGAACTTGGTTTTAAAAAAGGGAAAAGCTTTTTGATAACACCAGACTATAACCTGTACAGTGTTCAGCGATCCACAACGACGCTTCGCTCCACGTGCAAGACTCGACACCATAAGTGGTATGATTTATGTTATATTGTCGGTTAGATAGCTCTCACTGTGCATTAGATAATGTGATAATTGCTATTTGAACCTTGTGTGCTTACTCTCTACTATCGTCCCACACTTACGCACTTTCACGACACTTTTCTCACTTACGTTGCTTCATTATGAAGATCATGAGCAGACGCGGAGGACATATCAACCTCACTCAAGCCCAGTTGACGACTTTGATCAACGAATGAGTCGCTGAGGCACTCGCAACTAACCCTGCAGGAGGTATAACCTGCCATACCAACCCACCTTAGGACGTTTAGATCCTACCTTCGCAAACCAGCCCTCATGCTTAACCTTATCTTTTATTCTCGCGCAACAGGTCAACATGCTCAGCCTCCTGTGTGCACGTTTAAAACGTTCATGGACTGCCGACCTACTACTTTCAGTGGCACAGAAGGAGCGGTGGGCCTTCTACACTGGTTCGAGAAGCTTGAGTCAGTTTTCGAGATGTGCGAATGCCCCGAAGACCGTAGGGTGAAATATGCTACCGGAACACTTGAAGGAGCTGCGTTAACCTGGTGGAAGGCACAGGTTCAACTACTAGGACTGGCAGTTGCTAATGCCACCCCTTGGAATGGTTTCAAAGAACTGATCAAAGAGGAGTACTGCAGTCGGGATGACATCCACAAGCTAGAAGTGGAATTTTTCAATCTGAAGATGACGGGGTCTGAGATTGAGGCGTATACTAAGAGGTCAAATGAGCTGGCCATCTTGTGCCCTACCATGGTGGACCCTCCCATCAAACGAATTGAGCTGTATCTCAAGGGCCTTGTACAAGAGATTCAAAGTCACGTGACTTCAGCCAACCTGGGTACCATACAGCAAATCATCAAGTTGGCCCATCGACTCACTGACCAGGCGGTGGAGCAAAACAGGAAGCCCAAACGAATCAGTGCCACAGCTACTTCTGATGCACCTACCGACAACAAGCTAAAATGGGATGGGAACTCCAGTAAGGGTTCTGCTTCGGTTTAGTCTCAGCAGCGAAAGACTGATGACTACCAGAGTCCTAGTCAGCAATCTTCCGGTAATCAAGGACAGGGTGGATACCGAGGAAACCACCCCAAGTGCAATCGGTGCAACAAGCATCACAGCGGGCAGTGCAACAAAGGTTGATGTCAGAGATGTCACAAGCTGGGCCATGAAGCTAGGGATTGCAGGAGCCCGCGTCCTGCAAATCAGAATCGCCAACAACAACAACAAGCTCCACAGAATCACCAGCAGCAGCAACAGCAGGGCAATAAAGGATGCTTTCAGTGTGGCGCTGAAGGTCACTTTAAGAGGAACTGCCCCCAACTGAACCAGAATCAGAACAACAACAATCAAGGAAACGGGAACAACAATGGAGGCCACAACGGGGGTAACAACAATGGTAATGGAGCAAGAGGTCGTGTGTTCGTGATTGGCCAAGGTGATGCAAGGAACGATCCCAACGTTGTAATAGGTAAGTTTCTTCTGGACGACTTCTTTGTTACTGTTTTATTCGATTCGGGTGCCGATACTAGTTATGTGTCCTTAAAAGTTAGCCAAATGCTTAAGCGCACTCCAACACTTCTAAACACCAAACACACGATAGAGCTAGCAAATGGTAAAAGTCTTGAAGCCACACACGTAGTTAAAGGTTGTAACCTCGTCTTAGCTGGTCAGACTTTCTCTATCAATCTTATTCCTATCACACTGGGTAGTTTCGACGTCGTTATTGGGATGGATTGGCTATCTCATCATCAAGCGGAGATTGTTTGCAAGGAGAAAATCGTCCGCATTCCTCGTTCTGGTGAAGAACCCCTCGTGGAAAAGAGTGGTGCTGTCGTAGGCATTATCTCTTTCCTTAAGGCCCAGAAGTGTTTGCGAAAGGGCCACACTGCCATTTTAGCACTCGTTACTGACACATCAACTGAAGAGAAGAGAATTGAAGACATCTCTATTGTACGTGACTTTCCCGAGGTATTTCCTGAGGAATTACCTGGTCTTCCGCCTCATCGTCAAGTTGAGTTTCAAATCGAGCTAGCTCCTGGAGCAGCGCCCATAGCTCGAGCACTTTATCGTCTAGCTCCATCAGAACTTGAAGAACTATCCACGCAATTACAAGAACTCTTGGAAAATGGCTTCATACGTCCTAGCTCTTCGCCTTGGGGAGCTCCAGTGCTATTTGTGAAGAAGAAAGACGGTACCTTCAGAATGTGTATTGACTACCGCGAACTCAACAAGGTGACTGTGAAGAATCGTTATCCTCTTCCACGTATTGACGACTTGTTCGACCAGTTGCAAGGGTCGAGCTATTACTCTAAAATTGATTTAAGATCGGGATACCATCAGCTGAGAGTCCGAGAGGAGGACGTCTCCAAAACCGCATTCAGAACTCGCTACGGCTATTATGAGTTTCTGGTTATGCCTTTCGGATTGACGAATGCACCAGCGGTCTTCATGGATCTCATGAACCGAGTGTGCAAGCCTTACCTGGATAAGTTTGTCATTGTATTCATCGACGATATCCTGATCTATTCGAAGAGTCAGGAGGAACACGAGCAGCATCTACGACTTATGCTGGAACTTCTTCGAAAAGAGCAGTTATATGCCAAGTTTTCAAAATGTGACTTCTGGCTTCGCGAAGTCCACTTTCTAGGCCATGTGGTAAACAAGGATGGAATTCATGTGGATCCATCTAAGGTTGAATCGATCAAGAACTGGCCTGCACCCCGCACACCAACAGAAATCCGCCAATTCTTGGGTTTGGCAGGGTATTACAGAAGGTTTATCAAGGATTTCTCAAAGATTGCGCAACCTCTCACTTCATTGACTCAGAAAGGTGTCATCTATCGTTGGGGTGATGCACAGGAATCCGCATTTCAACACTTGAAAGATAGACTTTGTAGCGCGCCTATCCTCTCATTGCCTGAAGGCACAGATGATTTTGTGGTTTATTGCGACGCTTCCATCCAAGGACTTGGTTGCGTGTTGATGCAACGCGACAAGGTCATTGCCTACGCATCACGCCAACTTAAAGTTCACGAAAGGAACTACACTACGCACGACTTGGAACTGGGAACAGTTTTTTTCGCGCTTAAGATATGGAGACATTACCTGTACGGTACCAAGTGCACCATTTACACTGATCACAGAAGTCTCGAGCATATCTTCAAGCAAAAGGAGTTAAACATGCGACAACGCCGATGGGTCGAACTCTTGAATGATTACGAATGCGCTATCAAGTATCATCCGGGTAAAGCCAATGTTGTGGCCGACGCCCTCAGTCGAAAGGATACTATACCTAAGCGTGTACGTGCTTTACAGCTTACCATCTGTTGGGATTGAACCCTACCAGAGGAACAGATAATGTAAAGTCAAAACCTGGTCACAACAGTGGATTCACAATAAGCAGACGTTTACTCTAAGCTCTTCCCTTGACAGTGGTTATCTATCTGCTGATACACTCTAAGTACTGCTCTGAAGAACAACTGATGAACCGAACACTGATGAAACAGCTAAAGACTGCTAAAAGGCAAACACTGAGCTCTATCTACTGCTGTCTCTTAAGTACTGCTGGAGACCCAAACACTGCTCATTCAAAGACTGATCACCTTTTGAAGAAAGCACTGATGTTTCATACAGTCAGTGCTTAGACTACAACAGTGGAACGTGAACAGTGTTAGACTTGTTTTATATTTTATCAGTTGTTAGACATCAGTAGTTTGTATAGACCAGTGTTTATAGTTTGTTAGGCTGTTAGATGTCACTATCATGGTGACGTCAGCTGAGGTACATTAGTAGTTTGGTTTGCCTATAAATATGACAGTATTCTGTACTGTTATATTTGATTCGTTTTGAGAGAGCTCTTCTCCTCAATCCAATCCTTTCATCTTGTGCAACCAACTCTGGAGTATCAGGCTGAGGGGGAGTTTAGTATGTAAGCATCTCTGTAATCTTTTGCTTTTATTTGTAAATCATCCGACTCTCTGTGAAGCAAATGTTTTATCAAACTATTTCCTCCTTTGATTGTGTTTACAAAGTTTGTTTTCATTTCCGCTGCACTTTACATTGTTTTATATTCTTTAATTGTCCAAATCATACAAACAAACACAATCACAAGAGCCTCAGATCCTAACAATTGGTATCAGAGCCTGAACAGTCAAATTCGATCTAACAATCAATTTGACATAACAGTTCGGCTCAAAATTCATTGATACTAGGGTTGGTTGTATTTAGTTGAAAAACAGAGTACTGAGTAAATCATGTTCAAAGTGGTTAATCAAAAACTCTGTAAATCAACCAAGATGTCATATGACACACAAATTTCACACAACAAGTGAATTCATGCACAAGTCACTCATAGTTTTCAGATCTGAAAATACATCTGTTAAACTATGGGATTATTTCATGTTTTCAAAATTGATTTCAATTGCTGTTATGAAAATTGTGATGTCACCTTATTAAAATGCTAAAGTATGAACCTCAGATTAACAATAGTTAATTGTTAACTTAAAAAGAGGGGAATTACAACTTTAGTCATTCAAATCTTATATGTTAAAAACAGGTTGAGTTCCACAAAAGGACAAAATCAACTATGTTAAAATACATTGAGGAAATTCACAAAAACTCAGAAGTGTGTCTATCTCAAAACTTTTGAAGTCAAAAGAAAAGAGTATAAACATAAAACACTTATGAGTCAAAGTTTAGGGTAATAATGGTCATTAAGCAATTATGTGCATTCATCTGTTCAGGAAAAGGTTTTGATTCCAATGAATGAACTCCAAAGAGGACTAGACAAATGTTCAAAACTTCATCCATGTGTCCTCATGTTTGCAATCAACTGACAAGGAAAATGGTACCAAACAGTGGTCAAAATGTATCCAAAAGTTTCCTACCACTGTTGTCAAATCACTGACCATTTTCAAGAACTTGTGTATGATGTGATTATATACTCTATTGATATTATACCAGATCCTTTTTGATACTATCCTCAGAAAATCCTTTAACCATTTTTTTTGTGTGTTCAAAGGATTTTCTCGAATAACCAGGATATATTATTCATTTTTTTTTGGAATAATATATTTGGAACTGTTACTTGTTTTTGTTGGCAGTATTATTGTCCTCGTAAATGGATCAAAAGGAAATGGTACATATGCCAAGATCATGTCATACTCAGTTTTGCCCCAAAATTTTGTAATCAAAGGTTGATTGCAAACAATGCTTGAATTACTAGGGTACTCATGTTTTAAATGAATATTAAACGAAAATGAGTTGCCTTAGCAAAAAGTTTTCATCATCTGGGGTACTAAACCACTGTCTTTCAAAATTGACATGTGGCAAAACCTTGAATGAAAATCTTCAAAACTGTTGCTGAAACACCTGTCCTTCAGATCTGTACCATTTACCCTAACCACTGTTGTGTTCAAACGTCTGATCTCTAAACACTGTCCACTGCTGAAAGTTAACCACTGATCCCTCATTTTCTTGAAAAGCACTGATGTTCAAAATCAGTGTCTTATCCACTGATATGCTATCCACTGATAGTAAAAATCATCCACTGCCCACAATTTTTACCGTTGTAACCACTGATACTTGATACGTCAGTGGCTCTTAAAACAACTGTTCTCCATACTTCATCCGTTTCATCAGTGTTTGACATGTGGTCAGTCTTTAGCCCTCAGATCGTTATAACCGCTGCCACATCAGCGATCATTTTTTTTCCCTAAATAAAACCCTGCCCTAAACCCCAAACAGGGTTTTACACTGTCGAATTGAATTCCAAAAATTCTCTTCTCATAGCAGTTTCCAACCTTTCTTCTCAAAAACTTCAAAATCATTCTTCATTTTTTTTTCTCTCTGCAAGAATGACGAAATCAAAGTCAAAATCAAAATCTAAACCAGAATCACCACCATCTTCAAAAGAGGTCGCTCAAACGGCCGAAGAATCCATCAAAATACCATACAAACAATCTCACAACTATTTGGGTTTACTCACAAAACCCAAAGACAATCATACGTTCGACTCCATCATTGATACAATATCTGCATCAAAGTACAAAACTTTATTGACAGCAAATGCTCTCATCTACCTGCAAACCCAGAGAGAGTTTTGGAAAAAGGCGACGCTTGAAAAACAAGACGATAAAGTCATAGCCATTAACTCCTCGATACAGGGTAAAGTGATTCAAATCACACCACAATCAATCTCCGAAGTCTTTAATCTTGACGATCAGGAAGGTAAAATCTCTTTTGATAAAGCCGAGATGAAAACTGATTTCGTAAAAAGGGGATATGCAGAAGAATTAAAGGTAGATACCTTACAAAAAGGTTATTTTCCATCTGCACCCAGATTTTTATTTCACACACTTCTGATGTGTGCTTCGAATAAAACAACATCTTTTAACGAAATACCATTGAAAATTCAATGCCTGGGTTACGCTATTTTGAATAATAAGGACTACAACTACTCCCAGGAGATTTTCAATAACATGGTGAAAAACGTTGAAAGTAAAGCATTTTTACTTTTTCCAAGATTTTTGAGTTACTATTTTGAACAAAAATTTGAAAAGGAAAATGTAAATTTGCTCAAACAAGGTGTTCATTGTCAAATAAAAGGCTTAACAAAAGAAACATTTTCCAGAATGATGGCACCAATAAAAAGAAAAGCAGGGGTACCTGAGCAGATTTTAGCGGTTACAACTGCTCCTCAGGTATCAGCTGCTGAGCCCACTGCTCCAGGTGATCATAGCAGCACAACCACTGCTTTGAAACCCACACCTGACATAACCAAAAAGACCAAAAGAAAAACATCCAGAAAACCCACCAAACCCAAAACAAAGGCAACTCTGGAAGATGAGATCCCAGAGGAAATGCCTGTGACAACACAAAAGTCACCACAAACCACTGCTGCTACTTCCTCACAGCAGTTGGAAGAAAGATCTCAACCCATGCCTAAAACTCCTCCTGCATCCTCACAAAAGGATCAGGTTGTAAGCACAGGGACACCACAATATGAAGCTCTGAATCCACTCGGATCCATCTTCCTCAGTCCTGATCCCAAGGACATGTCTCTTTCAACCCCCATACCCTCACCAATCATAATGCCACAATCCATGCTACCTTTGTTGCATGCAGCTGCTATAGCTCAGACACAAACCAGTTCCTCTCTATCACCTGTCACTGAGAGTATACCCCCACAGGTGACTGGGTATGATGCTACTACTCCTGCTATCCCAGCAACAATTGAGGAGGTTACACCGCCTGAGTTACAAGTAACTCTCGGTGGTAGTTCAAGTGGAGCAGCAACTACAACTGGTGGATCAACAGGTCTCCAGTTGGCCAGTTGTTTCATAAATCAGACTCCCTTGAAGACAATTTCTTCCATGGCAGCTTCGATAACCACCAGTGAGTTGGATCTAACCACTGGCACCATTAAAGGTTTATCAAGTGCTGAAGAAAGAAGTCCCCAGTACCAAGAACAAGGGGCATCAATGGGTGATTTTTGGGACTCTGTTCCTAAGACACACATTGATATAAACACTGCTGGTGGGGATTCAGATGATCCTACTAAAGTAGGTGATGATTCAAAATATCTAGAATTGACGGGCAGAGTTGAAAAACTAGAAGAATCAGTTTCTGAAATAAAAGAGATGGTGCAAGAGATCTTAAAAGCTCAGAAAGCACAAGCCACTGCTGTTCCTGCTCAAGCACCCGCACAATATGCATTTGCTGAACATGAGCTTTGGAACATTTTTAAAACCCATGCTTGAAAAACAGCAACAGATGGCTGATAAAAAGCATGCTATTCATGTACAAATGCTGACCAACATGGTGGAATCAAGATTTAAAGATACCCAAGCTGACATTAAAGCTATCAAGGCTCATCTCAATAGCACTTCTGGAAAGGTTCCCTCCACTATTCTTTTCATGGATAACCCCCTTGCAGATAATGTCAAAAAGGGGGAGAAAATCAAGTTGAAGAAAAAGAGAATAGAGGATGGTGTTTTCATTGAACCTGAAAAGGAAAAACAAACAGCTGATACAACAGTTGTTACAAAAACTGCTGTTAGTAGCCAAACAGCTGCCACTTCATCAACACACACATCTCCAACACACACCACTATATCACACACCACCACAACCACTGTTCCACTACCATCATCATCTACAAAAATATCACCATCACTGCCTCCTGCAATAAAGCAGAAGACAACAGATGTTACAACATCTGTTGTAATGACAGCAGCGGTTGAAGCACCAGTTGTTTCAACAGTTGTTTGTCAGCCACTGTCCATCATTCAAACCACTGTCTCACCAACAGCCCCTCCTCAACCAAAAAGGAGAAAGGTTTGCATTCCTTATGATTCACTACCACCATAACCATCATCAAAAACTACCACACCATCCCCTGCTCAAAAGCAGAAGACATCTGCTGACATATCAGCAGTTGTAATGACAACAGATGTTGAGACACCAGTTGTTTCAACAGCTGTTAGTCAGTCATCCACCACTGCTCTCATCTCTCCTACTTCACAGCCAAAGCTCTTCAACAGAAAAAGAAAGCCAATCCCTGCCGATGAGGGTATACATGATCCTAATGCTGCACAATATCCACTGGAACTTGAAGCCATCAAAAATGAGATGAGGCAATTCTATACAGAAGAAGATCCTTCAAAAAGGAGATTCTCCTCACTCATAGGCTACATGCCACCATATGATAAGGATGATTACCTCAAAATCAAGGCAAGGCAAGCAAGACTAAGAGCTAAAGTTGAGAGTGAAAAAGAACGGTTAAGCGAAGATGGCATTGCTAAAAGACTGGAGTTCTACTTCACAAAAGTAAAGCAGATAGAAGAGTTTGCACAAGACCTAAACAAAGAAAAGGCTGATCAAAAGAAAGAGTTAAGAAAACAATATCTAGCCTACATCATGAAAGAGAAATTCTATCCTGCTGAAGAACAACAGTTCAAAGAATGGCCAGTAGTAGCTCTTAAGCGTGAGGCAGAAAGGATTGAGAAGATTAAGAATGATCCTACGAAGAAGAGGAATGCTCCTAACTGGAGAAAATATGAAAAGCTCATTGCTGACTTAACTGCTGAATATAAGAGAAAGAAAAAGGAGCTGGTGGATGCAAAAATGGATACTGCTGAAGCCATATCAAAATGGTCAAAACAGCAGACTGATGAAGCATATGAAAGGCTAAAGAAAAGAAAGATAACTGTTTTAAGCACCTCAAAGAAGCATGAACAAAGAATGAAGCTTGAACAGCAGATAGAAAACCTCAAAACACTGTTCCGGTCTACCTTTGTGACAAACCAAGAAGAAAAGGAACAGTTGACCAGTGATGAGGTGAAAGAAAAAGAAGCTGAGTACTTCACAGAAGCCATCAAGAAAATGGGTCTAAAAGAAGAGAGCTCAGAAAAGCTTCAAAACCTTCTTAAGAAGGTGACATTCAAACCTGCATTACCAAACACTTCAACAGACATGACAGACATTGAAAGGCAGGACCTGTTTGAAAAAGAAACTGCAGAAGATATAGCTGCAGCAAATGATGTCATTGAAATGGCCTTTAAAAGAATGTCTGAAAGTCTGCAAGTTTTTACAAGGCCAACATCTCTCAACTCATCTGCAAATAACCCTCTCCCGAAAAATCCATTGGGTTCGAAAGTACTAAAGTGGATGTCTGACCAAAAGACCCACGTATTGACTATAGTCAGATCCAATGGAGATGTGAAGTACATATTGTAACACCCCGAAAATTTACGTCCTATAATGTGTTGACACGTGTCATAAAGTTTGAACGTGTGAAAGAATGTTATAAAAGGACTAAAGTTGACAAACATGGAAAGTATGTGTTTATACGGATTCTAAGTGTCAACTGTGAATAAATATAATGAACATTAACCCTACACAATGTTCATACCTTCAAACGAATGAATCATGGATCATACGAAGCTAAAAGTGAGAAATTACAAACTACAGGGGTTAAATGTGTCAACATGTTAAAGATATACCTCTGAGTGACCTTTTGACAAACCCGAAGCTTTGTAAATGTAAATTATGCTCACTAGAATGCACGATTAAAATTTCATAAAGTTTCGTTATCGTATGAGAAAGTTGTGATCAAAATCGTGTGCGAGGGGTTAAAGCGTAAACATGGGAAATTAAGACTTTTCGGGTAACCATAAAGTTACCCAAGGACTTAACAAAGTATGGTTATGTCTTAAGGCCCATAAAAGTCAAGTCAGAGAGCTCGAAGTGCAAGAAAGCATGTTAAGATCAAGTGTAGAAGGTTCAGGGACTAAAAGCGTCAAAAAGTGCATAAGTTTGCATTTTCGCGCATAACCTACGTTCTGAATACATCCGGACATCCAAAAATTTATGTAAGCATGACTACATTATATTTTAGTGTTCGCCTTAAGAAAAATCCATTCGTTTCGTCATTTGGATCGTTTTTCGCGCTTATGCGCATTTCGTCGTAATTAAGCGAACATCGCGTTCGTACGACCAAACGAACCATCATCCGGCATATTTTTGAACATGTTTCATGTCCACAATGTTTAGGCAACATTTTAGGGCCTTAAAGATGGCTTTACGGGCCTTGGAAGTGTCGGAAATGCCTTGAAACACGTGCAGGGACCAAACATGTAACTTTTCAAACTTTCTGAAACAGATGAGGGTGTCGCGTAGCGCGAGCCCTATAGGCTCACCTGTCGCGCTACGCGACTGCCTAAACTGGGCCAGATTCAATGTTTTGTTGCAAGTTGCAGCTGATTGATTCGTGTCCACTCGTTTCCTATCATCTAGTCAGCGGATAAGAACAAACTTCCTGGACACCACAACTTTACGACAAGTGTACGGCCTTGATCGTTGCCTCCTTCTCCAAGAAACGATCTCAACGGCTCTACCTTTTCTATAAATACCCATCACCCTTTGGCTTAAAAACCCACAAATCTGATCCTTTGGGCTCTAAGTTGGAACCTTCGTTTCATACCTGAGCTATTCGATCACGATCAGCATTCGGGGACCCTTCGTAAGTGTTCCTTCGTTCTTTTATCGCTTTTCAAGTCCGAAAGTCAACTAGGTTTGACTTTCGGCATTGACCAGGTTATGGTCAATAAGAAGTTCGTTCGAACTTCATAACGTGAGTGTAATCACGATGGTCATAGTCCCTAGTGACTATACCTACTGATTACCACGTTATCTAGGCTCAGTGACGAGCCGTAGTTTCGGGCAGAATACGTATTCCTGCGTATTTTGTAACCAAACTACCCTTAGGTATCAAAACCGTTTGTTTTGATACCAAACTTGTTTGGTTAAGCATGTTTCAACATGCTTAGCTCGTCACTCTTAGTTAGTGCTTGTCTAGGGTCGTAAGGGTAAGCGATCTGATGAATCGCTTATACCTTCGAACCCGACCCGTTTGGTCGATCATTAGGATCCGACCAAACACATTAAGTGACCTTATGGTCACATCGTTCGAATAGTTGTATGACAGGTAGTATATATGCCTTAGGTAAATGACCAAAATACCCCTACGGGGCTTAAATTGAGATTAAACTCGTTTTGGGCATAATGGAAGGTATCCTACTGATATCACAACATATTTAAGGCTTATTAACTAAGGAAACCTGTTCGCGACCTATTCGGTTACCCGTTACGCGTTATTCGCGTTCGGATCGGTTTATATAACTAGTTTATATAAGTTAGCCGAGACGGGTCAAACCTTATCGGTTTTATCTCAAAATCCAGAATATGTATGAAATACCCATATAAGACAAGTCTCTGAACATGTCAGGGTTTAAATCACATTCTATTCCGGTCTTCGCTTAATCGTGCGTAAGAACCGTATATTCCCTTAAGACTAACCGGTCTAAGCTTAGGCTTAATTAAAGACCCGTTAGCATTCTAATTAATTATTATTTATACCATCATTCCAGACTAGAGCTTTCCGGTAAATTGTACCTACGCTTACTTAAGTGACTACGGCTGAGTTATTAGATTCTTGCTATTTAAGACAGGAGCTAGCTCAGGTAAATACTCTTAACTTATTTTCCCTATTACGGGCTTGGGATACGGTAATATAAATACCGCATGTTCAGGTATGGGATTCAAAGACCAATGAGTCGGGAAATCCAAATAACCTGTTTTAATTCGTATTGCTTGACTGAAACATTGGGGATTAATGCGATCGTGTCCTGGATATCCTTGACTCATGATTTGCAATGGCCACGACCTAAGCACGGGGTGTAGGCATACACCTGACAGATGCAATATGCTTATTTAATTAATTATACCCAATAAGGGATTTCCAATATGGGAATAGTGGTGTGTCGGTTAATCATGAACCGGCATAGTTCGGGCCCTACATGTAGAGCAAGTTATGTAAAACTGATAACATGAAATATAATTTATCCCAAAAGTAATCAAGTAATAAAAGGTTTATTTTGCCTTATGCACTTTAATCGAAGTGTCAAAAGGTTTTGTGCCTGGTGCATCTAAATCAATTTTCTTAAAACTCTTTTCAAATGAGTCGGTTGAGTGTATTTACCAGTGAAAACTGACGTATTTTCCAAAAGGGTTAAGTGACAGGTACTGAACGAAATTGGCTGGAAGCTCAGGGCGCTAATAAGGAATCTTGCGAGTTCTAGGCGTCTAAAGTCTGTTGAACAAATGATATGTTTTAAGATCCGCCTGTGGATCCTTTACTTTCCGTTGTAATACTTTGATATTACGTTATATTCGGATGGTAATATATTTATCTTTTGCTTCCGCTGTGCATTTAAATATTGTGTTGTTTGACTATGATGTTGCCAACCACGTCACGATACTCCCCACCGGGCCCACCGGTGACACGTGGAAATCCGGGGTGTGACAGGTTGGTATCAGAGCCAACACTGAGTGAATTAAACACTAGTCTTTTGTGTTTAATCTCAGTTACACAATTGCACATTCTTGAGTCTAGACAAGAACATAGGACAAATTCTAATTTGTTTTTGGAGTCCTTTGTTATTTTGCTGATTAAGCTCTTGCATGGGCAAATCAATTTTTATTAGAGTCCCGTTTAGGGCAACCATATACTTGTTAAATTTTTTTAAAGGAACGATTATGTTTAAAATTATCATTCCTATATTATAAGATCTACCATTATAATAAAATGGCAAAATCTAAAAGGACAAAACCTAGCCATGTGTCACATTAAGACAGGGCCAAGATGGTAGTTCCATAATTAGATTCAGATCCTTGTTAACAGTTCAATTTAGGATTGCTCTGCGTTAATTATTAAAAGAATCTTAAAGGTAAAACCTAGCCTAAATGTCACTGCATACTAGGCCGAGATGGTAGAACCTATTCAAGAGATTCAAATCCTTATTAAACATATGAAAGCATAATTACATGCTCGACAAAGTGTGATACGATAAAATCACATAAGTCATTTTTATGGGATTATTCTAAATCCTTATTTATATAATCATCCCATATGGATGAAGTGCCCACGGGCTATAATTAACGTCCTCTGAGACTAAAAGACAATGGTAGCCTACAACTCCCTGTCAAGAAAAGGTAATGAACTTTAATTCACACCTTAATGCCTTGATTCTCTGAAATCATGGCTTATAAATTAATCTGTCCATGTGACTAGGCCTTATGTGCTAATAAAACTGTTATGGTTTTATAATTAGGATAAATTATATTAGAAATCCTAAATTAATGTGAGTAATAAATTAACCAAAGATGGTCTACGCTTACCACGGTTAATAAATTGCCATAAAAGACAATTCTATAATAAACTCACCAATAGATTATTGTCAATATGTTACAGTTCAAAATACATGGCAGACTCAAACGAGGTCAACAGTCACCCAGGGATAGTGCCTGATAATGCCCATGTGAACGTAGCAGGTGCAGAGCTGCAAGCTATGATAAACAATGCGGTTAATAGAGCCATGGATAGACAAAACCATGGATCAAGTGGTACCCATACGAGGACCCATTCTGCATCACACACTAGAACACCTTCCAGGACCCACACTGCCCACAACAGTAATTCTCACCACTCCTCGAATCAAAGGAGTAATCCATCCCAAAGAGTCGTGCGGAATCAAGAACCCCGTAATAAGGGTTGCTCCTATAAGTACTTCGTTTCGTGCAAACCCAGGGATTTCAATGGGGAAAAAGGAGCGGTAGATTGCATGACTTGGATGGACGAAATGGATACGGTTGTGGATATTAGTGGTTGTGATGATAGGGATATTGTGAAATTTGTGTCACAATCTTTCAAAGGAGAGGCATTAGCTTGGTGGAAATCTTTGATCCAAGCTACAGGGAAAGTCCCGTTATATAATATGACCTGGGAACAGTTCATGACGCTAATCAAAGAAAACTATTGCCCTCAACACGAGGTTGAGAAGATTGAGACTGAATTCTTGACTTTAGTCATGGAGAACTTAGATTGTCAAGCATACCTTACAAGCTTCAATACCAAGTCTCGATTGGTTCCTTATTTGGTCACACCGGAACCAAAGCGAATTGCTCGCTTCATTGGGGGTTTAGCCCCAGAAATAAAGGCAAGTGTGAAAGCATCGAGACCTACTACCTTCAGGTCAACGGCAGAATTGTCGCTATCTCTCACACTAGATGTGGTTAGAAACAAGGCTGCCAAGGCCTCTGAAGATGGGAAGCGTAAAAGGGAGGAGAATAACTCCCAGAATCCTAAGAAGAACAAGTCCGAATTCAACAATGACCAACAGGATTCCGACAAGAAGCCTACATGCAAAACTTGCAAAAGAAGGCACTGGGGACAGTGTCGATCAAACCAAAAGATAAAGCAATGTGGCATCTGCAAAAGAACTGGCCATCAGTCCCACGAATGTAGGGACATAAAGAATGCAAGCTGTTTTAGATGTGGTGAAAAGGGCCACATCAGTACTAATTGCCCGGAGGCTGCCCAGGGAGGAGCAGCTAAGTCTGGGATGGATAAGAAAGGAAACGCCTAAACTACCAGTTGAAGGCCAAGAGAACAGACGCACGAGTTATCAGGAGGAACGCCCAAGAGATGATGCATAATAATAATAGTATAGTATGTACCTTTCGTTATCAAGCTGTTTGTGTAGAAACTTATTTAAATACTGGCACGTATAAGTATATTATGAATAATGAATGTTGAGAACTGTTGTCTTCGTCTGATTAAGACTCCGGTCGTTTAATGCAAGGTAGAAATTGACCGATGATACTTTAGAAAATGCTCCAACAAATCCGATATTGATATTTAATACCTATCAGAAACCATTTTTATATATATCCTTAGAGCAAACTTTTATATTATCCCCAAGGTATAACTTACCAAGGAAACCATAGTAACCAATTCTTATTGTAACGGCAAGGAATCCTTCTGAGAAATCTAAGAGTACTCTTTCTTCGCATAGAGTACGACAACGTATGTTATTTTAATTATTTTCTCACTGTTTTCTATCACCTGCGAATGCCAAACTGTGTTTGATAAAAGTGTCATATAAAGATTGGCGCATCCTAGTGTGTCCCATAGATTATTTCCATGTCTGATCAGCATGGAGGTTTAATACATGGAACCACAAAGATATCCCAATGATTATATGGTACTAAAGTCAACTAATAGTATTCAAAGAAGGTATCCAGAAAGGAATTGTCCAAATAAATATTCCCTGATAAAGAAATATGTGGACTCATAACATAAATGTGTCACTTAATTGACACAAGCAATGATGGGAGAACCGGAGCCTTAGATATGGAAATCTCTGTAATCTCCTTGTATCATAATTATTTTCTCCTAAGATTACCCTGTTTACCCCTGGAAGGCAGATAGAATTAAGATTTACATCCCATTAAGGCCGTATTACTATGAAATCTCCAAGACGACTAGTATCATCTTTGGAAGAATCGAAACCCTGATTAACTAAGTTTAAAATAAAGGGTTCATATAGCCTAACTCCATATCCGGAGGATTCGGTATAGTTAATTATGGAAGACAGTTCATTTTGCTTATGCGTTATTACCGCAACCCGAATTAGGCAACGATTAAGAAGTTGCCATCAGCTACCCAGGATCGTCGAATTGTTCGACTAACAACAAGGATTAGCTATTCCTTAAAATTGGTTAAGCAATGGTTGGATAACCCTCTCACCTTAAAATAAGCTTTTCTATAATAGTTGATATGTAAGCATCAATGCTGCTCCCTAGGAGACCTTGTATAAATGGCATGTTAAACGTTTATTGTTAGGACAATAGATTGGTAAGTCCAATTATAAGGATCTGAACGTTGCCCAGGAAATCAAGGAGTTAAGAAAATAGCAAACTTCCTAAGTTCTTGTTAAGGAATATGGTTTAACAAAAGATATCACCCAGGAAGGGTGTAACAAATTTGTGAAATTATCAGGCTAGATAAGCTCTGAATATATGGAAATCATTCGAAGGAAATTGAATGTATCAAGATCAAGTAGCTTGTAAGCTAAAACCTACTTAAGGAGTTTGAAGGAACTCACAATACATTGCACACTAGTGACTGGAGGACGTGTTCCGCCAATAAGTCAAGAAGCACTATCACATAATGATATGCAGAATTATGATGTGATGAGCATCCTGTATCGATTGAGGATCGACAGGTCAAGAAGCTCCAAAAGGATACAAACGCCTAATATAAGAGCCACTATGGGAGCTTGGAAAGACTCCAGATATGCTATAAAAGTTAAGTCCCTTATGCGACAAAGAGTAGTTCCAACATCTTAACAAATCTCGAGGTCGAGATTTCTTTTAAGGGGGTGAGGATGTAACACCCCGAAAATTTACGTCCTATAATGTGTTGACACGTGTCATAAAGTTTGAACGTGTGAAAGAATGTTATAAAAGGACTAAAGTTGACAAACATGGAAAGTATGTGTTTATACGGATTCTAAGTGTCAACTGTGAATAAATATAATGAACATTAACCCTACACAATGTTCATACCTTCAAACGAATGAATCATGGATCATACGAAGCTAAAAGTGAGAAATTACAAACTACAGGGGTTAAATGTGTCAACATGTTAAAGATATACCTCTGAGTGACCTTTTGACAAACCCGAAGCTTTGTAAATGTAAATTATGCTCACTAGAATGCACGATTAAAATTTCATAAAGTTTCGTTATCGTATGAGAAAGTTGTGATCAAAATCGTGTGCGAGGGGTTAAAGCGTAAACATGGGAAATTAAGACTTTTCGGGTAACCATAAAGTTACCCAAGGACTTAACAAAGTATGGTTATGTCTTAAGGCCCATAAAAGTCAAGTCAGAGAGCTCGAAGTGCAAGAAAGCATGTTAAGATCAAGTGTAGAAGGTTCAGGGACTAAAAGCGTCAAAAAGTGCATAAGTTTGCATTTTCGCGCATAACCTACGTTCTGAATACATCCGGACATCCAAAAATTTATGTAAGCATGACTACATTATATTTTAGTGTTCGCCTTAAGAAAAATCCATTCGTTTCGTCATTTGGATCGTTTTTCGCGCTTATGCGCATTTCGTCGTAATTAAGCGAACATCGCGTTCGTACGACCAAACGAACCATCATCCGGCATATTTTTGAACATGTTTCATGTCCACAATGTTTAGGCAACATTTTAGGGCCTTAAAGATGGCTTTACGGGCCTTGGAAGTGTCGGAAATGCCTTGAAACACGTGCAGGGACCAAACATGTAACTTTTCAAACTTTCTGAAACAGATGAGGGTGTCGCGTAGCGCGAGCCCTATAGGCTCACCTGTCGCGCTACGCGACTGCCTAAACTGGGCCAGATTCAATGTTTTGTTGCAAGTTGCAGCTGATTGATTCGTGTCCACTCGTTTCCTATCATCTAGTCAGCGGATAAGAACAAACTTCCTGGACACCACAACTTTACGACAAGTGTACGGCCTTGATCGTTGCCTCCTTCTCCAAGAAACGATCTCAACGGCTCTACCTTTTCTATAAATACCCATCACCCTTTGGCTTAAAAACCCACAAATCTGATCCTTTGGGCTCTAAGTTGGAACCTTCGTTTCATACCTGAGCTATTCGATCACGATCAGCATTCGGGGACCCTTCGTAAGTGTTCATTCGTTCTTTTATCGCTTTTCAAGTCCGAAAGTCAACTAGGTTTGACTTTCGGCATTGACCAGGTTATGGTCAATAAGAAGTTCGTTCGAACTTCATAACGTGAGTGTAATCACGATGGTCATAGTCCCTAGTGACTATACCTACTGATTACCACGTTATCTAGGCTCAGTGACGAGCCGTAGTTTCGGGCAGAATACGTATTCCTGCGTATTTTGTAACCAAACTACCCTTAGGTATCAAAACCGTTTGTTTTGATACCAAACTTGTTTGGTTAAGCATGTTTCAACATGCTTAGCTCGTCACTCTTAGTTAGTGCTTGTCTAGGGTCGTAAGGGTAAGCGATCTGATGAATCGCTTATACCTTCGAACCCGACCCGTTTGGTCGATCATTAGGATCCGACCAAACACATTAAGTGACCTTATGGTCACATCGTTCGAATAGTTGTATGACAGGTAGTATATATGCCTTAGGTAAATGACCAAAATACCCCTACGGGGCTTAAATTGAGATTAAACTCGTTTTGGGCATAATGGAAGGTATCCTACTGATATCACAACATATTTAAGGCTTATTAACTAAGGAAACCTGTTCGCGACCTATTCGGTTACCCGTTACGCGTTATTCGCGTTCGGATCGGTTTATATAACTAGTTTATATAAGTTAGCCGAGACGGGTCAAACCTTATCGGTTTTATCTCAAAATCCAGAATATGTATGAAATACCCATATAAGACAAGTCTCTGAACATGTCAGGGTTTAAATCACATTCTATTCCGGTCTTCGCTTAATCGTGCGTAAGAACCGTATATTCCCTTAAGACTAACCGGTCTAAGCTTAGGCTTAATTAAAGACCCGTTAGCATTCTAATTAATTATTATTTATACCATCATTCCAGACTAGAGCTTTCCGGTAAATTGTACCTACGCTTACTTAAGTGACTACGGCTGAGTTATTAGATTCTTGCTATTTAAGACAGGAGCTAGCTCAGGTAAATACTCTTAACTTATTTTCCCTATTACGGGCTTGGGATACGGTAATATAAATACCGCATGTTCAGGTATGGGATTCAAAGACCAATGAGTCGGGAAATCCAAATAACCTGTTTTAATTCGTATTGCTTGACTGAAACATTGGGGATTAATGCGATCGTGTCCTGGATATCCTTGACTCATGATTTGCAATGGCCACGACCTAAGCACGGGGTGTAGGCATACACCTGACAGATGCAATATGCTTATTTAATTAATTATACCCAATAAGGGATTTCCAATATGGGAATAGTGGTGTGTCGGTTAATCATGAACCGGCATAGTTCGGGCCCTACATGTAGAGCAAGTTATGTAAAACTGATAACATGAAATATAATTTATCCCAAAAGTAATCAAGTAATAAAAGGTTTATTTTGCCTTATGCACTTTAATCGAAGTGTCAAAAGGTTTTGTGCCTGGTGCATCTAAATCAATTTTCTTAAAACTCTTTTCAAATGAGTCGGTTGAGTGTATTTACCAGTGAAAACTGACGTATTTTCCAAAAGGGTTAAGTGACAGGTACTGAACGAAATTGGCTGGAAGCTCAGGGCGCTAATAAGGAATCTTGCGAGTTCTAGGCGTCTAAAGTCTGTTGAACAAATGATATGTTTTAAGATCCGCCTGTGGATCCTTTACTTTCCGTTGTAATACTTTGATATTACGTTATATTCGGATGGTAATATATTTATCTTTTGCTTCCGCTGTGCATTTAAATATTGTGTTGTTTGACTATGATGTTGCCAACCACGTCACGATACTCCCCACCGGTGACACGTGGAAATCCGGGGTGTGACACATATCAAGGAAAGAAGCACTAGGCCTTAGTGTTCAAGATTTGAAGGATCTCCTTGAACTTACACTGTGCCGGGATGAAGATGATATAAGTTCCAAAGAGTTTGAAGAAGAATTTAAAAGACAAGCAAGGGAACTTTTGATGAGTAATAAAGATCTAGAATAATGACAGGTTTTGACATTATCTGTTCCAGGGGGAGATTGTTGGGATTGAACCCTACCAGAGGAACAGATAATGTAAAGTCAAAACCTGGTCACAACAGTGGATTCACAATAAGCAGACGTTTACTCTAAGCTCTTCCCTTGACAGTGGTTATCTATCTGCTGATACACTCTAAGTACTGCTCTGAAGAACAACTGATGAACCGAACACTGATGAAACAGCTAAAGACTGCTAAAAGGCAAACACTGAGCTCTATCTACTGCTGTCTCTTAAGTACTGCTGGAGACCCAAACACTGCTCATTCAAAGACTGATCACCTTTTGAAGAAAGCACTGATGTTTCATACAGTCAGTGCTTAGACTACAACAGTGGAACGTGAACATTGTTAGACTTGTTTTATATTTTATCAGTTGTTAGACATCAGTAGTTTGTATAGACCAGTGTTTATAGTTTGTTAGGCTGTTAGATGTCACTATCATGGTGACGTCAGCTGAGGTACATCAGTAGTTTGGTTTGCCTATAAATATGACAGTATTCTGTACTGTTATATTTGATTCGTTTTGAGAGAGCTCTTCTCCTCAATCCAATCCTTTCATCTTGTGCAACCAACTCTGGAGTATCAGGCTGAGGGGGAGTTTAGTATGTAAGCATGTCTGTAATCTTTTGCTTTTATTTGTAAATCATTCGACTCTATGTGAAGCAAATGTTTTATCAAACTATTTCCTCCTTTGATTGTGTTTACAAAGTTTGTTTTCATTTCCGCTGCACTTTACATTGTTTTATATTCTTTATTTGTCCAAATCATACAAACAAACACAATCACAAGAGCCTCAGATCCTAACACCATCCAATCCAACCTTCCCGCTCAAATAAGAGATGCTCAGGTTGAAGCATTGAAAGCAGAGAACATCAGGGCTGAGTCCCTACGAGGATCGAGACAACGGCTAGAACAAAAGGAAAACGGCGCCTACTATGTAAACAGACGCATCTGGGTTCCACTGTATGGAGTCCTACGCGAGCTTGTGATGGATGAAGCACATAAGTCTCGATATTCAAGACATCCTGGTTCGGATAAGATGTACCACGACCTAAAGACTACATACTGGTGGCCCGGTATGAAAGCCAGCATAGCAACCTACGTCAGTAAATGCTTGACCTGTACTAGAGTCAAGGTTGAGTACCAGAAACCATCAGGCCTATTCCAACAACCGGAGATCCCGAAATGGAAATGGGAGCAGATTTCTATGGATTTCGTTACTGGTCTGCCTAGATCTCAACGCGGAAACGATACCATTTGGGTGATCGTAGATCGACTGACCAAGTCTGCACATTTTCTAGCTATCAAAGGAACGGATAAGTTTTCTACTCTTGCAGACATTTACCTAAAGGAAGTGGTATCAAGGCACGAAGTGCCAACCTCCATCATTTCTGATCGTGACGCGCGTTTTACTTCTGAACTGTGGCAAGCAATGCACAAGTCCTTTGGCTCACGTTTAGAAATGAGCACCGCTTATCACCCACAGACGGATGTGCAATCTGAACGCACCATCCAAACCCTTGAAGACATGCTTAGGGCATGTGTAATCAATTTTGGTAATGGCTGGGAAAAGCACCTCCCGCTGGTGGAGTTTTCGTATAACAACAGCTACCACACCAGCATCCAAGCCGCTCCATTCGAGGCATTGTACGGACGCAAATGCCGATCACCTCTCTGTTGGGCAGAAGTTGGTGACAGCCAAATCACTGGCCCAGAACTTGTGGTGGATACCACCGAGAGAATTGCTCAGATACGACAGTGAATGGCGGCAGCTCGCGACCGTCAGAAAAGCTATGCTGATAAGGGAAGAAAACCACTCGAGTTCCAGGTTGGGGATCGAGTGCTACTCAAAGTCTCGCCTTGGAAAGGCGTAGTTCGTTTTGGCAAACGAGGCAAACTCAATCCGCGTTATGTCGGACCATTCGAAGTCACCGAGAAAATTGGCAAAGTCGCCTACAGGTTGAATCTACCTGAAGAACTTAGCAGAGTTCACAATGTTTTCCATGTGTCGAATCTGAAGAAGTGTCTGTCAGATGAGACCCTCATAGTTCCTCTCAAGGAACTCACAATCGACGACCAGCTGCGATTCATCGAGGAACCAGTGGAGATTACGGATCGAGATGTTAAGATCCTCAAGCGTACCAGGATACCTCTGGTCCAAGTCCGTTGGAATGCCCGTCGTGGCCCAGAGTATACCTGGGAAAGAGAAGACCAAATGAAACTCAAGTATCCCCAGCTGTTTAAGAAAAACGCAACCACTACTGAGACTGAAGCTACTGCAGAATTTCGGGACGAAATTCCAAATCAACGGGGGATGATATGACACCCCAGGAAAATCAGGAAAACAACGCAACTTAACTAGCTTCCTCAGTAACCACACGCTAAATTTCAGGACGAAATTCTCTTAACAGGGGGAGAATGTGACAACCCTCATAATTCCATGTACCCGTATAATTTATTAATGATAATTAAAGTGCTTGATGACTGTGCTGAATCATTTAACTGCTTTCTGATATCTGTGTTATACTTACATGTGCATGTTAACATACTAGTAGTATACAAAAAAGTTACTAAAAAGTCCTGTGTGCTTTCCTGAGTATTGAAGAGTAAAAACGTTACAAAAATATATATATAGGACACGTTACGGATTAATTAAGTACTTTAACGAAACAACACCGAACCGAACAACCGGACTTTACCTGAAACACAAAAATATTGTCAGACACATTTTTTTAATTTTTCTGAGCTAGTTAGGGTCCCCGAACACCCTAACACACCTTATAATTAACAACACACCATAACCACTAACTAAACAATTTGAATCCAACTAGATTAGTAACTAACTAGTTGAAACCCAACCCTATACCCCCCCCCCCCCCTAATTGACGGTCACCATGGAGGTGACCTACCCTTGCTTGCTTTTGATTATTATATTACATATGTTGGACATTTGGAGGCACATTGTATGTTGGATAAAATTGAAAGTTGGTTTATAAATAAACCCACAAGATCTCACTTTCATTTCATCTAAACACATCAAACACCAACTCCTCTCTTCCTCTTTACCCCCATTCTCGGCAGCCACCACCATCCACACTACCACCACCATCAAGTTCTTGTTCAACCATTTTCCATACACTCAAAGGTGCTATGGGTCATACAACGAAGCTCGGTGCTCTCGGAAGTGGAAGGACCTTCTCCATTCGCTATTAACCACCACATTTCCTCACTCGAACTTCCCTAGCCTTGAGCTAGTGGTAAGAACTTAGATCCGTTCATTCTTTATGTTATTTAAGTGGTAATAGATGTTTGATGATGAAAATCCATGAACACTAAAGAACCATGAACAAAGTCTTGCATATAAACTAACTTGTAATGAAATATTGATGAAACATGATGAAGTAATGATAAACTGAAGTTGTCTTGATTATGTTACTGATTTACTTGCTGATCTACTTGTAATATTGATGTTTGACGTTGTTGTGATCACTAAACATGCTAACGGAATCAATCGAACGCGCTTTAGAGTGTTAAAGACTGAAAACAGTAGGCTGTTTAATGATTACAGCCAACTTCAGTTGGCTGTAACAGAACCGTAACTTAACGAAAAATGTATTTTCTAAAGTCTAGGTTTATGTATTATGAAATACGGTTCTAATGGCACCGGAATCATAATTTTTGGACTTCGTTTACTATTTTTAAAGTGTCATTTCGTAACAGCAGCTAGAGCTGCATTTTTCTGCTGAAAATATGCGTTTTGTTTTCTATCATAACTTGAGTTCTGTGTAGAGTTAGATCATATGTTTGTTTATGAGTGGGGAATGGATGGGAAGTTTATATGGGCATGAACCGTTAAAGTGATGCATGTTATGTGATAGATACGTGTAGTAACTTTGTGCTCTATTTAAAAATCACTAAATGACTAACTGGTAATCATATTAGGACGTGATTGACCGACCTTGACTATTAGCTATATCTGAGAATCTAACCGAGCAAACCGAGGTGAGTTCACACTTTCTACAAGGCATGGGATTCCCGGTGGTTTGGGAATGGGTTAAAGAATTTAAAACTAAATCTACATATCCCCTTGGGAAAATATGTACGGCCATCCTCCATAGATAGGATGCCATTATTAATCCTACGAATTCTCCTGGTGCAGAATACGTACGTTCGTCCTCCTGGTGTAGGACAACAACCTTAAAAACTAGCTAGACAAAACTCTATCAATAAGTCCCTCTTCATTATATCGACTTAATCGCCGAGGCCAATGGCGAGCGGGTCATTAGTTAATAGCGCTATTAGGTTTAACAAACCTCACACCGTGCCGGTCGGACGGGCGTGTACTAATGGACTATGGCAGACTATCAGTGATGATAGACGCTGATATAGGGCACAACTTATTTGCGTAGTAGTCGATATCATATCGTCTAGTAGTTCACACGGGGAAAGCCCCCACTGATTATGGTTATGGTTTGGGTAATGAAAGAGGAACTGGTTAAACATACTTTCAACTACGGGGTAACCCCCACGGCAATTAAGCCAACGAAAGCCAAACCACGTTTTTCTGAAACAACTTAAAACTAAACAAACAAACGTGAACTCACTCAAATTTGTTGTTGACTCGTTGTTACATGCCTTACAGGTCGCTAAACGCTTGGAGCTTGCACGAGGAAGGAGTCGTTGTGGTGTACGGACTGTTATGTTCCGTGCTTATTATTTAAATCCTTATAAACTTATTAAACTTGCGTTTTTAACTTTAACTTATAAACTATGGACTTATGCTTTTGGATTTACTTTTATGCTTCCGCTGTTTAAACTAAACATGGTTAACAATGTAACATCCCGAAAATACGAGTTCAAAAATTTGCAATTTAATTGTAAATAAATTAGTAAAATAAACTAACTAGAAATGACACTAACCTAGTTAGTTAAAGACTTAAGAGTAGTTAAGGGTGAAAGTAAATAAAGAATGAAAATATGAGGGCTAAAGGTGTTAAAATGAAAACTAATATTTATGAAATAAAGTAAATAAAACACAAACCCCTTGTCTGTGTTGGTGGAGATCGACCAGAAGACAGGGGCGACACAAGCTCCCCCTCAAAACCCTAGTTCAGCATAAAAATTGATCAATTGAAGGCTAATTCCTGTCCCAAATCAAAATCCGAACATAGATTAGTGATCCTCATCACAAGGGGGTTACAAGGTATGTAAAATTTAGTGTTAACTCTCTGTTCGAATTTCTCATGAAATTGGGAAAATCTGAAATTTAAGGTTGCATGTTAGTTTTATGATGGATTAAGAACAATATAGAGTCAAGGGACAAACCCTAGACTGATACAAGTAGAAATCATGTGAAATTTTAGTGAAACCTATGAACACCATTGTAGGTGATTAGTGGGTTATGTGTAAATTGACGAACACTAGGAATTTGGGTGTTGTTCTAGTGTAATTTGACAATTTTGAAGCGATTTCAGAAATTTAGAAGCTAACAATCATGTAAAATGGTTGATTGATGTGAAATTAGGGCTAAGTGATAAGCTAGAAACGTGTTATATAATCATGTAAAAATCTGCCCATAAAGTGTTTGTGAAAATGCCTCAAAGAAGGCTTAGAACTGAAGTTCAAAGTTAAAATGCATAATTATGATGTTTTGGTGTATTATGTGAATTATTATTAAAGAGAGTTCTAAATATGTCGTAAATGAACTCTATAGGAAAGGACGCAGGAGCGTCAAGCGGACAAGCGGGTGGCGAACCACGTTTGAAGGGTCTACTTTGAAGGTATGAAACTTAAGTCGTTACATTTGATATTTTGATAACTAGCATATATGTAGTTGAATTGTAGAATAGAAGTCAAGTTGAAATAAAGTGATAATGATCGCTATGTTGAATAATAGATAAAGAATTGTTTAGATCGCGTTGGTAGTCATCAAAATGGAGGATTCCATAGATGAGCCAAACGGGTCGAATAATCAAATAAAGCATGAGTATTGCTTCGTAATATGATTGATTGTCTTTGTTTATTGATTGATAAGTGACACATCAAATTGCAAGAATTTAGTATTTTGGGTTGTTAGAATGAATGATCCGAGAGATTTGTTTGGGCAAAACCAACAAATCAGTCAAAACATATATTTGCAGAGTCTACCGTAAATTACGGTATGTACCGTAATTTACGGTAGAGGTCAAAAAGCTACGGTGGTTTACCCCTGTGTTACGGTGGAACCAAAGTTTCCCAGAAGCTACCGTAACTTACGGTGACTACCGTAAGTTACGGTAGAGCCTTGAAATGCATGTTGAACTTTGCATATTTTTGTTAAATCAAATATGTTTTTAAGCGTAGTTTTGATTATGTAATATTTCTAAGAAACTTTAACATTAAGATTTGTTAAAATCTTTAGTTTTCAGGTTTGGCAAGGATGCGGACGATGATCGAGCATGTTTGAAGAACCGAACACAATTTCTTTTGAAGCTTCCGCAATATCTTAACTTTAAGTAGACTATGTTTATGAAATGTAAACAATTGTTAAACAACTTTCTGAATGTTTTCGAATTAGTCGTTAGTTGACTAATATCTTGGCTATTTTTGAACCTTGCTTATGATATTTTGTTATGACTTAGATATCTTTTATATGTAATGGAATGAATCATTATTAAATTCAAGTAAATATTAGACGGGTGTTACAAACTATTTTTGGTCACCAATCGTATTGTGGTTGGTCTTATTAATTACGATGTTCAATATGATTGGTGGCTCGATCCTGGTCATGTCACGCCACCAAGCGGTGATACTCCGCATGTGGATTTTGGGGGTGTGACATCAAATCTGACCCAGATGAACCGTGTCATCCCGAATCACCACCAAACTAACCTAACCCAAACCGTAGCTGAGCCGAACACTCGAACCTGACCCGAGACTGAGCCGCACTTGAGATGAATAAGCTAGTTGAACCATGTCATGTCTGCACCAAAATTACCGCTAACATCGGAAAGAAAACCAAATGACACCGTCATCCTCGGTCACCAGCAAAAAGAAGAAGAAGAAAAAACGAAGGAATGAATGGATTACCAGAATTTTGTTGGAACAGAACCGCCGCCACCACGCCGCCGTGAGCGGCGGCGCCGCTTGTCGTCGCTGGTGCACCACCGGCCCTGTCAACTTCGGCCGGTTGTGATCTTCGTCGGAACTGAGAAAGGGACAAGAGGGTGAGGGGTTTATCGGGTATCTCGTCGCCAGCAGCCGGACCAACAGGAGAGGGAGAGAGATCGAGTGAGAGAGGAGGAACCAGGTGTGCTTTGTCTGTGATAAGTTTGATTAGGGTTTGGAAGAACAAATAATGAGGAAGAAGGAGAGAGCAGTGTATGCGTGGTTGCTTGATCTGTTTTCAAAATGAGGGGATAAGTGTGTTGCAACAAATATATATACTAGGGTTTTTAGTTAGTGGGCTTTGGGCTTGGGCCCAAGGCCCACAAGCCCAATTCCCGAGTTCTAGTGGCCCGTAATTCCTACGAGCCCGTTTTCAAAACCAATTTTTCTAATAATTGTTGTAAATTGTTGTATAACGTTATTTTAGCGTCAAAATTTCATAACATGATGTTGATAATTGGCATTCATTGCGTGCGTTCGTCGGTTGCGTTAAACACGTGAATCACGTCGGTCGTCGTTTCTTAACCGTGTTTCGATCCGATTTCCACTGCGAACATTATACTTTGAAAACGAAGCTAAATATAACATTATATTTCAGTTTTCAAGTTAATACGCGTGTCTGATGCTTCCGTTTCGTTGTCGGTGCGTTCCTGCAATCGCGTTTTTCATTTACATATGCGCTTTGTGACATTTGAAGGCGTGTTATTTCCGCAAACCATATTCATAGGTTTAAATTATACGTAGAAACTTCGTATTTGTCGGAGTTGTCAGTATTTTGTACGGTGTCAGTTCGTTTCGTCTATCGTTCAGCAGAATACCCCAGAATCACCGTACGCGCATTGTAACGTCGGATAAGCGTCCCTAGGCATTCCAGTAGCCTAATTTAGTTAATTTGTGCCTTAAAAATTGTTTCTTATCGTCTTAAACGTTTGCTAATCGCGTAATTAAGAGGCATTAATTACCGGTTGTCACAATCACCCCCTTCCAAGGTGCAACCTTTAGGAGTACGTGATCGCCAACGTCAAATTCAAGGGGCTTGCGGCGTCTATCAGCGTAACTTTTCTGTCGGCTCCGAGCTTTCAACAGATTTTCTCGAATTTGGAGGATTTTGTCAGTCGTTTCTTGCAACAGCTCAGGGCCGGTAATCTGCGCGTCTCTGATCTCGTGCCATACAATAGGCGATCGACATTTCCTTCCGTATAATGCCTCAAATAGTGCCATTTGGATGCTAGAATGATAACTGTTATTGTACGAGAATTCGACTAAAGGTAAGTGCGAGTCCCAATTACCACCGAAATCTATGACACACGAACGGAGCATGTCTTCAAGGGTGCGGATCTTTCTTTCAGTCTGACCGTCGGTTTGGGGATGGAAAGCGGTACTTAGATTAAGAGTAGTACCGAGAGCAGATTTAAATGTTTCCCAAAGACACGAGGTAAACCGACCATCGCGGTCAGAGATGATGTCACGAGGCGTCCCGTGTCGACAAATGATCTCATCGGTGTAGATTCGGGCTAATTTTTCTACCTTAAAGTCTTATCGTATCGGCAGGAAGTGAGCTAACTTAGTCAAACGGTCAACTACAACCCATATGCTATCATGACCTGATTGAGTACGCGGAAGTTTCGTTATGAAGTCCATGGCTATACTCTCCCATTTCCACATCGGGATTTCGGGTTGAACGAGTAAGCTAGAGGGTCTTTGATGCTCAGCCTTGACCTTGGAACAGGTCAGGCATTTCGAAACATAGATTGTGATATCCTTCTTCATGCCCGGCCACCAGTACTTGTAGCGCATGTCCTGGTACATCTTGTCAGCACCGGGATGAATAGAATACCGAGATTTGTGGGCTTCGTCCATCAGAAGTTGTCGCAAATTCGTACGCTTGGGAATCCAAATTCGGTCCAATTAATGAAAGATACCATTCGATTTATTCTCCAGTTGGGTGCCATCATTTATAATCCTTTCCTTCTTCAGAATTCGCTCGGTAAAACAAGCATGTTGCGTGTCACGGATGAGAGCTTCGAGATTAAGCTGGGCTTGGGAATTACGAATGCTAAGCAGGTAGCTTCGTCGACTGAGAGCATCGGCCACGACGTTTGCTTTGCCTGGGTGGTAACGGATCTCACAGTCATAATCATTGAGCAGTTCTACCCACCGGCGTTGACGCATATTCAATTCCTTCTGGTCAAAGATATGTTGTAGGCTCCTATGATCGGTGAAGATCGTACACTTGGTACCATATAGGTAGTGTCGCCAAATCTTTAACACAAAAACAACTACGCCAAGCTCGAGGTCGTGTGTGGTGTAGTTCTTCTCGTGGATCTTGAGCTGTCGAGAAGCGTATGCGATAACCTTTTCTCGTTGCATGAGAACAAAACCGAGACCAAGGTTCGAGGCATCGCAGTAGACTACGAAATCGTCGTTTCTGTCAGGTAGTGAGAGCACGGGAGCATTGCAAAGCATAGCTTTGAGGGCTTGAAAGGCTTCCTCCTATTTAGTCCCCAAGCAAAAGGTTTGTCCTTATGTGTAAGAGAGGTAAGCGGCATAACGATCTTAGAAAAACCTTCGATAAAACGGCGATAATAGCCTGGCAGTCCGAGAAAAGAACGGACTTTAGATGGATTCTTGGGTGTAACCCAACTCTTAACAGCTTCGATCTTCGCGGGATCGACGTGGATACCTTGACTATTAACAATGTGACCCAAGAATTGGACCTCCTCTAGCCAAAATTCACACTTGGAGAACTTGGCATAGAGACGGTTTCCCTGAAGCAACTCAAGAACCAAACGTAGATGCTGCGAGTGTTCGGATTTTGACTTGGAATAGATCCGGATATCGTCGATGAATATGATTACAAAGCGATCAAGGAAGGGTTTGCACACTCGATTGATCAGATCCATGAAAACTGTGGGGGCGTTGGTCAAACCAAAAGGCATGACAACGAACTCATAATGACCATAGCGGGTTCGAAAAGCGGTTTTGGGTATATCATCCTCTTAAATGCGTAATTGGTGATAGCTTGAGCGTAGATCGATCTTAGAAAAACATATAGCACCTTGTAACTGATCAAACAAATCATCGATTCGAGGCAAGGGATAGCGATTCTTGATAGTCAGCTTATTCAACTCCCTATAATCGATGCACATCCGGAACGACCCGTCCTTCTTTTTGACGAAAAGGACAGGTGCGCCCCAAGGAGAGGTGCTAGGGCGAATAAAGCCTTTATCAAGCAGTTCCTGGAGCTGGCTCGAGAGTTCGCGCATTTCGGAAGGAGCGAGACGATAAGGCGCTTTGGCAACAGGGTTTGCTCCAGGAATGAGGTCGATGCGAAAAGCAATATCACGAGCGGGAGGTAATTAGGGTAAATTGTCGGGAAAAACGTTAGGGAATTCACAAACAAAGGGAACGTCTTTCACTTCTGGGTTTCCTTTCTTTTCTTTCTCCGCTACTACGATATGTGCCAGGAAGGCTTGGTATTCCTTGCGGAGATACTTGCTAGCCTGGACACACGACATGAGTTGGAGTTTCTTTGACGCGACTTCACCGTAAACACACAATTGATCACCATTAGCGAGCGAGAATCGAATCATCTTATCGAAGTAAACAACTTCAGCATGGTTTTCACGAAGAAAGTCCATGCCTACTATGACGTCAAAACTGCCAAGCTGCATCGGAATAAGGTCGATAGGGAAGACGTGATTGTTGAGTTCGAGCGTACAATCTCGTAGAACAGAGTTGACTGCGACGGTTCTTCTGGTGGCAACTTCAACATTGAACGTCGAGGGGAGATGAGCGCGCTTACGATTAAGGAGCTTTTCGAACTCAAACGATACAAAACAATTATCGGCTCCAGTATCAAATAAACACGTAGCATATATACCATTCACAAGGAATGTACCATTGACCACATTGTTGTCTGCTTGAGCCTGGCGTGCGTTTATGTTGAAAGCACGTCCGCGGGCTGTTGGTTGTTGCTGTTGTTGCTGAGGCTGCTGCTGGGGCTGCTACCGTTGTGGCTCTTGCTTGACCACTCGATTGGGGCACATGTTTGCGAAGTGGTTGGGATCACCACACGCGTAGCAAGCTCTAGCATTGATCGTGGGTGCAGGAGTCGCTTGATGGCCTTGAGGAGCAGCAAGTAGAGCATGTTGAGCAGGAGCTTGACCTTGTTTTGGAGCTGAGGTTTGACGTGGACCTGTACGGCAGTTGGTGGTGAAATGGTCGTACATGTTGCAATGTGCACAGTATCTGCAAGCGATTCCCACAGGGTGGTGATAGGTACAAGTAGGGCAAGTTGGGTGAGGACCAATATACGCACGCTTTGCTGGCGGTGCGTGGGTGACCGGTGCCACTACTTGGCGGTGTTGAGGCTGCGGTTGAGCAGGAACTGAATGGAGCGGGGCAGCTGTAACGCCATGCGTTTTCATACTTTCTATATTTGGAAACCCTTGCTTGAAATTCTATCTTTGGAAATTTTTGTGTTCTTGTAATCATCTTTTCGATGTAATCTTTGTAGAATCTAACTTAAAACACAACGAAATTCTCGTTTGAACGAAATATTTTTCAACGATTCTTGATTCTTTATTTATCGACACTTGATACTCGTTAAACCAGTTAAAACTCTTAAAATAATGAGATTAGGAAGCTTCGTGAAATACATAATCTTTTAAATATTTTTATCCTAATTTAAACTCGTACAGTCGTACATAAATATGGTTATTTATCCATCCTATTGTATTTAATTAATTAAATTAATTAATATTACTATTTAAAAAGTTTAATTTTTATAATATCTAGTTAGTCTCGTTAGATATTAAAGTTAGTAAACTAACCTAGTTAGTTTGTATTATAAAGTAGGTTCATTCTCTTAAAAACTAAATAACTTAGTTAGATTAAATTGTAAGTCAGTTCCTTTAAATAGTAACATAAGTTACGAAATTAAAGCCCATGGGCTGTTTATGCAAATGCTGAAAGTTTAGTGTTGTAATAATAATAAAAGAATTAAGAGTAAATTACAAGTTTTGTCCTTTATGTTTGTCCCAAATTTCAGGCGCTGTCCTTTACCTTTAAAATTGATGAGTTTTGTACTTAATGTTTCAAAATCTTTCACAGTTTGTCCTTTGACGCTAACCTAGTTAATTTTAACTGTTAAGCAAAGGGCAAATTGGTATGTTCACTTATTTACTTAAAAATCCATTTTAGTAATTAAAAAAAAGAGATGTATATTTCTCTTAACAACCCCCCACCCCCCCCCCCCCTTACCGCAACTTCAAAATCTGTAACTATTATCTCTAAAAATCAAAATCTGCAACTTCAAATTCAAAAACTCAAAATCTGTAACAAAAAATCTGGCAACTTCAAATTCAAAAACTCAAAATCTGTAACTACCACCCCCCCCCAACCCACCGTCACCCCACCTAAACTATTATCTCTAAAACTCAAAATCTGCAACTTCAAATTCAAAAAGTCTGGTAGCAGTCCGGTAAACATACTCTGTGAAGCCAAACTTCAGTTAATTGTGTCTTGTTTGATGATAGTAGTTGAGTGGGACATTTTGGAGCTCCACCTGTCATTCTTTACAGAAGTATCAGAAGCAAAGCGAGAGACATTGGCTGGTGAGTCAAATTCAACACCTCTACCGATAGCAAGATCTAGTTCATCAGCGTGAGGTAAAGCCATGGTTTTGAGAAGCAGTCACTACCTCCATATCCCTTCAAATCCCTAATTCTTCAAACCATAACCCTAATTTACCCCAGATGCCCAAATCTTCACAGATCTCTGATTCAAATCACAAAGGCCAGTAACAATGGTGATGGTGAGGTTGTGATGGGTGTGACAGTGCTTGGGTTGATTTGCGGTGGTCTAACGATGGTGATAGAGAGGTTGTGATGGGTGTGACGGTGGTGAAGGACGACGGTCCGATGGGTGGTAGTAGAGGTGTCGGGTTTAGGGTGTAAAGTGTTGACCGATTGCTGTGGTGAACAGAGGTGGTGGTTTTGGTGAACAGAGGTGGTGGTGGTGGTGCTAGTGGCGGTATGTGGAGGTGAGGGTGAGGGTAGGGTTTGCCCTAGAGAGATAATAGATTCAGGCAGTTGTGTGTTTAATGAGATATATTTTGTTTTAAGAGTAAAATACAAGTTTTGTCCTTTATGTTTGTCCCAAATTTCAGGCGCTGTCCTTTACCTTTAAAATTGATGAGTTTTGTACTTAATGTTTCAAAATCTTTCACGTTATGTCCTTTAGAGCAAACCCAGTTAATTTTAACTATTAAGTGAAGGGTAAATTGGTGTTTTTACCCATTTATTTTATAAAACCATTTTCATGATTAAAACAAAATATATCTCATTAAACACACAACTGCCTGAATCTATTATCTCTCTAGGGCAAACCCTACCCTCACCCTCACCGCCACATACCGCCACTAGCACCACCACCACTACCTCCGTTCACCACAACCACCACCTCTGTTCACCACAGCAATCGGTCAACACTTTACACCCTAAACCCGACACCTCTACTACCACCCATCGGACCGTCGTCCTTCACCACCGTCACACCCATCACAACCTCTCTATCACCATCGTTAGACCACCCCAAATCAACCCCAGCACTGTCACACCCGTCACAACCTCACCATCACCATTGTTACTGGCCTTCGTGATTTGAATCAGAGATCTGTGAAGATTTGGGCATCTGGGGTAAATTAGGGTTATGGTTTGAAGAATTAGGGATTTGAAGGGATGTGGAGGTAGTGACTGCTTCTCAAAACCATGGCTTTACATCACGCTGATGAACTAGATCTTGCTATCGGTAGAGGTGTTGAATTTGACACACCTGCCAATGTCTCTCGCTTTGCTTCTGATACTTCTGTAAAGAATGACAGGTGGAGCTCCAAAATCTCCCACTCAACTGCTATCATCAAACAAGACACAATTAACTGAAGTTTGGCTTCACAGAGTATGTTTGTCGGACTGCTACCAGACTTTTTGAATTTGAATTTGCAGATTTTGAGTTTTAGAGATAATAGTTTAGGTGGGGTGACGGTGGGTTGGGGGGGGGGGGGTTGTTACAGATTTTGAGTTTTTGAATTTGAAGTTGCCAGACTTTTTGTTACAGATTTTGAGTTTTTGAATTTGAAGTTGCAGATTTTGATTTTTAGAGATAATAGTTGCAGATTTTGAAGTTGCGGTTATGGGGGTGGGGGGTTGTTAAGTGAAATATACATCTCTTTTTTTTAATTACTAAAATGGATTTTTAAGTAAATAAGTGAACAGGCCAATTTGCCCTTTGCTTAACAGTTAAAATTAACTAGGTTAGCGTCAAAGGACAAACTGTGAAAGATTTTGAAACATTAAGTACAAAACTCATCAATTTTAAAGGTAAATGACAGCGCCTGAAATTTGGGACAAACATAAAGGACAAAACTTGTAATTTACTCTTGTTTTAATCATGAAAATGGTTTTATAAAATAAATGGGTAAAAAGACCAATTTGCCATTCACTTAATAGTTAAAATTAACTGGGTTTGCTCTAAAGGACATAGCGTGAAAGATTTTGAAACATTAAGTACAAAACTCATCAATTTTAACGGTAAAGGACAGCGCCTGAAATTTGGGACAAACATAAAGGACAAAACTTGTAATTTACTCAAGAACTAATTAACACAAAACTGTTGACCACAGGGATCGAGCCCGGGTCACCAACTACAACATGCGCGCACATCCCCACTCCACCATGGCCTTCACATTGTAGGAACCTGGCCCTTAAAATACTTATACCCTCGTTTGAATCGAGCCAGCAGCCCAAATCCAAACTCAGGCGGCCCGCAATCCGGCCCACCTACAAACTCACAACCCGCGATGAAGCCCAGCATGCTGAGACGACTATCAGACGTCTATTTGGCGCAAAACTTGTATTCTATTTGATTTTTGAACATGATTTAGTATTTAATGCCAACCAACACCAACCCTAATCCCTTCCCTAGAAAATGAACACCTTCCCAACAATTTTACCACCTTAACAACTCCCTAAACACTCTCAAATCACCCATAACCACAGTTGATTCTTCAGCAAATTCTTCGGAATTTCCAGCCATGCTCAGCGAAGAAACAACCAAACTTTCCTCTTCTTTTTTATATATAGTTGCCGCCAAACTGATTACTCATACAAGGAACCGGGTCTGCCGGAGTTTATTTCGGACATTCTCAAACTCTCTGCTAATATCACTCTTTCGTTGACCCTGTCGGAGACCACCTAGTCATCGCAGGAGACAAAACGATGGCTGCCAACACCACCACAAAACCTTAACCAGCCATCTACGTCTTTATTGCCTGTTTCGAGGACCCGTCATCGTGTTTACCACCTTCTTCGATCTCGACACCCGCACAACACCTTCTCGCACAACCTGCTCACTCGTCGGAGGTGTTTGGTCGCCGTCGGAAGTCTTGCCGGAACAACGAGTTCGCCGGAATCACGAATCTCATCGGAAGTCATGACGGAGAAATCTGTTGGATATTTTAGTGTAATTTGAGATTGCGCGTGACATACAAATAAGAGTGCACGCTTATTTGAATGTCATCGGGACTAACGGGGGATCCAAGGGGGCAGCGCCCCCGAGAGAAGCGGGGTCCAAGGGGCGGCAGCCCCTGGCGGGGTCCAAGGGGAAAAGTCCTTTATCGAAAATGCATCAGAAATTAAATTTCGGGCTAAATATGCACTTTTGAAACATGAGGGACTAAAGGTGGTTTTTGTTCATAAATGGAAACTGCAAGCAATTGTGGAAACTGCAAATACGCTCCAAAACGGTTTTTGGAAAACCCTAGACGAATTTTATAGTTCGTCAAAAATCCCTCAAAATTCTCTCAACCAAATTCATACAGAAATCTAGAATCAATCTGATTTTATCCGATCAAAGATTGGTAGCCACTCCAATTGTTTGATCTGAAAGTGATTACACGACTTCAGATTTATCCAAGCAATTTTCGAATTTCCCCAACAAAGATCAAACAATTTTATGAAGATGACAAGCGGTGGTGAATCTGCGAAGGCTATGATGAACAAATTTGCGAAATTGGACAAGTTTGAAGGGCAAGACTTCCGTCGCTGGCAAAAGAAGATGCATTTCCTGTTGACGGATTTGAAAGTGGTGTACGTTCTGAGTACCCCGATGCCTGAAGAAGTGACGAATGAACCGCTGGAACTAACTAGGAAGCGTGGAAAATGGCTGAATGATGATTACATCTGTCGTGGGCATATTCTGAATGGTATGTGTGACTCTCTTTTTGATATATATCAAAATGTTGAATCTGCAAAAGAACTGTGGGAATTACTAGAGGCCAAATACATGGCTGAAGACACATCTAGTAAGAAATTCTTAGTCAGTGATTTTATGAATTATAAAATGGTTGATGATAGATCCATCATGGAACAATATAATGAATGTCTAAGAATTCTGGGTCAATTCGAACTACATGGTTTAAAGATGGATGAAGCAATTTCTGTTCCATCTATCATTGATAAACTTCCTCCTTCTTGGAAAGATTTTAAACATACTTTAAAACATAAGAAGGAGGAAATGAATCTGGTTGAACTTGGAAGTTGTTTTCGAATTGAGGAGTCTTGTCGGGCCATGGAAAAGGTTAACAAAGATAAACACGTTGGTGGGTCTTCTGTTAACATGGTGGAAGAAAGTGGTCCTAGTTTTAAAAATTCTAACAAGGGAAACAACAAAAGGAAGTTTCAAAGTGGGCCTAACAAGAAGAACAAGGCTGTGAAACATTCAAAACAGACTAAGGATGAAGGCTGTTGGAAGTGTGGTAAACCAGGACACTTCAAGAGAGATTGTCGTGTTGTTAAAGGCAAGAACGAAGCTGGTACTAGTGGATCCTCTAAGGATCCAAAGCAACAAGGTCAGAAATTAGACTTTAATTATAATTCGGATGTGAATTATGTTTCACTAATTTCTGAAGCATTTTATGTGCAGGATGATTCTGTTGCTTGGTGGTATGACTCGGGAGCAACAAGTCACGTATGTAAGGATCGAAGATGGTTCAAGGACCTTACATTAATTGAAGATGGATCTGTTTTAAAGATGGGAAATGTTGCAACCGAGCCAATCCACGGAATTGGAAGTGTAGTACTAGTATTTACTTCTGGAAAAACTCTAAGTTTAAGTAATGTATTGTATGTACCTGGCATTCAGAAAAACTTGTTATCCGGTATCGTATTAAATAATTGCGGGTACAAACAAGTGTTAGAATGTGACAAGTATATCTTGTCAAGACATGGTTCTTTTATCGGATTTGGTTATTTATGTAATGGTATGATTATGTTAAATCTAGAAGTGCCGTTTAGTGATGATTCTGTTTGTATGATTGATTCTGTTTCTAGTGTAAATTCGTCTAAATCTGAATTATGGCATGCTAGATTAGGACATGTACATTATAAACGACTTATGGAAATGTCTAAAATGAGCTTAATTCCGGCAGTAACTTTAACAAATGAAAAATGTCATATCTGCAAGTTGAATAAAATCACTAGAAAACCCTTTATGCAACATGTTACTAGGGAAAGTAAACTGTTAGATTTGATACATAGTGATTTATGTGATTTTCATGGTACACCATCATTAGGTAACAAGAAGTATGTTGTAACCTTTATAGATGATGCTACTAGATTTTGTTACGTTTACTTGTTACATGCAAAAGACGAAGCTCTGGAAAAGTTTAAAATCTATAAACAAGAAGTAGAGCTTCATCAAAGTGAATTGATCAAAACTCTACATACCGATAGAGGTGGTGAGTATTTTGATCCGGTGTATTTCCAATCAACTGGAATAATACACCATACCACGGCTCCTTACACACCGGAACAAAATGGTGTGGCGGAAAGGAAGAATAGGACACTAAAAGAGATGGTTAATACCATGTTGTCCCATTCGGGTCTAAATAATGGGTTTTGGGGAGAGGCGATGTTGACGGCTTGCTATTTGTTAAACCGGGTTCCTAATAAAAGGAACAAAACAACCCCTTTTGAGCTTTGGTATAAAAAGCCACCCGAGTTGCAAAAACTAAGAGTTTGGGGTTGTAGAGCCGTGGTAAGGCTTAATGATCCTAAGATAAGAAACTTAGGGGAAAGAGGTATAGAATGCATTTTCATTGGATATGCGGAGCATTCATTTGCTCACAGGTTCTATGTAATAGAACCAAATGACCACGTGTCAGTACATACGGTCATTGAGGCAAGAAGTGGAAATGTAGAATACGATGAAGAGAGATTCACATCTATACCTATGCCAAAGGATATGAATCCTTCTTTAAAGATTTCTAGTGGAAAAGAAATTATGCCTTCAACTAGCACTGAACCAAGAAGGAGTTCGAGAGAAAGAAAGGCAAAGTCTTATGGTGACGACTTTCAATTGTACTTAGTTGAAGGTTCGAGGGTTGATATTAATTTTCAATATCAATATTGTTTCAATGTCGATGAGGATCCAAAGACATATAGTGAAGCAATGGCTTCAAGGGATGTTTCTTTTTGGAAAGAAGCCATCCAAGATGAAATGGATTCTATCTTGCAAAATAACACTTGGAAATTGGTGGATTTACCTCCTGGTTGTAAACCATTGGGAAGTAAATGGATCTTCAAGAGGAAGATGAAGGTGGATGGTACTATTGATAAGTTCAAAGCCAGATTAGTAATCCAAGGGTTTAGACAAAAGGAGGGTATTGACTTCTTTGATACATATGCTCCTGTAGCAAGGATATCTACCATTAGATTATTATTAGCACTTGCTGCTATACATAATCTTAAAATTCACCAAATGGATGTGAAAACTGCATTTTTAAATGGTGAATTAGATGAGGAGATTTACATGAAACAACCAGAAGGGTTTGTTATGCCTGGAAGTGAAAACAAGGTGTGTAAATTAATTAAATCTCTTTATGGCTTGAAGCAAGCACCTAAACAGTGCCATCAAAAGTTTGATGAGATTGTGTTGTCTAATGGTTTTGTTTTAAACCAAGCAGATAAATGTGTTTATAGCAAGTTTGATGCTTCTGGAAACGGAGTCATGATCTGTTTGTACGTAGATGATATGTTGATTTTTGGTACTAACCAAGATCAAGTTGATAGAACAAAGGAATTTTTATCATCTAAGTTTGCTATGAAGGATATGGGGGTGGCTGAGGTGATTTTAGGTATTAAAATCAAACGTGAGAACAGGGGAATTTCAATCTCTCAATCCCACTATATTGAGAAGATCCTGAACAAGTTTAATTTCAAGGATTGTTCTCCCGCAAGTACTCCTGTTGATCCTAGTTTGAAGCTATTACCTAATAAAGGTATTGCAGTATCTCCACTTGAGTACTCAAGAGCAATTGGATCACTTATGTACGCTATGATCAGTACCAGACCTGATATAGCGTATGCTGTTGGAAAGCTTAGTAGATTTACTAGCAATCCTAGTACTCATCACTGGCAAGCATTAGGTCGAGTATTCAAATACTTGAAAGGAACCATTGATTATGGTCTGACTTACATTGGATTTCCTTCAGTGATTGAAGGATATTCAGATGCAAGTTGGATAAACAATAAGGAAGATCATTCTTCCACAAGTGGTTGGGTATTCCTACTTGGGGGAGGTGCTATTTCTTGGGCTTCAAAGAAACAGACCTGCATAACTGACTCAACTATGGAATCTGAGTTTGTAGCCTTAGCGGCAGCTGGTAAGGAAGCTGATTGGCTAAGAAACTTGATTTATGAGATTCCATTGTGGCCCAAACCAATATCTCCCATTTCTATAAGGTGTGATAGTGAAGCTACATTGGCTAAGGCATATAGTCAAGTGTATAATGGCAAGTCAAGACACTTAGGTGTAAGACACAGCATGGTTCGTGAGCTCATCATGCATGGTGTGATTTCGGTTGAGTATGTCAGAACTCAACATAACTTAGCTGATCATTTAACCAAAGGGTTAACTAGAGATCTCGTGAAAGTATCAGCTGTGGGATCAGGGTTAAAGTCCATCTGAAAACTCTCATGTTAAGATACCCAATTCCCACCTAATATGACGTTAGGTGCAGAATTCAATGTGGAAAGCTTAACATCTAGAGTTTGGAACACAACATTAAATTGTCCCAAAGGTATGTGTTTAGATCTACAAGTTAAGGAAGGTTGAGGTATATCTTCTTAATAGCTCTTTTGAAAAATTGCATTTGCAGGTGCAAGAGTAAAAGAGCTACCTATATGAGCATGAAGTTTAGCTGCTTCAAGAAGCTTGGACTTGGCTTTGATATGCTTATGAAGGATAGGGACATAGGCTAGTAAAAGATAGTGTCAAGTTAGATCTATGTATGTAAACTAATGTGTATATTATCTTCATGTATTCATTATGGATATTAAGGGTTCAATCCTTAGTGACACCCTTAAATTCGAATATTTGGAATGCGTAATATACTAATATGAAATTCAATCATCACGACATTTCATTTATGCATTAGTTTGTTTTGGTTGCTGTGAACAAGTTAGTTAATCTATGATTTACACTAAAATGGGGGAGGTATGTTGGATATTTTAGTGTAATTTGAGATTGCGCGTGACATACAAATAAGAGTGCACGCTTATTTGAATGTCATCGGGACTAACGGGGGATCCAAGGGGGCAGCGCCCCCTTGGCGGGGGTTCGGGGGCAGCGCCCCCGAGAGAAGCGGGGTCCAAGGGGCGGCAGCCCCTGGCGGGGTCCAAGGGGCAAAGTCCTTTATCGAAAATGCATCAGAAATTAAATTTCGGGCTAAATATGCACTTTTGAAACATGAGGGACTAAAGGTGGTTTTTGTTCATAAATGGAAACTGCAAGCAATTGTGGAAACTGCAAATACGCTCCAAAACGGTTTTTGGAAAACCCTAGACGAATTTTACAGTTCGTCAAAAATCCCTCAAAATTCTCTCAACCAAATTCATACAGAAATCTAGAATCAATCTGATTTTATCCGATCAAAGATTGGTAGCCACTCCAATTGTTTGATCTGAAAGTGATTACACGACTTCAGATTTATCCAAGCAATTTTCGAATTTCCCCAACAAAATCACCCTGTTACGTCGGTATATAATTTCTTGTTCCCTTTAATACTCGTGTAAATCTCTATTGTTAATTCTAACCGTTTTGTTTCGTCATTCAAACCATTGAAGCTTTAAGTTTTATCAAACAGTGGTGTACGATTTATGTTAACAAAAAAGATGAACCGAGACTAGTTTCAAATGAATTAACGAATCAAACAATTTACAAAAGTTGATTGCAGAATAGTGGGTGTTGTTGTTGTTTAAACAAATGTGACAATACTTTACTGTTTTGTTTTCAAATCATTTTTTTAATTACATCCATTACCTTTAATTATAATAATAGAAACCAATTGATTATAATTACCTTTTTATTTATATTCTATAATACTATATTAAGAGAACTGGGTTTTCTACCATTTTCGTAATTTTGCGTAGGTACAAATCTTGTAGCACCATGTACAAATGAAGCAAGCCATTTTAGAGGGGGGAAACTTGGACATTGTCCAAAGTTTTAAGACACTTTGAGGGTAATCTAGACATTTCATCTATGGAATTCATCCCCATTATATCTTCCATTAATTGAATTAAATTAAGGAATTAAATAAAAGTTTTACAATAATTAAAGGAATTAATTAATTAAATTAAAGGTTAGACATGCAACCTTTGGGATTTTCATGATTTAATAGTATGTATAAATATAAATAATCTATACTTCTATACTACCTTATTAAGAGAACTAGGATTTTATCCCTTTTGGTAATTTTATATTGTGTACACATTTTCAAGCAACATGTACAAGATAGCCAAACTATTTTAGAGGGGGTAAACTTGCGCATTTCCCAAAAATTTAGAAAACTTTAGGGACATTTTAGTGATTTCGGCACCTTTGTAACCTATAATTAAGATAAATGTATAAAGTTTTTCATCAGTACTACTCATCCATAATATTTTATGATTATCAGATAAATGTATAAAATTAATAATATTAATAATACTATATTAAATATGGAACGAGCATCTCGAGATTGCTTTAAAGATGGTGGTACACTGGCTAAAGTATTGTCATTTGTCTGCTTATTAACATGATTGAGATTGCTATAAAGATGTTGGACCTAAATTTGTTTCTTATGAGTTCTTATTGCTACTTCATGTTAAAAAAAACAATCTAACACATTAAATTGAAATGTAAAACCTTAAATGATTAGGAATTATTTCTCCATCGGCGACTTCTTCTCTTTGAAGTCTGTGATTTATGTTGGAAACCCATGACCATCTAGAGTTAATAACTAAAGTGGATATACACAAGGCATACGACTCACTTAGTTGGAATTTCCTTCAATCTATATTGATGCAAATGGGTTTTCCAACTAAATGGTGTAACTGGATTATGGCAATCCTCCGTTCGGCCCGAGCTTCTGTGTTGGTAAATGGTTCTCCAACAATGGAGTTTGATTGCACGAGGGGGCTCCGTCAAGGGGACCCCTTATCTCCGTTTCTCTTTCTTATCGCTATGGAAGCGTTATCAGGAATTATGAAGAAGGCATCAGAAGTGGGGTTATTGCATGGCATTCGATGTGATAACAAAGGTTTGATGCTAACACATCTCTTGTATGCGGATGATGCGATTTTCCTGGGGGAATGGTCGGACACAAATGTGTTAAACTCACAACAGATTCTTAGAATAATACTATACAGCATAATCAAAGAAATAGAGAAGACCCATGGATGTATTGGTACGACGTCCACAACACTAAACACCTCAGCTCATCAGCAAACTAACGAACAAGACGATTGGGAGGATGATGAACGGTGGACAACCAGTATGGAGGAAATCAAGGAGACATTCAAACCTTATTTAAATTGATCATACTATCTCATTCGACGTGGTTACTATGGTCCCCCGATTTAAAATAATTTGTCAATGACTTTCAGACGACCTTTTCTTTTTACCTTTAAGCATTTTAGTACATTTTTTGGCCATTTGGCCAGAAAGCAAATGATCACTTTTTTATACAAACAAACTGGGAAGTCCATATTAAAAAAATAAATAAATAAACAAGCCTACTACTAAAGTAGTAAAAAACAAACAAATAACTAAATGAAAAAAGAAACATGAGGTCCAGTTTGGTAATGATTTCCACTTCCATTATCTCGTTTACCAACTATTGTATTCTTGGTTTTTATGTCAATTATGCCAATTCATGAATTGATATATTAATGATACCACAACAATACTTTAAAGGATAAACCAGGTGAAACAAATCATGCAAACTGCAGGCCAACAACGATTACACCTTAACTATAGGTTTCGTTTATGATACTGATTTCCAGTTAATTTTATTCAGTCCTAGGTGATATGCTATATTTGTTCTTTCATCCAACCATTGTTACGCATTTCAAGTTAATTTATCATAATTCACATGTTTCGTTTTGTAAGATAAGAGTGACATGTTGGGTTTTGTAACTAACAAACTTCATGCTTAAAAGTCAACATCTATAATACATATCATAAATGAATATGATATCTGTCAGGATACCCGCCGCAACGCGCGGACTTTCCCACTAGTACAAACAAATAAAGACTAGTTTAATAAGCATTAAATGATTATTTGTAAACTATGAATATTTGGAATATTATATAACTTATAAATTTTATTTAACAAGATCTTTTGTTTATATAATACCAAAAACATTTAGTTAAAATTATAACTAAATCGAAATGTAGTTATTTTGTAAACGATGAAACATTAGGGGTTATACTTAACCTACAAATTCTCACGAGTTCGTTATTTCGAAATATAGGGTAATCGTTTCCCCGTTCGTTATTTGGATTCTCTCAATCTTTACTTGTGCGTTATTTCAAGAAATTCTTATACGCAACCAATTTGAGTATACTCGAACCCATTTCTACTTTTAAACACTTTTGGGTGCAACGTGTATTCTATATTAAACTCACGAAACTTCGAAACTATTTGAATCACTCTCTATCCATATTTGAAACATGAAACTATATGATGCTTGTTAATCTCGTATGTTATGTTAAACTTTTGTGTCTATATGCTCATTAACTTCGTACAAGCCTACCTTAACAATTATAGCGCTATAGGAGTAATGCACCGCCCACGATTCTTGGGGTATTGTTAAGTCAAACATGTTAACCTCCCTTTATTCTATCCGGGGATAGGCTATTTTAACGCATTGGATTCTTGGGTTTGAACATATACTTGACACCATTACGACATACTAGTAACTTGCATATTGTGATTCATGTTGGATACGAGCCTTAGACTATTTTAAAACCATTTTTATGCTATGTATCAAAACTTGTATACTCGCCTTTGCTTTGCATTGAACTCTATTTTAATACATGTTGCAGGTTCGATAGACAAGATGATGCTAAGTGAAGAAACACGATTTAAGTGGACTTAGAAACACACTTAGATTAATCTATTTTGTATTACAAGTTTGAAACAATGTTGTCCATAATTGATTCTTGTATGACATTTTAAAAATTTATGAAATTTGAATTTAAATTATATTGTCACATAGTGTTATGAAGTCTCTTGCAATCTATTTCGTCTCATCTCGATGTTTCCGCCATCGGTTGGGGTGTGACAGCAGCTTTGGTTACAGCGCAGTTCCTGTTGCTGGAACTGTTGTTGTTCTTTCTCTTGTGTCTCGAGAGCTTGGATGACTGAGGAGCGGCGGCGATTTCAGCGGTTGGAACAGCGGTAGCTTCATGCAGGTTCTTGGAAGCTTTATCCCAGTAACCAGACTTGACTCCCTTGTCGTTGATCTCAGCAGCGAGTAGAAAAGTTTCCTCGATTGTCGTCGTCTTTGCAGCTTGAACGAAATCAGCCACGCAATCGGGAAGAGCACGGATATACTTCTTGATGGTGATTTCAGGCGTAGCAACTTGGCTAGGACAGATTATGCTTAGCTGCTTGAAGCGAGCATTCAAACCAGCGTTGTCTCCATCTTTCTGCTTGATATGCCAGAATTCGTCCTCTAGCTTTTGGCGCTCGTGGGGAGGGCAGAACTCTTGCATCATAACGTCCTTCAACTCATCCCACGTCAGCCCGTAAGTTGCATCATTTCCACGTTTGTTTCTCTCGGCCATCCACCAGTCTAAAGCGCAGGACTGGGAGATGCCAGCTGCGTTAAGAGTACGGAGATCATAAGGACAGCCACTCTGGCGCAGGGTGACTTCGATAGAATCAAACCACTCCGTAGGACCATCTTCACCGGTAAACTCTTTCGGGCCGCAGGCTTTGAACTGCTTGAAGCTGAAAGCAGCTATAGGAGCATCAGTCCTAGATTCTTCAGAAGATTTGCTAGTGTTTTCATTCATCTCACTAACAATCTGGGGAATAACTTTCGCTATCTGCTTAGAGACGAGTGAGGTGATGCGTTTGTCATCATGATTGTGGCGAGCAGACCGAGAATGAAATGATCCAAATGACGACATTGTCTGCAACAGACAGCGCCATAGGATTCAAAACGCTATTCGATTATTCCTAATATAGTCTAGAGATTCACCATAAAGCTCAGGAATACGTAGCCACTTAATCACATAAGCACATAATCACGTAGGGCACAGAAGCACATAAGGCAGCCAGAACACAGAAACCATTTTATATGTTGCACGTATTTCACCTATCCTTCACAACACGTATAGCGATTAATTATAGCGATTGCGAGTATCGAGCAGCGATTACGAATAATGACTAGCGATTTGTTAGCGTATTGAGATAGATGTGCAGTGCGAGTGATGCATGTTAATCAAAGCGAGAAGCGAAAAGCGTGTAAATCAGCAAAATCGGACGCGTAAACACATAAAATCGGTAAATCACAGAGTCAGCAGCGGCAATTCCAGAATCGAAACACATAAAATCAAGGATAGATTGTCTTGGCTAGATAGACGTTGACTGCCCAAAGTGATTCGACTATTCACAAGGACTCGTAAGTGCACATTTTGGCTTTCCAGACTGTGCTCTCGCCTCGATTTGGGCGAACAGCACGCATCCTTCCAGTTATAGTGTGACTTCAAGTCGTTGGAGTCCATCGAGACTTTGGTGAGAACTTTGTACAACTGAAATAAAGATCGGAACAAGTTGTCAAGGTTTGGGTTTCACCCCTAACTTAACAGCTTCGTTCCTATTTTGATAAAATAGATAGGGAAATTTGCGTCGAAGTAAGGATTTCACTCCTGATTTAACGCAAATTCTCCTGTTGATGGATAGAAATGCGGGTCGAACAAGCGATCCGGTTGAGAGTTTGCGGTTTTCACACCTAATCTCAACCTAATTACTCGTTCATTTTTTTAAAATAATGTGCAGTGATAGTGTAGTGTAAGCGAGAGTAGCGAGTAAGCTCGTACAAAACCCATACTGGGTATGCACAAGTCGGTCTGTTGGTACTTAGACTATAGACTAGGTCGTTCTAAGACATCGACCCAGACTAGGTCGAGTCTTGCCTAATTCCCTATAGTTATGGCTCTGATAGCGATCTGTCACACCCCAACCGATGACGGAAACATCGGGGCATGACACTGAGCGAAACAGATTGTCCATGAGTTTCCATAACAACTACAATTACCAATTATTTAAACATCACGTCCCATACCATGACATAACAAGTAGCATAGTTATTACAAACAAATCAAAGACAAATTGTTATGTTCCGACAACTCAGATTTCAAATAAATAGATTGTTTGTTTGTTTCTAGACTCTCCTAAGCTCAATTCCATCAAGTAGCAAGCACGCATCCTAAGCACCTGTCACATACGTTAAAATATAGGCCAACACACATAGTGTAAAGGTGAGGATACAAGTTTGATATTGTATAATAGAGTTCGAAATCGTTTACACATAACCAGCATGTACAACGTATAATGTGAAGCATGTAAGTTATCGACAAAGATCCTATCAATACCAATGACTGCGATTTGACTACGAGTAGCGAGTGCGCATCACATGTTCACCACTACGAACACGTGAAGTATTGTCCTTAACAACCCCTGAGTGAACAGGTGCTGAGTCCAAACTATAGTACTATCGTTGCTAAGGCAGGTAGACAGCAGTCAATGTGTAAACATAACAAACAAGCATTCATCAAGTCACGTATAACATGCATTTGAGGTCAGCGTATAAATAGTGTTTGCGTTGTGTGATCGATGTGATTTAGAATAAGTAACGTAGGTAACACCCAAAAGTGCATAAAGCAAAAAAGGGATTGAGTATAATCACAGATTGTTTTTAACAAGTAAACACTCTCTTGGATTGAAGGGAGCGCTGGGAGAGATTAGCCTGGACAGTTAACGATAGCATAAACGAGGAGCGGTGCGATAAACGGTGCAAAAGTACCAAGTGTTGGATGGTAATCCGATCAAATGGCAATCCGATCGGATGGCCAGTCGATCGGATATCGATCCGTTCGGATGGTCATCCGATCGGATGGCCATTCGGTTGGATTGACATCTTGTTTGGTAAGGATGTGTTTATGTATGATGGTTTTAAAGTTTTCGTTGTAGCATTTTGAAAATAGAGAAGAATATGTACCCTTCAGGTCGGTCGATCGGACGGTAGTCCGATCGGATAGCGATCCGATTGGCAGGACACTAAGTGAGAACAAGTTCACAGCAGGATCGTCACTCGATCGGATGGCAATCCGTTCGGATAGCAATCCGTTGGAACTACTGTTCTTTTGAAATTGATAAAGTATCAAAGTCCCAAACGTCACACGATCGGAAACTACTGTTCTTTGGAATCTCTACCCTTCAGGTCGGTCGATCGGACGGTAGTCCGATCGGATAGCGATCCGAATGGCAGGACACTAAGTGAGCAACAAGTTCACAGCAGGATCGTCACTCGATCGAATGGCAATCCGTTCGGATAGCAATCCGTTAGAACTACTGTTCTTTGAAATTGATCAAGTACCAGAGTCCAAACGTCACACGATCGGACGGTGATCCGTTCGACGTCCAGTCCTTTGAAACTTTGGAAAAATGTTTAAGTGTGAAACCAAGTGCAAGCCGATCGGATGGCTGTCTGATCGGATGGCAATCCGATCGGACGGCAATCCGTCCCAACGACCTGAACGTCTTTGACACTTGATTGTTTTGAAAGTTTTGCAGTTCTGATCGAGATGGTGTGATAACGTGCTAAACAACAGAAACCCCATCTTGATCCAAGTGATCTGACCGAACAGGAACCACCCTAGTCTGACCAGTTCACGGTTCGAGACGTTTGTTCATGTTTAACCCGAAATCGTTTGTCTCTTGGATAGAATTTAGATCTTGAACTAACACATCACTAGGAAAGACTAGAAGATCAAAACGAGCTCCGATTCTATCGGTTTTGAGTGCATTGAGTGTAAAAGAGTTGAAAGAAAGTTAGAAAACCATCTTTCAATCCTTTTAACCATGAATAAGTGTAGATCTATGCGAAAACCTTGTTTAATCTTGTGGAAATCCTTCAGATCTAAGTTGTTCTTGGTGGAATGAGGCCAAACCTTGAAGTTCATAAGAACTCCATGATGACATTACCCTAGAACACCTCAAATCCGGCGAAAACCTTCTAAATCATAGAAGTACAAGATTTAGGTTGAAAACTTACAAGAATCGCGATAAACCGATAGAAATGAGAGCTTGAGTGCGGATGGTTCGAGTGAGGAGCTGTCACATCACAAATGATGTGACAGGAGGGTATTTATAGGGTTTCCCAAAATGGAAAGTGATGAAGTGTCGAGTGGGTCACCGATCGGATGGCAGTCCGATCGGGTGGCAATCCGATCGGGTGGCAACTCGATCGGATGAATGGCAATCCGATCGGATGGCCACTCGATCGGTTGGCCACTCGATCCAGGTGTCCGGCGCGTTAAGTTTTGTCGCTTCATTTCACGTGTTGAGCGTTGCGATGCGATTCGAGCGAGCGATGCGATAATATTACCCATTAGTTACACAAATAACCTAACTACTATATCTAACATACAATCACTATAAATAACTTGCGTTTAGCGTTTGCGATTTGATTGCGATGCGATATAATTGCGATTTGCGATTAACACCTCAACATAAACATAACATGCACAAGTAACACACACGTAAAACAATATCCAGAACACATAATTCGAGTTGCGAATGCGATAGCGATTAGCGATAAGTCGATTAGCGATTAATATGCGATTAAACCTCGATTATTAATAGATACTCCACATAATAAAACTAAAGCAAAATAAATAACAGATTCGATTACAAGTCAAAGAAGTCAAAATAGTAGTTGAGCTAAGAGTGACAGATCGCAATTAGCAATCTTTTCTTCCTTTGACTTCAATCTTGACTATGACTTTGACTTTCGAAACACGGGGTGTTACAGACATAGCGTCTAGGGTTTCTGAACCAGCCACCACTAGCACAGCCGCCACCACCACCGTCAGTTCCTAACTCTGATTAGGGCTCCGATTTGTAGGATCGTTGTACGACCCGAATGAGTCGATCAGAAGAGTTTTAGATCCGAATCAAAGGCGGAATCAGTGAAACGGACGTGGAAACAGCTTGATTCACTTTAATATGTCTATGTTATTGATGTAATAGAGTTACAGCACCTCGAGACAATTTGGCAGCACTTCGGTACCAAATCTGACAAACGTTACAAATGATCTCGTTTGAAGGCTATATATAGATGCCTAATTCCGCTTGAACAGGACAGAAACGAAATTAGATTCACACGGAATCTAATTCCGTGCGGAATTACCCTAGGAAACTTTCAAGCGGAATTAACCACTTCAAATGGAATTACCTCTAAATCCTATTTCTCGAACTACGAGCCCTGATCTATCAATCCTATTACATGACATGATACAAGACGAAGTCAACAGACATAGTGCACTAACAGACTCCCCCTTGGATGTTGATGAAGTCTTCAGTGTCGAGTCTTTATCATGACACATCTTCAGTCTTGATCAGTCTTCATGCTCTTACCAAATTGTCTAACAGTTGTAAGCATCCATCAATCTTTCTCTGGTTCTAACATTAACACATTCTTCAGGCTCCCCCTTTCGTCAAGCTTCTGTGATTTAGGGATCGACACCTTGCTTTCCAGTTACAAGCTCCCCCTTTCTTTGAGCTCGTCTTCAGACTCCCTCTTAGACTCAGCTGTCGGGATCGTAGTCTGGTACAATATCTGCAATCACTCATACATTCATAAGTAACAACATTTTGAACTTCAATTATCCAGAAGTAGTAACCTGGCTCTTTCAAACCTTTTTAAACAAACACTTTTTAACAAATTTCAGAATTTTGCAGTTTCAGCAATCAGAATCGAAAACTGGCTTTTTAACAATATAAGTATTCAAATCCCTCACAGTTAATCATCCAAATCCAAACAAATGACCTTGGAGATATCACAAACTGTTTTTGATTTTTGTTAAAAATTCAAGTTTCAAATTAATGGACTTGTTTTATTTTCAGAAACACAATCAGCTTACTTAGATTTTGAAACTCACCACTCAGACATTGGTTGTTGAAAATAAAGGAGAATCAAAATCTTTTTGTATTTTCTGAAACATAAAGCAGTAAAGAAATATGTACAAACATATTTGCAGACAATATTTTTGTTTGAGTTTGCGTTAGAGGATCATATCAGTTTTTGACAAGTCACAAGTACCGTTGAGCTTAGTTACACAATAAGAATTAAACAATTCACTTAGATTGTCGATATACTGATCCACTTAAATTTTCACACAAATTTCAACTGATTCAGGATACGAATTAGGTGTATTAAGAACTTAAACTCATTCATGTGTCCCACCTCTTGAATATACTCTCGTATCGAGATCCCAATATTCAGTCTTACAGGTGAGTATACGTAGATGATATCTGTAAGGGGTTAAATTGCGAAGGTCGTGAGAGCTCAGGTCAGAACTTCCGTTCAGCAGAGAGATGACAGCTTCGACTTTTGGTGTGTCCCCTTTAGAGGATCTTTTCTTCAACAGCACATGATTTACATATTTTTTCAATGTTTCATCATTTTTTATGCTGAGGGCGATGCTATATTTCAAGCAAGCAGAAACTATTATACGGGGACTAGGCCATTGCTTCCGCAAAATCAGAAGTCCCGGGATAATACCCCAGATATCACTAAGCATAAAGACCTAGTATCTCAGAAAGAGGGGTCCTTTAAACGAGATTTCAGGGGTTACCTATATATCCAAGTAGTGTTCCTCACGAAATAAGCAAGTTTGAATTTATGTTTATATCCCGAAAAAGTTTACTAAATGTATAAAAACCTATCGGCATATCATCAGTGAGACTGTTTAACGCTATAAAATCATTACATTTCTTTAGCATACTGTAACTGTCTACTGATGTACTATCATTTCCTCTTTTTACACAAAAACTCAATTTTTCATTTTATCATGTTTTTTGCTTTTTCAAATTTTCAAATGTTTTTGGATTTTCTAACAATAATACTCCCCCTAAAATGCAAAATCATTTAAAGAAAATTTGACAACCAATACTGATAGTTTTGTCTCGCCATCCATTTTCTGCATCTCATGCTCTGTTTTGCAGAAAATATAACATATAAAGCAGCAATTACCCCCATGATTTACAACACATTGATTTTATAGTTTGAAAACCGTTTTTCAATCTTGTGAAATTAATCATGTTTGTTTAGCCGTGAGGGTTTTGGCATATTCAATCAACATATTTTTGTATTTTTGAATATTTGACAAATTTAAAAAACAAACATATTTTTGGTTTTTCAAAAATTTTGACAACATAAAAACATATTTTTGGTTTTTAAATTTTTCAATTTTTAAAGTTTTTGAAATATTGTTTATTTATGTACAGAAAACAAACAAACTCCCTGTTCAACCAAACCAGGGTTCAGCAGCCTCCTCTTCCCGTTGTGCCAGGCTGCTCCGAATTCCATTTTCACAATCTTCAGATTTCTTGAGCACCTGCACATTCAGACTACTTGATTACTTGAACAATTTAGCCCAGGTCTGTTTGACCTTAGGCATTTCAATACAATATGCTTCATTCAATTTTGGAAAATCTTTGTCATTTTGTACAAAGACTTTTTCATCTTTGACTTCAACTTTCTCATCTTTTACCGAAGTCACTTGTTTCTTAGCATTCCATGTTTGACCTTTCGGAGTACCTCTTTCGTAAAAAATGTGACTCTTTTTGAACATTTTGAGTTTGAACAACAACTTTAGGTTTCCAAAACTCGTTTGGTTTTGTCATATCAATAGTTGTTTTCCAACTTTGTGTTGTTCTGAATCTGGGTGTGTGAGAATTCCAAGTCTATCTTGAATCGAACCTATTCGGGTTTGACTTCCAAGTTTGGTTCGAAACAAACTTGTTTATGTTGTACCTCCAAGTTTGTTTTGAATCAAATCTGGTCGACCTTTGTTTCACATCCTCAGATTTTTGTTTCTCAACATTATCAGACTTCTTTTTTTCAACATCCGCAGGTTTCAGATTTGGACACGTTCGTGCAAGATGTCCAATTTGATCACATTTAAAACATGTTCTCTTGGACACATCTTTGACCTGTGGTTGTCGCTTTTTCTTTTGAGCATAGAACTCTTCATTAGACTGACGCCTAAATTGAAGTTCTTTCTCTTCTTCTGAACTTGTTCCATGAACAAAATTCATCTTTTCCGGATAATTTGGCATTTCATTTTTATTTCGACTTTGTTTCTTCTTATAACCCAACCCAGCCTTCATGTTTTTCTTCTTGTAACCAGGTTTGTTATAAAAAGTTTTGTGACCTTTTCCAGCAAACTTTAGAATTTCAGATTTCTCAATCTCAACCATTTTGAAAACTTTATCAACCTTTTCTGAGATCACATTCTGAATCGAGAATACAACATCTAAGAATAATTTGTCCGATCCAATCATGGTATACACCAATCCTTTTGAATCATCATACAAATTTTTCTCAGATTTTGAGTTTTTCAGATATCCATCATGAAAATTACCTTCATTTTCATCCTGTGATTCAGATTTACCTGTATCAACTGACTCTTCTTTCAACACACTTTCCACGACCTTACCTACCACCTCTGAATCACTAGAATCATCAGATTTGGAATAGGTTACGTCAATGTTATCTGGCAATTGATCTACCATGTGGAAAGCTTTTTCGACCTTTTCATCATCATAAAATGCAAACTTTTCCGGTGGTGGAACTTGATGAAATTCTGAGCCAATACCTTTCTTGTTTTGTTCAGAATCTTTTCCATCCGGTTTTATGTTGAAAATTCTTTCAAGCACATAAGATCGACGATTTGTTCGATCAATTACAAGGAGCAAGTTACTTCTCGAAGATTGACTTGAGGTCAGGTTACCATCAGCTGAAGGTCAGAGATGAAGACGTTCACAAGACTGCATTTAGGACTCGTTACGGTCATTACGAGTTCCTAGTGATGCCTTTTGGGCTCACTAATGCACCGGCAGCGTTCATGGACCTCATGAATCGCGTTTGCAAGCCGTACTTAGATAAATTCGGCATCGTTTTCATCGACGACATTCTTATCTATTCGAAGAATCAAGCTGACCATGAGAAACACCTTCGATGTATTCTCAAACTCCTGCATCAGGAGAAACTCTACGCCGAATTTTCCAAGTGCGAATTTTGGCTTCGAGAGGTCCAATTCCTTGGACACGTGGTTAGTGAGCGTGGTATCCAAGTGGATCCCGCTAAGGTTGAAGCAGTTATGAACTGGCAAGAACCAAAGACGCCTACTGAGATACGTAGCTTCCTGGGATTGGCAGGATATTACAGGCGTTTCATTGAAAAATTTTCAAGGATTGCTGCACCCCTAACTTCCTTGACTAAGAAGAAAGTAAAGTTCGTTTGGGGGCCTAAGCAGCAAGAAGCTTTCAATATTCTCAAGCAGAAGTTGAGCAATGCTCCTGTGTTGACATTGCCTGATGGAATCGAAGAATTTGTAGTTTATTGTGATGCATCACACACTGGCATGGGGTGTGTGCTTATGCAAAAAGGCAAGGTTATTGCCTATGCATCACGACAGTTAAAGGTGCATGAAAAGAATTACACCACCCATGACTTGGAGTTGGGTGCCGTTGTATTCGCACTAAAACTGTGGAGGCATTATTTATATGGTATTAAGTGTGTGATCTATTCTGATCACAAGAGCCTCCAACATATGTTTAATCAGAAGGAATTAAATATGAGGCAACGCCGCTGGATGGAGACTTTAAACGATTATGATTGTGAAATCAAGTACCATCCCGGCAAGGCGAATGTAGTCGCCGATGCCTTGAGTCGAAAGGAGAGGGTGAAACCCATCCGAATCAATGCCAAGCGCATGGAGATAAAGAATAATTTGATTGAAAGGTTGTTAGCTGCACAGAAGGAAGCTGTGTTGGAAGATAACTATCCTAATGAAAAGCTAGGAGTAACTGAGGAGCAGTTAACTCTTAGCAAGGACGGAATTTTACGATTAAATGGACGAATATGGGTTCCAATTTATGGAGGACTTCGAGATGTCATCCTTCAGGAAGCCCATAGTTCCAAATACTCCGTTCATCCTGGAGCTGATAAGATGTACCAGGATCTAAAGGCAAATTATTGGTGGATAGGCTTGAAAAAGTCTGTGGCCACCCATGTAGCTAAATGCTTGACATGTGCGCAAGTCAAAGCCGAGCATCAGAAACCGTCAGGCTTGCTACAACAGCCTGAACTTCCTACGTGGAAGTGGGAAATGGTAACTATGGATTTTATCACCAAGTTACCCAAAACCAGGAAAGGAAATGATACAATATGGGTTATAGTTGACAGGCTGACTAAGTCAGCACATTTCCTACCCATCAAGGAGACTTATAGCTCCGACATGTTAGCCCAGTTATACGTTGATAAGATTGTAGCCTTACATGGCATACCTGTAGCTATTATCTCTGACCGGGATACTAGGTACACGTCTCATTTTTGGAAGAGTTTCCAACAATCTTTGGGCACACATTTGAATTTTAATACGGCTTATCATCCTCAGACTGACGGTGTAACACCTCGAAAATTTACGTCCTATGATGTGTTGACACGTGTCATAGGTTTGAACGTGTGGAAGAATGTTCTTGAAGGACTAAAGTTGACAAACAATGAAACTATGTAAATATAAGGGTTCAAAGTGTCAACAATGAATAAATATACTTTACAATAACCCTACATGATGTTTATAACCTTAAACGAATGGATCATGGGTCATACGAAGCGAATTGTGAAAGAAAGTGAGAGATTACAAACTACAGGGGTTAAATGTATCAACATGTTAAGATATACCTCTGAGTGACCTTTTAGCAAACCCGAAGCCTTGTAACGATTAATTATGCTCACTAGAATGCACCATAAAAATATCACCAAGTTTCGTTATCGTATGAGAAAGTTATGATAAAATTCGTGTGTGAGGGTTAGAATCGTCAACATTGAAAATTAGGGCTTTTCGGGTGATCACAAAGTTACCCGAGGACTTGACAAAGATGGTATAAGCCTTAAAGCCCCTAGATGTCAATTTTAAAGGTTTAAAATGAAAGAATGAAAGTGAAAGCGATGTTTAGGAGGACCGGGGACTGAAATGCAATAAACAAGAAATTTATAACCTGAAGACAAGGCCTATGCGGGCCGCGTAAGACTTGACCATATCTTACGCGGGCCGCGTGACAGGTACAGCGACAGAAACCAACAGACAGATGTCTGTTGATGTTTTAACCGACTTTGATCACTTGTATTGCATACTATGGGCGGCCTAAAGTGGTTTATAGGCTGTAGATGACACTTGTAAGGATCCATGATCAATCATAGACATAAATGGCATGATCTTGGACAACCAAAGCTTATATAAAAAGCTCATAATGTTGCAACTTTCTTACATTCATTTCCAAACTCATTTCTGATCATACCTGGAACTCCACAGCAGACCCAATACCTTCCTAATCATCCATTAGACAAGTGTAAGTACCCTTGACCCTTCTTAATTAAGTTTTGATTAGTTTATAGCTTAAAAGTCAAACCGTCGTAATTACGGTTTGACTTAACGATAAAACACAAATGATCCAGTGTTTTGTCGATTTGAAAGTGGTTATAAGTTGGTAATTATGTGGGCTTTAAACCCTTAAAAGGGCACCCACTGATTTCCATCCTAACTAGGTCGTTTGTCGAGTCAACGGTAATTAGAAAAAGTCAACAGAAATGTAATATTCGATTTAACACATGATTAACGATGTAAAAGGCGTGTAACCTATTTTATCATTCACATAACCTGGTAATAAGCATAAGAACTTGTCTAAGCTTGTTTGATTCGACAACTTTCTGTTTTGAACCGATTCGGAACCGAAAGACGCAAAAGTTTGACTTTTGCTTTGACTTCAGTTCTGACCCGGTTTTTTTATAGATTTAGACATGCCTTAAAGTTCCATTAGGACCTAGTTACATGTTTGTATAACCCTCTACGTTTATACCACTTAAATCCTTAGTTGTCCGACGTTTCCGTTAAATGCTTAAATATGGACCATAATGCCCTTATGACCATAAAACGAGAATTTTGGAAATATGAAAGTACAATAATCTTAGTTACTGATTATTAAACATGTCCTTAAATTTTCACATCAGTTGGAGGTCCAGATTAGGAGTTATGCTTAATGACGTAATTAGAACGCTTCTTAGTAATTAAACAGCGTCATTAGCGTAAAGCCTATCTAAACCCAATTTTTGACACCAAACCTTTTACCCACTGATGTAATATAATATTTTGGGATTTTTGAAGATTTTTAATTATTTTTAAACTGATCATAAGCTAGGATTAGTACCTTGATTCGGTAAATACCGATTATACCCTTTTCGGCCATAAAATGAGTTTTACAAGTCCTTTTGATGCCAATCCAATTGCTACTGATTTTAAATAATAAATGAAGTGTTTTGAACCTGTTTAACTGATCAGAAAACTCAGAATCCTATTTTTACCCGTACGTCGCTTAAAACGGCTTTATACGCGTAGTAAACGCATAGTTTGGGTTTAAAACTACTTTGGCATATGAGACTTATAACCAAATGTTATAACCTGTTAAAATAAGCTATTTTACTGATTTATTCATACCCGAATCACAGAAGATAAATTAATCCCTTTTATAATCTTTAAAATGACCAAAATACCCCTACGGGGCATAATATGAGATTAAACTCGTTTTGGGCATAATGGAAGGTATCATACTGATATCACAACATATTTAAGGCATGTTAACTTAGGAAACCTATTTAGGACTCTTACGGTTACCCGTTACGCTTGATACGCGTTCGGTACGGTTTATGTAACTAGTTTGCATAAATTAGCCGAAACGGGTCAAACCTTATCGTTATTATCTCAAAATCCAGAATGTGTTTAGATTACCCATATTATACAAGTCTTCAAACTTGTCGGGTCTAAATCACATTCTATTCCGGTCTTCGCTTTATCATGCGTTTGAACCGTATCTTCCTCTTGAAAACTAATCGGTCTAAGTCATGGCTTAATTAAAGACCCGTTAGGATTCTAATAGGTTATTTAAAAACCTTCGTTCCAGATTTAGGAGCCCAGTAAAAGCTATCTGTACTTGCTGATTTGATACGGCTGGGATTGAATTTATATTTAGCTCAGGTAAATACTTTTAACTTATTTTCCCTATACGGGCTTGGGGTACGGTATATAAAATACCGCTTGGTCGGGCATTTCGACCTTAATCGTTTTGGGGGTTAAGTATTATCGAGATGACCGTTTAAATTGTTTTGTTTGCTTAAAGCCTTTGGGGGGTTAATGACCATGTCCCGGATATCCCTGGCATCATTTTACGAAATGGCCACGACCTTAGCACACAGGTGTAGGCGTACACCTGTCAGTGTCTCATATACATAATGTGGTGTGTCTATTGATCTTTAACCCGGCTCGATCCGGACTACTGAACGCATAAGAAACATGTAAATCCTTTACAAGTATTATATTCAAATAATTATCCCAAGTTATAAAATATTATTTGTGCCATGTGCACTCAAATCAATCATTTTAAACCCTTTTCAAAATGAGTCGGTTGATTGTATTTACCAGTGTAAACTGACGTATTTTTCCCAAAAAGGCTAAGTGCAGGTACTAATCGGAATGGGCTGGCTACTCCTAGCATCAATAAAGAGTCTCGCAAGCTTAGATGCCTAAAGTCTGTTGAACAGTGTTATATTTTTATTTTCGATCCGCCTGTGGATCCTTTACTTCCGTTGTAATACTTTGATGTTACGCTATTTCGGATTGTAATATATTTATCTTTTGCTTCCGCTGTGCATTTATATATTGTGTCGTTTGACTATGATGATATCAACTACGTCACGTTACTCCCCACCGGGCCCACCGGTGATACGTGGAAATTCAGGGTGTGACAGGTTGGTATCAGAGCCAACACTGAGTGAATTAAACACTAGCCTTTTGTGTTTAATCTCAGTTACACAGTTGCACATTCTTGAGTCTAGACGAGAACATAGGACAAATTCAAATTCGTTTTATTTTGTCCTTATTTGGTTCCTTTGTTATTTTTCTGATTAGCCCTTGCATGGGCGAGTCCCTTCAGTAGAAGTCCCGTTTAGGGCAACCATATACTTGTTTGAATTTTAAAAGGAACGATTATATTTGAAATATCATCCCTATATTATAAGATCTACCATTATAATAAAATGGAAAAATCTACAAAGGACAAGACCTAGCCACGCATTATTTTGAGACAGGATGGCAGGTTCAGATCCTTATTAACATCCTGAGTTAGGATTGTTCTGCGTTTATTATTAAAAATGAATCTTAAAGGTAAACCTAGCCTATATGACGAGGCCAAGATGGTAGGACCTATTCAAGGATTCAAATCCCAGTTAACATCTGAAAATATGTTAACACTCCTGGCAGACGTGATTCATTAAAATCACACACGTCATTCTTATTATAGGATTCTTCAAAAGATTCCTAACCCAATGTAATGATCTCTGAATCGTGGGTTTAGATCATCACTTGAAATGATCATATTTTGACCATATGTGGTAATATAGCGCCTACAGGCCCTGCTCATTTCCATATGAGCTAAAAGACAGTGGTAGCGATGACTCCCTGTCAGATAAAGGTAATGAACTAGGTTCAAACCTTCATGCTTTGATTCTCTGAAATCATAGCTTATAATTTATAAATGTCCTTGTGACTAGGCCTGTTGTGCCAGTATACCTTCATGCTTTGATTCTCTGAAATCATGGCTTATAAATTGAACTTGTCTACGCGACTAGGCCATTTGTGCTATTATTAACTTATAAATTAGGATTATGATAAAAATCCTGAATAAAAATAAATATCATTCCTTTCCTGCCAGTATAATTATTAAAAGAGAATCTTAAATGGTTTGACCTAGCTTGAATGTCATTGAAGACCTAGCTAAGATGGTAAAATCTGTTTAAAAAGAGATTCAGATCCTTGTTAACATCTGAAAATGTGTTAACACTCCCGACAACCGTGATGCGATAAAAGCACACTTGTCATCCTTATATTTGGAATTTTCCAAATCCCTTATTTAGCGTAAATGATCAATAGGAATCTTGGCTGGTAAACGTCGAAAATGATGTACGCATCAAAACATCCATTTGGGATGTATACCTACGGGAAAAGGTGTATACATGAAAAGATAGTTTTTATTTCATAAATTCTTGTCAAGACAATGAACTATGAAATTTTCCGATCCAAAGGAATCATCGATTATGTTTTAGATTTTTCCCTAGTGACAAGGCCTTGTGCCATCAAGAGTCCTTGGGAACAAGCTCTTGTGCTATATAAAATGTCAGTACGACATTGACAGTCGTGATTTATGTCCCCTGTCTAATAAATATGAAGGATTATATTCTGTCTACACGCCAAGGATGGTTTACTTAAAAACCTAGGCAGAACATAATCAATTAACCTAAATACTATCTTTTGACCTATATGGTTTATTTACACCATAGCTATTTAATCAACAAACTCGACAATTCCCCATATAATTAAATCAATTATTATTACTTAGGTTGTAGCCTTCAAAGCTTCACCATGGTTGACTTCTCTGAAGCTCACAATCATCCAGTTAATCAGAATGATGATACAAGACTGAATTTAACGGGCGCCGAGTTACAGGCTATGTTAGATACAACTGTAAACAAGGCCGTGAACCGAGCGTTAAGGGATCATAAGTGAAAGTACGATAATACCCCGAATAAGGGTTACAAAAAGGGTAAGACCGGTTCAAACTATAACCAGTCCAAGCCAAAGGAGGCAAAACCCGAATGTAAAACCTGCAAGAAGAAGCACTTCGGAAAATGTTTCTATGATCAGACTATTGGATGTGTCATCTGTAAGGGGACGGATCACAAGACCCATGAATGCAAGGGATTGAAGGACAACCAGCAGTTAGGTGAAAAGAACAGATGCAAAACCTGTAGGAAATACCACCTCGGGAAATGCATATTTGAATCTCAGCCTTCACCGTGTGGAATCTGCAAGTCCTAGGAGCATAAGACCTTGGATTGCAAGATGATGGAAGATGCGACCTGCCATGGTTGTGGTGAAAAAGGGCACATAAAGACCCGCTGCCCAAAGAAGGCGACTAAAGGAAAAGGCACTTTAAATGCGCAAGCTAAGCCTTGTGGAATTTGCAATGAGGAAGGGCACAAGACTTTGGAGTGCCAAGACATAAAGGACGCAACTTGCTATGGTTGCAATGAAATAGGGCACATCAAAACTAATTGCCCTAATAAAACCAAGAAGTCTGACAAGGCTAAGAAGACTGAAGACGGGGACTCTCCAATGAATGCCCAAGAGGTCATTCAGGATGGAGATGTCACAACAGGTACTTTCCTTATCAATGACGTTTATACTAAAATATTATTTGATTCAGGTTCAGATAAGTCTCTAGTAGACAATAGATTTTTGAAAATCATTAAATCTGCCTGTTAAAACTCTAAACGTTAAGCATAAAGTAAAAATTGGCCGATAAGTACCTCAGAGACTGCTTCAGCAATATTAAATGGATGTTTTATATCCATTAGGAATCATTCTTTTCTTCTGTCCTTGTTCCCATTAAAATAGGGGGACTCGATGTAATAATATAAGAAACAAGTAGTCATCATGACCTCTTTGTGGTGAGCCTTTGACAATTCAAGGAGACACTGGGTATGGATTGCCTAAGCAACTGTTGAATATGGTAATTAGTACCAAAACTTCGAGTATGGAAAACTCAGGAGAGACAAACAACAGTCGCGAGGCTAGAGATGCAACAAATGTTAATGGTGCATCCAAGGTGAACCTCAATGTTAATAGAGTTAATCTCCAATACTGTAATTAACGCAACTACTAGAAAGGCTATAAGAAAAATTCATGAAAAGGCTCAAGAAGCCAATTACTGCTCGCTTTAAAACACATGTCACTGCTCATGAGAAGAGCTTTATTCATACTTCAATTGCGAAGGATAAACCAAATAAAATCATATATGGCAAGGAGCCCCATTTTAGGATGTACTTAAAAGTACTTCGTCTCTTAGAAGTCAAGAGACCCCAATAATAATAAGGGGCCATCGATTTCAGGAAATTTAAGGATGAAGTAGAAACCATTAGGTATATCAGCGGCTATACTGGAAGAGACATGGTAAAGTATACATCCCAGTCATCCGATGGCAATACCTTAAATTAGTAAGGACATTAATGAGATCCTCAAGAAAGATCCCTTTATGCAATATGGGATGGTCCAAATTTTTAAGGACCTTATTAGAAAAACCTATTACCCACATTACAAAATGGAGAGAGATGAAATAAGAATTTTCTGACTCTCGCCATAAAAGTTCTAGACTGTCGACAGTATGTCGCAAATTTTAATTCGTTGGCTGAAATAGTACCCTAATCAGTTTACCCAAAATTCTAAGTTTAACGCAAATAATTATTAGTGGTTAACATCGGCAATAAGAGGGCACATTAAGGTTTCAAGGCCTGCTTATTATAAATCCATTATGGATCAATCCCAGCTACTCACGTTCTATAGATTAAGAACTAATCAGTCAAAGCTGAGACTGCCCTAAATTGTCATAGATTTTGCAGCTAAGTTTGAAAGGATTAAGAATGGAGGCGCTTAACCCTCCTGATGAATGATTAGAGGCAATTCACGTTAATAATGACAACAGATAAATCCCATATTTTGATTTGACTGCTAGGAGATACGTTTGGGTTCAGGTGCTGCTAAGTCTCTCATAAGATCTTAAGCTCAGCAAACTTTTAGGAATTTTTCCGTAAGAACCCTAGATAATAAGTGTAAGGTAAAAATTTACAGACGAAATCGGAAGAAGCATTTCTTTTGTTCCTATCAGAAACCTTCAGTCGTAGAATTTTAGAAGTATCCTTTCTCAAAAAGGAAGTGCGACAGTGTACATAGTAGATATCTCTTTAATCTCTATCGATTGTGAATACCCGAAGGTATGATAAAAGCACCGTGTGAGGATTTGTGTATCTTAATATGTCCCATAGATTGCTTCCATGCCTGATCAGTATGGAGGTTTAATGCATGGAACCACAAAGATACCCCGATGGTCATATGGTACTAAAGTCAACTAATGGTATTCAAAGTAGATATCCAGAATGGAATTGTCCACGTAAATGATCCAGATCAAGGAGTTCGTGGACTCGTAACGTAAATGTGTCACTTAATTGACACAAACAATGGTGGATGAATTGGAGCCAGAGATTTGTAAAAATCTCTGTAACCTCCTTCTACCTAAGTATCTTCTCATAAGTTTTCCCTGCTTACCTCCTGAGAGGCAGGTAGAGTTAAGATTAACATCCCGCTGTGGGCTGGAGGATTGTGAAAACTCCATGTTGATTATGGAATAATCGAAACCCTGATTAAGTAGGTTTTAAGACATAGGCTCATATAGCCTGACTCAATATTATGAGGGTTTTATGTTATTGATTAAGAAAGACGGTTCATTTTGATTATGCATTGATTACCGCAACCCTACTTAGGCAACAATTAAGGATCGCCATCAGCTACCCAAGATCGTCGATTTGTTCGACTAACGACAAGGATTAGCTATTCCTTGAAAATTAGTTAAGCAGTGGTTGGAATAACCATCTCACCTTAAGATAAGCTTTTCTATAATAGTTGATATATATATATATATATATGCATCAAGGCTGCTCCTTGGGAGACCTTGTATAGTTGGAATGTTAAGCATCTATTGTTAGGACAATAGATTGGCAAGTCCAATTATCAGAATCTGAAAGTTGTATTGAAAACAACAAATAAGATCACACAAATTCATAATCATCAGTAAGATGCCAGTATTCGGCAGAAAATCAAGGATTAATGAAAATAGCAACCTCCTAAATTCTTGTTAAGGAATAAGGTTCAACAAAAGATATCACCCAGGTAGGGTGTGCCGATTTGTTAAATACTCAGGCTAGTTAAGCCCTGAATATATAGAATCATTCGAAGGAGATCGAATGTATCAAGATCAAATAACTTATGAGCTAAGACCTATATAAGGAGCTCAGCGGTATTCATAATGTTTTCCATATCTGTAACCTAAAGAAATGTCTAGCTGATGAATCGCTAGTCATACCACATACAGATGTGCATATAGATGAGAGCTTGAAATTTGGGAAAAACCATTGTCGATCGAGGATCGACAGGTTAAGAAGCTTCGAAGGAAGCATGTACCGATTGTAAAGGTCAAATGGGATGCCCGTAGAGGTCCCGAGTATACGTGGGAGGTTGAGTCCACGATGAAAGAAAAATACCCTTATCTATTTCAGTAAATCTCGAGGTCGAGATTTCTTTTAAGGGGGTGAGGATGTAACACCTCGAAAATTTACGTCCTATGATGTGTTGACACGTGTCATAGGTTTGAACGTGTGGAAGAATGTTCTTGAAGGACTAAAGTTGACAAACAATGAAACTATGTAAATATAAGGGTTCAAAGTGTCAACAATGAATAAATATACTTTACAATAACCCTACATGATGTTTATAACCTTAAACGAATGGATCATGGATCATACGAAGCGAATTGTGAAAGAAAGTGAGAGATTACAAACTACAGGGGTTAAATGTGTCAACATGTTAAGATATACCTCTGAGTGACCTTTTAGCAAACCCGAAGCCTTGTAACGATTAATTATGCTCACTAGAATGCACCATAAAAATATCACCAAGTTTCGTTATCGTATGAGAAAGTTATGATAAAATTCGTGTGTGAGGGTTAGAATCGTCAACATTGAAAATTAGGGCTTTTCGGGTGATCACAAAGTTACCCGAGGACTTGATAAAGATGGTATAAGCCTTAAAGCCCCTAGATGTCAATTTTAAAGGTTTAAAATGTAAGAATGAAAGTGAAAGCGACGTTTAGGAGGACCGGGGACTGAAATGCAATAAACAAGAAATTTATAACCTGAAGACAAGGCCCATGCGGGCCGCGTAAGACTTGACCATATCTTACGCGGGCCGCGTGACAGGTACAGCGACAGAAACCAACAGACAGCTGTCTGTTGATGTTTTAACCGACTTTGATCACTTGTATTGCATACTATGGGCGGCCTAAAGTGGTTTATAGGCTGTAGATGACACTTGTAAGGATCCATGATCAATCATAGACATAAATGGCATGATCTTGGACAACCAAAGCTTATATAAAAAGATCATAATGTTGCAACTTTCTTACATTCATTTCCAAACTCATTTCTGATCATACCTGGAACTCCACAGCAGACCCAAGACCTTCCTAATCATCCATTAGACAAGTGTAAGTACCCTTGACCCTTCTTAATTAAGTTTTGATTAGTTTATAGCTTAAAAGTCAAACCGTCGTAATTACGGTTTGACTTAACGATAAAACACAAACGATCCAGTGTTTTTTCGATTTGAAAGTGGTTATAAGTTGGTAATTATGTGGGCTTTAAACCCTTAAAAGGGCACCCACTGATTTCCATCCTAACTAGGTCGTTTGTCGAGTCAACGGTAATTAGAAAAAGTCAACAGAAATGTAATATTCGATTTAACACATGATTAACGATGTAAAAGGCGTGTAACCTATTTTATCATTCACATAACCTGGTAATAAGCATAAGAACTTGTCTAAGCTTGTTTGATTCGACAACTTTCTGTTTTGAACCGATTCGGAACCGAAAGACGCAAAAGTTTGACTTTTGCTTTGACTTCAGTTCTGACCCGGTTTTTTTTATAGATTTAGACATGCCTTAAAGTTCCATTAGGACCTAGTTACATGTTTGTATAACCCTCTGCGTTTATACCACTTAAATCCTTAGTTGTCCGACGTTTCCGTTAAATGCTTAAATATGGACCATAATGCCCTTATGACCATAAAACGAGAATTTTGGAAATATGAAAGCACAATAATCTTAGTTACTGATTATTAAACATGTCCCTAAATTTTCACATCAGTTGGAGGTCTAGATTAGGAGTTATGCTTAATGACGTATTTAGAACGCTTCTTAGTAATTAAACAGCGTCATTAGCGTAAAGCCTATCTAAACCCAATTTTTGACACCAAAACTTTTACCCACTGATGTAATATAATATTCTGGGATTTTTGAAGATTTTTAATTATTTTTAAACTGATCATAAGCTAGGATTAGTACCTTGATTCGGTAAATACCGATTATACCATTTTCGACCATAAAATGAGTTTTACAAGTCCTTTTGATGCCAATCCAATTGCTACTGATTTTAAATAATAAATGAAGTGTTTTGAACCTGTTTAACTGATCAGAAAACTCAGAATCCTATTTTTACCCGTACGTCGCTTAAAACGGCTTTATACGCGTAGTAAACGCATAGTTTGGGTTTAAAACTACTTTGGCATATGAGACTTATAACCAAATGTTATAACCTGTTAAAATAAGCTATTTTACTGATTTATTCAGACCCGAATCACAGAAGATAAATTAATCCCTTTTATAATCTTTAAAATGACCAAAATACCCCTACGGGGCATAATATGAGATTAAACTCGTTTTGGGCATAATGGAAGGTATCATACTGATATCACAACATATTTAAGGCATGTTAACTTAGGAAACCTGTTTAGGACTCTTACGGTTACCCGTTACGCTTGATACGCGTTCGGTACGGTTTATGTAACTAGTTTGCATAAATTAGCCGAAACGGGTCAAACCTTATCGTTATTATCTCAAAATCCAGAATGTGTTTAGATTACCCATATTATACAAGTCTTCAAACTTGTCGGGTCTAAATCACATTCTATTCCGGTCTTCGCTTTATCATGCGTTTGAACCGTATCTTCCTCTTGAAAACTAATCGGTCTAAGTCATGGCTTAATTAAAGACCCGTTAGGATTCTAATAGGTTAGTTAAAAACCTTCGTTCCAGATTTAGGAGCCCAGTAAAAGCTATCTGTACTTGCTGATTTGATACGGCTGGGATTGAATTTATGTTTAGCTCAGGTAAATACTTTTAACTTATTTTCCCTATACGGGCTTGGGGTACGGTATATAAAATACCGCTTGGTCGGGCATTTCGACCTTAATCGTTTTGGGGGTTAAGTATTATCGAGATGACCGTTTAAATTGTTTTGTTTGCTTAAAGCCTTTGGGGGGTTAATGACCATGTCCCGGATATCCCTGACATCATTTTACGAAATGGCCACGACCTTAGCACACAGGTGTAGGCGTACACCTGTCAGTGTCTCATATACATAATGTGGTGTGTCTATTGATCTTTAACCCGGCTCGATCCGGACTACTGAACGCATAAGAAACATGTAAATCCTTTACAAGTATTATATTCAAATAATTATCCCAAGTTATAAAATATTATTTGTGCCATGTGCACTCAAATCAATCATTTTAAACCCTTTTCAAAATGAGTCGGTTGATTGTATTTACCAGTGTAAACTGATGTATTTTTCCCAAAAAGGCTAAGTGCAGGTACTAATCGGAATGGGATGGCTACTCCTAGCATCAATAAAGAGTCTCGCAAGCTTAGATGCCTAAAGTCTGTTGAACAGTGTTATATTTTTATTTTCGATCCACCTGTGGATCCTTTACTTCCGTTGTAATACTTTGATGTTACGCTATTTCGGATTGTAATATATTTATTTTTTGCTTCCGCTGTGCATTTATATATTGTGTCGTTTGACTATGATGATATCAACTACGTCACATTACTCCCCACCGGGCCCACCGGTGATACGTGGAAATTCTGGGTGTGACAGACGGTCAAAGTGAGCGTACTATTCAAACGTTGGAAGACATGCTACGTGCATGTGCGATCGATTTGGGTGGTAGTTGGGATAAGAACCTGCCATTAATCGAATTCTCCTACAACAATAGCAACCATACCAGCATTAAGGCTGCGCCTTTTGAGGCATTATACGGTAGAAAGTGTAGATCGCCTATTTGTTGGGCGGAAGTTGGAGATGTCCAGTTATCAGGACCAGAGATCGTGTTCGAAACGACGGACAAGATTGTCCAGATTCGTGACCGTCTCAAAGCTGCCCGAGATAGGCAGAAGAGTTACGCTGATCCTAAGCGTAAGGATTTTCACTTCGAAGTAGGTGACAAAGTCCTACTTAAAGTGTCACCCTGGAAAGGAGTGATGCGGTTTGGTAAGAAAGGCAAGCTAAGCCCGAGATACATAGGACCTTTTGAGGTTATCGAACGTGTCGGGTCAGTTGCCTATAAATTAAACTTACCAGAAGAGCTCAGTGGAATTCACAATGTGTTCCACATCTGCAATCTGAAGAAGTGCTTCGCTGATGAATCACTGGTAATACCCCATACAGATGTGCATATAGACGAGAGCTTGAAATTTGTGGAAAAACCTTTGTCGATTGAAGATCGACAGGTAAAGAAGCTTCGAAGGAAGCATGTACCTATTGTAAAGGTCAAATGGGATGCCCGTAGAGGTCCCGAATACACGTGGGATGTTGAATCCACGATGAAAGAAAAGTACCCTTACTTATTTCAGTAAATCTCGGGTCGAGATTTATTTTAAGGGGGTGAGGATATAACACCTCGAAAATTCACGTCCTATAATGTGTTTACACGTGTCATAAAGTTTGAACGTGTGAAAGAAGGTTATAAAAGGACTAAAGTTGACAAACATGGAAAGTATGTGATTTTACGGGTTCTAAATGTCAACAGTGAATAAATATACTTCATAATAACCCTACATGATGTTTATAACATCAAACGAATAAATCATGGATCATACGAAGCAAAAAGTGAGAGATTACAAACTACAGGGGTTAAATGTGTCAACATGTTTAAAGATATACCTCTGAGTGACCTTTTGACAAACCCGAAGCTTTGTAAATGTTAATTATGCTCACTAGAATGCACGATATAAATTTCATAAAGTTTCGTTAACGTATGAGAAAGTTATGATCAAATTCGTGTGCGAGGGGTTAAAGTGCAAACGTTGAAAGTTAAGACTTTTCGGGTTAACCGGAAGTGTTCAGGGACTTGGCAAAGTGGGTATAAGTCCTAAAGCCCTTGTGGGTAAATATAAAGGGGTCAAAACGCAAGAAATAACCTTGATTGCCCCTTCGTGAAGCCAAAGGTCAAGTTGCAACACAAAAGAAAATGAAAAATCTGATTTCGCAGGCCCAGGCGGCCCGCGTTGGGTTTTGCTAAATGGGAGGCGGGCCGCGTCAGGCGCCCAGAACCAGAAAACGTGGACAGTTGCCTGTAAACGCGGAGAACCGATCTTTAAACGACATTAATGCAATGTGGGCAACCCCTAAACAGTCCTTGACACTAGGGACACATGTTAGATGGTTGTGGTCAGCTGATAGACTTGTGTCTCCAAGAATTGTGGTGGAATTTTCACTATAAAAGGCCTTGTAGTGCATCATTGTTCTTCACATCATTCAAGTGCATTTCTGGTCGATTCTGGAGCTCAAGACTGCTTCCAACTGATCATATCTCGTGCATAGGACTCTTGTAAGTCTGCTAGTCCTTCTTTAATTGGGTTTAGCTTAGTATTTTAGCTAAAAGTCAAACCGTCGTAAATACGGTTTGACTTCGAGATTAGTCAACAATGGCTCAGTCATTTCTCGAATCAAAAGTAGTTATAGGTTGGTATTTATGTGGGTAATAAAACCTCAAAAGGGTTTCCCCTGATCACCACTCTAACCAGGTCAAAAGTCGGGTCAAACCTATATTTAAAAAGTCAACAGGAAGTCTAAATTGCCATTTATGCATAAATAACATTGTAGATCATATACAACCTGTTGGATCATTATTATAACTTAGTAATAAGTGTAAGAACATGTCTAAACATGTTCAACCCGACAATTTCCTGTTTAGACCCGGTTCGGAACCGAAAGTCACATAGTTTGACTTTCACTTTGACTTTCAGTTCTGACCCATTTAGGCATATTTTAGAAATGCCTCAGAGCTTTAATTGACTAGGTTACATGTTAGAACAACCCTCTGTGATTATACACCTTGGTTCATTAGTTATCCAATTAATATGCATGTTTCCGTTAATTGCTCATATGTTGACCATTATGCCCTTATTACCTTAAAACGTGATTTATGAAAATGTAAAAGTGTAGAAACCTTAGTTACTGATATATAGACTTATATGCAAAGTTTGACATCAGTTTGACTTGTAGATTAAGAGTTATGCTCATTATCGCAAATTTAAAGCTTTATGTTAATAAAACGGCGTAATTAGCGTATAGCCTAGTAAAGCCTACTTTTTGGTATCAAAATTAATACCCACTGATGTAATATATTATTTTGGGATTTTTAAATATTTTTAATTAATTTTAGGCTGAGCATAACTAATAGTCGTAGGCTTAATCCGGTAATTGTCGGTTTTGCCCTAACGGGCCATAAAAATGAGTTTTACATATCTAAACAACTCCAAACCTTTTGCTACTGATCACAAATGATAAATAAATTACTTTTAGCCTTCTGGAAATATAAAAATATCAGATTTAAGTATCGAACCCGGAAATGGCCTTTAATCGCCTCATTAAGCGTTTTTAGCGCAAAGTATGTATTAAAATTATATTGGACATACCCGGGTTGATACCTACTGATATAAGAGGAAAATTATAATATTTTAACAGTAAGCAAAGGTTGATAAACTCAGACTTCAGTTTTGAGCTTTTCGGCTTATGTGAAATTACCAAAATACCCCTACGGGGCATAGTTTGGTTATAATTGATAGATTTCACATATCTAAAATACCTTACGGTTATAAATCAGTAAACTAAGTATTTTTGCTGATTATATCAGACCTGTAACTCAGTTAAACATTTAAACTCTTTTATAAACATTTAAATGACCAAACTACCCCTACGGGGCCTAGTTTGTGTTTAAACACGTTTCGGGCATAATGAAAGACACCTTACTAATGTCACAACATATTTGAGGCATAATTAACATAGGAAACCTGTATATAGCTCTCATGACTACCCGTCACGCTTATTACGCGTACGGTTCGGTTTATGTAACAAGTTTACATAAATTAGCCGAAACGGGTCAAACCTTAACGATTTTATCTCAAAATCCAGAAAGTGAATAATAAACCCATATTAAACAAGTCTCCAAACTTGTCGGGTCTGAATCACATTCTATCCGGTCTTCGCTTAATCGTGCGTACGAACCGTATCTTGAAACTAGCCGGTCTAAGCTTAAGCTTAATAAAAGGCCCGTTAGAATTCTAATAGGTTATTATAAACCTTCGTTCCAGATTAGGAGGACCAGTAAAAGCTACGTGCATTTTTCTTATTGTGATTAATACTTACTCAGGTAAATACTTTTAACTTATTTTCCCTATACGGGCTTGGGTTACGGTATATAGCATACCGCTTGATCGAGCATCAAATCTCCACAGTTGAGTGGGTAGTTGAATAATTTGATCAGCTCGTTTAAACAGTCTTGTTTACTTAAAGCCTTTGGGGGGTTAATGACCATGTCCCGGATATCCTTGGCATCATCTTACGAGATGGCCACGACCTGAGCACGGGGTGTAGGCGTACACCTGTCAGTGTATAACTCTATTATGTGGTGTGTCTATTGATCTTTAACCCGGACAAGATCCGGGCTACTGAACGCACAAGTAACATGTAATTCGTTCACAAGATTATAATATTAAATAATTCTCCCAAGTTATAAAAATGTTTATGCCATGTGCATCCAAACCAATTTTAAATCATTTTTTAAATGAGTCAGTTGATTGTATTTACCAGTGTAAACTGACGTATTTTCCCAAAAAGACTAAATGCAGGTACTAAACGAAATTGGCTGGATTGTCTCCTTAGCATCAATAAAAAGTCTCGCAAGCTTAGGATGCCTGAAGTCTGTTGAACCATTGTCTCATATTTTATTTCGATCCGTTCTGTGGATAAACAATCGAACGTTGTGATACTTGATATTACAATAATTAAACTCGGTTGTATTATATCTTTTTAAATTTGCTTCCGCTGTGCATAATAATTATTGTGTTGTTTGACTATTACGTTGCCAACCACGTCACGATACTCCCCCACCGGGCCCACCGGTGACACGTGGAAATCGGGGTGTGACAGGTTGGTATCAGAGCCAACTCTGAGTGAATTAAACACTAGCCTTTTGTGTTTAATCTCAGTTACACAATTGCACATATCTAAACCTTCGAGTCTAGACATATAACATAGGACAAATTCCACCTTTTCGGTTTTTGTTTTGTCCTTTAAATTTCATATTTTGTTATTGTTATCTTATGCTATTTTGACAGGCTTAACAAAGATGCCTCCAAGATTTTTCCGTAGAAGAGGACGAGGAAAGGGGCCGATTACCGCCCCTAACGATAATGAAGCAGGACCCTCGAATGTTCGAGCTCCGACTACCACGGAGAGTGATGATCCACGGCAAAACCGAAGGAACCTATTCGAGCCGGCCAGACGATCGGTATCTCATAGCTCGACACCTCCGGTCCAAAACCCGTATGGGCCACAACCGGACTACGAGCCGAACAACCCTCAGCCTTCCTTCATACCATTACAACGATCCCTGTCTCATCATTCTTTCGGGGACCCCACCCCAGTTTTTCGGGGCCGGTTTAATCCGGTAGACTACGTGCAAGAACCCGTGGGCTTTAACCCACTGGAGCCAGACGATCACTTCTCTGGTGATAACGCAGACGACATGGACGAGGATACGGACCCCGTCGAACCCGCAAGTGGCACCCCAAACCATCCGATCGAAATCTCCGACGGATCTTCATTCCACGGATCACCTTATGTTGGTCTGGACAGCTTCCAGGCAATGTTCACCAGGCACGAGTGGTACTACACACCCCCTCACCATTCGTCGCCTCATGAGCAGCAGCAGCCGCAGCAGCAGCAGCATCATCAAGATTCCTCTGAAGATCACCGATTTGTGGCAGTTACGCCACCACCTCCACCGCCACCAGTACAGCCGGCACCTCCTCAACCGCCAAGGCGTAGGAGAACCGGTGCCCGAATGTCGTCACGAGCAGGGGACTTCCATTTCAGTTCCCCACGTCAGTCCAGTACCAGTCACTATCCGCCACACCAGGAGGACCCACAAATGGGTGGACCTTCCCAACCAGCTGTTCCACAGCCACCGCCGATGGGTTTTGACAACCCAATACCAGCATATACGGGTTCCATGGCATACAACCCGTTTGAACCGCCAAATCACCACAATTATGGTTACGCGGAGGCCGACCCTTACATGGTCGCGGCAAACTACAACACCCAAGGACACTATGGAGATCCATGGGGAGTAGGGTACCCAACACATGGGTACCAGATACCTCCTAGGCCTATTATTCGGACTCATTCGCAGCCGCCTAGGTTCTCTCCACCTGAGCATGAAGAACTCCTTCAGAGGTTGAATCAAGTTGAACGGGTAGTTCACGAGGACCGCAGGGAGAGACAGACTTTCTTCCAAGGATTAGTAGGATTGATCAACGGGAAGAACAAGAAGGATCATTGAATCCTTCCATTTTCTGTATAAGCCCCTGTGTGGGTGTATTTGGTTGTTAAGCCCCTATGTGGGTATGTATGTGTGATGATTTGACCCCTGCGTGGGTCTGTTTTCCGTTAACCCCTGCGTGGGTATGATGTTTATTTGTTAAGGTCCCTGCGTGGACTAGTTTGTTTGCTTAAAGCCCCTGCGTGGGCAAGTACTTGTTTAAAACCCCTGCGTGGGTAAGTTGTTATTTGAAAAGACCCGTTTAGGGCAGCGTGTAATATTATGTATAATTAATGGAATGTTGGTTTTATAAATTTCATGTTTGCCTTATGTGCATAAATAATTTATATATGAAATAAATAAATCAAAATCATTCCTTTTGAAAATAATCTGCCTATGTAAATTTTTAAAATAAGAATCTTAAAGTGTGAAACCTAGTCTGAGTGTCCTTATAAAGACCTGACCATGATGGTAAGACCTGTGTAAAAGATTCAAATCCCTGTTAACATCTGAAAACATGTTAACGCTCCCGGCAGATGTGATGCATTTAAAATCACACGCATTATTATTATGTAAGGATCTTTCTAAAGATTCCAAACCCAACTTAATGATCTCTGAATCATGGGTTAAATCATCAATTAAGATGATCATATCTTACCATACGTGGTAATATGATGCCTACGGGCCCAGCTCACTTCCATATGAGCCAAGAGACAGTGGTAGCTATGACTCCCTGTCTGATAAGGGTAATGAACTAGGTTCAAACCTTAAAAGTCTTGATTCTCTGAAATCATAGCTTATAATTTAAATTGTCCATGTGACTAAGCCTTATGTGCTAATATATATTGTTATTGTTTATAATTAGGATAAATTTAATTGAAATCCTAAATTAATACGATTAATAAGTTAACCAAATATGGTCTCTGTTTACCATGGTTAACGAGTTACCCTAAGGGGTAATTCCATAATAAACTCCCAAATAAAATATTGTCCTTGTTTTCTGCAACAGTTCAATTCAAATGGCTGACTCAAATGAAATAAATAGCCATCCAATGGAGCAAAATGAGAACGCCCAGATTACGTTAACGGGTGCTGAATTAAAAGCTATAGTAGACGGCGCTGTTACACAGGCTTTGGAAAGGCAGTACGAAGAGTACAGTGGGACTCGTAGTAGGACCCAATCTACACAGCCTTCGAAGCCGCTGCCCAAGAAGGACGACCCCAAGAAAGTGGATGACGATCGTCAGTCCACCAACCACCACAGTGTACCCTCTCAGATAGTCGTGCCGAAACAAACCCAAAATAAGGGTTGCTCCTATAAGTATTTTGTATCTTGCAAACCCCGGGATTTCACTAGGGAGAAAGGGGCCATCGACTGTATGACATGGCTGGATGAGATGGATACGGTTGTTGATATCAGCGGATGCGCTGAGCGAGACGTGGTCAAGTTTGTGTCGCAGTCTTTCAAGGGTGAAGCGTTAGCATGGTGGAGATCTCTGGTTCAGGCCACCGGAAAAATCCCATTGTACAATATGTCGTGGGATCAATTTGTTGCCCTCATCAAGGAAAATTTCTGCCCTCAGCATGAGGTGGATAAGATAGAGTCTGATTTCCTATCCTTGGTGATGACAAACCTCGACTGTCAAGCTTACATAACGAGCTTTAACACTATGTCTCGGCTGGTTCCTTATCCGGTAACCCCGGAACCAAAACGAATAGCTCGTTTTATCGGTGGTTTAGCCCCCGAGATCAAGGCAAGCGTTAAAGCTTCTCAGCCAGCTACCTTCAGGTCTGTAGCTGACATTTCCTTATCCCTCACTCTGGATGCGGTCAGGCAGAGATCGCTGAGGAATAAGGAGGCTGAGAAGAGGAAGCGTGAAGATGATGGTTCACGACGATCGAACAAGAAACACCGTGGGAACGGTGATAACAAGAAAGGATCAGAGTCAAGGAAAGATGGGCATAATTCTGGTGAGAAGCCCAAATGCAAAATTTGCAAGAAACAGCACTATGGAAAGTGCAGACTCGAGTCGAACTCTCAGACTCAGTCAAAACCCTTTGCTTGTGGTATATGCAAATCCACGGATCACAAAACCTTGGATTGCAAGAAGATAAAAGACGCAACGTGCTACCGTTGCAATGAAAAGGGGCACATTAAGACCAACTGCCCAAAATACAACAAGAAGCCTGAAGAGGCTAAGAAGACTAATGCTAGAGTCTTCAGAATGAACGCGAAAGAGGCTGTGCAAGACGATAATGTCATAACAGGTACCTTCCTTGTAAATGATGTCTTTGCAAGAGTACTTTTTGATTCAGGTGCAGATAAGTCTTTCGTAGATCATAAGTTCTGTAAATTGTTGAATTTACCTGTCAAAACCTTAAGCGTAAAATATGAGGTAGAGTTAGCAGATGGTACCATAGAAACCGTCTCAAATGTGTTAGATGGATGCGTTATATCCATTAAGAACCATTCTTTTCCTCTGTCTCTACTTCCATTTAAATTGGCCGGTTTTGACATAGTTCTGGGTATGGACTGGTTATCTCTTAACCAGGCCCAAATTGTCTGGTGAATCACTTACCATTCGGGGAGACACCCAGTATGGGCTACCTGAGCAAGCGACTATGCTCAAGGCTTCAAAATGTTTAAAGAGGGGTTGTGTCATCTACATGGAACAAGTGATTATTGAAGAGCCCAAACCGAAGATAGAAGACATCCCTGTCATCTCTGAATTCCCAGAAGTTTTTCCGGAAGAACTACCTGGTTTGCCACCAGATAGACAAGTGGAATTCAGGATTGATATCATCCCCGGAGCAGCACCAGTTGCCAGAGCACCTTATAGGTTGGCGCCCACGGAGATGAAGGAATTGAGGACATAGCTAGACGAATTGCTAGCCAAGGGTTTCATTAAACCTAGCTCGTCTCCTTGGGGAGCACCTGTCCTATTTGTCAAGAAGAAGGATGGATCGATGCGTCTGTGCATCGACTATCGTGAGCTTAATAAGGTCACGATAAAGAATAGGTATCCTTTACCTAGGATCGACGATTTGTTCGATCAATTACAAGGAGCAAGTTACTTCTCGAAGATTGACTTGAGGTCAGGTTACCATCAGCTGAAGGTCAGAGATGAAGACGTTCACAAGACTGCATTTAGGACTCGTTACGGTCATTACGAGTTCCTAGTGATGCCTTTTGGGCTCACTAATGCACCGGCTGCGTTCATGGACCTCATGAATCGCGTTTGCAAGCCGTACTTAGATAAATTCGGCATCGTTTTCATCGACGACATTCTTATCTATTCGAAGAATCAAGCTGACCATGAGAAACACCTTCGATGTATTCTCAAACTCCTGCATCAGGAGAAACTCTACGCCAAATTTTCCAAGTGCGAATTTTGGCTTCGAGAGGTCCAATTCCTTAGACACGTGGTTAGTGAGCGTGGTATCCAAGTGGATCCCACTAAGGTTGAAGCAGTTATGAACTGGCAAGAACCAAAGACGCCTACTGAGATACGTAGCTTCCTGGGATTGGCAGGATATTACAGGCGTTTCATTGAAAATTTTTCAAGGATTGCTGCACCCCTAACTTCCTTGACTAAGAAGAAAGTAAAGTTCGTTTGGGGGCCTAAGCAGCAAGAAGCTTTCGATATTCTCAAGCAGAAGTTGAGCAATGCTCCTGTGTTGACATTGCCTGATGGAATCGAAGAATTTGTAGTTTATTGTGATGCATCACACATTGGCATGGGGTGTGTGCTTATGCAAAAAGGCAAGGTTATTGCCTATGCATCACGACAGTTAAAGGTGCATGAAAAGAATTACACCACCCATGACTTGGAGTTGGGTGCCGTTGTATTCGCACTAAAACTGTGGAGGCATTATTTATATGGTATTAAGTGTGTGATCTATTCTGATCACAAGAGCCTCCAACATCTGTTTAATCAGAAGGAATTAAATATGAGGCAACGCCGCTGGATGGAGACTTTAAACGATTATAATTGTGAAATCAAGTACCATCCCGGCAAGGCGAATGTAGTCTCCGATGCCTTGAGTCGAAAGGAGAGGGTGAAACCCATCCGAATCAATGCCAAGCGCATGGAGATAAAGAATAATTTGATTGAAAGGTTGTTAGCTGCACAGAAGGAAGCTGTGTTGGAAGCTAACTATCCTAATGAAAAGCTAGGAGTAACTGAGGAGTAGTTAACTCTTAGCAAGGACGGAATTTTACGATTAAATGGACGAATATGGGTTCCAATTTATGGAGGACTTCGAGATGTCATCCTTCAGGAAGCCCATAGTTCCAAATACTCCGTTCATCCTGGAGCTGATAAGATGTACCAGGATCTAAAGGCAAATTATTGGTGGATAGGCTTGAAAAAGTCTGTGGCCACCCATGTAGCTAAATGCTTGACATGTGCGCAAGTCAAAGCCGAGCATCAGAAACCGTCAGGCTTGCTACAACAGCCTGAACTTCCTACGTGGAAGTGGGAAATGGTAACTATGGATTTTATCACCAAGTTACCCAAAACCAGGAAAGGAAATGATACAATATGGGTTATAGTTGACAGACTGACTAAGTCAGCACATTTCCTACCCATCAAGGAGACTTATAGCTCCGACATGTTAGCCCAGTTATACGTTGATAAGATTGTAGCCTTACATGGCATACCTGTAGCTATTATCTCTGACCGGGATACTAGGTACACGTCTGATTTTTGGAAGAGTTTCCAACAATCTTTGGGCAAACATTTGAATTTTAGTACGGCTTATCATCCTCAGACTGACGGTCAAAGTGAGCGTACTATTCAAACGTTCGAAGACATGCTACGTGCATGTGCGATCGATTTGGGTGGTAGTTGGGATAAGAACCTGCCATTAATCGAATTCTCCTACAACAATAGCTACCATACCAGCATTAAGGCTGCGCCTTTTGAGGCATTATACGGTAGAAAGTGTAGATCGCCTATTTGTTGGGCGGAAGTTGGAGATGTCCAGTTATCAGGACCAGAGATCGTGTTCGAAACGACGGACAAGATTGTCCAGATTCGTGACCGTCTCAAAGCTGCCCGAGATAGGCAGAAGAGTTACGCTGATCCTAAGCGTAAGGATTTTCACTTCGAAGTAGGTGACAAAGTCCTACTTAAAGTGTCACCCTGGAAAGGAGTGATGCGGTTTGGTAAGAAAGGCAAGCTAAGCCCGAGATACATAGGACCTTTTGAGGTTATCGAACGTGTCGGGTCAGTTGCCTATAAATTAAACTTACCAGAAGAGCTCAGTGGAATTCACAATGTGTTCCACATCTGCAATCTGAAGAAGTGCTTCGCTGATGAATCACTGGTAATACCCCATACAGATATGCATATAGACGAGAGCTTGAAATTTGTGGAAAAACCTTTGTCGATTGAAGATCGACAGGTAAAGAAGCTTCGAAGGAAGCATGTACCTATTGTAAAGGTCAAATGGGATGCCAGTAGAGGTCCCGAATACACGTGGGAGGTTGAATCCACGATGAAAGAAAAGTACCCTTACTTATTTTAGTAAATCTTGGGTCGAGATTTATTTTAAGGGTGTGAGGATGTAACACCTCGAAAATTCACGTCCTATAATGTGTTTACACGTGTCATAAAGTTTGAACGTGTGAAAGAAGGTTATAAAAGGACTAAAGTTGACAAACATGGAAAGTATGTGATTTTACGGGTTCTAAATGTCAACATTGAATAAATATACTTCATAATAACCCTACATGATGTTTATAACATCAAACGAATAAATCATGGATCATACGAAGCAAAAAGTGAGAGATTACAAACTACAGGGGTTAAATGTGTCAACATGTTTAAAGATATACCTCTGAGTGACCTTTTGACAAACCCGAAGCTTTGTAAATGTTAATTATGCTCACTAGAATGCACGATATAAATTTCATAAAGTTTCGTTAACGTATGAGAAAGTTATGATCAAATTCGTGTGCGAGGGGTTAAAGTGCAAACGTTGAAAGTTAAGACTTTTCGGGTTAACCGGAAGTGTTCAGGGACTTGGCAAAGTGGGTATAAGTCCTAAAGCCCTTGTGGGTAAATATAAGGGGGTCAAAACGCAAGAAATAACCTTGATTGCCCCTTCGTGAAGCCAAAGGTCAAGTTGCAACACAAAAGAAAATGAAAAATCTGATTTCGCAGGCCCAGGCGGCCCGCGTTGGGTTTTGCTAAATGGGAGGCGGGCCGCGTCAGGCGCCCAGAACGAGAAAACGTGGACAGTTTCCTGTAAACGCGGAGAACCGATCTTTAAACGACGTTAATGCAATGTGGGCGACCCCTAAACAGTCCTAGACACTAGGGACACATGTTAGATGGTTGTGGTCAGCTGATAGACTTGTGTGTCCAAGAATTGTGGTGGAATTTTCACTATAAAAGGCCTTGTAGTGCATCATTGTTCTTCACATCATTCAAGTGCATTTCTGGTCGATTCTGGAGCTCAAGACTGCTTCCAACTGATCATATCTCGTGCATAGGACTCTTGTAAGTCTGCTAGTCCTTCTTTAATTGGGTTTAGCTTAGTATTTTAGCTAAAAGTCAAACCGTCGTAAATACGGTTTGACTTCGAGATTAGTCAACAATGGCTCAGTCATTTCTCGAATCAAAAGTAGTTATAGGTTGGTATTTATGTGGGTAATAAAACCTCAAAAGGGTTTCCCCTGATCACCACTCTAACCAGGTCAAAAGTCGGGTCAAACCTATATTTAAAAAGTCAACAGGAAGTCTAAATTGCCATTTATGCATAATTAACATTGTAGATCATATACAACCTGTTGGATCATTGTTATAACTTAGTAATAAGTGTAAGAACATGTCTAAATATGTTCAACCCGACAATTTCCTGTTTAGACCCGGTTCGGAACCGAAAGTCACATAGTTTGACTTTCACTTTGACTTTCAGTTCTGACCCATTTAGGCATATTTTAGAAATGCCTAAAAGCTTTAATTGGACTAGTTTACATGTTAGAACAACCCTCTGTGATTATACACCTTGGTTCATTAGTTATCCAATTAATATGCATGTTTCCGTTAATTGCTCATATGTTGACCATTATGCCCTTATTACCTTAAAACGTGATTTATGAAAATGTAAAAGTGTAGAAACCTTGTTTACTGATATATAGACTTGTATGCAAAGTTTGACATCAGTTTGACTTGTAGATTAAGAGTTATGCTCATTATCGCAAATTTAAAGCTTTATGTTAATAAAACGGCGTAATTAGCGTATAGCCTAGTAAAGCCTACTTTTTGGTATCAAACTTAATACCCACTGATGTAATATATTATTTTGGGATTTTTAAAGATTTTTAATTAATTTTAGGCTGAGCATAACTAATAGTCGTAGGCTTAATCCGGTAATTGTCGGTTTTGCCCTTATGGGCCATAAAAATGAGTTTTACATATCTAAACGACTCCAAACCTTTTGCTACTGATCACATATGATAAATAAATTATTTTTAGCCTTCTGGAAATATAAAAATATCAGATTTAAGTATCTACCCCGGAAATGGCCTTTAATCGCCTTATTAAGCGTTTTTAGCGCAAAGTATGTATTAAAATTATATTGGACATACCCGGGTTGATACCTACTGATATAAGAGGCAAATTATAATATTTTAACAGTAAGCAAAGGTTGATAAACTCAGACTTCACTTTTGAGCTTTTCGGCTTATGTGAAATTACCAAAATACCCCTACGGGGCATAGTTTGGTTATAATTGATAGATTTCACATATCTAAAATACCTTACGGTTATAAATCAGTAAACTAAGTATTTTTTCTGATTATATCAGACCTGTAACTCAGTTAAACATTTAAACTCTTTTATAAACATTTAAATGACCAAACTACCCCTACGGGGCCTAGTTTGTGTTTAAACACGTTTCGGGCATAATGAAAGACACCTTACTAATGTCACAACATATTTGAGGCATAATTAACATAGGAAACCTGTATATAGCTCTCTTGACTACCCGTCACGCTTATTACGCGTACGGTTCGGTTTATGTAACAAGTTTACATAAATTAGCCGAAACGGGTCCAACCTTAACGATTTTATCTCAAAATCCAGAAAGTGAATAATAAACCCATATTAAACAAGTCTCCAAACTTGTCGGGTCTGAATCACATTCTATCCGGTCTTCGCTTAATCGTGCGTACGAACCGTATCTTGAAACTAGCCGGTCTAAGCTTAAGCTTAATAAAAGGCCCGTTAGAATTCTAATAGGTTATTATAAACCTTCGTTCCAGATTAGGAGGACCAGTAAAAGCTACGTGAATTTTGCTTATTGTGATTAATACTTACTCAGGTAAATACTTTTAACTTATTTTCCCTATACGGGCTTGGGTTACGGTATATAGCATATCGCTTGATCGAGCATCAAATCTCCACAGTTGAGTGGGTAGTTGAATAATTTGATCGGCTCGTTTAAACAGTCTTGTTTACTTAAAGCCTTTGGGGGGTTAATGACCATGTCCCGGATATCCTTGGCATCATCTTACGAGATGGCCACGACCTGAGCACGGGGTGTAGGCGTACACCTGTCAGTGTATAACTCTATTATGTGGTGTGTCTATTGATCTTTAACCCGGACAAGATCCGGGCTACTGAACGCACAAGTAACATGTAATTCGTTCACAAGATTATAATATTAAATAATTCTCCCAAGTTATAAAAATGTTTATGCCATGTGCATCCAAACCAATTTTAAATCATTTTTTTTTAAATGAGTCAGTTGATTGTATTTACCAGTGTAAACTGACGTATTTTCCCAAAAAGACTAAATGCAGGTACTAAACGAAATTGGCTGGATTGTCTCCTTAGCATCAATAAAAAGTCTCGCAAGCTTAGGATGCCTGAAGTCTGTTGAACCATTGTCTCATATTTTATTTCGATACGTTCTGTGGATAAACAATCGAACGTTGTGATACTTGATATTACAATAATTAAATTCGGTTGTATTATATCTTTTTAAATTTGCTTCCGCTGTGCATAATAATTATTGTGTTGTTTGACTATTACGTTGCCAACCACGTCACGATACTCCCCCACCGGTGACACGTGGAAATCGGGGTGTGACATCTTTGTATTTATTTTTGAAAACTTCTTCGATTTTAACAAATTCAAGATCTCTTATTCTGAACCTTTCGTCTTTTTCAGTACAAGCACTGCATGTTTCCATGCATTTCTTGCACTGTTCAGCAGTTTTTAAGATTTCAGAATCAGAAATTACCTCAGTGATTGGCACCTCGGTGTTCTCTACTGCATCTGTCTGATCAGCATCTTCTTTCTTTCCTTCAACACCAACTTCATCACCAACATCACTAGCAACCTCCAAAAACTCATTCTTCACTTCAATCGAACTTTCAACTTTCTTCTCAGTTTCTTCAACCTGCAGTTTTTCAGTAACTGCTTCTTTCACAACTTCTTCATTCACAACAACTTTTTCTTCTACCTTCACATTCTCTACTTTCACTTCTTCAGCGACCTTCTTCAACTCATCAACAATCTTCTCAACATTATTCTTCATTCTTTCTTCATCCCTCTTCCTCAAACTCGATATCATGACTTCTCTTATGAGTTTTTCCAGCTTCTTCACATAAGTTTTGTCTTTTCCAACATTTGTATAGTATTCGACAGATCGAGGAACAATGAGAAGAACATCATCAAAAATTATGTCTTTCTTCGGAACAACAGGTTCACCCATTCTGTTAATATAGCATTCTCGCTTCTTATCCCATCTTTTGTAGCTGACAGCATCTTCATATTCTTCTTGAATTTCATTCATGCTGTTCCAAGCCATGTTTCTTTCTCTGTACGTTTTCTCACTCAGAATCTCTTCTCTGGTTTTTTTCTTTGACCTCAGCTATAACATTTTCCTTTTGGTTTTCCTCTTTGATTTCTGCAACAAAAACATAATGATTGCTGTTTGATGATTTTCTGCCATGAGCTGTACTTCGATTATCAACACGATCTTCTTCTGGTAGAATTTGACTCCAATCATATCCTTCATCATGATGAAATACAGCACAAGCTCTAGATTTCTCTCTGGGTTTATCTTCGATCATTTTCGGCTCTTCTTTGCTTCGGTGGTAGATTGCCTTTCGGTAATAATCATCATTGAACGGATGTTCATTTCCATCAACCGCAGAATTGTTGCATTCTCTTTTAAAATGACCTTTTTGCTTACATTTGAAGCAGGTCACCTTGGACTTGTCAAATCCAAGTTTTGTTGATGCACCGCCTAATGATTGTTTCCTAGTAATCTCCATGTATCTCTGAGCTCTGCGGATGCAACTTGCCAAACACCAGCGGATGTCAATGAGCTCCATCTCTTCCGGATCAATCTGGTCGTAGTCTTCTTTGGTTAACTCTGAGTTTCCAATTTTGCCAGCTACAAGACCTTCATACGATTCCAGAACAGATGCAAGGAAGCTCATTTGCTGTTTAGCTGCATTGATGCTCATAGCAGGAGAATTCTTCAGTTTAAGAGCAATGTTGCACAAAATCTCATCTGATTCTTCAGAACTGGCTTTTGAATAAGTTGAATGATAACCCGGATCGTAACTTGATGAGCTTTTCTGAGGTTCTTTTGTCCTCTCACCACTGAATGCTGTCTTTGGTGATTCTCCAACTTTCACCGAAGGTAGATTACCTTTGTAATAGAGACTAACATTCTGTTGATGTGAAGAGCTGCTCATCTTGTTCTGTTTCTGCAATTCAAGCTCATGACTTTCTATCTTTTCTATCAAGACATCAAGAGAAATTGTGTCATATAAAGTATCATTTTTCAATATGAATACAAACGTTTGCCACTGATCAGCTCGTGGTAACGCTTCTATGATCTTATCGATTATTTCTTCTCTAGTTTTAACAATACCAAACCGATCAAGTTCACTTTTTAAATGACCAAATCTCTCTATCATTTGTCTAACCGATTAATCTTTCAAGCTATCAAACAAATCAAATTCTTTCTTTAATAATGCAATTTTATTTTTCTTAATTTGTTTACCCCCCTCAGTTTTAACCCTTAAGGCTTCCCAGACAGATTTTGATGTTCCGTCATGTTGCAATAAAGCAAACATGTCATTCCTGATTGAAGATTGAATCAAAGCAATCATTCTCTGTTTTGCTGAGAATTCTGCCTTGTCTTCTTTGGGCAAATCTTTGAGTGGAAGCTCTTCTCCTTTATCATTGGTCGGCCTCTTATAACCAAACTCAAGACAAAACCAGCTTTCATGAGCATAAGCTTTTGCCCAGTTGATGAACCGATCTTTCCACCAAGTGTAATCTTCGATGCTTTCCAGAGTTGGTGGTTTTGAATGTGTGTATAGAAGTTATCATGTTTAATGTTTTCATTGATCGCTTTTGTTATGGTTTTTGGTGTAACGGTTGTAATCTCGGAAGATTCTGATGTAAACGCGTTGTAGAACGTATTGTAGAACTCTTCAGCCATGATGTAAAATTCTTGAATTACCTGGAGACACAAACAATCAAACAAACACAATCAGTTAAAACAATATCAAACAACTTGTAATAAACTGACACTCGGTTGACGTGAAATGATCTTGATGCAAAAAGTCCACTTTCAAACGAAATTGTAATCTTCTAACGGAATCAGGTTGCAAACGGAATTACTTTGGTCCGGAATACCCTTTTCAAACGAGATTACACTTTCAAACGGAATATGTTTTCAACTGAAATCACTTCTCAAACGGAATAAGGACTTTCAAACGAAATCACTTGTTTCAAACGAAATCTTCAAGCGGAATTACTCTTTGAAGCGGAATTAACTGATTCCGTATGAACCTCTCAAACGGAATTATCCTTTTCAAGCGGAATCAGATGTAACTCAAACGAAATTAGTACTTTCAAGCGAAATCAACTGAACTTTTCAAGCGGAATTAAACTGTTCGTTCAAACGGAATTACAATTTTGGTCTATTTTTGTCGCTTTTAATCCGTATTTAGGTCTGATTCTTTCAAGGCTTTGTTAAAACACTATTTCGTATGTAATGTGTGAAATTCAGTCCATTTTGACCGTGAAATCTTGTGAATTTTGAAAAAGAAGGTGTAGAAGTCAGAAAACTGATGATATCAAGCTAAACTCTTCCTCCTGAGCTCTGATACCACTTGTAGGATCGTTGTACGACCCGAATGAGTCGATCAGAAGAGTTTTAGATCCGAATCAAAGGCGGAATCAGTGAAACGGACATGGAAACAACTTGATTCACTTTAATATGTCTCTGTTATTGATGTAATAGAGTTACAGCACCTCGAGACAATTTGGCAGCACTTCGGTACCAAATCAGACAAACGTTACAAATGATCTCGTTTGAAGGCTATATATAGATGCCTAATTCCGCTTGAACAGGACAGAAACGAAATTAGATTCACACGGAATCTAATTCCGTGCGGAATTACCCTAGGCAACTTTCAAGCGGAATTAACCACTTCAAACGGAATTACCTCTAAATCATATTTCTCGAACTACGAGCCCTGATCTATCAATCCTATTACATGACATGATACAAGACGAAGTCAACAGACATAGTGCACTAACACGATTGAAGACTTTGCTGCAGATTGGGACTAGGGTTTCGATAACCCAGTAGCCGCCGCCTAGGGTTACAAAATTGAAGACCATTGTTGCTAGATATCGCATCTAGGGTTCCAAAATCGAAGATTAGGGTTTTTGATTTTGCACTTTGGTGACTGATTTTGTGGAGTGCAGATAGCAGAGCGCGCAGGAAGAAGAAGAAGAACCAGGCGTTCTTTTTTTTTTTGTTCCTTTTAAGGGAATTAAGTTTCCCTTATTTGCAAAAAGACCCCTCAACCTTTGTCAAGATCAGTTTTTTTTTTCTATCAGTGAACCATCAGGTGTTTAGTCCATCTATTTGAAGATCAAAGAAACGTGAATCATGTGTTTTCTGTTTCTATTTGTTTTAGTGTTGATTACAGCTTATTTCGATTTCAGTTTCGTTTAGTTTTGCTTGTGTTATCATGGTAGAAGACGGGAAGGTGCAAATCGAAAAGTTTGACGGGAAGAAGTTTGGTTGGTGGAAGATGCGGATTGAAGCATTACTTTGTCAGAAGGACTTAGATGTGGTGCTCGAGGATGAAAGGCCAGAAAAAATGCCATAAGCAGATTGGGATAGGATGGATAAGAAAGCCAGAGCCGTGATAATGCTTTTTCTATCGGAGAATGTTGCATTCAACATCCAGAAGGAGACCTCAGCTAGAGGAATGATGGCAGCATTATCGAATATGTATGCGAAGCCTTCTGCAGCGAACAAGATTTATCTTATTCGAGAGCTTGTGATTTGTGAATACCAAGATGAGGGAAGGTGATTCAGTTACAGCGCACATCAATAACTTAAACTCGATATTGTCTCGGTTGATGTCTATGAACATCAAGTTTGATGATGAGGTTCAAGCCCTATTGTTATTGTCCTCATTACCCGATAGTTGGTCCGGAACCGTAACTGCTGTTACGAGCTCTTCAGATATGAGCAAGTTTACGTTTGTGAAGATGCGGGATCTTATTCTGGGCGAAGATGTCAGAAGAAGAAATTCAGGTGGATCATCGGGTGATTTAATGCATGTTGGCAGAGGAAGGAAGAATAACAGATGTAGTGGCAGCAAGAACAGAAAGAGGAGTCAGTCTAGGGCTCGAAATGATCTGACCTGTTGGAACTGTAAAGAGGTTGGACATTTCAGGAATCAATGTCCAAATGATAAGAAAGAAGTTAACGCTATAGTAGACCACTCAGATGATGAAGTTTTGATTTGTAATGTGGAGAGCAGTGTGGATTCCTGGGTTATGGATTCTGGTGCTTCATTTCACGCTACCCACAGCAGTGAAGCATTAAGAAATCTTAAAATTGGGGATTTTGGTAAGGTACGACTTGCAAATGATGAAGTCTTAGATGTCACATGCATGGGTGATATTGACTTAGTTACTTCAGTCGGATCTACTTGGACTTTGAGAGACGTGAGAGTTATTCCAGGCTTGAAGAAAAGGCTTATTTCAGTCGGGCAGTTGGATAATCAAGGTCACGAGGTTAAGTTCGGTAGTGGACAGTGGAAGGTAACTAAGGGAAATTTAGTAGTTGCACGTGGCAAGAAGAGAGGCTCATTGTACATGGTCAGTGTACCGCCTGAGTGAGAGGTTCTCCCAGTTCAGAAGAAGACCAAGATTCGGTTCACAGAATCTCATGAGCAGAAGAAGGTTTGTTTTGCAGATGGCAAACCCAGAGTCACAAGTCAGATTCAGGTTGAACGTGCTAGAAAAGGTTCAGTAAAAACCAGTCAGGGGCATTCGTGGCAGTGGGAGCACGGGTCGTGCTTCAGTCAGAGTTACCGTACGACAGTGGGTTAAGAGAACCAGTATTCTAGCTGTCAAAGTCTCTCCAGTTGATTATCTGCTTTACTCGGAGAGTGTCTGTTCTCAGAATGTTCCAGGATCGGGCAGTTCGTGTCAGTGGGAGCCGATAGGGACAGAGAACGAGTCACGAGTAGTGACTGTTGAGTTGAAGCTCAGTGAGAGCTTCAACGAGTCTTCAGGTTAATTGATGAGAAGGCAACTCACAACTAGTAAAGATGAAGAGGTTACAGAGGTACTTATGAATATGAAGTTGCATGGAGTGCAGTTTGAAGTCGTCAAAGCCTCCAAGTGAGAGATTGTTGGGTTGTGGAGGATTTGACTAAAGAGTGTCAAAGCTACTGACTAAAGAGTGTCAAAGCTACTGATAACCCAGATTGAAGTCGTCAAAGCCTTCAGGATTTGACTAAAGGTTTATCTGTTACTGTAGCTTAAAGTCAACAACCCTAATTGTACCCCCTATAAATATTTCTTATTCATGTACTGTAACTTTTGAGTACCTAATAAAGAAGAGAACTAGTTGTGGGAGTGGATGTAGGTCAGATTAGACAGAACCACTATAAATCTTGTGTTCTTGTGATTTAGAGTGTGTGAGTGTGTGTGCTTGCTGCAGATTGTTATATTGTTCGTGTGATTCGTGTTCTGACCCTAACAAGCACGATTTCAGCCATTGATTAATTGTGAAGAGGTCGTAGAGGTGTAGATGAAAGGAGTTTTTTTTTTTTTTTTTTTTTGAAGCGCTGTGTATAACGGTTTTAATCATTCAATGTTATGGTCAGGTTTATATTTTTGGTTTGCACCAATAAGATGAAAAGGAGTAGATAAGCCTATCTCTATCATGTGGTTGATAATCACGCTTTTAACAAAATATAGTAGACATAAAGTTCATGAATATATACTTTAATAATAATGGGTTGTCAGAAAAGTAAAGGCGTCACTGTAAACAGTAACTTAGATAAAAGTGTTAGCTTTAATATTATTTTTTAGTTAAAGAAAAATTATTGATATAATCCTCTATAGCATAAAAGCCTCCAACGGGGACACATTTTTTAAAAGACAAAAAAACTGATAAAAAAATCTATAAACAGTTGGAACGGCAAGCTATGTTTATTATATTTTCAATTTTCGTATTTTACTGAAATTGCCTTATATTGAATTAAAAAAAAAGAAGCTTTTTGTATCGTAATAGCATTAAGAAAAATGCCCCTTACGATTTGCGACTTGTGTATCCCCATGAATTTGTGGTCAAAACGATTTGGGCATCCGACATGCTCATCCCATCGTGAACATGGCATGCTAGGAGCCTCATGGTCACGGGCAAACCATGCCCATGCTCATGAGTGGGGCGTGAATCGATTCCACGTAAGTGTGCCCATGCCAAAAGGCTCACGGTTGAAACCAAGTAAATTTTTGTACCACTAACTCATAAGTTGTCTAGGCAGTGGCAGTTTTGTACCACTATATAGTGCATGTTTGATGTTGGTGATTACAAAAGTTGAAAAAGCTAACCCAACACCTTAATTTCAAGTTTGCTAACATTTGACAGGCGCGTTTTCGCATGTGTTTTCATAGTTTTAATCAAAATAACGTAGTATGTCTGTTCTATATACAAGTTTTGATATATGGAAGTCACCTACTCAGTTTTCAGCCATTTTGGAAATCAGCCTAGGTTCTGGACTTGCAATTTTACATCATCTTATATAACGAAACTCAGATGCTTAGCTATCAGTCTTATCACATAGTCATATTCATGTAATAAAGCATATCTAAATTGGAAACTATCAACTTTTTATAAAAAGAAAGAAACTATCAAAATAATACAATGAGTCATCCAAGTGTTCATGACTCTCATGACCACCATGACCCTCTACGTCTACGTCAACGTCATGTCACCCACTTCTAATTTACCATCCAAAACCACTATCTTAAGGGTGTGGTCATGACCTAAACAACTACCCCCTTATTTATTTTAATTTATATTTGTCTAAAGAAAAAGGAAAGAAAATCTTGAAAAATAGAAAAGAGGACCATAGTTGACATGGTTTAACCCATGTGAACCATGGTGGATCAGGCAAGGGGGTGGTGTAACTTTCCATTCATGTTTTTACGTGGCGAATCATGTCCCAACCATGACCCCCACACCCTTCAGCCTAAGTAGGTAGAATGCAGTTAGTCACTTTAGATCAGTAGATCACCATCTAAAATGATTCAATGATGCTTCCGAAGACCGTCTCTTGATCTTATGTCAGCCTAAATCGAATGAACGTGAACTATGAGTAACAAATTTGTGCTAATATATTTATATATACAATTCTAACATCTTAATATATTTATATATGAAACTAAAGTCAAGTATATCGTTATTGTTTGCAGAGAGTTCTATTTTTATAAATTCAAGAATATGATTATTTACCTCCTTAAGGGGCTCTGGTACACGACGATTTCTAGTTTCGGATGCCGTAACGAGTGCGAAATCCCCGTTACGGCACAAACCGAGCAAGAGAGTAAACACAATACAAAGATTCAACGTTTAACGAGTTGTGTATTCAAATCGACAGAGTTTCGGAAGAAAATTTATACAAAACAAGCACTCCAACAACTCTCTCTCCCTCTCTAAGCTCCTAAAAGCTCTCACTATATTCAGTTATCTGCAAGTCTGTTTATATAGCCAACAATCCAAAACATGGAATGGGTCACGAAAGATGGTGAGGCCCACTAAAAATAGAGTCCTTCGTGGACCTCCATATCTGCGAACAACTGATGTTCACGAAGAAGTGGTTCTTCGTGACTTATATACTTCGTGACTATCACATGCATGTTCTTCGTGAACATACATACAAAGTTCAATTCATGCAAAGACAAAAAACTTCGTGACATTCACATGCATGAAAAGTTCAATTTATATTTGTGACATCATCATGATGATGTCTTCTCGCATTATCTTCGTTCTCGTATCTTCGTTAACACTACATAACCACTAGTCCAAATACTAAGGGTTCAAAAAAAAGGCAAATAAAGAGAATACATAGTTCCAAATTAAAGACATAATAACATAATTCATTGTTCAAAACTAAAGACATAATCTTCCAAATAAGATAGCCCAAAATCCAATCTCTCTCTCATCTTCCAAGCTAACATAAAACCTGAATGCAAATGAAAGGGAAAAGTAACAACACAAGTGCACAACATGTATGTATTTAAAGTAAAATATAAATCGAAATATTAATACGAAAAGGAATTGCTTTACTAACTAGTGAACCATATTCCAAATTTCCAAGTAGCAAGCATGCTCAAAAACAATGACAACCTTTTAAAATCCAAAACCTACAAACCATCTCAAACAATAAGTCGCTTTTAACATATATCACTAAGTTTATTAAAACAAACCGATACCTTATGCCGTTTCGGATGTTTCATAACTTTCATCAACCATTTCATCAATGATAATGGTGGGTTGTTCCAAGGATAACTCCTTCATACCTATGATATCATAGATAAAAAAACATATTAAAATGCTCACCATGTAAAAAATACACTAAAATGATATATGATAAATATAAAACTGAAACATATTAAAATGCTCACTATGTACATCAATCAACTTTTGTTTTTTTATCAATATTTGGTGGATACTTTTTACAACTATTGATGTGATTTTTTAAAGGTGTTGTCCCATTTTGTGATACACAACCAATTGCTCTATGCAATATATGCACTCGGCTTTATCAGCCATAACACTATCAATAAAATGATCCCACCAAGATGATCTTTTTTTTGACACACGTGTTGATCGAGTTTCACTTATAGTTTGAGCACTTTGGGGTGCACTTGGGGGTTTTCCATCTTGTTTCTTCCTTTGCGTTTTCTTTCCTTTAGCCTTAGAAACCACTTCATTTTCAGACACTAGCTCACAGTCGGAGTTACTAGCATTAGGAGTGTCCATTGGAAACAATCTGTAACAAATTAAAAACAATCTCATACTTACAATTATATTTAACGAAGTAGCTAACAGGTAAGAACCATCTAATAAGCAAATACCAAAAAGGTAAGCTGATGTAATCTATAACTTATTACTATTATTCTTTTGATCAATAATTTCTACATATATAAAAAAGGTAAGCTGAATACACAAAATATACACTTCGTTTGGATATTTATATAAAAAGGAGTGAATATAGTAAACATTTGATCCATTCAACTTCGTTAGGATAAACTATATTCACTCCTATTTATATAAATTATTGAATCAACACCCACCTTGTTCACACATCCACTGGATATTTATATAAAACCCTTAAATAGTTTAAAGTTCAACAGATAACCATTTGAATTTATAATTATTGTCAACGTAATATAGTAAACATTTTGATTCTTTTTTCTTTAGCCCCCAACAAAGTTAAGAGTGTTGCAAGTTGAAACCAGAATAACCAAAACAAAATGTTAATTCAAATAAAGATTATGTCTTATAACTTTGAGAGCTCTAAGTCAGTACCGATTTGTAAATGTTTCCCTTTTTCCAGTCACAACTCAGGACCAATGCGACTATCATGTGAGTTTCAGCCAATATATTTTTTTAGCCCGTATCATGTGAGTTTCAGCTAATATATTTTTTTAACCCTAAATCTAGATCTTAACTGTTAACTGTTAAGATCGAAGTAGATGAAAGAGTGTGTGTAGAGTGAAGTGAGGTAATACCGATGATGAGTTCGGTTGCCAGATTGATGACAGGGATGTGATTCTTCAGATGAATAAACTAGAAACAATAAGATAAGATGATTAAACAAACAGACTTAAATGTTTTGAGGTAATAACAGTCGAACCATATAAGAGAACCCTACCTCATACATAAAGGAGATATGGCAGTTGTCCATGACTTCAAACTGCCGTCGAATCGTCGATGATGATGAGTTCTCTCCACTCGTCGTCGATGAATAACTGCATGACGGAATTGGAATCAACGAGATCGATGAAGTACTAGTTCAGATCAACGAGATTTGAAGAACAAATCTAGATCTAGGAAGCCAAAATCTGTTCATCTGAGAGTTCAGACACAAACCCTCCTACTTCTAATTCTTCACCTTACAGGATGACACACCTGTAACGCTAAATCAGCTGAACTTAACACCACATTATCACCGGCTGTTGAACTTTCACCAGCATGACCACTCATGCTCTCAATATTCTCCAATATATCCACCTTTTCCAGTTCCTCTTGAGATCCACCTGAGGTGACTGGAGCGGCCACGATCTGCTTAGGGTTATAAACCACAATTTGAGTTGATGCAGAAGCTCCTGGTTGTTCAGATGAAGCTGATGCATCAGGATTTCCTGGGTCTTCACTGTCGTGATCACGCTTTTGTAGAACTTCTTGTGCCTTGCACCTTTCTAACCATAACGTGTTAACACGCTTCCTACTCATCTCGAAGGCATCCTTAATGGTATTAAAACCATCTATCAGTGTGGTATTTCTTTCGTTGTACCATTGCCTCATGTCATCATGTTTGGCAGCAAACGTTTCTGCAGATCGTTGCACTGCTGCACTTCGTTCTTTCAACCTGTTCATTTCAATACCACGAGCATTATCAACTGCCCGCATCTGTTGCAATTGAGCTGCCCTTTCAGCATCAGCAACCTTCAACCGTTCATTTTCAGCCCGTAACTGTGTAATCTCAGCTTGTTGCTTTCCAACAGTTTCCTTCAATGCATTGATCTCTAACTGTTGTTTAATCACCGTGTTTCTCGTTGAAGACATAAATTCTGATTGCCGATTCATCTGACTTGTTGCAGCTTGTAATTGTGTAAATAGAAAATCCACCTTCTCATCCTGATCCATTTCTGAGAACATTCTGCTACGACTCTCTGGGCTTTGTTGATGAGTTGTGGATCGGTATTGTTGAATAGAAGAAGTAGCATGTAGTGGTTCAGCTTGAGTTGTCACCACAGGAGGTGGTTCAGTTGTTGCTGTGGGGGAACTCATTAACGCTTCAGTTTCCTCCGCTATGAAGGCAAACTGTGGATTGAAGTTGGCTTCTAATATAGGTTCTGATATGGTTTCAGGTTGTGTGATTGTGGGCTCTGTTGATGATGCTGCAATTGTTTTCTTACTCTTTTTCTTTCTACAAACATCAACTTTCTTCTTTCGCAGACGTTCTGATTCTGTATCAGACGAAACATAATTAACACCACGATCATCAAAGTAGTGTTCATATCCAGGTTCAGCTGGAATGTCATCCGAATCCGATTCATCATCATCTCCTGGTTGTTTACTTTTGTCACCACCAGGAGTACTTGCACCAACATCACCACCTTCGTCATCACCGTCGCCGTTATCACTTTCGTCATCACTATCACCAAAAATTTTGATTTTCCTTTTCTTCCGACCAAATTTGTCCTTAATCATCTTCTTCAAGGTTGGTTCCTCATTGTCAGACTGGCTGTCATCATGACGCCACTTATCATTTTCCGGAGCAACGTATGCCGTATTCGCCAAAGCACCAAACATCTTCCGTGGAGGTGTACTTTCCTTGTAACGTTTAGCAGCCACACCCTTAAATATCTTCAACGAATGCTCCAACATAACATCAATCTTTAGAACGTCGTTGTCACTCTTCGGAAGATTTGGATGTTGCACATTCATGATCATTTGTAGAAACCTTGGATACATCCAAAACTTGCTGCCACCAACACCTGTTCTTCCCAAATTCTCCTTCATATTTGTAAAAATATACTTTGAAATACTAAACGGTTTGTTCAATACCAAAGCAACCATCAGTCCGACTAAGTCGTTATTTGCCATGTCATAACCACTTCGCCTATTGCTCAAACATTGGATGAGAATGTGTAACAAGAACTTGTATCGAAGCGGCAACCATGCTTTGTTGATCTGACCTCCCAAGATATCATCCACACACTTCATGCGCAATAAACATCCACGTTGGCACATTATCGAAACAGAATACGGAGCATCGGGATCATCGTGAAGTTGTAAAACAGTGTTGAGGATTTCAACAGAAACATCCACAACCAGCTCATTGACTTTTCCGCGGATTACTTCTTTTCCGTCTACTTCTATAATGTTTGCCGAATCCCAAAATGCCTTTATCAACGTCTTGTACACGGGCGTTTGATGTGTAATTGCTTCATTAATCCTTGACTCGCGCAAAAACTTTGTTATCTCATTCAATTCAGCTAACTTGTCTTGCGGATCCAAATAAGCAACCATGTTGTGCCTTGGTTCGGACATGATTTGAACCTCCGTCTTGTCAGTTTTCTTCGTAGCTGGTTTGCGTTTCTGCTCTTTACGTGCCATCCTATACACAGATGCACAAAACAATGAGAAGAATCACAAAACACTTACTTAGACATGTTCACTGTGAACATTGTGTAAGAATGAACCCACAAAGGACCACATGTTTTAATCAAAAGTCGTCTACACGAAGAACTGTTTGAACGAATAACCTGTAACCACGAACAACTATTCTTCGTGACTTCTTCTGACGAAAAACTGAAGTCATAGAAGAATCTATTTTTCGTTGACCAGAATGGTTCTTCGTCGAAGACACTCACGAAGAAGGGTTCTTCGTCCAACGAAGAAGGGTTCTTCGTCTCTAAGCGGTTCTTCGTCCAAGATATTCACGAAGAAGGATTCTTCGTCCCTAAGTTCAGTTCTTCGCCTGATTCTTTTAAAAAATTAAAACTCAAAATGACATGTGATGAAACAGAAACCGGCATACCAAATCAGAAACCCAATTTATTCAAAACTATTCCAACAATTTCAAAAACCCCCAATATCAGTTAAACACATCCAAGAAACCGTCTATATTTCAAAATTTCAATCCCTTTAACAAAACCAAACAATATTCATTTTAGGTTCTGATTTTCCATCAGGATTAAAAATTTTAACAAGACATCTGTTAAACATGGATTCTAACATAAACACGAGCAATGTGTTTGATTTCTTTGGTTCGACACATTCCTAAGAACCGGTTATCGTTCCACACTTCAAAACATCAACAAAATCAAACAAACGCAGGAACAGTTGGTTTGAAACTTATGGTTTTTGATTTTTGATCAATCACTTAGGTCCTGTTTGTTTTTGCTTCGAACATCTGAAAGTTGCTTATGTCTGCAGGCGGGCAGACATAAGATGTTGAAGAGTGTTTTTTTTTTTTTTAAACAGACCTACAAATAGCTTCTTTCTTCTTAAAAAAAAGCTTAGAACATTTGCTTCACACATCTTCACAAAACATCTTCACCTGCCACCACCTCCTCCGCCTGCCACCACCTCCTCCGCCACTCTCTGCATCTCCACGACATCTCCACCGCCACATCTCCACCACCACCTCCACCCCCACATCGAACAAAACCCCCAAATCGGCAGGAGAGAGAGGGAAAGAAGAGAGAGAGGGAGCGGCAGGAGAGAGAGAGGGAAAGAAGAGAGAGATCAGCGGTGGTGGGTTTGATGTTCTTCATCTTCAAACAAAACCCCCAAATCGAACGATGACAGCGGTGGTTTGATCTGATGTTCTTGGCGGTGGTGGAACGAAGAAGGCGGTGGTGGTGGTTTCGCGGCAGGTGTCAGGGGGCTAGGGTTTGCGGTGGGTTCTTGGTTGTGGTGGTGGCAGGTAGACGGTGGAGGAGTGGTGGCGGATGATTGTTATGGTGGTGGTGAAGGTGGTGGTGGTTGTAGAGAGAGAGAGAGAGAGAGAGAGCAGAGAGAGAACTCTTGTGTGTGTGTGTTGTGTGTGTGTGAAGTTGTTTTTGAAGAAAAAAAAAACAAACAAACCCTCTTCTCCTTGCAGACTGCAGACATTTGGGCCACATCTTCTCTTGCAGATGCCTGCAGATGTGGTCCGCAGACTACAGACATTTTACATCTGAAAAAACAAACAGCACCTTAGGTTGATTCGACCTTGTTATCAATTGACCACACACAAGATATATCACATCATCGAGTATACCTTAGTGAATCACAAATAATACAAAATCGGAATGTTTTAAGTCGGTTGGGTTTCTTCACGAAGAAGACGATGAACAGAGAGAAAAAGGTGAAAAGTTGGAAGAAGTGATTTTGAAATGTAGATAAGTTTTACCCAAAAACCCATCCTTTATATACTGTCACCCCCACGAAAGACCTAATCTCACAAAGAACCACAAGTGGGCCACGAAGAACCTATTTGGGCCACTATCATGTTAGCCCACATACCCAATCCACGAAGAACAAGGTTTTTCGTGAAAAACCAAATCGACGAAAGATATGTTATGAAGAACGGTTCTTCGTGAGCTGTTCTTCGTTGACTTCGAGGTTTTTCGTTAACTTGGGAGTCTTTCGTTGACTCTCACACACAAAATCACCAAAAATTTATGAAGTTTTAGAGAATAGATTTTGCTTTTTTTTATGTTTACCAATTATAAAAAGGATCCTTATGAAGTAGTGATATATTAAAACAAGTTGATTTTGGACTTTTTCAGGTAGAAATCATTCGAGTTTCAACTTCGGCTAATCAAAAGCAAATTAAAATTAAGGTAAACTTAAAACGAACACTAACTAACATTAAATAATTGTACACTAAACTACCAAACTTTTTCGAGTTTCAAGGTAAGAGAATCATACCAGCTTACGGTCTTGTCAAAAACGATTTTTAATATTAAGATAAGTATCCTACCACAATTACCGGTATTGTTGTCCACATAAGCTTAACTTATCTGATGTAATCACGCTTAAGAGATACGATTTAATGTATGAATTATACTACTAGCCGGTGTTCATCCACTCATGACACATTCCCGTATCAAGACATGCACGAGAGTTCATCTTACATTCTTACCGGTGAGTATACTGCTTATCATCTGTTTGAACGTATAGAATGTGAGATACTCACTTAAACTGAAAACTGTTTTGTAATTTTCTTTGAGACATTTTGTAAACACCTGGTGTGCAACTTTTTACCACTGATTTCTTAATAAAATTGGAACCAATAATGTTGCCCAAACACAAGAATACATCAAGAGAAGGTTAGAATCATAAAAGAAACTTGAGAAGAGAAGAGAAGTACCTGCTTCAATCAATTTCTCATGTTCCATCGCATTATGTTAAATTGAAAAAAAATGAGAAATTGCATAAAATAAACTTTCTTCAAAGAAATTGAAGAACACGTTGATTGAGCATTTGAGTGTTTATATCATTCATTGATGAAGAAAATCACGCTATGATGTAGTAATTTTAGAGAGAGAAATTGAAAGAAAGGTTGAAGATAGTGAGTTTTGAAAATGGTGGGTTTTGAAGATGCAGAGAAAGATATAAATATAGGGTAAAGTTCTTGTACAAATAATCTTAACATACTAAACATACAAATTGAAGGAAAACTCAAAAAGACAAGGTGGCATTTTTGTAATTATCAATAACTATCAAAGTTACTCTACAAATATACCTAAAAAAAACCTAACCACTCCCCCCACCCCCCAAAAACCTAAAAAAACCTAACCCCCCCCCACCCCCCCACCCCCCAAAAACCTAAAAAAAACCTAACCCCCCCCCCCCACCCCCCAAAAACCTAAAAAAACCTAACCCTCCCCCCACCCCCCCACCCCCCAAAAACCTAAAAAAACCTAACCCCCCCCCCACCCCCCAAAAACCTAAAAAAAACCTAACCCCCCCCCCCCCCACCCAAGCTAAAATGCTAAAAACTAAACCCCCAAAAAACCTAAAAAAATCTAAAAAAATAAAAAAAAACACACAAATTATTTTATTTTATTTTTTTAACATTTTTTATTAAAAAATCGCTACTTTTAGTAGCAGCAAAAAAAAAATAAATAAATAAATAAAAATAAATTTTTTTTTTTTTTTTTTTTTTTTTTTTTTTTTTTTTTGCTAACGAAATGTAGCGATTTTTTGATAAAAAATGTTAAAAAAAAAAATTTGTGTTTTTTTAGGTATTTTTGGTTGTAACTTTGATAGTTGGTGGTAATTACAAAAATGCCACCTTGTCTTTTTGGGTTTTCCTTCAATGTGTATGTTTAGTATGTTAAGATTATTTGTATTTGATCTTTTGCCTATAAATATAATAGATGAAATGAGATTGACTAAAGCCCCTCCTTATATTGTTTTGTTATTTACCACGTGTCATCTTATTATTGCTTCCTACACTTCGTACCCAAACTAAACTTTCTATTTGATCTTTTCCCCTAAACATAACCCCATGGATTAATAATACGTATGAAAAAAAAAACATTTGGCCATCTTCATTTTCAATTACAAGTGGCCAGAACCTTTCCACCAATAACATTGGTATTATATATTAGGGTAAATTACACTTTTCGTGCGCCTGTAAGAGATACAGAGTCTTTCCCCGTGGAAGTAGGACTCCACCAGGTGTCCGCGTTGAGTCCATTTCTTTTTGAAGTTATCTTGGATGAGTTGTCCAAGTCTATTCAAGAGACAGTTCTGTGGTGCATGCTTTTTGCGGACGATATAGTGCTGGTTGCTGAAACTAGACAAACCCTAAATGCGAGGCTAGAGGAATGGAGAGCAGTGTTAGAAGGCAATGGTTTAAGGATTAGTCGGTCTAAGACTGAGTACCTTTATTGTAATTTCAGCGGTGCAGGTGACGAGGACACTCAGGTTATCATTGAAGGTCAAGTGGTCCCACAAACGACTAAGTTCAAGTACTTAGGATCGTTTGTGCAAAGGGACAGGGAGATAGATAGTGATGTATCTCACCGCATCTAGGTTGGCTGGTGTAAGTGGAGAGCAGCCACTGGATATTGTGTGACATGAGGTTCCCAACAAAATTGAAGGGGAAATTCTATAGGATAACAGTTAGACCGGCTATGTTATACGGGACAGATTGTTGGGCCATCAAGAAAACACAAGCGCGCAAGATGGAGGTAGCGGAGATGAGAATGTTGAGGTGGATGTATGGCCACACGAGGTTAGACCAAAGAAGAAGTGAGGTTTTTAAGGATTGGTTAGGAGTAGCTAGTATATCAGACAAGTTAAAAGAGGGGAGATTGAGATGGTTTGGGCATGTGAAGAGGAGGCAGTTGACAGAACCAGTTAGAGCAGTGGAAACCATAACAGTGGAAGGAAGGAGGAGTAGAGGCAGGCCCAAGTTGACTTGGGATGAAAGACTTAGGAAAGATTTGGTAGAGTTGCACCTCTCTGAGGACATGGTTCAGGATAGGAGTTCGTGGAGACGTAGGATTAAGGTTAAGGACTTGTAGCCGTAGGTGGGGGTATAGACGTGCCCTAGCTTTGCCGTGGAAAGGGGTGTTAGTTTTCTTTTACACTTTAGGTAGGCCAATATATAACGATTTTCTTGTATCTATGCCTATGTGTGCTTGTTGATGATCTATCTGACTACTGCTATGCTATTTACTTATCCATCTTTCATCTATCTGCCTATTGGTTGTTTTGGAGTCGAGGGTCTCTCAGGAAGCAATCTCTCTATTCGTAGGATAGAGGAAAGGTTTGCCTATATCCCACCTCCCCCAGACCCTACCAATAGTTCTGCTATCTGTGGGATATACTGGGTATGGTTGTTGTTGTGGTAAATTACACTTTTCGTCCTTTATGTTTGTATCAGATTGCAATGGATAGCCTTTAACTTCAATAATTACTGTCACAGTCCTTTTTTTAGAAAAAATCATTACACCTTACGTCCTTTGCCCATAACCTTATTAAAATTTCCAGTTAAATATGTCATGTGTAAGGCACATGAGGGTACTTTTGTAATTTTACTCATTTATCTAAAATAAATTTATAAATAAAACAAATCAAATTAAAAAAAAACCCTCAATCTCTCTCTCGAAATCTGAACCCAAATCTTATAAACATCATATATGGATCTAATATCTAAGGGTGGGGGGTATAGTTAATCACTCTAGGGTGATTGAGTGATTCTCTACCCAATAATATTATGTCATGTCAACTCCCCATTCCAAACTCCCCATTTTGTACTCAATCACTATGTATGGTTAATCACTCTAGGGTGTTTGAGTCAATCACTTTCTCATATATGCAACGGTCGAAAAATGGCTCACCATTCTTATCAATCACTTCGGTGACTATACCCCGACTTCCCTCACCGAACACCCACTCGCCGATGGTCTTCATCATGATGGTGTGGTCACCTATCGGTGACACCCACTCACCGAACACCTCCCCGCACATCATACCGCCCACCCTAATACAAACCCATTTTTACCCAACCAAACCCTAAAATCACTACCAACAACACACCCAATTTCTTCTTCCATACTCTCAAACCTGCAACTCATTTGGTATGGTGGTCGGATTTTGGAGTGAAAGAGACGAATCAGTCGAAGAATCGAGTGAAAGAGAAGAAGAAGAAGAAGAACGATGAACACCCAATCTCTGAAATAGACAAACAACCGTCTCAGGTGTCAATCGGCGCATGAACAAGCCATGGTCGGGTGGTGTCAAGGATTCATTTGGATTTCCTCAATCGATGCATGGTGATGTCGCTGTTAAAGGGGTTCTCTTTAAACTAGTTGTTTCATCTTCGATGGCGGCTAGGGTTTTGTTCCCTTTGACAACGGTGGGTTATGTCTGACAGCGGGTCATCGTTATGTGAAGACAACGGAGGCAGGGGATGCGACGATCTCTTCGACCACTGCCCTAGAACCACCCTCGCCGTAAGCACCACCACCACCACATTTGCAGATCTGCAAAATCGAAGTTTTTATTTTCATCGTCTCCTCTTAATTTGTGTTTATTTTTGTTTTTTTTACGGTGGTGGCCGTGGTGACTTCATTCGATGCAGTCAATGGTGGCGGTGGGGGTTGGTGGAAGTTATAGAGATAAAGTTGAGATAGAGAGGCTGGTGGGGTGGTGTAGTTGTGTTTGATTCAAATTTCTAGACTATCGATTTGGATTTTGACTTGAAATTTGTAAATAGATTGAAGAATTTGAAGTGAACGAGCATTAATTTTGTTCATGAGGTTTTTGTAGATTTGCAGGATTTGGGTTTGCTCACAGACAGTGAAAGTAGATTTTTTTGGTGAGTTTTTTTTTTTTTTTTTTGTAGTGGTCAGATTTGGTGAATGTGAGGGGCTGGATCTTGATGTTGTCTCTTAGATCTTTCATTAGATTTGAGTGTACAAGGGAGGGGAGATGATGAAGATGATGGTTTAGGTTTATAGATTTTTTTAATTTTGACATTCTTTTTTTATGTATTAAATGATTGTTTTGCCCTCACATGGGTTGCACATGACCTCACTTAACTGAAAATTTTAACCAGGTTAGAGTCAAATGACGTAAGATGTAACGGGTTTTGCAAATAAAGGACTATGACTGTACTTATTGAAGTTAAAGGCTATCTATTGCAATCTAATACAGACATAAAAGACGGAAAGTGTAATTTACCCTATATATTATTATGTTGTTTTGTGTGTATGAACTGTATGAATATGATATAAATTTATGTGTTTCAAAAAAAATGTATAAACACTATATATTTCATTCTAAATTCTTAACACTTTTCGATTCAGATGTCTAACATAAATTTATTGTTTTTAATGAAAAGTCATAATGGAATTGGTGATGAGCAACAACTTAGGTAGTGTTTGTTTTTTCATAAAAGCTCTTCCTGGCCAATTTTGTCTGCGCCGCGCAGACCACGCGCAGACGTTTAGGTCTGTAGAGTGTTTGATTTTCAGAAGACATTTTATTAAAAAAGGCTTGCGAGACCTCTTTTTGATGCAGATGTGAGAATGGGTCTTCTCACCTCTTCTTACTTCTTCTTCCTTTCTTTTTGCATTAGACGTAAACCCTACACCTCCTTCTTCTCCTCCTCCCACCTCCACCACCTACACAGCGCCACCACCTCCGCCATCTCCACAGCGGCCGTCGCCCTCCGCCAACCCTCCCCGTCAGCGACCTCTCCGCCACCTTCCCACTGTCGTCCTCCCTACACAGCCATCTTCCCACCGCCACCCTCCCTTTAGGATGCAACTTGAAATGATGAACAAGATGGCGAGGGAGGTATGGCTATAACAGCGGCGGTGGTGGCTCCACCCATGAAGTCGGCGGCGCTCCACTGGGTCACCATTTCCGGTACAAGCCTCCCGCATTTCCAACAAGCTATGAAGGTGTACACGACGGTGACAAGGAGGTCATCAGTTTTGTTTCAGATCTATCCTTGTTCCCCTTTGCTTTCCCGTTTTGGGGGTTTTCCGACTTGGGGGTTAACGATAATTAGGGTTCCGAAGGCTGCCATGCCTGTTTGATGTCAAGATTTTCTGACATTTATTACAAATTTGTTGAGTATGTTCTAAATTTAATTAACAGTTGTTATATCCTGAAAGATTTTAAAGAAATGCCCAGCGTTGGCTGAAATTATAAGTCAACAAATCTTGGTATTAGATTTTTCGTTGTTGCTAGCTTCAATTTGTCAAGCTATAAGTGATTTACAAACAGTAGAAGACTAGGAAAACGAAACAATTCGTGTCCATGAATGTGAGAGACCGTACAATCAGCCAAGAACCAAAATCTCAAGAAATTTGGTATATTATTTTAGCAATTTATCACTTTAATTCGCTGGAAACTATTCTTAATATTTGTTCCACATCAAAGGAGCATGACGTTTTAAGTGTGTACGGATAAACAAACGGAACAGTACCATACCTTTGTCAAGATGGAAGTCAAACGATGTATTGCACCGGAGATCCAGAAAACGACACTGTGATGGTTCCGCGGTGGTTCAGATGGGTGACAACGATGGTGTTCTGGCGGTTTGTTGTTAGTTATTTTTGTTGTGTGGTAGTGACCGATAAGGGAGGATAAGTGGGTGAACAGAGAGGAATATGAAAAAAAAAAGGTCATGTGTGGGTTCTTGTGTTGTAAAGAAGAAGAAGAAAGGAGGTTTATTGTTTGCGGCTGGAAGTTAAAGAAATTTTTAGGGTTTTGTGATTGTTATTGACAAAGAAGAAAAAAAATAAGAACAGAAACAATTTATATAACATTAAGGTGCTATTTGTTTTTGCTTAAAAGGTCTGCAAAGAGCCTATGTCTGCAGGCGGGCAGACATAAGGCCTTGAAGACTGTTTGTTTTTTTTCTTTAAACAGATCTGAACTCAGTTTTTTTCTTCTTAAAAAATAAGCTTTGAATCATTGCTTAAAACATCTTCACAATCACAAAAACCAAAACACAAAACCCAAACACAAATGAAGAACCAGACCTGAAACTCCGACCACCGATTCATCGTCAACATCATCGATTCATCATCAGCATCATCGATTCATCAACATCATCGATTCATCATCAGCATCATCGATTCATCATCAACATCATCGATTCATCATCAGCATCGTCGTTCTTCGTCATCATCAGCATCGTCGTCATCATCGTTGCCGGCCGGAGTTGTTGCTCTCTCTCTAGACGTTCACTCCACACACAAGACCTCATCTCTCTGGTGCTCGTAATAGTATCGAGTTCGGTTGGGGATGGCTCCGGCATCGATTCCGCAGCGGCAGCGCCGCTGATAACAAGATGCTGGCGGTGGCTCAGGTTCGCGTCCGACAGCCGACGGCTGGTCAGACTCGATTCCGGTTTGGGTCAACAGTGGTGGTGTTTGGATTTCCGGCTCCAACGGGCAGTGATGGTGGTGAACGGTGAGAGGAGAGTGTGAAGATGTCGAGAGAGAGAGGAGTAAAGGGGGTAGGTCATAGGTGGCTGATGTTGTGGACTTGTGGGTTATGAGAGAAAAAGGGGAAAATACCAATTTATATTTTCAGTTACGCAGACGGTATCAATTTATAAAAACAAACAGTCTGATATTTTCAGCTTGCAGAGCTTCAGACCACATCTTCAGTTGCAGACATGGAAACAGATGAAATCAGCTTGCAGACAGTTTATGTCTGCAAAAACAAACAGCACCTAAAATGAAAGGTCGGTGGCTATGCCAAGTGACCATTCTACCTTTTGACAGTGCACAATTCTTTTGTCTTGGTCTGCCCCTTTTATTTACTATCTATTTTACACTTTCACTGGTCAACTTTCATTTTCTTCACTACATCTCAAACAAACCCTAGCTGATCTCCTGCCAACACAGCCGGTTCACTCCCTCACTCCCACATCTTCGGCGACCGGAGTAACTCCGGCGCTTGGATTCCCGACGACACCCACCAGCCGAACACCACCCCCCCTGTCAGTTGCAGAGCCGACCACCACCATCGGGTGGTGGTGAGTGACGTTTGGACCGAGAAGTGAGAGAGATCAAAGAGAGAGAGGAGAGTCGACGTTGTTCGAGCGGCGACAAGGCTGAGAAGAGAGAGAGGCATATGGACGAGAGAGAAAGAAGGGCGGCGGCAGCACCGTCGTACACGTCGGTGGTCGGCGGTGGTTCGGAATGATTTTCTGGCGACCCGCCAGAGAAGATGATGGTGGCGGCGGTTTTGTTTCTCCTGACAACTTCACGGTAAACCCCGTTTCCTTTTTTTATATCTTTTCGCTTCCTGTCGGTTTTGTTGTCTGATGATGATGATAGTGGTATTATTTTGAAGATGAGAGGTTGAAAGGGACTGACGGAGCGTTGATTTGTGTGGTTGTTTCGAGGTCAGGTCAGGTTAAGGATCAAGGTCAGCCGCGGTTCAGGAGTTTCGGGTCACCCATGGGTTTGTTCGGGTCAGATCTGGTCAAGCCTTGGATGGTCAGCTTTGGATCAAAGTCAGTAGGTTCGTGTCAAAGTCAGTGGGTTCGGGTCGGATCCAGAGGTGTTTAACAATGTTATCATCGTCACACGTGTGACTTGATGTCGCCGCCGCAACGCGCGGTGCGTGTAAAAAACTAGTATATATATAAAAGAGTAGGGTGAGGTTCCTGTAAAAAGGACTCTTTTCGTGAGAAGTGTGAGAAGGCATAGAAATTGACATGTAGGCATCATGTTTTGAACTTAGGCATGATGTTTTTTGTTGTTATGGCAAGAAAAACACCAAACATAACAAATTAAAACACAATGAAACATATTATGGACGTGAAATTTAAAAGACACTATTTAACACTTAAAACACACTACTTAATGTTCTTGACATGGTGTTTTAAGTTTTAAGCCTAGAATTCATTGCCTTGTGTCTTAAATTGTTATGTTTAGTGTTTTTCTTGCCAAAACAACGCAAAACATTATGTGTAAGTCCAAAACATGATGTCTACATATGAATTTTTATGCCTTCTCACACTTCTCACGAAACGTGTCCTTTTTACAGGATCCTAAGACTAAAAGAGTAAATTACATTTTTGGCCCATGTGGTTATATCATTTTTACTATATTAGCCTAAAATAAAAAAAAATTAACATATATGTCTCATGATCTATATAACTAACCAATTTCGCCCCTAAATCTAGAAATCATGGGAGCCAAAATGGTTAGACTTCGGGGTCAAAATAGTTAATTGTAAAGACCATGGGGGCAGATATGTTAAAAATTATTATTTTAAGCTAATATAGTAAAAACGAAAAACATAATTTACTCTATATAAAAAAATCCAATTTGGAAGAAGAAAAAAATAATTACAGAAACAATATATATAAAAAATCGAATTTGGTTATATGAAAAAGATTTTGCAAAAATAATTAGACTGGTGGGTGTGGGCGTGGCCAAGTGGTGTTGTTGGCCTTTAATGGCGGGTGTTCCATCCTGGGTTGGCGTTTTGGTGGGTGTTGCCTGCTTGGCGTGGCAATAGTGCTTGACGCGGGGTGCTGGCATGGGATGATGTGTCTAGCAATGATTGGCTGGGTGTTGATGACCGTTTGGCTAGCCTCTTTCACAACGCCGACTTGACCACGCCCCTTCTATGCCCCACTTTTTTGAGTATTGACTGATGAAGCCTACACCTATCATATCATATAGAGCAATGCTCCTAATCTAAACCGCTCCACACCCCTACAGTGTTAAGTCGAATACAAAGGAAAAGTCAAAGATCACAATTGACAAACCATATCATTTCAATTTCAACTACTTATATAATTGCAACGGTAGATTTCGTAACTTTCAAATGTTGTAAGTATTATTTAATACATCCTTAAAACTTCATAAATATTAAACACTAACGTTACTATGATTAATAATAATAATATTAAAAAGAGTGAATTTCAAGTTTTGTCATTTGTCTTTATACTAGACTAGGTTTTTACCCGGGATTGCTTCCCGGGCTCGGGAAAGTTATTTAGATTAATTAATTACTATTTGTTTGTAATACGACCACATTACATCAACCATCTCATTCAATTCAACAACAATGACTTCAAATCACCGAATTAGATCATGAACTCATATTAGAGGACAAACAAAACCACAACAGGACCATATGAATAATATAATTTCCACTTTTACATCAATGCACTTACATGATAGGGTGATTTGGGATTTTCAAAAAAAATCTTTGTTTTTGTACCTCGTTTACAAAATAAGATGTTGACCAAATTTGAAACAGATGTTAACCAAAAGTCAATAAGATATTGACAAATAGTCAAACAGATGTTGAGCTTAAACAGATGTTTGGTTTAAGGCCAAACATCTGTTTATGGCCAAACATCTGTTTAAGGTCAAACATCTGTTTAAGTCCAAATATCTGATATAGAATAAGAACATCTGTTTAAGGCAAAACATCTGTTTAAGGTCAAACATGTGTTTAAGATCAAACAACTGTTTAAGTCGAAACATCTGATACAAAAGGCCAAACATCTGTTTAAGCCTTAACAGATGTTTAACTTGTTAACATCTGTTTAAGGCAAAACAGTTTAAGCCTTAAAAGACCAAACAGTTTTAACCCAACAGTGGTTTTAAACCACCATTTTAACCAAACAGCGGTTTCGACCACAGTTTTCTGAACAGTAGTTCCAAACATCTGTGGACATCAATCTGTTGACCAAAGTCAACAGATTTATCAACCACTGTTTTATTTTCAAACATCTGTTCCCAATAACAGAGCTTTGATCATTTAAACATACATTTGCCAATATTACAAGCTTTTACACTCTCAAACCTAAATATTTATAAAAAGTACAAGTGTTAAACAGCATACAAAGTTCATCCATCTGTTGACCCAATTCAACAGATGTATCAACCATTGTTTAATTTTGAAACACCTGTTCTCAATAACAAAGCTTTGATCATTTAAACCGACCTTTGCCAATATTACAAGAATTTACACTCTCAAACATCGATATTCATTTACTTAATTTTAATAACAAACATTATTAATAATTTTAACACAACTAATTATATAAAAGATACAATTGTCAAAACAGTTAATAGCATTCAATAAAATACAGGATCCTAATTCCTAATCTATTGGTGAAACAGTAGTTTCGATAAGTAAAGCTCCTTTCGGACCATTGTAGTTGTTAACATGTTGGAGGTATTTCAGAAGTTCGTTGGTGAGATCAACTTCAATCATATCCCCCCAGATGCTTGTTATCAACCACTTGTTGTCTTCAATTATATTAGTACTTCGGCGTGCATCTACGTAATCAACTACACGAGGATTATTGAAAACAAACATCTTCTTCCATCCTTCTTCTTCATATCTGAGCAAATCAGCAGTTAGCTCAGCAGACTTTCCAATAACAATCAAATGCAACCTCTTTGCAATGGTCAAAAAATGCCCTTGGCAAGGATTGACTACAATACTCTCAGGAAAGTGAAGCATTCTGAAAGTCTCACTAACAACATCAAAACAAACGATGTTCCTCTCACCTAGTGGATACCAATAATTTGAAACCATAAAATATATGGTTTTATCAGCATAAACTCCTGTAGACCATGAATAACGACTTGAACTATAATTGTTTACGATACTGAAATTTATTGTTGTCCATGACTCACGACGTCGTGAGTAAACACGAGCAGCAGTTACATTACGGTAACATCTGATGTTCAGCACTTTGAGATCATTGAACTGATCAAAATAAATTCCACCGGTATCAGAGTTTCGATGATGATTATAATTAAAGTAGTCATCACACAAAACCTTATAGTGCCTGATAGTTGGATTCCAAAGAATCAACTGACAGCAAATCCCTTCATTGGAAACTAACAACAACCCATTAAATGAAGATAGAATACGTAAGAAGCTAGAGTGGACATTGTTAGGAAAACTTAAGGTTTTACTACTAACAACATCCAACTTACCACCAACTACGTTGTCAATGACAATTGACGTGTCTTTAAAGGATAATAGTTTCTTTCGTACTGAATCTCCACTTCGGAGAGCATGCATCATCTGAAATGCATGACTTGACAATTCCCTATAAAAATTCTTGGAAAGACACTTGAAACGACAAATATCTTCTGCAGAAAGCCTTGTGAAAATCTCGTCAACAATCACTTGAAACCCAAATTTTTCCATCCTGCAAAGAGCCTTGTGAAAATCTCGTCAACAAAATTTTTGAAGATGATTGAGTAGATAGATGAAAATGGTAATGATCAAAACCTCTGCCAAATCTATTTTATATACCCAATGAAGAAGGCTATGACTAAATACATCGTCAGACGAAAGAATATCATGCGACACTTATTAGGCTTTTAATGCATTTACACGGGAAAAATATAAAATTAAACACGTTATTATAATTACAATTAACCTAATCATTTACCTATAAGACGCCTTTAGCATAAGACAGAAGTGATTGCTTAACGTGCATTAATTGCAAAGTATATATCCCAAGGCATTTTGAATTTGAAATTACCGGCAATTTCAAAACCACTGCTATGGTATATGTTTGCCAAAGGAAATATCTGCTAAGTTATACTTTCTTGGCTATGCGCAGTAGTTTGCTGATCTGATTTGAAAGCAATTGTCATGATGAGTTTTCTAATAGAAACAGAGTATGAGTTAAAAATTTTCTGCAAATAATAATTATTTTAACATGTTCTCAACAGATAATTCAAACACATAAGTAAACCCTTCTTGAATGTATAGCAATAAACATTTAAAATCGTATTAGTAGCAAGATAGGATTTAAATTAACATAGATTAAACAATATAAAGTTCATCAATAGGAATGTACATACCAGTTGCTGAAGAAAAAATAATAAAACCTCAGGTGATTGAAGTGTAGAATATGGAGGAAAAGAAAATTGAAACCCTAGAAAATGACTGGGGAGAAGTGATTTTTGAAAGAAGAGATGATAGATGTTTGATGTGTAATGATGATGAAGAAATACTGACGGTTGTGCTTTTAACAAAAGTAGTTTGACTTTGGTCAAACAGACTTTGGTCAAACAGCGTTTTAACATTCCTCAAACAGTGTTTTATCTATTATAATTAGCTTTTAACATAAGTAGCTTGACTTCGGTCAAACAAGGTTTTAACATTGCTCACAATGATTACAAGCTAGTAAAAACTTCTTTGTAAACAACATTACTTATTTGTTGGTTTTCCAACAGCGTCGAATATTAGTATTTTAACACCTTCTCTGGTCTTAACCCTTGATAATGCAACATACAACTGACCATGAGTGAAGACAGGATCTTTCAAATAAAGACCAACATTTGATAATGTTTGTCCTTGACACTTGTTAATTGTCATAGCAAAACAAACTGATAAAGGAAATTGTCTTTGTTGAAATTGAAAAGGTATTTTTTTTGTCAAACGGGATCATATTAATCCTTAGAATAAAAACTCTCGTGCCAATGTTCCTACCAGATATAACTTGAGCTTCTATAACTCGTTTACCAAGAAAAGTAATTTGAAGCCATGAATTTAGAATTAATAACGCAAACTACAGTTAAGTCAAACAGCTGATGGAAAACTTTTAAGCACTGCTAGTGATTAAAACACTGATGGTACTTAACCAATAATAGTGAACTACAGATTTTTAACAACTGCTGCTGCAGTAAACGGTAGATACAGAAGCAGGGATTAAGGATTAAGTGTTAAGGAAGAGCAGTGGTTAACATCTGCTGATATCACCCCAAAACTTATAAAATATGTTGAAAAAAAGTAATATTTATGTTTAGAGAAAAATGCAATTTGCGTCCCTGTGATATGTGTGAAACATCAACTTGAGCCCCTAAATTCATTTTTTGGTTTTTTGAGCCCTTGATCTTATAAATTCATAACAGTTTGAGTCCCTCCCTCACACTTCCCTATGTTGACTGTTTGACAATTGTGAAATATCCTTTAATAATCCCTAAAATTCCCTAAAGACCGATCACACTTCTCAAAAATATCTGAAAATCTCTACTCCGAACACCAATCATCATCTTCATCTTCATTGAATCTCCTCACCAACCATTTGTTGTTATAACAATCCAAGGTAAAATCACATACCTAAAACATGATCGACACTATGGTTTACCCTCTGTTCTTGTTAGATGCTTGTGTAACCCTATGTAAGTTGATGTTTGATGATATCTCATTTTCACCACTGTATGAAAGTAACAGCTTTTGTGTGAAAATATTGTTTGATTATTGTGGGAAATATTGTTTGATTATTGTGGGTTTTTGGCTCGGGTATCAAAACAGAGGTTTGGGTTTTGGTTATTATAAAGGTTTGTTTGTGATGTTTTTGGTTTTATCTGTTTATTAATACTGGTTTTTTGGTTTTTGGCGTTAATCTAAGATTGTTTTTGTGTTATAGTTTGTTTGAAATGTTTAAAATATACAATCGATTAAAACAGGGACAGGTTTCTTAAGTATCTGCTGTTAATGTTGAAATCTGAGTTTCTTAAGTCTCTACTGTTCATGTTGAAATTTGGGTATGGTTGTTGTTTTGTTTCTCATATAAAGTTGGTTAAAGACTATATGTTTTGGGTTCATCGTATTGGTCATTTGAATGTGTTTTCTTCATTTCAGATCAACTGTGTTTTGGGTTCCTCATCTTGGGTTCATCATATATGTATACTTATATGCATTATGAAAGTACTGTATCAGCCGTCTTACTATGGATATTTTTATTGTACAGAATGGCTGTGGATGTAAAGATACGCAAAACACCAACTACGAAAACATTGGCGAGAATACTTGACAACCTCCTAGAAGTTAGTGCGATGCACATAAGGAAGTGATTGATCAGAACGATCAATTGCTAAAACATAAGCTGTTTGGTGCATATGAATGAATATAACCCCAGTGGCAGATATGAAAATACCAAGCTTGGGAATTTCAAGGAAAATCGAAGAGCTACACCAAAAAGGGGGTTATCAGCTACATTCCGAAGTGCACCATTCACTCCTTGAGTTTTCATTATAAAGAAATTTGAAAACTCGTTGTATGTTACAATCTTTTGTTTTCGAGTCTGTAAGTTCTGTCAAGTCTACCAAGTTGGATATCCTTCTATGTTTCTAGGTATGACGTTTTGTGTCCGTTATGTATGTTTAACATAATGCAAGTGTGCATTTATGTTGGCTTTAATTGTAATAATGAATTTAACATGAATTTAAAATGAATAAAGCAAAATACTGTTAAGTGAAACTACTGTTAAGCGAAACTACTGTTATGTGAAACTACTGTTAAGTGAAACAGCTGATGAAAAACTTGTAAGCACTGCTAGTGATTAAAACACTAAGGGTACTTAACAACTGATAGTGAACTACTAATGGTTAACAACTGCTGATGCAGTAGTCAGTGGATAGAGAATCGTGATTAAGGATTAAGTGATGCTACTTAACAACTGATACATGAGTTAAGGATTAAGTGATGCTACTTAACAACTGATACATGAGTTAAGAAGTTATAATTTCACTTACTATGTAAATTTCGTTGAGATGAATTAGCTTCCGTAGAAGATGAACGTGAATTCTTTGACATCTCAATATTTATTTAACAATATAGATAATAATATGCAAAGAAATATCATAGTCATTATAATATTAGAACATAACAGTATAATAAGCAGATAAGTTTTCAGGAATTCAAAACCACACAATGAGTCCAAAACATAACCCACCAAACACCCAAAAGCAACAAAACGAAAACCATAAGTTCAACATGGCAACAGCATATGAAATCAACACGTAAATGTATCTGAAAATACTGAAAAAACTATTTTTCAATCTTTGGAATCAAAAGCGTCGAAACACCAGCATCTTCATCCTGACACAGTTCATCACTGATGCGGCGCTTTGTCGAGGAGCAACCTAATGCATCATCCACATCGAACACTTCAAGAATATTACGTTTTGTTTCATCTGAAGAGGGATTCTTAGTGCCTACCAATGGTTGGGATAAAGGGGTAACATTGTCACCACAGCATGACATCTCATCCTGATATAAAAAGACAATAAGTACTAACGTTTCAAAAAATTAAGTACAAATAAACAAATTCTCATATTACCTTCATAAGGTCAACAGGAGTAGACAAACTGCAGGAATCTGGAACATCCAACGATTCGGACTGCTCATGCTTTAAGTACATAATACACAATAACATAAAATACACACAATGGTATAAATCTATTTCAAAAAGATATAACTATAAAATTAAAAGATTCACATAATGAAGATTTAAACCTGGTTAAGAGTGAATTTGGCGAAAAGCGCAGCAAGGATCTCATCATCGTTAGTGGCCATTGAAATACCATAGTTTTCAACCTGATGCTTAATGTTATAGTCTTTAACACTTATGATGAAAGCATACCTCTTTCCAATCAATGTGTCAAAGATCTCAGGATATGGGTTCGGTATGTCTCCAGAATTAACAACCTATGATTTTATCAAAATTAATATAAATTACAATAAGCAGAATGATTCCATAATTGAGAACATAGAATTTTATAAAAATTAATTTTAAGTTATATTAACTACATGGCCAAACAACTGAATGCATGTATTTGTTACCTGATCTTGGATTGTAAGTAACTCTTTTGCAGATTTGTTAAGAATCTTGTAAGCTTCGAAATCAAACAGTGTCAAAGACACAGTACCGGAAGAGTCTTGCACCCTAATAGGTATCTTGAACCTATCAAAGTTAAAAACAAATGAAAACATTAGTATTACTAATATGAACCGTTCATATTAGTATTTAGTATAAGGAAATAAAAAACTGTAATCTCAAACCGCGGAATAGAATAGATGTCGACTCCTCCACATTCATCATTTGTACAAACCAACATTTTTGCATGATCAACATCAAATGAACCATCCGCATTTTCTTTCGTTACAAATCTTTCCTCCACACCTGACTTACAGTGGTTACAACCATTGTAATACCAAAGTTTATCAGTGCATATAGCTGTGATTGTGGCAAGAATCAAAACCTTCTTTGTCTATCAATATCAAACAAAAATAATAACACTTAGAAAAGAGTATAAAAAAACTCAGCATGTAGAGTACTTATAAGAAAATACACACCGTTGATATCGTTCCAAGGAAACCAATAAGCATGAAATCAGGGTTACTAAGAAACTCATCTTCAACACTTGAGATAACATTTGAACCAACATGCTCATTTGATGAAGATGAAGTTGAAATTTTCTCTACATACCTAAACAGATTCATGCGATCAAATTAAAACGTAAAAATTAAATGTAAGTACAAAATAATAATATTCAATGTTTATATGCAAATTACTAACTATACCTCTTCCTAAAAGAGGAAATCTCTTCAATGTCAGTGTCAATAAAAAGTCTGCTCAGCTCAAACCCATTTGCAACTCCACGCATGCCTGAATTTAAAAATAAAAACAAATGTAGATCAATATAAATACTGTCAAATTTAAAATATATAAATAAATACAACGTTTAAATTACTAAAGATAAAAAAAATTAAACTAATTAAGTTTAAATTGTACCTTTGTAAAGGTTGACCATACCAAAATGACAAAGGATAACAACATATTTCTCTCTTTTCTTATCATTCATGTAAGCAAACATGTCAATAGTAAAACCATCCCACAAAGTAACCGGACACTTTTGGCCTCTAAAAATATTAACATAAAACATAATAACATCAAGCAACCTTATAATGCTTTAAACGTCAAAATGCAACAACTTAATAAAAAGAACGCACTCAAGATCTTCAAGTCTAAGATTAAGTCTCTTGCCCTTGCTCCCATCCTTCTTTGACGTATCCTCTAGATTGAAACATACATCCACATAACCAATCCAATCTATAAACAAAAATATATTGTTAAAAGAAAACAGCATTAAGAAGTGATAACAATAAAAAAAAAACAATAAGACAAAACAATAGATATATATCATGTAGTGATTTACATACCAATAACTGTATTTACTTCAATTTTATTTTTAACAACATCCTTGAGGTTAACGAAATTAAAACGGTATTTCGGTCCAGACCAGTCAAAGCATTTCTCAACAGAAGTATAGAAATAAAGTGATATTTTGTCATTTCTCTTGGTATACTTAGCAGAGGACTTATTAGTAGCAAGAGAAGGTTTGGTGATAAGAAGACATTCATCCAACTGAAGGAAGTCTTTGAATTTTCCAAGCATTTTATGCAAACAGCTGGCTTGTATCATAGTTCCCTAAGAATATGAAACATCCGATTAAATAAAAAAGGTGTTATACTAATTTGGATATTCATATGTCCAAAAAAATGATAAGACAACTATATACGGTACCATCTCATCCATGAAGATCATATCAAGACGATATATTTCATTTTTGTTATCATTCATCATCTTCTTCGAAATGCTAACAATCTTAACTCTAATCGAATAGTTGTTTGAGAATGTATTAAGATCGTTAAGCATGGTAACCTTTGCAACCTCCATTTGAAGACTGTACATAAAAAAAAGAATCTTGTAAATAATAAGTATTGCTAAACGTAATATGCTAATAATACAATAAGCATGGATGTTCTTAAAAAAAATATCAAGGTTGGAATTCAAGGTTACCGATTATCCAATAAAAATTTTAACTGAATGCAGTGGCAAATGTAATTTCAAAGGTAGGGAGTGTATATACCTATATGCTGCTTTATTAAAATAATAAAATATTAGAAATGATATGCAAAATAGAAAAAAAAAAGAGAAAGAACGTCAATTTTAAATTACCATTTTGTATATTTATCATTTCAAAATTACTGACTTGATTTCAAAGCAATTGTCATAATGACTTTTCTATATTTTATTTTAAATTTAATTAAGAAATAATAACCATCAATTTGAAATGATGTGATAAATACTGTTACATCAAAGTGTATAGGAATGTTATTAGTATAAACATGAAACAACTGTTCAATTAATAGTACAAATCAAACCACTGAAGTGAGGACTGTTCCGAAACACTGTTACATAGTAAAAACAACTGTTCCGAAACACTGTTACATATAAACACTGATGCCATAAAAATGTTACATATAAAATACTGAGGTGATGACATCTAACAACCTAACAGTCTATAAAAAATTGATGCGGAACTCCTGTAGCATATAAACACTGTTAACATAAACAAATAAACAAACGTTGATGCTGAACCACTATTGTAGTTTGACACTGTTGTTGGACGTCATAAATTTCAGATTTAATTTCAAAGGTATGCAAAGTAATTAAATATTAGAAAGGACATGCAAAGTAGAAAAAAAAAAGAGAGAGAGAACCAAAATTTTAAATTACCATTTTGCAAATTTTAAATTTCAAAATTAATGACATTATCAGTAACTACTGACTTGATTTGAAAGCAAATGCCATAATGAGTTTTTTAAATTCTATTTTAACTTTAATCAAGATATAATAACCGTCAATTTGAAATTCAAAATTTGCTTAATCAAATGTCCAAAGCTCAAGAAATCAGCATTAATTACTGATTTGATTTGAAACAAATAGTCATCAAGAATTTTTTTTAATTTTTATTTTAAATTTAAATTTTATCATGAAAATAATGTTGGTGGAACTCTTGTAGGTAATTGGAATGTAAAGATTAGGTACAATGGTAAGTTGATTGTAATTCTAGTTTTCATTTGATAATTTGATTGTAATACTATACCCAAACAATCAAGATGAGGAGCTTACTATTAATCAAAGTGTATATGAATTTTATTAGTATAAAGATGAAACAACTGTTCAATTAATAGTACAGATCAAACCACTGAATTGATGTGATAAATAGAGTTACGTATAAACAACAGTCCTAAACACTGTTAAATATAAATTAAATATAAACACTGATGCCATAAAAATGGTCACATATAAAACACTGAGGTGATGACATCTAACAACCTATCAGTCTTTACAACATTGATGCGGAAAAAACTGTTACATATAAACATTGCTAACATAAACAAATAAACAATAGAAAAACTAAAGTTGATGCTGAACCACTGTTGTAGTTATCCACTGTTGTTGTACGTCATAAATTTCAGATTTAATTTCAAACGTAACTAGTGTATATTCTTATATGCTGCTTTATTAAAGTAATTAAATATTAGAAATAATATGCAAAGTAGGAAAAAAAAGAGAACGAAAATTTTAAATTACCATTTTGAAAATTTTGAATTTCAAAATTACTGATATTATCAATAACTACCGACTTGATTTGAAAACAAATGTCATCATGACTTTTTTAAATTTTATTTAAACTTTAATCAAGATATAATAACCGTCAATTTGAAATTCAAAATTTGCTTAATCAAATGTCCAAAGCTCAAGAAATCAGCATTAATTACTGATTTGATTTGGAACAAATAGTCATCAAGATTATTTTTTATTTTTTAATTTAACTTTAAATTTTATCATGAAAATAATTTTGGTGGAACTCTTATGTCATTGGAATGTAAAGATTAGGTAAAATGGTAATTTGATTGCAATTCTAGTTTTCATTTAATAATTTCAATCTATTACTAATTAACAACATCAATAATAAAAATGTGAGCAGTTACTATTTTTTAGGGAAACCGCTGATGGTCCATATCAGTGGATGTAAAAAATGTAAAAGTGACCAGTGGCTATTTTTTCCGATCAGTGGAAACGGAGGTTGTCTCTCAGCATAAAGAAACGGAGGTTGTCTCTCAGCAGTGGATAACATTTAACAATCAGAAGTTTGAACCAAAACTGTCACACCCCTAATTTCCACGTGTCACCGGTGGGCCCGGTGGGGGTATCGTGACGTAGTTGGTATCATCATAGACAAACAACACAATATAATAATGCACAGCGGAAGCAAAAGATAGATTCGTTTCAACTTTAAATAGAAGTGTAATATTAATTATCACAAGTAGTCGAAACGGATCCACAGGCGGATCGAAAATAAAATAGGATAATTGTTCAACAGTTTAATGTCGCCCAAGCTGCGTGACTTATTGTGGACGCTCTAGAAGCCTGCCAGCCTATTTCGTATAGTACCTGCACTTAATCTTTTGGGAAAAATACGTCAGTTTACACTGGTAAATACAATTTGACTGACTCATTTTGAAAAGGTTGAAAATTGATTTAAATGCACAAGGCACAAAACATTTTTATTAACTTGGGTCAATTATTTAATATATTAATCATGTGAACGAATTACATGTTACTTGCGTTCAGTGGCCCGGATCTAGTCCGGGCTAAAGATCAATGGACACACCACATAAGCGAGTTATACACTGACGGGTGCACGCCTACACCCCGTGCTCTGGTCGTGGCCATCTCGTAAGATGATGCCAAGGATATCCGGGACATGGTCATTAACCCCCCAAAGGCTTAAAGTAAGCAAGACTGTTTAAACGAGCCGCACAAATTATTCAAACTAAACACCCAAGGGTGTAGGATTTAACGCTCGATCAAGCGGTATTCTATATACCGTAACCCAAGCCCGTATAGGGAAAATAAGCCAAAGAGTATTTACCTGCGTATAGTATAAATTCACAAATAGCAGTGGAGATAGCTTTTACTGGTTCTTCTTATTCTGGAACAAAAGGTTTATAATCACCTATTAGATTTCTAACGGGTCTTTATTTAAGCCTAAGCCTAGACCGGTTAGTTTTAATGACGATACGGTTCACGCACGATTAAGCGAAGACCGGATGGAATGTGAATTTGACCCGACAAGTTTGAAGACTTGTATAATATGGGTTTACTAAACACATTCTGGATTTTGAGACAAAAATGATAATGTTTGACCCGTTTCGGTCAATTTATGCAAACTAGTTACATAAACCGTACCGAATGCGAAAAGTGCGTTACGGGCGACCATGAGAGTCATATGCAAGTTCCCCGAGTTAATATGCTCTAAATATGATATAATATCAGTAAGTTATTTTCTATTATGCCCCAAATGGATTTAAACACGGTCTATGCCCCATGAGGGCATTTTGGTCATTTAAAAGTTTATAAAAGAGTTTATTTATGAATCTGAGTTACAAGTCTGGTCCATACAGTAATTATATTTAATTTTACATATTATAACAGTAGGGTATGACCCGTAAGTGAAAATTATCATTTAAAACAAAACTATGCACCATAGGGGCATTTTGGTAATTTCACAAGGGCTAAAAATGCCAAAACTGGAAATCTGAGTTTATAATATTGTACTTACTGTTTTTATATGAAAATATGCTAATTACATCAGTAGGTATAAGTCTTATATGTTTGACATGGTTATAGCATATACTATGCGTTAAAAATACCTAAAAAGGCGATTTAGAGCCGTTTTCCGGGTTTGTAAAAGAAAGCTGAGATTTTTATACTTCCAGAAGGTTCAACATACTTTATTTAATAAATAAAATCAGTAGGAAGTGGTTTGGGGTCAACCGGATTCATAAAACTCGTTTTATGGCCAAAAAGGGCAATTTCGGTATTTACCGAATTAAGCTTAGAGACCTATGATACGATCAGCCAAAAATTAAATAAAAATCCTTATAAATCTCAAAATAATATATAACATCAGTGTATAAAAGTTTGATACCAAAAAGTGGGTTAAAATAGGCTATGCGTTAATTACGCTATTTATGTAACATAAAGCTTGTAATTTACGATAATGAGCATATCTCCTAAACCAGACCACAAACTGATATGAAATTTTCGGTGCATGATTATAATTCAGTAACAAATGATTTTACTCTTTCACTTTTTCAAAAATCGCGTTTTATATCAAAAAGGGCAAAATAGTCATATTTAAGCATAAACCGGTAACATGCATATGAATCGGTTAAACATGGAACGAAGATGTAAAATTCCAGAGGGTTAAACATATATGAAAGTTGGTCTAAAATATGCTCTAGTTCAGATCTTAACATGCATGTACGGATCAGAACCGATAGTCAAAGAAAAAGTCCATTTATGAGACTTTCGGTTCCGATTCGGGTGAAATACAGAAAATTGTCGAGTTGATCATGAAGAAACATGTTCTTACATTATTTACAAAGTTATTTTGATGATCAAAACAGGTTGCATGTAGCCTACATTACTGCTTATGCTTATTTTTGCAAAAACTCATTCTGTTGACTTTTTACGAAAAGGTTTGACTCGACAATCGACCTGCTTAGAGTGTAAATCTGAACATACCCTTTTAGGGGTTTGTTATACTCATAAATACCAACGTATGGGTACTTTCAATTTGAGAAAATACTGAGCCAAATTCGTTTAATCGAAAATTCAAACTATATTTACTACGGATTGACTTTTAGCTAATAATCTATGATAGAACGAATTAGAGAGGGTTATGAATGCTTACAAAGGTCCTACTGAAGCCTAGATAGGACTTGGAAGTAGCCTTGTCGATCAGAATGCTCCTGGAGTTGTCTTGTGAGTTCTTGCAAGTTTGTATGTGTTCTTGTTTCTAACACAAGTGCCCCCAAATGAGGAATTGATCTGAATTTAAGAGTGTTTCAGATGTCATGAGAGAGCCACAGGTGTCCTAGCATGCATGTACTTCAATTGGTGAGTTTTGGAGGTGGTGCAAGCTGTAAACAACTCAAAAATCGGACCAAAATGGCTACTGTTCGCGAATCTGATGCTGGGCATGGGTCGCGGCCCGCTTTAGGCTGCCCAGGCGGGCCGCCTGGGATCTGCAGCTGCGAAACTTTTGTTAAATGTTGCAGTTTAGTCCCTGGTCTTCGTATACGAGGTTTTGGCCGTTTATTTTGACCCCTAGACCCTCAATCTTGATTTTTAAGAACCTTGGAACATTTACCAACATGGTAATGTTCTCGGTTAACTTTGCGCTCACCCGAAAAGTCATGAAATTCGACGTTGACGCTTTTAACCCTTCAAGTACGGTTTTGGCCATAACTTTCTCATACGATAACGAAACTTCATGAAATTTTTACCACGTATTCTAGTGAGTATATTCTAGCATTACAAAGCTTCGGGGCTGCCAAAAGTTCACCCAGAGGTATAAATTCAACATGTTGACACTTTTAGTCCCTATAGTTTGTAATTCCTCACTTTCTTTCATTTTTCGCTTCGTATGATCCATGATCTATCCGTTTAAGGTTATAAACACCATGTAGGGTTATTGTAGGACTTATTTATCAGTTGTTGACACTTTGAACCCTTATAAGTACATAGTTTCACCGTTTGTCAACTTTAGTCCCTCTAAAGTATGTTTTCACACATTCAAAGTCCATGACACGTGTCACCACATTATTGGACGTAAATTTCCGAGGTGTTACATCCTCACCCCCTTAAAAGAAATCTCGACCTCGAGATTTACTGAAACAAATGAGGGTATTTTTCTTTCATTGTGGATTCTACCTCCCACGTATATTCGGGACCTCTACGGGCATCCCATTTGACCTTAACAATAGGTATGTGCTTCCTTCGAAGCTTCTTTACCTTTCGGTCTTCAATCGATAACGGATTTTCCACAAATTTTAAACTTGCGTCTATTTGCACATCTGTATGTGGCATGACATGTGGTTCGTCAGCGGAACACTTCTTTAGATTGCAGATGTGGAACACATTGTGGATTCCACTGAGCTCTTCTGGTAAGTTCAACTTATAGGCAACTGATCCGACACGTTCGATAACCTCGAAGGGTCCTATGTATCTCGGGCTTAGTTTGCCTTTCTTCCCAAATCGCATCACCCCTTTCCAGGGTGATACCTTAAGCAACACTTTTTCACCTACTTCGAAATGAAGGTCTTTACGATCCGGATCCGCATAACTTTTCTGCCTATCCCTGGCAGCTTTCAAACGATCGCGAATCTGGACAATCTTTTCCGTTGTCTCAAAAACAATTTCTGGTCCTGACAGTTGGACTTCTCCAACTTCCGCCCAACAAATGGGTGATCTACACTTTCTACCGTATAAGGCCTCAAAAGGCGCAACTTTTATGCTGGTGTGGTAGCTATTGTTGTAAGAGAATTCAATTAATGGTAGGTTCTTATCCCAACTATCTCCCAAATCGATCGCACATGCGCGTAGCATGTCTTCCAACGTTTGAATGGTACGCTCACTCTGGCCATCAGTCTGAGGATGATAGGCCGTACTAAAGTTCAAACGTGTGCCCAAAGATTGCTGGAAGCTTTTCCAAAAATGTGATGTGTACCTAGTATCTCTATCAGAGATAATAGCTACAGGTATGCCATGTAGGGCTACAATCTTATCAACGTATAATTGGGCTAACATATCGGAGCTATAAGTCTCCTTGATGGGTAAGAAATGAGCTGACTTAGTCAGTCGGTCAACTATAACCCATATCGTATCATTTCCTTTCCTCGTCTTGGGTAACTTGGTAATAAAATCCATAGTTACCATTTCCCACTTCCACGTAGGAAGTTCAGGCTGTTGTAGCAAACCTGACGGTTTCTGATGCTCGGCCTTGACTTGCGCACATGTCAAGCATTTTGCTACATGGGCGGCTACAGACTTTTTCAAGCCTATCCACCAATAATTTGCCTTTAAATCCTGGTACATCTTATCAGCTCCAGGATGAACGGAGTATTTGGAACTATGGGCTTCTTGGAGGATGACGTCACGAAGTCCTCCGAAAATTGGAACCCATATTCGTCCATTTAACCGTAAAATTCCGTCCTTGCTAAGAGTTAGTTGTTCCTCAGTTACTCCTAATTTTTCATTAGGATAGTTAGCTTCTAACACAGCTTCCTTCTGCGCAGCTAACACCCTTTCTATCAAACTGTTCTTTATTTCCATGCGCTTGGCATTGATTCGAATGGGTTTAACCCTTTCCTTTCTGCTCAAGGCGTCAGCGACTACATTCGCTTTGCCGGGATGGTATTTTATTTCACAGTCATAATCATTCAGAGTTTCCATCCATCGCCTTTGTCGCATGTTTAAGTCCTTCTGATTAAACAAATGTTGAAGGCTCTTGTGATCTGAATAGATCACACACTTGGTTCCATACAGGTAATGCCTCCATAGCTTTAATGCAAATACAACAGCACCCAACTCCAAGTCGTGGGTGGTGTAGTTCTTCTCGTGAATCTTTAGTTGTCGTGACGCGTAGGCAATGACCTTGCCTCTTTGCATGAGTACACAGCCCATACCAGTGTGTGATGCATCACAGTACACCACAAATTCTTCCATACCATCGGGCAGTGTAAGCACTGGAGCATTACTTAACTTTTTCTTCAGAACATCGAAGGATTCCTGCTGCTTAGAGCCCCAATCAAATTTAACCTTCTTGCGTGTCAATGAAGTAAGGGGCGCAGCAATCCTTGAAAAGTTTTCAATGAATCGCCTATAGTATCCTGCTAATCCCAGGAAGCTACGAATTTCAGTAGGCGTCTTTGGCTCTTGCCAATTCATCACTGCTTCTACTTTGGCGGGATCCACTTGGATACCACGCTCGCTTACCACATGTCCAAGGAATTGGACTTTTCGAAGCCAAAATTCGCACTTCGAGAATTTGGCGTAGAGTTTCTCTTGGTGTAGGAGTTTGAGAATACAACGAAGGTGTTTCTCGTGGTCAGCCTTGCTTTTTGAGTAGATAAGGATGTCGTCAATGAAGACTATGACGAATTTATCTAGATAAGGTTTGCAGACGCGGTTCATGAGATCCATGAACGCGGCTGGTGCGTTGGTGAGCCCAAAAGGCATCACTAGGAACTCGTAATGTCCATAACGAGTCCTAAACGCTGTCTTGTGTACATCTTCATCCTTGACTTTCAACTGATGATAGCCTGACCTTAAGTCGATCTTTGAGAAGTAGCTTGCCCCTTGTAACTGATCGAACAGATCGTCGATCCTGGGCAAAGGATATCTATTCTTGATGGTGACTTTATTGAGCTCACGATAATCGATGCACAGACGCATCGATCCATCCTTCTTCTTAACAAACAAAATAGGCGCTCCCCAGGGAGACGAGCTAGGTCTAATGAAACCTTTTGCTAACAGATCATCTAACTGCGTTCTTAACTCCTTCATCTCCGTTGGAGCCAATCTATATGGTGCTCTTGCCACTGGTGCTGCACCTGGAATGATGTCGATTCGGAATTCCACTTGCCTATCTGGTGGTAAACCAGGTAATTCTTCCGGGAAAACTTCGGGGTATTCCGAAATGACAGGGATTTCTTCAATCCTCGGCTTAGGCTCATCAACAGTAACTTGTGCCATATAAATGACACAACCCTTCTGCATACATCTGGATGCCTTGAGCATGGACACTTGCTCAGGCAATCCGTGCTGGGTATCTCCTTGGATAGTTAGTGACTCACCAGACGGAGTTCTAACTACCACTTGTTTTCTATTGCACACAATCTGGGCTTGGTTGTGTGATAACCAATCCATGCCTATCACTATGTCAAAACCAGCTAGTTTAAAGGGAAGTAAGGATAATGGAAACGAGTGATTCCTAATGGATATGACACATCCATCTAGAACAGTCGAGGCGGTTTCTATGGTTCCATCAGCTAACTCCACTTCATACTTCACACTTAAGGGTTTTACAGGCAATTTTAACAACTCACAGAACTTATTGTCTACAAAGGATTTATCTGCTCCAGAATCAAACAGGACTCTGGCAAAAATATCATTTACAAGAAACGTACCAGTAATCACGTTGTCGTCCTGGATAGCCTCTTTAGCATCCATCCTGAAGACCCTTGCATTGGTCTTCTTCCCGTCTTCGGCTTTCTTGGCATATTTTGGGCAGTTAGGCTTAATATGCCCTTTTTCGTTGCAGCCGAAACAGGTCGCGTCCTTTAGATTCTTACACTCCGACGTCTTATGATTTGTGGATTTGCAAATTCCACAGGGTCGCGGGCGAGATTGGGAGTTCGTCTCAAGTCGGCATTTCCCAAAATGGTACCTCCTACAAGTCTTGCATTTGGGTTTTTCTCCTGATTGTTGCCCATTCTTCTTCGATCCCGACCCTTTCCTGTGGTCGTCATTCCCTCTGTGTCTCTTCTCTGACCTTCGTGAGGTATCATCCTCACGCTTTCTCTTGTTCTCGGCCTCTTTGTTTCTTAGCGATCTTAGTCGGACCGCGTCCATCGTGAGGGACAAAGAGAGGTCAGTTACTGACCTGAAGGTCGTTGGCCGAGAGGCCTTCACACTTGCCTTTATAGCGGGTTCTAACCCCCCGATAAAACGAGCGATTCTCCTTGGTTCAGGGGTTACAAGATATGGAACCAATCGAGACATTGTGTTGAAGCTCGTTAAGTAGGCTTGGCAGTCCAGGTTTGTCATTACCAATGATACAAAATCGGACTCTATCTTTTCCACCTCATGCTGCGGGCAGAAATTCTCCTTGATGAGAGCAACGAACTGCTCCCAGGTCATGCTATACAATTGTACCTTTCCGGTGGCCTGGATCAGTGATCTCCACCATGCTAGGGCTTCGCCTTTAAAGGACTGGGACACGAACTTCACAATATCCCTTTTCGCACATCCACTTATGTCTACCACTGTATCAATCTCATCCAACCAGGTTATGCAGTCGACAGCCCCCTTCTCCCCAGTAAAGTCTCGGGGCTTACACGAAACAAAGTACTTGTATGTGCATCCTCTAGCATGAGGCGCATCCTTTCTCGCAATCTTCTTAGAGGGGACACTGTTCTGGTTGGAGGAGTGTCTGTCATTGTCTTTCTTGGGTTCCTCTTTGTTAGGTATAACCTTCATAGAGGGCGGCTTACTATGAGCCTCTGACTGAACCCTGGGTTTCGACTTGGGATGAGATGCAGATCGAGTCCTACTATGGGTCTCGTTGTATTCACTATACTGTCTGTTCATTGCTTCGACAACAGCTTCATTTACTAATGCTTTCAATTCGGCACCAGTTACTAGTATCTTCGTGTTATCAGGGTCGTTTGCTGGACGACTATTCATTTCTTCCGACTTAGTCATGTAGTCTTAAATGCTACATAAAACAAGGACAAAGTCTATTTAGAAATCTAACTATTATTATCGTTCTTGACGATTTATTAACCATGGTAATTAAAAACCATATTAGTTAATTTGTTAAGTAGTTTCATTTAGGACTTTTTATCGAAAATTTTATCCTAAAAATGAATTACATATATTGGCACAAGAGACCTAGTCACGTAGACAGTTTCTAAATTATAGATTTAGATTTTTATAGGATTACAGTTTGAATAATCAAAACAAATCAATCCTATCTCTTGGCAGGGAGTGCATAAACTACAGCTGCCTTTTGTTTTATATGACATTCATTATGACCCGTAGGCATTATGTCACTTTCAATTATATAAAAATATAATCTTGGATAATTTATTAAAAAGGGTGACATGTGTGATTTTGCGAACCACCTTAGTCAAGAGTGTTAACATATTTACAGATGTTAACAGAGATCTGAATCTTTTAAACAGGTTCTACCATCTCGGCTAAATTTATAATAACATAACAGCTAGGTTTTACCCTTTTAAGATTCTTATTATTAAAATGGTGAATTACAATAATAAATTCTATTTTTCCATTTATTCTTTTATTATATTTATGCATATAATTTAAAAATGAAAAGCTGAAATTACCATTCTAATTCAAAATTAACGAGTACAAAATTGCCCTAAACGGGACTTTTCACAAATACCATGCCCACGCAGGGGCTAAACAATAACAAACCCTCGCAGGGGTCGAAATAAAAGCTATGCCCACGTAGGGGCGAAACAGAAGAAAAATTACCCACGTAGGGGTAGAGTACATAAAGATATGTCCACGCAGGGACATGACTATCACTAAAATAAATAAAGGATTTAGAAATCCTTCTTGCTCTTACCCTTGAGCAAGTCCACCACCTTCTGAATCCTTCCCCGGTTACGCCTCTCATTATTCTGCAACTCCTGTCGAAATTCTTGTCGCACCCCTTGAATCTCCTGTATGATCTCCTGAACTTGGGGTGGCGACATTGTTGGCGCCTGAGGTGGTTGCTGGTAGTATGATGGCTGAGCAGGCTGGTAAAGCGGAGGTTGGGGCGGGTAGCGGCTGCTGATACTGTGGAGGTTGAAGAGGCTGCGACTGTTGATACCCATAGGATGGATACCCATAGGTCGAGGGTCCTGTAGCCCATGGACCTCCGAAGGGAGCCTCTTGGTAGAAGGTGTTAGAGTTTGCCGCTATCCAGTATGGATCCTCCATATAGTTGTACCCCGTGTGAAACTGCTGCTCAAAGGGGTTAAATGCTGCAGCACTAGTGTAAGCGGGAATTTGTTCTCCAAATCCCAATGGTGGCTGAGGCTGTGGCTGTGGCGCGACTGGCGCCGTTGCTACTTCAGAGACGGGGTTTGAAGATTCACCCATCTCTGTTTCTTCATGAACCGGTGAGTACCGGCTGCTGCTTGACTGTGGAGGGGTGCGGATACGCACTCCTCCTCGCGAGGACATCCTTGCGTTCGTTCCTCTCCTTCGCCTCGGGGGCGAGGGAGGCTGAGTCGGAGGTGGTGGTGGCGGTGGAGTAACCGCCACAAATCGAGAATCCGCAGATGGATCCTGCTGCTGCTCTGGCTGCTGCTCCGGCTGCTGCTGCTGGTGGTGCAGGGGAGAGCTGTGGTAGGACGGGTGGAGAGGAGAGTGATGAGAAGACTAGTGAAGAGGAGAGTTATGATAACTGGGGGTAAACACCCCGTCATATTGTTTAAACATCTCCTCATAACTATCGGGACCATGGTATGGTGATCCCAAGAAAGGTGACCCATCCGAAATCTCGATGGGGTGGTTTGGTGTGCCGGATGGTGGCATGGATGGATCGGTATCCTCATCGACCTCCATCTCATTGCCACCCGAGAAGTGGTCCTCGGGTCCTAGTGGGTTAAAACCCACTGGTTCTTGCAGGTAGTCGTCAGGGTTGTACAGCCCCTGAATGGTGGGTGATGTGTTGTCAAAGGGTGACTGGCGTCCAAGAGGAATGTAGGACTGTTGCGAGTGATGAGATGGTGTGGAGGCTGGTTCAGTAAAGGACCTCCATAGATTTTCTGCATCTGTGTGTTGGTGGTCTGGAGGTGGTCGTCGGCTTGATGGCCCTGCCTCGTGGTCATTAGGTGCCACGTATCCTCCGCGTCCTCTTCCCCTCATCCTTGGCGGCATATTTATAACCTGTCAAAAACAAACAAGTGATACAACAAAATATATATAAGACAAAGTTAGAAATAAAACTAAAATTGGGAAATTTCCTAAGTTCTTTGTCTAGACTCGAGAATTCGAGAGTTGTGCAATTGTGTAACTGAGATTAAACACAAAAGGCTAGTGTTTAATTCACTCAGCGTTGGCTCTGATACCAACCTGTCACACCCCTAATTTCCACGTGTCACCGGTGGGCCCGGTGGGGGTATCGTGACGTAGTTGGTATCATCATAGACAAACAACACAATATAATAATGCACAGCGGAAGCAAAAGATAGATTCGTTTCAACTTTAAATAGAAGTGTAATATTAATTATCACAAGTAGTCGAAACGGATCCACAGGCGGGTCGAAAATAAAATAGGATAATTGTTCAACAGTTTAATGTCGCCCAAGCTGCGTGACTTATTGTGGACGCTCTAGAAGCCTGCCAGCCTATTTCGTATAGTACCTGCACTTAATCTTTTGGGAAAAATACGTCAGTTTACACTGGTAAATACAATTTGACTGACTCATTTTGAAAAGGTTGAAAATTGATTTAAATGCACAAGGCACAAAACATTTTTATTAACTTGGGTCAATTATTTAATATATTAATCATGTGAACGAATTACATGTTACTTGCGTTCAGTGGCCCGGATCTAGTCCGGGCTAAAGATCAATGGACACACCACATAAGCGAGTTATACACTGACGGGTGCACGCCTACACCCCGTGCTCTGGTCGTGGCCATCTCGTAAGATGATGCCAAGGATATCCGGGACATGGTCATTAACCCCCCAAAGGCTTAAAGTAAGCAAGACTGTTTAAACGAGCCGCACAAATTATTCAAACTAAACACCCAAGGGTGTAGGATTTAACGCTCGATCAAGCGGTATTCTATATACCGTAACCCAAGCCCGTATAGGGAAAATAAGCCAAAGAGTATTTACCTGCGTATAGTATAAATTCACAAATAGCAGTGGAGATAGCTTTTACTGGTTCTTCTTATTCTGGAACAAAAGGTTTATAATCACCTATTAGATTTCTAACGGGTCTTTATTTAAGCCTAAGCCTAGACCGGTTAGTTTTAATGACGATACGGTTCACGCACGATTAAGCGAAGACCGGATGGAATGTGAATTTGACCCGACAAGTTTGAAGACTTGTATAATATGGGTTTACTAAACACATTCTGGATTTTGAGACAAAAATGATAATGTTTGACCCGTTTCGGTCAATTTATGCAAACTAGTTACATAAACCGTACCGAATGCGAAAAGTGCGTTACGGGCGACCATGAGAGTCATATGCAAGTTCCCCGAGTTAATATGCTCTAAATATGATATAATATCAGTAAGTTATTTTCTATTATGCCCCAAATGGATTTAAACACGGTCTATGCCCCATGAGGGCATTTTGGTCATTTAAAAGTTTATAAAAGAGTTTATTTATGAATCTGAGTTACAAGTCTGGTCCATACAGTAATTATATTTAATTTTACATATTATAACAGTAGGGTATGACCCGTAAGTGAAAATTATCATTTAAAACAAAACTATGCACCATAGGGGCATTTTGGTAATTTCACAAGGGCTAAAAATGCCAAAACTGGAAATCTGAGTTTATAATATTGTACTTACTGTTTTTATATGAAAATATGCTAATTACATCAGTAGGTATAAGTCTTATATGTTTGACATGGTTATAGCATATACTATGCGTTAAAAATACCTAAAAAGGCGATTTAGAGCCGTTTTCCGGGTTTGTAAAAGAAAGCTGAGATTTTTATACTTCCAGAAGGTTCAACATACTTTATTTAATAAATAAAATCAGTAGGAAGTGGTTTGGGGTCAACCGGATTCATAAAACTCGTTTTATGGCCAAAAAGGGTAATTTCGGTATTTACCGAATTAAGCTTAGAGACCTATGATACGATCAGCCAAAAATTAAATAAAAATCCTTATAAATCTCAAAATAATATATAACATCAGTGTATAAAAGTTTGATACCAAAAAGTGGGTTAAAATAGGCTATGCGTTAATTACGCTATTTATGTAACATAAAGCTTGTAATTTACGATAATGAGCATATCTCCTAAACCAGACCACAAACTGATATGAAATTTTCGGTGCATGATTATAATTCAGTAACAAATGATTTTACTCTTTCACTTTTTCAAAAATCGCGTTTTATATCAAAAAGGGCAAAATAGTCATATTTAAGCATAAACCGGTAACATGCATATGAATCGGTTAAACATGGAACGAAGATGTAAAATTCCAGAGGGTTAAACATATATGAAAGTTGGTCTAAAATATGCTCTAGTTCAGATCTTAACATGCATGTATGGATCAGAACCGATAGTCAAAGAAAAAGTCCATTTATGAGACTTTCGGTTCCGATTCGGGTGAAATACAGAAAATTGTCGAGTTGATCATGAAGAAACATGTTCTTACATTATTTACAAAGTTATTTTGATGATCAAAACAGGTTGCATGTAGCCTACATTACTGCTTATGCTTATTTTTGCAAAAACTCATTCTGTTGACTTTTTACGAAAAGGTTTGACTCGACAATCGACCTGCTTAGAGTGTAAATCTGAACATACCCTTTTAGGGGTTTGTTATACTCATAAATACCAATGTATGGGTACTTTCAATTTGAGAAAATACTGAGCCAAATTCGTTTAATCGAAAAGTCAAACTATATTTACTACGGATTGACTTTTAGCTAATAATCTATGATAGAACGAATTAGAGAGGGTTATGAATGCTTACAAAGGTCCTACTGAAGCCTAGATAGGACTTGGAAGTAGCCTTGTCGATCAGAATGCTCCTGGAGTTGTCTTGTGAGTTCTTGCAAGTTTGTATGTGTTCTTGTTTCTAACACAAGTGCCCCCAAATGAGGAATTGATCTGAATTTAAGAGTGTTTTAGATGTCATGAGAGAGCCACAGGTGTCCTAGCATGCATGTACTTCAATTGGTGAGTTTTGGAGGTGGTGCAAGCTGTAAACAACTCAAAAATCGGACCAAAATGGCTACTGTTCGCGAATCTGATGCTGGGCGTGGGTCGCGGCCCGCTTTAGGCTGCCCAGGCGGGCCGCCTGGGATCTGCAGCTGCGAAACTTTTGTTAAATGTTGCAGTTTAGTCCCTGGTCTTCGTATACGAGGTTTTGGCCGTTTATTTTGACCCCTAGACCCTCAATCTTGATTTTTAAGAACCTTGGAACATTTACCAACATGGTAATGTTCTCGGTTAACTTTGCGCTCACCCGAAAAGTCATGAAATTCGACGTTGACGCTTTTAACCCTTCAAGTACGGTTTTGGCCATAACTTTCTCATACGATAACGAAACTTCATGAAATTTTTACCACGTATTCTAGTGAGTATATTCTAGCATTACAAAGCTTCGGGGCTGCCAAAAGTTCACCCAGAGGTATAAATTCAACATGTTGACACTTTTAGTCCCTATAGTTTGTAATTCCTCACTTTCTTTCATTTTTCGCTTCGTATGATCCATGATCTATCCGTTTAAGGTTATAAACACCATGTAGGGTTATTGTAGGACTTATTTATCAGTTGTTGACACTTTGAACCCTTATAAGTACATAGTTTCACCGTTTGTCAACTTTAGTCCCTCTAAAGTATGTTTTCACACATTCAAAGTCCATGACACGTGTCACCACATTATTGGACGTAAATTTCCGAGGTGTTACAAAAACAGTGGTTCCAACAGACTTTAACAATCAGATGTTTGAACCAAAACAGTGGTTCCAACAGACTTTTAAGGATTAATGAAAACTATCATTTTTTACTATTTTAAATATCTTTGACCTTAAACAAATATTTCACCTTCAATATCAGTTGTTTGGAGATAAACAGATATTTGACCTTAAACAGATGTTTGAACATAAAAACATATTTCCTGTTAAACAAATGTTTGACGATAAATAGAGGTTTGCCCATAAACATCTCTTTGTAAAAAAAAAGACGAATTTCAAAAACATTATATCCAAATAATCATAATGAGGAACTTATTTAACATCCAAGTGTACTACATTTTTATTTAATAGTATAAAAATCAAATAACTGTTGTATTTATAATACAGATCAAACAAATAACGAGTTGTGATAAATACTGTTACATATAAACACCTCATAAGAAACACTGATAATTAAATACTAAAGTTACATAAGAACCACTGATAATTAAATACTAAATTTAAATCCGTTGTAGATGCCGAACCACTGCTGATACTAAACAGTCGTTTTCCTTTGGTTAATCAAACTCTAGGTACATAAAGTCAATCATTGTATATCTCCAACAATCGACATGAACTCCATGGAAGGACTCAATGCATTAACATCAGGATTTATAGAAAGCTGATCTCTAGTGAACAGACCAAGATGCAGTACATGAAAACACTTCTTCAGCTGCTGAAGAGTAGCCCTGTCCTCATATACTTAATCCTTAACTTTGTTTATAAAGAACTGTGGTTTAAACCAAACTTTATGCTTCTTTTAATACAAAAAAGGCAGGAAAGACCATTGCTCTAGTAAGATAAAATCTTATCTTACAACAGTAGCAGATCCTTTCTTGGACAAGTCATCATCATCTGCTGCACAAGTCAATTATAATCATCATTTACTCATAAGAAAAAAATATTTTAACTGTAAATTTAATAATCTTTCTTTGTGTTTAATTAAACTTTAAACTTCTTTGATTACAAACCTATAATAACCCGCAACATATTGTATGAATTTCAAACAAATGTGATTAGACTGAAATATAAAGCGACAATTAGAGTATATCACTTGATAATTAAAAACTCAAAATTTGGAAATCGGAGTAGCAAAAAACACATACTTTAAACGATGTTGGAACAATGATACTGGAAAGGACAGTATAACAATCATCATCATTATCATCTGCAACAGATCATTGAAAATAATCATTTAGTAACAACTCAGATAACAAAACTTAAGTAAAAATAAAAAACAAAAACACATACCATGATTATGGAGAACCATTAGCCGGCGACACATCTCTTGATCTAACTCTCGAACGAAACCCTAACAATGGTTACATGAAAAGACACAAAACACAAAGGATTAGTATAAATAACAGGAAATCATGAAACTATTTCAACTAAAAAAAAGAAGAACAAACCTTTTGATGAAGTAAAATCGATGAACAAAAGATGATTTTATGGTGGCGTCTGGAAGAAGATTAAGGTTTGTGAAATTTGAATTTGAATCGCCTGAATATAGAGAGAGAAAGAACCCTAGGCGTTTGTAAACAAAGATCAGAAGTGAGAAGAGAGGTTATATAAGGAAAAGGGGATGGCACTGTTGGGCGGGAAAAGAGAACTGAGGATGCCCTAATCAAGTGACACGTGGCCCAAATAACTTTCATTTATTATATATAATAGATTTCAGATGGTGTCATTTGTCTTTAAAATTAATGAGTTTTATACTTAATGTTTGAAAATCTTATACGTTATGTCCTTTAAGCCTAACCTAGTTCATTTTCTTAGTTAAATCTGATCATGTATCTTGTACATAAGGACATTTTTGACAATTTTGACTAAGTGTGTATATGATGTAAATATCCAAACTTTTAAAAAAATTATTTAAAACAAAAGATTTTAATAAATAAAAATAAATCTCTCTCTCTATCTCTCTTTCTCTTACAACTCTTTCTCTCTCATGCGCCATCACCATTCACCACCATACACCCCACCGCCACACCACAGATTTCTTTCGTTTCTGTCTTCCACCTACCACCACCATCTACCTCCACCACCACTCCCACATGCCATTAATCACTATTAATACCTTCACCACAACTACCGCCCCCATCAGTTCACCCCCCATCTTCACAAATTCAAGAAATGCAGTTCAGATCTCACTCGCCAGAGCCTCTCTATAACAACTCTCCTAAAACCCTTAAACATGTCCTATACGTCCAAGAATACACCCCATATACGAAAAACAGACCCAAAATACCCTTATATTTGCAAAAATCAAATAAAACAAATAATAACGGTCTCTCGTGGGGCGCGACACCCTTAGGTGTGTCCGTCGCGGGCAGCGAGCAAGTGACACCAGGTCGGATCTCCGTGTGCCACATGTCCAGTACGCGTTTAACCTACACCGTTGATTCATCAGGGCTAGAGCCTACCCTACGTCGCTCGCGGGCCGCGAAGGCCGAAGCAAACTGGGTCGCGGGCCGCGACCCGCTATCCGATCAGCACTATAAACAGGGGCCTTCGGCTCAGTTCACAAATCGTACAAAAATCTTTATTTTTCTCTAAATCTCTAAAGCTAAAATACTCGGGTATTATACCCTTAAAAAGTGAATCTCTGCCTCGTTGTAAGTATTATAACCCCCGGTTACGTATTAGTTACTCTACCCGATTGATCTAGAGCTCCGTAACGCATGTCAAGGCTCTGCCAGACTCAGTCGTTGGAGTTCTGTCTCGGGGGAGAGGTATAACTAATGTAAATTGGGCTATCTTACTAACACGTGTGCATTGTTTATTTTAAATAGATTATAACAAGGAAGTCACCAGCAAGCAGTAGTAGTATCTAAAATAGCAAAGTGAGTACATTCACTTTTTTTGTAAACTGTTTTTACAAAACCTCAATTATTTTAAAGTATATTTAACAGTGATTGAGTCTATGTATTCTACAATTACTGTCGGTATGTTGGGGTTTTGTATACATTACTTGTTACTACACTGTGAGTAGTAGCATGACCACAAGTCAGGATTGACAGTACCGTGGGTGGTAATTGGGTAAATAAAAACATTGTAATCGCTCTCAATACTGTAAAGATATAAAATAATGTTTTGATTAAACTGGTATGCATTCGCCAGTATTTCTTGCTGATAAAACTTTTTAAACGCGTTTGAGGTAATAAAATGTGAAAGCCAAATAGAAGCCAGCTGAAGAGCACTGAAGGTGTCATAGCCTCCGACCCCACCCCGGGAGCGAGAGCCGCGAGCCAATCAGATGGTATCGTTGTTTATTAATTTGGCAGCGGAAATTTTCATCAGAATCGTAGTTAGGATATATTTTTATCAGAGTTAAACACCAAAATGTTTAACATAGATAAATGGGATAAAACCCAAATTTTGCGGATAATACAGTTATAATAAACAAGTGGGACAAAACCTGATTTTCCTTTGTAATATATTTATAGGGGTAAACCCTAATTATTGAAAACAATTCTTTTCGTTATTTAGGTAACTTTTAAAGCCACTTTTCTAAGCCTTCAATGCTCTTCAGCTGGCTTTTATTGGCTTTCACATTGTATTACCTGAAACGCATTTTAAAAACATTTTATCAGCAAGAAATACTGGTGAGTACATTCCAATTTGTAAAACATCAGTTGTTATAGCATTACAGTATTAAGGGCGATTACAATGTTTATATCTACACAATTACTCGTTCAGTACGTGTCACTCGACGAATCTGTGACTATGGTCATATCACACATTGGATACTCATGCCTAATTGTGAAGGTTATCAAGTACTGTATACATACCCCATAATACTGGCAGCAACTAAAGACTTATAAAGACTTAATCACTGTAGTTATAACTGATAAATATTTATAGTTTTGGAAAATATTTGAAATAAGGGCTCACAAACTGTGAGAAAAGAGAATGGACTCACATTTGTAGACTTAGGTATTCCTACAGGCTTCCTGGTAATATTATAGCTTCCTGATAATATTATAGTTTCCTGGTTAATTTTAAACAATGCACATGTATTAGTAAAATAACCCAAATTGCATTAACCATACAACTCGAGACAGAATTCCAATGACTGAGTCGGGCAGAGCCGACATGCGTTAGTGAATCCTAGATCAATCGAGTGCAACACGAGACAAAATTCCAACGACTGAGTCGGGCAGAGCCGACATGCGTTACGGAATCCTAAATCGATCATGTAGGGTAATAGCAGGGTTATAGTACTTACAACGAGGCAGAGCTTCGCTTATTAGGGGGTATTAGGCTAGAGCTTTAGCCCACAGAAGTTGAGAGAGAATTAAAGAAAATTGAACAAGTTGAAATGCTGATCTCGGCCCCTTTTATAACTGAAACCTGGGCGGGTCGCGCCCCACGACGCACATCAGCTTCTCCCTCGTGGGCCGCGAGGGAGTCTAAGTCGGCGTGAAAGTTGCTGAGTCACCGGGTGATCTCGACACGTGTCCTGACACGTGGCGTAAGGGGGGTATCCGCCAAGCAATATAGGGTCGCGCCCCGCGACGCCCATAGGCTTAGCCTGTCGCGGCCCGCGAGCGGCCCTAATATTTGTTTTTATTTGTTTTTCATAAATATAAGTGTTACTCGGGTCCGTTTCTCACATATGGGGTGTATTTAGGAGCGTTTTAAGGTCGTTTTCGAGGGTTGTTATATCCTCCCCACCTTGTTTTAAATCTCGTCCTCAAGATTTGGGCTACAATATCTCTTTGGAGTTATGTCACGTCTTTTAGTTAGTAAAAATAGTATATCTAGGTGTTTGAAGCAGAATCAAGACATAATGATAACAATTGGAATTCAATTGTCCAAATTAGTTTCAAGAGGAAATGATACAATTATCGAGATGACTGAGTTTCACAAATCAACCGAGACATAAGAACCGATGTAAATGACTTTTAGAAACAATAGGATTCAATGCCAGAAGAGAACTTACTTTGATCGTCAATTGAGGAAGACTCAGAATCAATGATTCCAGATAAAAATAGAAGTATGAAAAATGATTTGTTAACTAACAAACCAGTAATCAGTGACATTTATTCGAATGGCAGGGATATATCGAAAATACAATATAATTTAGTGTATCATTGTCCTTATACATAATTGTATCAAGACTATTTGAATGACGAGTCAAACGAAAGACGTATGATATGATTAGGAATTATGATTGGCTCAGGTTACAAATTTATACAAACACCTCAAGGTGTTGTAATGATTGAAAGAATTTAATGATTATGGTGACCGAACGAATTCACCGTTCTCGAAATTAACTGAAAGTTTCACTGAAGTGAATCTGGATATTCAAAAGATAGCATGTTCAAATGAAGCAATAAATGAATATCGAAGGATTGATCAAAGATGAAAGAAATGGTGGAGATACATTGGAATAGAAATTTAGGTACATTTACATAATTGTATTAAGACTCGTTTAGGATAATGAATCAATAAATAGTTAAATTCGTACCTCAAGTGTGAAAACGAAATGAGTCCAAGTTTCAAAGAAATCACCACCGCGAGGTGTCGTGTTTTAACAAATGATTCATTGAAGTTGAAGATTTTAAACAAGTCTACTATGATTCAGACAAATGAGATTATCTCGAATATGATGATCTCAATTCATCATATGGGATTTCTAATTGAATGTATATTGTGAACAAGTTCAAGCAATTGAGCTTGGTTTGGACATATTCCAACAATAGATATATGTATTGACAATAAATGGTTACAATGAAGAAATCCGGTAACTATCTTTGAAAATGAAAGGAGTTTTCCAAGAAATCTGTTGACTTGGTATTAAAAGTCAATGTTTTTGCAATCATATGGATTGTCAAAAATGAGTATAACGAAATAAGATCCGAACTTGTGAATAAAAGATCTTTTGAAATGAAATCACGTGCGTAATAAGCAATACATGTATGACATAGGAATTTGTCAAGAGATGAGACCAGCGAGTGTTGGTTTTATGAAAGAAAAATAAAGACCTTTTATTTATGAATTTTTGATCGGAATCAAAAGTCAACTAATACTTTAGTACAGACAAAACGTACGAATGCTTAAATTAGAATTTGCTATTGCTTCCTGTGTCGTAGATATTTATGCATCCTTCTTAGCTTCGTCTGGGTTTCTAGCCTTGTTGTCGGGTGCCATAGATAGTTTCAGGCAGTAGGTGTCACGGCCCCCGGCCCGGTTTGACCCGGTCCAGGAGCCGCGGGACAGAATCCCCGTGGTATTTATTTAATTTGGCAGCGGAATTTTTAACAGGATCGATTAAAACTTGAAAACACCTGTTTATTTTATTTCATAATTCGGGATAAACCCCGTAATTTACAATAAGGTGGTTTCACTGGGAAACCCCTATTTTACAAAAACATGTTTCTTTATTTAATCGAACCACTTCTTCAAGCGTGTAGTGCTACACGGCACTTTTACTGGATCACAGCAGATCACCTGAAACATGTTTTAAAAATATTTTGTCAGCGGGGAAATACTGGTGAATCATTCATTTTGCACGAAATGACGCATTGTTATAATATACAGTATTAAGGGCGATTACATTGTTTATATCAACCAATTACCCCAAATCGGTATTTGTCACTCGACTGTATCTGTGACTATGGTCAGATCACCCATTGGCTAACTCGTTGTCCAATGGTGACGGGAAACAAGTAATGTATACAAAACCCCACATACCGGCAGTAATTGAAGATTACAAAGACCTAATCCCTGTAATTATAACCTTGAAAACATTTTAGGGTTTTGCAAAGCAATTTGATAAAAAGAGAATGACTCACATTGCAGATTTAAATGGGCAGAGTCTAGCCTACTGATTATAGCCTTGTTAACCTAAGATAATAACAATGCACACGAAACTAGGTTAGTAACTAATACAGCATTTACGATAACTCACGAGATTAAAACCCTCACATGTAACACCTCGAAAATTCACGTCCTATAATGTGTAGACACGTGTCAAATGTTTAAACGTGTGAAAGAAATATTATAGAAGGACTAAAGTGACAAACATGAAAAGTATGTGAATATACGTATTCTAAGCGTCAACTGTGAATAAATATAATGTACATTAACCCTACATGGTGCTCATACCTTCAAACGAATAAATCATGGATCATACGAAGCTAAAAGTGAGAGATTTCAAACTACAGGGACTAAATGTGTCAACATGTTTAAATTATACCTCTGAGTGACCTTTTGACAAACCCGAAGCTTTGTAACGGTTAATTATACTCACTAGAATGCACGACTTAAATTTCATAAAATTTCGTTATCGTATGAGCAAGTTGTGATCAAATTCGTGTGCAAGGGGTTAAAGCGTCAACATTGAAAATTAGGCCTTTTCGGGTAACAATAAAGTTAACCGAGGACTAATCAAAGTAGGTAAATGTCTTGAAGCCCTTATCGTCAATTACGAGGGCTCAAAATGCAAGAAACAAGTGTCTTTACAAAGTTTGAAGAGCCAAGGACTAAAACTGCAATTAACAAAAATTTGTGTTTTCTGGCCTTACACGCTCGCGTAGCGCGAGCTCGAAGACTCACGCAGTCGCGCTACGCGACTGCCCTACCTGATCAGCCAGCTCCGAAATTCTTGGGTACTTGTCTGCCATGGCTGTTATGCGCGACCCTTACCCGATTTTTCACATCACTTGACCCCTAAAGCACCTCCTAAACACTAGTAACAAGTGTTGATCAATTGTGGGCACTAGTAGACTTGTTTGTCAATCAATTGTGGTGCTTAAATCCACTATAAATAGGTCTTCAAGTCACAAACATTCTCACACCAATTCCTTCAACATTCTGATCATTCCTGGAGCTCCAACCTGCTTTCAAGTGTTCTCTAATCAAGCTTAGGACCTTTGTAAGTTGCCTAACCTTCTCTAATTACTTTTAGCTTAGTTAATTAGCTAAAAGTCAAACCGTCGTAATTACGGTTTGACTTCAAGATTAGTCAATAATGGCTCAGTCAATTCTCGAATCAAAAGTAGTTATATGTTGGTATTTATGTGGGTAATAAAACCTCAAAAGGGTTTCCCCTGATCACCATTCTAACCAGGTCAAAAGTCGGGTCAAACTTATATTTAAAAAGTCAACAGGAAGTCTAAAATGCCATTTATGCATAATTAACATTATAGATCATATACAACCTGTCGGATCATTGTTGTAACTTGGTAATAAGTGTAAGAACATGTCCAAACATGTTCAACCCGACAATTTCCTGTTTAGACCCGGTTCGGAACCGAAAGTCACATAGTTTGACTTTCACTTTGACTTTCAGTTTTGACCCGTTTAGGCATGTTTTAGAAATGCCTCAGAGCTTTAATTGGATTAGGTTACATGTTAGAACAACCCTCTGCGATTATACACCTTGGTTCATTAGTTATCCAATTAATATGCATGTTTCCGTTAATTGCTCATATGTTGACCATTATGCCCTTATTAACTTAAAACATGATTTTTGGAAAAGTAAAAGAGTAGAAACCTTATATTCTGATATATAAACTTGTATGCAAATTTTGACATCAGTTTGAATTGTAGATTAAGAGTTATGCTCAGTATCGCTAAATGAATGCTTTATGTTAATAAAATGGCGCAATTAGCGTATAGCCTACTTAAACATACTTTTTGATATCAAATCTTTTACCCACTGATGTAATATATTATTTTGGGTTTTTAAATATTTTTAATTAATTTTAGGCTGAGTATAACTAGTAGTCGTAGGCTTAATTCGGTAAATGTCGGTTTTGCCCTTACGGGACATAAAATGAGTTTTACATATCAAAACGACTCCAAACCTTTTGCTACTGATTAGTTATGATAAATAAATTATTTTAGACCTTCTGGAATAATAAAAATATCAGCTATAGGTATTGAACCCATAAACGGCTCCTAATCGCCTTATTTAGCGTTTTTAACGCATAGTATGTACTAATACTATTTTTAAACATACAAGGGTGATACCTACTGATGTTTTAGTCAAATTATAACATTTTAACAGTAAGCTAAAGTTGGTTATCTCAGACTTCAGTTTTGAGCTTTTCGGCTTATGTGAAATTACCAAAATACCCCTACGGGGCATAGTTTGGTTATAATTGATAAATTTCACATATCTAAAATACCTCACTGTTATAAATCAGTAAACTAAGTATTTTTACTGATTATATCAGACCTGTAACTCAGTTAAACATTTAAACTCTTTTATAAACTTTTAAATGACCAAACTACCCCTACGGGGCCTAGTTTGTGTTTAAACACGTTTCGGGCATAATGAAAGACATCTTACTGATGTCACAATATATTTGAGACATAATTAACTTAGGAAACCTATATATAGCTCTCATGAACACCCGTCACGCTTATTACGCGTACGGTTCGGTTTATGTAACAAGTTTACATAAATTAGCCGAAACGGGTCAAACCTTAACGGTTTTATCTCAAAATCCAGAATGTGAATAATAAACCCATATTAAACAAGTCTCTGAACTTGTCGGGTCTAAATCACATTCTATCCGGTCTTCGCTTAATCGTGCGTACAAACCATATCTTTGAAACTAGCCGGTCTAAGCTTAAGCTTAATTAAAGACCCGTTAGGATTCTAATAGGTTATATTAAACCTTCGTTCCAGATTAGGAGTACCAGTAAAAGCTACGTGCATTTTGCTTATTGTGATTAATACTTGCTCAGGTAAATACTTTTAACTTATTTTCCCTACACGGGCTTGGGTTACGGTATATAGCGTACCGCTTGATCGAGCATCGAATTCTCCACCGTAGAGTGGGTAGTTGAATAAATTTGATCGGCTCGTTTAAACAGTCTTGATACTTAAATCCTTTGGGGGGTTAATGACCATGTCCCGGATATCCTTGGCATCATCTTACGAGATGGCCACGACCTGAGCACGGGGTGTAGGCGTACACTTGTCAGTGTATAACTCTATGATGTGGTGTGTCTATTGATCTTTAACCCGGACAAGATTCGGGCTACTGAACGCACAAGTAACATGTAATTCGTTCACAAGATTATAATATTAAATAATTCTCCCAAGTTAAATAAAATGCTTTATGCCACGTGCATCCAAACCAATTTTCAATCATTTTCCAAAATGAGTCAGTTGAATGTATTTACCAGTGTAAACTGACGTATTTTCCCAAAAAGACTGAATGCAGGTACTAAACGAAATTGGCTGGATTGTCTCCTTAGCATCAATAAAAGTCTCACAAGCTTAGGATGCCTGAAGTCTGTTGAACTATTGTTTCCATTTTGTTATCGATCCTACTGTGGATAAACATCCGAATATTGTGACATTTGAATTTACAATATTAAATTCGGTTGTATGATATCTTTTAAATTTGCTTCCGCTGTGCATATTAAATATTGTGTTGTTTGACTAATACGTTGCCAACCATGACGTCACGATAATCCCCCACCGGGCCCACCGGTGACACGTGGAAATCGGGGTGTGACAGGTTGGTATCAGAGCCAACACTGAGAGAATTAAACACTAGCCTTTTGTGTTTAATCTCAGTTACACAATTGCACAATTCTAAACTTCGAGTCTAGACATATAACATAGGACAAATTCTACCTTATTTGGTTTCTGTTTTGTCCTTTAAAATTTTATATATGTTGTTTTGTTATCTCATGCTATATTGACAGGATTAACAACAATGCCGCCAAGATTCTTCCGTAGGAGAGGACGAGGCAAGGGGCCGATTACCGCCCCCAACGATAATGAAGCAGGACCCTCGAATGTTCGAGCTCTGTCTACCACGGAGAGTGATGATCCACGACAAAACAGAAGGAACCTATTTGAGCCGGCTAGACGGTCGGTCTCACATAACTCGACACCTCCGGTCCAAAACCCGTATGGGCCACAACCGGACTACGAGCCAAATAACCCTCAGCCTTCCTTCATACCATTACAACGATCCCTGTCTCATCATTCGTTCGGGGACCCCACCCCAGTTTTTCAGGGACGGTTTAATCCGGTAGGCTGCGTGCAAGAACCCGTGGGTTTTAACCCACTTGGGCCAGAGGATCATCTCTCCGGTGATAATGCGGATGACATGGACGAGGATACGGACCCTGTCGAACCTGCAAGTGGTACTCCGAACCACCCGATCGAGATCTCCGACGGATCTTCGTTCCATGGATCACCCTATGTTGGTCCAGACAGCTTCCAAGCCATGTTCACTCGGCACGAGTGGTACTACACACCTCCTCACCATTCGTCGCCTCATGAGCAGCAGCAGCAGCATCATCAAGATTCCTCTGAGGATCACTGATTTGGGGCAGTTACGCCACCACCTCCACCGCCACCAGTACAGCCGGCACCTCCTCAACCGCCAAGGCGTAGGAGAACCGGTGCCCGAATGTCGTCACGAGCAGGGGACTTCCATTTCAGTTCCCCACGTCAATCAGTGGCAGCCACTACCCGCCACATCAGGAGGACCCACAAATGGGTGGACCTTCACAACCAGCTGTTCCACAGCCACCGCCGATGGGTTTTGACAACCCAATACCAGCATATACGGGTTCCATGGCATACAACCCGTTTGAACCCCCAACGCATCACAACTATAGTTACGCGGAGGCCGACCCGTACATGGTAGCGGCGAACTACAACACCCAAGGACCCTATGGGGATCCATGGGGGGTAGGTTACCCGACTCAGGGATACCCGATACCCCCTAGACCCATTATCCGGACGCAATCGCAGCCGCCTCGGTTTTCTCCCCCAGAACGGGAGGAAATTCTGCAGAGGCTGGAACAGGTTGAGCGCGAAAATCGTCGCGACCGCCAGGAGAGACAAAGCTTTTTCCAAGGCTTGGCAAGTTTGATCAAGGGGAAGAACAAGAAGGATCGTTGAATCCTTCCATTATTATTGTAATCTCCTTTTATGAGTTTAGCCCCTGCGTGGGCATGTATTTGGTTGTTAAGCCCCTACGTGGGTATGAATGTGAGATGATTTGACCCCTGCGTGGGTCTGTTTTCCGTTAACCCCTGCGTGGGTATGATGTTTAATTGTTAAGGTCCCTGCGTGGACTAGTTTGTTTGTTTAAAGCCCCTGCGTGGGCAAGTACTTGTTTAAAACCCCTGCGTGGGTAAGTTGTTATTTGAAAAGACCCGTTTAGGGCAGCGTGTAATATTTTGAATAAATTAATGGAATGTGTGTTTTATAAATTTCATGTTTGCCTTATGTGCATAAATAATTTATATATGAAATAAATAAATCTGAATCATTCCATTTTTTTTTCTGCCTATTTAAATATTAACCAGAATCTTAAGAGTGAAACCTAGCCTGAGTGTCCTTATAAAGACCTGGCCAAGATGGTAAGACCTGTTTAAAAGATTCTTATCCCTGTTAACATCTGAAAATATGTTAGCACTCCTAGCAGACGTGATTTATTAAAAATCACGTACGTCATTTTTATAAAGGAATTCTTTAGAAGATTCCTAACCCAGTTTAGTGATGTCTGAATCCTGGGTTTACATCATCAATTAAGATGATCATATTTTAACCATACGTGGTAATATAGTGCCTACTGGCCTTGCTCATTTCTACATGAGACAAAAAGACAGTGGTAGCTATGACTCCCTGTCAAATAAAGGTAATAAACTAGGTTCAAACCTTAAATGTCTTGATTCTCTGAAATCATAGCTTATAATTTAAATTGTCCATGTGACTAAGCCTTATGTGCTAATATATATTGTTATTGTTTATAACTAGGATAAATTTTAATTGAAATCCTAATTTAATGCAATTAATAAGTTAACCAAATATGGTCTCTGTTACCATGGTTAACGAGTTACACTAAGGGGTAATTCCATAATAAAACTCCCAAATAAAATATTGTCCTTGTTTTCTGCAACAGTTCAATTCAAATGGCTGACTCAAATGAAATAAATAGCCATCCAGTGGAGCAAAATGATAACGCACAGATTACGTTAACGGGTGCGGAATTGAAAGCGATCATAGACGGCGCTGTTACACAGGCTTTGGAAAGGCAGTATGAAGAGTACAGTGGGACCCGTAGTAGGACCCAATCTACACAGCCTTCAAAGCCACCGCCCAAGAAGGACGACCCGAAGAAAAGCGATGATCGACGCTCCTCGAACCACAGTGCTCCATCTCAGCAGGTTATACGAAATCAAGGGCCCCGTGACAAGGGTTGCTCGTATAAATATTTTGTTTCTTGCAAGCCCCGAGATTTCACTGGGGAGAAGGGAGCCATTGACTGTATGACATGGCTGGATGAGATGGATACGGTTGTAGACATCAGGGGATGTGCTGAGAGAGACGTGGTCAAGTTTGTGTCGCAGTCTTTTAAGGGTGAAGCGTTAGCATGGTGGAGATCTCTGATTGAAGCCACCGGAAAAATCCCATTGTATAATATGTCGTGGGATCAATTTGTAGCCCTTATCAAGGAAAATTTCTGCCCTCAACATGAAGTGGAGAAGATAGAGTCTGACTTTCTATCCTTGGTGATGACAAACCTCGACTGTCAAGCTTACCTGACGAGCTTCAACACTATATCTCGGTTGGTTCCATATTTAGTAACCCCGGAACCAAAACGAATAGCTCGTTTTATCGGTGGTTTAGCCCCCGATATCAAGGCAAGCGTAAAAGCTTCTCGGCCAGCTACTTTTAGATCAGTAACTGACATTTCCTTATCCCTCACTCTGGATGCAGTCAGGCAGAGATCGCTGAGGAATAAGGAGGCTGAGAAGAGAAAGCGTGAAGATGATGGTTCACGAAAGTCGAGCAAGAAGCACCGTGGGAACGGTGACAACAAGAAAGGATCGGAGTCGAGGAAAGATGGGCATAACTCTGGTGAAAAGCCCAGATGCAAAATTTGCAAGAAGCAGCACTATGGAAAGTGCAGACTGGAGTCGAACTCACAGACTCAGTCAAAAACCTATGCTTGTGGTATTTGCAAGTCCACGGATCACAAAACCTTGGATTGCAAGAAGATAAAAGACGCAACGTGCTACCGTTGCAATGAAAAGGGCCACATTAAGACCAACTGCCCTAAATACAACAAGAAGCCTGAAGAGGCCAAGAAGACTAATGCTAGAGTCTTCAAGATGGACGCGAAAGAGGCTGTGCAAGACGATAATGTTATAACAGGTACTTTCCTTGTAAATGATGTCTTTGCAAGAGTACTTTTTGATTCAGGCGCAGATAAGTCTTTCGTAGATAACAAGTTTTGTAAATTGTTGAACTTACCTGTCAAAACCTTAAGCGTAAACTATGAGGTGGAGTTAGCAGATGGCACCCTAGAAACCGTCTCAACTATGCTAGAAGGATGTGTTATATCCATTAAGAACCATTCTTTTCCTCTGTCTCTACTTCCACTTAAGTTAGCTGGTTTTGACATAGTTCTGGGTATGGACTGGTTATCTCGTAACCAGGCCCAGATTGTCTGTAACATGAAACAAGTGGTGATAAAGACTCCGTCTGGTGAATCTCTTACTATTCGGGGAGATACCCAGTATGGGCTACCTGAGCAAGCGACTATGCTCAAGGCTTCAAAATGTTTAAAGAGGGGTTGTGTCATCTACATGGCACAAGTGATTATTGAAGAACCCAAACCGAAGATAGAAGACATCCCTGTCATCTCTGAATTCCCAGAAGTGTTTCCGGAAGATCTACCTGGTTTACTACCAGATAGACAAGTCGAATTCAGAATTGATATTATCCCCGGAGCAGCACCTGTTGCTAGGGCACCATACAGATTGGCACCCACAGAAATGAAGGAATTAAGGACGCAATTGGATGAATTGTTGGCCAAAGGTTTCATTAAACCTAGTTCGTCTCCATGGGGAGCGCCAGTCCTGTTTGTCAAGAAGAAGGACGGATCGATGCGTCTGTGCATCGATTACCATGAGCTTAACAAGGTCACGATCAAGAATAGGTATCCTTTGCCTAGGATCGACGATCTGTTCGATCAGCTTCAAGGGGCAAGTTATTTTTCGAAGATTGATTTGAGGTCAGGCTACCATCAACTGAAGGTTAGAAATGAAGACGTGCATAAAACCGCATTTAGGACTCGTTATGGTCATTACGAGTTCCTAGTGATGCCTTTTTGGCTCACTAATGCACCGGCTGCGTTCATGGATCTCATGAATCGCGTTTGCAAGCCATACTTGGATAAATTCGTTATCGTCTTCATCGATGACATCCTTATTTATTCGAAGAATCAAGATGACCATGAGAAACACCTTCGATGTATTCTCAAACTCCTGCATCAGGAGAAGCTCTATGCCAAATTCTCCAAGTGTGAATTTTGGCTTCGAGAGGTCCAATTTCTTGGACATGTGGTCAGTGAGCGTGGTATCCAGGTGGATCCCGCTAAGGTTGAAGCAGTTATGAACTGGCAAGAACCAAAGATGCCTACAGAGATTCGTAGCTTCCTGGGATTGGCAGGATATTACAGGCGTTTCATTGAAAAATTTTCAAGGATTGCTGCACCCCTAACTTCCCTGACCAAGAAGAAAGTAAAGTTCGTTTGGGGCCCTAAGCAGCAAGAGTCCTTTGATAGTTTGAAACAGAAGTTGAGCAACGCTCCTGTGCTGACATTACCTGAAGGCACTGAAGAATTCGTAGTTTACTGCGATGCTTCACACACCGGCATGGGGTGTGTGCTTATGCAGAAAGGCAAGGTTATTGCCTATGCATCACGACAGTTAAAGGTGCATGAAAAGAATTACACCACCCACGACTTGGAATTGGGTGCCGTTGTGTTCGCACTAAAACTGTGGAGGCATTACCTATATGGAATCAAGTTTGTGATCTATTCTGATCACAAAAGCCTCCAGCATCTGTTTAACCAGAAGGAATTAAACATGAGGCAACGCCGTTGGATGGAGACCTTGAATGATTATGATTGTGAAATCAAGTATCATCCCGGCAAAGCGAATGTAGTTGCTGACGCCTTGAGCAGAAGGAAAGGGTTAGGCCCATCCGAATCAATGCCAAGAGCATGGAAATAAAGAACAGTTTGATAGAAAGGGTGTTAGCTGCACAGAAGGAAGCTGTGTTGGAAGCTAAACTATCCTAATGAAAAGTTAGGAGTAACTGAGGAGCAGTTAACTCTTAGCAAGGACGGAATTTTACGATTAAATGGACGAATATGGGTCCCAATTTATGGAGGACTTCGAGATGTCATCCTCCAGGAAGCCCATAGTTCCAAATACTCCGTTCATCCTGGAGCTGATAAGATGTACCAGGATCTAAAGGCAAATTATTGGTGGATAGGCTTGAAAAAGTCTGTAGCCGCCCATGTAGCAAAATGCTTGACATGTGCGCAAGTCAAAGCCGAGCATCAGAAACCATCAGGTTTGCTACAACAGCCTGAACTTCCTACTTGGAAGTGGGAAATGGTAACTATGGATTTTATTACCAAGTTACCCAAGACGAGGAAAGGAAACGATACAATATGGGTTATAGTTGATAGACTGACTAAGTCAGCTCATTTCCTACCCATCAAGGAGACTTATAGCTCCGATATGTTAGCCCAGCTGTACGTTGATAAGATTGTAGCCTTACATGGCATACCTGTGTCTATTATCTCTGACCGAGATACTAGATACACGTCACGTTTTTGGAAGAGTTTCCAACAATCTTTGGGCACACGTTTAAATTTTAGTACGGCTTACCATCCTCAGACTGACGGTCAGAGTGAGCGTACTATTCAAACGTTGGAAGACATGCTACGTGCATGTGCGAAAGATTTGGGAGGTAGTTGGGATAAGAACCTACCATTGATCGAATTCTCCTACAACAATAGCTACCATATCAGCATTAAGGCTGCGCCTTTTGAGGCATTATACGGTAGAAAGTGTAGATCGCCAGTTTGTTGGGCGGAAGTTGGAGAAGTCCAGTTATCAGGGCCAGAGATCGTGTTCGAAACGACGGACAAGATTGTCCAGATTCGTGACAATCTCAAAGCTGCCCGGGATAGGCAGAAGAGTTACGCTGATCCAAATCGTAAGGATTTTCACTTCGAAGTAGGTGACAAAGTCCTACTTAAAGTGTCACCCTGGAAGGGAGTGATGCGGTTTGGTAAGAAAGGCAAACTAAGCCCGAGATACATAGGACCTTTCGAGGTTATCGAACGTGTCGGGTCAGTTGCCTATAAGTTAAACTTACCGGAAGAGCTCAGTGGAATTCACAATGTGTTCCACATATGCAATCTGAAGAAGTGCTTCGCTGATGAATCACTGGTTATACCACATACAGATGTGCATATAGATGAGAGCTTGAAGTTTGTGGAAAAACCTTTGTCGATTGAAGATCGACAGGTGAAGAAGCTTCGAAGGAAGCATGTACCTATTGTAAAGGTCAAATGGGATGCCCGTAGAGGTCCCGAATACACGTGGGAGGTTGAATCCACGATGAAAGAAAATTACCCTTACTTATTTCAGTAAATCTCGGGTCCAGATTTATTTTAAGGGGGTGAGGATGTAACACCTCGAAAATTCACGTCCTATAATGTGTAGACACGTGTCAAATGTTTAAACGTGTGAAAGAAATATTATAGAAGGACTAAAGTGAAACACATGAAAAGTATGTGAATATACGTATTCTAAGCGTCAACTGTGAATAAATATAATGTACATTAACCCTACATGATGCTCATACCTTCAAACGAATAAATCATGGATCATATGAAGCTAAAAGTGAGAGATTTCAAACTACAGGGACTAAATGTGTCAACATGTTTAAATTATACCTCTGAGTGACCTTTTGACAAACCCGAAGCTTTGTAACGGTTAATTATACTCACTAGAACGCACGACTTAAATTTCATAAAATTTCGTTATCGTATGAGCAAGTTGTGATCAAATTTGTGTGCAAGGGGTTAAAGCGTCAACATTGAAAATTAGGCCTTTTCGGGTAACAATAAAGTTAACCGAGGACTAATCAAAGTAGGTAAATGTCTTGAAGCCCTTATACCTCAATTACGAGGGCTCAAAATGCAAGAAACAAGTGTCTTTACAAAGTTTGAAGAGCCAAGGACTAAAACTGCAATTAACAAAAATTTGTGTTTTCTGGCCTTACACGCTCGCGTAGCGCGAGCTCGAAGACTCACGCAGTCGCGCTACGCGACTGCCCTACCTGATCAGCCAGCTCCGAAATTCTTGGGTACTTATCTGCCATGGCTGTTATGCGCCCCTTACCCGATTTTTCACATCACTTGACCCCTAAAGCACCTCCTAAACACTAGTAACAAGTGTTGATCAATTGTGGGCACTAGTAGACTTGTTTGTCAATCAATTGTGGTGCTTAAATCCACTATAAATAGGCCTTCAAGTCACAAACATTCTCACACCAATTCCTTCAACATTCTGATCATTCCTGGAGCTCCAACCTGCTTTCAAGTGTTCTCTAATCAAGCTTAGGACCTTTGTAAGTTGCCTAACCTTCTCTAATTACTTTTAGCTTAGTTAATTAGCTAAAAGTCAAACCGTCGTAATTACGGTTTGACTTCAAGATTAGTCAATAATGGCTCAGTCAATTCTCGAATCAAAAGTATTTATATGTTGGTATTTATGTGGGTAATAAAACCTCAAAAGGGTTTCCCCTGATCACCACTCTAACCAGGTCAAAAGTCGGGTCAAACTTATATTTAAAAAGTCAACAGGAAGTCTAAAATGCCATTTATGCATAATTAACATTATAGATCATATACAACCTATCGGATCATTGTTGTAACTTGGTAATAAGTGTAAGAACATGTCCAAACATGTTCAACCCGACAATTTCCTGTTTAGACCCGGTTCGGAATCGAAAGTCACATAGTTTGACTTTCACTTTGACTTTCAGTTCTGACCCGTTTAGGCATGTTTTAGAAATGACTCAGAGCTTTAATTGGATTAGGTTACATGTTAGAACAACCCTCTGCGATTATACACCTTGGTTCATTAGTTATCCAATTAATATGCATGTTTCCGTTAATTGCTCATATGTTGACCATTATGCCCTTATTAACTTAAAACGTGATTTTTGGAAAAGTAAAAGAGTAGAAACCTTATATTCTGATATATAAACTTGTATGAAAAGTTTGACATCAGTTTGAATTGTAGATTAAGAGTTATGCTCAGTATCGCTAAATGAATGCTTTATGTTAATAAAATGGCGCAATTAGCGTATAGCCTACTTAAACATACTTTTTGATATCAAATATTTTACCCACTGATGCAATATATTATTTTGAGATTTTTAAATATTTTTAATTAATTTTAGGCTGAGTATAACTAGTAGTCGTAGGCTTAATTCGGTAAATGTCGGTTTTGCCCTTACTGGCCATAAAATGAGTTTTACATATCAAAACGACTCCAAACCTTTTGCTACTGATTAGTTATGATAAATAAATTATTTTAGACCTTCTGGAATAATAAAAATATCAGCTATAGGTATTGAACCCATAAACGGCTCCTAATCGCCTTATTTTGCGTTTTTAACGCATAGTATGTACTAATACTATTTTTAAACATACAAGGGTGATACCTACTGATGTTTTAGTCAAATTATAACATTTTAACAGTAAGCTAAAGTTGGTTATCTCAGACTTCAGTTTTGAGCTTTTCGGCTTATGTGAAATTACCAAAATACCCCTACGGGGCATAGTTTGGTTATAATTGATAAATTTCACATATCTAAAATACCTTACTGTTATAAATAAGTAAACTAAGTATTTTTACTGATTATATCAGACCTGTAACTCAGTTAAACATTTAAACTCTTTTATAAACTTTTAAATGACCAAACTACCCCTACGGGGCCTAGTTTGTGTTTAAACACGTTTCGGGCATAATGAAAGACATCTTACTGATGTCACAATATATTTGAGACATAATTAAATTAGGAAACCTGTATATAGCTCTCATGAACACCCGTCACGCTTATTACGCGTACGGTTCGGTTTATGTAACAAGTTTACATAAATTAGCCGAAACGGGTCAAACCTTAACGGTTTTATCTCAAAATCCAGAATGTGAATAATAAACCCATATTAAACAAGTCTCTGAACTTGTCGGGTCTAAATCACATTCTATCCGGTCTTCGCTTAATCGTGCGTACAAACCATATCTTTGAAACTAGCCGGTCTAAGCTTAAGCTTAATTAAAGACCCGTTAGGATTCTAATAGGTTATATTAAACCTTCGTTCCAGATTAGGAGTACCAGTAAAAGCTACGTGCATTTTTCTTATTGTGATTAATACTTGCTCAGGTAAATACTTTTAACTTATTTTCCCTACACGGGCTTGGGTTACTGTATATAGCGTACCGCTTGATCGAGCATCGAATTCTCCACCGTAGAGTGGGTAGTTGAACAAATTTGATCGGCTCGTTTAAACAGTCTTGATACTTAAATCCTTTGGGGGGTTAATGACCATGTCCCGGATATCCTTGGCATCATCTTACGAGATGGCCACGACCTGAGCACGGGGTGTAGGCGTACACCTGTCAGTGTATAACTCTATGATGTGGTGTGTCTATTGATCTTTAACCCGGACAAGATTCGGGCTACTGAACGCACAAGTAACATGTAATTCGTTCACAAGATTATAATATTAAATAATTCTCCCAAGTTAAATAAAATGCTTTATGCCACGTGCATCCAAACCAATTTTCAATCATTTTCCAAAATGAGTCAGTTGAATGTATTTACCAGTGTAAACTGACGTATTTTCCCAAAAAGACTGAATGCAGGTACTAAACGAAATTGGCTGGATTGTCTCCTTAGCATCAATAAAAGTCTCGCAAGCTTAGGATGCCTGAAGTCTGTTGAACTATTGTTTCCATTTTGTTATCGATCCTACTGTGGATAAACATCCGAATATTGTGACATTTGAATTTACAATATTAAATTCGGTTGTATGATATCTTTTAAATTTGCTTCCGCTGTGCATATTAAATATTGTGTTGTTTGACTAATACGTTGCCAACCATGACGTCACGATAATCCCCCACCGCCCACCGGTGACACGTGGAAATCGGGGTGTGACATCACAATGAATGACAAAGTGCAATACTTAAACATCCATCGAATTTACGACGAATGACAAAGTATAGCCCTAATTTGGGCAGCACTGAAACATCCATCGGATAGTTTCAATCGATCGGACATTGAATCGTAGTAGCGATCGAGTTAATACCCTGTTGTCGCGGCAGCGTTTCGTGCTGTGTGTGTTTTTGTAGTAAACAGACGATATCTCGATGTATAAAGCGAATTTTAACATCGAACCAACGCAGAAATCTAAGTGCCACACCCCTCTACTTATACTGGAAAAACAGCTCCCTCGCGTGGCGCGAGGGACTGTCGCGTGGCGCGAGGGGCCACTTTTAGCATAGGGTAGCCACGTCTGTTACTAGCTTAGCTGAGTTGACGATTCGACGAAATTCAATTTAGACAACAAACTGTGATGATAATCATAAATGGAGAATACCCCCCCCCCCCCCCGAGTTTTAGGGGCCCTGATCCTGCTTCCGATTGTTCTGAAAATTTTAGGGATTATGCGGTACCACTTGGGGGTCTCAATTAGGGTTTCCTATTGGGCAAATTAAAATAAGAAATAGTAATTTTGATGAGAGTTGTTACATCCTCCCCACCTTATAAAAATATCGTCCTCGAGATTTACTGGAATAAGTGAGGATATTTCTGCTTCATTTCCTATTCCAGCTCCCAAGTGTATTCAGGTCCTCTCTTTGAATCCCACTTAACTTTGACCAGCACTGTCGTTTGTGTTTGAGAAACTTGACCTTTCTGTCTTCTATCTGTAATGGCTTCTCAACAAATTTTAATTTTTCATTTACCTCTACATCTTGAAGAGGTACTACCAGGGATTCGTCAGATAGACATTTCTTGAGGTTGGATACATGAAACACGTCATGTACTCCAACTAGTTCTTCTGGTAGTTGTAAACGATAGGCAACTGGTCCTATTCGCTGGATTATTGGGAATGGTCCTACGTACCTTGGACTTAGCTTTCCTTTCTTCCCAAATCGAACTACTCCTTTCCAAGGAGAAACTTTCAAAAGTACCTTATCTCCGACTTGAAATTCCAGTGGCTTACGTCTATTGTCTGCATAACTCTTCTGGCGATCTCGAGCCATTTTCCGTCTTTCCTTGATTTGAGTTATCTTATCAGTGGTTTCTTTTACGATTTCGGGGCCTGATAATTGACTTTCTCCTATTTCTGCCCAACAAACTGGAGTTCTACATTTACGTCCGTATAGTGCTTCAAATGGGGCAGCTTCAATGCTTGCATGATAACTATTGTTATAGGAGAATTCAATTAAGGGTAGGTGATCATCCCAATTTCCCCCAAAATCCATCACACATGCCCTGAGCATGTCTTCCAGGGTTTGAATCGTCCTTTCACTTTGTCCGTCTGTTTGAGGATGGTACGCTGTACTTAAATTTAATCGCGTTCCCATGGCTTCTTGGAAACTTGTCCAAAAATGCGAAGTGAAGCGACTATCTCTATCCGATACAATGGAGAGTGGAACTCCATGTAAGGATACTATCTCGTCTACGTACAACTTTGCTAACTTCTCCATGCTAAAGGTTTCTTTCATGGGTAGAAAATGAGCTGATTTGGTTAATTGATCCACAATTACCCAAATCGCATCATTACCTTTTCTGGTTTTGGGTAACTTAGTAACAAAATCCATGGTTATTAGTTCCCATTTCCAAACAGGCATTTCTAATTGTTGAAGTAACCCTGAAGGTTTCTGGTGTTCTGCCTTAACTTGTGAACAAGTTAGACACTTAGATACATATCTCGCTATGTCCTTTTTCATACCTATCCACCAGAAATTATTTCTTAAATCTTGGTACATCTTATTATTTCCAGGGTGCATGGTATACCTAGATTTATGGGCTTCCTCTAAAATCTTATTTCTCAATTCTCCTTGCTTAGGTACCCAAATTCTTCTTTTGTGGAATCTCCAAATTCCATCAGCTCCTTGTTCTAATTCTTTTATTCGTCCTTTCATTCCTTCAGCATCATCCTTGATTGCTGTTTCCTGAATATGCTTCAATTGTTCCATTAAATCTAATTGTAGATTTAATCTAAGAGCACGAACTCGTCGTTGTTTCTCATGATACTTACGACTTAAGGCATCTGCAACTACGTTTGCTTTTCCTTCGTGATATTGAATATCACAATCGTAGTCACTTAGAATCTCCATCCATCTTCTTTGCCTCATGTTTAATTCTTTTTGACCAAATATGTACCTTAAGCTCTTATGATCGGTATAGATAGTAAACTTACTTCCATACAAATAGTGTCTCCAAATCTTAAGGGCAAAAATTATGGCTCCTAACTCTAAGTCATGAGTCGTATAATTTTCCTCGTGCTTCTTCAATTGCCTTGAAGCATACGCAATTACCTTCTTGCGTTGCATTAGCACACATCCTAATCCTAGCTTAGAAGCATCGCAGTAAACTTCAAAATCTTCGGTCCCTTCCGGTAAGGCAAGAATTGGGGTGTTTGTTAATCTTTGTTTTAAAATTCTAAAGGCCTCTTCTTGCTTAGGTCCCCATTTAAACTTAACTGCTTTACAGGTTAGCTTAGTTAATGGCACGGCTATCTTAGAAAAATCCTTAATAAAGCGCCTATAGTATCCAGCTAATCCTAGAAAACTTCTGACTTCCGTAGCTGATTGTGGGACCTTCCATTTGGTGATTGCTTCTATCTTGGAGGGATCTACGGGAATACCTTCGTGATTCACCATATGACCTAAGAATTGCACCTCCTGTAGCCAAAATTCACACTTCGAGAATTTGGCGTAAAGCTTTTCTTTTCTTAACAAAGTTAAGAGTGCATGCAGGTGCTGACAATGCTCGTCCTGACTTTTGGAATAAATAAGTATATCGTCGATGAAGACAATTACGAATTTATCCAAATACGGTTTACAGATCCTATTCATCATGTCCATAAATGCTGCAGGAGCATTTGTTAAACCAAAGGGTATGACTGTAAACTCGTAATGACCATACCTGGTTCTGAAAGCAGTTTTAGGTATGTCTTCTTCTTGCACCTTCAACTGATGATATCCGGAGCGTAAATCTATCTTAGAAAAATATCTAGCTCCTTGAAGTTAATCGAAAATATCATCAATCCTAGGTAATGGGTATCGATTCTTAATTGTAACCTTATTCAGTTCCCTATAATCGATACACATTCGCATCGAACCATCCTTTTTCTTTACGAACAACACCGGTGCTCCCCAAGGGGATGAACTAGGTTGTATGAATCCTTTACTGAGCAATTCATCTAATTGCTTTTTCAGTTCTAACATTTCAGTGGGTGCTAATCGGTAAGGTGCTTTAGCTACGGGTGTAGTTCCAGGAATCAAATGAATTCTAAATTCTACCTCCCTATCTGGTGGTAATCCTGGTAACTCTTCTGGGAATACATCTGGGTATTATGAGACTACAGGAATTTCCTTAAGTTCTTTACCCTTAGTGCTAATGATTACCGAAATCATATACACTATTCCTTGTTTCGTTCGTAACTAGCAACTTTCATTACTGAAATGAACTTCATGGGTTTTCGCGGCTTGTCTCCTGTAATCATGATTACTTCTCCGGTGGGTGCACTAATTTCTATGGAGTTCTTATCACAAAGGATTCGAGCATGGTTGGCTACTAACCAATCCATTCCTAACACGACATCGAATCCAGCTAAATTCATGGGTAATAGGTTTACAGAAAATTTATGACCTGAAAGTTCTATATTTCCTTTTTGCAAAACCGTATCTATGTTGACAGAATTCCCATATGCCGTTTCTACTGTAAAAACTTGCCTAAGTTTTGTTAAGGGTAACTTAAGAGCTTGGCAGAATGAAGTATTTATAAAACTTTGGTTTGCACCAGAGTCAAATAATACTTTCGCATAAACGTCGTGCACTAGGAACGTACCAGCTATTACGTCAGGGATTAGCTCTGCTTCCTGAGTAGTCAACTGGAAGGCTCTTGCGTTTTTCTTGGTAGTTCCTTCTGCAGGTTTAGCCTTGTTATCTGCTGGTTTAACCAACTTAGGGCATTCTGGTTTGAAATGCCCAGCTTCTCCACAATTATAGCAGACCTTTGTTTTCTTTCTGCAATCTTCTTCACGATGTCCTATCGCTTTGCAGAAATTGCAGGTTTCATTACATTTGCCAAAATGTTTCTTTTTACAGTTCCTGTAGAACGGCGGAGTGGAAGATTGCCCAGTTCCTCTTTTCTTGAAATTGCTATTATTACCCACACGAAATCCTCGGGTAATTTTCTGAGCCAATTCCTTCTTCCTGTTTTCTTCTCGCTTACGCACCAATCCGTCAGTCAAAGTGTTGGCTAGTTCCACCGCATCATCGATCATGCGGGGTCTCGCAGCTTTGACAATGTCACGGATCTTGCTAATTAAACCCCAAATGTAACGAGAAATAAGTACCGGCTCTGGCGAAGCCAGAGTAGGCACAATTCGAGCATATTCGAAAAACTTCGAAGTACACCCTCGGCAATCAACATTCATCATCCGGTGGCTAAGAAACTTGTTCGCCATCTGCTCTTTTTCATATTTTGGGCATAATTTCCTTTCTACCAGACGCTTAAACTCCTCCCAACTCATGGCATAAGCCATGTCGCTTCCTTTGGCTTGCAACACTGTATTCCACCATTCTAATGCTTCCTCCTTGAAAAGGTGAGAAGGATACATGACTTTATCCTCTGCGGCACATTTACTTATTTTGATTACTGCCTCGGTTTTCTCCAACCAACGCAGTGCCGCAGTCGCCCCTTCATTGCCTGCGAACTCAACAAGTTTACATGCAAGGAGCTCCTTGTAAGTGCAACCTAGCGTTGTAGCTTTCATTCTTTTGAGAGTTGGGGCTTGCAGTATATCATTATTATTATTAATGTTGCCTCCTCCATTTACGCTATTACTGAAGTTGTCTTCATGAGTGCGTTTACCTGGAATAATTTGTTGAGGTTCAACTGGATTTCGGGCAGCAGCAAGGATTGCTGGAATAGCATTGGCTATTCCTTGAGCAACGATATTCTCGATATCTTGCCTATTGAGGAAGTGATCCTCATTGTTTTGTTCAGATTGGTTAATCTCGTTAACCGGTTCATTATCAGCGTGTTCCATCTGGTAATTTAATATATATATTAGTTACTAACACAAGATGGATAATAATCAAACACAATAAAACAATCGCACAATCAAGTCACACGTATAGCCAATATTGTCGATTTCTCGACTTCCATTTTTATATATTATATTATGCTTCCGTACACACCTGTTATCTTACAAAAGTTTTATTTTTTAGGTTATTTTACAGATTTATATTTTTACTATTATTATTATTACTTTGTTTATTATACAACCACAGCTTCACAACCATTCCACCACTGTCAACTGGCATTTCAGAAGCGACGTTCCCTCTCGTCGTACTTCCAGGAGATCTGTTCTCCCACCTCCCGAATCCGATTCCCTGCGTCCACCAGCTCCTCGCCAAAATGGCGGAGTTCAGCTAAGTTCTCATTGCTCATTGGTGGGTTTGGTGCAGGCTCTGGGTCAAACTGAGGGAAAAAGGTATATGGGTTATTCAGGAGATTCTGGAACTGCCAATCATTGGTCCACCATTCTTCCATCTCTCCTAGGGGTCAGGTGTTGACAAGGGGATCTGGGATGGCCGGTTCCAAATTCACTGGAAGTTGGGGTTTCAGCAGGATAAGTGAAGAGGTTTTCATTGACAGGCCTAAGGATATCACAACTTGCCAATATGCGATCTAGTTCCTCCTGCAATGGCAATTCCTCGGCTTGCCTAGAACTTTCTCCGATTTCTATTCCTTTTCCTTTATCCATGGGATCCTCCGTCTTGACAACTTTCTTAGTTGCTGGTTTCTTCCTGCGTACACGCCTCCAGCCCACAAATCTTCTTCTTTTCTTTGGCTTTGGTTTCTCAAGAGGTTGAGCTTGGAATTCCATAGGTTCATCAATATCGGTCAAATAACCGGTAAAGTCTCTGGAAACTTCCACATTCATAGAATAGAGATTGAGATTCTGAAGAGCTTCAGACAACTCATTCATGCTGTTTAGCATATATGAAGAAAACACACAAAATTCTAGGTTAAAATTTTGTAAGTTAAATTTTCACAGGCTAATATTTAGTACAACCATTCAAGTATCATTGTTCAAACAGAAAAATGGCAAACATTGCGACTTATATATATATATATGTTTATTACAACTGAATTTCAATATATACTAGGGGTTGTGCATTCATAATTTATTATAGGGGTGAGCATATAACCGAATTAACCGAACCGTAACCGAAATAACCGAAAAAACCGAACCGAAATAACCGATAACCAAAATAACCGAAGGGTTGGTTATTTATATTTTTAATAACTGATTTTTGCGGTTCGGTTATGGTTATTCTTATTTTCATAACCGCAAATAACCGAACCGAACCGAATATTTTAAACATAGCCAAATACGTAGCACCATAAGTCTTTAAGTTTGTATTTAAATGCTTAGCCCATGGCCTAATCTATATGTATCTTTGGTGAAGTATTTGAATGTTTTAACTTTTAACCATGACCCAACCTTATTGGCCCATTACATTTTACACTAACCATGACCCAACCTTATTGGCCCATTATAGTTTACACTAATAATAACTGACCTATAACCGAACCGAAACCGCATTAACCGCAATAACCGATTAACCGAAACCGCATTAACCGAAACCAAACGGTTATGATTTTTTGATAACCGCAGTGTGCGGTAATGGTTTCGGTTATAGGTAATAACCAAACCGAACCGCACCATGCTCACCCCTAATTTATTATGTTCAACATGCCTTTATATAAGGTTTATTCTATCTTCTCTTACTAAGTTGTTTATCTAATGGGCAAAGTTTCTTTAAAGTTTCTGGCTTATAGATGATATGGGTGCTATTACTGGGTCAGGGTGTTGGCAGTTTAACTTAATTAAAAGTTAACACTTACTGCTGTAGTGGCTAACATATAGAGATTTGCCCATTGTTCATCTAATTCCTTTTCCCATGGTGGGTTATTGCCTATTTCCTGAGTCTCCTTATTAACCATTACTCCTTTTGGTTGTGACTTCTTTATTTTCTCTTGACTTTTTCTAATAATTCAACTTCTTTTCTTAATGGTAAGTGGTTTCTCAAACTGTGTCTTACGAACAAATATTCCTTCCTCAGTATCTGCTGAGTATCTTGAGGAATTTGATTGAAATGAAGTTTCCTTATCTTTTGATGAACTATTTAATTGACGATAGATGTCCGAAATTCTTTGCTTACCCATACTGTAAATTAACAGATAGTCAAATAACACAAAAACACATAAGCACAGAATGGCAATCAGAAAAATTAAGTATTTCTAAATACTTAATTGGCTTAAATCATTGGCTCTGATACCACCTTTTTCTGTCACGGCCCCCGACCCGGTTTGACCCGGTCCAGGAGCCGCGGGACAGAAACCCCGTGGTATTTATTTAATTTGGCAGCGGAATTTTTAACAGGATCGATTAAAACTTGAAAACACCTGTGTATTTTATTTCATAATTCGGGATAAACCCCGTAATTTACAATAAGGTAGTTTCACTGGGAAACCCCTATTTTACAAAAACATGTTTCTTTATTTAATCGAGCCACTTCTTCAAGCGTGTAGTGCTACACGACACTTTTACTGGATCACAGCAAATCACCTGAAACATGTTTTAAAAATATTTTGTCAGCGGGGAAATACTGGTGAATCATTCATTTTGCACGAAATGACGCATTGTTATAATATACAGTATTAAGGGCGATTACATTGTTTATATCAACCAATTACCCCAAATCGGTATTTGTCACTCGACTGTATCTGTGACTATGATCAGATCACCCATTGGCTAACTCGTTGTCCAATGGTGATGGGAAACAAGTAATGTATACAAAACCCCACATACCGGCAGTAGTTGAAGATTACAAAGACCTAATCCCTGTAATTATAACCTTGAAAACATTTTAGGGTTTTGCAAAGCAATTTGATAAAAAAGAGAATGACTCACATTGCAGATTTAAATGGGCAGAGTCTAGCCTACTGATTATAGCCTTGTTAACCTAAGATAATAACAATGCACACGAAACTAGGTTAGTAACTAATACAGCATTTACGATAACTCACGAGATTAAAACCCTCACAATGAATGACAAAGTGCAATACATAAACATCCATCGGATTTACGACGAATGACAAAGTATAGCCCTAATTTGGGCAGCACTTAAACATCCATCGGATAGTTTCAATCGATCGGACATTGAATCGTAGTAGAGATCGAGTTAATACCCTGTTGTCGCGGCAGCGTTTCGTGCTGTGTGTGTTTTTGTAGTAAACAGACGATAGCTCGATGTATAAAGCGAATTTTAACGTCGAACCAACGCAGAAATCTAAGTGCCACAACCCTCTACTTATACTGGAAAAACAGCTCCCTCGCGTGGCGCGAGGGACTGTCGCGTGGCGCGAGGGGCCACTTTTAGCATAGGGTAGCCACGTCTGTTACTAGCTTAGCTGAGTTGACGATTCGACGAAATTCAATTTAGACAACAAACTGTGATGATAATCGTAAATAGGGAATACCCCCCCCCCCCTGAGTTTTAGGGGCCCTGATCATGCTTCCGATTGTTCTGAAAATTTTAGGGATTGTGCAGTACCACTTGGGGGTCTCAATTAGGGTTTTCTATTGGGCAAATTAAAATAAGAAATAGTAATTTTGATGAGAGTTGTTACAGTAGGGACGGATCTGACCTGGTTCTCCGCATTTGTAACATACATTAGTTTTTCTTCTACATTCTTCTTCTGTATGTCTAGTCTTCTTGCAGAAGTTACAGTGAAGTGTCTTCCCAGAATGGCGTCTTCTTGAACACTTTTTGTTGTTGCAGGTAGGCTGCACTATTGCTGATTCCATTCATTTGTCCTTATATGATTTGTCGGAGCGGAATTCCTTATAAGAGTAGCTATAGGTTGTGGTTTTCTTTCGTTTGGAAGATGGAGTTTTGATATGAATATCATGACCTCCATTGATACTAGGGTTAGGTTTGAAGGGATGAGTATGCCTATAGTGGGTAGTTGGATTCTCGTTTATAGGCACAGAAATCTTAAAAGCTTCAATAATCGAAGGTATGGCATTCGATATTCCATGAGCTATTATATTTTCTATAGTGTTCCTATCCAAAGAATTTTCATTACCAGTCTGACTTTCCTGATTACAGGCGATTTCCTTTGACATCTGAATTGCAAACATGTTCAGATATAATTATCACAAAACTAAACAATTATACAGGCACATTTTGTTGCTCATATTACGTTTAGCACAAATATAGTCATACCTATTAGTATTATGCGTTGATATGTATATGTATATATATATACATATATATACATATTGTATTTTAACATTTTCCTTCACTATAAATTATAAGGAAAGTGTATAGATTATATTATGTGCTGTTTCTTCCTTTGTTGTAATAATTTTTTTCTATATTGCTTAAATTCAACTATATTTTCAGAGCTCATGGCTGGATAGGAATTCAGAAAATAAAAGTAAGGGTTTTATATGAAATTCTGAGATTCTCCGTTATTGACCCACTATTGTTCTTCAAGATTCCTAAGGTATCTTTTGAATTAAAGGTAGGTATCAAAATAGATCTTGAGTAAACATGTAGGTTTGTTTCTTCTGTTATATAAAAGCATGTTTTTCTACAGAAGATATTTGATTATTATATTGTATATACTATCAAGAAATTTGTGTCTTATATACATACATATAATTATAAAGTTTTAAAAATTCCTGTAATATATACATATAATACCAAATTATAAGAGAATTCAATTGTATAACTAATTGTATTAATTATCCTGTTTATTCCCATAACTTTGTTTATTCCTTTATACTAACAAAATTAATTTCTAATAAATTTATAGAACATAACATTTTGGAATAAAAAGGGTAATTCATTAAAAGAAATAAATTTAATCAAAATATAAATTTTCTGGATTCTTTTAGAATAATTTAATCTTTAACTGATAGGTTGACTCATTTTTAGTTATAACATATTTAGGATTTGATTCTTAATTTATCATATTTATTTAATAAAGAATCATAATAGATAATACAAAGTTTAGCGTTTCTAAATTTGATCATTAATATATTAAGTAGTGAAGTAGTACTCCTATCTCAATATATATATATATATATATAGGAGAAGGATCCGTTAGGAACCACCCTTTATTGCGAGAACCGCGAGAACCAATATGAACACAACCAAAAAATACCTAAAAATCTAAAAGACACCAAAAAAAAAAAATTTACTATTTTTTTTTTGGAAAAATCGCGATATTTCCTCAATAATAAAAAAAAATCGAGTAACAGTTTTCCATGCACATGTGCATTTGTATCGTTTCTTTGACAAATTCCTTAATTCATTACAAATATCAGACAATTGCACTTTCATTTACACTACCATTCATAATACACTACTTTTTACATTAACAATAATAGAAATGCACATGTGGATCTATATGTATGAACTTGTTATAACATTAACAACACTAGAAATGCACATGTGCATCTATATATATGACCATGTTATAACGTGTTTTAGTACACCACTTTGAATACACATTCCTTTTCATCTATCATACCATCCATATTACACTACCATTACCTCCTACCATCCGTAATACAATACCATTGCTTTTTACCATCCATAATACAATATTATTACCAATATTTCACTTTATTATATGTACATCAACACCCTTTATACCATCCAAACAATATATTACATCATAAAGTGGCAAATATAATCAAACCATCAACCACTAGATGTATATGGGTCTACATCATCATTTAAAATCACAAACTTTTTATGCCAAAACACCTTATTTCATGTTAATACATATAGATGCACATGTGCATTTCTAATATTGGTAATGTAAAAAGTAGTGTATTACATATGGTAGTGTAAATGAAAGTGCATTTTTCTATTACTGGTAATATATTATGGAATTTATATCATAAATCATAAAATATACTGCATGCATCAAATAATATTTTATATTATGATATTTCAGTGACATCATGCTTAAGGGTGTTATCGTATAACTTTGAGTAAGATATTAATATTACTATCATAATATTATTATAATTTATATTGAATTGTATTTACAAAAATATATGGGTATGATATATATCACAAAATTTAATATTAATATATTATGAATATATTTCCTTTATATATTTATAGCATAACATACTGTAAGATACAAATAGGGGTTGCACATACCGGAAATTTAAATGACATAAAATTATTTAGGCATAATACATGAATCGTATTATCTTAATATTTAAATTATGATATTTTCGAAATATCATATCCGAATTGTGTTATCTTATGTTAATATTAAGATATTAATGTTAATATCGAAATATTATTATAATGTTATAAAATTCATATTGAATTATATTCATATCAATCTATGATATATATACCTTTTAAATATAACAAAACTGTAAGATACGAATATCGATTACACATAATGGGAATTTAAAATTTCGGTAAATAGCATAGAATCATAATAGACATATTAAGATTTTATGTTTTACAGAATAACACATAAGATATTAATTTCCTAACATAAATGGTTAAGGTTTAGGTGGAAGAACACCTAAATGGTTTAAACAAGTGGCTCGACTCTGATACCACCTTCTATCACAACCCCCGACCCCACCCCGAGAGCGGGAGCCACGAGCCAGTCAGATGGTATCGGTGTTTATTAATTTGCCAGCGAAAATTTTCATCAGGACCGTAGTTTGGAAATATTTTTATCAGAGTTAAACACCAAAATGTTTAAAATAGATAAATGGGATAAAACCCAAGTTTTGCGGATAATACAGTTATAATAAACAAGTGGGACAAAACCCGATTTTCCTTTGTAATATATTTATAGGGGTAAACCCTAATTAATGAAAACAATTCTTCTTGTTATTTAGGTAACTTTTACAGCCACTTTTCTAAGCCTTCAGTGCTCTCCAGCTGCCTTTTATTGGCTTTCACATTGTATTACCTGAAACGCGTTTTAAAAACATTTTATCAGCAAGAAATACTGGTGAGTACATTCCAATTTGTAAAACATCAGTTGTTATAACATTACAGTATTAATGGCGATTACAATGTTTATATCTATACAATTACTCGTTCAGTACGTATCACTAGACGGATCTGTGACTATGGTCATATCACACATTGGATACTCGTGCCCAATTGTGAAGGTTATCAAGTACTGTATACATACCCCATAATATTGGCAGCAATTGAAGACTTACAAAGACTTAATCACTGTAGTTATAACTGATAAATATTTATAGTTTTGGAAAATATTTGAAATAAGGGCTCACAAACTGTGAGAAAAGAGAATGGACTCACATTTGTAGACTTAGGTATTCCTACAGGCTTCCTAGTAATATTATAGCTTCCTGATAATATTATAGTTTCCTGGTTAATTTAAAACAATGCACATGTATTAGTAAAATAACCCAAATTGCATTAACTGTACAACTCGAGATAGAATTCCAATAACTGAGTCGGGCAGAGCCGACATGCGTTACGGAATCCTAGATCAATCAAGTGTAACATGAGACAGAATTCCAACGACTGAGTCGGGTAGAGCCGACATGCGTTACGGAATCCTAAATCGATCCTGTAGGGTAATAGTACTTACAACGAGGCAGAGCTTCGCTTATTAGGGGGTATTAGGCTAGAGCTTTAGCCCACAGAAGTTGAGAGAGAATTAAAGAAAATTGAACAAGTTGAAATGCTGATCTCGTCCCCTTTTATATATGAAACCTGGGCGAGTCGCGCCCCGCGACGCACATCAGCTTCTCCCTCGCGGGCCGTGAGGGAGTCTAAGTCGGCGTGAAGGTTGCTGAGTAACTGGGTGATCTCGACACGTGTCCTGACACGTGGCGTAATGGGTGTCCGCCAAGAAATATAGGGTCGCGCCCCGCGACGCCCACAGGCCTAGCCTGTCGCGACCCGCGAGCTGCCCTAATATTTGTTTTTCTTAAATATAAGTGTTATTCGGGTCTGTTTCTCACATACAGGGTGTATTTAGGAGCGTTTTAGGGTCGTTTTCGAGGGTTGTTATAGAAGATTTGGAAAAAATGGCTATAAAAGTTACCTAAACCGGAAAGAAGTTTTATTTCAATAAATTGGGATTTATCCCTATAAAGATATTTGTAATGGAAACTTGGGTTTTTCCCATGTATTTATTATTTATAAAAGTGTGGTGTTTTACTATGATAAACTATTTCCTAACTACGGTCCTGATGTATTTTCCGCTGCCAAATTAATAAACACCGATACCACTGATACTGTCCTCGCGGCCGCCCGCTCACGGGGTAGGGGTTGCGACAGAGAGTGGTATCAGAGCTACAGCCACTGATTTAAGCCACAGAAGTGTTCTGCTGACACAAAAAATTTATCATTTATGTTAGGAAATAATCTGTGATTATGTGTATACATGTATATTATTGTTTTGTGTTATTTGACAATTTGTTAGTTTACAGTATGAGTGATCAAGGTACGTCTGACGCCTATCGTCACCTAGCTAGTTCTCCCAAAAGTGAAGGAACTTCATCACAGCCTACTCTTTCGGGGTATTCTGCTGAGACTGAAGAAGGAAAGCAAATGAGAGGATTGTTCAGTCGGGGAGCACATGAAAGGATTGTTCAGTCGGGGAGCACATGAAAGGAGAAAGCAAATGAGAAAGTTACAACAACAAAGGCCATTAGCAGCAGCTAATAGGGAAATGAATGCCTAGACTCATAAAGTAGTGAATAGACGATTGGCAAACTTTCATATATTAGCCACCGCAGCAGCCGATCCAAACCTAGATCAGATAATTGCACCACAACTACTGCCACTATTCCCAACCCAACCAATGGAGATATAACTTACCCAAGGAAACCAAATTCCCATACCAGCATTTGACCCTAACGAGATACCTAGAATCCCGGCACCCAATCCTTTAGCATATGATCCATGGGAAGATGGCCATAGGAATTATCAGGAACTTTATCCACAGGGAGACCTGATGCCAGATCCCATAGTACAGTATACCAACCTTAATCCTGCAGATCCATTTTGGAATAACGACCCGTATTTTCAGAGTGTGTTTGGCGACCCATACCCATACGGAGAACCTATACCTCAGTACCCTGACCCAGTACCCGCACCACTGCCATCCATGAGTGAGGAAAATGTGCAGGAACTCTACACTTTTGGTGAGGAATTAGTTGAGGAAAGAGAGAGAGGATAAAACAGATAGGAGAGAAGCTCCTGTGGAAATACGACGAGCGAGAGATGCAATTCTGGAACCACCCCTAGTAATAATAATAATAATAATAATAATAATAAATATAGATATATATAAATAAATGTGTGTAGTTTGAAAAAAAAAGTCAACTAAAATAGATAACCTAACACCTATTGATGCATAACTAGTAGTGTGTTTCAATTCCAGTTGTAGATTGTAATAGATATATATATGAAAAAAAGAGTAAATGTCGCAATGCTCGACGATTTTGATCAATTGTTTGCGTGATTGTTTGCATGGAATTTTATTCTGTGATATGAATACCTGATAAATGTTTATAATTCAGATGGACAACGAAGTAAATCAGGAAACCAGAATAACGATAATAATGGGAACCAAATAGATAACAGTGCCATTGATGTGTGCAAAATGCAACATATAAATTACATCAATTGTGGCATAAAACTAACCCTTTTTTAGTACTAATGTTGGAAAAAGTGTGCTTTTGTCTTCCTTTTGTATTTTCAGGATTAAATGAGCTCAAATTAACAAAAGAAGCAAAAAGACAGCAAAATCTAACATAAATACAAGAAAAGGAACAAACGTGACATGCCCGACCCCACGACAGCATCTTCCCAAGCAAAACAAGAAGCCAAAAGACTGAACACGCCCCGTGCTCAGCCAGCACGGGGGCGTGCCCAAGTGTCAGCAGAAAAGACAAAGTGGTAGAAGCTTCTATTGCCCACCACGGGGCCGTGCTCAGCGGACACGGGGCCGTGGTCAACTATAAGATTCGCACAATCCAGGCAAATCTTCATAGTACAAAGATTCTTCTGCACACGAGGTCGTGCTCAGCAGACACGGGGGCGTGGTCAACTAATAAAGACAAGCTGCATTAAATGAAGAAAGAGAGGATGTGGACACGGGGCCGTGCCCGCTGGACACGGGGCCGTGCCCGAGCTTCTGTTCAGCCTATAAATAGGAGTGCTTGGCTCAAGCTCAAACCATCCCTTGGCACACCACCTCTCTCACACTTCACCCACCACCCACCACCACCATAACACCATCATCCACCACCATCATCCATTGTCCATCATAGAGTGTGTGAGTCGTCTCGGGATCCAAGATTGATCGTAAGAGTTGTTGACAATCAAGGCCATGTTTGCCTAAGTCTCTTACATCACTTGGTGAAGACAAGTGTCTAGTGTAATACTTTTTATTTCTAATCTTTTCGCACTTTTTACTTGGTTTTGTATTAATGACTTTAATAACTAGTTTCTTATGTTGAAGGTGATTCTTCCTTATCGTTTATCCGTGGTGTCTTGACATTATTTTACTGTCTATATAAAATAAAAGATTTTCACCATTCATATCTCCACGGTCTATATGGAGGTATGTTGGCTACCTGGTCGGGGGTTAAGGGAACGGTTTGGTAAGAGTCTTGCCATTGTTCAGCGTTTAGAGGTCCTGCAATGGACCTGGGTCAAATTTAGTAGGACCTCCTTCAATACTTAACGGTATTGGATGGCGGGGGTCCAAACTCTTTGATCCCCTCATAAGTTAACTACTATTAATACTATAACCCGACTATTTAGGACTGTATCCCTGCTGACTCAGACTACTTAGTCGAGGGTAACGTCACATCCAAAAGAGGGGCCTACCATAATTCGCATTAATAACTTAATTAATTATCTTTCAATAATCCGACCCTTTAACATTGTATCCTTGCTGACTCAAACTACTGGGTTGAGGGTAACGTCACCTTCAAAAGAGGGGCCTACTACAATAACTAAGATAATCTCTTAAATAAGTGCAAAAGTGCGGAAATAATCAAAGGTTACACTATACACGAGTCGGAACCAAGTGATTCATCTTGTCTATCTGTTTTTCTTTAATTTTTATTTTTCAGCATTTTAGTTAGTTTTTATTTTTTTTAGTTTAAAACCATTTTTCTAAACTTTTTGATTTGATTAGACGTTGAGGATAAAAAGATACTAAAAGCTCTTGTGTCCTTGGACGACCTCGGTATCTTACCAACACTATACTACGCTCACGATGGGTGCACTTGCCCATATGTGTGTTTAGTGTTAGTAAATATCGTGTTTTATAAATTTAAAACTTGGCTAAAGAAAGTGTAAAAGGGCTTAAAATAAACATTAAAATCATAACACACTTCACGCACATCAAGTTTTTGGCGCCGTTGCCGGGGACACAAAGATTTTAAGAAAGCTTAAAATCGGCGGCCTAATCAGTTATTCAAAACCTTTTCAAAACGCGCGCACATTTTTCTGCATTTTAGTTTAGTTTTGCATTTACAGTAACCTGAACACGGGCTGTGCTCACTGAACACGGGGCCGTGCTGCACATTTTTCATAAAACACCCAGTAACAATAGCTTGAACACGGGCCGTGCTCACTGAACACGCCCCGTGCTCAACGAAATCAGTAAATTTAATTAAAACGCCCAGATACAGATTCTGTACACGGGGCCGTGTCCACTGAACACGGGGCCGTGTCCAGCCTCTGTTTCCGTTTTTATTTTTGTTTTCTGATCTCGAGACTTGGTTGTGGTCTGCTGAGTGATCCTTATGGATCAATTCTCAGGAGGTTACAACTACACCTATGAGGAGGATGATTATAGGAGTAACTATTGCACTAATTGTAGTAATCCGCACTCGGTTCAATACAATCACTCATATCAACCATCCACTTCATACACCTACTATGAGGAGCCCAGGTACGAGCCATCAACTTCATACACATCCTATGAAGACCAAAGGTTACTTTCAAATCCCGATAGCACCCGAAGACCAAGAAAAGACAACTTTCACATGTCCCTATGGAACTTTTGCTTATCGACGCATGCCGTTTGGTCTATGTAATGCCCCAGCAACATTCCAACGTTGCATGGTAGCCATTTTCCATGACATGATAGAAAAGACAATGGAAGTCTTCATGGACGACTTTTCTATCTTTGGTGATTCATACAACCAATGCCTCGATAACCTTGAACGAATGCTATCCCGATGTGAGGAAACTAACCTCGCCCTTAATTGGGAAAAATGTCATTTCATGGTAACGGAGGGAATAGTGCTCGGTCACAAAATATCAAGCGAAGGAATGGAGGTGGATCGAGCCAAAATAGATACCATTTCTAGATTACCACCTCCATCCTCCGTAAGAGCTATCAGAAGTTTCCTAGGGCATGCCAGATTTTATAGGCGGTTTATCAAAGACTTTTCTAAAATTTCAAGGCCTCTAACAAAATTACTTGAAAAAGATGCCCCTTTCATCTTTGACAAGGATTGCAATCAAGCATTTCTAACCCTAAAGGAAATGTTAGTCAATGCACCTATTATGATAGCACCTAATTGGAAATTTCCTTTCGAAATCATGTGTGATGCTAGTGACTTTGCAGTTGGAGCTGTCTTGGGACAAAGAAAAGAAAAGCATTTCCACCCCATTTATTATGCTAGTAAAACACTTAATGATGCACAAGAAAATTACACAACAACTGAAAAAGAATTACTAGCTGTGGTATTTGCTTTTGATAAATTTCGTTCTTACCTTGTTCTTTCTAAAACTATAGTCTATACAGATCATGCAGCCATTCGATATCTCTTCAAGAAGCAGGACGCAAAACCACGTTTGATTCGGTGGATTCTACTCCTCCAAGAATTTGATATTGAAATCAAAGACAAAAGAGGAGCAGAAAATACCGCAGCAGATCATCTTTCGCGCTTAGAAGACCCAGCTTTGGAGGCAACTAGGGACGAGCAAATCAACGAAAAATTTCCGACTGAGTCCCTAGAAATGGTGGAATATAAAGAAGAACCATGGTACGCCGACTATGCTAACTACCTAGCTAGCGGTATAGTCACAAAAGGTTGGCCACACCATCAAAGAAAAAAATTCTTTGCCAATGTGAAACACTATTTTTGGGAAGATCCATATCTTTTCAAAATGTGTGTCGACCAACTCATCCGACGATGTGTCCATGGTAGCGAAGCACGAAGAATTCTCCACCATTGTCATGAAGGTCCATACGGAGGGCATCATGGTGCCACTAGTACCGCACGAAAGGTATTTGATTCAGGATTTTATTGGCCAACCATTTACAAAGACGCCCAAAGTCTTGTCAAAACATGTGATGCTTGCCAAAGAACAGGTAATATTTCTTCCAAAAACGAAATGCCACAAAATGGCATTCTTGTTTGTGAAATTTTTGATGTGTGGGGACTCAACTTTATGGTACCTTTCCCACCGTCGAAAGGAAACAAATATATACTTGTGGCAGTAGACTACTTGTCTAAATGGGCCGAGGCCGAGGCACTTCCAACAAATGATGGAAGAGTCGTGGTAAGATTTCTGAAAAAAAAAACTATTCTCTCGTTTGGCACACCTAAAGCATTAATAAGTGATAGAGGTACCCATTTTTGCAACCATCAACTTGAAATTTTTTTAACAAGATATGGGGTCTATCACCGAGTCTCGACAGCATATCACCCTTAAACAAACGGACAAGTCGAAGTGACTAATAGAGGTTTAAAACGAATACTTGAAAAAACCGTAGGGTTAAATAAAAAGGAATGGGCAGATAAATCAGATGATGCTTTATGGGCTTTTCGAACTGCTTATAAAACAACAATAGGTACAACCCCATACAAGTTAGTCTATGGAAAAAGTTGTCACTTGCCAGTAGAAATTGCACACAAAGCCTACTGGGCAATTAAAAATGTGAACTTAGATTTAGAATTTGCTGGTAAAAATCGATTTTGTCAATTAAATGAATTAGACGAACTTAGAAATTATGCATACTCAAACTCTAAAATTTATAAGGAAAGAACGAAAAAGTTGCATGACAAACATATTAAACCTAATGAATTTCGAGTAGGAGATCTAGTTCTTTTGTTTAATTCACGACTTCGATTGTTTCCTGGTAAATTAAAGTCTAGGTGGTCAGGACCTTTTTCCATCACCCATATTTTCCCACACGGTGCAATAGAAATTAAATCTCGGAATGGACCCCCATTCAAAGTCAATGGCCAACGGCTGAAACTCTATCAAGGATTAATTGAGGATGAAGAGGAGGAGATCTCGCTTCAAACGATTGAAGAATAAAAACACCATCATCATACCGGGTAAGTTATGAACGATAAGGACGACATCTAAATCGGTAAATCTTCTAACCAAACTTTTTGGGAAACAACGGGCACTCACACGAGCACAAAAAAAAAAACTTCGCTCGGCACGAGGCCATGTCCGCTGGACACGGGGCCGTGTCCGCGCTGCAGTCGGGATATATGCCCTTTTTCATAACAGTTACAACATTCCACACGCCTCGTTTCCCCGAAAAAGCTCTGGTTCCAGGCGATTTTTCGCAGGTTTTCAACGTCTCCTCTCATTCTAACAACATCAAGGTATGATTCTATCACTATTATTAGTTAGATTTAGCATTTGCATGTAGTTAAAACATCACACATTTGGGGAAAAATCTAGGGTTCTTGAACTTCATACGAATCGAACCTCAATTTTTTGCCAAGATCTGTTTGCATTTAGTTAGAATAGTGTTAAGGGAAGTAAATCCACTTGTATTGTTCATAGATTCGCCCGATTTTCTCATAAAAACCCCAAACCCTTGTTTTGAACCAAAAAAGATAAAATTGATAGGGTAAACGGGTTATTTTGGGAAAAACAACGCTTGGGGTTTCAATTTCAGGGGAAACCGCACCTAAGGGACCAAAAATTTTCAAGTTTTCGAAACCGGGTCGAAAAATGGGATTTTTGTGTAACAGACGCCTGGACACGGGCCCGTGTCCGCGGAACACAGGGTCGTGTCCAGCCCACTGTTTGCAGTTTTATCCGAAAATGCTAATGTTTCGTGCTAACTTTTGGTATATTCTTTCAGATGGCAAGGAAGTTCATAAGGTTTAACGCAAATGAGCTCGATGCTAGGGCTAGATACGAAGTACTTCAAACAAGGCCGGAGGAATATCCGAGGCAAGCATGCACGGATTTGTTAACATTGGTAAACCAACTCGACCGCTTCAACAACCTTGTCACGGGACCTCTAAGAGTCGCTCTAACAACTCGACTCCGTTCCGTCCACGAATGCACTTTGGAATTCTATAGCACCTTCACGTTCAACTCAAGGTGCGACCCATTCGACAATGATGGGGTAGCGTTCCGATGTGGCGGAACTAGGTATTCGATCTCTATGGCACAATTTGGGTCGATTGTCGGGTTGTACGCGGAAGAAGATGCAGGAAACAAGGAAAATACTGGAGGGATGCGAGAGATAGGTGAAAACGATCGCCAAGCCGCGTGGGCTCAGATTGGTGAAGGGTACTACAATCCGAGCAGCACTAAGAGCACGAAGTTAAGGGATCCGCTCTACAGATACATCCATAGGCTCCTTGGCTACTCTCTTAGTCAAAGACACGATAGCGGTGGCGTCGTTGGGTTAAGAGATTTGGTTGTCCTCCAATGCATCCATAACCGCAGGCCCCTTGATGTTTCGTTCCTCATGCTCCGAAACATGCATCATAACCGCCTTGCTAGTGCACTAACCCCTATCTTCTTTGGGGGATGGGTGTACCGTCTCTTCAAGCACTTCACCAACATACCTAGGTCATTAGGAAGGAGCCCATGGTCGGGTAGGGTAGATATACACATCTGCCGCTCAATGAACCTAATTTATGAGGCTGAAGATGGGACGGTTAGCTTTCAAAGGATGCAAGGTCATGCATGGAACCCGCAAGAAGCACTTGTCCTCCACGCTCCACAACATCATCAGTACCAATACCAGCCCCATGGTGATCCGGGCCAATCCTCCTCAGGAGGCGGTTTTCCTAACTTTCAAAGTTTACATGATTTGTTGCAGGAAAACCTCATGTGCACTAGGAACACCTACAATATGGCAAGCAACACGTACCACCGGGTTGGGGCAATCGAGAGAAACATATCCGATATCCAAGATGATATTGGAAATATCCGGGAGTACATGGCTGGCCATGGTGGGGATGATGATGATGAAGACGAGGACATGGATTAGGCGGGATGAGCGGAGGAAGAAGCGGTTGGTTGATGATTCCCCACGTTAACCTTTTCTAATCTTGAACAATTTAAGGCCTGCGTGCCAAGTGTTGAACAATTTACTTTCCCTAACTTCTTTTATTTTCTGCATTTATTTTTCTTTTAACTTTGTTGACATGGATGTTGAACTTGGTAAAATTAGGATGTTTGCTATGGTGTGGTATAGTGTTTATTGATTAAGCAGGTACATACGAGGCTTAGAGTACTAAGCATTAGTGCTACTACTGCCGGGACATGAAAACCGAAGAAAGAAACCTGTTTTTCAACCTTGCAGATTGTCCACACGGGGCCGTGTTCAGCCCACACGCCCCCGTGCCCACTACCCAGACCTGCTGTTTGTTTTATTTCTGCAGACCTTGACGAACACGGGGTCGTGCCCACCAGGCACGGGGCCGTGTCCAGTGCCCAGTAAAACAAAATTTTTGATTTTTCACACCTTTTTACACATTCAATCAACCTAAAAACTTATTTTTGGGACACATTGAGGACAATGTGTAATTTAAGTGTGGGGGGGATGCTAAAACCTTGAATCTTGCAAGTCCTAAATACAAGCCCTACACAAAACTCTATTGGAACTGCTAATCACCCCAAATCTTTTTCAAAAATTTTTCATTTTTTTTACTTGTCTAGGTTTAACTTGGGAATTTCAAGTTCTAAAAAGGTTATATTTTTACGAATTTACAACCGATAGCGTCGTGATAAAAAGAACCAACATAAGAAAATTATGAAAAGGCATGACAAACTTAGTTAAAATTTGATTATATATACTTGATCACATAAAAAACCCATTCCCACAAAAGTGAGTTTTGAGCCTTTATTGAGCATACAATTACATATCATTAAACTAAATGCTCATTTTTCGTTTCTTGTGTGAATAGCCGCTTGGTTCTTACGACTCTAGAACTTGCCACGACGATACATTCCCGGTCCTTACCAACTTAAACCCGAGTAAGTAAATGATGGAGGCGTTAGGACTAATCCTTTTTATTTCTACACCATTATTTTTTTTACCACCTACCCAAAATCCCCCTAGTTAGCCCCTTTGAGCCTAAACCTTTTCATTTCATAACCCAAACCAAACACCCTTTTACCCACCAAAACCTTTTTCATTTTTAACCCTTTGTTTTAGTAACTAGCTCGGCTTTTCGTATGATCCTTCAAAAAAAAAAAAATTTGTTGATGATGAAGCAAAAACAAATAAACAAACAAGTTTATCAAAAATGACTTTGTTTGAATAGCAGCTTCATCAAAATAAAAGTTGCAAAAAAATAAAGTCTTACGAAAACCGACGCTTGTTACACTTTTCGCCCTTTTTTGCTACTAACAACTAACCACTAACCCAACCACCTCCCTTTAACCCAAGCCTAACCCTTCACCCAAAAAGTCCTCTTGATATTTACAAAGGTACATAGTTAAAAAGGAGGAGGATTGCTTGCTTGGTAGGAGTAAGTTCCATGCCGCTCTCAAGTGATCCACAAAAATACATTTTCGGCCGAGTGTTGAGTGATTCCCGTGAGGTATGTGAACTTGTATATAAATAAAATTTTAAAGAGGCATGTTATGCCCTAATAAGTAATTTATCTAATGAAAAGTTTTAAATAAATCATGACGAATAGGATTGTAAATAAATAAAATTAAAACTAAATAAAGAATCTTGGAAATCCCGACACTCTATGACAAGCACAAAAACCTTCTTCTCTACCCATTCCATTTGGGTGTGTAAAGCCACATTATAAAGAGTTTTGCTTGAGGACAAGCAAAGATTCAAGTGTGGGGGTATTTGATGTGTGCAAAATGCAACATATAAATTACATCAATTGTGGCATAAAACTAACCCTTTTTTAGTACTAATGTTGGAAAAAGTGTGCTTTTGTCTTCCTTTTGTATTTTCAGGATTAAATGAGCTCAAATTAACAAAAGAAGCAAAAAGACAGCAAAATCTAACATAAATACAAGAAAAGGAACAAACGTGACATGCCCGACCCCACGACAGCATCTTCCCAAGCAAAACAAGAAGACAGAAGACTGAACACGCCCCGTGCTCAGCCAGCACGGGGGCGTGCCCAAGTATCAGCAGAAAAGACAAAGTGGTAGAAGCTTCTATTGCCCACCACGGGGCCGTGCTCAGCGGACACGGGGCCGTGGTCAACTATAAGATTCGCACAATCTAGGCAAATCTTCATAGTACAAAGATTCTTCTGCACACGGGGTCGTGCTCAGCAGACACGGGGGCGTGGTCAACTAATAAAGACAAGCTGCATTAAATGAAGAAAGAGAGGATGTGGACACGGGGCCGTGCCCGCTGGACACGGGGCCGTGCCCGAGCTTCTGTTCAGCCTATAAATAGGAGTGCTTGGCTCAAGCTCAAACCATCCCTTGGCACACCACCTCTCTCACACTTCACCCACCACCCACCACCACCATAACACCATCATCCACCACCATCATCCATTGTCCATCATAGAGTGTGTGAGTCGTCTCGGGATCCAAGATTGATCGTAAGAGTTCTTGACAATCAAGGCCATGTTTGCCTAAGTCTCTTACATCACTTGGTGAAGACAAGTGTCTAGTGTAATACTTTTTATTTCTAATCTTTTCGCACTTTTTACTTGGTTTTGTATTAATGACTTTAATAACTAGTTTCTTATGTTGAAGGTGATTCTTCCTTATCGTTTATCCGTGGTGTCTTGACATTATTTTACTGTCTATATAAAATAAAAGATTTTCACCATTCATATCTTCACGGTCTATATGGAGGTATGTTGGCTACCTGGTCGGGGGTTAAGGGAACGGTTTGGTAAGAGTCTTGCCATTGTTCAGCGTTTAGAGGTCCTGCAATGGACCTGGGTCAAATTTAGTAGGACCTCCTTCAATACTTAACGGTATTGGATGGCGGGGGTCCAAACTCTTTGATCCCCTCATAAGTTAACTACTATTAATACTATAACCCGGCTATTTAGGACTGTATCCCTGCTGACTCAGACTACTTAGTCGAGGGTAACGTCACCTCCAAAAGAGGGGCCTACCATAATTCGCATTAATAACTTAATTAATTATCTTTCAATAATCCGACCCTTTAGGATTGTATCCTTGCTGACTCAAACTACTGGGTTGAGGGTAACGTCACCTTCAAAAGAGGGGCCTACTACAATAACTAAGATAATCTCTTAAATAAGTGCAAAAGTGCGGAAATAATCAAAGGTTACACTATACACGAGTCGGAACCAAGTGATTCATCTTGTCTATCTGTTTTTCTTTTATTTTTATTTTTCAGCATTTTAGTTAGTTTTTATTTTTTTTAGTTTAAAACCATTTTTCTAAACTTTTTGATTTGATTAGACGTTGAGGATAAACCGGTACTAAAAGCTCTTGTGTCCTTGGACGACCTCGGTATCTTACCAACACTATACTACGCTCACGATGGGTGCACTTGCCCATATGTGTGTTTAGTGTTAGTAAATATCGTGTTTTATAAATTTAAAACTTGGCTAAAGAAAGTGTAAAAGGGCTTAAAATAAACATTAAAATCATAACACACTTCACGCACATCCACCATCCAACACATAAAGGGATTATAGACGCTATGCCATATACTGTCAAGACTGTTAAAGAAGCAAAAAATAATAAAACTAATAGTGGAAGTAAACGACCACCTACTGAACCCAGTCACAGTGTGAATAATGGACAGTTACTCCAATTGCCTATTCCAAAAAGAAGAAGAACCATGTCATATGGTTGTTCTTACAAAAATTCTGGTCTTGCAAACCAATAGAAGTCTCTGGCAATGAAGGAGCTATTGCAGCTCTACGTTGGATAGAAAAGACAGAAGCAGTCTTAAAAATAATCAAATGTGGAGATGAAGATAAGATTATGTTTGCTTCTAATCTATTTAAGAATGCAGCCTTAGAATGGTGGAATACTATTCTTTAGTCTAGGGGAAGTGACAGAGTTTATAATATGGAATGGCTGACTTTAAGAACATGGTTGAAAGAAAATTCTGTCCTCCCAATGAAAAGGATCAAATTGCTAATAAATTCCTAAACCTTAGAATGACTGGAGTTGACTGCAAGGGTTACACTACCATATTCTTCGAATATGCTAGAATAGTGCCAACCTTAGCCTCACCAGAACCAGTGTTAATCTCTCGTTACATTTTGGGATTAATTAGTGAGATCAGACACGTAGTCAAGGCAGCTAGACCACAAACCATAGAAAAAGCAGTAGAATTATCTAATACCTTGACTGATGAATTGGTATGTACATAAGAAGAAAACCAGCGAAAGAACCTGGCCCAAAAACTTACCCAAGAATTTCGCTACGGTAATTCCAACCGTGGGAAAGGTACAGGTTTTACTTCTGCACCTTACTGTAAGTACTGCAAGAAGAAACATTCAGGAAGATGCTCCATATACTGCAACTTCTACAAAATATCAGGACACAAGAAAGAAGACTGCAGGAAGAAACCCAGCAATAAGCTATGCTTCAACTGTGGAGAGACGGGGCATATAAAACCAAACTGTTCGAAACTAGCTCCAACAACAAACAACAAAACTACCAAGAACGCCAGAGCATTTGTTCTGAGTGCTGAAGAAGCCAAGATGATTCCAGATATGATTGCCGGTACGTTTTTAGTTAATGATATTTTTGCTAAAGTATTATTTGACTCTGGTGCGAACCAAAGTTATATTAATACTTCATTCTGCAAACTTCTCAATCAACTATTAACTAAACTTCATCAAGAATGTCTGGTAGAAACGGCAAATGAAGAATCCATTAAGATCACTGAAATCTTGCAAGGAGCAAGAATAGAAATTTTAAACCATAAATTTATTGCTAACCTTTATCCAATGAATCTGGCTGGATTTGATATCGTATTAGGAATGGATTGGTTAGTAGCCAACCATGCCAGTATTCTATGTGATCAAAAGTCAGTACAAGTAAGTTCACCAAGGGGTGAAAAGATCACAATTAAAGGAGACAAACCAATAAGGTACACAAAATTCATCTCTGTGATGAAAACAACAAGTTATGCAAGGAAAGGATCCCTAGTGTATATGATTTCCATAATCATTAACACTAAAGAAAAAGAACTGAAAGATATTCTCGTAGTATCTCAATTCTCAGATGTTTTCCCAGAAGAGCTACCTGGATTACCACCAGATAGAGAGGTTGAATTCAGAATTCACCTACTACTAGGGACAACACCGATTGCCAAGGCACCTTACCGTTTAGCGCCAGCGGATATGCAAGAACTGAAGAAACAATTGGACGAACTTCTGGAGAAAGGTTTCATACAGCCTAGTTCATCGCCATAGGGAGCACCAATCTTGTTTATCAAGAAAAAAGACAGATCAATGCGTATGTGCATTGATCACCGAGAACTGAACAAGGTCACGATTAAAAATCCGTACCCACTACCGAGAATCTATGATCTGTTTGATCAACTTCAAGGAGCTCGATTCTTTTCTAAGATCGATTTACGCTCATGATATCATCAATTGAAAGTACAGGAAGAGGACATTCCTAAAACTGCTTTCAGAACAAGGTATGGTCATTATGAATTTACAGTCATGCCATTTGGTTTAACCAATGCCCCAGCCGCATTTATGGACATGATGAACAGATGTAAACCATATCTGGATAAATTCATAATTTTCTTATAGATGATATTCTAATTTACTCTAAGAGTAAAGAGGAACATGCAGCGCATCTGCATGCACTCCTTACATTGCTGAGAAAAGAAAAACTTTATGCTAAATTCTCAAAATGTGAATTTTGGTTACAAGAAGTACAATTTCTTGGACATTTAGTTAATCATGAAGGAATTCATGTGGATCCCACAAAAATCGAGGCAATTTCTAAATGGAAAGTCCCTGAATCACCACCGGAGGTGAGAAGTTTTCTAGGACTAGCAGGTTATTATAGATGGTTTATCCGAGATATTTCAAGAATAGCTATTCCTTTAACTAAACTGACATGTGAATCAGTTAAGTTTGAATGGGGACCAAAATAGGAATAAGCTTTTAGAATTCTTAAGCAAAGATTAACCAACGCACCCATACTCGCGTTACCAGAAGGAACTGAAGACTTTGTAGTCTATTGTGACGCTTCTAAGTTAGGTTATGGATGTGTGTTGATGCAACGTCAAAAGGTTATAGCCTATGCCTCAAGACAACTTAAAAATCACGAAGAGAATTATACAACCCATGATCTAGAGTTAGGAGCCATAATTTTTGCCCTTAAAATTTGGAGACACTACCTGTATGGTAGCAAGTTTACTAGTTACACCGACCATAAGAGTTTAAGATATGTTTTCGGACAAAAGGAGTTAAATATGAGACAGAGATGCTGGATGGAAATTCTTAGTGATTATGATTGCAATATCCAGTATCATGCAGGAAAGGCTAATGTGGTAGCTGATGCTTTAAGTCGAAAGTATCATGAAAAGCCAAGACGAGTACATTCTCTCAAATTAAATCTGCAGATAGATTTAAATGGGTAAATTAGAGAAGTACAGGAATCAGTAATCAAGGACGATACTGAAAAATTAAAAGGAATGATTAAGGAATTAGAACAAGGGACAGATGGAATTTGGAGATTCCATAAGAAAAGAATCTGGATACCCGAACAAGGAAACCTATGCCACCAATTTTTAGAAGAAGCCCATAAATCTAAGTATACGACACATCCTGGTAGTGATAAGATGTATCAAGACTTAAGAAAGAATTTCTGGTGGATAGGAATGAAAAAGGATATAGCAACCTATGTTGCTAAGTGTCTAACCTGTTCACAGGTTAAAGTTGAGCATCATAAACCCTCAGGTTTATTGTAGCAACTAGAAATGCCTATATGGAAGTGAGAATTGATAACAATGGACTTTGTTACTAAATTACCCAAGACACGAAAAGGTAATGATACAATCTGGGTGATTATAGAGAGATTAACCAAGTCTGCTCATTTCTTACCAATGAAAGAAACTTTCAGTATGGAACAGTTAGCCAAGTTATATGTAAATGAAATAGTTTCGTTACATGGTATTCCTTTATCTATTGTTTCTGATAGAGATAGCTGTTTTACTTCTCATTTTTGGACAAGTTTCCAAAAAGCAATGGGAATCAAGTTAAATCTAAGCACCGCTTATCATCCTCAAACGGATGGACAAAGCGAAAGGATAATTCAAACAATGGAAGATATGCTTAGAGCTTGTGTAATTGATTTCGAAGGAAATTGGGACAATCATTTACCATTAATAGAATTTTCCTACAATAACAATTATCATACCAGTATCAATGCTGCACCATTTGAAGCACTTTATGGATGGAAGTGCCGAACTCCAGCCTGTTGGGCAGAAATCGGAGAAAAGCAACTGTCTGGACCAGAGATAGTACAAGAAACAACAGACAATATTATTCAAGTCAAGGAAAGACTAAAAGCTGCACGCGATCATCAAAAGAGTTATGCTGATAACAGGCGAAAACCATTGTAATTTCAAGTAGAAGATAAAATGTTATTAAAAGTTTCTCCATGGAAAGGAGTGGTAAGATTTATTAAGAGGGGAAAGCTAAGCCCCATGTATGTCGGACATTTTGAGATTATTAGAAGAATAGGACCAGTAGCTTACCAGCTACAACTGCCAGATGAAATGGCAGGGATACATGATGTATTTCATGTATGTAATCTCAAGAAATGCTTAGCAGATGAATCATTAGTGGTACCTCTTAAGGACATAGAGGTAAATGAGAAACTTAAGTTTGTAGATAGACCCATACAGATCGAAGACAGAAAGATCAAGAATCTCAAACACAAGAGATTAGTTCTAGTCAAAGTACAATGGGATTCCAAGAGAGGACCAGAGTACACTTGGGAGCTTGAATCAGAGATGCAGAGGAAATATCCACACCTGTTCCAGTAGACCTCGAGGACGAGATCTACAAGGTGGGGAGGATATAACAACTCTTCTAAAACCCTTAAACATGTCCTATATGTCCTAAAATACACCCCATATACGAAAACCAGACCTAAAATACCCTTATATTTGCAAAAATCAAATAAAACAAATAATAACGGTCTCTCGCGGGGCGCGACACCCTTAGGTGTGTCCGTCGCCGGCCGCGAGCAAGTGACACCAGGCCGGATCTCTGTGTGCCACGTGCCCAGTACGCGTCGAACCTACACTGTTGATTCATCAAGGCTAGAGCCTACCCTACGTCGCTCGCGGGCCGCGAAGGCCGAAGCAAACTGGGTCGCGGGCCGCGACCCGCTGTCTGATCAGCACTATAAATAGGAGCCTTCGGCTCAGTTCACAAATTGTTCAAAAATCTTTCTTTTTCTCTAAATCTCCAAAGCTAAAATACTCGGGTATTATACCCCTAAAAAGTGAAGATCTGCCTCGTTGTAAGTATTATAACCCTCGGTTACGTATTAGTTACTCTGCCCGATTGATCTAGAGCTCCGTAACGCATGTCAAGGCTCTACCTGACTCAATCGTTGGAGTTCTGTCTCGGGGGGGGGGGGGGGGGTTACTAACACATGTGCATTGTTTATTTTAAATAGATTATAACCAGGAAGTCACCAGCAAGCAGTAGTAGTATCTAAAATAGCAATGTGAGTACATTCACTTTTTTGTAAACTGTTTTTACAAAACCTCAATTATTTTAAAGTACATTTAACAGTGATTGAGTCTATGTATTCTACAATTACTGTCGGTATGTTGGGTTTTGTATACATTACTTGTTACTACACTGTGAGTAGTAGCAGGACCACAAGTCAGGATTGACAGTACCGTGGGTGGTAATTGGGTAAATAAAAAATATTGTAATCGCTCTCAATACTGTAAAGATATAAAATCCTGTTTTGATTAAACTGGAATGCACTCGCCAGTATTTCTTGCTGATAAAACTTTTTAAACGCGTTTCAGCTAATAAAATGTGAAAGCCAAATAGAAGCCAGCTGGAGAGCACTGAAGGCTTGGAAAAGTGGCTATAAAAGTTACCTAAACAAGAAAGAAGTTTTATTTCAATAAATTGGGATTTATCCCTATAAACATATTTGTAATGGAAACTTGTGTTTTTCCCATGTATTTATTATTTATAAAAGTGTGGTTTTTTACTATGATAAACTATTTCCTAACTACGGTCCTTTCTTGCTGATAAAACTTTTTAAACGCGTTTCAGCTAATAAAATGTGAAAGCCAAATAGAAGCCAGCTGGAGAGCACTGAAGGCTTGGAAAAGTGGCTATAAAAGTTACCTAAACAAGAAAGAAGTTTTATTTCAATAAATTGGGATTTATCCCTATAAACATATTTGTAATGGAAACTTGTGTTTTTCCCATGTATTTATTATTTATAAAAGTGTGGTTTTTTACTATGATAAACTATTTCCTAACTACGGTCCTGATGTATTTTTCGCTGCCAAATTAATAAACACCGATACCACTGATACTGTCCTCGCGGCCGCCCGCTCCCGGGGTAGGGGTCGGGGGGTTGCGACTCTCTCTGGTTCACCCCATCTTCACATAAACGAAAAATGTGTTGCTTGACTGAAACTCAGAGACTAGCCACCACCATTGTCGTTTGCATCAGATAAAACCCTAAGACCAGTCACCACCATCGTAGCTTAGGTCTTGAAACAGAGAGATGAAGGTGGTTCTTCTCCACCTAGGCTCGTCAGAAAGGCGGTGCCGACAGGTTTTCCGGAACCCTAATCCAGCCTTCACCCCTTCACATTACGAAATATTATGTTCAAGGAAATATTATGCTCATCTCTGTTTGATTCAGTGATATTGAAATGTCAATCTAACATTTAATTTTCCAACACAAACATGAAGAGCAAGCAACTATAAATAGACCAAAAACACATGCCATATTATACTCATTGTATACTACAAAAATCATTGTAGGTTTAACATCTAAAACACAAGTCATCAAAATCAAACCAGAGTTCACGACTAAACTCTATAACCTCCCTTTTCAATATCTGCCGCAAAATAAACAAGCTTGTTGTATAGATACAAAAGTAAGTTAAAAGGTTGTTGGACATTATTTGTTCACCCTTTCCCTCATTCTCATTCTAGTAGTGGCTAGGAGAGAGAGAGAGAGAGCGCATTTAGAGAGAGAGAGAGAGTGTGTGTGTGTATTAGAGAGAGAAACAATTAGCCAATTTATTTGTAAAATAAAGTTATATTTAGTTTTTTTATTTGTTAATTATTTTTTAAATAAATAGGTAAAAAGACTAAAATATCCTTTTGTAATCTGATCTAACAAAGAAAATTAACTAGGTTAGGCCCAAAGGACATAACGTGTAAGATTTTCAAACATTAAGTACAAAACTCATCAATTTTAAAGACAAAGGACACCGCTAGAAATCTGATATAAAGATAAAGGATAAAAATCATCCTAAGTTGAATTATTAATGATAGATAAAAGCATCCTAAGTTGTTTTGATTAAAAAACAAGTGCAATGAAAATAAACCGGATGATAAAACATAGTTGGAACAAAAATCATGGTTGTTACATCATACACATAACAGAAATTCAGAAAACTACCATCAATGACAGACTTTTTGTTGCGAACATCAACGTGGAAATACAAAGCACGACCAGTAGAGAGAGCACGGTCAAGAGGCACGTCGTAGTCGTGATCATCGGGATCAAGTTGAAGAGACTAAGTTGAATCGACAAGTCAAACGATCCAAAGCCCTAGCTTCAACAACCTCACAACAAGAGATCTGCCAACGAAGCTTCTGCCTCCGAGAACGATGCAGGTTTTCGATTGATCATCGACCGTCGCCATTTCCTCTTTTCACTTTCTCTCTTTCGATCACAAAGAATAAGTTAGAGAGAGAGAAAATGCTTACATGTGAATTGTTTGGATTAAATGGATGAAATTTGTTTTGATTTGTTCGGCTAGGGTTTGTGAATAAACAGGGGGAGGAGGAGGATTTACAGGTGCGTGTGATTGGAATTTGGCGCCCAAACACCAAATGGAATTCCTAATGTTGGTGGGCTCACAAGAGTGTTTTTTTAACGTCCAACAAAGTCTGGTCACCCGCATACACTAATCGGAAAAAAGCCACCCATGCCTGCGATTGCAGATAACGTTGATGATCTGGCCCATCATGTCACTGTTTTCAGAGGAAACCCACCGGCCGAAGATCCACAGTAGTAAAACCTCTGGCTTGTGTATGACATTTTGTCATCAAGACGACCTCTCCTAAAAAAGTTATTGGATTACTATCTCAACCCCTGACCCTACCCCGAGAGCGGGAGCCACGAGCCAGTTAAGTGGTATCAGTGTTTATTAATTTGGCAGCGGAAATGAGACATCAGGAACGTAGTTAGAAAATAAGTTTCAGAGTTTCAAAACACCAAACTTTTATATTAAACAAATGGGACAAAACCCATATTTCATTTATAATATCTTTATAGGGATAAACCCTAGTTGCTGAAAACATAAACTTTTTATTTAGGTAACTTTATAGCCACTTTCTTTAAGCCTTCAGTGCTCCATAGCTAGCTTTTATTATCTTCACATCAAGTTACCTGAAACGCATTTTAAAAAAGATTTTATCAGCATGAAATATTGGAGAGTACATTCTATTTTATGAAATGACACATTCTTATATTTTATAGCATCAAGAGTTTTTATATTTGTTTATATCTACCAATTTCTCAACACAGTATTGCTACTGGGGCACCATTGTCCCCCGTGCTTGCGGTCATGCTAATATTGGCTAACCATTTGTCCAATATTAATGAGTGTCAAGTAATGTATACAAAACCCCACATACTGATGATAATTGTAGAATCAGGGTTTTGTAAAACATTTGAAATAATGGCTCACAAACTGTGAGAAAAGAGAATGACTTACATTGTAAACTTATGTTTTTCTACGGCCTTCCTGGTGATATTTCCTGATTATTTTCTTGAGTTTCTATAAAAAACATACAATGCACGCGTGTTAGTAAAATAACCCAAATCACTTTAGCCATATATCACGAGACAGAACCCCAACGTACTTAGTCAGGCAGAGCCTTGACATGCGTTGCTGGGTCCTAGATCAATCGGGTAGGGTAACGAATTAGTGATCGAGGGTTAAAATACTTACAACAGGGCAGAGCTTCGTGTTTTAAGGGGTATTTGGCTATAATTTTCGTAGTATAGAAGTTGAGAGAGAGAGAGAGAGACATGAACAAATTGCAACTGCTGCTGAACTGCTCTATTTATACGATTTCCGGGGGTCTCTCGCGCCTCGCGATCCGCCTATGGGGGTCCTCTCGCACCCTGCGAGGTACGGCTAGGGTTGCCGGGTGGCCCATAGGGTTGCCACATAGCACAAAGGAGTGTTCGGCACACAAAGGTCCGTCGCGCCCCGCAACCGGCCCCCTTAATCCTGTCGCGACCCGCGAGCAACATAAAATCATTATTTTATTTGATTTTTAATAAAAATAATGTTATACGGGTTTAGTTACGTGTATACGAGGTATTTTAGGGTGTTTTCGAGGGTTGTTATATCCTCCCCACATTGTTTTAAATCTCGTCCTTGAGATTCACTGGAATAGGTGTGGATACTTTCTTTACATTTCTGACTCAAGCTCCCATGTGTATTTTGACTCTCTTTTTGAATTCCATTTTACTTTGGCCAAAACTAATCTCTTATGCTTGAGATTCTTGATCTTCTTTCCCGCAATTTGAATGGGTTTCTCTACAAAGTTAACCTTTTCATTTACCTTTATGTCTTGAAGAGGTATTGTCAGTGATTCATCTGTTAATCATTTCTTGAGATTACATACATGAAATACACTATGTATTCCCGCCATCTCTTCTGGTAAGTGTAGCTGATATGCTACTGGTCCTATTCTTTTGATAATTCCAAAAGGTCCAACAAACCTTTAATTAAAATTTTGAATAAAGAATAAAAGGAAAAAAAAAACAAAAAGCATGCAAAGTATAACTTAAAAAAGATTTGGGAAGGAGGTAGGCAGAGAAAAAAAAACAAAAAAACAAAAACATGCAAAAGATGACTAAAAAACGTTTAAGAAAGGGTTAAGCGGAATCTAACCAGCGGCCCCTCCCTGTTTACACAAATAATGAGACCTAGTGGAATTCCATCGCGTTGTGGTGTGAATTCGGTCTATAACCAAAATGTCCAAAGCCCATCTTCATGTTTAGGTTGACTTTTGGTTGACCAAACCCCAGCTTCATGTTTAGAAAACCTTAAACAAAATGTCCTAACCACAATGAGATAACAGACAAACTTAACTCAAGTTGACCCATCAAACTGCCCCATCTACTATCCAGAAACAAAAGTTTTCATGGGTTATTGAACCGATTAGAAAATAACTTTTACAACATATGAGTCGACTCCTACCTGGTCAGCAGATTACAGCGCTTGTAGGGTAGCGAGGTAAAAACCTTATAACCGTTATCATGAACAACAACGTAAGGTAGCGAGGTAAAAACCTTATAACCATTATCATGAACAACAACAATAAAAAAGGTTTATAACAGAAGTACACGTCATCACTAGATAACAATAAGTTGAAGAAGTATTACTCAAATCTCTGTACTTTACAGCAACAACATTGTTACACTGCAGCCCTCCAAGATTTCCCTTCTCCATTACAACACCTCAACTAACTTCATTAATAGCTAATCCCTGAAAGACAAATAAATGCATACTGAATGAAACAGGATCTCAACCTAAACTGATAGTTTTAACAGTATTACGAAACACAAGGTCTCAGCTCTTTGATACAGATACTAATTGCAGGTCAAATTGGATTAACAAAACTATATTCAAGCCATATGAATTTGATTAGCAAAACATTCTAAACAAAAAAATTGTACGAAAATATAATTTTTTAGTACACTCTCTCTCTATATATATAAAACCATGCTTAGAAACGACCTATCTGATATGAATGCAATCAGAGTATTATTCCTTAGATTAAGAAAATATTAATTTGCCTTCTTCATATATGTACAATCATAATTCAAGTGATTTGTGACTTCTACATATTCACAAAGTTCACCATTTATTCTCATCATATACATAAAAAAAAGGAATAATTAGTAAGCATGTTCTTGCTAACAACCAGATATTGAGATCAAATATAAAACTGTTTTTTGGAAGAAAAAAAATGCAAAACAAATAAGTTAATTTAAAATCATTAAAGAGAGACAGACCTTCATATTAACTTCAGGATCAATGTATGTCGATACAGGGGATGTGGGAGATGAGGGGCCAGTGACTGCCACTTTTACTCCATCTTTCTTTCAGTATTGGGCAACAATCTATTACTAAACTCAAAAGTGAAGGCAATATCATTTCTGGTAGATCCATCATGTTTGGGCAATAGAAAAAAGAGAGATGTTGGAGGGAGGTGTGGGGTTGGGGATGGGACAATTCCTTCAGACTAGGGCAAACATCAAAAGAGAGAGCTTGGAGGGAGGTGAGGTGTTGGAGATGGGATACTTTTTTCACATTAAGGCAGTTCCAAAACTCCAGACGTCGGAGGGAAGTGAGGTGTTGGAATCCCATTGAAACTGAGTCCAATTTCTCAAATTTTCTTATGTGAAGAGAAGTAAGAGATGAAGGAAGAAGAAGAGAAAGCTGACTACAACTACTCACTCCATCGTCACCACCACCGTATAAGGATAGTTCCACTAGTGAAGTTGGAAATTTCTGTGGGCCCCACTCTTGGATGGGCTTCTTCAACTCCCCTATTGCAAGGGAACACAAATTAGGAGGCCAAATCCCACGAGGAAACGAAGCATCCATACTCCCACATTTTACTATTACCAGTTTCTTCAATGAGGTTAAATTGGGCAACTCATTATCTGGAAATGACTCCAGATTTTCACAATCTTCTATATACAATGTGGTGAGGTGAACCAAGTACTTCAGTTCAATGATTGATTTCAGATTTTTACAATCAGTTATACTCAATTTGGTGAGGTGAACCAAGTACTTCAGTTCAATGATTGATTGATTTGGCCAATCACTTATCTCTACACATTTAAGCATCTTTTGTCCTCCCCACTCCCTTTCCAATAGTTTTTTACAGCCATCAATCTTAAGTGACTTGAGTTTTTCACTTCCTGTTGGTAGGGAGATATCAGTAATTGAATTACACCAGTGGACCCACATCACTTCAATGTTATATGGACACCTGCAACGCTTGATCCTCTCACAAAAATATATATACAACCACTTAAGAGATGCTAGAAGGCTGCCCCTACAATTATCCCCCTCTTCTTTCTCTCCTAAACTCACCAAATTACCACAACCGGACACTCTCAAGAGATTTAAATTCACAAGAACCTTACTCGCAGCTGCTTCTGATTCCCACAAGTATGTTATTTCATTGCATTTTGCTATGGATATTTTTTCAACACTCCCAAGATACTTTATAACCCCTCTCCACACCACATCATTAAGCCCTGAAATATCTTTTATTTCCAACTCAGTGATTGCTAAAGCTATTTCAACCAGCCTTCTCAGCACACAACTATCACATCCATGTAACTCTAGAACATTCAATGAAGGTAGTGCTTCAACTGACACTTCAGCCAAATTAGGACAATCAAGTAGCTTAAGAACATTCAATGAAGGTAGCTCTTCAAGTGTGACTTCAACCAAATTTGGACAATCTTCTATATGAAGCTTTTGTAGGAGTGGAAACACTACCCCGCTATTGGTTGACCATTTCTCCCACCCTCCCATATTTTTTAAATGTAGAATTTCAAGTGAAAGAAATGCACCATCAGTACCAAGTAACTCCGAACCCACAACTTTCACCCCATCCAGACCTTCAATAAATAACTCCTTAAGTGACTGTAGCTGCCCAAGAGGCGGTAGAGATGTACATTTTTTACAGTAGCGAATTGAAACATGTTGAAGTCGTTGAAACAAGGGATCCCCAACCCATTCTGGAAACTCTAAACCACCATATGACACAATGTTGAGTTGTTTTAGATAATCATTATTAGGCTTCAGCTCATTAAGGACTTCCTTTTCAAGCATTTCGTTTGCCGAGGCTTCACTCCATACAACCTCTAACTCATTAAGCCTCTTTTGTGAGAAGTTCGCATACCGTGCATCTATTGCATTATGCACTTTGTCCAAGCCCACAATGGAAATTTTCCCACATAGATTCTTTAAGTCCTTAAGTTTGGTTATTTCAAAACCACTTCCACCTCTGATAATGAACTTGGAGAGAGTTTGTAGGCTTTTCAACTCACCAATCCCCAAAGGCAACCGATCCAAACCTAGGGTATCCCTGATGTCAAGATGCTGCAAATTTTTAAGCTTTAAGAAGTTGTTGGGCAACTTAGCCAAACTATGACAACCAAATAATATCAGCGTCTCTAAATTATAGAGATTGCTAACATTTTCGGGTAATTGTGTGATTTCAGTTACAGATAGATTAAGATATCTCAAGTGACTCAAAGTACCAACGGACTCGGGTACCTCACTTATTCCAGAACCACTCAAGCATAGAACCCTTAACAATGGTAACCCAGGAAGTAAGTCAACCAAAATCTTATTTGATAAGTAGAAACAACGTTGCCCTACAACCCCAGCAGACACTGCCATGAAAGTTCTCAAACTCTTAGCTCTTTTAAATGCTTCAAACTTCTTGTAAGCTACATATTCCTCACAAACAAATGACATATGGCGGTAGTTTTCCAAAGCTTCTTCCGTATTAATATTCTCCAACCTCAAGAAAAGCTCGCCAGCAACAGATTTCGCCAAGTCATTCATAAGGTCATGCATCACAAACAATGATTCGTTATTAGGTGCATGTTGAAAAAATGACCTTGACAATAACTCATCAAAGTATTCATGACCCAAACATTCTTTATTAGAATCGCTTGGAGTTGACTGCTGCAAAAACCCTTCTGCCATCCATAATCGAACTACGTCCTCCTTGTCAAACAAGCAGTCCTTGGGGAACAAGGAACAATAAGCAAACAGCTGCTTCAAATGTGCAGAAAGATCATGGTAGCTAAGTATAAGAGCTGGGACGATTTCACCTTCAACGGATAACCTCCATATCTCACTATCTAATACTTTCTTCCAATACCCTTCTTCATCTATTCTTGTGCTCAAAAATCTTCCAACTGCTTTCAAAGCTAAAGGTAATCCATCACATTTTTTCACAATACCTACACCATGTGGTTTGAGTGACAAATGTGAATCAAAATTAGATACACCCAATGCGTGTAGAGCAAGTAAAGAAAGAGCATCGTCATGTGACAAGGTTCGCAACCGGCCTAGATTACCATAACCCAACTTTTTAAGCAACTGATCCTTCCGTGTTGTCATGATGATTTTACTTCCAGGAGCACATGCATAAAATGGGCCAACCAGTGTATCCCAGTCCTGACAACTTTCACTCCATACATCATCTAATACCAATAATAATCTCTTCTCCCTTAGGTGATCTCTAAGAGCTTCTTGAAGCAGGTTTAAATCTTTAAATTCCGTGGTTTCCCCTGTCACAGATTGAAAGATAACTTTGCTAATACCAAAGCTATCAAACTCATCCGAAACACAAACCCATGCCTTGAGTTTGAAGTGTTCCGTGACTTCTGGTTCGTCATACACAAGTCTAGCTAGGGTAGTTTTTCCCACCCCACCCATACCAACTATGGGAACAATGCTAAAGTTTTGACCACACGGTTCATCCCGCAGCAACTTGTGCACCAGTGCCTCTTTCTCTACTCGCCGACCAAAAACACTAGATTCATGGACCATAGAGGTTTGTAATCTTCTATTTACATTTGTTGACCTAGTTTCCTCTTTGACAACTAAGCCAAGAGCATCTTTCTCCTCTAGTAACTCTTGTAACTTGGTGGTAATAACATCTATCTTGTCCTTCATGGTCCTACTATATGATGAATGCTTTGAGAAAGGATTTGGGAACAACTTTCTTACCTTGCTGGTGTGGGTTTCTGATTGGTCTGTCCATTCACGATGGATAGCATCAGTTGCTAACTCGTCGAGTACATCTTCTACATCGTAAGCTAAATGTCGGAGATCATTGAGCCATCGTTTCACAAACTGATTGGTTGTCTCCTTCTGAGAAGCATCAGCGAGCAGACTTTGGATTTGGAGTGATGACCTCTTCAGTTTCTCTATATTATAATCGGTTTCAAAGTATGGAGCAAGAGTTTCCCAAGCTAGAGAGGCCAGCTTGTCAAAGACCACAGACAGGAAAGAAGACGCCACGATTTCAGCCATTGATTTTGGTGAGATTGTTGATGAAAGTGGTGATGTTGTGAAGAGTTGGTTATGGTTTTTCCGGTGATTCTATTATTTTGTTAAGGGTTTTTACTTTCTATTAGTCTTGGTCAATCATGGAAATCAGTATCAACCAATAAGAACAAGGGACGAGTAGATAGGCTTATCTCCTTCGTGTCGACGTCAATGATAGGAGGCATTGACAAAGATATAAAGTGCATGTTTGGGGTTCCTTGTTTTGAAGAAAAAAGTCCTTTTACATGCCCAAAAGTCCTTTTCCAAAGGCAAAAGTCATGTTTTCCTTTTTTAGCCCAAAAGTCCTTTCCTCTTTTAGCCCAAAAGTCCTTTTCCAAAGGCAAAAGTCATGTTTTCCTGACTTTTTGTTTCCAAAAGGACTTTTTCAAAAGTTGAAAATAAGTTAAGCCAAACATGCCCAAAATGACCATATTTAATAAAATAAAAAGAGTTAAATGCCATTTTAGTCCATGGTTAGGCCATTTTTTCAGTTTAGTTCAAACTTTTTATTTTTCGCTTGTGTTTCAAAAAGTTTTCACCGTTGCCATTTTACTCCACTGTGTTAACTTCATCCGTTATTTCTGTTAATAAGAACAGCAATTTGGTCATTTTATATATAATTCTGTTAACTAAAAGGGCAATTCGGCCATATAAAATTACCGAATTGTCATTCTCGTTGACAGAAATAATGGATGAAGTTAACTCAGTGGATTAAAATGGCAATGGTGAAACCTTTTTGGACTCACAGGCGAAAAATGAAACATTTGGACTAAACTAACAAAATGGCCCAAACCACATGGACTAAAATGAAATTTAACTCAAATAAAAAAGATGTTTTAATAATTTGATAGCATTATTATGATTTATTATAGGCCAACCAGGTCTCTCTACTTATGGCCTAGCGGTAGGAGGCTTGGGTTTTCCAAATAAGACTCAAGTTCAATTCCCACTTGTGTCATATGGGGTGGACATAGGCAATGAAAGATTTGAACAAGGCCTTGTGTGAGGTTGTTAGTTCGATTTCCGAGGCAAACCGGGTTTTTTCATCCCACCGCGTGTGACGTCAGAGAGTTCTGCTCTTGTGGTGACACAACAATTGTCAAGTGGCAGACAGCGGTATGGTTTCCCGGGGAAAAACGCCCAAAAAAACCAAACTTTGAAGCCAGAATGGGGCCGGTTAAGACATAGTCTGGTCAGAGTGGAACAGTACGTAACTTAAAAAAAATTATAGGACAACCAGAAAAATAAGACCGAAGTTGCCGATTTCATATTCGTGCGAATGTCAAGAGTCTACTTTTTTGTTTATTTTGTTGCAATACTAGGTTAATACCCGCGTAATACGCGGGCTTCAACCAAAACCATATTATTTACTTTGAAATGAAATGTTGTGTATAAATACATACATTGGAAGAAAAAAATAGAAAACTATTCAAATGCTGGAAAATTTTTACATGTCGCTAAAGCCATGAAAACAATAAAAAATGATAAAAAAGAAAAAATAATCTACACACAAGTACAATAACATATGTTTGATGGTTATAGGAATTAATACGGCTTTTAGCACAAGCGCCTTAGGCGCCTCATTGATGAATCTCTCTCCATTGATGATCTTAAGAAATACTTCCACTTTATCAACGATTTGGCTTTGTGTCACACCCCGAATAATCAGAGTTGGCGTGACTGGACCGGTGTCTTCATTGCACAGCGGAAGCAAATAAGCTAAGACTTCTAGAAAAATGAACGCCGCTAAGTGCTCGAATTCCCATGGGTTCTCCTATTCCAACCGTTCCATAGTTTTGAAAATGCAACCTGAGAAAGAACATGCGAAAAAGTCAACATATAGTTGAGCGAGTTCATAGTTTGTTTTGAAAAGATTTAAAATAAATCTTTTTGATAACCGGTTTAAAAGTCGTTGAGAAAATATAGAAAAATCATTTTCTCGGCATGATATATGAAAAACGTGAGTCTAGCCCACGAGAGAGAATGGGCCGAGCCTAAAAGAGTCTTTGTAAGCAGGACCAACTCATCCTCTTACTTGTACATAAGTTGAAAACGTTACCAAAGTTTGTAAATCCATGTAGTATGAGTTTGCGTCAAATGAATATTAAAAACATATGAAAGTTATAGTGTTGTAAGTTGGTATGTAAAGCGTCTATGAACATGTTGATCATTAATGTTTCGCGAGGACATTAATATATGCAACGACATAGGAGGTACTCAACCCGCGTAGGCAATTTAAGTGTCGAACTCTCGACAGTGGACACAACAGCACTCTAGTGGTCACTCCTGGACCGTGAGTGGGGCTCGCCCGTACCCATTAGATCTAACCTTTGTTCCTTGGTCCTCAAAAGGATTAATGACACCTCAGTTACAGCCAATGCTCACATGATCTAAGAGTTCATTCCATAACTTAATCATACCTAAGTTTGACATGTATTTCCCCCCGAAAGTTGTAAACCGAAACGTTGAAAGACAAGGGGGACATGATCTCACTGAGTTGTCTCGTTTTTCGTACGCAGGCCAACCCAGTCTCGTTGTTGTAACTAGGACATTCTCGTCTCTTGTCATGAAAATCACGCACGTTTTGCAAAACTGGTATGTTTGTATAAATTGTTCGTAAACCATTCGAGTTTCCTTGAAATCCCTTCGCAACATGGTTGAGAAATATGAGTTTTCGTTCATCGAAAAGTTATTTACTTTTGCAAAAACTTGCATGTCTTTCCACCCCCGAAAGCATTTATAAAAATGTAAAACAGTAAAAAGTGAGGTTTATGAACTCACCTGATTAACAAAGCATAAGCTCCAAGTAACAACTAATTGACAAGCAAAGTCCGTGAACATGTGACTCGACCTACTTGTGCCCTAAAGCATGCAAGGACACTTTAAAGTCTATACGATGTTTTATAGCATACACACTAGCATGTATCAAATCACTCACTAGTTAGGTGTCATCCATGTTATCCATAAAAATGTATTTTTGAAACATAACAAACCGTTGGTGACACGTTTACGTTTCTAAAAATATATCTATAAAATAAACATATATTATTAACACCACACATTAATTGCATTCATACAGCTGGACATAAATGAAGGATTCACATATCCTTATTCTCATTCATTTGTATGCAATTTATTATGTTTACATTTGTATGTAATTTATTGTATTTCCATGTAATTTATTTGTGTATATATTGTGATTGGTTATCAATGAAATAATTATCCTTGACAAATACAAAAATCAATTCCTTTCAATACCTTTATATGGTATCAGAGCTTTACTTGCTCCTTTGAGTAAATCGATCCATATCTCACCCAGCATCAAATCAACACTCATCGCTGCATCATCGTCATCAGCTTCTTCACCGGCAGACTCATCACAGTCCCACCGTCGCCTCCACCTGTGGCGGAACCCTAGCTGCCGTCTCAAACCAAACACCACCGTTGGCAATCGTCGCCTCCACCGCAGCTCCAAATCGCTGCAAATCGGAAGACAACAATCATCACACCAACTTTGTTTTTTTTCTTGTAAACAAACGGTGGAAGACAACCATCATCACACCAACTTTGCTTTTTCTTGTAAACAACCAAACACCAACTTTGCTTTTCAAACGTGTCTTCTCCTTTTGATTCCCTATTACTTTAGTATTGTTTTCAAAAAGCAAGTGGAAAGCAATTATTATTATTATTTTTCGAAGACACCCGAGTGGGACAGAAGGCATTGATGTGCGGTAAAGTGTTATATATATTAGGTGTATATTTTAAGCCCCTTTAACACTTATTTTAGCCAAGTTTTAAATTTATAAAACACGATATTTTACTAACACTAAACACACATATGGGCAAGTGCACCCATCGTGAGCGTAGTATAGTGTTGGCAAGATACCGAGGTCGTCCAAGGACACAAGAGCTTTTAGTACCGGTTTATCCTCAACGTCTAATCAAAATAAAAAGTTTAGAAAAATGTTTTTAAACTAAGAAAAATAAAACTAACTAAATGCTGAAAATAAAATAAAATGAAAACAGATAGACAAGATGAATCACTTGGTTCCGACTCGTATCTAGTATAACCTTTGATTATTTCCGCACTTTTGCACATAATTAAGAGATTATCTTAGTTATTGTAGTAGGCCCCTCTTTTGAAGGTGACGTTACCCTCACCCCAGTAGTTTGAGTCAGCAAGGATACAATCCTAAAAGGGTGGATTATTGGAAGATAATTAATTAAGTTATTAATGCAATATTATGGTAGGCCCCGCTTTTGGCGGTGACGTTACCCTCGGCTAAGTAGTCTGAGTCAGCAGGGATACAGTCCTAAATAGCCGGGTTATAGTATTAATAGTAGTTAACTTATGAGGGGATCAAATAGTTTGGACCCCCGCCATCCAATACCGTGAAGCATTGAAGGAGGTCCTACTAAATTTGACCCAGGTCCATTGCAGGACCTCTAAACGCTGAACAACGGCAAGACCTTTACCAAACCGTTCCCTTAACCCCCGACCAGGTAGCCAACATACCTCCATATAGACCGTGGAGATATGAATGGTGAAAATATTTTATTTTATATAGACAGTAAAATAATGCCAAGACACCACGGACAAACGATAAGGAAAGATCACCTTCAACATAAGTAACTAGTTATTAAAGTCATTAATACAAAACCAAATAAAAAGCGCAAAAGATTAGAAATAAAAAGTATTACACTAGACACTTTGTCTTCACCAAGTGATGTAAGAGACTTAGGCAAACATGGCCTTGATTGTCAAGAATTCTTACGATCAATCTTGGATCCCGAGACGATTCACACACTCTATGATGGACAATGGATAATGGTGGTGGATGATGGTGTTATGGTTGTGGTGGGTGGTGGGTGAAGTGTGAGAGAGGTGGTGTGCCAAGGGATGAGTTGAAATGAAACCAAGCACTCCTATTTATAGGCTGAACAGAAGGCTGGGCACAGCCCCGTGTCCGCTGGACACGGCCCCGTGCCTGTCTGACATTCTCTCTCTTCATTAATTGTAATTCGCAATTACAATTAATGCGCATGCTGTACTTTCGCCACGCCCCCGTGTTCGCTGGGCACGGCCCGTGGTGGGCAATAGAAGCTTCTATAGGTTTGTCTTTTCTGCTGCTTCTTGGGCACGGCCCCGTGCTGGCTGAGCACGGGGCGTGTTCAGTCTTCTGTCTTCTCTATTTTGCTTGGGAAGATGCCGTTGAGGGGTCGGGCAGTCCACTTATGTTCCTTTTCTTGTATTTATGTTAGATTTAGCTGTCTTTTTGCTTCTTTTGTGAATTTGAGCTCATTTAATCCTGAAAATACAAAAGGAAGACAAAAACACTCTTTTTCCAACATTAGTACTTAAAAAGAGTTAGTTTTATGCCTCATTTGATGTAATTTATATGTTGCATTTTACACACATCAGCATACAAGAGGCCAGTTGTTCTTTGGTAAATATATATATATATATATATATATGGTTAGCTCCAAAAGAAGAAGACAAGTTCCCATACAACGTTTAAAGATGAACCACAATCAGAATTTCGGATCTTCAATCTCCTATGGTGGTAACTGTACATCTCCCAACTCTTATTATTGCAACTTTTGTAAATTTTTAGGTCATGCAACTAAAGAGTGCAGAAATCTTCTAAAATTCCTTCGTGACAATCAGATACGAATTGGAGGTTACTCACCCTCGAGCTCTGTCTCCTTAACTGCTAATGTTACCCAATGTTATTCGGGTCCCTCATCCTGGATGTTTGACAGTGGTGCCTCGCACCACGTCACTTCTGATCGTGCCTCGCTCTACACCATCTCTGAGTATGGTGGACCGGATCAGATTGTCCTTGGTAATGGTAACACCCTATCCATCACTCATACTGGTCATTCTCACATTCACACACCTAATGGTTCAATTTCTTTAAAAGATGTTTTGTGTGTTCCCAAATTCAAAAGAAAACTCATTTCTGTTGCTAAATTATGCAAAACCAATCGTGTCTCTGTTGAGTTCTTTCCCACACATTTCTTTGTCAAAGATCTTATCACGGGGGCGCGACTAATGCGAGGGGAAAATTATCTAGATGTGTACTATGCCAACCCTACATCCATGCCTCAAATCAACTCTGTCGTTATGTCTTCGGCTCTTGATTGGCATCACAAGCTTGGGCATCCTTCAATTCGTACCTTCAAATCAATAGCCAAATGTTTAGGTCTTAACTTTAATCTTCAAAATTTTCATTGTAATTCATGTTCTATCAACAAAAGTCACAAAGTTCCATTTGGCATAAACTCCTTTACAACCAACAAACCACTACAACTACTTTACTCCGATGTTTGGGGCCCAGTCCGAACATCCATTGATGGTTTCAAATATTACATCATTTTCGTTGATTATCACACAAAATACATTTGGCTATATCCGATCAAACAAAAATCTGATGTCTCCACACTCTTTCCCATATTCAAACAATTGGTGGAAAAGTACTTTCAAACTCCTCTCGTATCTCTCTTCACAGACAACGGTGGTGAATACGTTGGACTCACTTCCTACCTTCAATCTCAAGGTATCTCTCATTTTACCACACCCCCACATACACCGGAACAAAATGGTGTTGCCGAGCGGCGTCACCGTCACATTGTCGAAACCGGTCTTGCATTACTCCATTATTCTAGTCTACCTCTCTCCTTTTGGACCCATGCTGTAACACCTCGAAAATTTACGTCCAATAATGTATTGACACGTGTCATGGGCTTTGAATATGTGAAAACATACTTTAGAGGGACTAAAGTTGACAAACAGTGAAACTATGTGAAAATAAGGGTCCAAAGTGTCAACAATTGATAAATAGGCTCTACAATAACCCTACATGGTGTTTATAACCTTAAACGGATAAATCATGGATCATACGAAGCGAGAAATGAAAGAAAGTGGGGAATTACAAACTACAGGGACTAAATGTGTCAACATGTTGAAAGTATACCTCTGAGTGACCTTTTGGCAAACCCGAAGCTTTGTAATGATAAAATATACTCACTAGAATATGTGATAAAAATTTCATCGAGTTTCGTTATCGTATGAGAAAGTTATGATCAAAACCGTACACGAAGGGTTAAATACGTTAACGTTGATTTCGTGACTTTTCGGGTAAGCACAAAGTTGTTCGAGGACTCTACCATGTTTGTAAATATCCCAAGGCCCTTAAAAATAAGAATTTAGGGTCTAATGAGCAAGATAAATAGCCAAAAACACGTTACAAAGGTCAGGGACTGAATTGTAATTTGCTGAAACTTGTTAAGCTGGTAAACCCCTTGTACGCGGCCCGCGAGGGACATGTCGCGGCCCGCCTACCAGCTGCCAGCGACAGATGCAGCGACCAGCTGCCAGTTATGTCGGTTTTGCGAGTTGTTAACAGCTGTTGTCGACTCCAGAGCCTCACCAATGAACTTACATGCAACTAGGGGCACTTGTCTTCATCCCACAACACTCCTAGACCTCTGTGGCATCATCAAATCAGATCAAAATGGTCATAAAAGGGTCTTGAAGCTCACTACTTTGAACACTTGCAATTCACAAGAACATTTCTAGAGCTTCCTGGACGACAAGGCAACTTCCTAGTGATCTCTAAGCTTTGTTAGAACTCTTGTAAGTATTTATAACCTTCTCAAATCCGTTCTAGCTTAGTATATTAACCGAAAGTCAATCCATCGTAAATTAAGTTTGACTTCGTGATTAAACGAAAATGGCTCAGTCATTTCTCAAATTGAAAGTACCTACAAGTTGGTATTTATGTGGGTAACAAACCCTCAAAAGGGTATTTTCAGATTCCCACTCTAAGTATGTTAATTGTCGAGTCAAAGCTTTTCTTAAAAAGTCAACAGAATGTGTTTTTGCAAAATTAAGCATAATTAGCAATGTAGGCTACATGCAACCTGTTTGATCATCAAAATAACTTTGTAATTAATGTAAGAACATGTTTCATCATGATCAACTCGACAATTTTCAGTTTAAACCCGAATCGGAACCGAAAGTCACATAAATTGACTTTTTCTTTGACTATCAGTTCTGATCCGTACATGCATGTTTGAGATCTGCATTAGAGATTATTTTGGACCATTTTTCATATAAGTTTAACTCTCTGAGATTTTACAACTTGGTTCAATGCTTATCCGGTTCATATGCATGTTTCCGATTAATGCTTAAAAGTTGACTATTATGCCCTTTTTACTATAAAACGTGATTTTTGAAAAAGTGAAAGAGTAGAAACATTTTTTACTGAATTATAAACTTGCATCTAAAATTTGATATCAGTTTGAGGTCCAGATTAAGAGTTATGCTCAATATCGTAATTTGAAAGCTTTTTGTTACTTAAACGGCGTAATTAGCATATAACCTATTTAAACTCACTTTTTGATACCAAACTTTTTACCCACTGATGTTATATAATATTTTGGGATTTTTAAAGATTTTTATTTAATTTTTGGCTGATCATAGCATAGGTCTCTAAGTTTAATTCGGTAAATACCGATTTTGCCCTTTTAAGCCATAAAATGAGTTTTATAAATCTTTTTGACCCCAAACCTTTTTCTACTGATTTTATTTGATAAATAAAATATTTTGAGCATTCTGGAAATATAAAAATATCAGCTTTCTTTTAAAAACCCGGAAACGGCTCTAAATCGCCTTTTTAAGCGTTTTTAACGCATAGTAAGTACTATAACCATATTAAACAAATAAGGTTGATACCTACTGATGTTCTTAGCATATTTTTATAAAATAACAGTAAGTACAAGTTTATAAACTCAGGTTTCCAATTTTGACATTTTTAGCCCTTGTGAAATTACCAAAATACCCCTAAGGTGCATAGCTTGGTTTTAAATGATAAGTTTCACATATGGGTCATGCCCTTATGAGGCCTAATTTGTGTTTAAATCCGTTTTGGGCATAATAGAAAATAACTTACTGATATTATGACATATTTAGAGCATATTATCTCAGGGAAATTGCATATGACTCTTACGGTTACCCGTAACGCTCTTTTCGCATTCGGTTTATGTAACTAGTTTGCATAAATTGACCGAGACGGGTCAAACATTATCATTTTTGTCTCAAAATCCAGAATGTATTTAGTATACCCATATTATACAAGTATTCAAACTTGTTGGGTCTAAATCACATTCTATCCGGTCTTCGCTTAATCGTGCGTTTGAACCGTATCGTCCTTTAAACTAGCCGGTCTAAGCTTAAGCTTAAATAAAGACCCGTTAGAAATCTAATAGGTTATTATAAACCTTCGTTCCAGATTAGGAGCACCGGTAAAATCTACTTGCATTTTGCTTGTTGAGAATTATACTTTATTCAGGTAAATACTTTTAACTTATTTTCCCTATACAGGCTTGGGTTACGGTATATAGAATACCGCTTGATCGAGCATCAAATCTTACATCTTTGAATGGTTAATTGAATAATTTGATCGGCTCGTTTAAACAGTCTTGTTCACTTAAAGCCTTTGGGGGGTTAATGACCATGTCCCGGATATCCTCGGCATCATCTTACGAGATGCCCACGACCTGAGCACGGGGTGTAGGCGTACACCTGTCAGTGTATAACTCTAATGTGGAGGGTCTATTGATCTTTAACCCGGACAAGATCCGGGCTACTGAACGCACAAGTAACATGTAATTCGTTCACAAGATTATTATATTAAATAATTATCCCAAGTTATAAAATGTTTTGTGCCACGTGCATTTAAATCAATTTTCAACCATTTTCAAAATGAGTCAGTTAAATTGTATTTACCAGTGTAAACTGACGTATTTTCCCAAAAGGTTAAGTGCAGGTACTACACGTAATAGGCTGGCTGTCTTCTAGAGCGTCCACAATAAGTCTCGCAAGCTTGGACGACAATAAACTGTTGAACAATATCTTATTTTTGTTTTGATCCGCCTGTGGATCCGTTTCGACTATCAGTGATATTTAATATTACACTTTATTAAAGTTGAAATGAATCTATCTTTGCTTCCGCTGTGCATTTATATATTGTGTTGTTTGTCTATGATGATACCAACTACGTCACGATACTCCCCACCGGGCCCACCAGTGACACGTGGAAAATAGGGGTGTGACAGGTTGGTATCAGAGCCAACTCTGAGTGAATTAAACACTAGTCTTTTGTGTTTAATCTCAGTTACACAATTGCATAATCCTCGATTCTCGAGTCTAGACAAAGAACTTAGGAAATTTCCAAATTTTTGTTTAAATTTTTCTAACTTTGTCTTATATATATTTTTGTTGTATCACTTGTTGTTTTGATAGGATCACCAGAATGCCACCACGTATGAGAGGTAGAGGCCGAGGACAAGGAGCACATGTAGCTCCAAACGACCACGAGGCCGGGCCGTCACACCGGCGAACACCTTCGGATCCTCACAACACTGATGCTCAAGACCTTTTGAGGTCTTTTACCGAACCTGCTAGGCGCTCAGTCTCACTGAGTACCTCTCCATCGATCCCACACTCCTTTGGGCCTTATTCGGAGAATGAGCCCCACAACTCACAACAGTCCTACATTCCCTTAATAGGACACAATTCACCTTTTAACCAACCATCATCTGTCTTTCAGGGTCAGTTCAACCCTGATGACTACTTAGCAGCAACAGTAGGTTTTAACCCACTTGGACCAGAAGACCACTTTTCTGGTGGCAACCCGATGGACATTGATGAGGATACTGATCCTGCTATGCCACCCTCCGGGACACCGAATCACCCCCATCGAGATTTCAGATGGGTCACCGTTTATGGGATCACCTTACAATGGTCCCGATAGCTTTGAGGAGAACTTCAAGCAGCACGACTGGGTGTTTACCCCCAGTTATCATAACTCTCCTTTGCATCAGCCCCATCACTCTCCTCTTCACCAGTCTTACTATAACTCCCCTCTGCACCAGTCATACCATAACTCCCCCCTGCACCTGCCTCACCACTCTCCCCTACACCAGCCACAGCAGCAGCAGAATCCTTCTGAGGATTCTCGACTTGTCGCGGTCACTCCGCCGCCACCACCGCCTCAGCTTCAACCTCCCTCGCCTCCGAGGCGAAGGAGAACGACAGTGCGAATGTCCGCACGATGGGGAGTGCGTATCAGCACCCCTCCACTTTCGAGTGGCAGCCGGTACTCACCGGTCCACGAAGAACCAGAGATGGGTGAATCCTCACACCCCGTCTCTGAAGTAGCATCTGCGCCAGTCGCGCCACAGCCACCATTGGGATTTGGAGACCCAATCCCCGCTTACACTGGTGCTGCAGCATTCAACCCCTTCGAGCAGCAGATTCACACGGGGTACAACTTTACGGAGGACCCCTATTGGATAGCAGCAAACTCCAACACGTTCCATCAAGAAGGCCCCTACGGAGGTCCCTGGGCTACGGGACCCTCGACCTATGGGTACCCATCATATGGGTATCAGCAGACACAGCCTTCTCAACCTCCGTATTATCAACCGCTGCCTCCTCAACCTCAGCATTACCAACAACCACCTCAGGCACCGGCGATGTCACCGCCCCAGATGCAAGAAATCCTTCATGAGATACAAGAGGTGCGTCAAGAGATGCGGCATGAGTTGCAGCATGATCGGAGGCGTAATCGGGGGATGTTTAAGAAGATGGTGGATCTTATCAAGGGTAAAAGCAAGAAGGGTCATTGAATCCTTTGTTTGTTTGGTTATCTTAGGGTGGTACTCATGTCCCTGCGTGGACATATATTTATTTCAGTACTCTACCCCTGCGTGGGTATTTCTTTCTGTTCTGCCCCTGCGTGGGCATATCTTTTTATTTGACCCCTGCGTGGGTTTGTTTGTTTTGTTATTTGGCCCCTGCGTGGGCATGGTGTTTATGTAAAAGACCCGTTTTGGGCAAATCCGTACTGATTTAATTTTTATTTATTTGAATGGTTAACTTAAGATTTTCATTTTTAAATTATGTGCATAAACATAGTGTATGAATAAATGAAAAATAACATTTATTATTTTGATGTACCATTTTAATAAAATAATAAGGATCTTAAAAAAAGGTAAAACCTAGCTGTTATGTTGTCATAAATCTAGCCAATATGGTGGAACCTGTTTAAAAAGATTCAAATCTCTGTTAACATCTGTAAACATGTTAACATTCTTGGCTAGTGTGATCTGTAAAATCACACACGCCACCCTTTTAATAAATTATCCAAGATTATATTTTTATAAATATATTTGGTTGTGACATAATGCCTACGGGTGTAATTAATGTCATATAAAACAAAAAGGCAGCTGTAGTTTATAAACTCCCTGCCAAGAAAATGATTTATTTGTCTTTTTATACAAGCTTTAATCCTATAAGATCTAAATTTGTAATTTAGAAATTTGTCTACGTGACTAGGCTTATTATGCCAATATTATATTTCATTCTAAAAAGATTACTAGTAAAAATCCTGAATGAAATTATTAAATTAACTAATATGGCTTTTATTTACCATGGTTAATAAATCGTCAAGAACGATAATACTGTTTAGATTTCTAAATAGACCTTGTCCTTATTTTTATGTAGCAATTTAGAATACATGGCTAAGTCTGAAGAATTAAACAGTCGTCCAGCAGAAAACCCTGATAATACAAAAATATTAGTAACGGGTGCGGAGTTGAAAGCATTAGTGAATGATGCTGTTATCGAAGCGCTAAATAGACAGTATAGTGAATCGAGCGGGACCCGGAGTAGGACCCGATCTGCACCTCGTTCCAAACCGAAAGTCCACTCGGAGGCTCATAGCAAGCCGCCCTCTAAGAAAGTTGGACCTAAGAAAGATGAGCTCAATAGGGATGATGAGGATCATCACTCCTCTAACCAAAACAATGTCCCGATAAAGAAGATCAAGCAGAAACAGGAACCGCATAGTAAGTCCTGTACGTATAAATACTTCGTCTCGTGTAAACCCAGAGACTTTACTGGGGAGAAGGGAGCGGTCGATTGCATGACCTGGTTGGACGAAATGGATACAGTAGTAGATATCAGCGGGTGTGCTGATCGGGATGTAGTGAAATACGTATCCCAATCGTTCAAAGGAGACGCACTGGCATGGTGGAAATCTCTCTTACAAACTGCTGGAAAGATCCCACTTTACAGTATGTCATGGGATCAGTTTGTTGCTCTTATTAAAGAGAATTTTTGCCCACAACATGAAGTTGAAAGGATCGAGTCAGACTTCTTATCTCTGGTGATGAAAAATTTAGACTGCCAGGCATACCTCACCACTTTCAATACTCTATCTCGGTTGGTCCCGTACTTGGTAACCCCAGAACCGAAAAGGATTGCCTGTTTCATCGGGGGTTTAGCCCCTGAAATTAAAGCAAGTGTTAAGGCATCGAGGCCTACAACTTTCAGATCAGTAGCTGATCTATCTCTATCTCTCACCATGGACGTAGTCAGGTTGAGAGCACTCAAGAACTCAGAAGAGAATAAGAGAAAGCGTGAGGACGATACCTCACGAAGATCAGAAAAGAGACACCGAGGAAATAACGACCACAGGAAAGGGTCGGGATCTAAGAGAGATGGGCAACAATCGGGGGATAAGCCCAAATGTAAAACTTGTAAGAAGAACCACTTTGGGAAGTGTCGTTTGGAGTCGAGATCACAGTCTCACGTGAGATCTTGTGGGATTTGCAAATCCACGGATCATAAGACTTTGGAGTGTAAGAAGTTGAAGGATGCAACATGTTATGGTTGCAACGAAAAAGGGCACATTAAGTCTAATTGCCCAAAGAACGCCAGGAAAACCGATGATGGAAAGAAGACCAATGCGAGGGTCTTCAAGATGGACGCTAAGGAAGCTGTTCAAGATGACAACGTTATTACAGGTACTTTTCTTGTAAATGATGTTTTTGCTAGAGTATTGTTTGATTCTGGAGCAGATAAGTCTTTTGTTGATGATAAGTTCTGTAAGTTATTAAACCTACCTGTTAGAACCTTAAGCGTAAAATACGAGGTGGAATTAGCTGATGGAACCATAGAAACAGCCTCAACTGTTTTAGATGGATGTGTTATATCCATTAGGAATCATTCTTTTCCTCTATCCTTACTTCCCTTTAAGCTAGCCGGCTTTGATGTAGTTATAGGCATGGATTGGTTATCGCATAACCAAGCCCAGATTGTGTGCAACAGGAAGCAAGTGATAGTCAAAACTCCGTCTGGGGAGTCACTTACCATTCAAGGGGATACTCAGCATGGATTGCCTGAGCAAGTGTCCATGCTCAAGGCATCCAGATGTCTGCCGAAGGGTTGTGTCATTTATATGGCACAAGTTACTATTGATGAGCCAAAGCCCAAGATTGAAGACATCCCTGTCATTGCGGAATATCCCGAAGTTTTTCCTGAAGAACTACCTGGTTTACCACCAGATAGGCAAGTGGAATTCCGAATTGACATCATCCCGGGTGCAGCACCAGTAGCGAGAGCACCTTATAGGTTAGCACCAACGGAGATGAAGGAGTTAAGGACGCAATTAGATGATCTGTTAGCCAAAGGTTTTATTAGACCTAGTTCGTCCCCTTGGGGAGCGCCGATCTTGTTTGTCAAGAAGAAGGATGGATCGATGCATCTGTGCATCGATTACCGTGAGCTTAATAAGGTCACTATTAAGAATAGGTATCCTTTACCCAGGATCGACGATCTGTTCGATCAGTTACAAGGAGCAAGCTAATTTTCTAAGATCGACTTGAGGTCAGGCTATCATCAGTTAAAGGTCAAAGATGAAGATGTGCACAAGACAGCGTTTAGGACTCGTTATGGACATTACGAGTTCCTAGTGATGCCTTTCGGGCTCACTAACGCACCAACCACATTCATGGATCTCATGAATCGCGTCTGCAAGCCTTATCTAGATAAATTTATCATCGTCTTTATTGATGACATTCTCATCTATTCGAAGAGCCAAGCTGACCACGAGAAACACCTTCGTTGTATTCTAAAACTTCTACATCAAGAGAAACTCTACGCCAAATTTTCGAAGTGCGAATTTTGGCTTCGAGAAGTCCAATTCCTTGGACATGTGGTAAGTGAGCGTGGTATCCAAGTGGATCCCGCTAAAGTAGAAGCAGTTATGAATTGGCAATAGCCAAAGACGCCTACTGAAATTCGTAGCTTCCTGGGTTTAGTAGGATATTATAGGCGTTTTATCAAAAAATTTTCAAGGATTGTTGCGCCCCTAACTTCGTTGACGCGTAAGAAGGTTAAGTTTGACTGGGGCCCTAAGCAGCAGGAATCCTTTGACATCCTGAAGAAAAAGTTGAGCAATGCACCAGTATTAACATTGCCCGATGGTATAGAAGAATTCGTGGTGTACTGTGATGCATCACACACTTGTATGGGCTGTGTACTTATGCAGAAAGGCAAGGTTATTGCCTACGCTTCTCGACAGCTAAAGGTGCACAAAAAGAACTACACCACCCACGACTTGGAGCTGGGTGCCGTTGTATTTGCATTAAAACTTTGGAGACATTACTTATATGGAACTAAGTGTGTAATCTATTCAGATCACAAGAGCCTTCAACATTTGTTCAATCAGAAGGACTTGAACATGCGACAAAGACGATGGATGGAAACTCTAAATGATTATGATTGTGAGATAAAATACCATCCAGGCAAAGCAAATGTAGTTGCTGACGCTTTAAGCAGAAAAGAAAGAGTGAAGCCAATAAGAATCAATGCCAAGCGCATCGAAATCAGGAATAGTTTGAACGAAAGGGTGTTAGCTGCACAGAAGGAAGCTGTGTTGGAAGCTAACAATCCTGAAGAAAAGCTAGGAGTAACTGAGGAGCAGTTATCCTATGACAAAGATGGAATGCTTAGATTGAATGGACGAATATGGGTTCCAGTTTATGGAGGACTTCGGGATGTTATCCTCCAGGAAGCCCACAGTTCCAAATATTCAGTTCATCCTGGAGCTGATAAGATGTACCAGGATCTAAAGGCCAACTACTGGTGGATTGGTTTGAAAAAGTCTGTAGCTGCTTATGTAGCTAAATGTTTGACTTGTGCGCAAGTCAAAGCTGAGCATCAGAAGCCCTCAGGTTTGTTACAACAACCTGAAATTCCCACATGGAAGTGGGAGATGGTGACGATGGATTTCATCACCAAATTGCCAAAGACAAGAAAGGGAAAGGATACTATATGGGTCATAGTAGATAGACTGGCGAAGTCAGCACATTTTCTACCCATCAAGGAGACTTATAGCTCCGATATGTTAGCCCAGTTATACGTTGATAAGATTGTAGCTTTGCATGGAATACCTGTGTCTATTATCTCTGATAGAGATACTAGATACACGTCACATTTTTGGAAAAGTTTACAACAATCGTTGGGCACTCGTTTAAATTTTAGTACGGCTTATCATCCTCAGACTGACGGTCAGAGTGAGCGTACTATTCAAACATTGGAAGATATGCTACGTGCATGTGCGATCGATTTGGGTGGTAGTTGGGATAAGAACCTACCATTAATTGAATTCTCCTACAACAATAGCTACCACACTAGCATAAAAGTTGCGCCTTTTGAGGCCTTATACGGTAGAAAGTGTAGATCGCCCATTTGTTGGGCGGAAGTTGGAGATGTCCAACTATCAGGACCAGAGATAGTTTTTGAGACAACGGACAAGATTGTCCAGATTCACGATCGTTTGAAAGCTGCCAGGGATAGGCAGAAAAGTTATGCGGATCCAAAGCGTAAAGCTTTTCACTTTGAAGTAGGTGATAAAGTGTTGCTTAAGGTGTCACCCTGGAAGGGGGTAATGCGATTTGGTAAGAAAGGCAAGCTAAGCCCGAGATACATAGGACCTTTCGAGGTTATCGAACGTGTCGGGTCAGTTGCTTATAAGTTAAACTTGCCTGAAGAACTTAGCGCTATCCATAATGTGTTCCACATCTGTAATTTAAAGAAGTGTTTCGCTGATGAATCACTGGTTATACTGCATACGGATGTACATATAGATGAAAGCTTGAAATTTGTGGAAAAGCCATTATCGATTGAAGATCGACAGGTAAAGAAGCTTCGAAGGAAGCATGTACCTATTGTTAAGGTCAAATGGGATGCCCGTAGAGGTCCCGAATACACATGGGAGGTAGAATCCACGATGAAAGAAAAATACCCTCATTTGTTTCAGTAAATCTCGGGGTCGAGATTTCTTTTAAGGGGGTGAGGATGTAACACCTCGAAAATTTACGTCCAATAATGTATTGACACGTGTCATGGGCTTTGAATATGTGAAAACATACTTTAGAGGGACTAAAGTTGACAAACAGTGAAACTATGTGAAAATAAGGGTCCAAAGTGTCAACAATTGATAAATAGGCTCTACAATAACCCTACATGGTGTTTATAACCTTAAACGGATAAATCATACGAAGCGAGAAATGAAAGAAAGTGGGGAATTACAAACTACAGGGACTAAATGTGTCAACATGTTGAAAGTATACCTCTGAGTGACCTTTTGGCAAACCCAAAGCTTTGTAATGATAAAATATACTCACTAGAATATGTGATAAAAATTTCATCGAGTTTCGTTATCGTATGAGAAAGTTATGATCAAAACCGTACACGAAGGGTTAAATACGTTAACGTTGATTTCGTGACTTTTCGGGTAAGCACAAAGTTGTTCGAGGACTCTACCATGTTTGTAAATATCCCAAGGCCCTTAAAAATAAGAATTTAGGGTCTAATGAGCAAGATAAATAGCCAAAAACACGTTACAAAGGTCAGGGACTGAATTGTAATTTGCTGAAACTTGTTAAGCTGGTAAACCCCTTGTACGCGGCCCGCGAGGGACATGTCGCGGCCCGCCTACCAGCTGCCAGCGACAGATGCAGCGACCAGCTGCCAGTTATGTCGGTTTTGCGAGTTGTTAACAGCTGTTGTCGACTCCAGAGCCTCACCAATGAACTTACATGCAACTAGGGGCACTTGTCTTCATCCCACAACACTCCTAGACCTCTGTGGCATCATCAAATCAGATCAAAATGGTCATAAATGGGTCTTGAAGCTCACTACTTTGAACACTTTCAATTCACAAGAACATTTCTAGAGCTTCCTGGACGACAAGGCAACTTCCTAGTGATCTCTAAGCTTTGTTAGAACTCTTGTAAGTATTTATAACCTTCTCAAATCCGTTCTAGCTTAGTATATTAACCGAAAGTCAATCCATCGTAAATTAAGTTTGACTTCGTGATTAAACGAAAATGGCTCAGTGATTTCTCAAATTGAAAGTACCTACAAGTTGGTATTTATGTGGGTAACAAACCCTCAAAAGGGTATTTTCAGATTCCCACTCTAAGTATGTTAATTGTCGAGTCAAAGCTTTTCTTAAAAAGTCAACAGAATGTGTTTTTGCAAAATTAAGCATAATTAGCAATGTAGGCTACATGCAACCTGTTTGATCATCAAAATAACTTTGTAATTAATGTAAGAACATGTTTCATCATGATCAACTCGACAATTTTCAGTTTAAACCCGAATCGGAACCGAAAGTCACATAAATTGACTTTTTCTTTGACTATCAGTTCTGATCCGTACATGCATGTTTGAGATCTGCATTAGAGCTTATTTTGGACCATTTTTCATATAAGTTTAACTCTATGAGATTTTACAACTTGGTTCAATGCTTATCCGGTTCATATGCATGTTTCCGATTAATGCTTAAAAGTTGACTATTATGCCCTTTTTACTATAAAACGTGATTTTTGAAAAAGTGAAAGAGTAGAAACATTTTTTACTGAATTATAAACTTGTATCTAAAATTTGATATCAGTTTGAGGTCCAGATTAAGAGTTATGCTCAATATCGTAATTTGAAAGCTTTATGTTACTTAAACGGCGTAATTAGCATATAACCTATTTAAACTCACTTTTTGATACCAAACTTTTTACCCACTGATGTTATATAATATTTTGGGATTTTTAAAGATTTTTATTTAATTTTTGGCTGATCATAGCATAGGTCTCTAAGTTTAATTCGGTAAATACCGATTTTGCCCTTTTAAGCCATAAAATGAGTTTTATAAATCTTTTTGACCCCAAACCTTTTTCTACTGATTTTATTTGATAAATAAAATATTTTGAGCATTCTGGAAATATAAAAATATCAGCTTTCTTTTAAAAACCCGGAAACGGCTCTAAATCGCCTTTTTAAGCGTTTTTAACGCATAGTAATTTGATCGGCTCGTTTAAACAGTCTTGTTCACTTAAAGCCTTTGGGGGGTTAATGACCATGTCCCAGATATCCTCGGCATCATCTTACGAGATGGCCACGACCTGAGCACGGGGTGTAGGCGTACACCTGTCAGTGTATAACTCTAATGTGGAGGGTCTATTGATCTTTAACCCGGACAAGATCCGGGCTACTGAACGCACAAGTAACATGTAATTCGTTCACAAGATTATTATATTAAATAATTATCCCAAGTTATAAAATGTTTTGTGCCACGTGCATTTAAATCAATTTTCAACCATTTTCAAAATGAGTCAGTTAAATTGTATTTACCAGCGTAAACTGACGTATTTTCCCAAAAGGTTAAGTGCAGGTACTACACGTAATAGGCTGGCTGTCTTCTAGAGCGTCCACAATAAGTCTCGCAAGCTTGGACGGCAATAAACTGTTGAACAATATCTTATTTTTGTTTTGATCCGCCTGTGGATCCGTTTCGACTATCAGTGATATTTAATATTACACTTTATTAAAGTTGAAATGAATCTATCTTTGCTTCCGCTGTGCATTTATATATTGTGTTGTTTGTCGATGATGATACCAACTACGTCACGATACTCCCCACCGGGCCCACCGGTGACACGTGGAAAATAGGGGTGTGACAGGTTGGTATCAGAGCCAACTCTGAGTGAATTAAACACTAGTCTTTTGTGTTTAATCTCAGTTACACAATTGCACAATCCTCGATTCTCGAGTCTAGACAAAGAACTTAGGAAATTTCCAAATTTTTGTTTAAATTTTTCTAACTTTGTCTTATATATATTTTTGTTGTATCACTTGTTGTTTTGACAGGATCACCAGAATGCCACCACGTATGAGAGGTAGAGGCCGAGGACAAGGAGCACATGTAGCTCCAAACGACCACGAGGCCGGGCCGTCACACCGGCGAACACCTTCGGATCCTCACAACACTGATGCTCAAGACCTTTGGAGGTCTTTTACCGAACCTGCTAGGCGCTCAGTCTCACTGAGTACCTCTCCATCGATCCCACACTCCTTTGGGCCTTATTCGGAGAATGAGCCCCACAACTCACAACAGTCCTACATTCCCTTAATAGGACACAATTCACCTTTTAACCAACCATCATCTGTCTTTCAGGGTCAGTTCAACCCTGATGACTACTTAGCAGCAACAGTGGGTTTTAACCCACTTGGACCAGAAGACCACTTTTCTGGTGGCAACCCGATGGACATTGATGAGGATACTGATCCTGCTATGCCACCCTCCGGGACACCGAATCACCCCCATCGAGATTTCAGATGGGTCACCGTTTATGGGATCACCTTACAATGGTCCCGATAGCTTTGTGGAGAACTTCAAGCAGCACGACTGGGTGTTTACCCCCAGTTATCATAACTCTCCTTTGCACCAGCCCCATCACTCTCCTCTTCACCAGTCTTACCATAACTCCCCCTGCACCTGCCTCACCACTCTCCCCTATACCAGCCACAGCAGCAGCAGAATCCTTCTGAGGATTCTCGACTTGTCGCGGTCACTCCGCCGCCACCACCGCCTCAGCTTCAACCTCCCTCGCCTCCGAGGCGAAGGAGAACGACAGTGCGAATGTCCGCACGATGGGGAGTGCGTATCAGCACCCCTCCACTTTCGAGTGGTAGCCGGTACTCACCGGTCCACGAAGAACCAGAGATGGGTGAATCCTCACACCCCGTCTCTGAAGTAGCATCTGCGCCAGTCGCGCCACAGCCACCATTGGGATTTGGAGACCCAATCCCCGCTTACACTGGTGCTGCAGCATTCAACCCCTTCGAGCAGCAGATTCACACGGGGTACAACTTTACGGAGGACCCCTATTGGATAGCAGCAAACTCCAACACGTTCCATCAAGAAGGCCCCTACGGAGGTCCCTGGGCTACGGGACCCTCGACCTATGGGTACCCATCATATGGGTATCAGCAGACACAGCCTTCTCAACCTCCGTATTATCAACCGCTGCCTCCTCAACCTCAGCATTACCAACAACCACCTCAGGCACCGGCGATGTCACCGCCCCAGATGCAAGAAATCCTTCATGAGATACAAGAGGTGCGTCAAGAGATGCGGCATGAGTTGCAGCATGATCGGAGGCGTAATCGGGGGATGTTTAAGAAGATGGTGGATCTTATCAAGGGTAAAAGCAAGAAGGGTCATTGAATCCTTTGTTTGTTTGGTTATCTTAGGGTGGTACTCATGTCCCTGCGTGGACATATATTTATTTCAGTACTCTACCCCTGCGTGGGTATTTCTTTCTGTTCTGCCCCTGCGTGGGCATATCTTTTTATTTGACCCCTGCGTGGGTTTGTTTGTTTTGTTATTTGGCCCCTGCGTGGGCATGGTGTTTATGTAAAAGACCCGTTTTGGGCAAATCCGTACTGATTTAATTTTTATTTATTTGAATGGTTAACTTAAGATTTTCATTTTTAAATTATGTGCATAAACATAGTGTATGAATAAATGAAAAATAACATTTATTATTTTGATGTACCATTTTAATAAAATAATAAGGATCTTAAAAAAAGGTAAAACCTAGCTGTTATGTTGTCATAAATCTAGCCAATATGGTGGAACCTGTTTAAAAAGATTCAAATCTCTGTTAACATCTGTAAACATGTTAACATTCTTGGCTAGTGTGATCCGTAAAATCACACACGCCACCCTTTTAATAAATTATCCAAGATTATATTTTTATAAATATATTTGGTTGTGACATAATGCCTACGGGTGTAATTAATGTCATATAAAACAAAAAAGCAGCTGTAGTTTATAAACTCCCTGCCAAGAAAATGATTTATTTGTCTTTTTATACAAGCTTTAATCCTATAAGATCTAAATTTGTAATTTAGAAATTTGTCTACGTGACTAGGCTTATTATGCCAATATTATATTTCATTCTAAAAAGATTACTAGTAAAAATCCTGAATGAAATTATTAAATTAACTAATATGGCTTTTATTTACCATGGTTAATAAATCGTCAAGAACGATAATACTGTTTAGATTTCTAAATAGACCTTGTCCTTATTTTTATGTAGCAATTTAGACTACATGGCTAAGTCTGAAGAATTAAACAGTCGTCCAGCAGAAAACCCTGATAATACAAAAATATTAGTAACGGGTGCGGAGTTGAAAGCATTAGTGAATGATGCTGTTATCAAAGCGCTAAATAGACAGTATAGTGAATCGAGCGGGACCCGGAGTAGGACCCGATCTGCACCTCGTTCCAAACCGAAAGTCCACTCGGAGGCTCATAGCAAGCCGCCCTCTAAGAAAGTTGGACCTAAGAAAGATGAGCTCAATAGGGATGATGAGGATCATCACTCCTCTAACCAAAACAATGTCCCGATAAAGAAGATCAAGCAGAAACAGGAATCGCATAGTAAGTCCTGTACGTATAAATACTTCGTCTCGTGTAAACCCAGAGACTTTACTGGGGAGAAGGGAGCGGTCGATTGCATGACCTGGTTGGACGAAATGGATACAGTAGTAGATATCAGCGGGTGTGCTAATCGGGATGTAGTGAAATACGTATCCCAATCGTTCAAAGGAGACGCACTGGCGTGGTGGAAATCTCTCTTACAAACTACTGGAAAGATCCCACTTTACAGTATGTCATGGGATCAGTTTGTTGCTCTTATTAAAGAGAATTTTTGCCCACAACATGAAGTTGAAAGGATCGAGTCAGACTTCTTATCTCTGGTGATGAAAAATTTAGACTGCCAGGCATACCTCACCACTTTCAATACTCTATCTCGGTTGGTCCCGTACTTGGTAACCCCAGAACCGAAAAGGATTGCCCGTTTCATCGGGGGTTTAGCCCCTGAAATTAAAGCAAGTGTTAAGGCATCGAGGCCTACAACTTTCAGATCAGTAGCTGATCTATCTCTATCTCTCACCATGGACGTAGTCAGGTTGAGAGCACTCAGGAACTCAGAAGGGAATAAGAGAAAGCGTGAGGACGATACCTCACGAAGATCAGAAAAGAGACACCGCGGAAATAACGACCACAGGAAAGGGTCGGGATCTAAGAGAGATGGGCAACAATCGGGGGATAAGCCCAAATGTAAAACTTGTAAGAAGAACCACTTTGGGAAGTGTCGTTTGGAGTCGAGATCACACTCTCACGTGAGATCTTGTGGGATTTGCAAATCCACGGATCATAAGACTTTGGAGTGTAAGAAGTTGAAGGATGCAACATGTTATGATTGCAACGAAAAAGGGCACATTAAGTCTAATTGCCCAAAGAACGCCAGGAAAACCGATGATGGAAAGAAGACCAATGCGAGGGTCTTCAAGATGGACGCTAAGGAAGCTGTTCAAGATGACAACGTTATTACAGGTACCCCACCTACTAGCCCAGTCTCTTCTTCTCCTCCTCCTGCCTCCGCTTGCTCACACAGGCCTCGCAAACCAAACCCAAAATACTACAACTCAAACTTTGTTAACTCTACCACTCTTCATCCATTACCCGTATCTCTTGAACCATCCACCTATACTGAAGCCATGAAAGATCCGGATTGGCGACACGCAATGGATCTTGAGTATAACGCTCTAATCCAAAACAACACATGGGAGCTTGTTCCTCACCCCACCCAAACTCCCATTGGCTGCAAATGGGTGTTCCGAATTAAAAGAAAACCCGATGGCACTATCGACAAATACAAAGCACGTCTCGTTGCTAAAGGGTTTCACCAACAACACGGTAAAGACTACCATGAAACTTTCAGCCCCGTTACTAAACCCGTCACCATTCGCACTGTCCTCTCCATTGCTCTTTCCAAAGGATGGTCTTTACGCCAACTTGACGTAAACAATGCGTTTCTTCATGGCACCCTGCATGAAGATGTATTTATGATACAACCTCCCGGATTCACAAATTCGGAATTCCCACGTCATATCTGCAAACTCAAAAAATCTCTTTACGGCCTTAAGCAAGCACCGCGTGCTTGGTACATTGAACTAACCACCTTCCTCATTGGATTTGGTTTCAAAAAATGTCTTTTTGATGCATCCCTCTTTGTTTACAACTCAAATGGTATCACTTGCTACCTTCTTGTCTACGTAGACGACATCGTACTTACAGGGAATAACAATCCTTTCATGGATTCTTTTGTTCAAGCCCTAAGCAACAAATTCACTATCAAAGACTTAGGCCCTCTTCATCACTTCCTAGGAATTGAAGTCATCCCTACACCCCATGGTCTATTTCTTTCTCAACATCGCCATATTCGAGATGTTCTCACCACCTTCAAAATGGATGGTGCAAAAGAGGTTCTCACTCCTCTAAGCGTCTCTGATCCTCTTTCCTCTACTGATACCTCTCCTCTAGTTGATCCAACTCCCTACCGCAAACTTGTAGGTACCCTACAGTACCTTGCTTTCACTCGCCCCGACATCTCTTTCGCCATCAACAAACTATCTCAATTCATGCATTCACCTAAACAATCACACTGGCAAGCTCTCAAACGGGTACTCCGATATTTGAAAGGAACGGTATATCACGGGTTGTTTTTGAAACGAAATACCAATCTTACCTTACAAGCCTTCTCGGAATCGGACTGGGGCGGTATTCATGATGGGGGACGATCCACTACAGCATATATCCTATACCTTGGGTCAAACATCATCTCTTGGAAATCTTCAAAACAAAAAACGGTCTCTAGATCATCCACCGAAGCTGAGTACAAGGCTCTTGCCAGTGCGGCGGCTGAACTTTCATGGGTTAAAAACTTACTCGGTGAACTTGGTTTACCAACTGTAACCACTCCATCACTTTACTGTGACAACACCGGGGCCACCTATGTATGTGCCAATCCTGTTTACCACTCACGCATAAACACATCGCCCTGGACTATCACTTTTACGGGAACAAGTTAACTCCGGACAGCTTAAAGTTTTTCACGTCAGCTCCAAGGACCAACTTGCGGATGTTCTTACCAAACCACTTCCACGAGCACCTTTCTTGAATTTTCGGTCCAAGATTGGAGTCTCCAATGGATCCTCCATCTTGCGGGGGCGTATTAACACCACACACTAATTGCATTCATACAGCTGGACATAAATGAAGGATTCACATATCCTTATTCTCATTCATTTGTATGCAATTTATTGTGTTTACATTTGTATGTAATTTATTGTATTTCCATGTAATTTATTTGTGTATATATTGTGATTGGTTATCAATAAAATAATTATCCTTGACAAATACAAAAATCAATTCCTTTCAATACCTTTATATATATATCTATCATGGGTATAAACAAAAATTGTATGGTATTCCAACTTGGAACCTATTTCCGGATTGTATAAAAAAATAATTTATTCATACCCAAAAGTCGACACAATTATTTTGTGAAATAATTATATTGGTAAATATACTTTTAGTAAAATAATTCCATGAGATACATCGTATCTTTGTTTTGAAGACTGAAAGTGACTTCATCTCAATAGTTTATATACAAGCCTACTAGAGAAACAAAGATTATACTTCTATCGGGTTTTTGTTTAACCTGGTAACCTCTAGGTAAAAAAAATACATATACCCTTTTTTTTACATAGAAATTTCTATAAAATTTATATCCTCGTAACAAATGGAATAACCTTCATGTATGCGTAAAAGTATAAATATTTATATTTTTGCCTAAAACTTTCTACTGTGTATGCATACATAAAAAAAATCTACCCTCTTTAAGTGTAAACACCATTTGTTATATATATATATATACTAGGTTACAGCCCGCGCGTACACGCGGTTTAACAATCATTCCAATTTGCATCATAGTAGTATATCACAAGGCTTTTTCACAGATAATATTATAGTTGTACGTTTACTACATATTTAGGTACACAACTACACGCAACAAAACATAAACAAAAGAAATATATGTTTGATTATCCCTTTAGTTTAATCTAGGAGGAGGTTCAAGACTAAATGACGAATACTATCATATTCATACGAAAAACATGTTAAAATACTAACTTAACAATAATAGAGGACTCCAGTTTTGGATCATGAGAAAGTTAATCATCATTAATGAGTTTTAATGGGATTCCATACATTTATCGCAAAAATCAACATTTGTAAAAGAAATATAAATAAAGTTAATAATCATGTAAAAGAAGTATACTTTATAAACTGATTAAAAGTTGATCTATACAAATGGTTTCTCAGTTCGCTTTGGTTTAGTGAAACAACTACAATCCACAACAATGAACCAAATCCACAACAATGAACCAAACCGATGGTTTGAACTTTTCTTTAACTGAAAAGAAAACTTACAGTCCAGTAATTTACATTCAGGTTTAACCTTACACACCATAAAGCTGCACAACTTGTTAAATCTGGTGGGAAACAAGCGGTCTCAGGATTCCCAACAACCCTCCCAAAGCTAACAATAGAGAAATATAACTGAACACAAGAATATACGTGGAAACTCCAAAACCGGAGAAAAACCACGGGCCTCCAGAGAGAAAGATTCACTATGCGACAAATTTTTACAATCACATAGACTAATCTCTCAAGCTTCCCCCCGCCCAATTACAACCACACTCTCCAAAGTGTTTAACTAAAACTTTTCTACACTCTAAGACAAGAGAACTAGCAAAAAGAAAGAAAGAACCAAACACTTCAAGTGTATTTTTTGTTGGGGCACTTTGAAACCAAAGCCTTGGACTCCTTTTATAAGCTTGGAGTCCTCCCAAGCTTTCATCCTTGCACCGATGTGGGATGGGCACATTTTTCATATAGCCAAAAACCTAACAAATCTCCACCTTGGATATATGAAAAAAAAAACAACCACATCAAAGGAACACCGTCTTCAACCGACGATCATACTCCACCATAAAAGAGTATCTCTGTAACCATCCTGGTTTTCATACTTGCATTTGTTTAAATTACATTGTGACAAATACCATATTCGGAATGAAACTTAATTGAACACACTTGCCTTGTGTTTATACATACTTATACCAATACAAACACGTGAAACAATTGCAAATTTGTTGAGCTTTATACCATTAAACAAGGCTACACAAACTATAAGGGCTTATTATGACATTTTGTGAAACTACAAGTTAAGGGACCTATTTGTCATTCCTTGAAACTTTCTTTAACACTTTGATTTTAAAGTCCGAAGGTTAAAACCGTCCCTATTTGAAAGTACAAATTTCGAGGATTAAAAACATCATTTTTGGATTTTAAAAGTTAAAGGGTTAAAAGCGAAATTTTTGGAAACTATGAAAGTTTAGGGTCCTTTCTGTCATTTTTGAAACTTGTTTTGTAGAAGAAATAAATATATATATTTGATTTCAAAAGTCCAGGGTTCATTTAGTCATTCTCTGAAACTATACTTTAGGGACTAAAGTTATTTTTTTTTAAACTCATTTTAACTAAATAACCTAACCTGGTTAACTTTTGTATAAGGATTTCCTTCTTTAAAACTTAACCCAGTTAACTCATTTAACTGAACTGTACAGGGACCAATTTTGACATTTTTCGAAACTTCAGGGACCAAACCCGTATTTTTGTAACAAGTTTAGGGGCTGTTTTTGTAATTTCTGAAACTCGAGGGACTGTTTTTATATAAAATGAAACTTGAGGGGCCAAAGTGTAAATATCTCAAAATTTATCAAAAAAATTGGGGTTGAACCGTCGAAGGTGGGTTTCGAACTCGTGACCTCGCGGTTGTAACACGAACGACTTAACCAGTTTATCTTCCGTTTCGGAGCTGACATATCTTAATTCTTAATTCTTATATATACTTATTAGAATTATTAATTTTATTCAGAAATCAAAAAAGGGATTAAATCCCAAAGAAACGGTCACCAAGGGACTCGAACCCGCGTCCCTTCACTCAACATCAACGCGCACAACCAGCTGGGCTACCAGCTTGGTTGTGATATTTTATGGATAATTTTATATAAATATATGTTAGAAATTGAATGGGAAGTGTATTGAATATGTTGGAAAATGATCTATATCTCGAATACAATACAAGAAAGCATATATACATAGATATGTTAACTGCCAAGTCTGTTAACTGCCCAAACGGTTATTAGAGGTTTGTATATCTGTTTTATAACACTCCCCCTCAGATATACATAATATTCATTATACACTATTAACAACATTCTTCAGGATGATGTTAAATGATACTTCAGGATCTATATGATAAACTGATACTACAGGACCAGTTATGCTGCCTCGTTAAAAACCTTACTAAGAAAACCCAATGGGACAAAACTTAGTCAAGGAAAAGAGTACAGCGTGTATAATGCTCCCCCTCAATTTAACTAACGTCTTTTAATCTTCGAAGCCCGATCCTCTGCGATAAATACTCAAAACTGCTTCTAGGTAGTGATTTTGTGAAAATGTCAGCTAGGTTTTCACTTGACTTGATTTGACGAATATCAATTTCTCCTTCTTTTTGTAGGTCATACGTTGAGAAGAACTTTGGTGAGATGTGCTTTGTTCTGTCGCCTTTGATGTAGCCTTCTTTTATTTGAGCTATGCAAGCAACGTTGTCTTCATAGATAATCGTCGGGTCCTTCTTGATTTGTTCCAATCCGCATGCTTCTTGTATATGATTGATCATTGATCTCAACCACACGCATTCTCGACCAGCATCATACAATGCTATCAATTCGGCATGATTTGATGATGTTGCTGTAAGTGTTTGCTTAGTCGACTTCCAAGAAATTGCTGTGCTACCATATGTGAATACATAACCTGTCTGAGATTTTGCTTTGTGAGGATCTGATAGATATCCGGCATCAGCATACCCAACAAGCTGGGACTTTTGATCCTTTTGATAGAAAAGACCTAAGTCTTGTGTCTCGCAAATATACCGGAATATATGTTTTACACCATTCCAGTGTCTACGTGTTGGATTCGAACTGTATCTCGCTAGTACATGAACTGCAAATGCAATGTCAGGTCTTGTGTTATTTGCGAGGTACATAAGGGCACCGATCGCGCTTAAGTACGGTACTTCCGGACCAAGTACTTCTTCGCCTTTTTCTTGAGGGCGATAAGGATCCTTGTGTGGATCTAGCGGTCGGACAACCATAGGTATGCTAAACGGATGGGCTTTATCCATGTTGAAACGTACTAATATCTTCAGGATGTAGTTTGATTGATGGACAAATGTACCATTGCACAGATACTCAAATTGTAGTCCGATGCATAATTTTGTCATACCAAGATCTTTCATTTCAAATTCCTTCTTTAACAACTGAGCAGCTTTCTCTATCTCTTCAGGAGATCCAATGATGTTGATATCATCAACATAGACTGCTATTATAGTGAAATTTGAGAGTGATCTTTTAATAAAGACACATGGACTGATTACATCAGACTTGTATCCTTCTTTTTCGAGATATTCACTAAGTCGATTGTACCACATACGACCAGATTGTTTGAGACCATATAAAGATCTCTGGAGCTTTATAGAACACATATCTCAAGGTGTTGATTTTAATGCTTCAGGCAATTTTAATCCTTTAGGAATTTTCATGTAGATGTCATTTTCAAGTGTCCCGTATAAGTATGCGGTGACGACATCCATTAGTCTCATATGAAGTCCTTCAGAGATTGTGAGGCCGATTAGGAACCTAAGGGTTATCGCATCCACTACAGGGGAATACGTTTCCTCATAATCAACTCCAGGGATTTGGGAAAACCCTTGCGCTACAAGTCGAGCCTTATATCGTACAATCTCATTCTTTTCATTTCTCTTTATTGCAAACACCCATTTATAACCTACTGGTTTGACGTCTATGGGTGTTTGGACTACAGGTCCGAAAACATGTCGCTTTTCGAGCGAATTTAATTCGGCATTTATGGTTTCTTGCCATTTTGGCCAATCATTTCTGTGCATGCACTCTTCTAAAGTTTTAGGTACGTAATCATTTTCATTGATTACATCCGTTGCTATAGCATATGCGAATATATCATCAACACGTGTTTTATTCCGGTTCCACATTGTACTATCTTGTACATAATTAATAGAGATCTCATTTTCGTTCGGTACCGGTGTTTCTTCTGAAACTTCATTTTCCTCTGGAATTATAGTTGTCTCTTCCGGGACATTTACCTATACCGGGGTTTCATTTATAACCTTTTGTGAGTTTTCACCAACTGCGTTACTTTGCTCTTTTCGTTTCCGTGGGTTTTTGTCTTTGGAACCGATCGGCCTCCCACGCTTTCGTTGTATAGTAATCGCTTCTGGGATTACTTCAATTCGAGCAGGTGCATTTGATGCTGGTACATGTGACTTTGTCACTCTATTCGTGTCTGTGAATGCATCTGGTAATTCATTCGCTATTCTTTGCAAATGTATAATCTTTTGGACTTCATATTCACATTGACCACTTCGGGGGTCAAGATTTGATAGCGATGATGCATTCCACGTTATTTCTTATGTTACCAGTCTTTCTTTGTTCTTATCTCCCCCTAAGACTGGGAACATTGTTTCATCAAAATGACAGTCAGCATACCGTGCTGTAAACATGTCTCCTGTCATTGGTTCTAAATATTTAATAATGGATGGGGAGTTAAAACCAATATAGATACCCAGTCTTCTTTGGGGTCCCATTGTAGTACGTTGTGGTGGCGGTATTGGTACATATACCGCACAACCAAAAATTCTGAGGTGGGACAAACTTGGTTCTCGTCCGGAGACCAGTTGCAATGGGGAGTATTCGTGATCAGCAGTTGGTCTCAATCTAATCAGTGCAGCGGCATGCAAAATAGCATGTCCCTATGCAGAAGATGGTAGTTTACATCTCATTAAAAGTGGTCTAGCGATTATTTGTAATCGTTTAATCAAAGATTCAGCTAAACCGTTTTGTGTGTGAACATGAGGTACTGAATGTTCAACATTGATCCCGATTGACATACAATAGTCATTAAACGCTTGAGATGTGAACTCTCCCGCATTATCCATCCGAATGTTTTTAATTTGATTGTCGGGGAAATTGGCTCTCAATTGTATGATTTGAGCTAAAAGTCGGGCAAATGCCACATTTCGAGTAGCTAAAAGGCTCACATGTGACCACCTTGAGGATGCATCAATTAAGACCAAGAAATAGCGGAATGGTCCACACGGAGGGTGAATAGGCCCACAAATATCCCCTTGGATTCTTTCTAGAAATGATGGGGTTTCATGTTTCAATTTAGTTTGTGAGGGCTGAGTTATAAGTTTGCCCAGAGAGCATGCTGCACATGATAAGTCTTGTGGTAGCAAAACTTTTAAGTTTTTAAGAGGGTGCCCGGTTGCACTCTTGATTATTCATCTCATCATTATACTACCAGGGTGACCTAGACGGTCATGCCATATATTAAATGTGTCTTTATCTAATAGCTTTTGGTTACTCACCATGTATGATTCGATAGGATTGATATTAGTACAATATAATCCAGAGGATAAGGCTTCTAATTGTTCAACAATGGTTTCTTGGCCATTTTTGTTTGAAGTAATTTGAAGATATTCAATATTATTTTCAGATATTGTTTTTAGGTGGTAACCGTTTTTTCGAATATCTTTAAAGCTAAGTAAATTTCTTCTGGATTTACTAGAATATAATGCATTATCAATAGTTAATTGGGTACCCGAAGATAATATTATATGTGCTCTGCCGGAGCCTTCGATAAGGTTACTGACACCAGATATAGTACCAATCGGTGTCTCTGCCGGAGACAATTCAGAGAAAAATTTCATATCTTTGAGAATAGTGTTAGTACTACCGCAATCTACCAGACATTCATCACCAATAATAGCTCTGCTGGAGCTAGTATACATATTTCTTCAGGAAATAAAATAAATAAAGGTTAATGCAAAGAAGTAAAAATAAACATTGCAAGAGTTTCAAACCAAATCAAGTACAAAGGTCAAGTACAAAGGTCACATGCATAAAGTAAAGCATAAAAAGGTACACTAAATATGTTTAAACATCACGAACATTTTCAATAAAATCACATGCATCCAAATGAACGTCTGGTATCGTGGCTGGAGGTGCATCCTCAATCAGATTAGTTTCAGCATTCTTTCCTTTTTCTTTCATCATGCGCTAATATGCCTCAACGAGGTGTTTAGGGGTGCGACATGTGCGGGACCAATGATTCGACATCCCACATCTATAACAAATGTTGCTTTGGTTCCCGCTACTTTTCCCTTTTGAAGGTCGCCTCGTATTATGTCGACTCGATTCACCACCACAATTTTTAGTGTTCTGGGACTCTCGATGCCATGTGTAACCCCGTCCTCGACCACGACCACAACCTCTGCTGGGGCCGCGACCTCTACCTCTACCTCTACCTCGTCCGCTTTGAGAGTTGGCCACATTCGCTTCAGGGAATGGGCTTGCACCGGCGGGTCGCGATTGATGGTTTTGTAGTAGGAGCTTGTTGTTTTGCTCCGCGACCAGAAGACATGATATCAATTCAGAATATTTAGTAAATTTACATTCCCGGTATTGCTGCGACAGGAGCATATTTGAGGCATGGAACGTTGAGAAAGTTTTTTCAAGCATGTCTTCATCGGTTATTTTTTCACCACATAATTTTAACTCAGAGGTAATGCGGAACAAGGCAGAATTATATTCACTGACAGTCTTAAAATCCTGTAGTCGTAAATGAAGCCATTCATAGCGGGCTTTGGGGAGTAAGACCAACTTCTGGTGGTCAAAACCTTCTTTGATATTTGTCCATAGTTCAAGAGGGTCCTCCACAGTTAGATATTCCGCTTTAGATCTTCGTGAAGATGATGGCGGAGGAATATCATAGCTTTCGCTTTATCTTGAGGTGAAGTTTGATTACCATCAATAATAGTTTCCCCCAGATTATTTGCTGTCAAATGGATTTTAGCATCAAGAGTCCACGGGAGGTAGTTGTTACCCGAGATGTCAAGTGCGGTGAATTCAAGCTTTGATAAGTTCGACATATTATCTACAAAGGAAAGAATAAGGCATTTTAAAAACAAGCCTTTAAATGAAAATGTATACTGTATGAGAACTTCGAGTTCTCTCTTTTACTAGAACTGCAGGTTCTAAACTTTAAGTATGTTTTAACCAACAATATAATTGTTGGTTAAAAAAAATTATACCATTAATAATAAATTTGAATTCCATATTTAAATATATTAAATTAAAAATATGTAAGAAACCTTTTAAGTTTGAATATATTAAGAAAAATTATAATATATTAAAGTTTGAATAAATGAATTCTTTGTAAAGATCAGTACGTCATCTCAACACATATTTCAACAACAACCTAAAAATTGAATTTTCTTTTTCTCGATGGAATACAGTTGTCAAGCAAACAACTTTTAATAATAATAAATAAATAAAATTCTATAGAATGGGGCTTTAAAAACCCATGAGTCATTTATCCATTTCAACAAAAAATTAGCTTCTCTGTACATCTTCAATCTTATGAACGGATGAAACGACACGACGACAACATCCAGCGACGGTGAGAAACAACAGGCGAATAAAAGACCACCGGAGTACCGGCGACCCCATCATCTGGCTACAACTTCATGTCGTGGTGGAGGGTTTGAGCAGATCTAGATCTCGATCAGAAACGGTTCCAGAAATGAATGAAAGAGAGTAACCGCGGCAAAGAACCGCCATCTCCGGCGACGGTTAAGCAGCCGGAGTTTCGCCGGACTGGTCACGGTTGGCGGTTGAGGACAATAGCCGGAAAAAAGTTTTCGGGTAAGAGATTTTATGTACCATGGATTGAATCTTCTGTTTTGTTTGGTTGCTTGTGGCGGCAGTGACCGCCGGATTGTTTGAAAAAAAAACTGTTAGTTTCGATTTCGAGATGTTTGATTTCGTTTTTGGATAACAGGGCAGTCCTAATTTGTTCTAAAGTTCAAAAGGAAAACCTATGGCTTGTGATCCAAAGAATCAAATTAGAAGTCCAATTTGAAAATATTTGAACAAAAAAAAAATTTGCTGTTTGCATGCCATGGTAGAATTTTTTTTTTCTTATAATAAACTGGAAATTTCTGATTCATTTTGTGTTATTACATATAGTGTTATTTTCACTATATGTAAATTCAAAATTGCTGATTCATTTTGGATACACAAGGCTATACTGATAACATGGAAGTATTTTGAATATAGTGTGGAGATTTTGATGGCGTACCCGGATCGTGATGAACAAAAGTGCTGATTGAATCTGTCTGGTTGAAGATTTGCAGAAATCCCAGTTTGATTTGTTGGCCTGTAAATCTCAGCGGAGAGTCAAGTGCCTGATAACGTGTTAGAAATTGAATGGGAAGTGTATTGAATATGTTGGAAAATGATCTATATCTCGAATACAATACAAGAAAGCATATATACATAGATATGTTAACTGCCAAGTCTGTTAACTGCCCAAACGGTTATTAGAGAAATTGAATGGGAAGTGTATTGAATATGTTGGAAAATGATCTATATCTCGAATACAATACAAGAAAGCATATATACATAGATATGTTAACTGCCAAGTCTGTTAACTGCCCAAACGGTTATTTGAGGTTTGTATATATGTTTTATAACAATATACACTTTAAAATCGAAGCTGAATATATATTCAGCAACTGAACTCGCGGATTCGCCAAAAAAACCACCAAAACTCGACTTTAATCCATTATTTTGACCTGTAAAGCTTACCACATGTCCCCAACTCATTGCCAATCCCTTTGCCAACCTGTTCTCGCATTAATTAGACATATTTCGGTGCCTTTTTAGCTTTAACCGAAAGTTTTTTTTTTAAATTTAAAAGTGGATCAATCCACTAAAATCTGTCGTTTTCATGTCGAATTAATCAAGTATTCGAGTTCATTAGGTCACCACTAACCTTCCACACCATTTCACAATCACTCAAACATCCGAAATCGCCGGAATTCGAACCTGCAACTCGTCGGAAGTTTCAAAGTCGCCGGAGTTTAACCGATTCGTCATTTCACACATTACCGGTTCGTTTTTATTGTTCCAATTAGTTCCATTATACTTTTACAATGATTCCTAGGATTTAATTTAGATATAACATAGGTTTGCCTGTAGAAATCACGAGTTTGACTTTTAGTTTGACCGGGTCTTCTGACTTTGACTTCTCTTTGGAGAAGATGACCAGGTCCTGTTTGGTTATAAGTTTAGCAGTTCTAAACTAAACACAAACAGAAGCTTAGCTTAGTGGTTAAGACTCTGTTTGGTTACAGCCATGGTTGTAGAAATCGCTAGTCGCTAGTCGGGCGGTGAGGTGGGGACTAGCGATTAATCGGGATTAACCGGGGATTAATCGGATATAATCGGGATTAATTGTAATTAATCGAAAACTAATTAAGATTAATCGGTGATTAATCGGGGATTAATCGGTGCCTAGTCGGGATTTTTACAACCATGGTTACAGCACAGACCCAAGTTCGAACCTTGGGGTCTGCATTTGTTTTTAATTGTTTTGTTTTTAATCTTTTTAACCTTTTCAAAATTTTTATAACTTCATTATATATTGTTAACTTTATTAAAAATATAAAATCTGTAAAATTATTTATAAATCTAATTATTATAATATTAAAACAGTTTAATATTTAATAATTCATCATAAATCCATTTTTATGAATTAAATGCTGAAATTTTTATACAAATTATTTTAAATGCTAAACTTTACAAAAATAATATTTTTACTGATATTTTATATAATTTTGATATTTATATAATTAAATCAGTATTTACACTTATAAATATAGTTTAATTTAATTCTATAACTATATAATTTTTACATCCAAAATTATTTTTATGACAAAATAGACATAATAATGAGTTTATATAAATTTTGAATCTGAATTTTGTTATATTTAATTATTTAGATAATTAAACTTATATAAACTTACTTATTGTTATTTTAAACATTTTAATTCATTTTATTTATTTAAAATGATTTCAAGACCATGATAATTATTTTAATTCAGTAATATTAAAGTTCAATAATTAAAAATTGTATTTTTAATTATTCAGATTTAATATATTTATTTTGATAATTAATCATGTAATTATCATATTTATTCTTTTAAACAAAATATTTATTATTTATCAACTAATATATATATATTAACCATCTAAATTAATTTATAATTTTTATAAATTAATTATATCACTTGTACAATATTTTACGAATAATCATTTTATTTGATTATGTTATTTAATTATACTAATTAATTATATTTGATTTATTATTATTACAAATGTTTATATTAAAACAACTACATATCTGTGCAGTTTTATTAATTATGATATTTTCATAAATAATTCCTTTCTATCATATACATTTTTCTGAGTCCTCTTGTTAGGATATCCAAACCACATAATTACCATTTAAACCAATCACTACCGAATCCTATAGATTTAGGATTTCCATTTATCCAACTAAACATTATTGTTGATACATATTCCATGATTGTTGCATGTTCAACCAATTAGAGTGACGTGGAATCTTAATTCCAAGAACTCTCACACTTTGCATACTTGTTTGGACTTACCCGAAATCAAGGTGAGTTCATAGTCCCTTTTTACATTATTTTTGGGATGATACATATGTTACAATGTGATACAAACTATTTGCTATTTGTGGTTTCCCCCGTTTGCCTTTGCATTTGCTTAATACTTGTTGTTGTTGCTTTAAGAAGTTTATGTTCATTAACTTGCAAAAGCCCAACGGTTATATTATAGCGCTATAGGATTGACGCCCCATCTCACTTCTCATTTTGTTGCTTAGAAGTGTAAGCGAGACCCGTCACACTTCTCATTTTGTCGCAATATTTGATATTTTTGGAGCATAATTTGAAACTTAGAAGTGAGGTGATAGACCCGTGTTACGTCATAACGCAGGCTTGAATGTACCACTAAGTAACTACTCGTATTTCTCTTATGCTATGAAGACATATCGACAACCACTTTTGTTGAAACTCTACCTATATCACATTGACATTTTTGCAGAACAAAACCTATGAATTCACTCAACCTTTGTTGATTCTTTTACTCCTAACATATGTTTCAGGTGACGATGTATGATGCTATGATTTGCAAGAATGTTACACATATGATTTATTCAAGACTTATGCCTTAGAATAAATCCGAAATTCAATTGTAATTGTGAATTATTTGTATTGTTGTATTTTGTTTATGTTCAAGAATTTCTTTTGGATTTGAATGCAATCTATTTAATTGAACCTTAATCATATTTCAACTTAATTAAATCTCCATGTGCTCAAATGCATTCTATCAAGTTTCGTGATGCCCTTTGACTTTTCCGCCTCCGGTCAGGGTGTTACAGATTGGTATCAGAGCCATGGTTATAGGGATTTAGGTTATTAGTAATACTTTGACCTAGACTATAACTACATAGGACCTTTTCCATTAGCAAACTCTTCCGTGATCTTTGCCTTTGTTTTCATCCTCATCCTTATCTTTTGTAACCAATGCCTCGTCACCAAGGATCCTATCTATAAAATCTTTAGATTTTACAAATGCTCATCACCTATCCTTAGGTGATTATTTTCAAGACCTCTTCTGATTTTTAAATTCTCATCAAAGTCTTGGGCTCTAATAACGAACTCGTGCAATCTAGGCTAAAGCATGACTTCACTAAGTTATAAGAACCCAACTACTTTGATTTGTCATCAATGTCGTTTATTCGATATCCATCTTGTTATGTGTTTTCTATCCTCATCATTGATTTTATAAATTTATTCCACCAAAAACATTTCATTCCGATTCCTATGACCTTATGTTTTCCCCTACTGCTTGTAGATACTTAATTTGTCCAATGACTCTCTTGCCCATGAATTCCCTATTTAACATAGTCATTAAAACACGATCACACTACATCATTTTACTAAAGATATCCGTTATCAAGCAGAAACCAAACCAACTTTTATCGCATGTCTACAAGATCTTATAAATAATAGAAGATCGTTTTACCAAAACTCGTTTCAGATTCAAATTATTTTCGGGACTCCCCACCCAACTTACCAAGACACTAACCACTCCACCACTCGATCCCTATTCTTTTCTTTCTCGCCGAATTATTGTGCCGACAAAATTGTTTGTTTCTTCCCATTCATTTGTTTTCTTCTCGCCCAACTTTTGCCGCCGCAAAATGACAAGTAACAGCGGCGAAGACTCTTTCGCTTCTTCCTTTTTGTATTACCGCCGAACAAGACAAACAGAAGCGGCGAACTTTCATTTCGCCTATTCCTTTTTTCGTTGCCGCCAAAACACGACAAATCTTCACCCTGATTTTTTTGGGGATTAAAGCAGGGTACGCGTTGTCTCCTTGCAATTGAAATATGTTGCATGCAAACTATCACAAGTTACCTTCAAAATTTAAAAGACTTGAACTCTATAAAAACCTAGTCGTTCATATCTTTTTCTCACACCATCACCATTTCTTTCACACACTCCTGGACTCCCCCTCTGCATCGACCTAACCCACCGCCGTCGCCTGAGGTACCCAAAATAACCCATACTCAAACTTTTCTTAGTTCAACAAAACCCAACATTCAAATGGCAAATTTCCAAGCAGCATATGCTGAATCTTCTAATGCAGCAAGAATTCATCCATTCCTACGGTTTGCTGAGCTACCCACTCGTGAGAAGTATCAACAACTCAAGGATCTTGAAGTTTTTACCATCAGCGGTATTGATTGGCATCGAATAGGAATGGTTGACCCCAGTGGTTCACTGACAATATTACTATCACACAATACACCCTGGCGCCATTTCTTCGACATCTTAGAGCCATCATATGATGAACTGGTATATGAATTCTTGTCCACTTTCTATTACAAACCTAATAGAAGTCTTACCAATGAATCCATTCATTTTCGGCTTTGTGGACAACTTTATACCATGTCATTAACAGAATCCGCAGTTCATCTGGGTATATATACCGATGAAGAAGTTAAACAACCCATTTTTACGAGGGCATCAACCTCCTATTCCTATGTGAAAATGAGAGAATATTGGAAACGCCATGCATCAAAAGCATGGTGTGGCAACAATAATTCTATAAACTTCACGGACCCTCGTTATCGGTATATGCACCGTGTTTTAGCCCACACTATCACAGGGCGCCAGATTAATCAACAAAGGGTTAGTACGACAGAACTCTACCATTTACATAGTATTTTTGAGCAAGTTCCTTGTAATATTGCCCACGAGCTTGCTGCATATTTTTATAGTCAACAAACAAATCCCCTGAGAAGTCTCATGGGAGGGACTTACATTACTAGAATAGCAAAATCATTAGGTGTCTTAAGTGACCAGATTATCCAGGGATTATCTCCACCAAAGGCACCTGGGATTGTAAATTGTAACATCATTAGGCTAACCCCTGTCCTTAGCCATACACCAACTCAACCATTCCAGTCGGAGGGAGCTCCATTTGTCTTAGACAGTACCTCCACACAAAATCTACAACAATCATTATTGCAATTTCCTCCATCATCTTTTAATCGATATGATATGCAACCACAACTGCCATACATACAAGAACATATTCCAATTAACCCACCCCAAACACTAACACCAAACGTCTCACAAGGCTTCTCACCGATAATCTTCGAGGAGGATCCAACGACGCAAGAAGAATTGTTTGATGAAAGCATGATGATCCAAAATCAACTAGGATCGGAATCATTTTTGCAATCACCGTTACTGCCACAGTCTTTCCTGTCACTATTGAATGAAGTAGAACAACTGCCACCAACTGATATAGCAGGCCCAAGTACGGTGCCTCAAATGGATCTACCTCCAGATCCAATGGTAGTTGAAGTAACTAGGTTAAACAATCAGGTCCAAGATTTGTCACGGCAAGTACAATGGCTGACAGAAAGGAATCAATGGTTGGAAAGCATGCTAGCTGCTCGTACGCAACTGGATCCACTACCTCCACTACCTGATAATTTTGAGCCTGAAATTGATCCATTACATGACTTATTTCATGTAATGGATCAATTTACATTTGATAGTCTACTATGGTGTGAACAATTTACATTTGAAATAAGTCATGTAATGGATCAATTTCAGGCTCAAAATTATCAGGTAGTGAAGGTAGTGGATCCAGTTGCATACGAGCAGCTAGCATGCTTTCGAACCATTTATTCATTTCTGTCAGCCATTGTACTTGCTGTGACAAATCTTGGACCTGATTGTTTAACCTAGTTACTTCAACTACCATTGGATCTGGAGGTAGATTCATTTGAGGCATCATACTTGGGCCTGCTATATCAGTTGGTGGTAGTTGTTCTACTTCATTCAATAGTGACAGGAAAGACTGTGGCAGTAGCGGTGATTGCAAAAATGATTCCGATACTAATTGATCTTGGATCATCATGCTTTCATCAAACAATTATTCTTGCGTCGTTGGATCCTCCTCGAAGACTATCGGTGAGAAGCCTTGTGAGACGTTTAGTGTTAATGGTTGGGGCGGGTTAGTTGGAATATGTTCTTGTATGTATGGCAGCTGTGGTTGCATATCATATCGATAAAAAGACGATGGAGGAAATTGCAACAATGATTGTTGTAGATTTTGTGTGGAGGTACTGTCTAAGACAAATGGAGCTCCCTTCGACTGGAATGGTTGAGTTGGAGTATGGCTAAGGATAGGGGTTAGCCTAATGATGTTACAATTTACAATCCCAGGTGCCTTTGGTGGAGATAATCCCTGGATAATCTGGTCACTTAAGACACCTAATGATTTTGCTATTATAGTAATGTAAGACCCTCCCATGAGACTTCTCAGGGGATTTGTTTGTTGACTAGAAAAATATGCAGCAAGCTCGTGGGCAATATTACAAGGAGCTTGCTCAAAAATACTATGTAAATGGAAGAGTTCTGTCGTACTAACCCTTTGTTGATTAATATGGCGCCCCGTGATAGTGTTGGCTAAAACACGGTGCATATACCGATAACGAGGGTCTGTGAAGTTTATAGAATTATTGTTGCCACTCCATGCTTTTGATGCATGGCGTTTCCAATATTCTCTCATTTTCACATCGGAATAGGAGGTTGATGCCCTCGTAAAAATGGGTTGTTTAACTTCTTCATCGGTATATATACCCAGATGAACTGCGAATTCTGTTAATGACATGGTATAAAGTTGTCCACAAAGCCGAAAATGAATGGATTCATCGGTAAGACTTCTATTAGGTTTGTAATAGAAAGTGGACAAGAATTCATATACCAGTTCATCATATGATGGCTCTAAGATGTCGAAGAAACGGCGCTAGGGTGTATTGTGTGATAGTAATATTGCCAGTGAACCACTGGGGTCAACCATTCCTATTCGATGCCAATCAATACCGCTGATGGTAAAAACTTCAAGATCCTTGAATTTCTGATACTTCTCACGAGTGGGTAGCTCAGCAAACCGAAGGAATGGATGAATTCTTGCTGCATTTGAGGATTCAGCATGTGCTACTGGGAAATATGTCATTTGAATGTTGGGTTTTATTGGACTAAGAAAAGTTTGGGTATGGGTTATTTTGGGTATCTCAGGCGACGGCGAGTAATCTTTTTTTTTTTTTTTTTCCAGAGATTGGGGAGTGAAAGGTGTGTGATACGAAGAGAATGGAGTTTAAGAGGGTGTTAATTTTTTATTTTTTTTTGAGTTTGTGCCCGTAAATCAGTGATGAAAGTCTCGGTTTTATAGCCCTCACATGACTCGCAAATTATGGAAAATAAGTGATTGACAAAGAAAAAGGAAAGTTTGCTGTGATTAGTTGTTGTCAACAATGTCGGCAATTATGAAAAGAAACAACGAAATAGGGTTTGTCGGTAATCAACGAAAAAAAAACAAAACAAAAAAAAAAGGAAAATAAAGAAAAAAAAACGGTTGTTGTTTGTCTTGTTCGGCGCTGTTACTGTGGGCGGCAATAGAGTTTCGTCGGCACAACTATTGGCGGCAATAATTGAAGAAGGAAAGGAAATCGAATTTATCGCTTACTTAACAATCAAAGGGTATGATATCAGTTTGATGTGAAGATGGTGGTGCACTGGTTACGTTGTTGTTTGCAGAATTCAAGAACCGGAATAGGCGCGGGTTCGAATCCCATCTCCTGTTTCCTTTTTCTTTTTAAATGCAGGTTTCAATATTTACAAGAAAACCCCTTAACTTTGAAGGTCCAAACATTTAGTTAGATTAACTTGGTTTAACTTAGTTAACTTATATAACTTATGTAACCAAACTAACTACTTTATATATAAATAAACTTTTAAATTAGATTAATTAAATTAAATAACTATATTTATTTTTAACCAAATAAATAAATGTCTAAATAAAATCTCGCATTAGTTATTTTAAATGCGAAAAAATATGAGGTTTAAAATTTTAGGTTTTGGGTTTTAAAACGGGTCGAATTTAGAATAATCGAGTAAAATGCATAGGGAAAAATGTAAGTCAAAGGAGTACACAAACAAGTATAAACACATAAGAAGCATATTAAGAATGATACATAAAGAATGAAATAATAAAACAAATATTAACAATAAGAATAACATGTCATGTATTAACACATAACTGATGTATATGTCTAAAAGATCAAAAGCAGATAAATAAGAAACAAATAAACTAACATGCAAGTAGTTTCAAGTAAAACATAAAAATAACGCTCTAAAACTATAGATTAGGTAAAATCATTCCTACTTTTCATAATTCCCTATAGTTATGGCTCTGATACCAATCTGTCACACCCCAACCAATGGCGGAAACATCGGGATGAGACGAAGTGTGAAGATTGCTCGAGACATCATAACACTAATAATCGTGTCAAGTATTTAAATAGTAAATTTCATTTCGTTTCTAAAGAATCAATTACAAGAGTTTGAAACAAATACAACATGAATAATGAAATACAACACAAATAAAATACAAAATTTAAAGTGTGTATCTAAGCATCCTACTAAATTCCATGCATCATTAACATCATCGCTAAACTTGCAACATGTTTTAAAAGCATAGTTCAATACAAAGGTATTGGCGAGTACACAAGTTTTAGACTCGTGTCGTGTGTGTAAAAAGTATTTTCAATCCAACATAGCATTTGGTATACAAAGTCAAACTATCATGCAATACAATATGTCAACTCTAGTGTCCACTAGTATTTAGTATTTAGCATCCCTCGCCACAAAAGTGACGAGACCGTTATGTATAATAGATAGCATCCCTCGATACCGAAGTAATCGAGACCGTATAGTATAAAACTTAACAAACCCCCGTCGGGTGGTGTGCTACTCCTATAGCGCTATAATTGTTTAAGCCGAGTTAACAAATTGTATGAATTCTAGCATGAACTTAAGCATAACAAAGCATGTATACGAATCAAATGAATAAAAGCATGTTTGTAAATAGTGCATTTTAACAAGTAAACATGTTGCACCCAAAGTGTGTTAAAAGGAAAATGGGTCAAGTGTACTCACGGTTTCTCAAAGTTGTTCCTTTGGTAATCCCGTGACGAGTTGTGTCACACCCCGACTTTCCACGTGTCACCGGTGGGCCCGGTAGGGGAGTATCGTGACGTAGTTGGTAACATCATGGTCAAACAACACAATATATAAATGCACAGCGGAAGCAAAAGATAAATATATTACATTCCGAATATAAAGTAATATCAAAGTATTACAACGGAAAGTAAAGGATCCACAGGCGGATCAATAAAAGAAAAGAAAACTGTTCAACAGACTTCAGGCATCTAGAACTTGCAAGATTCCTTATTAACGCCCTGAGCTTCCAGCAAATTTCGTTTAGTACCTGTCACTTAACCTTTTTGGAAAATACGTCAGTTTACACTAGTAAATACAATTAACCGACTCATTTTGGAAAAAGAGTTTGAAAAGTGATTCGAGTGCAAACGACACAAAATATCTTGACACATTGATTAAAATGCACAGAGGCATAATTAATCTTTTATAACTTGGGACAATTTTATTAATAAAAACCTTGTATCCGATTTACATAGTTGTCCAACATTTAGGGCCGGTGATTATACAATACATGCCGGACAAGATTAATCGACACACCACAAATATAATCTCACAAGAAGATACCCTTACGAGTGAGTATACGTTATACATATGCAACAGGAGGTGTTTTGCCTACACCTTGTGCTTACGTCGTGGCCATTCACATTTTAAAATGAGCCAAGGATATCCAGGACACGGTCATTAACCCCCAATGTTATTTGTTATCAATCAATACAGATTAAAACGGGATTATGCAATTTAATCATCTCCGATTAAAAGGTTTCTACACCCGACCAAGCGGTATTTTTATAATACCGTATCCCAAGCCCGTATAAGGGAAAATAAGTTAAAAGTATTTACCTGAGCTAGCAATGCAATTTATACTCAGCCGTATATTCTACTCAGCAAGCACAAGTACTTCTACTGGGGCTCTCAATCTGGAACGAAGGTTTTATTAACCTATTAGATTCCTAACGGGTCTTATTTAAGTCGTAACTTAGACCGGTTAGTTTTAAGGAAGTTTTACGGTTCAAACGCATGATTAAGCGAATACCGGAATAGAATATGATTTAGACCCGAAAAGTTTGAAGACTTGTATAATATGGGTAAACTAAAGACATTCTGGATTTTGAGATAAAAAGGATAAGGTTTGACCCGTTTCGGCTAAATTATGCAAACTAGTTACATAAACCGAACCGAACGCGCCAGAGGCGTAACGGGTAACCATGTGGGTCCTAAACAGGTTTCCTAAGTTAATTATGCCTCAAATATGTTGTGACATCAGTAAGATGTCTTTCATTATGCCCGGAATGTTTCTTAAACACAAACTAGACCTCGTAGGGGTAGTTTGGTCATTTAAAAGGTTATAAAAGAGTTTAAGTATTTATCTGAGTTACAGGTCTGATGTAATCAGTAGAAATACTCAATTTAATAAGTTGTAACAGTAGGGTAAAGTATATATGTGATTTTACCCATTATAACCAAACTATGCACCGAATGGGCATTTTGGTAATTTCACATAAGCCGAAAAGCTCAAAACCGAAGTCTGAGTTAATCAACCTTTGTTTACTGTTAAAACATTCTAAGTTGCCTAAAATATCAGTAGGTATCAACCCGGGTATGTTCAATATAATTTTTATACATACTATGCGTTAAAAACGCTAAATATGGCGATTAAGAGTCGTTTACGGGTTCGATACATAAAGCTGATATTTTTATACTTCCAGAAGGCTTAAAATAATTTATTTATCATATGTGATCAGTAGGAAAAGGTTTGGAGTCGTTTAGATAAGTAAAACTCATTTTATGGCTCGTAAGGGCAAAACCGACAATTACCGGGTTAAGCCTACGACTACTAGTTATGCTCAGCTTAAAATTAATTAAAAATCTTTAAAAATCCCAAAATAATATATTACATCTGTGGGTATTAAGTTTGATACTAAAAAGTAGGCTTAACTAGGCTATACGCTAATTACGCCATTTTATTAACATAAAGCTTTAATTTTGCGATATTGAGCATAACTCTTAATCTACAAGTCAAACTGATGTCAAACTTTGCATACAAGTTTATATATCAGTATTTAGGGTTTCTACACTTTTACATTTTCATAAATCACGTTTTAAGGTAATAAGGGCATAATGGTCAACATATGGGCAATTAACGGAAACGCGTAAACGAATGGGTCAATCAATGAACCAACCACAGAGGGTTATGCTAACATGTAGCCTGGTTCTAAGGAAGCTCTAAGGCATTTCTAAAACATACCTAAACGGGTCAGAACTGAAAGTCAAAGCGAAAGTCAAACTATGTGACTTTCGGTTCCGAACCGGGTCTAAACAGGAAATAGTCGGGTTGAACATGTTTGGACATGTTCTTACACTTATTACTAAATTATAACAACGATCACACAGGTTGTATATGTTCTAGATAGCTAATTATGCATGAATGACATTTTAAGCATCCTGTTGACTTTTTAATTATAAGTTTGACCCAACTTTTGACCTGGTTAGAGTGGTGATCAGGGGAAACCCTTTTGAGGTTTTATTACCCACATAAATACCAACTCATAACTACTTTCACTTTGACTAATCACTGGACCATTAGTGATTAATCTTAAAGTCAACCGTTAATTACGACGGTTTGACTTTTAAGCTAAAACTAAGCTAAAACTTAATTAAGAAAGGATTAGCAAACTTACTTAAGTCCTAAGCTTGACTAGGAAGGATTTGGGTCTGCTTTGAAGCTCCAGAAGGCTCCTCAATTGCAGAATGAAGGTGTGATCACAATGGTAGCACATAAAGGCCTTTTATAGTGTTCAAGACACCACAAAATATTGACAACCAAGTCTACTACTGACCACAAGTTGTTTACAAGTGTCCCTAGTGTTCTAGAGGTTGATTAGGGGCCTCTTGGAAGGATTTGAGGGCAACAATTGACGTTTAGAAGGCTGAACAGGCAACATGAACATTTTTCTGCATCTGGGCGCCTGATGCGGCCCACATTAGATTTAACTAATGCTGAAGCGGGCAGCCTGGCCCTTATAAATCAGATTTTTCATTTTATTTGTTTTACAACTTGACCTTTGGCTTCACGAAGGGGCAACCTGGTTTATTTCTTGCATTTTGACCCCCTTATAATTACCCACAAGGGTTTTAGGACTTATACCCACTTTGCCATGTCCCTGTACACTTCAGGTTAACCCAAAATGTCTTAACTTTCAATGTTAACACTTTAACCCCTCGCACACGAATTTGACCATAACTTTCTCATACGATAACGAAACTTTATGAAATTTATATCGTGCATTCTAGTGAGCATAATTAACATTTACAAAGCTTCGGGTTTGTCAAAAGATCACTCAGAGGTATATCTTTAACATGTTGACACATTTAACCCCTGTAGTTTGTAATCTCTCACTTTTAGCTTCGTATGATCCATGATTTACCCGTCTAAGGGTATAAACATCATGTAGGGTTATTGTAAAGTATGTTTATCCTTTGTTGACATTTTGAACCCTTATTTTCACATACTTTCTATGTTTGTCAACTTTAGTCCCTCTAAAGTATACTTTCTCACGTTCAAGCTTATGACACGTGTCAATACCTTATAGGACGTGAATTTTTCGAGGTGTTACATCCTCACCCCCTTAAAATAAATCTCGGCCCGAGATTTACCGAAATGAAGGAAGTATTCTCTGCCTAATAATGGCAACTTACAGATGATTAGGAATTTGTATGATCTTATTTGTTGTTTCCAATGCAACTTTCAGATCCTGAATATTGGACTTACCAATCTATTTTCCTAACAACAGATGTTTAACATTTCATTTATACAAGGTCTCTAAAGGAGCAACCTTGATACTTCTATATCAACTATTATAGAAAAGCTTCTCTTGAGATGGTTATTCCAACCACTGTTTAACTAATCTTAAGGAGTAGCTAATCCTTACAGTTAGTCGAATAAATCGACGATCCTGGGTAGTTGATGGCGATTTTTAATCGTTGTTTAAATAGGGTTGCGGTAACGAGTGCATAAGCAAAATGAACCGTCTTTCTTATCTAACAATTATCATATTCTGAGAACATCGAGTTAGGCTATATGAATCTCCTATCTTAAAATTTACTTAATCAGGTTTTCGGTTATTCCATAATCAACATGGAGTTCTTACAACACTCTAACCCAAAGCGGGATGTTAATCTTAACTCTACTTGCCTCTAGGGAGGTAAACAGGGTAAACTTAGGAGAAGATAATCAAAGTACAAGGAGGTTGCAAAGATTTTCATATCTCAGGCTCCAGTTCACTCATCGTTGCTTGTGTCGAATAAGTGACACATTTATGTTACTAGTCCACGAATTCCTTAATCGGGAATATTTACTTGGACAAATTCATTTTGGATATCTTCTTTGAATACCATTAGTTGACTTTAGTACCATATGATCATTGGGATATCTTTGTGATTCCATGCATTAAACCTCCATACTGATCAGGCATGGAAGCAATCTATGGAATTTATTAAGATACACCAATCCTCACATGATGTTGTTATCATACCATTTGGTATTCGAAATCGATAGAGATTTAAGAGATATCAACTATATGTGCTTATATTTAATCAGAATGGAAATTTCACAAACTAGGCACCTAGCTCAGTTGGCTAGGCGCGCGAAAGGGTGCGGCCTAGACCCAGGTTCGATTCCGGGGACGGCCGGTTCCACCATTTTTTTTTGACTTACCGATTTCTTACAGGAACAGAAAATAGTTCTGGTAAATTTTCTACTTGCAAGTTGTACCTTACACTTAATATATATATATAGGGTCCTTAAGAAAAGTTTTAAAAACTTGTTATACTTATAGTTTATGAAGGATTTACGGGTATCCGAACCAAAATAAATACTCTTAGCATTTAAATTACTGATAAAATGCCAAGGAATGTACCTGATGTCGTTATTTATGGACTAGCTTAGGCATTTTAGGCGCTTTCAATTTTTGGCTTTACTTCCTCAGCCGCATTTCCTTTGACAAATTTAGGGCACGTAGTCTTGTTGTGGCCCTTCTCATTACAGCCGAAGCAGACTGCACTCATCATGTCCTTACAGTCCAACGTTTTATGTCCCTTAGCCTTGCAGATCCCACAAGCCCTGGGCTGCGATTTGGAATTTGGTTCGAACCTGCATTTCCCATAATGGCGCTTCTTGCAGGTCTCACATACTGGTTTCTGGTCGGACTTTTGTTTGTTCTTTTTCTTAGAACTCTGGGAGTTATCTACCTTCCTTTTCCTTTTTAGTTCATCCTTTACATCAGAGGAATGAACGAGATCCTCCTTAAGAGTAAGGATGTGTGGTCCTAGATAAAATTTGGACCGAGTAGCATGAGGCTCCTTGAACTTTTTCACAGCCTTCTTCACAGCTTTTCCAACAGCTGCGTCTATCATAGTTTGAAGAACATCTTTGGAAATTCTAAGGTTCACAATTTCAGCATCATTAGCATGCGTCGTGCCATCAATGGCGCGATCGACTGTTGTCTTATCCGAGTTTGCCATACTTTCTATTGGTTCCTAACACCAATAAAACAATTTCTTAGTTGAAATCCAACAACTTCAATTTTTCATTCTGATGGCCTTAATATATACTAACCATGGCGTCAATAACCTATACAGGCTATTATAGCACTAATATTCTTAATGAACATTATTTAAAATATATTAATATTACTTAGCCTAGGTCGCAAAAGACCATCAATGGCAATAAAGATTTGGACCTAGTCCATCACTTTTCTGACAGAGGATCAAAACGTCACATTTGTCTTTATTATATTTAAGAATTTAGGTAGCTTGAAAGCTTGCCATAGGAATATCAGAAAAGAGTGATTCCTATTAGATATAAATTATCCATCTAAGGTTTGTTGGAGCATTTTCTAAAGTATCATCGGCCAATTTCTACTTCGTATAAAATGACCGAAGTCCTAATCAGACGAAGACAACAGTTCTCAACAGTCATCATTCATTATTGAATCACATGTGTCAGCATCAAATAAATTTCTGCATAAACTGCTTGATAAGGAAAAGTACCTGCTATATAGTTATCCTTCTGCACCATCTCCTGGCGTTCATCCGGAAGACTCATGCATTTGTTTTCCTAGCCTCTCCAGGCTTCTTTATAAGCTTTGGGCAGTTGGTTTTGATGTGCCCTTCCTCGTTACAATTGTAACATGTGGCGTTCTTCATCCCCTTGCAATCTAAGGTTTTGTGACCCTTGGTCTTGCAAATTCCACACAATTTAGCACGTGGGTCGATTGTACATTTTCCAAAATGTTGCTTTTTGCAGTTACTGCATTTGGGTCTGTTATCAGACTGACTCGAGTTCTTCCTAACTTCGGAATCCTTCCCGCGCTCCGAGCTTCCCTTCTTCTTCTTGTTATAATGATGAGAGTTTTCCTCCTCTCTTTCTCTTCTTCCCTCGCCAGAAGCCTTAATTCTAATTGCATCTAAGGTGAGAGATAAGGATAAGTCCACCGTGGACCTATATGTGGTTGGCCTAGATGCTTTAACATTTCCTTTTATCTCTGGTGCTAGGCCTCCAATGAAACGCGCTATGCGTTTTGGTTCAGGGGTGACTAAATAAGGAACTAGGCGGGACATAGTGTTGAAACTTGTCACATATGCCTGACAATCCAAATTTTCCATGACCAAAGTCAAGAAGTCTGATTCTATCTTTTCTACTTCATGCTGAGGGCAATAGTTTTCCTTGACTAATGCAATAAATTGATCCCAAGATAAGTTGTAGAGTAGAACCTTCCCCGTGGATTGGAGCAATGATCTCCACCATGCCAACGCTTCTCCTTTAAATGGTTGTGAAATAAATTTCACAACATCTTGCTCCGCACAACCGCTGATGTCAACAACAGCGTCCATCTCAACGAGCCATGTCATGCAATCGATGGTCCCCTTTTCCCCTGTAAAGTCTCTGGGCTTGCAGGAGACAAAATATTTATATGAACAGGTCTTAACTGGTGCCTCTTGATGAAACACAACCTGTCTAGGCGGAATACTCCTTTGATTTGACAAGTCATGAACATCGTCCTCCCTCAACTCATGTGTGTTAGAAGGGGGCTTACTACGAGCCACAGATAGAGTCTTAGAGTGGGTATCGTTTGATTCTTCATACTGTCGATCAAGAGCTCGAGTAACAGCATAATCTATTATTGCCTGCAGTTCTGCTCCAGTTACATTAATTCTGGTAGTATCATTGTCCTCCTTCATGTGGCTGTTAACTTCATCTAATCCAGCCATGTAGTTTGATGTCTACATAAACATTGACAATGATTTATTCAAAGGTTATTATGGAATCATCATCTTTGACGATTCATCAACCATGGTAATATAAACCATATTGGTTAATTTGTTAGTTATATTAAATTTGTATTTTCATTATAATTTATCCTAATTATACATCATCAAGGATATTAGAGTGGCGCTAAAATGCCTAGTCACAAGGACAAATTTTAAATTTATAAGCCATGATTTCAGAGAATCGAGGCATTTAGGTTTGAACATATTTCATTACATTTTCTTGACAGAGAGCTAAAAACTTCAACTGTCTTTTGTCTTTTAGGACAACAGATATAGCCCGTGGGTATTTCCCTTCTGAGGGATGGTTATAATATGATCATCTACTCAGATGCTATTAGTCGAGATCATATGGATCCTACCGACTATTAAGCTTGGACCTGGTCCAACATTTTTAGACAGAAGGTCAAAGTTCATTACTGTTGTTGTCTTATCGGACAACAAGTTTAGCCCGCAGGCACTTCATCACTATCGGATGTTTATAATATGATCATCTTATAGGATGGCACAAGCCATGATTTCTAAATCACTAGGCTAGATAAGAAAATTGGAAGAATCCAATATAAGGATGACTGTTGTAATTTTATCGACTCACATTTGTCAGGAGTGCTAACACGTTCTTAGGTGTTAACAAGGATCTATATCCCTTGGGTAGGTTTCACCATCTTGGCCGCGTAGGCTAGGTTTCACTTTTAAGATTCTTTTTAAAATGCCTACTGGCAGGGAAGGAAGGCTATTTATTTTATTCAGGATTTTTATCATAAATCCTGATTTATAAGTTAATAATAGCACAAATGGCCTAGTCGCGTAGACAAGTTTAATTTATAAGCCATGATCGTCTGGGATCGAGGCATTTCATAATTTAGTAATAGCACAAAAGACTTAGTCACGTGGACAAGTGTAATTTATAAGCCATGATTGTTTGGGATCGAGGCATTTAGTAATAGCACAAAAGGCTTAGTCACGTGGACAATTTTAATTTATAAGCCATGATCGTTTGGGATCGAGGCATTTAGTAATAGCACAAAAGGCTTAGTCACGTGGACAAGTTTAATTTATTAGCCATGATCGTTTGGGATCGAGGCATTTAGGTGTGAATCAAAGTTCGTAACTTTTCCTTGACAGGGAGTTGTAGGCTACCACCGTCTTTAGTCTCAGAGGACGTTAATTATAGCCCGTAGGCAATTCCCTTCTAAGGGATGTTATTTTCCATTTATTTCATATTTCATGCTTAGAACGATAACTTAGTTTAATCAATCCATTATATGAAAATAAAAGTACAGAGTTGCCCTAAGCGGGTCTTCGAAGGGATAATGTGTCCTCTAGGGGACTGAAAGATAATTATGTCCTTATAAGGACTATTAAGGAAACGATCTTCAGCAAAAGGAGTTTCTTCTTCAAGTTATTTCTGAATGCTCTCTCCTTGGATGCTCGTTTCATTCTAGCCGCGCTACGAAGCTCAGCATTTCAGGGCTCCAGATTGTGGAGAATTTCTAATACAGCTTCTTCACGTGGCGACATATCAAATATATATAAAAATTTGGAAGTAAAATTTCCAGATTAGGATTGAAAGTATTCCTATGTTAAGTCTAGACTCAGAAGGTCAATGAATGTGCTACTGTGTCATTGAGATTAAACACTAAGGGCTAGTGTTTAATTCACTCAATGTTGGCTCTGATACCAACCTGTCACACCCCGACTTTCCACGTGTCACCGGTGGGCCCGGTAGGGGAGTATCGTGACGTAGTTGGTAACATCATGGTCAAACAACACAATATATAAATGCACAGCGGAAGCAAAAGATAAATATATTACATTCCGAATATAAAGTAATATCAAAGTATTACAACGGAAAGTAAAGGATCCACAGGCGGATCAATAAAAGAAAAGAAAACTGTTCAACAGACTTCAGGCATCTAGAACTTGCAAGATTCCTTATTAACGCCCTGAGCTTCCAGCAAATTTCGTTTAGTACCTGTCACTTAACCTTTTTGGAAAATGCGTCAGTTTACACTGGTAAATACAATTAACCGACTCATTTTGGAAAAAGAGTTTGAAAAGTGATTCGAGTGCAAAAGGCACAAAATATCTTGACACATTGATTAAAATGCACAGAGGCATAATTAATCTTTTATAACTTGGGACAATTTTATTAATAAAAACCTTGTATCCGATTTACATAGTTGTCCAACATTTAGGGCCGGTGATTATACAATACAAGCCGGACAAGATTAATCGACACACCACAAATATAATCTCACAAGAAGATACCCTTACGAGTGAGTATACGTTATACATATGCAACAGGAGGTGTTTTGCCTACACCTTGTGCTTACGTCGTGGCCATTCACTTTTTAAAATGAGCCAAGGAAATCCAGGACACAGTCATTAACCCCCAATGTTATTTGTTATCAATCAATACAGATTAAAACGGGATTATGCAATTTAATCATCTCCGATTAAAAGGTTTCTACACCCGACCAAGCGGTATTTTTATAATACCGTATCCCAAGCCCGTATAAGGGAAAATAAGTTAAAAGTATTTACCTGAGCTAGCAATGCAATTTATACTCAGCCGTATATTCTACTCAGCAAGCACAAGTACTTCTACTGGGGCTCTCAATCTGGAACGAAGGTTTTATTAACCTATTAGATTCCTAACGGGTCTTATTTAAGTCGTAACTTAGACCGGTTACTTTTAAGGAAGTTTTACGGTTCAAACGCATGATTAAGCGAAGACCGGAATAGAATATGATTTAGACCCGACAAGTTTGAAGACTTGTATAATATGGGTAAACTAAAGACATTCTGGATTTTGAGATAAAAAGGATAAGGTTTGACCCGTTTCGGCTAAATTATGCAAACTAGTTACATAAACCGAACCGAACGCGCCAGAGGCGTAACGGGTAACCATGTGGGTCCTAAACAGGTTTCCTAAGTTAATTATGCCTCAAATATGTTGTGACATCAGTAAGATGTCTTTCATTATGCCCGGAACGTTTTTTAAACACAAACTAGACCTCGTAGGGGTAGTTTGGTCATTTAAAAGGTTATAAAAGAGTTTAAGTATTTATCTGAGTTACAGGTCTGATGTAATTAGTAGAAATACTCAATTTAATAAGTTGTAACAGTAGGGTAAAGTATATATGTGATTTTACCCATTATAACCAAACTATGTACCGAAGGGGCATTTTGGTAATTTCACATAAGCCGAAAAGCTCAAAACCGAAGTCTGAGTTAATCAACCTTTGTTTACTGTTAAAACATTCTAAGTTGCCTAAAATATCAGTAGGTATCAACCCGGGTATGTTCAATATAATTTTTATACATACTATGCGTTAAAAACGCTAAATATGGCGATTAAGAGTCGTTTACGGGTTCGATACATAAAGCTGATATTTTTATACTTCCAGAAGGCTTAAAATAATTTATTTATCATATGTGATCAGTAGCAAAAGGTTTGGAGTCGTTTAGATAAGTAAAACTCATTTTATGGCCCGTAAGGGCAAAACCTACAATTACCGGGTTAAGCCTACGACTACTAGTTATGCTCAGCTTAAAATTAATTAAAAATCTTTAAAAATCCCAAAATAATATATTACATCAGTGGGTATTAAGTTTGATACTAAAAAGTAGGCTTAACTAGGCTATACGCTAATTACGCCATTTTATTAACATAAAGCTTTAATTTTGCGATATTGAGCATAACTCTTAATCTACAAGTCAAACTGATGTCAAACTTTGCATACAAGTTTATATATCAGTATTTAGGGTTTCTACACTTTTACATTTTCATAAATCACGTTTTAAGGTAATAAGGGCATAATGGTCAACATATGGGCAATTAACGGAAACGCGTAAACGAATGGGTCAATCAATGAACCAACCACAGAGGGTTATGCTAACATGTAGCCTGGTCCTAAGGAAGGTCTAAGGCATTTCTAAAACATACCTAAACGGGTCAGAACTGAAAGTCAAAGCGAAAGTCAAACTATGTGACTTTCGGTTCTGAACCGGGTCTAAACAGGAAATAGTCGGGTTGAACATGTTTGGACATGTTCTTACACTTATTACTAAATTATAACAACGATCACACAGGTTGTATATGTTCTAGATAGCTAATTATGCATGAATGACATTTTAAGCATCCTGTTGACTTTTTAATTATAAGTTTGACCCGACTTTTGACCTGGTTAGAGTGGTGATCAGGGGAAACCCTTTTGAGGTTTTATTACCCACATAAATACCAACTCATAACTACTTTCACTTTGACTAATCACTGGACCATTAGTGATTAATCTTAAAGTCAACCGTTAATTACGACGGTTTGACTTTTAAGCTAAAACTAAGCTAAAACTTAATTAAAAAAGGATTAGCAAACTTACTTAAGTCCTAAGCTTGACTAGGAAGGACTTGGGTCTGCTTTGAAGCTCCAGAAGGCTCCTCAATTGCAGAATGAAGGTGTGATCACAATGGTAGCACATGAAGGCCTTTTATAGTGTTCAAGACACCACAAAATATTGACAACCAAGTCTACTACTGACCACAAGTTGTTTACAAGTGTCCCTAGTGTTCTAGAGGTTGATTAGGGGCCTCTTGGAAGGATTTGAGGGCAACAATTGACGTTTAGAAGGCTGAACAGGCAACATGAACATTTTTCTGCATATGGGCGCCTGATGCGGCCCGCATTAGATTTAACTAATGCTGAAGCGGGCAGCCTGGCCCTTATAAATCAGATTTTTCATTTTATTTGTTTTACAACTTGACCTTTGGCTTCACGAAGGGGCAACCGGGTTTATTTCTTGCATTTTGACCCCCTTATAATTACCCACAAGGGTTTTAGGACTTATACCCACTTTTCCATGTCCCTGTACACTTCAGGTTAACCCGAAAAGTCTTAACTTTCAATGTTAACACTTTAACCCCTCGCACACGAATTTGACCATAACTTTCTCATACGATAACGAAACTTTATGAAATTTATATCGTGCATTCTAGTGAGCATAATTAACATTTACAAAGCTTCGGGTTTGTCAAAAGATCACTCAGAGGTATATCTTTAACATGTTGACACATTTAACCCCTGTAGTTTGTAATCTCTCACTTTTAGCTTCGTATGATCCATGATTTACCCGTCTAAGGGTATAAACATCATGTAGGGTTATTGTAAAGTATGTTTATCCTTTGTTGACATTTTGAACCCTTATTTTCACATACTTTCTATGTTTGTCAACTTTAGTCCCTCTAAAGTATACTTTCTCACGTTCAAGCTTATGACACGTGTCAATACCTTATAGGACGTGAATTTTTCGAGGTGTTACAAGTTGAAGGTTGGAAACTTCAAGTCTATAAGCGGTACAATTCTACCGTATACAAAACAGTCAACCGAATCCCCGTTTCTGATGTGGAAGATTAGACTAAGCTACAACCATAGAGCATACTACGAAGAGAGGAGAATGGTTAGAACACTTGGTGTTCTTTTAGAATTCTTAGAATTCTTAGAATTATAGAGATTGAGAGAAGATTGAGAAGATTTGGTGTGAAGAAAATGGTAGGAGAAGGTTGGTATTTATAGGTGAATGAGGTGAATGGTGATTGGTGGAGATAATTAAAATAAATAAATAGAAAAGATATATAAAAAAAAATAATTATAATGAGGAATGGAGGTGGAAAATGTGATTGAAGGAGGTGGAAAAGGTGATTGGAGAAGAAAAGATGTGGAAAAGTGATTGGTATAATCTTTGGTATTTATTAAGTATATAAAATGTATAAATACATAATTCAAGTATTGTAAATGTACGTATAATTAATTATACGTCAAATCACATTGTTCACGTTTTTAAAATACGTATTTACGATAGTTTGTTTGAAATAATATAGTTTAATATAACGGGTATATAAATACAATATAACTTCAAGTTATATCAGCTCCGAGACGGAGGATAAACTGGTTAAGACGTTTCGGTTATACACGAGTGGTGTGGGTTCGAGTCTCGCTAAGGGCCGGTTCTTTAAAGAAGACCCCCTTTTTAAGATCTGATTTCAACATTACATTTTTGGTCCCTGTACTAACATATTTTACATAAATGGTCCTTGAGATATAAGTTTTAATAAATTACAATTAGGTCCCTGGGCAGTTAAATATATTAACTGAGTTAAGCTTTAAAGAAGAAATTCTTATACAAAAGTTAACCTGGTTAGAAATTATAGTTAATATAAGTTTAAGAAAGTCAGTTTTAGTCCCTAAAGTATAAGTTTCAGAGAATGACCAAATGAACTCTGGACTTTTAAAATCAAATATATATATTTATTTCTTTTACAAAACAAGTTTAAAAAATGACAGAAAAGACCCTAAACTTATAGTTTCCAAAAATTGCACTTTTAACCCTTTAACTTATAAAATCTAAAAATGACGTTTTTAATCCTCGAAATTTGTACTTTCAAATAGGGACGGTTTTAACCTTCGGACTTTAAAATCAAAGTTTTAAAGCAAGTTTCAAGGAATGACAAATAGGTCCCTTAGATTGTGGTTTCACAAAATGTCATAATAAGCCCTTATAGTTTGTGTAGCCTTGTTTAATGGTATAAAGCTCAACAAATTTGCAATTGTTTCACGTGTTTGTATTGGTATAAGCATGTATAAACACAAGGCAAGTGTGTTCAATTAAGTTTCATTCCGAATATGGTATTTGTCACAATGTAAATTAAACAAATGCAAGTATGAAAACCAGGATGGTTACATTAAACTTATATAAACTTACTTATTGTTATTTTAATCATTTTAATTCATTTTATTTATTTAAAATGATTTCAAGACCATGATAATTATTTTAATTCAGTAATATTAAAGTTCAATAATTAAAAATTGTATTTTTAAGTATTCAGATTTAATATAATTATTTTGATAATTAATCATGTAATTATCATATTTATTCTTTTAAACAAAATATTTATTATTTATAAAATAATATATATTTATATATATATATTAACCATCTAAATTAATTTATAATTTTTATAAATTAATTATATCACTTGTACAATATTTTACCAATAATCATTTTATTTGATTATGTTATTTAATTATACTAATTAATTATATTTGATTTATTATTGCAAATGTTTATATTAAAACAACTACATATCTGTGCAATTTTATTATTTATGATATTTTCATAAATAATTCCTTTATATCATATACATTTTTCTGAGTCCTCTTGTTAGGATATCCAAACCACATAATTACCATTTAAACCAATCACTATCGAATCCTATAGATTTAGGATTTCCATTTATCCAATTAAACATTATTGTTGATACATATTCCATGATTGTTGCATGTTCAACCAATTAGAGTGACGTGAAATCTTAATTCCAAGAACTCTCATACTTTGCATACTTGTTTGGACTTACCCGAAATCAAGGTGAGTTCATAGTACCTTTTTACATTATTTTTGGGATGATACATATGTTACAATGTGATACAAACTATTTGCTATTTGTGGTTTCCCCCGATTGCCTTTGCATTTGCTTAATACTTGTTGTTGTTGCTTTAAGAAGTTTACGTTCATTAACTTGCAAAAGCCCAACAGTTATATTATAGCGCTATAGGATTAACGCCCCATCTCACTTCTCATTTTGTTGCTTAGAAGTGTAAGCGAGACCCGTCACACTTCTCATTTTGTCGCAATATTTGATATTGTTGGAACATAATTTGAAACTTAGAAGTGAGGTGATAGACCCGTGTTACGTCATAACGCAGGCTTGAATGTACCACTAAGTAACTACTCGTATTTCTCTTATGCTATGAAGACATATCGACAACCACTTTTGTTGAAACTCTACCTATATCACATTGACATTTTTGCAGAACAAAACCTATGAATTCACTCAACCTTTGTTGATTCTTTTACTCCTAACATATGTTTCAGGTGACGATGTATGATGCTATGATTTGCAAGAATGTTACACATAGGATTGATTCAAGACTTATGCCTTAGAATAAATCCGAAATTCAATTGTAATTGTGAATTATTTGTATTGTTGTATTTTGTTTATGTTCAAGAATTTCTTTTGGATTTGAATGCAATCTATTTAATTGAACCTTAATCATATTTCAACTTAATTAAATCTCCATGTGCTCAAATGCATTCTATCAAGTTTCGTGATGCCCTTTGACTTTTCCGCCTCCGGTCAGGGTGTTACAATCTCCACTTAGAATAGACCATTCTAAGAATTTCTTCTCGGCACATGTTGAAAAACCTGCTGAAAATTTATGGTGCAACTTCCCCACTTGGCATACCCGGAAGTTCATCAGCCATCAACATCAAATTTTCACCACACATCTTGCATCTATGCCAACCCAATGTCCATGTGTAAATCCGTGAACCCGCTAACAAAATTGCATCCCCTTTCATGGTAGCGCGGGCATACCATAGGGATGACATAACTTCAAAAGAAATCATCACCGTCAACGACGACGAAGACATTGTTAGCTGACTTGGAGCTGTTTGCCGAATCTGCTCCACCTGGACAATTTTTCTTGACATGCCCAGACTGTCCACACTTCCAGCATACAGGAATCTTATGTGAGTGCTTCTTCTTCCCGTTCCCGCATATTAAAACCGTTCCTTCTGATGAAGTATGACCGCTACTACCCAGTCTTTTCTCTTCAGACAATAGTTTCTCAGTAACATCCGCATACTTCAGGGTCTCTTTCCCATACATCAGAATGGGCTTCATATGCTCATAGGAAGATGTCAAAGATAATATGAGCCTCAGTGCTTTATCCTCATCTTCAACCTCCACTCCGATAGCCTCCTGTTCTGACACGATATTATTAAGAACACTTAGATGATCTGAAATTTTTGTATCTCCATCCATACGAAGGATATGAAACTGTTCCTTGAGATACGACCGATTTGAGATGCCTTTGCCTTGATACAACTGCTCAAGCTTCTCCCACAAATCCTTTGCAGTTGATATCCCATGCACATTTGCAAGAACATTCTTTGCTAGACACAAACGAATCGCACTTGCCACTCTCAAATCCAAATCTTCCCATTCTTCATCATCGTCTTTACTGGTTCCGCTTGAATCCTTGCTTAGAACAGGGGTCGGTTTCCCCCTCAACGCCTTGTGTAACCCAGATTGAATCAACACATCCTTGACTTGAACTTGCCACAAACCAAAGTTGATTCTTCCATCATATTTCTCTACGTCGAACCTCATGGGACTGTATTTCGACATCGTATCCGTATCTTCAAAAACAATATTGTATACTAGAACACCAAGCCTATAAGCAGTACACCCAACAAAGGATTCCCAGGAAAGAGAGGTGGGTACAATGGACACACTTAAGTACCAAGTCTTTCCTAGCAAGAACCTTCCCAGGGCAAAATGCGTATATCCGGCTCGCGTATAATTCTACCGTATACAATCAGTCAACCGAGACAACCGAATCCTCGTTTCTGATGTGGAAGATCAGACTAAGCTGCAACCACAGAGCATACTACGAACCTTCAAAATACCAGGACACCCTCCAAGAAAATCCGTTTTCTGATGTGGAAGATCAGACTATGCTGCAACCACAGAGCATACTACGAACCTTCTAAACCGAGACCCCCCCAAAACCTGGAGCTCTGATACCACTTGTTAGGAAACAAACGGTCTCAGGATTCCCAACAACCCTCCCAAAGCTAACAATAGAGAAATATAACTGAACACAAGAATATACGTGGAAACTCCAAAACCGGAGAAAAACCACGGGCCTCCAGAGAGAAAGATTCACTATGCGACAAATTTTTACAATCACATAGACTAATCTCTCATGCTTCCCCCCCGCCCAATTACAACCACACTCTCCAAAGTGTTTAACTAAAACTTTTCTACACTCTAAGACAAGAGAACTAGCAAAAAGAAAGAAAGAACCAAACACTTCAAGTGTATTTTTTGTTGGGGCACTTTGAAACCAAAGCCTTGGACTCCTTTTATAAGCTTGGAGTCCTCCCAAGCTTTCATCCTTGCACCGATGTGGGATGGGCACATTTTTCATATAGCCAAAAACCTAACAAAATCTTGGTTCGAAAAACATCGCAAGCACAATTCTTGCCTTTGAACATGATAATCCAATTCGTTCATTTAAATTAACGAACATTTACAAACTTCCCGCCGAACAATTCACAACTTGTTCGGTGAACGTTCGGTTCGTTTATAGCCATATACACGAGTTGAACAATTTAAGTTGTATAATACATAAAAATATAACGAAAATAACGTTCATTATATAAATACAAAATAAAATATAGTGTGTGTGGGCTTCAATATAAACGATTCTCAATCTAATAACGATACATATGTTTTCCCAACCGAGCGTGAATACCAAAATAGTATAAAAATAGTAATATTGACTATTTAATTGCAAAGCAAATATTCAAGAACTAAAAAAATATATATACGTGGCCTCTCTCAAACAGATCCACCACTTTACAACATATTAGGAGATTCGCCATTGTCACCAAATATTGTCTGCACCATGATAGCATCATATATAGCATGAGTAATATCAATTTCAATGTGAGCTTTTGGCTTTCATCAAAATCCATGAGCTTTCTCAATGAACTCTTGAATACAAAAAGTTGCTATAGATAAATCCTTGTGGCAACCAAGTAAAGAAGAAGGGTACATGTTTGTCTCATACCAAGTCGTCTACCAGTCTTCTTAGCAATATCAAGTTGAACACCTATATTTTGATAAAAATAAATGATTTATGTTATGAAGTTTTAATAATAAATACTAACTATGATAATAGTTATTATTATTAATTCCAATATCAGTAAATATAATTATTTTCCGATAATCATCATCACATTTCCCCAAAATTGAGAGCTTTGCAAATGGTCTCAACACTACCATTTAGTGGGTCAAAAAAGGACAACAATCCAACAAACTGCCATGAACCACAAGGACTTTCTTTTTTATCTGTTATAAACTTTCATAAAATTTATCACGGTGAGAGTAAGGAATCATGATGAAACATAAAAACTATAAAAGGGTGCAAATAAAAATGATATAAATGCAGACCTGTTTTGCAATAGCCAAAGAACGCAACCCACATTCTGGAAACTTATCGATCAACACAGGAACTTCCTTTTGCATATCTTTTTTGCGTCCACAAAGGTTCAAACTCTATTCAAATTTTCAAAAAGATAGTACCTAGTAACAACTGATTCATAAGGCACAGAGTATAAGTATTGAAAAAAAAAGAAAAAAAAAGTTGTTTACCGCTTTGAGATCACCTCTAGTTGTTCTCAGTCAGTTAGTTACCATAATCATACATGTAAGTCAATGATGTCCTCTTGTCAACACGATTAATGAAAAGAAATGAACCTCTCTGTCACGACCCCTGACCCCACCCTGGACGGAATCGGGAGCCGTGAACAGCCAAGTGGTACCGGTGATTATTTTGAAAAATAATGCAGCAGAAATTTCATCAGGACCGTGAGTTAGGAAAAATATCAGAGTTTAGAAAACACCGGATTTTATTTATTAAATAGATGGGATAAACCCATGTTTTACAAAGGTAGCTTTAATAAGGGATAAACCCAATTACATAAAATAATATTTCTTAATTTGATTTAATTAATAAAATAAGCCACTTCTTGAAGTCTTTCAGTGCTGTATCCATCTCTTACTCCAATCTACTGTAATTACCTGAAACATGTTTGAAAAAGGTTTTGGCAGCGGGAAATACTGAGTGAATCATTCATTTTTACTAAAACGACTCATTTGTTATAATTTACAGTATTAAGAGAGATTACAATGTTTCAGATATCAACCAACTACCCACAGTATTTGTCACTCGAACATCCATCGGTAGCCTCTTAGCCCGATGGTGTCTGTGACTATGGTCATATCACCCATTGGCTAACTCGTTGTCCAATGGTGAAGTTTATCAAGTAATGTATACAAAACCCCACATACCGGCTGTAACTTGGTGATTACATAAACTTAATCACTGTAATTATAATCTTTGAAAATAAACATGATTTTGAAAGTAATTTGATAAAAAGAGAATGACTCACATTATAAGCATGCAGATTCATACGGGCAAAATTTAGCCTATTGATTAGCCTTGATATATTGCAGATGGATACAGGCAGAGTTTAGTTTATTAATTATTCTTGTAACCTAGTGCACACGAACTAGGTAAGTAACTAATACAGCATTTACGATAACTCACGAGATTAAAACCTTCACAACGAATGACAAAGTGCAATCACTTAAACATCCATCGGATTCACAACGAATGACAGAGTATTCCCCGAGTTCGGGTGATACTCAAACATCCTGTCGGAATCACGACTAATGACAAAGGATAGCGCTTAAACATCCTGTCGGATAGTTTCAATCGATCGGACATTGAATCGTAGCAGCGATCGAGTTAATACCCGGTATCGTAGCAGAATTCGAGCTAGTGTGTGTTTCTGTAGTATTTGGACAATATCTCAGTGTATGAATCGAATTTTATCGTCGTTCAAGAGCCAGAATTCAAGTCCCAATCCCCTCTATTTATACATGAATTTTGACCCCCTCGCGTGACGCGAGGGGTCACCCTGGGGGCTTCGCGTGACGCGAAGGGTAACCTTATCTCATATGGTTGCCACGTGTGTTTGGAGTTCAGCTGAGTCGACGGAAATAATAAATTCGATTCTGACAGCAAACTGTGATGATAATCGTAAATGGGGAAATACCCCCTTGAGTTTTAGGGGCCCTGATCCTGATTCTGATTGTTCTGAAATTTGTAGGGTTTATGTAGGATTACTTAAGGGTCTTAACTAAGGTTTCCCAATGAACAAAATATAATAATAAATAATAGTTTTGGTGAGAGTTGTTATGGTTTGGGTCAAAAAAGGGAATAAAACAGTGAGAAAAGAAAATGGACTCACTTTGTAACTTTAGGGTTCAACTAGAAAACCCCCTGGTATAAATTTTGGGTATAACTTCCGAGCTATTAAAAATATATAATGCACTCGTATTAAGTATAGTACCCCTAATTCAACCTTGTCCCGATGTCCCGAGACCGAATCCCAACAACTTAGTCGGGCAGAGCCCTGACATAAGTTATGAGGCTCAGATCAATCGGAAAAGATAGCGGTGATCGGGAGTTTAAAATACTTAAAACGGAACAGGGCTTTATTATTATTATGGGTATAAAAAGAAAATTTGGAAAGAGAAAGAAGCGACATCTAGAGAGAGAAAACAGAATGAAGTTTGTTAGCAAATCTTTTGAATGGATGTAGTCATATATATATATACTAAAATTTTGAAACACATCCATACACGTATGTATGCATAAAAATGGAGGCAATTGCTATATATAAGATACGTATATTTTCAACATATACATGTCCTCCTCATATTCCATTGAATTTCATTTGAAAGTAGTTTAGATTTATTTAATATTTTTATTTCATAAGTGTTTTGATTTTTTTTATTATTATTTGAAAGTAGTTTAGATTTATTTAATATTTTTATTTCATAAGTGTTTTGATTTTTTTATTATTATTAATTTATTATTGTCCATACATACACACACGTATGCATAAGTCTTTATAAAAAAATTAAGTTTAGTTTTAATATTTTATTATTATAATTAATTCAACAGCTTCACTTATTTGACACTTATAACTTCTAAAATATAACGTTCTAGAAAAATAATAAATATGTCTTTAGAATGAGTATATTATTGTCTACATTTTGAACCAAGTTTCATTAAAAATAGAGTAGGTTAAAATACAATGTATTTTTATAATTTAATTAGTATACGGTCACTATGCCCGTTTAGGTACTTCATATTTCTAACAGTCAATTTACCCGTAATCTACCCGTCTAATAATATAAGTTTTTATATACTTTTATTTTATTAGAAATGTCACACATATATAGGCCAATTAATTAATATAATATTTCAACCAACTATATAAAATAGTGTTTAACACTATTTGGGGTTGAATATTTATATTAAAATAAACTAGTTACTAGTGGTTAATAAATTTAACCAAACCTATAATTCTTATATAAAAATAGGAATGTTACACTCTCTAATAATGAAATGAAGAAATCTATTAATTACTTACCTGTAGGCTATAGCATTGGACCTTTAGCAGCCAGCTCGTGAACTTCAACTTCCATATTCAACTCTAGTCAAAACGATGGTGTCGAGTCCAACTTCTTTGTACCGCTATTAGCTTTAAGAGAATAAAGAGATTTAGATCTCACCAAATGAAACCTAAAAGACGTAAAAAAATAGACATTGCTTAGTTTGTTCTGGTTTGGGGTATAAGAATCATTGCTCTAAGACAAATTTACTTACATAATCTCTGTTGACACATAAATTTCCATTATAACTTATGCGTCTCATAGCATTCTCACATTTAGAATTTAAAAGACCATATCGTATTGTTAAGCAAAGTTGAACAATGTGTATAGCTCAACTTGAAACAATGCTTGGCCAAATTACGGCTATGGTCTCTGATTTCAAGTTGTTACAAATTACGGCTGTGTACAGTTACAATATGTGGTTCTCACAATTTTGTAAGTAGTGAAATGTCCTACCAATATATTTGAAATTATCACATTCTCTATGTACACAAGCATTTCGAGAAGAAATAATGTGTATTACATGTGTTTATATATTTGATGTACACGTCTCCTGTTAGAGAAAAATTCTTGAAAATGGGTTTTTAATCCGATGCAAATTTCCCAGTTGGAAGCTTTTCTTTTAAATTAGAAAATATATTATTTTAGAATTGCAGTTTCTTAATCTCAGTTAAAAATATATTCATGATCAAACTTAGGACTGAACTAGTTATAAACCAAAACAATAACCATTCATTTTTCCATTACTTTTGAATTGTGGCTCAGTTTTGTTCGATTGTGTTCCAACTTGATGCTCAACTCGAATCAAACAACCACTTCATAGAACACTATAAAAATGTAGCCAAATATTCCGTAAAATATAAATATCAAATATAATAACAAAATAAATAGCCACTTATTCGCTTTCTTCATTCTCACACAAAACCCTAGACAACAACAGTCCTCACCACCTCCTAACCCTTATTCTCTTCTTTAATCTCCTCCATAGGTATGTATGTTCCCCTTGTTCATGAATCATCAATTCATATAAATGGGGACCAAAAATAACATCTCAATTTCTAAAAACTGATGGAAGCCCTAATTCATGTCATACCAAAAGGAGCTTTGTTTCAGTAGTCATCCAAACAACCAAACATCAATAACCTAGACCGATCTCTACAAATAAAACAAACATAGACAAATGAAACGTAAACATATCACTAAATCGATCTACATGGAGAATTCACGTCACGAAATTCAAACAAAAACGATAATATTTAACGTATAATAAAGAAGAAATAGATCAATTTTACCTGTAATAGGATGAATCGAGCGATTGACAAAAAATTCGTTCTTCAGTGATAGATTACCAAACAGGAGGCGATGGAAAATAGGGCATGGGAAAGGGTTATAAGAGATTATATAAGATCCAGATGTTTGTTCATGGGTCAGGGTTTAGATCCGCGAATAAAGGCATCCGGGTAAAAGGTCCTTGGGTGGGAATTTTCTGCTGAGGTTAAATGTGAGGCTGACACGTATGAAAAACTGGTTTCTTTTATTATATTCTATAGATATATATATTTGCAACAAATCAAAGGTTCGAAGAACATCAAGTTTCAAAAATTTACTAGGTAGTTTTATGATGGAATTTTGTAGCTTAAAAGCAAACAAAGCTTATCTGCCCATTCACTAAATTAAAATCATCATATGTTGATTTTTGTAACAATAAAATAACTAAATGTTGAAGGTTTTAGGCTATAATATGCGTGAAAACACTAAATTAAACCATATGTTTTTTTTTTCATCTCGTAAAAAGACTAGAACATGTGTATTTTGTAAACCTCACCTAGTTGAGTGATTTGTACATTAAACTTAGAAGGAAAATGAGAATTTTCACAGGTATTATATAATCCTACAAAAACCAATTTGGGTTGCCTCTCTAACATAAAAGGTTGCGACTTTTAAAAAAAAACCAACACATACCCTTTGCTTAACAACTAAACATTGCATTTAACAACTAAACGTCGCGTTTCCTTTTCAAAAAATAAAAAAAAAACTAAATGTCACATCTACCATAAACGGTTACCCTTACATTCTTAAACGTTGCGGTTTTTAAAAAAAAAAAAAAAAATACTAAACGTCGCATCTACCATAAACGGTTACCCCTCACATTCTTCCATGTGCAATCTTATCCATACTCCTCTATTTTAGATAAATGCGTGGCTTTTTTTTCGTTTTTGTATTCAACCAAATCAGATTTCGTTTCTTCTTTCTCTGAACTTCAACCAAGATTTCAGTCTCTATCTCTCTAACAAAAAGATCTGTTTGATTTCGCATTGATGTAACGATATTCTTATCAGATTTTGTCCGATTTCATCAACATGAGACATCAAGTTTTGTTTTGAAGGTTCCATCTCAAAAAATATTCAAGTTCGCTGATATGTTTATTCAATCTCAAATAATAGATTTTGATTGATTCAAATTCGATGCTGATGAGTGATGAATTCATTGCAGTTCAATCTCAAACAACAGTACACATTGTTTTTTTCTGCTTTCATTTTAATGCTTTCGATTTGTATGTATATTTTCGTTAGTTAATTTTGTGATGAAGTCGCATTTCTAAGGATAAAGTTGGAATAATACATGATGAAGTCGCATATATAAGGATAAAGATCGAGTAGGATGAACATCGTATGATAGCGCTCAACAAGAAAAACCCAATTGCATAGTTATCCAATATGCGTAAATGATTTGTTTTTTATTTTGATTTCGATCCAAGTTCGATGAAGATGAAGTCAATGGATTCATCAAAATTAAAAACGAAATCACAATATTACCCAGGTTCATTTCTTTGTTAGTTTGAAGGATTTTTTTTTTTTTTAAACAGGGGGTTTATTTATCACTATTGTTACCCAGATTCAAGATGGATTCGTGGAGTGATTTATGTGTTGTGTTCAAAGAATCAGTTTAACAATGGCGTCAACTTCAAACAAAGAATAGGTTTTTCTATCAACCTCGAAGAATGGAAAGAAAGGCCGGTGATGGCAATGACGAACAATCAAATGATGTCAAACTCTATAAATCGGATTGCTATGACATGTTCTAAGACGCCTGTGTTTCTTTAATGACATCGCTTTTACTTCAACTCTAAACCTGTTCATTAATGAAATATATTTCATATTGTTTATATACAACGTATAAATTGTGATTCTTTAATTGGTCATCATGCCTATTGCTTTTATTCTTTCCTTTTAATGAATCCATGATGTCATAATGCACTTTCATTGTTTTTAACATATTTCAAATGTGACCTCAAGTTGTTTCTTTCGCCAGAGAACCAGTGGCGAAACTTGACTATGAAGACGGGGGTCGAAAAGGTATATACCAAAAAATTTCTATAGAACCGGGGGTCGAAACGTATATGCCCAAAAATTTCTATACAAAAACTACATAATAACACTACTGGGCGAAAAGTTCGGGGGTCCCCCCCTCCGGCCCCTCTTAAGCTGCCCCCCTTCAGAGAACCATGGTCGGATAGCGACACGATCGGTGCAACCCCCACCCCCGATCCGATCACCTCTTCAATTCGCTGCCCAATTGTAACTTTGGACACCGCGGATCACGCTGCTTTCTCTACATGCAATCACCGTTTCCACACCGACGATTTATACTCAAATCAGAAGTGATGGTTTGAAATGAGCATAATCGATTGAAATAAGGAAGTATAGTAGCCGATCTGATCAACCTGAAATTGCTTGGTTGTAACGATTGGTGACGGAGATAGGAAACGGGTTTGAAAAGGCCTTGAAGAATGGAGAAGAACAACAAAAATAACTTATAATCAAGAAAAACTACAAAATAAAAACTTACAAATTCATAGTAGATGTGATGAAAAGCTTCAATGGTGATCAGAGAGCAGAACACGAGGAGAGAAAATTGTGTGAGAGAGTGATAAGACAGAAGAAAAAGAATGGGAGGTGACAAATTAGTTTAAAATATACTATATATTAAAACAAAGTCGTGTTTCTTCTGCCCGGCGAGTGATTATCATGTGTGTTATAGTAGACTCCATTAATTCATCAAGGGATGTAAGATTGAACGACAATCTTACGGTTGAAGTTGAGATTCAGTAACATCGATGCTAATATATTTCATTTAAAAACATGATGCTTTTGGTTTTGCTTTGGTAGCAACTTTAAAATTATTCCCAGGGATTCATATGTGATTATCAAAGAACAAATTTACCAATGGAACAAATTTATCCTTTTAAAAACATCCCCACTCGATAAATTAATGCTTGGTTTGGCGTTGACGGACTATTTATCCCGCCGCAACGCGCGGGTTGGCGTCAACTCGTTTACTTACAATAAGCAAGCAAGGAGAAGACATGGTGAAAGAAAACTTGGACACTTGTAATCTTGAGCTTGGAACATAATTTCATACTGATTTTTGCAAGATTTGAGGAATAAAAATATGAAAGATGGGTGTTTGGTTCAGCCAAAGAGAGAGCCGATAGAGACTAGAGTGTTGGGTTTTTTTTCTGTGTCCACACTCTTGGTTCTGTAACACACATACATTATATGTATATTAAATTCAAGATCCCACTATTAGAACATCTTACACGTTCTTATCCTTTACACCATACCTATGTTTTAGTCAAAAGGGATGTCCAGTCATTCACAAAGATCATGGCCGATCAAAATGATGATAGTCATGGCATGGCCATTTGATTATTTTAATCAAGCATATTATGTGATTGTGATCTGGATTTTTTTTTTCGTACAACTACTGTAGTTGATTCAAAACTAATAATTTATATAAGGTTCTCATAAAACATGAATACCACACATATGAATATGTATGGATATTTTCTAGCTTGATATATATTTTAGATGTAACAAAATTATACATGTAATTTTATATATCTCGCATACAATCATCACACTATATATATATAGGGCCAGATCATTTTAGAACCATAAATATTTACAGAACTCGCAGAACTCCTAATAAACAATCTTTTTATTTATATATTTTTATGTTTAGGATAATTTTATCATTTATTATGTGTATTTTTACGATTACATACATGTTAAGAGTAATTTTATCATTTTTTATATGTAATTTTATAATTACACATATGTAAACTAGTTTTTTTTACATATATGTAAGACAAAATTGCAGAAAACAACCTTTATGTATACCCCAAACTGCACTTCATACCTTTCACTATGAAATCCGCCAAAACCAACCTTTACGTTCATGTTTTGTTACAGATCACAACCTTTACACCAAACCTGGTCAAAAAGGTCAGTTAACTTACCTCACATGCTTTGCATGTGAGGGTATTTTAGTCTTTTTAAATCCTTATTTTCTTTTCTATTTTTTGTTTCATCAGTCAAACAACATAAGTCAAATATTCTTTGATTTTCTTTTAATCTCTACACATACACACACCTAAAAATATATATAAAAACACATACACAAATTTAACAAACTCTGCACAAGATCTGGTGTGTATGTATGAGTTTGTTAAATCCTTTTTTAATATATATATTTAAAAAAAAAACCCACCATATATTTAAAAAAAACCCACAAAACCCACCATGAGTCTCATCTTCATCTCCAGTAACCCACCACAAAACCCATATCAACCTTTTACCCTTCATCTTCATCCTGACCTCACTACCTTACGGTCGTTAAGAATGGATGGAGAAGGTGGTTAAGGTGATGGATGGAGAAGGCGGTTGTCGAGTGTGTTGTTTCGTGGTGGTGACGCTGTGACGGGGTGGAAGTTGATGGTGAATATTTGGGGTTTACGGTGGTTGTGAGGTGACCGGAGGTGGTTGGTTATAGGGTGTGGTGGTGGTGTGGTTTTTGTTAGATTTATTAAACTAAGTTATGTTTTATTATTATTCGGACATATAATTAGAACTGCTTATTAGTTAGTTAGTGATATAATTATGTAATAATCGTCACTGTCTATATTTAATGAAAAACTCCTATGTGAACTTTGGTCTCCGGTGCATAGTTGGCCCTCTAATTGTAATCGTTCGGCTAGGCTTAAAATACATGTTTAAGGAGAACCATATCGTTCGATCCTAATTAACCAGGTTAATTAATTGTATCCAGTATTCCAGTTGGCCATCTCTACATTCCATAAGAAATGAAACTCCAGCTGTAATGGTGAAGATTAAGCATGTGATCAGCTATAATGGTGAAGATTAAGCATGCGTGTTGTTGAATCTAGGGTTTAAATGAAATGGTGAATCAAGTTGTGTTGCTGCTGCTGTAAAGTGGGAAGAAAGAATTTATATAAGTTAAAAAGAATTATTAATTAAAAAGATAGGTGAAAAGACATTAATACCCTCACATGCAAAGCATGTGAGGTAACTTAACCAAGAAATCTAATGGTGTTAGTGGTAAAGGTTGTGATCTGTAACAAAACATGAACGTAAAGGTTGGTTTTGGCGGATTTCATAGTGAAAGGTATGAAGTGCAGTTTGGGGTATACATAAAGGTTGTTTTCTGCAATTTTGTCTATATGTAATTAGTTATGACACATATATATAATGTTGGCAATTAAACATATGTAAACTACTTTTAACATTTATGTAATCAAAGATATACATATAATTGATGATAAAAAGATCTTAAATACAAAAACTTATATATAAAATGATTGTTTATTAGGAGTTCTGAAAGTTCTGTAGTTATTTAGAGTTCTGAAATGAACTCAACCCTATATATATATATATATATAGGGGGCCGCTAGAATGAGAACCACCTCGAGTTATGAGAACCGCGAGAACTACTTGATCCGGGGCGAGGTGGACCAATTTTTTTTTCAAAAACGTAGATGCATATATTATAAACACATTCGTAAAAAAAAAATTAAAAAAAAAAAATGACGTGTGTGTAGTTTTTTACACCACAAGTTTGTGGTTTACGAGTTCCGTGCGGTTCTCATAACTCGAGATGGTTCTCATTCTAGCGGCCCCCTATATATATATAATTTATACGAGTGTATTTTGTGAACTTTCAATCTTTACAAAACATAGACGCATGTTAAATAGCAGGGCCGTCTCCGAAAATCAAAAAAAAAAATTTGGCCCTGTTCGAGATAAAAAATTTGGGCTCTATTTGCAAATCTTTATATACTAAAAATTCATAATACTACGATAATTGTTATGAAATAGATAAAACAAATTAACAAAAATAGTGTAGCAAAAATGATCAAAGTATCGAACTTACTTGCTAAGCAAACAGTGTGGTTCTCCTAGCGTTTTTTGAAGCAAAGCTCTCGATCAACTTCTTGTAATCCATAGTATCTAATATTTCACTTTCAATAGATATTGTCGCCAACCCGTTTAGTCTTTCTTGTGACATTGTAGAACGTAAATAGGTCTTCAACAACTTCAACTTTGAGAAACTTCTTTCTGCCGTTGATAGAATTCTAGTGTACATGGTATTAGAAAAATGTCTTCCAAATTTATCCACGGGGCCCTTAACAACATCCCTATCTCTTTTTGGACCTTTCATAACCAACTCTTTTATCATGTCATTACTAAGCCCACCCCAATTTATAGGATCAAAAATATCAATATCCGGAACGGGATTAACATCATCTTCACACATAGTAGCTTCTTCATCTACGGTAGCATTAACATTATCTTCACCTGGGTTCATGTTGTCTACATCTACGTTCATATTGTCTTCGCCCACATTAGCTTCTTCATCTCCTTTCACATTGTCTTCACCTACATTATCATCACCCAAGTTAGAACTAGAACTTTGAGTTTCTTTTGAAAAAAACTTGTGTATTCGTTTTTGTTTTACTTCGTCCGCCTTTCTTTTCTCTTCCTCTTACGTTTTTGATGGCCGAATAGGTGTTTGTATTTAGGAACGGGAAATTTCTACATATTAACGAATAACATCCATTCAATCACAATTCACACGAAGTCTAATACATTTAAAGTATAATTAATAAAACATAAATAATTGTTATTATCAAGATTTTACCTCAAGATGAAGTCACTTTAGGCTTCGATTGAGCAGCAGTGGGCTTAAGAAGACGGAAATCAACTGCAAAAAAAAAAAAAAAAAAAAAAAAAAAACACACCAATTCACATCATTCATATAACAGTCTAAATCAGTCTAAATAAACAACAGTAATATCATTAATCATTCACATCATTCGCCACTCTGAATCTTTGTCGAAATCAAGATGTAACTCGGAACCGTAACTCGGAACCCTGGTTGCGACTCGTAACAGATAACAACAAACAAAAATCAAAAGACAACAAACAAATACCTCCTGAATGGCGAATCTGTGGATGATGATGATTCCTGAATCGCGATGATGATGATGACAGATGACTATTAATATCTGCGAGACTGCCGCTGCGAATCTGGCTGAGTGGCTGGCAAAACTTGTGTTCGATCAGAATTCAGAAATCCCTGGTGCAGAACTGCAGAAGAACCGCGACGTTTGATATTTCCTGCAGCGGCAATTGAATTTTGACCAATGTTTGGGCCTATAATCAGTTGTTAAGGGATTGGCCGATTGGGTTTGTTACAAAGGAAGTGGGCCTGTAAAAAATATGAGCTATATATATAAAGAACACTTAAAAAATTTTGGGCCCTTTAATTATTTGGGCCCTGTTCTCAAGCACACCCAGCACTTGGGGATAACCGGCCCTGTTAAATAGAAAGATGTAATGAGATCGTATTTGAATGCATATAATTATATATCATGCTTAAAAATAACTCGAAATGCTTCCATAACTTTTAAGCTTATGTGTCAGTGGCGTTCGTGTTCGTCAAATCGTATAGGCATCCTACAATAATTTCTAAAAATCACCAACACATGAAATGTATCCTTAAGGGTGATGGACTTTTTCTCGGCATGTTATGACTTATTATATAAAATTAAATCTTAACACATATGAGGTCAATGTAATGATGTTTAAACGTTGTACGGATTATTCTCCGATTTACCAGATGTCACATTCTCCCCCTGTTGAAACAATTTCGTCCTGAAATTCAGTTTGTTTTGATTCCTTAATGAGTTCTTATCACGATCTCTTCTAACTGTTGAGCATGTTACCACAATTCCTTACTAGTTGTTGAACAAGCATCACGACCTTTACGAGCGGTTGAGTGGGTTCAAGGATCTCCGAATTCCGCGTTTTTCGCTCATGTTTGCGTCATGTGTCGTTCGAAAGCATAATATTTTCGCAAAACCCCATTCATACGTTTAAATTATATGTATAGACTTCGTATTTGTCGGCGTGGTCAATATTTTGTACGGCGTCAGTTCGTTGTCGCTTAATATTCAGCAGATTTCCCGAAATCCTCAATCGCGCGCTGTAACGTCCGATAAGCGTTCCTAGGCATACCAAGAGCCTAATTAAGTTAATACGTGCCTTAAACACTATTTATTATCGCCTTAAACGTTCGTTAATCATGTAATTAGAGCCGTTGATTACCGGTTGTCACACTTTGCAGATGTTTGATGAGTGGCCTACACAAAAGTACTGGTTCTTAGAAAGACATCGACAGTAAGTCGCTAACAACCATATACACAGCTATTGCATGACTGATACTTGAATACACCATACATTACAAACAACATGTATTATTTCTATAGCATATAATATAAATAATCTACGCTAGCAAAAAAAAAAAAAAACAGAAAAAATATTCAATTGGTAAAAAAAAAAGCTAATAAGGTAATTACCGAATAAAAAAAATTATGAAAACCTATAATGGAACAAACAAACCAAGTCGTCAAATTATAAATATGATCAAAATTCTAATTGATTTTTTTGTTTGCTTTAACAATACAGGGTACCTCATTTTCTAAGTTTCTTCTATTCAGGCAGTCCGGGCATTAAACTCAGACAAATTTGCATTTACTGTGCTCCATAATCACTCTTCTTCAAGAGATCATGTAGCTATGACTGCCATGAAAAGTAAAGGAATTAAAAAAGTACATATTTTTCTCACAAACGGTATAAAGTTAAATACAATATGTTTTGACCCATTACTAAACCAACCGTTTTGCCCGAAACAAACTCGACCCATTACTAAAAATCTTTTTTTTTTCAGAACTTGATTCGACCCGTTACTTAAAACAAACTTTATAGCCCGAACCAGATTCTACGCATTACTAAAGACCACCTTTTTGGCCTGAATCTGATTCGTCACATTACTAAAAGCAACCGGTTTTGCCCGAACTTGATTCAACCCAATATTAAAAACAACTTTTTTAGCCGAAGCTAATTCGAACGTTACTAAAAGCAACCCTTTTGCCTGAACTTGACTCGACCCAATAAGAAAAACAACTATGTTGGCCGAAGCTGATTCGAACATTACTAAAAAAATCATGCCACCCACATCAACCAGTATAATGCATATTCTGAAAAGTACAATTGCTACCCTTAACATTTTTTGCCATGAAAAGTAAAGTAAGTTAAAAAAGCACATATTTTTCTGACATACAGTATAAAGTTAAATACAACTTGTTTTGACCCATTACTAAACCAACCGTTTTGACCGAAACAGACTCGAACCCATTACTAAAAATCTTTTTTTGCCTGAACTTGATTCGACCCGTTACTAAAAACAAACTTTCTAGCCCAAACCTGATTCTACGCATTAATAAAGACCACCTTTTTGGCCCGAATCTGATTCGACACACTAAAAGCAACCGTTTTTGCCCGAACTTGATTCAACCCAATATTAAAAACAACTTTTTTAGCCGAAGCTGATTTGAACGTTACTAAAAGCAACCCTTTTTGCCCGAACTTGACTCGACCCAATAATAAAAACAACTATGTTGGTCGAAGCTGATTTGAACATTGCTAAAAAAAACCATGCCACCCATAGCAACCAGTATGATGCATATTCTGAAAAGTACAATTGCTACCCTTAACATTTTTTGCCATGAAAAGTAAAGGAAGTTAAAAAAGCATATATTTTTCTCACAAACCATATAAAGTTAAATACAACCTGTTTTGACCCATTACTAAACCAACCGTTTTGCCCGAAACAGACTCGAACCCATTACTAAAAAACTTTTTTTCCAGAACTTGATTCGACCCGTTACTAAAAACAAACTTTCTAGCCCAAACCTGATTCTACGCATTACTGAGACCACCTTTTTGGCCTGAATATGATTCGACTCATTACTAAAAGCAACCGTTTTTTCTAGAACTTGATTCCACCCAATATTAAAAACAACTTTTTTGGCTGAAGCTGATTCGAACGTTACTAAAAGCAAACCTTTTTGCCCGAACTTGACTCGACCCAATAATAAAAACAACTATTTTGGCCGAAGCTGATTCGAACATTAAAAAAAAAGCCATGCCACCCATGACCCATAGCAACCAGCATGATGCATATTCCGAAAAGTACACATCAAACATATGAAGTGAAGTGAAGAACTACTACTACTACTGGTGTAATTATCAAATGTGATGTGCCATACTCAGGTACATATTTGGTATGATGGTATTATTATCCAACATGTTTAGATCTATATTCTTATCCAAGTTAAATGTAGTTATACCAAATAAAGTGAAGAACCATGATGACCGACCAAATAAAGTAAGTAACAATTGTCACACAAAAGATTCATATAACTAAGGCCATAATGCAGTTTAATAGAAAAAAATTGATCAAGATTCATACCGGAGATGAAAAATCTTCAACATCTTACAGACCCAGAAACTCGAAGGCCTTACTCCCAGAATACACCGCAGTAACTGCAGGAGAACGATTCATTAAACCCCCATGTATTACACGAGTTGAATAAATGTATTTTTATATACTAATTAAAAAAACAATATATTTTTAAAAACCTCATTTATTACACGTGTTAGAGTAAATATAATTTTATATATTAAATAATAAAAAAACTATATCTTTAAGAACCTCATGTATTGTGCGGGTTGAATAAATATCATTTGTGCATTTTGAAGTCTACCTTTTTATCATACAAATATTCACACTTTAGAGCACAAATCAAGAATGAATTCTCCTATAGAGAACCCTCAATACATATTAAGACATGTTTTCATTTATTTTCTGAAATTCATAATTAAGTTGTTTTTGGCCCGTTTGCAATACGGCTATCTGTTACTATTTCAATGGCAAATGGACAGAGATTTGTAAAAAAAAAAAGACCTTGCTTGCTTTAATCCATAAAATTTACTATAAAGCAATAAAATAAAATAAAAACTTTGATTCTTTATCAAATTTGACTAACTTGTATTGAATTTAAGTTGAGTTCTTGGTTCTTACTCCTCCACTTGCAATCTCATAACCCATGATAGTGGGTTCCATATCAGCCCTAGAAACTTCAAGAATTTGCTCACCTAAACACACTAACATCATAAACTCATCAAATTTATGAAAATAACCAGCGATTAAAATTTAAGCGGCCAAAAAGTGTCTAACCTTTATTCAGCAGCGAGTAGTGAGACCTTATTTGCTGCATCTCAAATTACATGATCAAATTTAGCCCTTAATTTTTTAAGTATATTAAAGAAATTTTATAAACAGAGAATTTATAGAATACTTCAATTTGAAAAACAACTTACTATATGCCACACGAATGAATTTCCATGCTATTCGAAAAGCCTGTGCCTCGGTATTCAAGAACGTAGATGAAGGCTATCCACAATCTACACAACACACGCAAACAGGAAAAAAAACAAATTCAAAAAAGAACCATTTTATGATCCTAACAGTAGATGATGGAATGGATTTTCTAGTTTAGTTTCCACGCCTATTGGTGAACTTCAACGATTTGTACAATCTCCTTAACCGAGTACTGCAAATATCTACAATAATAAAAAATCCACATTAAAAAATCACAAATCCTTGAATTGTAAAGAACAGGTTCGATTAAATTAAACGATAAAGAAACTAAGCAATCAAGAATAGCGATTGGAGACTGTTACTAACCTGTTCGAAAACGACTACCAAACTGCAATTAAACGAAATCGGATGAGAAAAATAGATGAAAACTGTTAAATAAAGAAAAAATTGATATACACAATCAACAAAACCAAACAACCTTAAAACATCAATGTTTAAATTACATGAACAGAAAGATAAAAATTAGAAAATCATTACCAAATCCATTACCGAAAAACCTCTGATCATCTCTGTCGTCGGGTTCGAAGCGGAACCAATCTTGATTGACCTACTGGTATCACTGATCCCCAAAATCCATTGTATTGTAATCGAAAATCTGACTTAAGAATCCATATTCTCAACAAAAAAAAAGATGGAGAGGAAAATAATTCTAAGATAAACATCAAATCAAATCGGTGAAACAGATCGATGCAAGATAAAATCACCTTGGAGAGAAAGAGTTGTAAACCCTAAAGACATTCAGGAAGATGGATCGGCTTAGAATTGCTTCACGATGATGTGTGAGTCATCTTTGAGAGGAAGATTTGAAAACCCTAAGCTCTGATGAAGGTTGATTGAATTGCCGTGTTCGCCAGAGAGAGAGAGATTAGGGTTTTGAATGAGAAGGAACGATGATTAATGATAGAACGAGAGAGAATATTAAAGAAACGTACCAAAGAAGCTTGTCCAATCCTTAAATTTTAGCTATGCCACATGTATGATGACATGGCTGCGTATTTGGCATTAACCATAGGGTGACAAGTGTCCCCCAATAGTTTTGTTTATTATAGATATATAGATATAGGGGTTAGGATCAAATACAAAGGATAAAATAAATAAGAAGTGTAAGAAGGATTCTAGTCCATTGATCTTAGATTTTAAGGGTTGAGATTGGTTGTAGGGAAAAGAAGATAATAGAAGGGCATAAAAGTAATCTTATATTTATGGATTTTCTCTCTCCACATGCAAGGCACATGCCAATTCCCCCATCGATTTAAAACGTCCATAACTTTTTCATACGACATTTTTTTTCAAAAAAAATTTCACCATAATAACGAGCGTTTTTTTATCTTTAATATGAGTACCATATTATCATATAAAAATAAAATAAAAATTTTCATTTTTACTCGGTTTTTTGGCATTGTGTTAAAGGTTTAGGTCATTGTGTCTTTTAACTGGGTTTTGGTCAGTAGAATTTCTATACATTGTGTTATTATCAAAACCTATAACACAATGTTAACTTGAGTTCTATCCATTGCGTTTTTATAAAAACCTATAACACAATATATGACACAATGAAGATTTTGTTATATCTGGGTTTTCTATAAATTGTGTTATTAGTTCAGGTCATTGTGTTTAATATGTTATTCATTGTGTTTTAATATATTGTCCATTGTGTTTTAATAATTTGTTCAATTTTTTTATTATCTTGTTCATTGTGTTTTAGTTTGTTATGTATTGTGTTTTTAGTTTGTTTTTCATTGTGTCTTCATCTGCTCTCCATTGTGTCTTTTATCTGCTGTCATTAATTGTGTCTTTTATCTGTTGTCATCAATTGTGTTTTTATTTAGTCTGATTCTTATTGTGTTATATGTTATCGCCATTGTGTTATACGTTATGGTCATTGTGTTTTAGTATGTTGTCCATTGTGTCTTTATCTGTTGTCATTGATTGTGTTTTTATTCTAATTTACATTGTGTTTTACATCATGTCCATCGTGTAATATGTTATTCATTGTGTTTTAATATGTTGTCCATTATGGTTTAATAATTTGTTCAATTTTTTTATTATCTTGTTCATTGTGTTTTAGTTTGTTATGTATTGTGTTTTTAGTTTGTTTTTCATTGTGTCTTTTATTTGCTGTCATTAATTGTGTCTTTTATCTGTTGTCATCAATTGTGTTTTTATTTAGTCTGATTCTTATTGTGTTATACGTTATGTTCATTGTGTTTTAGTATGTTGTCCATTGTGTCTTTATCTGTTGTCATTGATTGTGTTTTTAATCTAATTTACATTGTGTTTTACATCATGTCCATTGTGTAATATGTTATTCATTGTGTTTTAATATGTTGTCCATTGTGGTTTAATAATTTGTTCAATTTTTTTATTATCTTGTTCATTGTGTTTTAGTTTGTTAAGTATTGTGTTTTTAGTTTGTTTTTCATTGTGTCTTCATCTGCTCTCCATTGTGTCTTTTATTTGCTGTCATTAATTGTGTCTTTTATCTGTTGTCATCAATTGTGTTTTTATTTAGTCTGATTCTTATTGTGTTATATTTTATCGTCATTGTGTTATACGTTATGTTCATTGTGTTTTAGTATGTTGTCCATTGTGTCTTTATCTGTTGTCATTGATTGTGCTTTTAATCTAATTTACATTGTGTTTTACATCACGTCCATTGTGTAATATGCAACTGGGTTTTTGAAATTTTTTTGAAAAATATAACAATATGGTACTCATATTAAAGATAAAAAAACGCTCGATTTTATTGTATAATTTTTTTTTAAAACAAATGATGTATAAAAAAGTTACGGACGTTTAAAAGTTAGGGGGGAAATAGCATGTGACTTGCATGTGCATATTCTCTTTCCTCTTGTAGACAAAATTACCCTTTCCATTTAATTACTCATAGGACACTTGTCACTCTCTGGTGCCTTCTTACCTTTCTTATTTTTAAATCTTTTGTATTATAACTCAACCCATAGATATAGATATAGATTATCTTACATACATAATTACACAATTTATTATGTCTTTATAAGACCGAATGAAATAAAAATAAAGAAAAAAAAAACGTTTCTCTCATTAAACCTTATACGAATACAACCCAAGAATTTCCGTAGATGTCTCAATGTTTAGAAAAATTCAACTTAATTCAAATACCAGTGATGTTTTTTATGTGGCCAACAAGGAGTTAGATTTCTTTTCATTTATTATAAAACTTCTTAAAAAGGTAAAACTCTTCCCCTCATTTTCTCAACACCAACTTTCTCCTCTTTTACTTTTTAAAGAAATAAATCTTATTCGAATACATACATAATGTATCTATCTATCCTTCCCTTGTATATGTTTTTTTCCCTTTAGTTACTAAAACATAGTGTACAACTTCAAATGTACAGTCAGTTAAATAACGTGAAAGGCTAATGGGATGACACCCATGGTCATGTCAACATATAGGGGTGCTAAACACTGCCCCGGAGGAGCACCATAGGGGGTGAAAGGGGAAGGCGTGATCAGGGTAATGGATGTTGTTGAGAAAAGCAAACCTTGGGGTTGCCCACACAATTCTCCATCTTCATCTTTTTACATCCAATTTCTTCACTCTCAAACAATTTTTAAACGGCCTGGTCTATTCGCACACGGCATTAGTCTTTTTGCACACTCGAAGCGCCCCGCTTTGGCCATAGCGGGGCGCTTTGGACAAGGTCAACAGACAAGGACTTTGTCAGTCCTTGTCTGTTGACCTTGTCCAAAGCGCCCCGCTATGGCCAAAGCGGGGCGCTTCGAGTGTGCAAAAAGACAAAAAGTGTTGGCTATAATTTGTGTTGTTTTTTTTTTTGAAATAGGTGGGATGTGGGTTAGTTTGGTAGTGTTTTTTGGAGGAAAAAATTGTATTTGAGTTTTATAATACGTTGTTTTATAATTACGTTTTTTTACGTCATTATTTTTATAGAACGTATATAATATAAGTGCGTTTTTATAAACTGTTAACCTAGTTTATTTTGTTAAATTAAACGAACACGTTAAATAAATTGTACAGAAAGCCATAAGAATTAAACGTAAACAATCCAAAACCAACGTGATGTAAATATATATCAGTTTGTACATACAAAACAAAAAGGTACAACTGACTACATAATACATAACAAAACACTATACAAACAAACTAAGGTACTAATCCTCGTGCGGTGGGGACGGTGGGAGGGGAAGTGGAGGCAACCCAGCGACCTCTCGTAGAGAAACGAGCGTCTCGATGATCCAGTCCTGGCGTGCGGCCTGGCGTCTCAGGCGCCGGTCGAAGCCCGAGCCACCTCACGCGCTACCGGAGGCAGGTCAGCGTAAACGTGCTGCGGGTACTGTGGCGGCTCCGGAGCTGGCTGAACTGGTGGTACCAGGATCTCCTCGATATGCTCCTCCTGAGCCGGATCCTCTAATACAGGCTCAGGCTGAGCCTGAGCCTGAGCCTCAGCCTCAGCCTGAGGCTGGCCCGGGAACTCATCGAGTCCCAGAGCCTGTAGCTGAGCCTGCCGAGCGGCCGCCTGCTCAGCAGGAGGGGCCAACACTCCAGGCCTCAACTCAATAACAACCGGGATGACCTCCGGCACCGGCTCCGGCTGCCAAATCTGCCCGTCCATGCCCCTAAACCTCAGACCAACATCAAAGCGACGGGTGATCTGCATGCTAGAAACTGACGCGCGGCCCAACCTGGTAGACGGGACCGGATCGGACAGCAGCGGATCTCCCTCGAGCACGATCCCGAGCGAGCGTGCGATGGCGGTGATGAATGAGCCAGTGTGCACCCACCCGCGGAGCTGCCGGTGGTATGCGGTGGCAAAGTAATCTGCCAGGCAGGCTGCTAGATTGCAGGGCTGGCCCCGCAGTAGGCAGTATAGAAAGAAAAGGTCACTGAGGTTGACCTTCTCCCTGCTGGCACCCCGCGGCACGATAGTTGCCGCGATAACATGCTGCAAGTATCGGAACAAGGGGTCTCTAATGGAGGTGGCCTTTTGCCAGGATCTCCCAAAGGGTCTAATGGAAATGGACCTCCAGAAACTGATAAGCGTCTGCCTGTCCATCATCGTAACCGCCTGCGTATATAAATCAGTATCAAGCTCGGCCTCTGTGTACAAACCTGTATAAACAAATAATATTAAATAAACAAATGATATTAAATAAACAAATAACATTAAATAAACAAATAACATTAAATAAATAAATAATAATAATAAACAAATAATATTAAATAAACAAATAACATTAAATAAACAAATGATATTAAATATAAAATAATAAATAATATTATTTAAACAAACCTGTATGCACAACAAACTGCCGCACACTCATCTGAAACTCCTGACCGGCGAGACGGAATGTAACCTCGTGGACTGGAAAATCCGGGTCCTCGACGTAATCCGCCGGATGCGGCGCGTATGTAAACGTGGAAAGAAACTCCCACGTAACCTCAGGATACGAGTCCTCCATCGCTAACTCAAATAGGCGCGACCAAGGAGTATCTAGTCCAACTATCTCACGCGCCCGCGCGGCCTCTCCCACGGTCTCCAGCAGGCCCCAGTCTATCCCTACATGCTCCCCAATGGGGATGGCGCGCAACCTCGCGCATCTCCCCCTCGCCCGTGACGCCGCCGGAAACTGCAGGTACGGACATGCCGGCTCTCCCTGCTCTCCCACATCTCCCTCAGCCTCCATATGCTCAATCTCGTCATCAGAAGAATCCATCCCTGCACGTTGATAAGATAATATTAAATATAAAATAATAAACAAATAATATTATTTAAACAATTTAAATAATAAACAAATAATATTAAATATAATTTAAATAATAAACAAATAATATTATTTATATAAATTTAAATAATAAACAAATAATATTAAATATAAAATAATAAACAAATATTAAATATAATTTAAATAATAAACAAACAATATTAAACAAATAATATTAAACAAATAATATTAAACAAATAATATTTAAAAAAAAATTAAACATGAACTAAAGCGCCGCGCTTTGGCCTCGGCGCGGCGCTTTGGTTCTTCGTGATGAAGAACAGCCCCCCCCAATCGATCCAAACGCCCAAATCAATCAAATATCAAACATTTACAGTTAAAGAAAACGACTAAGGGTGTTCGATTTACCTTTTTAGCGGTCGAAAGATTGAAAACGAAGATATCCGGATCGAAGTGTGTGTAATCGCACCTTGTGTGTGTGTTTTGTATGTTGTGTTGAAGTGGGGGAGAAGCTGCCCCGCTTCAGGTATAGCGAGGGACCAAAGCGCCCCGCTTTGGCCATAGCGGGGCGCTTCAAGGGTAAAGCGGGGCGCTTTGGTCATAGCGGGGCGTTTAAGGCCTTTTTTTATTTTTTTTAAATTGTTTTTAATTCACAAACGCGTCGATAATAGTCTAAATTTTACGTTTTTTCCATTATACTTCATTTTTTATTATATATGGACTATACTGCAAGTTCCGGATCAAAGTGACTTTTTAGTGTTGCATGCATGCCCTCAACCCTGTTGGTCGTAGTTTGGTGAAAGTTGATAGTTTTGTTAATCCAGCATGATACAAACTTTTCACGGTACGGATCCAACCAGGATTTCTTCATATAATCAAAAACCTCTAAAATTAAAAAAAACGTAAATAGTCAGTTTTTGTTATTATATAAAATTTGAACATAATTATGTAAGAAATACCTACGTTCACGGTCATCTTCTTTCAGCTGTGCTTCAAAGTTTTCCAAGTTATACCTGTATATTTCCTCGGTCGTAGACTCGCACAATAACCAAAAACTACGTACGAATTCTTTCCAATCCTTGTCAGAGAATTTCTTCTTGCTGTTCTTATTAATATTTTGTTGAATATGGAACCGACAAAGATACTTATGCGCTTTTGGAAAAACTTGTTCACACGCGTTCATCAGCGCAAAATCCCTGTCTGTTAAAATCACGCGCGGTTCCATACATCCTACCAGCATAGACTTGATCCTCTGCAACACCCATAGGTAGTTCTCTGACTTCTCAGCGGAAATTACCGCACAAGCAGCCGTAAACGATTTGTTTGTCGACGTCATGCCTACGACCTGAACAAATGGCAAGTTGTACATGTTCGTTTTGTAGGTGGCGTCAATAATTAGCACATGCGGGAAGGCACACCACATATTGAATGATCTTTCGTGAACAAAGAAGACATCTTCAACTTCGTTTGATATCTCATTCGTGCGCATGTAATAAGTGTAATTTTTTTCGAGAAGAATGCTTTCAAGTTTTTGCATCGGAGACTTACCGACATTTTTTTCGGCGTTGATCTTCTGAACAGCGTTGTGTATATCTTTCGGAATAAGCTTTCTAGCCGGATTGTTTTTTGTCAGCGTTCACCAGATACTTTGGTTAGGAATGTCTTGCTCTGCCAGCTCCTTAACCAGTTTTGTATCCTCCGAAGAAAGCCTTCTCGCATACGCGTGACCCTCTAAGTTTTCAATAGGAGTGTGGTTATGCTTCGCCTTCGTCACCTCTATCCTCCAAACACTTCCGGATGATTCCGAAAACCCGATCATCTCGAACGGGCAGCCTATTTTCTTGCTACCCGTTTTCCTCTGTGTAGCTATACTCTTATGCTCCCCACCAAAAGTACATTGAAACCAAATCTTGTAATTCTCTCCTCTTTTATTCGACCTCTTAGTCACAATGAGGTAACCGTTGTCTTTTGCCGTGTCTTGTACCCAACGCACCAACTCTTTACGTGACGAAAAGGTCTGCGTCGTATCAAACGAAAACGTAACCGGGTAACAGCCTTCCTCGTCAACAGACACATCCCCCGGCTCACCATCGTCACCGAAGTCCGAATATACTTGATGTTCAAAGTTGTGCTCGCCACCGTAACCGAAATTTGAATAACCTTGTAAGCTCTGTTGACAACCGTAACTGTCGTTTGGACCACACTCCTGCTGTACAAAGCTGTACTCGCCACCGTAACCGAAATTAGAATAACCTTGTTGTGCGTAAGGGTCCTCCACAGGGGTATTCAAATCCAGCGTCACCGTGTTATCACGATAATGAATGCCAGATACAACCTCTGCCTCCCTCAAGTTGGACGAGACCGGTTTCTCATACGAGTCAGAAATAGCGGTCCCCTCGTAAGAATCAGGAACAACTGTCTCGTCAGAATATTGACCGAAAATATAGTTGTTTAACCACGACATCGTTGTTTTAAGAGATGTAACTAATACAGCAAAACCGCGCGTTATTTTGAAGAAACACAACGGATGGGTGAGTGTATATCGAAGTGTCTGTGAATGAAAATGTATATGGTCGAAGTGTCTCGCACAGGTTGCTTTTAAAAGGGGAAAAGGGTGAAATTTGGGGTCGAAGCGCCGCGCTATGGCCACAGCGCGGCGCTTAGGGTTAACGACAAAACATCATGATTAGCTTTATGTCTGTCAAACAGTATCGAATGTTTCAAACGTCAATCGAAGCACGTGTTGTCGATCGAAGCGCCGCGCTTTGGCCATAGCGCGGCGCTTTGGGGTGTGAAAATAATTTTGGGCGTGTGCAGCTAGCATGACCCCTTTTTAAACAACCTTCAAGTCATCAATCATGAATCCTTGGAACCCAAACAACCCATTTTCCCAAAAGCTTCAACAGAATGACCCAAACAACCCTTTCTACAGTAACCAAACGCTGAGTGAAGATTCACAAAACAACCCGAACAAGCTCTTCATGCTATCTTCTTCTTCAACCAAGCATATGTTTATCGTCGTCTCGTGCCTGAAACTGACGGATTCAACCAAACCCAATACACAAGAAATAATTCCTAAACCCCAACCATCAGAAATGCTTTCACAAACACAAAGTTCATGGATGAGTTCCACACTTGTCATCAAAGTTCATAATTTAATGGTAAAGGAAATATTTAAGAGAAGGAAGAGCTTACGTTGAATTCAAATTTTGATGTTAACACTAATATGGTTTCTGAATTTGTGATGCATCAGTTGTATATACTCAAGAGATAAGTGTAGGAATCCGTTCGTGCAAAATTAAATAAAAAACTTAATTATTAGGGTGAAGGGAGTGGTGCGGGAAACACAGCGGCAAAGGTGTTTGCCGCGCGGCAACACCGCCGCCGGCCACCTTTGCCGATCGGCAAACCTCAGAAATCGGTACACCTTTGTCGATCGACAAAGAGGGGATTATACAAACGTGGCAATCATTGGCAATCATTGGAACAATAAAAAAATCAACATTTACAGGTGCGGCGGCGATGGGCGGAGCCACGGCGGTGTTGGTGGCGGCGGTGTTACCTTCAGCCGCAAACCCACTTCCACCATTTTTTCCGGTGGTTCGACGATGCCGGTGGTTGTTGTGGCCGTGGTTGTGGTGGTGGCGAGTGGTGATGGAGGTGGAACCGGTGGTGGTGGAGGTGATAAGGGTGGGTTGATTTTGAGGGTGGTGGTGGTGGTGGAACCGGTGGTTGTGGTGGTGAAGGGGTGTTTAAAGATAAAAAAAACGGGTGGTTGTGGTGGTGGTGGAACCGGTGGTTGTGGTGGTGGTGGTGGAACCGGTGGTTGTGGTGGTGATGCTTTATTGTTTTTATTTAACACATAATTTTTAAAAACAAAAAAAAAAGTTTGCCACTTTCAACAGTCTACACCATTGCCAACACTTTTCAGCAAAGTTTAAACTTTTTCTCCTCTCTGACGTGGCACTCTCTGATTGGTCCATTTTAAAGTTTACCACTTTTACCTGTTTAACCACTCCCTTCACCCTTAACTTGAATTACAACTGAAAAGGAAAGCTGAAATAACAATACAGATTACAACAGAAATAACAGAAACAAGAACATAATTATTGAAAAATAAAGAAGTTCTTCGCTGAGGATCGTGTTAGACACGGGTCCCTTAAAACAAATTTCGTGTCTCCCAAGAGAACACGTTTGTTTCCAGGATACAACAGCTTGAGCAGTTGCACTGTCGGTCTTGATTCCAACCCGAAGGTGTACCTTGCTGCTTAAAAGAAGAAGATAAGAACTCTGTAGGGAGAGAAGATTGTATCAGAGCTATGTGTTTCGGTGTGTTTCTTCAACAGGGGTACCGCCCTATTTATACTAACTAGTCAAGGATGAAACTGAAAAAGAATTAAATGGGAGAATTAAACTGCATTAAACGTCTTCAATGCACTTTAATTCATCATTTAATTCTCAGTCAAAGCCAGTAGCTCATCAGTTTCAAATGCTGAAGTGTAACTGCACTGGCATCAACTGCTGGAAGCTTTTGCGCGCACGCAAGACACACTGGTCGCCCTTGCGCGCGCAAGCTGCATGCTCCTACGCGCGTGCGCCATTTTGGCTCACTGCCATGCGCGCATGCGCCATATTGGCTCAATTCCATGTGCACCTGCGCCACGTCACCTGTGAGCCTATACGAGCACGCCACACAGTTGCCCCGTATTGGCTCACTCTGGTGCGCCGTGCAAGTCACATCAGTGCCCATGCTCCATGCGCGCCTCTATGCCATGTGTACTCGCGCGCGTACGCGCATGACTGCCACGTCATGCGCCACTACGCGCGGACCCACCAGGGTCATGCGCCTGCATGCCACGCCACCAACCACTTGGTCCTTGCAACCCTTGTGCTCAACCACGCGCACGCGGTCAAAAATACAAAGGCGTCTCTCAAGCGACTCGCGGCGATTCGAGCGTGCGAAGTGCAAAGTGCGCCATCAAAGCGCCACATTGCACCTCATCGCCCACGCCACGTGCGTGCGCGTGTGCGAGTGCGAGTTAGGGTGCTCCAGTATTATGGGGTATGTATACAGTACTTGATAACCTTCACAATTGGGCACGGGTACCCAATGTGTGATATGACCATAGTCACAGATCCGTCGAGTGACACGTACTGACCGAGAAATTATGTAGATATAAACATTGTAATCGCCCTTTGATGGAGTGTGTGAAACCCGGATGTTAAAGTATGTTATATTACATGTTCATGGCCGTTTAGTTGATTATACGCTTTGAATATGTTGACTACGCAAGTTTGTGATTTTACAGGTTAACCGCGTAATACGGTGAAGTTAGAGTGGTTTCGGACCAAATGCTAGCTTAGAGTTGCGAGAAATATAAAAGTTTGAAGCTTATGGGGAATAATAAAAGATATTATATATCATCCTAATGAGTGGAGACAAAGACATGATTGAGATAAAAGGCAGCGTACACATGTATTGTGATGGGAGCATTTAATGTGTCAAGCAAAAATCATGTGCACATGGGCTGAATATTTTGGACTTCACTTTTGGCAGCTATCATGTGAATAAGGACAACATTGGGAATAAGAATTGACATTAATTCTCATGATCCATATATTACACATATACACACATACATAGTGGAAAGAGGGGGAATTAACTGAGAGTCAACAACATCATTGGCGGCACATGTGAAGAAGCAATCAAGTTAATGGGCCACATCATCATTAAATGGGACGCACTTGTGGACTAGGGATTTTACATTTAAAGGGGGGTCTTGAGGGAAAGGACGGAATAACATCATATACACCACACAGGGACTCTCACAAGGCAGACAGGAGGGTTTTCAATCGCGTATCCAGCTTTTGAAGATCAACCAACCATCATGAGCGGCTAGTCGTCCTGTGACCGTCTCCGGGAATAGGGTTTATGTACGAAACGTTGGGTTGTTTATTGTTACGACTTTTTGGATTCGGATTCGATTAATCATTCGGTTAGTCTACCTTATTGTTATTTGTTTTGATTAAACAATTTTTGATTATCGTATTCATTCGTGTTTATCAATTATTTGGTTTGTTCATCAACGACCGGAATTAAATTCTAGGATGTCATTGTTTTAAACCTTTAATCATTAAACTGGATTATGTTTATGAAATCTAAAATTGGTAATTACTTGGGTTACTATTCATTTGCATCAATCTTTCGGTTTCGATCGTAGATCATTGCAATCAAATATATTATCCGTTAATTATTTATTAAAAACAAGTTTTTCAAATCATGTCTATGTGATTTCCAAATAGCGGTAACTAAGTAACCTGATTTTCTGCATAACCTGAAAACCCGGAGATTGGTCTCTTTTCTCACAACTGTTTACAACTTTAATTTATTTTTGTTTTCACAATCATTCTCACAACTGCCAAAAAAAAAAACGATTAGTTTAGTAATAGATTATAATTAAACAACTAGCTTTCATACTATCCACTGATTCCCCGTGGATTCGACACACTACTTACCCTTTACTAGTAAAAGGTGAATATGACACTTTTAACTTTATTTTTGACCGACCTTACGACATCGATCAAAATGGCGCCGTTGCCGGGAGTCGGTGCGCTTAGTTTAGTTAGTTGTTTTTCTTAAAAAAATGTATAATTATTGTATGGTTTTTATTTGTTTTTATTTAGTTTCCTGTTTGTTTTATTTTGTCTGTTTTGTTTAATTAGTATTTTATTTAATTTGTAATTTTAGGATATTTAGAACCCCCTCAAACATAAAAAGAAAAAAAAAAGCGTGCTTATTTATTTACTTCTTCATCTCTCCTTTTTCTATTCCTTTTTTATTACACCTTTTTTTTGTTTTGTTCCCTTTATACTATTGTCATTCACGCACACCAAACTTATTGTTATTCCCCTTACCTTATTGTTATTTGTTAACCATTATTCTTCTTTTGTCATCTTCTTTATTATTATTTTTTTTTTTATATCTCTATATGAAGTAATTAAAACATTTGTCAGTTTAGTTCTAGACAAAGTAATTAACGTAATTAGAGAGTCTCGTGGGTTCGACATCCGGACTTACTTTAACTATACTATACTGATCGGTACACTTGCCGGTTGTGTGGTTTAGTTTTAAGATCGAGTCTAGTTTATAAATTTAAAACTTAGATTGTCTAGTTTAAAGTTATTTTTAAAAGTTTGTCTTTTTGTACATTATTTGTAAAAATGTGTTTTTGTGTCGGACATGTAGTAAATGGAAGGGTTAAAAATTAAAAAAAAATAGAAAAAACCAAAAAAAAAAATCCAAAAATATATATTTTTTTCTTTCTAGTTAGTTTTTTATTTTATTTTGTTCAGTACTACTGTTAGTTTGTTATTTGTACAGAAACAATGGCATCGAAATATGATTATGACCCATGCTCATGTTGCGGGAGCTATTATCACTGGGCTCAAGATTGTCCACATTTTGAACAAGGGTACTACCAACCGGATTATGGCTCCAGAGGATATCAAAACTACAATCAATCCGATGAAGGCAGGGACTACCATCATGACCCAAATTGGGAGTACAATGGTTATGAGGTGGATGATGGTCACCGGTACAAGCCAGATTGGGGGTGTAACGGAAAATCAAAATATATTGAGGACTATGGTTATGGAGGCAATGGTCATTTTAATGAATATGACTCATCAAGTTACGCCCAAGACATCCCTGATATATATCAGATTTATGAATGTGTAGTCAAGCAAGGTGAATTCATAAATGCACTATGCGATGAGCGGGTTAAAAAAGAGTCCGAGAGGTTAGGAAGCAACAATCAAGTGGACTCACAATCTCAAATATCCGAGTCAATCGCGGATTCCCAAGATGAGGTTTGTATTGAAGAACTAGATGTAGAGGCAGTAACTCCTGTACGGCTAATAGTTGATGATAATGATTCACCTGTCCGTTTAAATATGACCATCGGTGCAATCCGTTTGGTTGTAAGTGTTGAAGATGAAGAGGAGAATATGCCTATGATCCCAGTCCAGTTGGGTGAGTTCAAGACTAAGAGGGCATTGGTGGATCCTGGGGCAAGCATAAGCATAAGCATAAGCATATTGGCATGTCGAGTGTTTGATTAATATGATTTTGGTAAGCTTGAAAAGGTGGACACCACGATTGTGCTTGCAGACGGTTCAAGAAAACCGTCTAGGGGGATGTTGAGAGGAATTGCTGTAAGAGTAGGGGATTGTTATTACCCCGAAGATTTCCTATTTATGGACCACACGCCGTCCAATGTTGAAGGACAACCGCCGGTTATCTTAGGCCGACCATTCTTGAAAACCGCGAATGCTACCATTGATTGCAATGCTAATATTATGAGTATGGTCTTCGGGTCACGTAAGTTTTCCTTAAACTTTATGTCTCACACTTGTGCTTATTCTAATATTGCTAATAAGTGTCATCCTCCAATTAATGAGGATGATGCATAAGAAAGTGTTGTTGTGATTGACAGATCGAAGGATGAAAATGTCGTGAAGGATAAAGTGGTCAAATCACCGTGGTGGCTCAAGATGAGAAACAAAAAGCGTTAAATTAAGTTAGAAAAGGAGTCACTAAAGGATGCAACCAAATCCAAGAAGAGACCACTTGAGGTGAATATGGGTGAGTTCTCCCAGTTGAAGGAAAAGAAGAAGCCCGCGAGGAAAATTAAGGGTGAATTCTCACAGTCAATAGATTTCGATAACCCGGATCATTTGGATGCCATATGGAGTTATGGATGGCAGTGGGATACTAACCATTCACCAGCACAAGTGTTCTTTGCACGAGAGATGCCATTTCAACCACCTTGAGCATATCAGGTATGGTCTGGCTGAAGACCTATAAACTTAGCGCTCTCGGGAGGCAGCCTGAGGATGTAGAGTAGTGTATATTTGTTTTGTCTTTGCGTGAGTACTTTTGCAGGTTACCAGGTTATGAATCTCTACGGATGCAATGGTCCAAGTGTGGGGATATGGAAACCCGGGAAAGGATAAAAAGTTTGAAAGTGATTGAGAACGATGAAAAGTGAAAAAAAATTTGAAAATTTTGAAAAAATTTCATCGCCTTAAGTAAGCTAAACGAATATAAAAACCGAACGTTTCAATCACTAATGGGTTCCTTGCCGGTAGCAAACTAACATAGTCCCTTGTCATGATCGTTCCTTTAAGTTTCATGAGAGTAGGTTCGACAGGTGTTTTTAGTTAAAAGAATTGAGAAGAGATGTCTATTTAAGGGTAACATGCTTTAGATTACATATGCTACGTGTCGGTAGCCTTTTACCCTTTCTTGGTAAGAATTTTGAGCCTGTAGAATGATAGAATGCTTTACATATTGAATTCATTTGTTGAGAGCAGGCCGCATGTTATTCTGTGTTAGAACTTGTATGATTTGATACATGCTGAGACTGTGGTTTGATACTTGGACGTAAATGATCAAGGCATTAGGATATACTTTACACCTGTTTGTTTGTTTCATGTTTACCTAATCATTACCCCTAGTAGCCCTATTGAGCCTATTTACCCTTTCGTTTGTCCACCTATTGTGAATTGTGTTGATACCGACCGTGAATGACAAGTTTTGAATAATTGAAAAAGAAAAAAAAAAAAGAGAAACCAACAAAAAAAAAATAGAAAAGAAAGAAAAAAAGCAAAAATAGAAGTGTTTTGAATATTGTCCATGTCTTGGGTAGAAAACGACCCAAAAGTTTGTTATGTTTGCAAATAAATTTGTCACGGTTTGGTTTGTTGTTTGTTTGCCACAGAAAAGAAAAAAAAATATAAACCGAGAAATTTCCTACCTTTAGCCAAGCCCAAAACCGAAAGTCCTTTTGATATGTGCCATGTTATATGATACAGTGGAGGTGTGATTGTCATACAAGCTTATGATTACAGAATTCCATGTTTGGTTTTGAGTGTTATACATACTAGCACATTACACGCTAGTCATATTTTTAAACCAAGAGGAGAGTTTATTGTGAGGGGCGTGTAGCATGTGTATAATCCTAAGCATGTTAATTTTGAATATATAAGTCTTAAGTTTTATAAATTGCACCAATTGCTTGTCGGACTGTCAATCTTGATTGTGTCAGTCTATGGAATGGGTATGACTTGGGACTTAAACTGTTGCATCGGTTAAGGGGTTTAGAGGTGTTGTTACTATGGTGAGTAGTTCCGTAACAGTTTGCTTGAGGACAATCAATGTTAAGCGTAGGGATGTGATGGAGTGTGTGAAACCCGGATGTTAAAGTATGTTATATTACATGTTCATGGCCGTTTAGTTGATTATACGCTTTGAATATGTTGACTACGCAAGTTTGTGATTTTACAAGTTAACCGCGTGATGTATTGCAAAATACATCTTTTATTCGTGTACAATTTGTATAGTTTTCGTTATATTTAGTTTTGTTTTTCGTTAGAATATGCATACTATTGATAAAATCGTGTTTCGCAGGTCTTGATGTTTAAATATGCGAGAAACCGAGTAAAACGAGTTAAAATATCGAAAAGTCAAGTCTTGAAGCATGTTGGAAAGATTGGGGAGTTGAAATGCTGAAAAATCACTCTCTGGCACCACATCACCCACTAAGCAAGTCTGTGGCACCCGGCGAGAGACTGGAGATGTTACATGAGAAAAAAAACAAGGTGGCACCCCGCCACCCATTCCTAAGTGGGTGGCGCCCCGCCAGAAGGCTGTAGCTGCCAATTTATGCGAATTTAAGAAGGGTTTGTTATGGAAAGTCATATATAATCATCTTAAACTTGAGAAAAAACCCTAGCTCGAATTGGGGACTTCTTGGGCGAATTATTGAGCATTCTTGGAGCACTTTTGGAGATCTTGAAGCATAGGAATCATCGATACGAGTTCGGGGAAGAAGACTTGGAGATCTAATCGGGTTTTCTAGTTCTTTATTCTTAACTTTTCTTACGAAACTTGTTATGATGAATTCATGTTTAGACATCTTTGAATTGTTTTCACGTTTTAACATGCTTGGCTAAATTTATAAACCACCTAGACTTGATGAATGGATTAATATAAAGTTTTTACCGTTTTTATTAATTCTATGATTATTATGGATCGATTGTGTTTAGTAAGCGGGTTGATTTAATGATTTGATGTGTATGCATGCTTTGAGTTGGTTTATTTTTATTATTTGCTTCATATGATTCTTAGTGACGGTTTATATCACAATATAGAGTCATATTAGGGTCTAGGATTTCGGTGAGTGTCTATATCACATAAGAAAACCTTAACTCTTTAGGGAGAATTGCGCAATAACCCCTAGAAGTAATTGATAATAATTTGCTAAGTCTTAGTGTTCTACTAGTCCTAATACCTGGAAAGTGAGGGGCTATTGGTAGGTCTTACCCGGCGAATTGCTTTAGATAGTCCTTGAAAAAGGTCGTGTCTTGGTTGACCTGTCGGTTTTATTAGTCTATCAAGTCAAGTTGATGAATTCAAACTACCCTAGATCTATGATTGGAAAAGAGTCGATCAACATTAGGGTACTTACACAATAATTAGACAACTGGAAATGCGTCTAATAACCGGTAGGATTAACGGCCTAGGTAGTTCCACAGGTTTCTCCTTGAGAAGGGTCGAGGGGCTTAGTTGGTTCTTAATAGGTTTAGTACTTTAAGATCCCGGTTCCATAATTCATGCATTTAACTTAATCGGTAAGTCTTTAAAAACAATCCAGGATTCTTGTCTAGGTGGTCTTGTTCTCCATATAAGAAAAGCCCTTAGTCTTCGTTCGTATTAGTTTAATTCTAGTTTAATTTAGTAGTCTAATATAGATTTCCTTAGTCTTCCGTAACCCCCCCCCCCCCAAACAAATAAACAAGTTTTAGTCGTGTCTGTCAGCGTCTAGTCAAAGTCTAGTTTACGTGATACATAGAGTCTCGTGGTTCGATATCCGGACTTCCTAGGTTATACTACATTGATCGGTACACTTGCCGATTGTGTGGTTTTAGGTCGAGTCTAGAATTAAAGCTTTATAGTGTCTAAGTTAGAGAGTCTAATATAGTTAATTTTTATAGTCTGTTTAGCACACATCACCGCGTAATACGGTGAAGTTAGAGTGGTTTCAGACCAAATGCTAGCTTAGAGTTGCGAGAAATATAAAAGTTTGAAGCTTAGGGGGAATAATAAAAGATATTATATATCATCCTAATGAGTGGAGACAAAGACATGATTGAGATAAAAGGGCAGCGTACACATGTATTGTGATGGAAGCATTTAATGTGTCAAGCAAAAATCATGTGCATATGGGCTGAATATTTTGGACTTCACTTTTGGCAGCTATCATGTGAATAAGGACAACATTGGGAACAAGAATTGGCATTAATTCTCATGATCCATATATTACACATATACACGCATACATAATGGAAAGATGGGGAATTAATTGAGAGTCAACAACATCATTGGCGGCACATGTGAAGAAGCAATCAAGTTAATGGGCCACATCATCATTAAATGGGACGCACTTGTGGACTAGGGATTTTACTTTTAAAAGGGGGGTCTTGAGGGAAAGGACGGAATAACATCATATACACCAGTAACACCACACAGGGACTCTCACAAGGCAGACAGGAGGGTTTTCAATCGCGTATCCAGCTTTTGAAGATCAACCAACCATCATGAGCGGCTAGTCGTCCTGTGACCGTCTCCGGGAATAGGGTTTATGTACGAAACGTTGGGTTGTTTATTGTTACGACTTTTTGGATTCGGATTCGATTAATCATTCGGTTAGTCTACCTTATTGTTATTTGTTTTGATTAAACAATTTTTGATTATCGTATTCATTCGTGTTTATCAATTATTTGGTTTGTTCATCAACGACCGGAATTAAATTCTAGGATGTCATTGTTTTAAACCTTTAATCATTAAACTGGATTATGTTTATGAAATCTAAAATTGGTAATTACTTGGGTTACTATTCATTTGCATCAATCTTTCGGTTTCGATTGTAGATCATTGCAATCAAATATATTATCCGTTAATTATTTATTAAAAACAAGTTTTTCAAATCATGTCTATGTGATTTCCAAATAGCGGTAATTAAGTAACCTGATTTTCTGCATAACCTGAAAACCCGGAGATTGGTCTCTTTTCTCATAACTGTTTACAACTTTAATTTATTTTTGTTTTCACAATCATTCTCATAACTGCAAAAAAAAAAAAAAAAAACGATTAGTTTAGTAATAGATTATAGAGTTAAATGCCATTTTAGTCCCTGTGGTTTGGGCCATTTTGCCAGTTTAGTCCAAAGGTTTCATTTTTAACCTGTGGGTCCAAAAAGGTTTCACAGTTGCCATTTTAGTCCACTGGGTTAACTTAATCCATTTTTTCTGTTAACCAGAAGGCCATTTCGGTCATTTTATATGGCTGAATTGCCCTTTTAGTTAACAGAATTACATACAAAATGACCAAATTGGCTTTCTCGTTAACAGAAAAAATGGATGAAGTTAACCAATTGGACTAAAATGGCAACTGTGAAACCTTTTTGGACCCACAGGTTAAAAATAAAACCTTTGGACTAAACTGGCAAAATGATCCAAACCACAGGGACTAAAATGGCATTTAACTCTAGATTATAATTAAACAACTAGCTTTCATACTATCCACTGATTCCCCGTGGATTCGACACCCTACTTACCCTTTACTAGTAAAAGGTGAATATGACACTTTTAACTTTATTTTTGACCGACCTTACGACATCGATCACCCTTAATACTGTAATGTTATAACAACTGATGTTTTATAAATTGGGATGTACTCGCCAGTATTTCTTGCTGATAAAATGTTTTTAAAAAGCGTTTCAGGTAACACAATGTGAAAGCCAATAAAAGCCAGCTGGAGAGCACTGAAAGCTTAGAAAAGTGGCTATAAAAGTTACCTAAATAAAAAGGAGAATTGTTTTCAATAAATAGGGTTTATCCCTATAAATATATTACAAATGAAAATCGGGTTTTGTCCCATTTGTTTATTATAAATGTATTATCAACAAAACTTGGGTTTTATCCCATTTATCTATTTTAAAATTTTTGGTGTTTAACTCTGATAACAATATTTTCTAACTACGGTTCTGATGAAAATTTCCGCTGCCAAATTAATAAACACCGATACTATCTGACTGGTTCGCTGCTCCCGCTCCTGGGTTGGGTCGGGGGTGTGACATGTTACAAACCAGTCACTAATTCAAGAGAAAACTCATCGCCTGAAGACCCACTAGGGTAAAACTTCTAACTTGCACATGACATTTTTCCACAAATGAGACTCTCTCCAAACATCTCCTAAAGAAAGTCATTGGGGTACAGCTTGATCACGGCCTCTTTGGTCCCATAAGAGTGTGTTGGTAATGAGTTGATGACAACGGTTTTCCCCGTGGTCGTCTATTGAGGCCATGTGTGACGTCCTTGGTCTTGAGGCAATGCCATATCCCCACTTATGATAGTGGATCACTCGTTTTGTCTTGTCATTGACTCATCATGGAAATAACTGACTACGAGATTAGCCGTCGATTATGGGTACGGTTATTTGATTAACTGGTAAATCCGATATGATTATGTTTATGTGTGCCCCATAACTAAACATTGACCCAATCGAGCCAAACAGAATAAAGACATGTTATGTCGAGATGAATATATGTGTCTTCAAATTGATATCTTTTTCAAATTCTTAAATTAATTAATATAAAGCTGACTTCGTTCAAACCCAAGTCATATTCATTTGGTTAAAATATTTGTTTAGACCATTCCAAATGGAAACCTATAACACAACCAAAAAAATAGATTAACCGAAATTAACCCAAACCAAATCATAACCGTTTAACCATAACAAAACATTCCTATAACTAAAGTTATCGGTAATGAATATGGTTAAGGGTAAAAACGGAACCAAACCATGATTTGCATGCCCAACTTAAGACAAAGGTAACGCAGTCTCAGATGGTAACTACATAAAACTTATTAGCATAAATCATTTATGTAGATATCCTAAGTTTAATTTAGTGTTATTATCATATAATATAAGATAGTAAAATATGTAAAGTCAAACCAGTATATTAGTGGTTAATAGTTAGTTGTGTCAGTTGGTAATAACCGCCAAGATCAAAGGGCTTTGATAAATACCCTCTTGCATGCCATTTGTAATGTGTGCAATAGAATAAATTTGTGTGTTTGTCTCATCCCTGTTTTGCACCGTGTTCTTCACGGGTCTGCACAATCATGTGCAGATCCTAAATTTGTTCCATCCATACCACATTGATTGATCCATGGTCCTGGGCAACATTGCAACATTGGCTTGTTTGGTTTCACTAAGTCTATTAGTAAGTAGCAACACATTACATGGTTCAACTTTGGCATACATGATTGAAAACAACAGCCTATTCTTGCTTAGTGATATGAGGTAGATTCCAATCACGGATCATACGAGATCAAACATTGATGTGCTAAAAGTGGTCTAAACAAATTAACTAAATTAAACCCTAAATTAGACACACTAAGCTTTAAATTTATAAAGGGTCTGGTTATCCACACATCCCCTCAATTTATCCACACATCCCCTAACCCTATACACCCCTCATTGCCTTATACGCCTGAAAATGGACCCACCTGATAAGCCCCTCATTGCCCTATACGTTTACTTTTTGATTACTTTTTCACACATCCTATTAATTGTCAATGATTGGGTGTCAGCCAATGATTGCCCAATCATTGACTCTTTTGTGTGGAATAAAATTGGGGGGGATGTGTGGGTTTTCATTGAGATGAAATATTATTTAAAAAAAAACTTTATATATATATTTTTTAAATTGTTGTTAAAATAAAAAAAATATAAACATTTATATTTATTATTATTTATTGTTATAAAATGAAGGTATATAAATGTCATTTTTTATTTAATATATTTAGAAAAATGGCAACATTTTTATTAGTTAATTATTATTATAAAACGTCAATATTTTTTATAATTAATATTATAAAACTTCTACATTTTTTATCAAGTGTTAGTATAAAACGTCAACTTTTTTTAAATTAGTATTATAAAACTTCTACATTTTTTATCAACTGTTAGTATAAAACGTCACCATTTTTTTTAATTAGTATTATAAAACTTCTACATTTTTTTTATCAAGTGTTATTATAAAACGTCACCATTTTTTTTAATTAGTATTATAAAACTTATACATTTTTTTTATCAAGTGTTATTATAAAACGTCAAATTCTCTATAATCCAAAACGCAAATGTAAGTGAACATTGTTTGATAAAATAACACAAAACACAACACTTTCATACAAAATGTAATACAATACAGAGGCGAAACCCTAAACCCTACACACTAAATCGCTAACTATTACATATTATTACTTAGATTCACACGAACCCGTTGTGTATCTGAATCAGGTTCTCAAACAAACCGTGAAATCGAACAGTTTCTTCGTACAACTGTGGCTAATGGAAATGCATGAAAAATATGATGAAGAAGTTGATTCTTGATTTGATGAACCTGTTCTTATGACAAACCCTTCATCAATTGAGATTTTAAATACAAGGCAATGTCGTGAGTTGGGAATAGAATCGGTTATTTCATCGCGCGTCTGAACCGACTTTTAAACCGGACGGAATCTACGAAGAAACTGTTCGATTTCACGGTTTGTTTGAGAACCTGATTCAGATACACAACGGTCTCTTTGCTTCGTCCACTAGAACTATTTGTGTATGCATTCTTTTGGTTGTTAACTACCAAAAGAATGCATACACAAATAGTTCTAGTGGACGAAGCAAAGAGACCGTTGTGTATCTGAATCAGGCTCTCAAACAAACCGTAAAATCGAACAGTTTCTTCGTAGATTCCGTCCGGTTCAAAAGCAGGTTCAGACGCGTGATGGTATATGGTGGTCACGGAACTACCGGGCGTCGGTAGATGCCGGTGATGGAACTGCCGCGCGTCGGTAGATGCTATCAAGACTACACTAAGAATCGACAATATGAGAGTTCCGTGCTATTTGCACGGTAACATCTGACAATGTCGGAGTTCCGGATGACTTGGCAATTAATGTTGGATGATGCATCCCCCACCGCCAAGCACCTCACCATAGACCGACGTCCCGGCGCATGAATCTGAAATATGAGCTCAGGTACTCGTTTGAATCTGAAATATGAACGCAGTGCACTTCTCCATAAGAATTACGTTTCCACCACCGTCAAAACACCGACTTTCGATATCCTGTTAAAAAACATACAATTATAGTGTTAGACTCGATATTAGAAATTATATTGTAAAATATAATAAACAAACAACACCACCACTGTAACGACTCTCATCAAAAGTCATAATTATTAAATTAATTTGACCAATAGGAAACCCTAATTGAGACACCCAAGTGATTCTGAACAAACCCTAAAATTTTCAGAATTTTCAGTATCAGGATTAGGGCCCCTAAAACTCAAGGGGGGGTTAAACCCTATTGACGATTATCCAAATTGTGAGCTGTAGAAAACGAATTTAAGAAATCCGTCAACTCAGCAAGCCTACTCCTACACGTGGCTACCCTATGGAAAATAGGTTGGCAGTCGCGTAGCGCGACGACTAAGGGGTAGGCAGTCGCGCTACGCTACTGGGTCAAAAATTCAGTATAAATAGAGGAGGTTGGGACTTGAATTTGAGCGCTGGAACGACGAAGAAATTCCAATCCTACTTCGAGTTATGCTCTGTTTACCACAATTAACACACACGGATCACTAATTGAAGCCGCAATCAGGGTATTAGCTCAATCGCTGTTACGATTCATTGTCCGACGATCAATATATCCAATGAATGTTTAAAGTGCCGCCCACATTAGGGTTATACTTTATCGTTCGTCATTAATTTGACGGATTGTCGTTAATTCGATAGGTAAAGTATTATACCTTGTCATTCGTTGTTAATTCAACGGATCATCGTTAATTCGATGGACAAAGTATTGCATTTTGACATTAATTGTGAGAATTTGATCTCGTGAGTTATCGTAAATGCTGGATTGATTACTAATTTCCAAAATTGTGTGCTTATTATTGAAATTAGGATAAAAGGCTAATCAGTAGGCAAGGCTCTGCCCGAATTAAATCTGCAATGTGAGTCATTCTTCTTTTCTCACAGTTTGTGAGTTATTCTTTTTATTAAATGTTTTACAATACTTCAAATTATTTTCAAGGTTATAATTACAGGGACTAAGTCGTGGATATCTTGAATTACTGGTTAGTGGGGTATTGTGCACATTACTAATTGTCTCCCAGTTAGGTTCATTGACCTACTTGGGAGGATCACTGTTAGGTTCATTGACCTATAGGGATAATCATCACTATTTAGGTTCATTGATCTAAATAGTGGTATGACCATCGTCACCATTGTGACTTGTCACCATTGTGACAGAATGCCAGATAAAAATAAGATAGAAGCCATTGTAATCGCTCTTATGCTGTAATTAATAATTATGCATCATTATGCAAAATAGAATGATTCACTCAGTATTTCCCGCTGACAAAACCTTTTTCAAACATGTTTCAGGTGATTTGTTGTAAATCAGGAAAAGTGCTGGGGAGCATTTCAAGCTTAAGATAGTGGCTCAGTATAAAATAAAGCAATAAGTTTTGTAACATAACGATTTCCTAGAAAAATCATACTATTGTAAAATATCGGGATTTTATCCCGAATTGTGAAATAAAATAATCAGGGAAAAATTTTAGCTTTAAACGATCCTGTTTCCGCTGTTAAACTCAATTAAATCAATACCGCAGTATTTTCTGCCGCGGCTCCTGAAACGGGTCAAACCGGGTCGTGGGCCGTGACAGAAAAAGGTGGTATCAGAGCCACTGGGTTAAGCTAATTAAGTATTTAGAAATACTTAATTTTTCCTGATTACTATTATATGATTATGTGTTTTATTAACTGGCTATTTGTTAATTTTAATATGGTCATATTTTTATATATATTGTAATATTTGTTGCTGTATCATCGTTAATCGAAAAACATTATATAAATTTATTTGATTAATATATGGAATTACCTAATATAGTATTACTATATTGTGGTAAAGAAATTATATTTTTATGTTTAAAGTATACTCTTATTTAAAATTTTGCTAGTTATTTATTATTAATAATTTTATTATTAATAATAATATATTAATAGTAGTAGTAGTATTAAGATTATTTTTAAATACTATGGTTATTATCAAAGGCAGATATTGGATAACCTAGCCTTAGTTAGGCATGGACTGATCACCTATGCTTAAACAAGGCAGCACTAACCAATATCCACAATGATAATGACTAGTTAATATATATAAATTAAGTCATCATACTTATTTAGTATATAGATTTTTATATGTTAACTACTGTAATAGTAAATATAAATCTTTAAATATTCTGATTTAAAGTTTAGTATTTTTATTATTATTATTATCTACAGTCTAGAAAATTTATAAATAAATTATAAATAAAACCTAGTATGTTTTAATTTTCAGTTGGTTTGGTAGTATGAAATACTATTTAAAAAGTTGTTCTATAAAATTTTGTATGATTTAATAATTATGTGTATTTTGCATAAACAGCATGAGTGATCTGTCGGAAACCCTTCAGAATTTAAATCTCTATCCAGTAAGAATAGATGTTTCCAGAGATTTCAATAGGTATATTCCAGACATAGAAGAACCTATAGAATTCAACGCTTTACCTCTTGAGAAACCTAAGCCTAAGAAAATGGAAATTGGGGAAAGTTCTAGGCAAATGGAGGGATTACCATCTCAAGAAGAACTAGATTTTATAATGGCAACCGATAATACTATTGAGCCTGTTAATGAAAATAATTTTATGAATTTAGAACCATTTATTCCAAACTCTTCTAATCACTGGAATATAGACGAATGGTTGGATAATGAAATACTGTTACAAAACCATCCCTATAGGCTTTTTCCTAAGTACAATCCAGAACCTTTACCAAAGTCACCAATAAGTAATAAGAATATGACAGAACTCCATCATTTTGACAACATGGATGCTGGGAATAGGATCCAAGAGACTTTGGGACAAATCTCCTGGAAATACGATGAGAAGAAACGCCGTTACTAGAACATCATCTGACAAAGGATAGGGGATTATGAAACTGTGATTGTGTAATAATAAAATCAGTATGAGTAAAATAAATAATAAAACGGTTGTATATAAAAGCATGATATAAGGAAATTTTAGAAAGTTACAATTTTGTTTATATATTTGTTTATATGAGTATGTGCAATTAATTGTGACCTTGGATTATTTTTTTTATATATAAATTAGATATCAGATGGAAAACGCTAATAATGAACCAGTTAATGAGGATAATCAATCTGAGCAACAACCGGGGGACCAATATGTGACTAGGCAAGATATAGAAAATATCATTGCTCAAGGGATAGCCAACGCTATTCCAGGAATAGTTGCCCAAGGGATAGCTAATGCTATTCCAGCAATCATTGCTGCTGTTAAAAATCCAATTGAACCTCAACAAATTGTTTCAAGCAAACGTATTTCTGAAAATAATTTCAGTAATAGCGTAAATGGAGGTAGTAATCATGTTAATCATGATAATGAACCACGGCAAGCTCCGCTCCCTAAGAAAAGGAAAGTTGCAACGCCTGGTTGCACTTACAAAGAATTTCTTGCTTGTAAACCCACTGAGTTTGCAGGCAATGAAGGAGCGACTGCGACACTGCGTTGGTTAGAGAAAACCGAGGCAGTAATTGCCATAAGTAAATGTGCTCAGGATGATCAGGTCATGTATGCATCAAATCTTTTCAAAGAAGTGGCGCTAGAATGGTGGAATACGATGTTACAAGCAAAAGGAAGAAGGATGGCGTATGCTATGAACTGGGAAGAATTTAAGAGTCTTGTAGAAAGAAAATTCTGTCCTGAATATGAAAAAGATCAAATGGCAAATAAGTTTCTAACCCATCGGATGGTAGATGTAGATTGTCGAGGGTATACTACGACATTCTTCGAATATGCTCGAGTGGTACCAACCCTGGCTTCGCCAGAGCCGGTACTTATTTCTCGTTATATTTGGGGATTGATTTCCGAAATCCGTAATATCGTCAAGGCTGCGAAACCTCGCACGATTGATGATGCGGTGGAATTAGCCAATACTATGACTGACGAGCTAGTACGGACAAGAGAAGAAAATAGAAGGAAGGAAGTAGCCCAAAAGATTACCCAAGAATTCAGTTCGGGTAACCATAACAATTTCAAGAAAGGATGGAATGGGCAATCTTCTACTAGTCCATTTTGCAATTTTTGCAAAAGGAAGCATTTTGGAAGATGCAAAGGATATTGCAATTTTTGCAAAATTCCAGGGCATCAAGAAGAAGATTGTAGGAGGAAAAAATTTTCAGTTTGCTACAACTGTAGAGAAACTGGACATCTTAGGCCAGATTGTCCAAAACTGAATAAACCATTTGACAATCAAGTTAAACCAGCAGAAGGAGCAAAAAGGAATGCGAGAGCCTTTCAGCTGACTACTCATAAAGTCGAGATGATTCCAGATGTGATAGCCGGTATGTTCTTAGCTTACCACATTTACATAAAAGTATTATTTGACTCTGGTACAAACCACAGTTTTATAAATACTTTACTCTGCCAAACTCTTAACTTACCGTTAACCAGCATTAGATAAGTTTCTACCTAGAAACGGCAGATGTGAAATTAGTTAAAATTAATAAGGTTATGCAGAACATAGAAATAAGTTATAAGTTTTCTGCAATCCTATTATCTATGAAATTAGTTGAATTCGATGTTGTGATCATTATCTGTAAACAGAATTTCTTAGAAATTCAATCAACCATCGGAGAAGTAATTATGATTACAGGAGATAAACCATGTAAGCCTATGAAGTTCATATCAGTAATGGAAATTGCTAATTATGAACGAAAGCAAGGAATAGTATATATGATTTCAGTAATCATTAATACTAAAGATACAGAATTTAAGGAAATTTCTGTAGTTTCAGAATAACCAGATATATTTCCAGAAGATTTACCTGGATTATCATCAGATATAAAGATAGAATTTAAGATTCATCTAAATTCCAGGAATTTTACCGATAAGCTAGGAAACCTTATCGGTTAGCACAATATTGATTGTTAAGCAAAAGTAAGGTTCGATAAGAATACGTATTGATTATAGGAAATTGAATAAGGTTATAATTAAGAATCAATACTCATTACTTAGAATTAATGATCTATTCAAGAAAATAGATATTTTCTAAAAGATCGACTTAAGTTTCGGATATCATCAGAGGAAGACATACCTAAGACTGTTTTCAGAACTAGGTATGGTCATTACTAGTTTACAGTCATACCCTACGGATTAAAGAATGCAACTGCAGCATTCATGGACATGATAAATAGGATCTGTAAACCATAATTGGATAAATTGGTAAATGTCTTCAATTGACGATATACTTATTTATTCTAAAAATCAGGAAAAATATTGTCAGCAATTACATGCACTCTTAAAGAAAAGCTGTACGCCAAATTTCCGAAGAATGAATTTTGGCTGCTAGAAGTGCAATTTTAGGTCATATGGTGAATCATGAAGGTATTCACTTAGATCTTTTTAAGATAGCAGTAATTACCAAATGGAAAATTCTGCAATCAGCAATGGAAATTAAGAACTTTGTAGGTTTAGTATTATAGACAGTTATTAAGGAATTTTCAAAATAGCTATACCATTAACTAAGTTAACCAATACTATAAATCCTAGCCTTACCAGAAGGAACAGAAGATTTTGAAGTATAAGGTAATGCTTCAAAGTTAGGATTTGGATATATGTTAATGCAACGCAAAAAGGTAATTGAGTATGCCTCAAGGCAATTGGAAAAATATGAATGAAAATCCTAAATGACTACAATTGTGATATTCAGTATCACGAAGGAAAGGATGAAAACAACAAGAGATAGTCATAAGAATTATAATAGATAAAAGCCATTGAAATTCGAGTTGGAGACAAAATACTATTAAAAGTATCTCCTTGGAAAGAGTTGTTAGATTTGATAAGGAAGGAAAGTTAAATCCCAGGTATGTAGGATCATTTCCAGTGATCCAACGTATAGGACTAGTTGCTTATCATTTACAAACTAACAAGAAAGTTAGTAGGAGTACATGATGTATTTCATGTATCCAATCTCAAGAAATATTCATCAAAAGAATCACTGGTAGTACCTTTGCAAGATATAAAGGTAAACCAATAAGTGTTAGTTCAAGTAAAGTGGGATTCAAAGATAGGACCTTAATACACTTGGAAACTGGAATTTGAAGCAAAAGTATACTCAATTATTCCAGTAAATCTCGAGGACGAGATTTTTCTTAAGGTGGGGAGAATGTAACGACTCTCATCAAAAGTCATAATTATTAAATTAATTTGACCAATAGGAAACCCTAATTGAGACACCCAAGTGATTCTGAACAAACCCTAAAATTTTCAGAATTTTTAGAATCAGGATTAGGGCCCCTAAAACTCAAGGGGGGGGGGGGGTTAAACCCTATTGACGATTATCCAAATTGTGAGCTGTAGAAAACGAATTTAAGAAATCCGTCAACTCAGCAAGCCTACTCCTACACGTGGCTACCCTATGGAAAATAGGTTGGCAGTCGCGTAGCGCGACGACTAAGGGGTAGGCAGTCGCGCTACGCTACTGGGTCAAAAATTCAGTATAAATAGAGGAGGTTGGGACTTGAATTTGAGCGCTGGAACGACGAAGAAATTCCAATCCTACTTCGAGTTATGCTCTGTTTACCACAATTAACACACACGGATCACTAATTGAAGCCGCAATCAGGGTATTAGCTCAATCGCTGTTACGATTCATTGTCCGACGATCAATATATCCAATGAATGTTTAAAGTGCCGCCCACATTAGGGTTATACTTTATCGTTCGTCATTAATTTGACGGATTGTCGTTAATTCGATAGGTAAAGTATTATACCTTGTCATTCGTTGTTAATTCAACGGATCATCGTTAATTCGATGGACAAAGTATTGCATTTTGACATTAATTGTGAGAATTTGATCTCGTGAGTTATCGTAAATGCTGGATTGATTACTAATTTCCAAAATTGTGTGCTTATTATTGAAATTAGGATAAAAGGCTAATCAGTAGGCAAGGCTCTGCCCGAATTAAATCTGCAATGTGAGTCATTCTTCTTTTCTCACAGTTTGTGAGTTATTCTTTTTATTAAATGTTTTACAATACTTCAAATTATTTTCAAGGTTATAATTACAGGGACTAAGTCGTGGATATCTTGAATTACTGGTTAGTGGGGTATTGTGCACATTACTAATTGTCTCCCAGTTAGGTTCATTGACCTACTTGGGAGGATCACTGTTAGGTTCATTGACCTACAGGGATAATCATCACTATTTAGGTTCATTGATCTAAATAGTGGTATGACCATCGTCACCATTGTGACTTGTCACCATTGTGACAGAATGCCAGATAAAAATAAGATAGAAGCCATTGTAATCGCTCTTATGCTGTAATTAATAATTATGCATCATTATGCAAAATAGAATGATTCACTCAGTATTTCCCGCTGACAAAACCTTTTTCAAACATGTTTCAGGTGATTTGTTGTAAATCAGGAAAAGTGCTGGGGAGCATTTCAAGCTTAAGATAGTGGCTCAGTATAAAATAAAGCAATAAGTTTTGTAACATAACGATTTCCTAGAAAAATCATACTATTGTAAAATATCGGGGTTTTATCCCGAATTGTGAAATAAAATAATCAGGGAAAAATTTTAGCTTTAAACGATCCTGTTTCCGCTGTTAAACTCAATTAAATCAATACCGCAGTATTTTCTGCCGTGGCTCCTGAAACGGGTCAAACCGGGTCGTGGGCCGTGACAACCACCAACACCACCACCACCAACACCACCACCACCAACACCAACACCAACACCACCACCACAGCCGACCACCCACCACCACCATAGCCGACAACCCACTACCACCACAGCCGACCACCACCACCAGTCGGCCGCCCACCGCCCACCACCTTCCACCCACAACCTAACCACCACCAAAACCACCCTCAACCACCTCAACAACCACCACAACCTACCACCCTCAACCACCTCAACAACCTACCACAACCCACCACCTCACCACCGTCAACCAACCTAACCACAACCAAAACCACCATCCCAACTACCACAACACACCACCACCACCACCACAACCTACCACCCTCAACCACCTCAACAACCACCACAACCTACCACCCTCAACCACCTCAACAATCTACCACAACCCACCACCTCACCACCGTCAACCACCACAACCCACCGCCTCAACACCACAGCCCACCACCCACAAACACCACAGCCTATCACCGACTACACAACACCACCTAACCACCCACAAACACCACAGCCCACCACCCATAAAAATCAGAGATAAAAATTGAAAATTAAACATAAAAATACGGAAATACGAACTAACCTTAAATACTCCGAGCGTATGAAGAGATACGAGAGCGATAACAATACGAGAGACAAAGAATCCATGCGTGTGTGTACTTCCGGATCTTCATTGTGTGGTCCAACGTTGTCTCGTGTGGTCCAAGACCTTTTTGGGTATATAGTTGGGTGTATATACGTCAAAGAGAAGGTCCTTGGTAAATAAGTCAAACAAAAACAACATATACGGCCCTCATTGATCTATATGATGCGTATTATTTACTTTTTGAAAAAGTATGTCAGTCAATACCGCCCTCATTGATCTATAAGGGGCTTACGAATTTAATTTTTCTGAAAAGGTGTCAGCCTATACGACCGTATAGGTCAATGAGAGACATATACACCACCTAACTTTTTGTTATACGGACCTCATAGCACTATGTGAGGCATATGTATTTACTATTTCTGGAAAAGTGGTCAGAATTTGTACTTTATACGCATCTCATTGTGCTATGAGCGGCGTATTGTGTCCTTTTTTTTTTCTAAACAAATACTATTACGTACGAGAAAGTGTAATCCATATCCATCTTCACATTCACAATGGTTATGTGTAGATGTGGAAGGCAAGCTGGGGTAAAAACATCTTGGACGGATATCAATCCCGGGCGTCAATTTTACACCTGTGTGCAATTGGTATGTATTTTAAAAACATCTTGATGCAATGGTTGTTGTAACTTATGCATTATGGTTTGTATAGTGGTAATGATATATATTAAGGCTACCCTATATTAATTCGCCTTCGGTTTCAGCGTTCTCGGTGCAAATTCTTTGCGTGGATCGACCCTCCCATGTGTCCTCGGTCAGTTCAAGTCATCCGAGGTTTGATGGATACGAAAGCATTACTTGAAAACGAAGTCAAGTATTTGAAAGAGGAGGTTCGAATGTATAAAGAGCAAGTAGCAGAAATGGAAAATAAAAATTCAAGGGTCGTTCTTAATAGGGACACCTGTTTGATAATCTGTTGGATTTTGTTTTTTTTGTCCGTATTTGTATTTGTCGTTAGCCGTATTTAAGTTTATGCAACTTATGTAAACGAATGTAATGACTCTCATATTTTGGTTATTTAGCGGAATGTTATGTATGTCTTGAGAGTTTATGCAACTTATAATAATAAAACATATGCACATTAAAAAAAACGATGTTATTTCTAGTCCCGGCAAACGGGTCGGGCCGGGGGTCGGGTAGGGTTTTTGACCCATGACGATATTTTATGAAATGAATTTTGTGTATTATAAAATGTCAAATTTTTTATTTATCAATTATTATTATGTCTTTACTTATTTTTCACTTGTCATTTATTAACCATAACGCAATAAATACACGAAACATCGTTTTATATTAATACACAAAACATGTCATTTTAATACAAAATGTAACGACTAAACCCTAATCCTTGCAAACTGTATCGGTTATTCAGATCTCTATTCGGTCACCATATTGTTGCTATCAAGTTTAAGGATGCGTTCCACGGTAAACCTCCGACCTGATCTGGCGCTCCCTCGTTGTCGCAGAAGAATTCTCAGTAACCGGTTCCACAGCATGAAGAACCAATGCATACAGAAGGAGTTCTCCCTCGAGGTTGCTGACGCAGAAGCATTGTCGTTGGTGGAGGTGGAAGAACATTCCAGTTCACTCTCACAGTCACCGGTAAATATCTACTTCCACCGTCACAGACTGTGGGTGCAGAAGCATTGTCGTTGGTGGACGTTCCGGTGCATGAATCTGGAATACGAACGTAATTAAGCGTTTGAATCTGAAATATGAACGCAATGTACTTCTCCATAAGAATTATGCTACCACCACCGTCAAAACACCGACTTTCGATATCCTGTTAATAAAACATACAATTATACCATTAGACCCGACATCCGAAAATATATTGTTAAAAATAATAAATATAATAATAAAAATAACATATGCACATTTAAAAAAATAACGATGATATAAGTCTAGACCCGACAAACGTGTCACCACAGCCGTCCATCACCACCACCACCACAACCACCACCACCACAACCACCACAACCACCACCACCACCACAGCCGTCAATCACCACCACCACCACCACAGCCGTCAATCACCACAACCACCACCACCACCACAGCCGTCAATCACCACCACCACCACAGCCGTCAACCACCACAACCACCACCACCACAACCATAACCACTACCACTACCACCACCACCACAACCATAACCATAACCATAACCACTACCACCACCACCACCACCACAGCCGTCAATCACCACAACCACCACCACCACCACAGCCGTCAATCACCACCACCACCACAGCCGTCAACCACCACAACCACCACAACCACCACCACCACCAATCCCCTACCACCGTCAAACCCAACACCACCACAAAAGGCGGAAATAAAACCAAAAAATAAAAAAAGTTTGAAGATTAAGCAATAAAATTTGAAATACAAACTAACCTTCATCGTGTGGTCCAGAGTTTGTCTTGTGAAAATCGTGTGGTCTAGAGCGTTTGTGTGTGTGTTCTTGGTGTTTTAGTGTGAGTTTTCAAATTTTAGATCTAGTTTACCCCTTTATTGAAGGTGGGAAAGTGTTTGTGTTCAATGAGAGCCGTATGGTTCAATGAGCACCTTAAAGTGTATGAAGTGTATAAATGAAATACTATAACCAATTTATCAGCTCCTGTACAGGAGGATAAACTGGTTAAGGCATGTGTGTTTTAGGCGAAGTGTGCGAGTTCGAAACCCGGGGGAGGCCGGTCCGATATAAAAGGACCCCTCCCTTTTTTATTTGTGTAATTCTAATTTTTCAAATCAAGTATAAAGGATATACTATAACCAATTTATCAGCTCCTGTACAGGAGGATAAACTGGTTAAGGCTTGTGTGTTCTATGCGAGGTGTACGAGTTCGAATCCTATGGGAGGCCGGTCCGATACAGAAGGACCCCTCTTTTTTTTATTTGTGTAATTATAATTTTTCAAATCCAGTCCCTGAGGTTTGTTTTGCACAAGAACAGTCCCTGCACAGTTATTAAAAACTAACTGTAATTCTAATTTTTCAAATCCAGTCCCTGAACTTCTTATAACCGTTTATACCCCTTCTGCACATGCTTAGCATTTTTAAAAAAGAACAATATACCCCTTCGTTATAAGAATCCCAATACCTTTAAAAAAGACCAATATACCCCTTCGTTATAAGAATCCCAATACCTATTTGTTCGTACAACCACATTAAACCCAAAATACAACATAGATGCTGATAAAATATTAAACATGTTACCATCCATACATGCGATAAAAGATTAAAGGTTTATACAAAAACAACCGGGCATACAACTAAACATAAATAACAAAAGACGAATAAATATTTGTTCGTACAACCACATTAAACCCAAAATACAACCAAACGAAACAGATAAATACTACTCCTAAGCCATTTCCTCGTCACCGTCATCAGAACCACTATCCTCATAACGTATCAACTGCATCTGCGTGTCAGACGGGCCTGCCTGCATGCCGGACGGGCTTGCCTGCGTGCCGGAAGGGCCTGCCTGCGTGCCGGACGGGCCGGCTTCCGAGCCGGACCCCGGATACACTCGTGGTTGTGGCGGGTCTCGAACCGGCAACCCCGCCTCGCTACGCCTATCAGCCTCGCTAGCCATCATCCACTCCATCATATCCTCCATCCGGTCCATCCGCCGATCCTACATCGCCAACCTCCCCATCACAGCCGTCTGACCCGCCACAAGCCTCTCGAGGAGACGCTGAGTGGACTGAGGCAACCTCACCGCATGATAGACGCGCCGAGGATGCTGTGGCGGCTCCTGCGGATACCCCTGCTCAACCTCAGGCTCGACGTCACCCTCTCCAATAGGCTCATCAACAACATGAGGCATATCCACCTCCGCAGCGTCCAGCAGATGTTGATCTACTAACGGCTGGGCTACGAAAATCTGATCGTTCTCACCGATAAACCGATAACCAATGCCCGAAAAGTTCACCGCCAAGTTCATCCCTCTCATCGTCCTAATACCCAAATACTCGAAAGGGGCAGGCGGTGGCAACTCACCGATGAATGGAAAATACCGACCGCAATGTTGGGCAATACGCGTGATGAACGCCCCTCCGTGCAATCCGTCACGCTTCTGACGTCGGGAAAATGAGGCGAAATACTCCGCCAGGCAGCGATGGAGGGCGCACGGCGTCCCCGTGAATAAACAGTAAAGATAGAACATGTCGTTTTTCGTGACCCACTCGTTGCTTTTGCCACGCCCAGATATCGACGTGGCAATGCAACGGTGTATGTAGCGAACGAGTGGGTCAGTAATCAAGGAGACACGGGCCTTATGACCGAAGGGCACATCACAGAGGGTGGGCCACCAAGCAAGCAACTGATCATCAGGCATAGATGTGATCGCGGTGGTATAAATATCCTGAACCAACTCCTCATCAGTGTAGAATCCGGTGGCCAAAGCAAACTAACGCAGCGACATATTCTGTCGCTCCCCGAATAAACAGAAAGTTACCTCAGCAGGGGGTGGTTCCACCATCGGATCGTCCATATCTGAGTTAGGCTGCTCAGCAGGCCGTGGTCGATAGATAAACGTGGAGAGGAACTCCACCACCATAGGCCTATAAGAAGGCCCAGCCGCATAAAAAAACATACGATCCCACGGGTTATTTTCCCCGATTATACCCCGGGCCCTTTGCTCCTCGTCACACTCCCGTAACGCGTCCCAACACAACGCCCTCTGCTGCCTCACTCTCATACCCCGGAACTTGGCAAAACGTCTGTATTCCATACTGCGCTGGGGGAAGTCTAAAAAATCGTACTGCTCACAATTACCCCCGGCCATCGGATTGAATACCGGACCACCATTTGGTGCCTGTTGTTCCTCATCTGACGACATATCTGCAACAATTAAAAGTTAATATTTTGTCAGAATATTAATAAAATTATGACAACCCACAAACACCACAGCCAACCCACAACCACCACAGCCCACCCACAACCACCGTCAAACCCTAACCCATAGATACAACCACCACCGTCCTAACCTCAACCACTCTAACAACCACCATCGTCCTAACCTAAACCACTCTAACAACCACCACCGTCAAACACCTCTACCGCCAAACACCACAACCAAAATATTTCAGAATAAACAAAAAAAAACCCGTAAAAAAACAATAACAAAAAGGAAAGATGAAGATGTTACTAACCTCTTGTGGAAATTCGCACCGTATGGTTCGATACGGGATAGAAATGGTATTGTTTTTGGTGTGTGTGTGTTTGAATTGATTTTGATCTAGTTTTCCCTCTTTAGTGAGCTGAAATGTTGTTTGTGTTGGTATACACTCCTCATTGGCCAATACGTGGCTTATAGATTGCTTACCAGCAGCCGCTTATTGTGCTATGAGCGGCATATAGAGGCTAGTATACACCTCTCATTGCCCAATATGCTGCATATGATGCCTTTCTTTTAATAAAAATAGTGATGTAAATAAGTGTTTTTACATTATAAAACAATGTAATTAACATTTTTTTATAAAATAAATGTTGCTTACACTATATTCAAAAGATAATAGAATGTAAAATAAAAAAATAAAACATAATAATACGATTAAACAGTTTTACGTGTTACAACGAGAACCTACAACAAGTTAATAAAGTCTCTTCGTACACTTCTATTACTACGAAGTAACTTCTTACCCTCTGAAAGACGAGACATGTACATTGTCTCCCACTCCATACGTGTTACAACGAGAACCTACAACAAGTTAATAAAGTCTCTTCGTACACTTCTATTACTACGAAGTAACTTCTTACCCTCTGAAAGACGAGACATGTACATTGTCTCCCACTCCATAGCTTCAGTACTTCGATACATATTCCATAGTCCATTCGGTGGAGGCATCGGACCATCATCCGTTAACTTAACCATGATGAAATGGCCATCTTCCACATAGGCAATCGAAAGAACAGAATGGCCCTCTGCCGGACCATCAAACATGGGAAAGTATGTTTGACAAACACCATTGCTTAAATGTTGAACAACCACACCAAATTTTTGAGCCACCAACAATCCGGCGTATGGCAAGAACATCCAGCATGCCATTGGTGCAGGTTCCACGTGCAACCAGTTTATTGATCGATATACTGTAGTGTAAAATCCCGGATCAAAAGAGTCAAGAAGAGGCAACCACCGGGCTTTGTTAATGAACATCTCATCCAGTAGCTCTTGGCGGACCCACATCCAAGCATTCTGGTCCAACCCCAAACCCATAGCCACCGATCGAAACCCACAGTTACCGTCAGGCTGGGCATCTTCCATATGTGTTATGTATCTTCGATACATAGATGGAAGCCAGTCCTTAAAACGATCGATCATGTTTTTGTACCTGTAATTGTAAAATATATTGTGGAAAATCTTTATCAGGGAAAATGTATGTATAGAAGTACGTAGGATATTATATAGGTCAATGATTGTTGACGTACCTATCCCCCACCAACAGTGGAAAATCTTCATCTATAATCTCAACTGTCTTTTTAGCCTTATTTTTCTTTGAACGACTGCGTTGCACTGCTGGCTTTTGAGCATCCTCGTCCTTCTTTTGGCTTTTGCCTTTTGCTTCGGACCGGGTATCTTTACGTCTCGCAACCTCCTCCTTCTTTTTTTGTTGTGCTTTAGAGGTTGGGCGCCCCCGAGTATCTTGTTGTACCTCAGGCGGTTGATGGTCAGTCATACTTGGATTCACCACCTCCTTTATCTTCGACAACATACTTTTTAACACTATCGGTGGTTGCGCCTTCAGTTGTTGCATGACTCTGTCCATTTCCTCCCGAAGATTATTATCGTCTTCCTTAAGTTCTTCAGCATTGAAATCTAGTTTTGTCCAGAATTTGTCTACGGCGGCAAGAGGAATTTTGCAATCTGTATTTTAAAAACAATAGTTAGAAATGAGGGCGGGGGGGTGGGTATTCATATGAAGTAGAATAAGCGGTTGAAGCCTGTTTTTATTACTTGTATTTTCCCACCACTCCATCCGACAAGCACATGGCAACCCACAACTCGTAAAAAGCACATGACCACAAGTCCCCCCTGCTGCGAGCAACGTACGTATCTTTTTCTTCTCCACAAGCAACAAATCTAGTGCTTTCAGGGAAACATTACCACGTAGGTTATCAAAGAATGATATCATGTGGTCCCCCATTTTCAAGGACCGGCTATCCTAAAAAGTGAGGTTTATTTGTATGCGTTGTGACTCTACAACTTTGTCAACAAGCCACACAAGTCTATGGAGCGAGCTGTTTGGCCCCTTAAGGTATCTCTTAAACTTAGCATGTTGGCTTTCAACTCTGTTGGTTGTATGTTGACCAAAGTTAGGGCTTGTGTTAGTCCAGGCTGAAACAAACTTTTCTTTATAGGGTAGTAGCCAGACAGTATACAAATAGTCCAAAACTCCTGGAAAAAAAAACAGAATATAACGATTTGTAATGTTTGTATTGTAACACCCCGACCAAAGGCTGAAACAAAAATTTTCTGATAAATTAACTATTTTTAAATAATTAATTAAACAAATACAACTATGTAATTATTGGATTAAATTGGTTAAAAATCGAATTTTGGGAAAAATATCAATTTTATATTTTCGAACATCATTCTGATGTTAAAATAATTATATAAAAATTTTCAGGTTTTATAAAATTAGTTTACTATTTTTATTGAATTTAATAAGATTAAAACTAACTTAATTCATAATAATTAGATAAAACCGGAAATAATTATAGTTTATATTTTTAGTAAATCAGGTTTGATGTATATGAGTTTATAAAAATGTTAGTTTTTATAAAAGTGATAAAAAAACGTACAAAATAAAATAAAAGGTGTGTGCCCGGTTGGATTTTAAGAAGTGTATAAAATAACTAATGTTAGGATAATTATCAGCTCCTGTACAGGAGGATAAACTGGTAAAGAAGGGGTGCTTTTACACGAGTTGTTCGGGTTCGATCCTTGGTAAGGGGCGGGTTATACAAGAAACCCCCCTTTTTTGTTATTCTAATTAACGTAGTTAACTAAGTTAACTTCTTTTTTAAAGTATAAAACAACTAATGTTAGTGTATATATCAGCTCCTGGACAGGAGGATAAACTGGTAAAGAAAGGGTGCTTTTACACGAGTGGTCCGGGTTCGATCCTTGCTAAGGGGCGGGTTATACAAGAAACCCCCCTTTTTTGTTATTCTAACTAACATAGTTAACTAAGTTAACTTCTTTTTTAAAGTATAAAACAACTAATGTTAGGGTATATATCAGCTCCTGGACAGGAGGATAAACTGGTAAAGAAGGGGTGCTTTTACACGAGTGGTCCGGGTTCGATCCTTGCTAAGGGGCGGGTTATGCAAGAAACCCCCCTTTTTGTTATTCTAACTAACATAGTTAACTAAGTTAATTTTTTTAAAGGATTTCTTATTCAACATTTAACTTGGTTAAGATTTTAGAGTTAAAATAAGTTTCAAACAAGGCTATTTCAACCCTTATACTATAGATTTCAATAATTACATTTTATGCCCAAATACTTTGTACTTTTAAATAATGTCAAAATAACCCCTAGACTATAACTTTCAATAAATGACAGTTTAGTCCCTGGACTTGGTTTTAACCATTTTTGTTATTCTAATTAACATAGTTAACTAAGTTAATTTTTTTTAAGGATTTCTTATTCAACATTTAACTTGGTTAAGATTTTAGAGTTAAAATAAGTTTCAAACAAGGCTATTTCAACCCTTATACTTTAGATTTCAATAATTACATTTTATGCCCAATACTTTGTACTTTTAAATAATGTCAAAATAACCCCTAGACTATAACTTTCAATAAATGACAGTTTAGTCCCTGGACTTGGTTTTAACCATTTTTTAAGCAAGTGTCAAACAATGACAAACAAGTCCCTCAACTTATAGTTTCATAAAATGTCAAAATAGGCCCCTATAGTTTGTAATATAATACGTGCCTGATCTATGGTCGTCAGTCAGTCGCGTAAATAGCCGCTCAAAGTTATAATTGTATAGCGTCTCAGTGGGAGAATTACACAATCGAGACCAAGAAAGCTTGAATATTTTCCATTCTTCAGCCGTTGCAAATTTTGCCTTGGTGTGTTTTAGAATATTTTGTGAGATGTGCCACCGACATAGCAATTTGGATGCTTTTGGGAATAGTTTATCGCAAGCATTCATCAAAGCTTTATCGCAATCTGTTACTATCACGCGCGGTTCCATACCCTCTTCCAACAATCCTTTGAGGTTCTGTAGGACCCACAAGAAGTTATCCTGTTTTTCTTTAGAGATAAAAGCATGAGCGACACAAAACGACTTGTGTGTCGATGTCACACCCACAATTTGAACAAACGGAAGTCTATACTCATTCGTTTTGTAAGTGGTATCAATCATCAACACATGTGGGAAAGCACGCCACATAATGTACGAGTACCGATGAACAAAAAAAACCTCCTCGACCGCATTTGTTTCGGGATTCACCCGGGTGTGGTAAACATACCTTCCTTCATGCAACATTTGCTCCAATATCTGCATTGGAGTCCGATCACCGTACATTTTGACTTTAATCTTTTTTATCACGTTTTGTATGTCTCGTAGAATGCACACGCTCTGTGGGTTTTGTTTTCTTATGGTTAAATGTATGTTCGTAGGCTCCATGTTTTGAATATAAAGTCTCTCTACCAATGATTCTTCGTCTGGGGTCAACCTTCTTGCAAACGCGTGACCCTCGAGAAATACCGCAGGCTCATGGTTATGATCCTTTTGCTTCACCACTAAGCTCCAATTGCCACTACTTGCGTCTAGTTTCCCTATCATTTTAAAAGGACACCCAATCTTCTTGCTACCAGAACGCCGAACTGTTGCTTTACTTTTGCATGTGCCTCCACGGTCGCATTGCAACCATATCTTAACTGTCCTTGCTGACGAATCTTCACCTTTTGTTACCGTTCGTTGGGTCACAATGACGTAACCTTTCGCAATTTCTGTTTTGTAAGCCCAATTCTTTAACTCGTGAAGTGTCGCAAATACCTGAAACAACGGTAATTTAAAACTATGTTTAAAACTATATTTGTTTAAAATCTAATAAACCTTATACATAACGAATAACACGTAAACAAAATCAACTTTGTCTAAATTCTAATAGGCACCCTTCTAATAAACCTATACATAACCTTATACATAACGAATAACACGTAAACAAAATCAACTTTGTCTAAATTCTAATAGGCACCCATCTAATAAACCTATACATAACGAATAACACGTATACAAAATCAAAATTGTCTAAAATTTAATAAACATTATACATAACGAATAACACGTAAGTGACGGTAATGTTATACCTTTCCTTGTTTTTTCGGGTCATTAGCACCATCGTCCTTTTCACCACCATCGTCCCCGCCACCACCATCGTCCCAGCCACCACCATCTTCCTCGTCTTGATCACTTTCCTCGAAGTGTGTAACACCTTTCTCGATTTCGTTCTCGTCTTCCTCGATGTCAAAAGCACCTTCCTCGGACCTTTTCTTGCGTTGTTTTTCCTGATGGGAATGGTAAGTCCCGTATGCATGTTTTTCCTGTTGCGGATAGCTTTGAGCCACGTAAGATGGTCCCGCCTCCTCTACGACCTGAAACAACTTAATGGTTATACTAAAATAACCAAAACGACAATATGAATTTTTTACCTGGTTCAAATCAGGCATCACGGACCGCACAACCGAACGTTCAGCGAACAGTTCGTGAACCGTTCGGCGGGAAGTTCGTTTATGTTCGTTCGTTTAATAAACGAACAAACATAAACAAGAAATTTCGTTCGATTAGTTAAATGAACGAACATGAACATATGTCTCGTTCGTTCAATTGTGTTCGTGAACGTTCGGTAAGGTGTTCGTGAACGTGTTCGTGAACATTCGTTCATTTGTGTTCGTTTATGTTCGTATGTTTGTGTTTTAACTAAAGATTTTTGTACTTTCATATAATTTATCTATACTTTTTATATTATTAAAGTTTTATTTATTTTATTACCCTAACAATTAAACTAGGAAACCCTATTTCACCTTTTGTATACACCATTTCTCTTTCCTTTCTCATTATTTACATCGACGTATACGATCGACCTCCGTTCCAGTGCTACTCTCTGGGCCATCCCCCTTTATCCTTTGTCGCATTCGCTAAATTTATTTGTGTTCGTTTGTGTTCGTGAACCGTTCGTGAACACGCTCATTTCCTTAATGAACGAATATGAACATAAAATCTCGTTCGGTAAGTGTTCACGAACCGTTCGTGAACACATTTATTTCCTTAACGAACGAACATGAACAAGGCCTTGTTCGTGTTCGTTCGGTTCGTTTACAGCCCTACGTATGCATGTTTTTCCTGTTGCGGATAGCTTTGAGCCACGTAAGATGGTCCCGCCTCCTCTACGACCTGAAACAACTTAATGGTTATACTAAAATAACCAAAACGACAATATGAATTTTTTACCTGGTTCAAATCAGGCATCACGGACCGCACACTCCCTTCCTGATGCGAATGGTAAGTTCCGGCGTGTTGCGGACGCACGGAAACCACCTCCTCCTCACCTCGATCAACGCCGGGTAACCAAACACTTTCGGAGACATATGACTCATTCGAAATTTCACCAAAAAAATATCCAAAGTCCCAATTTGACATCGTGATTCGAATCTAATTTAACCAGACCGTTTATTTGAAAATTTTTATCATTTTCATCACTTTTTTGGGATTTTTGAACATTTGTATTACATGAATCCCGTAAGCTTGGGGTAAAAGGAAAAAATTCGAAACAATACGCATCGTATAGGGCCATGAGCGCGTATATGCGGATCACCTTTTCAGCCTTTTCAGTCTGAACTCCGCTGTCATGTCAGCAATATACCTTAAATTCAGATATTATAGTACCAATGAGCAGTGTATAAAGCAATGAGAGGTGTATAGGGTTTAATGCTCCAACTACCACCTTTCTAATACAGCGCTCATAGGGCAATGAGGGTCGTATAACTTTACTTTTTCTGACATAATTAATGCACTCAACCCCTATACAACCCTCATTGCCTTATACGGGGCTGCTAGGGGGGGGGGGGTGTCATTACTTTTGGGGGATGTACCAATACCCTCACCCTTTATAAAACTAAGACTCTCTAACCTAGACCACACAACCGACAAGTGTACCGGTCAATGTAGTATAACTTATGTAAGTCCGAGTATCGAACCCACGAGATTCTCTAATTACGTTAACTAGACTCTATAGACTTGACCGACTAAATTTATTTTATATTTTGAGAGGGGGGGGGGTGTTTACTAAAATCCTAAATTGCAACTAAAATAAACTAATTAAATTAGACAACTAAGACGCGGCTTAAACGAGAATGAGATAAGTGATGACAAACAACTGCCTAGGTTGGAATCCCAACTGATATCGTATGGTTTCTATCGGATGCTAATGTGTTCTGGAACCGGGATCTTTAAGTGCTAAACCCTAAGAGAAACCGAACAGGACCCCCGACCCTTCTCAAGAAGACACCTATGGAACTCTAAAAGGCTGTTAAGACTACCAGTTTATTAGATTACCTTACGGTTATCTAGATTAACTAGAAAAGTGCCCTAATGTGATTTACTACCTCAAGGTTGGAAATCTAAGGCAACTAAGTAAACTGATTTAACTCGGTAAGCAAATACTGAAAGGTAAACTAAGGTGATGTTCTTACGAATTACCAAACCCTAGCAATCTAACAATAAAGACGGACCGACAATCTCTCACCTTACGGATATAAAGATTGGTAGAATATTAAATCCTATTAAAAACCTTAATCACAGTTCCTATGGAAATCGTGCACAATTAACCGCAAACTAGTCACTAACAGACAGTCCATGACCCAACTAGCATTCATACATGGAAGACATCCACAAAAACGCAAGTGAAACATGTGACCAGGTTTAAAACAAGATATAATACGCTTGCACATTAAATCAAAATTCCAAAGTTCGTTACTTTTCATGATAAAACCCATAAACACATTAACATCTAATTAAAAATCCATACTTTAATCAAAAGTTCATCACAACCTAGATAGTCTAAGAGATTTAGCCAAGCAACATAGTCTTAAAAACAATAAAACAATGTTTCATAACTGAATTCATCGACATAAAAACGAAGAACGAAGAAAAGAAACAAGTCGGGAAGGTAAAACCCGTCAAGTCTTCAATCCTTGAGCTCCTAGCTTCTCCCCGAATGCTCAATCCTTGCAAAATCCCCTTAGAAATTCACCCAATATGCTCTGGTTGCGTCTAATATCGATTAGGGTTTATAATAATGTATATATACATGATTTAAAGGCCCAAACCCCACAATCTACGAAACTTGCTGGACACGGGAGGCTTTGGCGGCCCGCGGTGGCTTTGGCATGTCTTGTCGCACCCCGCGGCGCTTCGTAGTCGATCAAACGGTCAATGTCCACTTTCGCGGCACGCTGAGATACGAACTAGACCTGTCGCGGCGCGCGACGGGTATAAAAAACGTGACTTTTTCCATTTTCCAACTTTCGATCCCTTGTTCACGTCCCGACACTTTGTTTTAGCTCATTTTAACTTGATTCCCTCCTCTTTTCAACTACTTTAATCACCAAGACTTGCGAAATATAAACAACTCAAATAATACGCATATACCAAGTAAAACGACACTAAACTAACGAAAACTCATACAAACTAGACACGATAAAAGATGTATTTTGCAAAACATCAAACATCCTCAGTTGATCAAGTGACTTTTGGTTGACCAACCTTCATGTTTAGGTTGACTTTTGGTTGACCAACCATGTTTAAAAAACTTTATACAAAATGTCCTAACTACAACGAGATAACCGGCAAAATTAACCCAAGTTGACATATTCACATCGCAGGTAAACGGGTCGAAACAGCCCATCTACTATCCAGAAACAAAATTTTCATGGGTTATTAAACCAATTAGAAAATCACTTTTACAACATAAGAGTCAACTCTTAGTCATGCAGGGACAAAAGATTATCTGCATCAGATTTATATAAAACCGTTCTTCTGGAGTTATCAGCAGATTACAGCACTTGTAAGGTAGCAAGGTAAAAACCTTATAACCATTATCATGAACAACAACAATAAAAAAGGTTTGAGAGAAGTACACATCATCACTAGATATTGATAACAATAAGTTGAAGAAGTATTACTTAATCTATGCACTTTACAGAAACAACATTGTTACACCCCAGCCCTCCAAGATTTCCTTTCTCCGTTACAAAACTGCAACTAACTTCATAATAGCTGATCCCTGAAACACAAATAAATGCATACCGAATGAAACAGGATCTCAATCTAAACTGATAGTTTTAACAGTAGTACGAAAACAAGGTATCAACTCTTAATATAAATTCTAATTGCAAGTCAAAATGGATTAACAAAACTATATTTAAGCCATATGAATTTGATTAGTAAGACATGATTTAAAAAAGATGTAAAAAAAGAAGGGAAATTGACTTGTAATAATCCCACCTAGACCTTATTGGCCATTAATAATCCCACCTCAGAATATTCCCCTCACCAGTCCCACCTTTCACCTATTTTTCCTACAATGGTCTCCCGTTAAAAAAACTTAAAGGAGTTAAGCTTTTTTCCAAATTACAAACATATTTTTTGGGGCTTTTGATCAGATCGACGATACGAGTCAATTGATGTAAAACTTGACTCGAAACGGTGCTCCAAACGATGAAAACGGCTTCAATTCGGGTGTTTAAATTTCCAATTAACCAAAATCAAGTCACTTGGAGCACCATTCGAGGCAAATTTTACATCAATGGACTCGTTGTTCTGATCAAAAGCCCTAAAAAATCTGTTTGTAATTTGGAAAAAAACTTAATTCCCTTAAGTTTTTTTAACGAGGACCATTGTAGGAAAAATAGATGAAAAGGTGAGACTGGTGGGGGGAATATTCTGAGGTAGGATTATTAATGGCCAATAAGGTTTATGTGGGATTATTACAGGCCAATTTTAGTATACTATAGATAGATGGATGGACGGACAGATAGATACGACCTATCTGATATGAATGCAATCCATTTAGTTCATTAACGTCAAAATAGGTAGGTTGTAATGGGTTTAAAATCAGAGTATCATTCGTCAGATAAAAAAAATATTAATTTTTTTTCACATATGTACAATCATAATTCAAGTGATTTATGATTTCTACATATCACCAAGTTCACCAATATTTCTCATCATATTTAAAAAAAAAAAAAAAAAATCAGTAAGCATGTTCTTGTTAACAACCAGATATTGAGATTAAATATATAACTGTTTTTTGGAAGAAAAAAAAAACAAAGCTTAAAGAGAGATAGACCTGCATATGTACTTCATGATCAACATATGGTGATATAGGGTATATGGGAGATGAGAGGCCAATAATTGCCGCTTTTACTGCATCTTTCTTTTAGAATTGGGCAATCCCATATTTGTAAACTCAAAAGTGAAGGCAACATCATTTCCGGTAGATCCATAATGGGTTATTAAACCAATTAGAAAATCACCTTTACAACATAAGAGTCAACTCTTAGTCATGCAGGGACAAAAGATTATCTGCATCAGATTTATATAAAACCTTTCTTCTGGAGTTATCAGCAGCAGATTACAGCACTTATAAGGTAGCAAGGTAAACCTTATAACCATTATCATGAACAACAACAATAAAAAAGGTTTGACAGAAGTACACATCATCACTAGATATTGATAACAATAAGTTGAAGAAGTATTACTTAATCTATGCACTTTACAGAAACAACACTGTTACACTCCAGCCCTCCAAGGTTTCCTTTCTCCGTTACAAGACCGCAACTAACTTCATAATAGCTGATCCCTGAAACACAAATAAATGCTTACTGAATGAAACAGGATCTCAATCTAAACTGATAGTTTTAAGTTTAACAGTAGTACGAAAACAAGGTCTCAACTCTTAATATAAATACTAATTGCAAGTCAAAATGGATTAACAAAACTATATTCAAGCCATATGAATTTGATTAGTAAGACATGATTTAAACTAAAAGTTGTATGAAAAATAACATTTTTTAGTATACTATATATTGTTATTGTTATATATAACCACGAATTCCAACGGCAATCGTAATGGAAATTGATGAACCGCGCCATTCACAGTCGCATAGAATCGGCGGTGAGTCCTAGATGATGAAATTGAAGACGGAGGAGCAGAAGTAATTTTGGCAATCGTGGCGTGGTTGGAGATGACAAAGGTGAAGATAGAAACGGAGCGACATGATGAACGTCCCCACAAAACGGGCCCAGAACTGGAGAGTATCGGCCCACAACCATCTGCGGCGCTAAATCGAGGCCCACCACTGTGCCGGAGCCCAACACCCCTTGGAAGTCGTCCGTCATGACTTCATTAGCGCTATGCGACATCAAAAGGCCATGGCCAAACTAAGGTGAAAAAAAGTTGTAATGCGTTTAAAATCAGAGTATTATTGCTCAGATAAAGAAAATATTAATTTGCCTTCTTCACATATGTCCAATCATAATCAAGTGATTTATGACTTCTACATATTCACAAAGTTCACCATTTATTCTCATCATATTAAAAAAAAGAATAATCAGTAAGCATGTAAATGTTAACAACCAGATATTGAGATCAAATATGAAACTGTTTGTTTGAAAAAAAAAAACAAAGCAAAATAAATAAGCTATTTAAGTAAAAATCAGTAAAGAGAGAGAGACCTTCATATTAACTTCATGACCATATTTGGATAAAGGGGATGTGGGAGATGAGGGGCCAGTGACTGCCACTTTTACTCCATCTTTCTTTCAGTTTTGGGCACAAACATATATTTAAACTCAAAAGTGAAGGCAACATCATTTCTGGTAGATCCATCATGTTTGGGCAACCGGTAAAAGAGAGATGTTGGAGGGAGGTGTGGTGTTGGGGATATGACAATTCATTCAGACTATGACAACATTTAAAAAAGAGATATTGGAGGGAAGTGAGGTGTTGGAGATGGGATACTTTTTTCAGATTAGGGCAGAGCCTAAACTCCAGATGTTGGAGGGAAGTGAGGCGTTGGAGTCCCATTGAAACTGTTTCCAACTTCTCAAATTCATTTATTTCAAGAGAAGTAAGAGATGAAGGAAGAAGATGAGAAAGCTGACTACAACTACTCACTCCATCGTCGCCCCATAAGCATAGTTTCACAAGTGAAGTTGGAAAATTCTGTGGGCCCCACTCTAGGATGGGCTTCTTCAACTTCCCTATACTTAGGAAACACAAGTTAGGAGGCCAAATCCCACGAGGAAAAGAAGCATCCATACTCTGACAATTTACTATGTGCAGATTCTTCAATGAGGTTAAATTGGGCAACTCATTATCAGGAAATGACTCCAGATTTTCACAACCCCATATACTCAATGTGGTGAGGTGAACTAAGTACTTCAGTTCAATGATTGATTTCAGATTTTCACAATCAGTTATACTCAAGATGGTTAGGTGAACCAAGTACTTCAGTTCAATGATTGATTTCTGATTTCGCCAACCATTTATCATTACATTATCAAGCATCTTTTGTCCTCCCCACTCCATTTCCAATAGTTTTTTACAGCCATTAATCACAAGTGACTTGAGCTTTTGCCCTCCTGTTGGTAAGGAGATATCGGTAATTGAACTACAACACTTGACCCGCAACTCCTCAATGTTATATGGACAACTACAACGCTTGATATTCTCACAAGAAGATACACACAACCTCTTAAGAGATGCTAGAAGGCTGCTCCTATAATTATCCCCCTCTTCTTTCTCTCCTAAACTCACCAAATTAGCACAACCGGACACACTCAAGAGATTTAAATTCACAAGAACCATACTCTCAGCTGCTTCTGATTCCCACAAGTATGTAATTTCATTACACGCCTCTATGGATAAATTTTTAACGCTCCCAAGATACTTTATAACACATCTCCACACCACATCATCAAGCCCTGAAACACCTTTTATTTTCAACTTGGTGACTGCTGAAGCTATTTCAACCAGTCTTCTTAGCACACCACTATCACATCTATGTAACTCTAAAACCTTCAATGACGGTAGTGTTTCAACTGACACTTCAACCAAATTAGGACAATCATACAGCGTTAGAACATTCAATGAAGGTAGCACTTTAAGTGTGACTTCAACTAAGCTACGACAATTTGCTATATGAAGCCTTTGTAGGAGTGGGAACACAACCCCACTATTGGTTGACCATTTCTCTAACCCTCCCATATTTATTATATGTAGAGTTTCAAGTGAAAGAAATGCACTACTAGTCCCTAGTAACTCCAAACCCACAACTTTCACCCCATCTAGATCTTCAATAAATAACTCCTTAAGTGACCGTAGCTGCCCAAGAGGTGGTAGAAATGTACATTTTTTACAGCCACGTATTGACACATGCTTCAGTCGTTGAAACGAGGGATCCCCAACCCATTTTGGAAACTCTAATCCACCATATGACACAATATTGAGCTGTTTTAGATAATCATTACTAGGCTTTAGCTCATTAAGGACCTCCTTTTCAAGTATTTCGTTTCCTGAGGCGTCACTCCATACAACCTCTAACTCATTAAGCTTCTTTTGTGAAAAGTTCGCTTCCTGTGCATCTTTTGCATTATGCACTTTGTCCAGACCAACAATGGAAATTTTCCCACATAAATTCTTGAAGTCCTTAAGTTTGGTTATTTCAAAACCACTTTCACCACTGATAATGAACTTGGAGAGAGTTTGTAGGCTTTTCAAATCACCGATCCCCAAAGGCAACTGATTCAACTTTGGGGTATCCCTGATGTCAAGATGCTGCAAGTTCTTAAGCTTTAAGAAGTTGTTGGTCAACTTTTCTAAACTACGACAACCTAATAATATCAACATCTCTAAATTATAGAGATTGCTAACATTTTCAGGTAATTGTGTGATTCTAGTTCTAGATAGATTTAGATATCTCAAGTGCCTCAAAGTACCAACGGACTCAGGTACCTCACTTATTTGAGAACCACTCAAGCATAGAACCCTTAACAATGGTAACTCAGGAAGTAAGTCAACCAAAATCTTATTTGATAAGTAGAAATTACATTGCTCAACAACCCCAGTAGACATTGCCATGAAAGTTCTCAAACTCTTAGCTCTTTTAAACACCTCAAACTTCTTATAACCTACAAATGTCTCACAAACAAATGACATATGGCGGTACTTTTCCAACGCTTCTTCCCTGTTATTATTTTCCAACCTTAAAAAAAACTCGCCAGCAACAGATTTCGCCAAATCATTTATTAGATCATGCATCACAAACAATGATTCGTTGTTAGGTGCATGCTGAAAAAATGACCTCGACAATAACTCATCAAAGTATCTGTGACCCAAGCATTCTTCTGTCGAATCGCTTGACGTTGATTGCTTGAGAAAACCTTCTGCCATCCATAATTGAACTAGTAGTTCCTTGTCAAACACATAGTCCTTGGGGAACAAGGAACAATATGCAAACAACTGTTTCAAACATGCAGAAATATCCTGGTAGCTTAGTCTGAGGGCGGGGACGATTTCATCTTCAACTGGTAAGCTCCATATCTCACTATCTAATACATTCTTCCAATACTCCTCTTCATATCTTTTCGTGCTCAATAATCTCCCAACCGCTATCAAAGCCAAAGGCAAGCAATCACATTTTTTCACAATACCTATGCCATATGGTTTAAGTGATAAATGCGAATCAAAGTTATTTACACCCAACGCATATAGAGCAACTAAAGACAGAGCATCATCATGTGACAAGCTTTGCAACTGGTTTAGATTACTATAACCCAACAATTTAAGCAACTTATCCTTCCGTGTTGTCATAATGATTCTACTTCCAGGAGCACATGCATGAAAAGGGCCAACAAGGGTATCCCAATCCCGACAACTCTCACTCCATACATCATCTAAAACCAACAAAAATTTTTTCTCCTTTAGCCGTTCTTTAAGAGCTTCTTGAAGCAGATTTAAATCTGCAAATTCCTTGTTTTCCCCCGCCACGGATTGAAAGATAACTTTGCTTATGCCAAAGCTATCAAACTCATCCGAAACACAAACCCACGCCTTGAGTTCGAAGTGATCCTTGACTTCCTGTTCATTATACAAAAGTCTAGCTAGAGTAGTTTTACCCACCCCGCCCATACCAACTATGGGAACAATGCTAAAGTTTTGATCACCCCCTTCATCCCGCAGTAACTTTTGCACCAATGCCTCTTTCTCAGCTTGCCGTCCAACAATACGAGATGCATGGACCATAGAGGTTTGCAGTGTTCTATTTATATCTTTGGACCTAGTTTCCTCTTTCACACTCAAACCAAGATTACCTTTCTTCTCTAACAGAACTTGTAATCTAGCCATAATGTCATCTAACTTGTCATGGGTCCGTGAGAAATTTATGCAGCAAACTGGGACTGGGATTAGTTTTCTTATCTTGCTGGCGATGGGTTCTGACTTGTCGGTGAACTCATGGTGCATAGCTTCAGTTGCCAAATCATCAAGTACATCATCTATGTCATAAGCCAAATGTTGGAGATCATTCAGCCACCGTTTCACAGATTGATTTTTTGACTCCTTCTGAGAAGCATCAGTAAGCAAATCTTGGATCTGGGTTAAAGATTCATGCAGTTTCTTGATCTCAGCATCAAGTCCCTTGTAGTGGTCAAGTTTTTTTAAAAGCTGTAGAGGCCAGCTTCTCAAAGAGCACAGCTAGAAAGGCAGAAAGTACGAGTTCAGCCATTGATTTTGGTGGTGAGATTGTAGATGAAACGATCGAGTGTTTTTGTGAAGTGTTGTATACAGTGGTTTCAGTCATTCATTGTTATGGTCAAGCTTTGTATTGTATTATTGGTTTGTCCCATGCAAATCAGAATTGGCCAATAAGAAAAGAGGAGAAGTAGATAGGCCTATCTCTTTTATCTTATCATGTGGATCATAATCACCGTTGAAAATAGAGTTAAATGCCCGGATAGTCAATGTGGTTTTGCTTTTTTTTCACCTTTAGTCCTTAACTTTCTAAAATTACCTCTATAGTCTTTAACTTTTCAATTTTCGTTCCCGGATAGTCCTTGGTGTAGATTGGGATTAGTTTTCTCAGTTAAGTTGGTGTAAAATGACTAAAAATGCCCTTAAGTAAAATGATTTAATTAGTTATCTCTCTGTATCCAACAATACCCCATGCCAGCACCTACCATCAGGCAACCAGCAGCACCACCCCTACATCCCCACCTGCGACCACCTACAACCACCACCACCACCCACCCTTACAACTAGCAATCACCAACCGACCACCGCCACCAACGGTTAACAACCACCAGTCAACATACACACAGATTATCCCTTTATCTCTCTCTCTCTCCCTGCTCTCTATCTGGTATGGTCGTCGCCATCACCACCCCCCGCCACAACCACCACCGTCGCTGTCATCACCACCCCTCGCCATTACCACCATCTATCCACCCCACTTCTCCGTAACCACCGCTGCCACAACCACCCCGGCCACAACCACCGTCGCTGCCATCATCACCACTACCACAACCACACTCACTAACAGCTTGTATAGGACATCCCTGCAACATAAAACTAACAGATTTAACAACAAAAAATTACTTCCATTGCTGTAAGTTGTAACATTAAATACAAAATTTACCATCATATAATTTGTGCATAGAATAAGCAATCAAAAATTCTCATCAGATGCTATCTTGTAACCATGAACATTTAGAAACATATTGATTTCAAACACATATCAAACTTCCGTATGAACAGATCAGGTTAAACTACCCTAATTGGCTAATTCCTACCAAAAAAAAAATAAAAAAAACTTGAGAAAATTGAAGTCAATCGTATAGGAAAAACATTATATTATACCCTTATACATTTACCAACCAAATTTCCTACAATACTAAACCGTTGCGTCCTTACTCAACCGTTGCGTCTTTACTAACAAATCGACGGTTTCGAAATTATTTACAATACTCAACCGTTGCGTCAGCAAAAGTTACGTCCTTATTAACAAATCGCCGGTTTACAAATTTCAAATTAATTGCAGATATAAATAACGCATTACGTGTCAATTACACGTCCATTACGTGTCATTTGAATTTTGACGGGTCATGCTATTTACACACGGAGAAAATTATTTTCACACCCCAAAGCGCCGCGCTATGGCCAAAGCGGGGCGTTTTGGTGTAAAGTCAACCGACAAGGACTGACGCGGTCAGACCTTGTCTGTTGCTTTACATCAAAGCGCCCCGCTATGGCCAAAGAGGGGCGCTTTGAGGGTTTTTTTTTTTTTTTTTTACATTTTTAATTTTTCGGGCAAAACGCCCCTCTTAGGTCAAAGCGCAGCGCTATGGGCCTTTTTTAAATTTTTTAAAATTGTTTTTAATTCACAAACGCGTCGATAATAGTCTAAATTTTACGCTTTTTCCATTATACATTATTTTTTAATATATATGGACTATACTGCAAGTTCCGGATCAAATCGGTTACGTGTGATGTCGTATTCCATTATATCGTATCATTTTGTTTTGAAAGCACAAGTACTCCTATGAGTAGTGTTATGTGTATTAGCCGCCTACCGTACATGTACATGACGTATTTTTTCATTAATTGTAGTATTATGATGTATATTGTCATTTTGGGTCATACAAGTGCGTATTGAATCTGATTGGGTCGTGTCAGTGACATTCGGTTTTTAACGTGATGTAACGCATATATTGAACAAACACAAACGTACTCTTGGATTGTAAAAGAATTAACGTGATTATTATTAAACACATTTAACATACATCTTGAACATATGGGGTTACATTAAGGTCAGGGGGACGATACGTAAGCATTTCGTACGCGTTGATCTGATCCCTGTATAATATATGCCTGGCTGCTGCGCGCTCTGTCCCACCCCCTTGAAATTGATCCGTCTAACCAGCGCATCATAATGTCCTACGTTTTCCGGTGAAGTCCCATCTCAATATTTAATTTGTTGAGGCATCTCACTGTAAAACGTCAAAGAAGTGATCTCTTACATTTCAATGAACAGTAATTTATTGAAATTTGTTATAGACTCATTAACACTCAACAAAAAGTGACTGACTTGACATGGTGAAAGAGACTACAAAAATGTAAAATAAGACATCTCCTTTCACGAATTCCAACTATAATAAGCTCATCCAATTATTTTTAACCTTGGCTTTTTAAAACTTAATTGAACTGGTGACTGATCTACGTTTAAGTTCAAATTTTACATTTTTGGTCCAAATTTTAGAATATTTAATTTGTTTGTGCACATATATATGTAGGTGTTGTGGTGGTGAAAAGTCTCTAGTACTTAATTATGATGGTCTAGCATAAGGTCTAATTAAAATAATGTAGGTATGTACGTTGAGTGTGGATGTGAAAATAATAATTAACTTGTCTTGACTTTCCTTTTTCTTGTTCCCCATGTCAACAGGTCATGGCAAAAGGACAGAGCCGAGATCCTTTTTCTTGTTCCCCATGTCAACAGGTCATGGCAAAAGGACAGAGCCGAGATGGGGAGAGGATGATGTAGGTGTTGTGGTGGTGAAAAGTCTCTAGTACTTAATTATGAAGGTCTAGCCTAAGGTCTAATTAAAATAATGTAGGTATGTACGTTGAGTGTGGATGTGAAAATAATAATTAACTTGTCTTGTCTTGACTTTCCTTTTTTCTTGTTCCCCATGTCAACAGGTCATGGCAAAAGGATAACAAAAGATAGAAGTTTCAAAAGTGTTGTTTGATTATACAGGGATCATCAGATCAACGCGTACGAAATGCTTACGCGTACGAAATGCTTTGACCTAAGAGGGGCGTTTTGCCCGAAAATTTTAAAAAATTTAAAAAAAATTTAAAAAAGGCCCATAGCGCTGCGCTTTGACCTAAGAGGGGCATTTTGCCCGAAAATTTAAAAATGTAAAAAAAAAAAAAAAAACCTCAAAGCGCCCCTCTTTGGCCATAGCGGGGCGCTTTGATGTAAAGCAACAGACAAGGTCTGACCGCGTCAGTCCTTGTCGGTTGACTTTACACCAAAGCGCCCCGCTTTGGCCATAGCGGGGCGCTTTGGAGTGTTTAAATAGACTAAGGGCGTGTGCGAATAGACCCCACCATTTTGACTGTCATCTTTTACATGTCCACTTAGTTTCTTTATTATGTGTCCACTTAATTTTTTAATTATGAATTATAAATCGCCTGTTTAAAAATTAACTGCATATATAAATTATTAAACAAAAATAAAGATGAATTATTATTATTGAACAACGCATTACGTGTCAATTAAAGTCCATTACGTGTCAATTGAATTTTGACTGCCATCCATTATGTGTCCCCTTAATTTCTTTATAGTGGGAATTTATGTTTGGAAATAAAAATTTGGTCTTGTATCTGAACTTATTTCTGCTAAGAATGAAGCCGACCTCTTTCTCCAAATATATCACTTTCATACTCATGTTCTAGTGTAGTTGCAAATGTAAAAGGTGGGTCATGAGCAACTGACCATCCAAGTGTAACATCGGTGGCTCTACCTCTTAAGATCCTGCAAGAAATGATTTAATATTTAATAATCAACAATATTTTAAAAAGAATATGATAAGGAATAAACAAACAACTGTTAAAGAGTGTTGACCAACCTGATGGACAACAAAACTTGCATTAATCTCCGCACCATTTATCTCTTTTTCTTGAACACGTAATCTTTTAACGGATGGGCCCATTCCTTTGAGACATACAACCACCACAAACATTTTAAAAATGCTCTATCAACAAACCAATCCACTAATGTTTTGAAAACATTGGACTCCCAACTAAAAGGTTAAAAATCCACAGCGAAGATCAACCCACCAACCCATTTACCTCATTTATTACAACTTGTCAGTCGTTAAACCGGTTCAACTTGATTGTAATCCGTTTACAACCCACCAACCGTTTAAAATCTGTCACCCATTTGACTCGCCAGATAAATAAGCTTCATGGGTTATGTTTCGGTAACAAATTTAAAGGTGTCCAGGTCATGGTTAATGTGATGATGTCATTGACAGATGACACAAATAATATATGGGTCGTGATCAGTCAATTCAACATGAAACCCACCAATATGTTGTAATAGCTATATGGTGTTTTGGTGCTTGCGTTCATTTGGTCTTGCATAAATTCTACTGTGTGGTATGCCAACTTATGCGTGCACTGTGTATAATGCTCGTGTAAAAGACATTAGGTAGCAAGAGTGAGTTAATGACCTGACAGTTCTAGTTAAATAGCGAATTAAGTAAAAGAAAGGTACATATACTTCTTGCTGAAATAAGGCAATCATTTTGTTGGTCAATTTGTTGTTGTAGCTCTAGGTTTAACGGCAGGCTCCATATCGTCAGCCGTCACTGGTGATGTACCAATAAATTCATCCTAGTCAAATTGAATGGGTCGACGACCAAATGACACAAAAGCAGAGAACTCGCCTGCTTCCCCCAAAATGCCATCCAAACACCAACTAATTATCGCCACTGACATCAGCACCGGCCACCGTCCGCCTCTGCTGATGTTTTGCAACTTTATAATCAACAACTTCACAGCAAAACGGGATCAAGAACACAATCTTCAATCCAATAGGCAGCCGCCTATACGCTTGCCCTAAGTTTAGCGATTTATCTGCCTGAAAATCCATCAGTTTTTGTAGTAGCTTCTTGAATCATATTATTTAAACCCTAACAAACCTTTGGACGAAAGTCGCAAAACTGGTCAAACCTGCGGGACGAAAATGGCATTTTACTCAAAAAAAAAAACATAAATGGCATACCCAAAAAAAAACAGTATACCATGTACTTACATTAATCTTATTGATATCTAAATGGCTGATAGCAAGATGAGTTTTAAACTTTTAATACGCCAATGAGTCTTCTGAGTCATTTTTCTAACAACATTCATAGTAAACTTGTGGTTTGGAGTATGAATGGCCTTGCGATCTTCACCTCTTACAATTGTAGGTGACCACCACCAAATGTGCTAAACATAAAAATACAGGGAACCCACATCAGATGGAACGTTTTTAGAACAAATCACATTGATTAATACATAATTTGTAAGTTTTATATTGTAAAATCTTGTTAGAGTGCATAATATGAAAGAACAATTCAACAAACCTCTACAGTTCCGGAAACTTCATAGCCTCCTATCTTTTCTTTGATCCACTCATTCGGCACAAATGGACGGGTTGCATGAATCACAACACTTGAGAGAGTTTGTGAATATCTACATATACAGATAACTCGATAAATTAATCTTCACACATGAAATGACATGCATATACGTATAAGTGTATAATATACATATGTATTGTGAAACACACCTCACGGCCAGCAAGTGTCAACAAGACAGTCCCGACCCACTCTATGTGGGTCCGCCCCTGGTCCCAAAACCACCTGCGGGTAGCCATTTCCGGGTAGAAATACCGAGCAACTCCATGAAAAGTAATACAGCCGCAACCCATACCGCAGTGTATACAGCTTTGCTAGCAAATTGGAATCCCATCTGCCAAACAACACAACATAAATAATAAAAAGAAATTAATAAGGAAAATTGGATTTAAATAATCCCAACACCTATCGGCCGGCAACAGTCCTAGCTAAAAAAATGTTTTGTCATTGTCCCAACTTTTAACCTATATTCTCCCAACGAGCCTTTTCTAATTGAGGTCTAACTCAGTTAGTTTTTGCTGATGTGGACTGGACTGCCACATAAGCAGTCCTTATCATCAAAGCTTTGATTTTTTTGCCACATAAGCAGTCTATATCATCAAAAAACTAATGAGGTCAGACCTCGGTTAGAAAAAGCTCGTTGGAAGAAAATAGATTAAAAGTTGGAACTGTCAGTGTCACAAAACATTTCGTTAGTTGGGATTGTCGCCAGCCAGCCAGTACGTCAAAGTTGGGATTATTAGAATCCAATTTTCCAAAAACAAAATAACTTGCTAATCTTATAAAAATCATTGTTGTGGAACATACATTTTTTGGTGGAAGATGGATGAAGTGTTCGCTTCAGACATTATCTTTGCGGGTTATGATTATAGTCACCAACACTCGAATCACTTTGGGTTCCTATACTTGAAAAGAGGCAATGCTCTAAGCAAAAGAAAACATAAACACGTATGTCAGGTCCTTTAACACCACTACCTGGAAGGGCTGACATGTTACTATTGCATAAACCGATACAAAAGCATAATTTTAATATTGCATAAACTATATATAAAGTCATCTTTGAACCCTCGGGCAATCTTCATGTGAATGTCTTCCCTAGAAGCCCTAATAACTATACCTAGAAAACGGGCAGGGAAGGTGGTGGGTCAGAACTGGCCGTTTCAAAAAAATGGTTATTTTGGTTCGGGTCCACGGGTATAGACAGGTACGGGTCAGAAGGGTTGTTTTTAGAAAAGTGATAACCCCTTTAACCACATATATATCATAACTATGTGATAAACTTGAATTCATAGCTGGACATCATCATTTCTTAAAGAGGAATTTCATCGAACACTTGGTGATCAGAAAATATACAAAAAGAATGACTTTGTGGTGAAACTTTCTGCATATCGACGTGTTAATGAAACCTCATTTTCAAGCATTGTGAGAAATTCACCATGTATCCACTGAATGTGACTTAGGGTTTTGTTTGAAATTCAAGTATGCAACACAACTACACAAGTATGAAAATCTTAAATTATTCAATAAAGCATCTCTAAAGTACCTATGTAAGGTTCTAAAAATAATAAATTGGTCACAAACATACAGTTGAAACACCTAAACAACTGTCAATTATTTAATTAATGATTCTATGCTCCTCTGTTAATTACAGAAGTAGATAAAATGAGGTAATTACTGCATATATGATGACAGTTTCCATTGAAAAATCCATTACCATAAAGCCCCGTTCCAAAACTATTTAATTCATAGTCAATCCCTAAAACCCTAAAATGATAAACCTAAACAATTCATTTTAAGTAGCGCAAATTGATATTAATTGTATAAAAAGGTTTTAGGTTTACCTTTTGGAGTTTTGGGATTTCTTGAAGCCAAGGATTGATGAATCGATTGACGAATAGACGATGATGGCGAATAGCAGGACAGTGGACTGACGAAGACGGGGATAATTTAACCAAGAGAAGCACGGGCATCCAACGACGCTTAATCAACGAACACCCCAACAAAATTTAACGAAAAAGCTAAAAACGTCCATAATGCCAGATGGTGATTGCTCATCCAGTGTCTTGTAATTCTAAAAAACAAGAGCAATAACTGGTTCGATTTGCTCTTCGATCTCTCCCAATATTCTATTCTAGTAAAATCATCAATACAATATCTTGGATTAGGAGACAAAATACAAGATATTGTTATTGAAAAAGTAATATACTATACTGAGTTACACAAAATTAAAATTGAAAAACAATACAATATCGCCTTAAATTACAACTTATAACATTCTAAATTCAAAAATTCACATCAAAACCTAGGGTTTCTTCACCACACCACCAAAACAAAACAGAAATCACAAAATCAAACCAAAAATCAACAAATCACATCACATAAAGGAGAAAACCAGATAATCAGCCTTCATAGGTGAAACAGTGAAGAATATATTCTAAAAACATACCGTTTGGATAAGACAGTATGAGCCCTCTTCTCCGGCTTCAATTTGTTCGTTTAAACCCTATACACACACACACACAAATAAGAACACAAGAACATGAGGGGGGTGGGGGCAATCTAGCCCCACTCATCTGCTTTTCAGTGAATAAATCGAAAAAATAAACAAAACCAAAACCCTAGCTCAATACAAACACAAGTCCTCAAAAACCATACAAATTGAACACATATGAAGCGTCCTGTGATACTAAATTCATCAAAAACAGATATAAGAATCCGTAAACGAACAGAAACGACGTGTATGTATGAGGAAAAGGGGGAAGAAATGGAAAACAAACCCTTGCGTACGGTCTCGATCTCAGCACCGGCGTGACGGGCGGCGTTGACGGCTTTCTCGTCCTTACGAGCGGCGGCGGTGGTGGGGGCTGGCGTTGCGGATGACCACCGGTTCCCAGTCCTGTGCGATGTGATCACTGATTAATTGGAGCCGATGAGCAGGTTTTATAAATTGCTAGGGTTTGTAACTGATGTTTCTTAATTGTTGAGGTTGTGATCGCAGCATCGGTTGAAGGGTGACAAAGGATAGCAGGTATACATGCTATCAATTTAATTTTAGAGTAAATTACAAGTTTTGTCCTTTATGTATGTCTCAAATTGCAGGCGCTGTCATTTGTCATTAAAATTGATGAGTTTTGTCCTTAATGTTTGCAAATCTTGCACATTATGTCATTTAAGGCAAACCCAGTTAATTTTTTTGTTAAAAAATAAAACAAAATAATTTTATTATTATTATTATTATTATTATTATTATTATTATTATAAATGGAAAAAATCAACAGACTGATGAAGAACATGATCATGAACTTCCTCAACAGACTGATGAAGAACAAAACCCTTCACCGCCATCTCCACCACCCTTCACCGCCATATCCACCACCACCCTCCATCGCCACCGGCACTACGGCCACCATCACCACCACCCTTCACCGACATCATCACCACCCTCCACCAAACACCCTTGTCAAAACCCCTCCAATCCTTTGCCTTCTCTCTCACCTGCCGCCACCTGCCAGCAACAAACACCATTAAACCCACCACCCCCACTGGAACCCTAACCCCAAGAACCTGCAAACCACCCAAATCAGCAACAAACACCATCTGCCGACAACCCTCACCGCCACATACCACCACTAGCACCACCACCACCACCACCTCCGTTCACCACAACCACCACCTCTATTCACCACAGCAATCGGTCAACACTTTACACCCTAAACCCGACGCCTCTACTACCACCCATCGGACCGTCGTCCTTCACCACCGTCACACCCATCACAACATCTCTATCACCATCGTTAGACCACCGCAAATCAACCCCAACACTGTCACACCCGTCACAACCTCACCATCACCATTGTTACTGGCCTTCGTGATTTGAATCAGAGATCTGTGAAGATTTGGGCATGTGGGGTAAATTAGGGTTATGGTTTGAAGAATTAGGGATTTGAAGGGATGTGGAGGTAGTGACTGCTTCTCAAAACCATGGCTTTACCTCACACTGATGAACTAGATCTTGCTATCGGTAGAGGTGTTGAATTTGACACACCAGCCAATGTCTCTCGCTTTGCTTCTGATACTTCTGTAAAGAATGACAGGTGGAGCTCCAAAATCTCCCACTCAACTGCTATCATCAAACAAGACACAATTAACTGAAGTTTGGCTTCACAGAGTATGTTTATCTGTAACACCCTAACACATTTGGCCTTAAAACGACGCAGCGGAATTTCGAGTTTGAAAATTTCTTTCATGACATACATCTTGACATTCTAAAACTTCATATTATAATATAAGAACATAACTTATCGACACTAAATTACATATTTAAACATTCCCGTACGATCTGTCTTGTGACTCGACCTTCGATCTCTACTCCTTGGTAATCCTCACGTCTTGTACTACCTGCGCTCACCACATAAAATTCATAACGTTAGTACGTATCATAAGCATACAAGATTTTGTGCACGTTTACTGTTCATTCCATTAACTCTTTACATTCCGGCTTTCTTTCTGATCATACGATCCGTAGTGAGACTTCCTTGGTGTCCTGCGTTACACTTCATCACCAGGCACGATGTTATTATCGTTAGTACTCAATTTCATTGAATGCATGCGTACATTCTTTCATACAACCTATACGTACACTTACGATCACACATAGTAACATACATACCTATGTACCTACATACATACGTACGTACGTGCATACCTAAACACATCCATTCATACATACATACATTCATACTTACATGCCTTCATACATACATACATACCTACCTACATACATACATACAAACCTACATATGTACTTACATACATACATACATACACATCTACATACGTACATATCTTTCCTACAACTTTACATACATGCATACACTCATGCTGGTCTTTATACATGCATACCTACACATCTGCATACATACAAACCATTCCTACATCATTTCATACCTGCATATAATCATACATATCTTTATACATACATACATACAAATCTACATACGTACATACCCTTCCTACATCATTACATCCCTGTATATACTCATACATACATACATGCTTGCTTATCCACATAGGGGCGATTGCCAATGAGAATTAAATTAATAATTCTTACCTGGAGTACGGGATCCCACTTTAAGGTTCATAAATGGAACCTAAGGTGGGATTCTTACCTGGGCTATGGGATCCCGCTTTAAGGTTCCTAAATGGAACCTAAGGTGGGATTCTTACCTGGGCTATGGGATCCCGCTTTAAGGTTCCTAAATGGAACCTAAGGTGGGATTCTTACCTGGGCTATGGGATCCCGCTTTAAGGTTCCTAAATGGAACCTAAGGTGGGATTCTTTCCTGGGCTATGGGATCCCGCTTTAAGGTTCCTAAATGGAACCTAAGGTGGGATTCTTACCTGGGCTATGGGATCCCAAGGGGAACCAACATACCTATATCGTCACGCACGATCATGTCATCCCACCTTTATACATTCACACATACGCTTACCCTAATGGTCATAAAACATGAGTTAAACTAATCATACGCAACCTAAAACGCGTTTAAACGAGTTCCCGAGCCAAAACGGAGCTTAAAAATAATTTTCGAAGGGATAAGACCCGTCGCGCGACGCGACGGGCCGTCGCGCTACGCGACACCCCTAAAACATCAGTCGGTTGCTGCTGCTGTGCTGCATATTTTCAGCGCGATCCCGTTTCACGGAAACGAGCATAACTCACTCGTTTTTGATCCGTTTTACCCGATTCTTTTTCCTACGCGTCCGTAATTTAATTCTCCATCTAATGGAATTAAAATCCAACATTCGACTTAATAAAATTTCAGACTTTTAACTCTTCGGCTTATTACCATTTTCCCACTTTTCGACCCGTTCATGCATACGTCAACATAACTTGTTCGTTTTACCAAAACCTCTTATAAACGTAATAATATGAGTGACGTCTATCATAAATTACCAAATTCTTGGATGTCTTGCATCCTCTTAACACCTTATCGTTCATATGCTTATTTTTGACCCGTTAAGGGTATTCATGCATTAATTAGTCTACGACTAACCAAACCGTAATCCCCACTTTCATACTTGTCCATAACATCACATTTATCGCATAACTTGTTTCTAAGCTACTTTTACGTTCGTTTACCCCAAAATACCCATCAAGGGCATTTTGGTCAACCTTAAACCCATCATTTACGACGAAAGACTTTAACACATATTTGACCTCAAACATCATATTTAATTCATTACAACACTTTATTACTTACTTGTACTAAGAAGTGATCACGGAAATCACTTACCTTATGCATCCGTGCTCGTATCCGATTCCTTGCCTCTTCTTGACCCGTTAGCACTTTATGCTTGAGTCCGTCTCAGCGTGATTCCTATACTTTCATTTCATCAAGATCACGCTCCTATTAGCATATGCATTCGTACATGTTAACAATCATATCAATCGCATATTTCACTCTTAACTTTCATTAGTCCTTTCTAGCATACATACTCATATGATTATATTCATATCCGTTTTAACTCTTGTAATTTATCATATAATCACAAATAACGCATATTGACATAACATGTACCATACGACTTCCTATAATCCTGCCTTTACGACAACGAGTCAAATCATGTTTCTTATACTTAGTTGACTTTCAAAAGTCAACTATTAACCATATTCAACTATCGACTTATCATCATATACCCGTAACATCATAATCAACTATACGAACGACACTATATACATTTCATCATACACTTGATATGAGTACTACCTTTTAAGCATAACGTACAACTATTTCATGCACAATTCTTCTCAACTCATACATAACCCATCAAAACCAACTACTAATCATCATGTATCATTCCAAATGAACATTAAACATAACATCATCATATTCCTATACTTTCATCTATCAATAATTCATCATACCCACATAATACATCAATCATTCGACAAGACTTGAACATAGGAGGTGATTCTAGTCATCATCTTCACCCTAACTAACGGGTGTCACCTCTAAACATCAAATTAACGCAAACCGTTCGTAACCCATGTTCTACACGAGGATTCTAACCCTTGTACATGATCAATTTCATATTAACTCACGGATTAGAACATAACCCACTTCACCCATGATCACCAATCTTAGATTTAAAACATACCTTATGATCCTCTCGTGTTGGTGATCATTAATCCATGCTCGGTTATGGATTTGGGCCTTGATTCATCCTTCAAATTGAAGCTTTTGAAGAACTAGGGTTTTGGGGCTCTTGAGAGCCCCTGCTCGATCATTCCAGAACACACACGATGTGTGTGTTTATGTGTGTGTTGATTTCTTTTTAATTAGTAAATAAACTTTCACTTGTTCCACTTTAGCCCCTCGGGTTCACCTTTAAAACATAACTGACACTTCCTTCATTATTTAATACTTTTGACCATACCCTTAACTAGGTTAAATAGCCTAGTTATTTATTTCATGATGTGTCACATAAGAACATACGACAATTATTAACATTTAGATTTTGGGGCGTTAACAACGGATTCTTAGAATAATACTATACATCATAATCAAAGAAATAGAGAAGACCCATGGATGTATTGGTACGACGTCCACAACACTAAACACCTCAGCTCATCAGCAAACTAACGAACAAGACGATTGGGAGGATGATGAACGGTGGACAACCAGTATGGAGGAAATCAAGGAGACATTCAAACCTTATTTAAATTGATCATACTATCTCATTCGACGTGGTTACTATGGTCCCCCGATTTAAAATAATTTGTCAATGACTTTCAGACGACCTTTTCTTTTTACCTTTAAGCATTTTAGTACATTTTTGGGCCATTTGGCCAGAAAGCAAATGATCACTTTTTTATACAAACAAACTGGGAAGTCCATATTAAAAAATTAAATAAATAAACAAGCCTACTACTAAAGTAGTAAAAAACAAACAAATAACTAAATGAAAAAAGAAACATGAGGTCCAGTTTGGTAATGATTTCCACTTCCATTATCTCGTTTACCAACTATTGTATTCTTGGTTTTTATGTCAATTATGCCAATTCATGAATTGATATATTAATGATACCACAACAATACTTTAAAAGATAAACCAGGTGAAACAAACCATGCAAACTGCAGGCCAACAACGATTACACCTTAACTATAGGTTTCGTTTATGATACTGATTTCCAGTTAATTTTATTCAGTCCTACGTGATATGCTATATTTGTTCTTTCATCCAACCATTGTTACGCATTTCAAGTTAATTTATCATAATTCACATGTTTCGTTTTGTAAGATAAGAGTGACATGTTGGGTTTTGTAACTAACAAACTTCATGCTTAAAAGTCAACATCTATAATACATATCATAAATGAATATGATATCTGTCAGGATACCCGCCGCAACGCGCGGGCTTTCCCACTAGTACAAACAAATAAAGACTAGTTTAATAAGCATTAAATGATTATTTGTAAACTATGAATATTTGGAATATTATATAACTTATAAATTTTATTTAACAAGATCTTTTGTTTATATAATACCAAAAACATTTAGTTAAAATTATAACTAAATCGGAATGTAGTTATTTTGTAAACGATGAAACATTAGGGGTTATACTTAACCTACAAATTCTAACGAGTTCGTTATTTCGAAATATAGGGTAATCGTTTCCCCGTTCGTTATTTGGATTCTCTCAATCTTTACTTGTGCGTTATTTCAAGAAATTCTTATACGCAACCAATTTGAGTATACTCGAACCCATTTCTACTTTTAAACACTTTTGGGTGCAACATGTATTCTATATTAAACTCACGAAACTTCGAAACTATTTGAATCACTCTCTATCCATATTTGAAACATGAAACTATATGATGCTTGTTAATCTCGTATGTGATGTTAAACTTTTGTGTCTATATGCTCATTAACTTCATACAAGCCTACCTTAACAATCATAGCGCTATAGGAGTAATGCACCGCCCACGATTCTTGGGGTATTGTTAAGTCAAACATGTTAACCTCCCTTTATTCTATCCGGGGATAGGCTATTTTAACGCATTGGATTCTTGGGTTTGAACATATACTTGACACCGTTACGACATACTAGTAACTTGCATATTGTGATTCATGTTGGATACGAGCCTTAGACTATTTTAAAACCATTTTTATGCTATGTATCAAAACTTGTATACTCGCCTTTGCTTTGCATTGAACTCTATTTTAATACATGTTGCAGGTTCGATAGACAAGATGATGCTAAGTGAAGAAACAAGATTTAAGTGGACTTAGAAACACACTTAGATTAATCTATTTTGTATTACAAGTTTGAAACAATGTTGTCCGTAATTGATTCTTGTATGACATTTTAGAAATTTATGAAATTTGAATTTAAATTATATTGTCACATAGTGTTATGAAGTCTCTTGCAATCTATTTCGTCTCATCTCGATGTTTCCGCCATCGGTTGGGGTGTGACAGCAGCTTTGGTTACAGCGCAGTTCCTGTTGCTGGAACTACTGTTGTTCTTTCTCTTGTGTCTCGAGAGCTTGGATGACTGACGAGCGGCGGCGATTTCAGCGGTTGGAACAGCGGTAGCTTGATGCAGGTTCTTGGAAGCTTTATCCCAGTAACCAGACTTGACTCCCTTGTCGTTGATCTCAGCAGCGAGTAGAAAAGTTTCCTCGATTGTCGTCGTCTTTGCAGCTTGAACGAAATCAGCCACGCAATCGGGAAGAGCACGGATATACTTCTTGATGGTGATTTCAGGCGTAGTAACTTGGCTAGGATAGATTATGCTTAGCTGCTTGAAGCGAGCATTCAAACCAGCGTTGTCTCCATCTTTCTACTTGATATGCCAGAATTCGTCCTCTAGCTTTTGGCGCTCGTGGGGAGGGCATAACTCTTGCATCATAACGTCCTTCAACTCATCCCACGTCAGCCCGTAAGCTGCATCATTTCCGCGTTTGTTTCTCTCGGCCGTCCACCAGTCTAAAGCGCGGGACTGGGAGATGCCAGTTGCGTTAAGAGTACGGAGATCAAAAGGACAGCCACTCTGGCGCAGGGTGACTTCGATAGAATCAAACCACTGGAACATGGTTGTAGGACCATCTTCGCCGGTAAACTCTTTCGGACCGCAGGCTTTGAACTGCTTGAAGCTGAAAGCAGCTTTAGGAGCATCAGTCCTAGATTCTTCAGAAGATTTGCTAGTGTTTTCATTCAGCTCACTAACAATCTGGGGAATAACTTTCTGTCACGGCCCCCGACCTGGTTTGACCCGTTTCAGGAGCCGCGGGACAGAAATCCCGTGGTATTTATTTAATTGAGTTTAACAGCGGAAGTTTATCATCAGGATCGTTGTAAAGCTAAAATTTTCCCGATTATTTTATTTCACAACTCGGGATAAAACCCTGTTAATTTACAATATTATAATTTCACGGAGAAATCTTTATTTAACAAAACATATTTCTTTCTTTTACAATGAGCCACTTTCTTAAGCTTGCAGTGCTCCGTAGCAGCTTTCCTGAATCACAACAGATCACCTGAAACATGTTTGAAAAAGGTTTTGTCAGCGGGAAATACTGAGTGAATCATTCTATTTACTAAAACAACCTGTTTGTTATAATTTACAGTATTAAGGAAGATTACAATGTTTCTGATATCAACCAACTACCCACAGTATTTTGTCACTCGACCCATTGGCCCATTCGTCCAATGGTGTCTGTGACTATGGTCATATCACCCCTTGGCTGCCCCAATGGTAAAGATTATCAAGTAATGTATACAAAACCCCACATACCGGCTGTAACTTGGTGATTACATAAACTTAATCACTGTAATTATAACCTTTGAAAATAAACATGATTTGAAAGTAATTTGATAAAAAGAGAATGACTCACATTGCAGATTTAACACGGATAGAGTGTAGTCTATGGATTAGCCTTGTTAACCTAATTTAAATAACAATGCACACAAAACTGGGTTAGTAATCAATACAGCATTTACGATAACTCACGAGATCAAACTCTCACAATGAATAACAAAGTGCAATCACTTAAACATCCATCGGATTCACAACGAATGACAGAGTATTCCCCGAGTTCGGGTGGTACTCAAACATTCTGTCGGAATCACGACGAATGACATGTGGGCATCACTTAAACATCCATTGGATATATTGATCGATCGGACAATGAATCGTAGCAGCGATCGAGTTATTACCCTGTTTTGCGGCAGCACCTCGTGATCAGTGTGTGTTGTGAGACTGTTTCTACTATAACTCGGAGTATAATTGAATTTTGAACGTTGCATTAACACAGAATTGCATCAAACAGACTGTTCTATTTATACTTGAAAAATGCCCCCCTCGCGCCACGCGAAAGGTCTCCTTGTGCGCGTCGCGTTGCGCGAGAGACCCTAGTCTACCATAGGTTTGCCTTGTGTCTGCATAGCTCAGCTGAGTTGGTTTCGCGTTATTTCGAATTTTTGACAACAAACTGTGTGGATATTACCGATTAGGTTTTACCCCCCCCCCCTGAGTTTTAGGGGCCTTGATCCTGATTCCGATTATTCTGAAAATTTTAGGGTTTGTGCATAATCACTTGGGTTTCTCAATTAGGGTTTCCTATTGGTCAATTAAAGTAATAAACAAGACTTTTGATGAGAGTTGTTACATTTCGGTAGGAGCTAACCGATAAGGTGCCTTAGCTATCGGTGTAGTTCCAGGAATTAGATGAATCCTAAATTCTACCTCCCTATCTGGTGGTAATCCTGGTAACTCTTCTGGAAATACATCTGGGTATTCTGAGACTACAGGGATCTCCTTAAGTTCTTTGTTCTTAGTATTAATGATTATCGAAATCATATATACTATTCCTTGCGTTCGTTCATAACTAGCAACTTTCATTACTGATATGAACTTCATGGGCTTACGTGGTTTATCTCCTATAATCGTAATTACTTCTCCAGTAGTTGCCTGAATTTCTACAAAATTCTTATCACAAAGGATTCGAGCATGGTTGGCTATTAACCAATCCATTCCTAACACAATATCAAATTCAGCTAATTTCATAGGTAACAGATTTGCAGCAAATTTATGACCTGAAAGTTCTATTTCTACTTTTTGCAAAACCTGATCTATTTTAACTGAATTCCCATCTGCGGTTTTGACTGTAAAAATCTGCCTAATGTTGGTTAAAGGTAACTTAAGAGCTTGACAGAATAAAGTATTTATAAAACTTTGGTTTGCACCAGAGTCAAATAATACTTTTGCGTATACGTTGTGAACTAGGAACGTACCAGCTATCACATCTGGAATGAGTTCTGCTTCTTGAGTGGTTAGCTGGAATGCTCTGACATTCTTCTTAGTAGCTCCGTCTGTCGCCTTGGTTTTGTTGTCTGCTGGTTTGGCCAATTTAGGACACTCTGTTTTATAATGCCCCGCTTCTCCACAGTTAAAACAGATTATGGTTTTCTTTATGCAGTTTTCTTCACGATGTCCTACAGCTTTGCAAAGGTTGCAGGTTACATTACATCTTCCATAATGTTTCCTTTTGCAATTCCTGCAGAAAGGCGGATTTGAAGATTGCCCTGTTCCTCTTCTCTTGAAGTTGCTATTATTACCCGTACGAAATCCTTGGGTAATTTTCTGAGCCAGTTTCTTTTTCCTGTTTTCATCTCTTGTGCGTACCAATTCATCAGTTAGGGTGTTGGCTAATTCCACTGCATCGTCAATAGTGCGAGGTCTCGCAGCTTTAACGATATTGCGGATTTCACTAATTAATCCCCAAATATAGCGAGAAATGAGTACCGGTTCTGGCGAAGCCAGTGTTGGTACCACCCTAGCATATTCAAAGAATGTCGAAGTATATCCTCGACAGTCCACATTAACCATCCGATGGTTTAGGAACTTATTTGCCATTTGATCTTTCTCATACTCGGGACATAATTTTCTTTCTACAAGACTCTTAAATTCTTCCCATTTCATGGCATATGCCTCAATCCTTCTTTTAGCTTGTAACATTGTGTTCCACCATTCTAGCGCCCCTTCTTTAAAAAGATTTGACGCATACATAACTTGATCTTCCTCAGCACATTTACTTATAGCGATTACTGCCTCAGTTTTCTCTAACCAACGTAGTGCTGCAATAGCCCCATCGTTACCTGCAAACTCAGCTGGTTTACAGGCAAGGAATTCTTTGTAAGTGCAACCAGGTGTTGCAGCTTTCATTTTCTTAAAAATTAGGGCTTGCAGATCATTATTGTTATTAACATGATTTCCGCCTCCGTTGATACTATTACTAAAGTTGTCGCCTTGAGTACGTTTACTAGGAATGATTGATTGAGGTTTAACAGGTTTCTGGACAGCAGCCACAATTGCTGGAATAGCATTGGCTATTCCTTGTGCAACGATATCCTCTATATCTTGTCTATTTAACAATTGTTCTTCCTGAATTGGCTCAGATTGATTTACTTCATTTACTGGTTCATTACCAATGTTTGCCATCTGATAATTAATTTATAGATAAATAATTAGTATAAAATAAGAAACAATCCAATGTCACAATTAATTGCACATAATCACAAAAACGAATATACAAACAAAATTGTAAATTTTCTAAAATTCCATTTGTTTTATAGATTATATCATGCCTCTATATACAACCGTTTTATTATTTAATTTACACATACTGATTAGTATTATTGTTATTATACAAATACAGACTCATGACCCACTTCTCTCTTGTCATTTGTTTTCCTAAAAACGAAGCTCCCTTTCATCATATTTCCAGGCAATTTGTCCCCTATCTCCCGGATTCTATTCCCCGCATCCATTAACTCTTCACCAAAATGGCGAAGTTCAGCCATATTCTCGTTACTCATCGGTGGATTTGGTAATGGTTCTGGATCGAATTGCGGAAGAAAGGAATAAGGACTGTTGACAATGTTTTGAAATTGCCAGTCATTTGTCCACCATTTGTCCATTCCCAGAGGTTGAGTATGGATTATTGGTTCTGAAATTGCTGGTTCAAGATTTATAGGGATTTGGGTTTCAATAGGACGAGTAAAAACATTTATATTGACAGGCTGAATAGTATCACAGCTTGCCAATATAAAATCTATTTCTTCCTGAAATGTCATTTCTTGAGTTGGCTTAGAGCTCTCTCCAATTTCCATCTGAGTTTGTCTAGTACCTTTTCCAACCTCCGTTTCTATTTCCTTAGAGTATTCCTCAAATTGTATTCCCATTTGCCTAGATTCTTCCCTGACTTCTGTCTCCAATTCCGGCTGTCTAGAACTTTCCCCAGTTGCAATTTCTTTTCCTTTTTCTAAGGGATTATTTATTTTAGAATTCTTTCTAGTGGCAGGTTTCTTTCTACGCACACGCCTCCATCCTACCAATCTTCTTCTCTTTTTAGGCTTTGGCTTTTCCAGAGGTGGAGCGTTGAATTCTATAGGTTGTTCCACATCAGGAAAGTACCCAGTAAATTCTTTGGAAACTTCTATGTTTACGGGGTAGAGGTTGAGATTCTCTAGGGCTCCAGATAACTCATTCATACTATTTATTTAAAAATAATAAGTTAAAATTTTATAACAAATTTTCAAAAATAACCTTTACTTATTATTACATACCATATTATTACAAAACAACTTAAATTTAAAACACACTTATGCTTTATTGTAATTTATTTATTTACTGGATGGATTTTCTAGCTTGTAGGTGATATGGTTTGCTAATCAATTTAGTTAGAGATCTGCATTTACTGCTACTGTAGCTAACGTATAAAGATTTGCCCATTTTTCGTCTAACTTGTCTTCCCAAGGTGATTTACTGAGTAATTCCTGGGTTTCCTTTTTAACTTTCTTTTCTCGGGATTTCCTTAATTTCTCCTGACTTTTTCTAATAATCAAACTTCTTTTATCAGGAGAAAGTGGTTCCTCGTATTGGGCTTTTCGAACGAATATTCCTTCTTCAGGAGTTTGGGATGAACTTCTTTTGTCATTTGATGACCTATCTAATTTAAGATAGATATTTGAAAGCTTTTGCTTACCCATACTGTAACTAACAAATAGTCAGTTAATAAAACACATAATCACATAATAGTAATAAGGAAAAATTAAGTATTTCTAAATACTTAATTAGCTTAACTCAGTGGCTCTGATACCACCTTTTTCTGTCACGGCCCCCGACCCGGTTTGACCCGTTTCAGGAGCCGCGGGACAGAAATCAATAATTTAAATAACAATGCACACAAAACTGGGTTAGTAATCAATACAGCATTTACGATAACTCACGAGATCAAACTCCCACAACGAATAACAAAGTGCAATCACTTATGTCACACCCCCAAAATCCACACGCGGAGTATCACCGCTTGGAGGCGTGACTGACCAAGATCAAACCACTAATCATATTGAACAAGCAAGTAATTAATTGTAAAAGTCCAACCAACACAATTAGTGTCCAAAACAACCATAGTTTAAGTTATGAGCGGAAGCATAATGTTTAAAACCAAAACATAAGTTTAAATATCCAAAGGTTTAACATGGCACACAGTTGTCCATGTCCCACAACGACTCTTCTTTGTGCAAGCTCCAGCTAAGTACCTATTGACCTGCAAAGCATGTAGTAACGAGTCAACAATAATGTTGAGCGAGTTCACAGTTGGGTGTTGGTTTTAGTTGTTTTCAAAAATAGTTCCTTTAACTGGCATCCCTGCCATGGGGGTTACCCCATAGTTGAAAAACGTGATTTGTTTAACCCATTAACTCTGGCAATCCAGCCGTGGGGGCTACCCCATGATAGTTATCTGGCATTTCGGCCGTGGGGGCTACCCCATGTATACACTAGACTCGTTACCATATCGACTGCTGACTAAAGTCATGTTTAAGTGCCCTGAACTGTCAATGTCTATCAGCATTGACGTGCCCAGATCCATTAGTTCACGCCCGTCCTCTGCGGCACGGTGTGAGGCTTGTCAGACCTAAATAGTGCTATCTAACTAATGACCCGCTCGCCATTGGCCCGGCGATTAAGTCGATATAAAAAGGAGGGACTTCGTGATAGAGTTTTGGTCTAGTAAAGATTAACTGTCCCTGAGGACGAGGAATTACATTCCTGAACCCGTACTGTCCTACCCAAGAAGGACGAGGAATCCATATTCCTTAACCCATTCCCAACCCCTGGGAATCCCATGCTTTGTAGAAAGTGTGAACTCACCTTGGTTTTCTCGGCAGATACACAGAAAGGTCAAGTCTAGATGCTAGTGGTCAACCACGTCCTAACATGGTTATCATACATGTCAGGTTTAGGTTCAAGTAAAACACGTATGATTACACATAGTCTAACAGGTTATTAACACGCATTGATCATGGCAAACACATAATACACGTTAACACCTTAACAATAACAGTTAAGCACTCCTCATGTCTAACTTGTACGATCCGAAAGATATAGCCCAATAATAGTCGGCCCAACATGTTGTGCGTTCAGCACGGCCTTGTGCGATCCACAACATGTTGTGCGACTCCGTTAGACACCCGGACCAAAATAACAAGAAGCCCAATTAACATAAGTAGTTCAATAAGTAACCGGCCCAAACAATTTAATTATGGATCCCCTGTGCGATCCGAGAACCCTTGTGCGATTAGGCTAATCCGGCCCAAACATATACCCGGCCCAACAGTCAAATAACATTACAACTTGTGCGACTAGAGTCACCTTGTGCGACTGAAGATATCTTGTGCGACTGGACTCTTGTGCGAATGGACCTCTTGTGCGACTAAGATGTCTTGTGCGACTAGTTTTATTATCCGGATATTATGGAAATTAGTTACACACCTTTTATCTTGCAAACAATTACAAGGTTTCCATTTATTTGATCAAACAACAAATTAACAGTTTCATACATAATCAATATTCGATCAAACAAGGGTTTTTAACATCTAATTCATATGAACCCTAAATATAATCACAACATAAATATCAATCATAATCATTACACAATTCATGTTCTTGATTACTAGCATACATCCTAATAACCCAACTATCATCCTAATCGTCCCGAAATTTGACAAGTAAACACAGAGGAGTGAAGCAAGAAATCAAGATTAATCAAGATTGTTGCGGATTTTCCTCAGGTGCCACATCATCCCCAACTTGAAAGGGAATTTCGTCCCGAAATTCTCCAATGATAACCGACATTGACACAATCGTTTAGATAACTGCGGATCCTAGAGTTTACTCCGACCATTGCGTTCCTACGTGAACTCCGGTCTACGTCTTGAGTTCCAACGAACACTCACGATTGGAATTCGACTAAGTTAACGAACCTTGACTTCCTGGTCCAGGTGTCCGATAAATTCCTCTAGTAAAAGTATCGCACGCGTTTCATCAGACAACCACTGCCTTAGATCCGAAACATAAATGAAATCGCGTACGTTACCCGATTCGTCGGGTAACTCGAGTTTGTAGGTTACGCTACCGATTCTTCCCAGACTGTTGAATGGTCCATCGTGACGTCAGTTAAGCTCGCCATGCTTCCCAAGCACTCCACACCCTCCTAGGGTGAGACTTTAAACATGATACGATCGCCTACAGCGATATTCCAGTGTTTCCCAGGTTTATCAGCTTTCCTGACGGTCACGCATTGCCGCCAATCGACTCCCGATCCAAACAACTTTCCCAAGAGTTTCGAGTACCAGTCCTGGACCAGTAATTAGGTTGTCACCCACCTTGATCCAACAAGGAGATTAACGTTACTGTCCATGCAATGTCTCAAACAGAGTTGTCTGAATACTAGAATGGTAACTGTTGCAGTAAACTCAACGAAGGTAAGAGTCCTTCAAATTTGTACCCAAGCCAGGCGCACATATGTTCGCAGCATGTCTTTGAGTGCCAGGAGAGTTTGTTTACTCTGACCGTTTGTCCAACGGCGATAAGCAATGCTCTGGTCCTGTCGTGAGCTATAGGTGTTGTGTATTGCCTGACATAAATCATGCATAAATCAAATTCAGAGATAACAGGAGTTGGCCCCTCGTGCCTAAAAGCCACCTCTTTCAGAGGAACATTCACAACTGTGAAGACTCGTCAGTTTTCCTGATTACAAGAAAGTGTGCCGGTAACGTGAGTCCATCAACGATCATCCAGGTGATAAGGTTTCCGTTTCGAGTTGTAAGTAGACCAATGATAAAATCCATGGCAGTCTGTTCTCATTTCCATATGTGTGCTCTGATTGCTAATATCCCACCTTGACTTTCCCACATGTCAAACATCATTCCCATGCGTGGCTATGTGGGCCTTCAGGCCCGGTCACCCACACATGGTCTTCAGGTTTTAATACATCCTATCAAAACTCCGACGAATAGGATATTCGAGACCCGTGTGCTTCGCCTGCACCAGTTTCTCAAGGTTGCTGTATAGTGAGGTTCATATTCGTTCCATGAAGTAGCAAATATCGTCCGACCTACCAAAGGTTGCTTCCCCATGCCCCGCATGGGTTAATCTTGAGAACTCTCTTCCTTCAGTTCTTCAGTCTGAGCAAGGCGAGTCGATCAGGTATGTTAGAGTCGATAGCAGGCTGCAAAGCTCGTGCACGTCCAGGTTTCACGGTCGCATTCATTCAAAAGTTCCATCCAGCGATGCCATTAACAGATTCAGCTCTTTCAAAACCAGGGTACACGGGAGGCGCTTGTGATCGGTCTAAGTACCGCATTCGGTACCGTCCAAGTAATGCCTCCAAGTAAATCCAAAGACCACGGTTTCCACCGCCAGTTGTGTGTCGTGCAGTTCCTCTTTGTAACTCCATTACGTAAGTCATCACTCTCTCGTGTTGCGTCGGTGTGTAACTGGGACTCTGATTCGGACCATCATGGTACACTACTAAATCACCCGCACCCTCGGGTAAAGACGATGCTCAGTGCATTGCAAAGTTGGGATTCGAAAGCTGAAAACACGTCCTCCTGTTTTGTCTTTCACGAACACAGCACCCTGTTGTGCTAAAGAGATTTAAGCTGCTCGACCTTCGAAAATCCTGTGATTAAGCTGCGATAGTATCTAGTGAGACCAAGAAACTCCTGTATCCTCGAAGGGATCTTTGATGTTGATCAGTTTCTATTAAAATGGATATTAGCGAGATCCACGTGTATTCCCACTTCGTTGTTTATATGACTAAAAATGTGTACTTCCAAAATCCTGAAGTCACACTTAGGTAGGCTTCGCACGTAGATGATCCTCCCCTAGAAGCTCTACGATGAAATACAAGTGTCGTTCATGGTGCTCCTTTCTCCTGGAAGTGATTCAAAACGTCCTAGATAAACACGGTTGGCGAATCTGGCAAGATGGGGTTGGCACATACTACTCATGTGATCCCTAAGACTGCTGGTGTGTTGGGTAACTTTAAACAACGAGAACAGAAAATCATAGTGGCCGTACTATGCCTGTAACGCCGTGTTAGAAGTCATCCTCCCCTGGGTCTTCCATCAAGTGACAGTCTGATCTTAAGTCGGTTTCCGAATAGAAGCTTGATCAGTGCAGCGGGTCAAGCAGGTTGTCGATGCGAGATAGAGGGTGACGGTCTATGATTGCCACCTTGGGGTAGTCTGTACGCGTACGAAAGGACTTGTCCTTCATTTCCACAATAGAGCTCGGGCTCCCCAGAACAAGGAGCTAGAACGCTAAAACTCCCACCCGGTAGTTCCTGAAATTGACTAGACAGTTCTTGCAACCCTCCTGGTGCAAGATGGTATGAAGTATGAGTGATCAAGGCTGCTTCTAGCGTGAGATTAAACTGAGATTATGCTTAACAGTTGTGGGCAGTAAGCCCGCAAGTTCCTCGGTAACAAACCGAGAGGGATCACAAATAATTAGTGGATCCTCGATCCTCTTTTCCCTCATCTCTATCATCAGTAACGGTTGCTAACACAGCGGAGTAATCCCTCCGTAGACACTTCTGGCCTTCACAGCTGAAATGGCGCTAACTTTTGCACTACTCTGATGCTTTAGAACAAATAACAATTCTCCACACAAAGTTTTCGCCTCACTGGGTATGTCTGCGTGATTCCTGGATAACCAATTCACACTAAGTACTGCGTTGTAACCATCGAGGATAGTAGAAGGAAGGTCGACATCGAACACTCGTCCCACAAGGTCGTGTTTACACCCTAACGAACATATGAGATTTCATTTGACTTGCCATCAGCCGATTCCACATCAGGTTTGGTTTCAAGAAGTATCAGGGTCAAGCCGAATAGAGACGAAGCGAACAACTACCCATACAAGCTGTAACAACCCTCATTAAAAGTCCTATTTATATTATTATTTTATTCAATAGGAAACCCTAATTGAGACACCCAAGTAATTCTACGCAAACCCTAAAATTTTCAGAACAATCAGAATCAGGATCAGGGCCCCTAAAATTCAGGGGGGACATTCCCTACTTAATGATTATCCTTATAAGTTATTATAAAATTCAAATTTAATCGAATCGTCAACTCAGCAAGGCTAGAAACACACGCGGCAAGCATATAGTGAAAATACAACCCATACGATGCGCAGAGGTTTTTGGCCTACGATGCGCAGGCTTGATAAAGTTCCCTACGATGCGCAGGGGTTATAGTGCTACGATGCGCAGGGCTGGACAAAATTCAGCTATAAATAGAGGACATTGGCACTTGCTTTCTGGTGTTCAAACGACGAAAGAATTCGTAAAATTCTTCGAGTTATCGTCTGTTTACTTCAATTAACACACACGAAACTCTAATTAAGTATAGCGGGGTGCTGCAGAACAGGGTATTAACTCAATCGCTATTACGATTCATTGTCTGATCGATCAATATATCCAATGGATGTTTAAGTGCCGCCCACATTAGGGTTATACTTTGTCGTTCGTCATTAATTTGACGGATCATCGTTAATTCGATGGATAAAGTATTGTACTTTGTCGTTCGTCATTAATTTGACGGATCATCGTTAATTCGATGGATGAAGTATTGCACTTTGTCGTTCGTTGTGAGAATTTGATCTCGTGATTTATCGTAAAATGCTATATTAAGTTACTTACCTAGTTCATGTGCATTAGGTTAAAAAGGCTAATCAATAGGCTAGGCTCTGCTCAAATTAAATCTGCAATATATCAAGGATTATCTGTAGACTAAGCTTTGCCCGTAGAAATCTGCAATGTGAGTTCATTTCTCTTTTCTCACAGTTTGTGAGTCCACTCTATTTTCTCACAGTTTTATCACCTTTTTGTGAAACAATTATATTTACAAAGATTTTACAGAATCCTAAATGATTACCAGTTATACTTACAGTAATTAAGTTTTTATATTAACTACTGGTATGAAAGATTTTATATATTATTTGATTCTCATTATTATTTGCCAGAAAGTTAGGTAATATTATCATGATTACAATAACAGTGGAAATTATGCATTTTACTAAGATTATATTTTAGTCTTAGTCACGTTAAAATATTAAATAATGATATTACAATTATTTAATTAACATATTATAAGTTATAGTAATTTGACATAAATTGATATATGTCATTTTTTTTGGATTAAATGGTTTTATGCCAAAAGTAATATATTTGACAAAGAAATGTCACGGGACACAATTATGTCCAAAGACACTAGTTGAGAGAATGATCAACAGTGTTATGAATAGAAATTACTAGTTGAAAGAATGATCAATAGTAATATAATCTGAGTTACTAGTTGAAAGAATGATCAACAGTGACATGACCGAAAGCACTAGTTGAGAGAATGATCAACAGTGTTATAGAATCACTAGTTGAAAGAATGATCAACAGTGATATGACCAGAATCATTAATTGAAAGAATAATCAATATTGATATGATTATAGTCACAGGAATCGCCTATTGACAGATAAATTGAATAATAGTAAAATAGAATTATTTGATAAATTCACTATTGGACTAAAGTGAGCCAATAATTGATATGATTACTGTCACATTGGAACTGTCATCATTTGACAAATATTGATTGAGTTGGGTAAATATAAACAAATATAAAAACCTTAATACTGTAAGGTATAACAATATATTTTATATAATTGGAATGAATTCACTCAGTATTTTCGCTGACAAAACCTTTTTCAAACATTTTTCAGGTAATTACAATAAATTGGAATAAGAGCTGGATACGACACTGAAAGGCTTCAAGAAGTGGCTTATTTTATTAATTAAATCAAATTAAGAAATATTGTTTTATGTAAACAAAATTCACTTTATAAAACATGGGTTTATCCCATCTATTTAATAAATAAAATCTGGTGTTTCTAAACTCTGATATTTTTCCTAACTTACGGTCCTGATGAAATTTCCGTTGCAACGTTTTTAAAATAATCACCGGTACCGCTGGACTGTTCACGGCTTCCGATTCCGTCCAGGGTGGGTCGGGGGTCGTGACAGAAGGTGGTATCAGAGCCAACTCAAAGAGCCACTTGTTTAAGCTAATTAGGTGTTCTTTTTATTACCTAAACTTAAACAATAAAGTTAGGAAACTGATATAAATTAACATATGTGTTATATATGAATATATATATGTTAATATGCACAGATAATATCCTGGAAGTATTGTTTTGTTTTCTGTGATATTAATAAGTGAAAATGTTTGCAATTCAGATGTCGAATGAAGTACCACATAATCCAGAAGTTCATGATAATAATGAAAATCCTTTGGATAAAAATGCTATAGAAAATTTAATAGCTCAAGGAATAGCTAATGCTTTACCTTTAATAATTAAAGCTGTTAAAAATACCGTAGAACCTACCAAAGTTGTGAGTAGCAAGCATACTCGTGACGATGGTTTTAGCCATAGTGTCAATGGAGGTAATGATGATATTATCAAAACCCCATTTCCCAAGAAAAAGAAGGCGATGACTCTAGGGTGTACCTACAAAGAATTTCTAGCTTGTAAACCAACTGAGTTCGCAGGCAGTGAAGGAGCCACGGCTGCTCTGCGATGGCTAGAAAAGACGGAAGCTGTTCTTACAATCAGCAAATGTGCCGAAGAAGATAAGGTGATGTATGCATCTAATCTCTTTAAGGAAGAAGCCTTAGAATGGTGGAATACAATTCTTCAGGCAAAAGGAAGTGACATGGCTTATGCCATGAATTGGAAAAAATTCAAGGAAATGACAGAAAGGAAATTTTGTCCTCCTTATGAAAAGGAACGAATAGCTAACAAGTTCCTAAATCATAAAATGATAGATGTCAATTGTCGTGAATATACGACAACGTTCTTCGAATATGCAAGAATGGTACCAACTCTGGCTTCGCCAGAACCTGTACTAATTTCTCGTTATATTTGGGGATTAGTTAGTGAAATTCGAGACATAGTTAAGGCCGCTAGACCACAGACTATTGAAGAAGCAGTCGAACTAGCTAACATGCTGACAGATGGACTAATCCGCACAAGAGAAGAAAACAAGAAGAAAGAGTTAGCCCAGAAAATTTCCCAAGAATTCTACAAAAAGACAGGAACTGAATCGTCATTGGAGCAACCTATCTGCAAAAGCTGTAACAAAAAGCATTCAGGAAGATGCCGTTTTAGGAAAACATCCTACTGTGACTTCTGCAAGATGACCGGGCATATAGAGGAAGAGTGTAGAAGGAAAACTAATGTTTGTTTCAATTGCGGAGAAACAGGACACATTAAACCATATTGCCCAAAACTAACCAAAGCACCTGACAACAAAGCCAGAACTGTAGACGGAGCTAAGAAGAATGCGCGAGCATTCGTACTTACTACGCATGAAGCAGAAATGATTCCAGACGTAGTCGCTGATATGTAATATCTAAGTTAAGTTATTATTTGACCCTAGTACATATAAAAGTTTATAAATAAATCCATTTTGTCAAGTATTTCATCTATTCCAAAACCATAACAGAATTGTTTGGTCTTCACTTTCACTGAATCATTTATTTGGTCACGATCACCTTGTGGTAACGTTTTCACAAAATTTGAAGCTTGTGCTAATCTCATATACGGGTTTAATTATTTATTTATATTGAATCCGTTTTGTTGGTTTATTCTATAAAATCAATCTTAACACAATCATGTGCTAAGATAATGATACACAATTTCATTTCATATTTCAGTGTATCTCTTAAAGAATTTTTATATCAGCAATCGAGCGTTTCGTAATCCTTATTGTTTTATCATCTTTGATCGAAAAACATTATTCAAGTATTTTGATTTCAATCCTACTAGATTTATTTGAAACATTCGGACTTACTTCATTTGATTAAAGCATGGTGAAACTCATTTCATTCACCGCTACTATTTTCAATTACTATGACACCTTGTGGTGGCATTTTCTTTAATTTGAATCTTGAGATAATCTCATTTTCACTCCTGATGAACGAATTTTAATTTCTGTTGGTTCATCATCTTAAACAGTCTTAATACAATTATGTGTTAAGATAAGTGTACACAAATTCATATCATATTCCGGTGTACCTCTTAACGTTTCTTTCATCATTTATCGAAAATTCTATAATATTCATTTGTTCTTTTCATTTGAAAAACCTATTCGAACTGAATATCCAAATTTACTTCATTAAAGCTTTCATTTGCTTACACGGTGAAATTATTCGGTCACCGTAATTATTGAATTATTTCTATCCTTACGACACCTTGCGGCGTCGTTATAAACTTGTAGCTTGGGCTAATTATGAGCATACGAATCATTCAAAATCACGTATGTATTTCATTTGACTCATCATTGAAAAGTAGTCTTGATGCAATTATGTATTAAGACAATGATACACTAAACTCTATTGTATTTCGGTGTATCCTTGCAATTTAATAAATGTCAACACTGATTTTTCTCTTGTTATGATTCGATCGTTGACAATCATTTTCATGCTTTTATTTCATTTTGAGATTGTTGATTCTGAGTCTTCTTCAGTTGCCAATCAAAGTAAGCTTTCTTTTGACAAGAATTTTTATTTGATTCTAAAAGTTCTTCATATTCATTCTAAATATTTATTGATCATATATCTTTTTGCTTGAACATAGTCACATTGGAAATTATATCATTTCATCTCATCCGTTTGACATCGATTTCTTCAAATAATTCAGTTGAACCTTTGAATTCTACTTATGATACAACTAATATTTACAAAATTTGATATTTCAATTCTATGTCATCTACCTTAATATTGTTTTTATTAACTAGAATATGACATAAGTCTAGAAATATCATAACCCAAATACACTTGGGAGCTGGAACCTAAAATGAAGAAAAAGTATTCTTACTTATTCCAGCAAATCTCGAGGACGAGATTTTTATTAAGGTGGGGAGAATGTAACAACCCTCATTAAAAGTCCTATTTATATTATTATTTTATTCAATAGGAAACCCTAATTGAGACACCCAAGTAATTCTACGCAAACCCTAAAATTTTCAGAACAATCAGAATCAGGATCAGGGCCCCTAAAATTCAGGGGGGACATTCCCTACTTAATGATTATCCTTATAAGTTATTATAAAATTCAAATTTAATCGAATCGTCAACTCAGCAAGGCTAGAAACACACGCGGCAAGCATATAGTGAAAATACAACCCATACGATGCGCAGGGGTTTTTGGCCTACGATGCGCAGGCTTGATAAAGTTCCCTACGATGCGCAGGGGTTATAGTGCTACGATGCGCAGGGCTGGACAAAATTCAGCTATAAATAGAGGACATTGGCACTTGCTTTCTGGTGTTCAAACGACGAAAGAATTCGTAAAATTCTTCGAGTTATCGTCTGTTTACTTCAATTAACACACACGAAACTCTAATTAAGTATAGCGGGGTGCTGCAGAACAGGGTATTAACTCAATCGCTATTACGATTCATTGTCCGATCGATCAATATATCCAATGGATGTTTAAGTGCCGCCCACATTAGGGTTATACTTTGTCGTTCGTCATTAATTTGACGGATCATCGTTAATTCGATGGATAAAGTATTGTACTTTGTCGTTCGTCATTAATTTGACGGATCATCGTTAATTCGATGGATGAAGTATTGCACTTTGTCGTTCGTTGTGAGAATTTGATCTCGTGAGTTATCGTAAAATGCTATATTAAGTTACTTACCTAGTTCATGTGCATTAGGTTAAAAAGGCTAATCAATAGGCTAGGCTCTGCTCAAATTAAATCTGCAATATATCAAGGATTATCTGTAGACTAAGCTTTGCCCGTAGAAATCTGCAATGTGAGTTCATTTCTCTTTTCTCACAGTTTGTGAGTCCACTCTATTTTCTCACAGTTTTATCACCTTTTTGTGAAACAATTATATTTACAAAGATTTTACAGAATCCTAAATGATTACCAGTTATACTTACAGTAATTAAGTTTTTATATTAACTACTGGTATGAAAGATTTTATATATTATTTGATTCTCATTATTATTTGCCAGAAAGTTAGGTAATATTATCATGATTACAATAACAGTGGAAATTATGCATTTTACTAAGATTATATTTTAGTCTTAGTCACGTTAAAATATTAAATAATGATATTACAATTATTTAATTAACATATTATAAGTTATAGTAATTTGACATAAATTGATATATGTCATTTTTTTTGGATTAAATGGTTTTATGCCAAAAGTAATATATTTGACAAAGAAATGTCACGGGACACAATTATGTCCAAAGACACTAGTTGAGAGAATGATCAACAGTGTTATGAATAGAAATTACTAGTTGAAAGAATGATCAATAGTAATATAATCTGAGTTACTAGTTGAAAGAATGATCAACAGTGACATGACCGAAAGCACTAGTTGAGAGAATGATCAACAGTGTTATAGAATCACTAGTTGAAAGAATGATCAACAGTGATATGACCAGAATCATTAATTGAAAGAATAATCAATATTGATATGATTATAGTCACAGGAATCGCCTATTGACAGATAAATTGAATAATAGTAAAATAGAATTATTTGATAAATTCACTATTGGACTAAAGTGAGCCAATAATTGATATGATTACTGTCACATTGGAACTGTCATCATTTGACAAATATTGATTGAGTTGGGTAAATATAAACAAATATAAAAACCTTAATACTGTAAGGTATAACAATATATTTTATATAATTGGAATGAATTCACTCAGTATTTTCGCTGACAAAACCTTTTTCAAACATTTTTCAGGTAATTACAATAAATTGGAATAAGAGCTGGATACGACACTGAAAGGCTTCAAGAAGTGGCTTATTTTATTAATTAAATCAAATTAAGAAATATTGTTTTATGTAAACAAAATTCACTTTATAAAACATGGGTTTATCCCATCTATTTAATAAATAAAATCTGGTGTTTCTAAACTCTGATATTTTTCCTAACTTACGGTCCTGATGAAATTTCCGTTGCAACGTTTTTAAAATAATCACCGGTACCGCTGGACTGTTCACGGCTTCCGATTCCGTCCAGGGTGGGTCGGGGGTCGTGACACAAGCCACCATGTTGCTACTATGCCTGGCGTCGCTTACGCCAATCCTAAATGTACTCCCACGAGCATCATTTCTAGTGTTGTTGTTACGGTTGCGAGGGTTCCCATTACTATCATTATTCACTTGGTTGTTGACGTCTTGACTTAGCAACAGTCAATCCCTGTCAATGTCACCTTCGTTTCCATGCTGTAGACTACGATTACGACTACCTTGATGTTGTCGCGACTGTTGCCTCCAATGCCGTTGCTTGAAACGGAGCCCTACAATCTTTCACCATTAAAGTCCATCTTTTCACATTCTGTGCCACGCGCTACTCACTGTGCTGGTAGCCATATATTTCACACTGTAATCTGTTGTCATCGCTTATGTCCCGATTGATTCGTAAGAGTTGACTCCCACGAGTCGCTGACTAGAGTTAAGAATTCAATTGAAGTCAATTTGCTGGTGTTTGTTGCCGGTAATCAGGGTTGTCCAAATACTGAGGTCGGTAAAATACTACGCTTACCCTTTTGTCCATCGATCTAGAAAGTCGATTGAGTAATACGCGGTATGCTGCGAGTGTGTTGCAGAAGTGATCACACTTCGGAGTCTAAGACTACATAGAGTTCCAGAAAACGAAGAAAAGTGAGAAAGGTATAGACCAATCATTGTCGTTGCAACATCCAACTCAGGGATGTCCGTACAAGCACCTAACATTCTACACAGTTCGCTAGGCATTCAGATGGGTGTTCAGGTAATATTTGATAACATCGAGATTCGTAAGGGTTTAGTGGGAAATGAAAAGTCCATGTTCAAGTAAGAGTCAATCACTGCTATGACTCCTATAGCTGTTGTGTCACATTAATCAATTAACAGAGCGGAACCCCTTCTTCACTTGTTAAGCCTCACTGGGACTCGCATGCACCCCACATTATTATTATGTGTGCACCCACAATAATATTGTGATTTGCATGCTCATCTCAGCTCCTCCTAACGCATGTCAAATGGTTCCTCAAACTCGAGTAGCAAACAGAGAGCATCACAAAACGTGAGTCACGAATGTTTAGGGAAATACCACCCTATCAGTCACATAACACATGCAAGTAATACATAAATTCATACTGTTGTGCTAAACGTGCCATCACATGCAATATCATGTGTAGGTGTTCACTGGTTATGCAGTACAATGAGTATACGAGAGACAAACCTTGCAGTCTGGAGATGAGTGTCATGGTCATATTCAGAACTTGTTCGGTTATAGTCTGGTTTTATAAAAACGTTTTAAAACCAAGTTCACTATAACCAGTGGCTCTGATACCAAACTGTCACACCCTCAAATTACCACCTAGGGAGTGTCCCTGTTAGGCGTGTAACCACTAGTAATGAGCCACCAATTACATTGAATCCATAAGCTTAAAATAAAGTTTCATCATTTAATAGTAATAAAATCCAAACATAAGTAATTCGAAAACCATCAAGTTCAGCGGAAGCGTTAACGTAACATAATGTAAATACTTTCCAAACAACCATAGTAAATAAATGTTTGATAGATAAACCCATTAATGCAACCATGACCACTCACGCCCTCCAGCCAGCAAGTTCCTGTTCCCAAGTACCTAACGACCTGCGAGCATGTAACAAGTGTATCAGACAAAGCTGGCGAGTTCACAGTTTTAGAAAACGTTTGTTACCAGTTGTATGTAAAACAGTTCAATAACCAATGCAAGTAATATTGTTAATATCTCAATTCCGAACAAGACGGCTCCTGAAATACATGACTGCCCTTCCCACGTACTCCTATCTAGTACTGGGCCCCGACTGGGTCATTAGTTCACATCCGTCCTATCTAGGAGCGGTGTGAGGGTGCCAAACCTAAGTAGCGCTACCAACTAATACCCGTTACCCTCCAGGTAACATAATAAGGGACTTACAAAAATGATAGGTGAGAATATTAACCAATATACCCGTTATTACCCAGACCACTGACTGTCCCCAACCACTAGGGCGCATGCTCGAATGTAGTGAACTCACCTTTGGTTTGCTCGGTAAGATTTGTTACCCGTTCCCAGTTGATCAACCAAACCCTATCATGGTTACCGAAAACGGTCAGTTTCTTATACACGTAAATCTCGTATTCTCTTCGCACATTATCCAAGTAGTGAACAAGTATAGCACATATTATCAGACAAGTATAACAAGTATTCGGGCCATATGTTTATTCACATTACAAGTTCATATCTCACAATAGCAAGAATCCAAATCACTACCATACGTATATAACCTACCCCTTTGATTCAAGATTAAAGTTCAAAATCAAATTAAATAACATAATCTGTTTAGTGACTAATTAGCATGCTATCAAGTTGTGGCACATATAGATCCTATATCATTAACCACTAACATACAAACGCAATTAAAAATCGGCTAACACATATATGTATACCTAATTATTCAGCTTCCTTTATCAAGAAATTACTCCATAAACCCCTCCAAATCCAAGTTGATCTATTGGCCAAGACACCATCGAATTATTAACAGTGTGCACCCTAGTTGCCGATTAACAATTGTCAACATCAAGTACACTAGTCATTCGGTTTAATGAGTTAATTATCATGATTCACCTTCAACAGCTTCATAGTTTCACCGCCCCGAAAATCGTGTACCCATACCTCTTGGTCGTTATCCAATACCCCCATGTGCCACCCAATATTAATAGATAATATAGAATAATATGAAAGCATAACAATTCACCCCTAATCAGTTTATGTTACTACAATCACTTCAATATTACAATAAAGTCATCCACTATCACGCATCCCTATTCGTACACATCATTCATCTTATCACAACATCATAGAACAATTTTGCACACAAACCATGTATTACAAGTATGACTCTTACGCACATACATCATTGATTCAATATCATAATCTCATATTCATGCCAGATCACGTTTCACAATTTACATTCCTAATACATGCAATTCACTAGCACATCTGAACACCATATAACATATATATAAACACATACCGATCTACTGCCAAATTACAAGTGATGCCTCACAAGTATAGAATGAATTTGATGGGGGTAGTCTGCTGCCGTCACCAATCATAGGGGGTAGGATTTTGATTTGGTTTTTGTTTCAAGTTTTCTCTAAAAAGAATGCACATTACGTAACACATAAGATAAGGGTTTGGACTTTGGGGCGGTACCCCCTTTTTGGACCGAGATGCTCATATTTAGGCCCAAACCATTGGGCTATTACCATTATTTAATATGCTTACAACCGGGTTTCGGGCCTGATCTGTATGTATGTGGCCCGATAATAATAATGTTGAGGGGTAGTTCTCTAAGTTACTTAATTGGTACATAAGAGCATTCTAACGGCTTCATGCAGTTAATCAGTTAAACACACGTCATGCAGTTAATCAGTTAAGCATATGCTACACATACCTAGTCACGTTATACATATAGCAAGTATATCGCATACACTGGTGTTTAGCAATTTTTATCGTCGCAAGAGATATGAAAGGAAATAATCAGAAAACAGAATCACGTGACTAAAAGATACTGAGAGATACCAACCTTGAAAGTTCAGATTGTCACATCGTATATCACAGCCGATTATTTGCAATTGATTAACAACATCACATGATCAACAATCATATACCAACATCACATGATTAACAATCCGAAGCATATACATAACAGCCGATTTAACAAGTATTTGGTTCCAAATCATAATCATGCAAATCGAATCACACATAACATCCTTGTTCATCATTCATACAACCCTAACCATTTAATCAAATCATGAAATCATAACAATCGTGTAACTAACATAAATCATTAACACTAACCGATTGAGAAAAGGGTGATCCGATTCAAGGAATGATCTTTGAGAGAAAGGGGATGCTTGCCGTCGGCTTAGAGAGAGAGAGAGGAGAGCACTAGGGTTTTACGTGTGTGGGTGTTTTGCAACAAATGAAGAGTATACCCTCCACTCATGGGTTATGCGACACAAAGGGGGTGGGCCGAACCCTCCCATTGGGCTGCCCATTTGGTTCGCTCACAAGAGAGGTGTAGGCCGAGAGTAATAAAGCCCAAAGGCTTGTGCATGTTCTAGTTGCTATTGTGCGATTGGTTTCTTTCGTGTGATAATACATACGTATATATACAAGCATAACACATATTCACATAACATTCAATAACATAACATTCCATTTAATCATTCAATTCACATAGTCACATAATGTTTACATTCGTTACATTAAGGTACAAAGACAGGTTCGGAAAATACGAGTTGTCACATTATCCCCAAGTAGAAAGAAATTTCATCCCGAAATTTGGTTCGTACTCACTGAGGAAGCTAGTTAAGTTGCATGGTTTTCCTGGGGTGTCACATCCTCCCCCCGTTGATCTGGAATTTCGTCCCGAAATTCCGTAGCTTCAGCCTCAGTAGTGGTTGTACCGTTTGCGAATAGTTGGGGATACTTTTGTTTCATCTGATCTTCGCGTTCCCAGGTGAACTCTGGGCCGCGACGTGAGTTCCAACGAACTCGAACTAGAGGTATTCTAGTACGCTTGAGGACCTTAACATCCCGGTCCGTGATTTCGACTGGTTCCTCGACGAATCGCAACTGCTCGTCGATAGTGAGCTCCTTCAAAGGAACTATGTGGGTCTTATCTGACAGACACTTCTTCAGATTCGACACGTGGAAAACATTGTGATCTGCACTGAGTTCTGCTGGTAAGTTCAGTTTGTAGGCCACCTTGCCTATTTTCTCAATGACTTCGAAAGGTCCAACGTATCGTGGGTTAAGTTTGCCTCGTTTACCAAAACGAACCACACCCTTCCAGGGTGAAACTTTGAGTAGTACTCGCTCCCCAACCTGGAGCTCTAGTGGTTTTCTGCCCTTATCGGCGTAGACTTTCTGACGGTCACGAGCTGCCGCCATTCGTTGTCGTATCTGAGCAATTCGCTCTGTTGTGTCTACCACAAGTTCTGGACCAGTAATCTGACTATCCCCCGCCTCTGCCCAACAAAGAGGTGACCGACATTTACGCCCGTACAATGCCTCAAACGGAGCAGCTTTAATGCTGGTGTGGTAGTTGTTATTGTACGAAAATTCCATAAGTGGCAGATGCTTTTCCCAGCCATTGCCAAAGTTAATCACACATGCCCTAAGCATGTCTTCAAGGGTCTGGATGGTGCATTCAGACTGCCCCTCCGTTTGCGGGTGATAAGCTGTGCTCATATCTAAACGTGAGCCAAAGGACTTGTGCATTGCTTGCCACAGTTCTGAAGTAAAACGTGCATCACGATCCGAGATGATAGAGGTGGGCACCCCGTGCCTCGAGACAACTTCCTTAAGATATACGTCTGCTAAAGTGGAGAACTTATCCGTTTCCTTGATAGCCAAGAAGTGTGCAGGCTTTGTGAGTCGATCCACGATCACCCAAATAGTATCGTTACCGCGTTGAGATCTAGGCAGGCCAGTAACAAAATCCATGGAAATTTGCTCCCATTTCCATTGTGGTATCTATGGTTGTTGAAGTGGGCCTGAAGGTTTCTGGTATTCCGCCTTGACTCTCGCACAAGTCAAGCACTTGCTAACGTAAGTTGCTATGTGGGCCTTCATGATAGGCCACCAATATGTAGTTTTGATATCGTGGTACATTTTATCCGAACCAGGATGTACTGAGTAGCGAGACTTGTGTGCCTCATCCATCACAAGCTCTCGTAGGTTGCCATAAAGTGGGACCCAAATGCGTCCTGTGACGTAGTAAGCACCGTCTTCCTTCTGTTCTAAGCGTTGCCTTCAGCCGCGTAGGGCTTCAGCCCTGACGTTTTCTGGTTTCAATGCTTCTACCTGAGCATCTCGTATTTGAGAAGGAAGACTAGACTGTATAGTAAGTTGTAAAGCTCGTACGCGCTTAGGCGCAGTGTCCTTTCGACTGAGAGCATCAGCCACAACATTGGCTTTGCCTGGGTGGTACCTGATCGAGCATTCGTAGTCATTCAGTAGCTCGACCCATCGTTGTTGTCGCATATTCAGTTCCTTCTGTTTGAAAATATGCTCGAGGCTCCTGTGATCAGTGTAGATAGCGCATTTGGTACCATACAGGTAGTGTCTCCATATCTTAAGTGCAAAAACAACAGCTCCCAGCTCTAAATCGTATGTGGTGTAGTTCTTTTCGTGAACCTTGAGTTGGCGTGAGGCGTAGGCTATAACTTTATCCCGCTGCATCAATACGCAACCAAGACCCTGAATGGATGCGTCGCAGTAAACCACGAAGTCGTCTGTGCCCTCTGGAAATGAAAGGATAGGTGCACTGCAAAGTCTATCCTTTAAGTGCTGAAACGCTAACTCCTGTGCATTTCCCCAACGATAAACAACGCCCTTCTGCGTTAGTGAAGTAAGAGGCTGTGCAATCTTGGAAAAATCCTTAATAAACCTCCTGTAATAACCTGCCAATCCCAAGAATTGGCGAATTTCCATTGGTGTACGAGGTGCAGGCCAGCTCTTGATCGAATCTACCTTGGATGGATCAACGTGAATCCCATCCTTGTTCACTACATGGCCTAAGAAATGGACTTCACGAAGCCAGCAGTCACATTTTGAAAACTTGGCGTATAGCTGTTCTGCTCGAAGGAGTTCCAAAATGAGTCGTAAATGTTGCTCATGTTCCTCCTGACTCTTAGAATAGATCAGGATGTCGTCGATGAATACAATAACGAACTTGTCTAGGTACGGCTTGCACACTCGATTCATCAAGTCCATGAAGACCGCAGGTGCGTTTGTCAGCCCAAAAGGCATGACCAAAAACTCATAATGTCCATAACGGGTCCTAAAAGCTGTTTTAGAGACGTCCTCTTCTCGGACTCTCAGCTGGTGATATCCTGATCTCAAATCAATCTTCGAATAGTAGCTCGACCCTTGCAGCTGGTCGAACAATTCGTCAATGCGTGGAAGAGGATAGCGATTCTTCACAGTCACCTTGTTAAGTTCATGGTAGTCGATGCACATTCTGAAAGTACCGTCTTTCTTCTTCACGAATAGCACTAGAGCTCCCCAGGGTGATGAGCTAGGACGAATAAAACCCTTATCCAAGAGTTCTTGTAGTTGCGTAGACAGCTCTTTTAGTTCTGATGGGGCTAAACGATAAGGCGCTCGAGCTATTGGTGCAGCTCCAGGAGCTAATTCAATCTGAAACTCAACTTGGCGATGCGGCGGAAGGCCAGGTAGTTCCTCAGGAAATACCTCAGGGAAGTCACGTACAATCGGAAAATCTTCTATCTTCTTCTCTTTCTTCGAGGTGTCAGTAACGAGAGCCAGAATAGCAGTGTGGCCCTTACGCAAACACTTCTGAGCCTTAAGGAAAGAGATGATGCTCACAACAGCACCACTCTTGTCACCACGAATCATGAGTGGTTCATCACCTGGGCGAGGAATACGGACAATCTTTTCGTTGCAAAGAATCTCTGCTCGATGTTGAGGTAACAATGTCGAAACCATCACAACGTTAGGGCCATTCCTAGCATCATCCTGACCAATCACGAATACTCGACCCCTGGCACCATTGCCGTCGTTATTACCCCCGTTGTTGCCTCCATTGTTGTTGTGGTTCTGATTCTGGTTCAACTGTGGGCAGTGTCTCATGAAGTGACCTTCAGCACCACACTGATAACATCCCTTGTTACCCTGCTGTTGCTGCTGATTCTGTGGAGCTTGTGGCTGCTGTTGTCGGTTCTGGTTTGCAGGACGTGAGTTTCTACAATCCTTGGCTCCATGACCAAGCTTGTTGCATCTCTGACAATGATCTTTGTTGCACGGCCCGTTGTGGTGTAAATTACATCGATAGCACTTAGGGTGGTTTCCCCTGTATCCACCCTGACTTCAATTACCAAAAGACTGTTGAGTGGGGCCCCTGTACTCATCCGTTTTTCGCTGCTGCGACTGAGACTGAATCGAAGTGGAACCCTTGCTCGAATTCCATCCCACTTGCGTTTGTTGTCACTGGGAGCATCCGAAGTAGTTGTAGCAGCATTAATATGTTTCGGCCGTTTGTTCTGTTCCACTGCCTGCTCTGTGAGACGATGTGCAAGACGAGTAACATCCTGGATGGTAGCAAGGTTAGCCGAAGTTACATGACTTTGAATTTCTGATACTATGCCTCTGAGGTACATCTCAATACGCTTGATGGGAGGATCCACCATAGTTGGACACAACACTGCCAGTTCGATGGGTCGTTTCGCGTACGCTTCTATCTCTGACCCCGTCATCTTTAAGTTAAAGAATTCTACCTGCAGCTTGTGGATATCATCACGATTGCAATACTCCTCTTTGATCAGTTCCTTGAAGTTGTTCCATGGGGTGGCAGCAGCAACCAACCCCAGCATTTAGACTTGAGCGTTCCACCACGTGGGCACTATACCCTCAAGAGTACCAGTAGCATATTTCACCCTGCGAGCCTCAGGGCATTCACACATCTCGAAGACAGATTCGTGTTTCTCAAACCAGTGGAGGAGACCTACAGCTCCTTTGGTACCACTAAAGGCACTAGGTCGACAGTCCATAAAGGTCTTGAAAGTGCACACAGGTGGCTGAGCGTTCTGACCTTGTTGCGCGAGGAAGAAAAGACAGGATTAAGCGCGAGAGTTGGGTCATGAGAGTAGGATCTAACATCCTAGGTTAGGTTCGGAATAGCAGGTTATACCTCCTGCCTGAGCGGCTGCAAGTGCTGCCGTAACCTGTTCGTTGATAAGAGTCGTCAGCTGGCTTGAGTTAGGTTCACACGTTCCCTCATGATCTTCACATCGAAGGAAACACAGATAGGAAAGGTGTCGCGGATGTGTGTAAGTGTGAAGTGACAGAAGGGAGCAAGCACGCATGTGTTTTCAAGCTATCGTTGCTACGTTTATCTAAGCATACCATAAGCAAAGTTCTATGTAATCTAGCAAGTAGGCAATAAAACATAAACCATATCACCTAGAATGTTGAGCCTTGCACGTGGAGTGAAGCGTCGTTGTGGATCGTCGAGCACTATTCAGGTTATAGTCTGGTTTTAACAAAAACGTTTTCCCTTATTAAAACCAAGTTCACTATAACCAACAGCTCTGATATCAATCTGTCACACCCCCAAAATCCACACGCGGAGTATCACCGCTTGGAGGCGTGACTGACCAGGATCAAACCACTAATCATATTGAACAAACAAGTAATTAATTGTAAAAGTCCAACCAACACAATTAGTGTCCAAAACAACCATAGTTTAAGTTATGAGCGGAAGCACAATGTTTAAAACCAAAACATAAGTTTAAATATCCAAAGGTTTAACATGGCACACAGCTGTCCATGTCCCACAACGACTCTTCCTTGTGCAAGCTCCAGCTAAGTACCTATTGACCTGCATAGCATGTAGTAACGAGTCAACAATAATGTTGAGCGAGTTCACAGTTGGGTGTTGGTTTTAGTTGTTTTCAAAAATAGTTCCTTTAACTGGCATCCCTGCCGTGCCCCATAGTTGAAAAACGTGATTTGTTTAACCCATTAACTCTGGCAATCCAGCCGTGGGGGCTACAACATGATAGTTTTCTGGCATTTCGGCCGTGGGGGCTACCCCATGTATACACTAGACTCGTTACCATATCGACTGCTGACTAAAGTCATGTTTAAGTGCCCTGAACTGTCAATGTCTATCAGCATTGACGTGCCCAGATCCATTAGTTCACGCCCGTCCTCTGCGGCACGGTGTGAGGCTTGTCATACCTAAATAGCGCTATCTAACTAATGACCCGCTCGCCATTGTGTAACACCTCGGAAATTCACGTCCTATAATATGTTGACACGTGTCATAAAGTTTAAACGTGTGAAAGAAATATTATGGAAGGACTAAAGTTGACAAACGTGGAAAGTATGTAAATATACGTATTCTAAGTGTCAACTGTGAATAAATATATTGTATATTAACCCTACACGATGCTCATACCTTCAAACGAATAAATCATGGATCATACGAAGCTATATGTGAGTGATTTCAAACTACAGGGACCAAATGTGTCAACATGTTTAATTTATACCTCTGAGTGACCTTTTGACAAACCCGAAGCTTTGTAAATATAAATTATGCTCATGAGAATACACCATAAAAATTTCATAAAGTTTCGTTAACGTATGAGAAAGATATGATCAAATTCGTGTGCGAAGCGTTAAAGCGTAAACGTCGAAAGTTAGGACTTTTCGGGTGAAAATAAAGTTACCCGGGGACTTGGCAAAGTGGGTATATGATTTAAGGCCTTAGTAGATCAATTGTGGAGGTTTAAAGTGCAATAAATCAGTAACCATTCGAGTTTTGAAGGGACAAGGGCTGAATCGCAAACAAAATCAACAATCTGATCTGTTAGGGGGGTCGCGCTGCGCGACGGGACCCTCGCGCTACGCGAGGGTGTGCCCAGCTCCGAAAAAAACGCTGAATGTCTGCCATTGCATATTTTCGCGATCTCAACTCGATTTTCCACTTCTCCTGGCCCCTAAAACGTCCCCTAAGCCCCTAGGACACATGTCAAACGATTGTGGGCACTCATAGACTCAGTTGTCAAAGATTTATGGTGTGTGGAACCATTATAAATAGCCATCCAAGTTCACCATTTTTCTCACACCTTCATTTGATCATCTAGAGCCTTTCTGAAGCTAAGGAACTCTCCCAACTGATCATAAGTCGTGCATAGGACCCTTGTAAGTGTTCTAATCCTTTCTTGTTTAAGTTTAGCTTAGTTAATTAGCTAAAAGTCAAACCGTCGTAATTACGGTTTGACTTCGAGATTAGTCAATAATGGCTCAGTCAAATCTCGAATTAAAAGTAGTTATAAGTTGGTATTTATGTGGGTAATAAAACCCCAAAAGGGTTTCCCCTGATCACCACTTTAACTAGTTCAAAAATCGGGTCAAACATATACTTAAAAAGTCAACAGAATTCTTAAAAGGTCAATTATGCATAATTAGCTATCTAGACCATGTATAACCTGTTTGATTAGTGTTATAACTTAGTAATTAGTGTAAGAACATGTCCAAACCTGTTCAACCCGACTATTTCCTGTTTAGACCCGGTTCGGAACCGAAAGTCACATAGTTTGACTTTCACTTTGACTTTCAGTTCTGACCCGTTTAGGCATATTTTAGAAATGCCACAAAGCTTAAATTGGACTAGGTTACATGTTAGAACAACCCTCTGTGGTTGTGCACCTCGGTTCATTAGTTATCCAATTAATATGCAAGTTTCCGTTAATTGTTCATATGTTGACCGTTATGCCCTTATTACCTTAAAACATGATTTATGAAAATGTAAAAGTGTAGAAACCTTGAATATTGATATATAAACATGTATGCAAAGTTTGACATCAGTTTGACTTGTAGATTAAGAGTTATGCTCATTATCGCAAAACTAATGCTTTATGTTAACATAATGGTGTAATTAGCGTATAGCCTAGTTAAACATACTTTTTGGTATCAAACGAATTACCCACTGATGTAATATATTATTTTGGGAATTTTAAAGATTTTTAATTAATTTTAGGCTGAGCATAGTCGTAGGCTTAATTCGGTAATTGTCGGTTTTGCCCTTACGGGCCATAAAATGAGTTTTACTTATCTAAACGACTCCAAACCTTTTGCTACTGATCACATATGATTAAAAAATTATTTTAAGCCTTCTGGAAATATAAAAATATCAGATTTAAGTATAGAACCCGGTAATGGCCTTTAATCGCCATAATTAGCGTTTTTAACGCATAGTATGTCTTAGAATCATATTGGACATACCCGGGTTGATACCTACTGATATAAGAAGCAAATTATCATATTTTAACAGTAAGAAAAAGTTGATAAACTCAGACTTCAGTTTTGAGCTTGTCGGCTTATGTGAAATTACCAAAATACCCCTACGGGGCCTAGTTTGGTTAACAATGATAAGTTTCACATACATGCTTTAGCCTACTGTTAAAACTCATCAAATTGAGTATGTTTGCTGTTTACATCAGACCTGTAACTCAGTTAGACATTTAAACTCTTTTACAAACTTTAAAATGACCAAACTACCCCTACGGGGCATAGTTTGTGTTTAAATCAGTTTCGGGCATAACGAAAGACACCTTACTGATGTCACAACATATTTGAGACATAATTGACTTAGGAAACCTGTATATAGCTCTCATGACTACCCGTCACGCTTATTACGCGTACGGTTCGGTTTATGTAACAAGTTTACATAAATTAGCCGAAACGGGTCAAACCTTAACGGTTTTATCTCAAAATCCAGAATGTGAATAATAAACCCATATTAAACAAGTCTTCAAACTTGTCGGGTCTGAATCACATTCTATCTGGTCTTCGCTTAATCGTGCGTACGAACCGTATCTTGAAACTAGCCGGTCTAAGCTTAAGCTTAATAAAAAGACCCGTTAGAATTCTAATAGGTTATATTAAACCTTCGTTCCAGATTAGGAGAGACAGTAAAAGCTACGTGCATTCTACTTATTGTGAATTACACTTGCATCAGGTAAATACTTTTAACTTATTTTCCCTATACGGGCTTGGGTTACGGTACATAGCGTACCGCTTGATCGGGCATCAAATCTCCACGCTTAGTGGGTAGTTGAATAATTTGATCGGCTCGTTTTAAACAGATTTGATTACTTTACAGCCTTTGGGGGGTTAATGACCATGTCCCGGATATCCCTGGCATCATCTTACGAGATGGCCACGACCTGAGCACGGGGTGTAGGCGTACTCCCGTGTATAACTCACTTAAAGTGGTGTGTCTATTGATCTTTAACCCGGATACGTTCCGGGCTACTGAACGCATAAGTAACATGTAATTCGTTCACAAGATTATAATATTATATAATTCTCCCAAGTTAAATAAAATGATTTATGCCACGTGCATCCAAACCAATTTTCAATCATTTTCCAAAATGAGTCAGTTGAATGTATTTACCAGTGTAAACTGACGTATTTTCCCAAAAAGACTGAATGCAGGTACTAAACGTAATTGGCTGGATTGTCTCCTAAGCATCAATAAAAGTCTCGCAAGCTTAGGATGCCAGAAGTCTGTTGAACAATTAAATGTTATTTTTGTTTCGATCCTACTGTGGATAAACACCGGATAATTGTGACCTTGTTTACAATAAATAAATTCGGTTGTATCTTATTTTAAATTTGCTTCCGCTGTGCATTATTATATTGTGTTGTTTGACTATTACGTTGCCAACCACGTCACGATACTCCCCCACCGGGCCCACCGGTGACACGTGGAAATCGGGGTGTGACACATTGGCCCGGCGATTAAGTCGATATAAAAAGGAGGGACTTCGTGATAGAGTTTTGGTCTAGTAAAGATTAACTGTCCCTGAGGACGAGGAATTACATTCCTGAACCCGTACTGTCCTACCCAAGAAGGACGAGGAATCCATATTCCTTAACCCATTCCCAACCCCTGGGAATCCCATGCTTTGTAGAAAGTGTGAACTCACCTTGGTTTGCTCGGCAGATACACAGAAAGGTCAAGTCTAGATGCTAGTGGTCAACCACGTCCTAACATGGTTATCATACATGTCAGGTTTAGGTTCAAGTAAAGCACGTATGATTACACATAGTCTAACAGGTTATTAACACGCATTGATCATGGCAAACACATAATACACGTTAACACCTTAACAATAACAGTCAAGCACTCCTCATGTCTAACTTGTACGATCCGAAAGATATAGCCCAATAATAGTCGGCCCAACATGTTGTGCGTTCAGCACGGCCTTGTGCGATCCACAACATGTTGTGCGACTCCGTTAGACACCCGGCCCAAAATAACAAGAAGCCCAATTAACATAAGTAGTTCAATAAGTAACCGGCCCAAACAATTTATTTATGGATCCCTTGTGCGATCCGAGAACCCTTGTGCGATTGGGCTAATCCGGCCCAAACATATACCCGGCCCAACAGTCAAATAACATTACAACTTGTGCGACTAGAGTCACCTTGTGCGACTGAAGATATCTTGTGCGACTGACAAGACTTGTGCGACTGGACTCTTGTGCGAATAGACCTCTTGTGCGACTAAGATGTCTTGTGCGACTAGTTTTATTATCCGGATATTATGGAAATTAGTTACACAGCTTTTATCTTGCAAACAATTACAAGGTTTCCATTTATTTGATCAATCAACAAATTAACAGTTTCATACATAATCAATATTCGATCAAACAAGGGTTTTTAACATCTAATTCATATGAACCCTAAATATAATCACAACATAAATATCAATCATAATCATTTACACAATTCATATTCTTGATTACTAGCATACATCCTAATAACCCAACTATCATCCTAATCGTATATCACAGCCGATTATTTGCAATTGATTAACAACATCACATGATCAACAATCATATACCAACATCACATGATTAACAATCCGAAGCATATACATAACAGCCGATTTAACAAGTATTTGGTTCCAAATCATAATCATGCAAATCGAATCACACATAACATCCTTGTTCATCATTCATACAACCCTAACCATTTAATCAAATCATGAAATCATAACAATCGTGTAACTAACATAAATCATTAACACTAACTGATTGAGAAAAGGGTGATCCGATTCAAGGAATGATCTTCGAGAGAAAGGGGATGCTTGCCGTCGGCTTAGAGAGAGAGAGAGGAGAGCACTAGGGTTTTACGTGTGTGGGTGTTTTGCAACAAATGAAGAGTATACCCTCCACTCATGGGTTATGCGACACAAAGGGGGTGGGCCGAACCCTCCCATTGGGCTGCCCATTTGGTTCGCTCACAAGAGAGGTGTAGGCCGAGAGTAATAAAGCCCAAAGGCTTGTGCGTGTTCTAGTTGCTATTGTGCGATTGGTTTCTTTCGTGTGATAATACATACGTATATATACAAGCATAACACATATTCACATAACATTCAATAACATAACATTCCATTTAATCATTCAATTCACATAGTCACATAATGTTTACATTCGTTACATCAAGGTACAAAGACAGGTTTGGAAAATACGACGAATGACTGTTGGTGCATACATTTGTCGACTTCGTCTTATATCGAGTCTGGATTGCGTTGCAGATCTGAAGCATGACATCACAAGTGACATCATAGAGATGACATCACAAGTGACATCATCATTATAACATTTCATAAGATTCCCACATGAGACATCCGTTTGAAAGTCAACTTGTCATAACCGTTTGAAATTACACGTCCGTTTGAGGGTGGCCGTTTGAAGATGTCATATATGATTCAAACGGTCAGGTCCTCTCATATAAATAGAGTTCAAACTGTCATCATTTGTAACGATTCAGAAAGTGATACCGAGGTGCTGCCGGTTTATCCTTTGATTGTAAACATTGTAAATTCAATATAATAGAGGATTAAAGTGTATTTCAAGCTGTTTTCACATACGTTTCTTAGTTTCCGCCTCTGAAACGTACGAGAGTTGTTTCTTAGCTTGGAATTGCCCCAAGACCAACTATCAAAAACAGGGAGTTTCTTCTAAGTCTGTTTTGAGAAAGACTTGTGTTAATAAGAAAGAACAACCTGTAAAAATTGTTAAAAAATTTGAAAATTATACTTCTGAGGAAGGAGAAAGTTCAAAAAGATTTTACAAAAGAAGAGGTGATTTGAGTAAACAAAAGTGGGTGGTTAAATCTGAGGGTAATTCTGACAATGAATCTGATTCCATAAAATCAGAGGAGTCTTTGGTTGAGAAAAAGATTATGAGTTCCGTTCTAGAAGTGAACGATGAGAATTTTCCTCCATTGTCAAAGGAAAATTTAATGAAGAAAGTGGGAAAAGTAGAAATCTCAAATCAATTCTTCGCTGATGAGGGAGAATTTGACGTTGAGAAGGTTTTCAATTGTAAAGTCAAGCATATTTTTGGTAAGATGGTAGACAGGAAGGTAAAGGATGCTAAAGAGTTTTACAAATCAAAATGTTGGTGGGACAGATGTTTGCCACCAAAATCACCCAAGGCTGGTGAGGCTTGGGTGGATGTAATGTTTGAGTAAAAACCTGACTTGCCGGAGCTCCCAGGTTGGTAAGAGTGGAGCAGGAATCGGCATCTTTCTTAGCAAATGATTCTACATGTGGTACAGTTGGTAAAGTACAGGTGGTATATTTAAATTGTTATATGTTGATTTACAAGTGGTTATGGTTGATGAGTGAACCTGTTAGTGGTTGAAAGAGGTTTTCATTGACAAGTGGTTAATCAAGGTCATTAAGTTGAACTTGATTGAACCATTCTTACAAATGATTGTTTGGAAAACAACATGATGAACCCCTAACTTTACAAGTGGTAAAATCAACAAAACTAATTTTCCGGAAAAACCATTTGATTAAAACAAACTTAAGTGTTTTGAAATCACAATGGGAAAATAGTTTGTTGTGAGGGGGAGTTCTGATTGTTTATGCCAAGTGGACGGCGATTTGAAGTGATTTGATATTAGTTGTAATTTTCTTGTACAGTTTGTTTTCAAATTTCCTAAAATGTGTTTGCATTTTAGGGGGAGTAAAATTTTTCAGAAAATCCAAAAACATTTGAAAATTTGAAAAAGCCAAAAACATGATAAAATCAAAAATGAGTTTTGTTGTACAAAAGAGGAAATGATAGTACATCAGTGGACTGTCACAACATGCTAAAGAAATGGAAGGTATAAATGTGATAAACAATCTCACTGTGGATATATCAGTAGGTTTTTGCACATTTAGTAAATTGAGACGAGATATAAACATAAAATTTACTTGCGTCTACGTGGGGAACACCTCCAGGATATATAGGTAACCCCTGAAATCTTGTTTGAAGGGTCCCGTATTCTGAGATACTAGGTCTTTATGCTTAGTGATATCTGGGGTATTATCCCGGGACTTCTGATTTTGCGGAAGCAATGGCCTAGTCCCCGGAGAATACTTTCCGCATGCTTGAAAAATAGCGCAGCCCTCAGCAAATTGATGAAACAATAAAATTGATAGTCATTGCTGTTGTAATTCAAAAGATCCTCTAAAGGGGACCCACCAAAAGTCGAAGCCGTCATCTCTCTGCGTATCGAAAGATCGACCTGAGCTCTCACGGCCCTCGCAATTAATCCCTTACAGATATCATCTAGGTATACTCACCTGTAAGACTGAATACTGGGGTCTGGATACAGGAGTATATACTGAGGTGGGACACATGTAGATGTTTAAGTTCTAAGACATTAATCTCGTATCTCGAAACAGTTGAACTTTGTGTGAAAATTTAAGTGGATCAGTATACTGACAATCTAAGTGAATCGTTTAGAACTTAAAATGTTTAAAGCTTAACGGTGTTGGTGATTTGTCTCAGAAACTGATATGATCCTCTTACGCAAACTCACAAAAATATTGTCTGTAAATATTTTTTTGATGCATTTCATTTCTGTTATTTCAAAAATTCAAAAAGAGTTTCGGTGTGTTTTAGCATAATTTTTGAAAAATTCAAAATGTTTTTAGACGACTGATGTTGAAAAGCTGATTTTCAAAATTCCGAGTGCTAAACATGACGAACAGGTTTGGGAAAGTGTGTTTTGAAGATGTGTGAAATGAAAATGATATATATTCAAGTGGTTCATCAGAAATTGTCATGATAAATTTTTCCATTCAGGGTTGTGTCTTCAAGGGATTAGCAAAGTTTCTAAATTTGTTATATCTTATTTTTTATGAAACTTACTTTTGGGTAGAGAATATGCAGGTGAATCAGGTTACGATACCTGAACCTGTGAAAGTCAGACTACGATCCCAGTACATTTTGAGGGGGAGTCTGTTAGAGAAAGAGAGTCTGAAATTGCTAGAGCCAGCTGCTGATCCTGAAGAATGCAAGAGAAAGTTAGTGTTAGGGGTCATTTTCTTAACATACGTATCCTGACCAATATCCTACCTTTGTTTGTTTATTTGTGATCAGGATGCTGGAAGAGGATATTGCTAACATCTTGGGCGATATCCTGAGGCTTATTGAATTAACCACGTGCAGGTTAAGGATTGAGGCTTGCTAACGGTCAAGAGGACTTCTTCTCCTCAAGACTTGGACGAATTTGTTGAGAAAGAGACGTTGAGCCCGAAAGACCAGGTCTACAACGTTCCAAGAAGGAATATTCGGTGGATCCCGCAAGTTTAGGGTAGTTAGTTATTTTATCTTTACTATAAATAGATGAGGTCGGATCAGCTTAGAACACAACAATTCACACTTACACTCTCGAACACTTTCACTCTCTAGCTAATTGCAAACACCACACTTGTATTTCATTTTCATTGTAACACTTAGTCGATCCGTACCACATCCCGCACTGTATCCTGATTTTTGAAGCAATTGAAGAACAAGGCAGCTGCGATTGTCAGCTCCCGAGGTTTTATGCCGGCGATCTAGATTGATCAAGGGCTTTCCTCGTACATCTCGTGTCATTTACTTTATTTTCGCTCATTGTTTGATCATAGATACAGCTCAATATCCTGAGCCGTATCCTGAGTACTGTTTTTCCAAATAACTTAACAAGTATATTTTCAACACACTTTCTAGCACACTACCTCACTTAACTAATTTGATCACTTAATTACTTCGGTAATTTTTGACCAAAACAATTTGGCGCCCACCGTGGGGCAAGTGGTGCTCTTTTTACTAAAACTTTTTGTCAAATCGCTAATCGGTTTTCTATTTTCAAAACTTTTTGCCACATTATCTATAATGGCCTCAAGATCAAACATGAGTTCCTCTACTGTGTCTGCTATGACTTCTGCTACTACCGGTTCGGTGCTTCCACCACCTCCTCCAAGGATGCCAGCCTCTACACAATCTCAAGATGTTATCCCGACTCGGAGTGTCCAGGGATCTGCTCCCGTTTTAGCTTCTAATGATGAAATTTTAACCTTATTTGGAAGTGTGCAGGAACAAATGAGGCAGCAACAGGAAACAAACCAAATGCTTTTGAGGGAAATACAACTCCTGAAGGCTGGCTCGAGCAGATCTGCGGAGGACAATGTCACTCCGTTACACCCCAGAGCATTGAACTTTAGTTCAGCTGTATATACCGAGGATAATAGGGGGAATATCGTGCCCAGTCTTCCTCAGAATCATACTCCTGAAATACCCTCCTTGGTTAGGATGTCAACCATAAGGAGCTCAGGATATGCTTCAGGATATGGGCAGAATCCTCCAACTAGTAACGTGTCTAATAATAATAATACTCATGCTGCTAACAGTGGTGGATCTTTGCAGGATACAGGTGTGACATCAGCACTTACCAGGGAACTTCAGAAGTTAAAGGACATGATATCTAGTGTACCTGGGGTGGTCCAACCGATCCCGGAAGTGTCTCAAGACAGCCACAAGATATCTCGTTTCGCGTATCCTATCTGTGATGCTGAGATCCCAAAGAGATTCCAAACCCCCAACATGAAGCTTTATGATGGGACTACGGATCCTGAGGAGCATATTGCCCAGTATAGGGAAAGAATGGAGATTAACCCTATCCCTTCGGAGCTCAAGGAAGCATGCTTGTGCAAGGGACATGCAAAGGGGAGACAGACCTGTCAGGATGACTACCCTCACGATTGACAAAGTGATCACTTTTGATGCAGATGACAGGGATACTGTCCAGGATCCTCACCATGATGCTCTGGTAATAACGTTATATGTGGCTAACCATTTTGTACGCAGGATATTGGTTGATAATGGCAGCTCCGTCAACATAATCCAACTAGAAACTCTGAAGAGAATGAATGTATCTCCAATGGATATCACTTCAAAGTCTACCGTGCTTGTTGGATTCAGTGGAGAGGCTAGAAACACAGTGGGAGAGATAAAGTTGCCAGTATACGTTAAAGGAGTCAATTCGATACAACGTTTCTGTGTGATGGATTCTCTATCCTGCTATAACATCATATTGGGAAGACCATGGATTCACGATATGAAGGTCGTGCCATCAACATATCACCAATGCATCAAGATACCTACCCCTTGGGGAGTGGTCAAAGTTGATAGTGATCAGCAGGAGGCGAAAGAGTGCTACTCATCCTCGATGAAATCCTCAACCAAACCTAGTGCAGCATAGCAATTAAAGACGCGGGCCCAGGATATTGTGGAGGATCCGGAGCAGGATGTGAAGAAAGTTATCCTGGACCAGGATAACCCCGATATTTCGGTGCTCGTAGGGACCAATATCCCTCAGGATATTAAAGAGCAGTTAATTAACTTTTTAAAATGCAGGATGTCAACGTTTGCATGGAAGCATGAGGATATGACAGGCATATCCAAAGATATTATCACTCACAAGCTTGGAATTGATAAGTCATTCAAGCCTGTGCAACAAAAAAGAAGGAAGTTTGCTCCTGAGCGGAACACGATTATCCAGGAGGAAGTTGAAAGATTATTAAAGTCAAGAATGATCAGAGAGGTTAAGTTCCCAAGGTGGCTAGCAAACGTGGTTGTGGTGCAGAAGAAGAATGGGAAATGGAGAGTTTGTGTAGACTACACAGACTTGAACAAAGCTTGTCCTAAAGACCCATTTCCTCTTCCCCATATTGATGCAATGGTAGATGCCACTGCCGGGCATGAAATGCTGACCTTCATGGACGCATCCTCAGGATTTCAACAGATCCAAATGGAGCCTTCTGACCAGGAGGATACCGCCTTCATGACACCAACAGGTATTTATTGTTATACAGCTATGCCTTTTGGTTTGAAAAATGCAGGTGCAACATACCAAAGATTGGTGAACATGATGTTCAAAGACAAACTGGGGGACACCATGGAGGTATATATCGATGACATGGTGGTGAAATCTAAAAAGTCTGAGGATCACCTCCAGGATATCAAGGGAGCATTTGATATCCTGGATCACTACAACATGAAGCTAAATCCTGCTAAATGCCATTTCGGAGTGGGGGCAGGGAAGTTTCTTGGATATATGGTGACAAAAAGGGGGATAGAAGCAAGCCCAGAGCAGATCAAAGCTATCCTAGACATAAAATCACCCTCAAATATGAAGGACGTACAAAGATTAACAGGCCGGGTAGCAGCTCTAAACAGATTTATCTCAAGATCCTCAGAAAAATGCAAAGACTTCTATGATATCCTAAAGAAGAACAAAAGATTCGAATGGGGGGAAAAGCATGAAGCAGCCCTGCAGGATTTGAAACGGTATCTTTCAACCGCACCTCTATTGATGAAGCCCGAAAATGGTGAACCACTATCCCTGTACCTTGCTGTGTCAGGGAATGCTGTAAGTGCCGTTCTTATAAAAGACCATGAAGGTCAGCAGTATCCTATTTATTATGTTAGTAAAAGTTTGTTAGATGCTGAAACTAGGTATTCTCATTTAGAAAAATTGATATTAGCTCTAGTCATGGCATCAACGAAACTTAGGCATTATTTCGAGACACATAGGATACATGTTAAAACAAATTATCCTGTCAAAAATGTGCTTAGGAAACCAGAGATGCCAGGCAGGATGGCCAAGTGGTCAGTAAAGTTGAGTGCTTATGATTTAGTATATGAACCTAGAAGTGCCATAAAATCTCAGGCTTTAGCTGACTTTGTGGCTGATTTTAGTAGTGACATTCAGGATGAGGTAGATCTAGAAGTTCAACAGCTAGGAGAATCCTCAGGATCCTGGACATTATATACTGACGGTGCATCTAATGTAAGAGGAATAGGATTAGGAATACTACTAAAATCGCCACAGGGGGACATATTACCCCAGGCTATTAGGTGTGAATTTCCTGCTACTAATAATGAAGCAGAGTATGAGGCTTTAATTGCAGGATTAGAGTTGGCTAAGAGCATGAGTATCAAAAATTTGCAAGTGTATGTTGACTCTTTGTTAATTACTAACCATTTTAATGGATCCTATGCAGTTAAGGGTGAGAAATTAATCGAATATCTCGATATTCTCAAAAAATTAGCAGGATATTTCGATGTTTTTATACTTGAACAGGTACCAAGGGAGGATAATGCTGAAGCGGATGCCCTAGCAAATTTGGGATCATCGATCAGGATACCTGAAGGGACGCAAATACCAATATTACATGTCTTATATCCTGCAACGAATCCTCAGGATAAAGAAGTAGCTAGTATACAGAATCCTGGAGCAGAACATCCTGAGGAGGATCCTAAATCCTGGACGGCTCCAATCATGAGATATCTCAAAGAAGGACACATCCCTGGAAATGAAAATCCTAAGGCATTTAGGATGAAGGTATCACGGTTCACTATTATAAATAATATTTTATACAAGAAATCTCTTGCAGGACCGTATTTGAGATGCTTGGAGGATCCTGAAGCCAAAGAAGTACTTCAGGATATACATGAAGGGGATTGTGGTAACCATGCTGGGGGCAGATCGTTATTCTCAAAAGTATTAAGGACAGGATATTATTGGCCAATGAGGAAGGATGCAGCAGAACATGCTCGAAGATGTGACGCATGTCAAAGACATAGTAACATACTGCATCAACCGGCTGAACCATTATATCCTATTGTTTCCCCTTGGCCATTTATGAAGTGGGGTATGTATATAGTGGGAAAGCTACCAAAAGCTCCGGGAGGAAAAGTCTTTATGCTAGCAATGACGGATTATTTCTCTAAATGGGTTGAAGCAGAAGCATTCGTTCAAGTAAGAGACCAAGAAGTAGTATCCTTCATCAAGAGAAATATCCTGACCAGATTCGGAGTACCAGCCGAGATAATTTGCGACAATGGTTCTCAGTTCATAAGTAAGAGGACTACAGACTTTTGCAAGAGTTGGGGAATCAAAATGATTACGTCTACTCCGGTACATCCTCAAGCAAATGGACAAGCAGAATCCTCAAACAAAATAATTGTCAATAACTTAAAGAAAAGGCTTGGAGCCAAAAAAGGAAGATGGGCAGAAGAATTACCCTTTGTTTTATGGGCTGATAGGACAACGGTAAAGAATGCAACAGGCCAAACCCCATTTTCGTTGGTGTTTGGAGCAGAAGCAGTGATTCCAACGGAGATGACAATACCTACTGCAAGATCTATCTTAAGTGATCCTGAGCAGAATCCCGAAGCCTTGAGTTAGGATTTAGACACTATAGATGAAAAGAGAGATGCGGCAAGGCTAAGGATGGCAGCATATCAACAGAGAATATCCAGGGCATATAACAAGAATATTAGAACCAGAAGATTTAAGATTGGAGATTGGGTGTTAAGAAAGGCTTTTCAGAATACTACTAATCCTGCCGATGGCAAGTTAGCCCCAAAATGGGAAGGACCATATGAAGTTGAGTCCGAAGCAGGGAAAGGAGCATATAGACTCAAGAACATGGAGGGGGATATGCTACCGAGATCTTGGAATGCTATACACCTTAAGCTCTATTTCAAGTGAGTTAGAATTTAATTTCTAACTCAGGATGGTATGAATTCTACTTCTTTTAAATATGTTTGGTTTAATTTGTTCTTTGTAACCCAATACTGACTTAATCATCGGAGGGGTGTTAGCTAAGCTAACACCCACCTTAGTTTACAATTGTTTTGCAAGATATGTTTCAGGATATAGCACCAGGATATGTGCTTAGGATAACTCGAAAGACTAGAGGATTGGCCCCCTCTCTCACGTTTAAGGGATACTGATCCCTTCACAGGTTTAAAGGTATTCACCTTTCTTCCGAATTGGGTTTAAACACCCCGCCTGGAGCGCAAGTTATTCAGGGATAGTTCAAGGTGGCGGGACCAGTCCATGTAAAAGTGGCTGACAATTTCGTCACTATTGGCTATATCCTGAATCCTAACGGTATATGAGGATTGATCACCCTCTCTCACGAAAGGGTATTTTCATACTCTCTAAGGTTTAAAGGTTTTCACCTTTCTAAGTCTTGGAGTTTATACACTCCCGCCTGTAGCGCATGAAAAATTGGGATTTTCCCCAGGATACAAAGGATTTATCTCCAGTACATCCTTGGGTTATACCCTCGGGACGTGAAAAATTGCTTATGCCATGGAAACTGACATTAAGTAGATTTCTAAGATACTTGAAGACATTTTACACAGGGGACATCCCTGCCAAGATGGTGGTGTAAAGCTAAAAGGATGAAGTTTGCGACTAATGCACTAAGTACCTTGCACTGGGGACATCTTCATTGGAAGAGTTGCAAAGGGATTGAAGTTCGGTAATAGGTTTATATCCTATGTCTGGTATGATCTTTCCTTTGTAAGCCTCATTTAAGTTTTTAGTAACATTATGTTAAGTATCCTGACATATATCCTCAAAGTCCTTTTAAGGATATTTGATTAGGATGTTTGAAACTAGTATTGGCTTGGAACTTTGATCATCATCAAAACTTGGTTTTGAAGAGATAAACTATTTTTTACTTTCTAAAGAAATTTTTATAAAGTTAAAGGAACGTCTGGAAGATCTATTTAATAAAAGGCTTCTGCAGTATGTTTCTGAGCATACTGGTCAGGATATTTTGTAAAATAACAGTGTGAAATTTTTACAAAGCCAAGACTTACACCAAACAATGCAAGGTAACAGAAAATAAGTCAAAAGATAGTTATATTATTAACAAGTCAAAAGTTGTGCTTTTGGTTTCACCTTAAACTAAGGCCCATCCGCCAAAAGCACAATTAGTTTTTACCATATTTGTGTAACGGTTGCAGGATCTGTCTCAAAACAGGACCCGTCCACCTACAACCGTTACTATGTTCAAAACAAGTTATACTAATCGATGACCAAGGGCTTCATCCTAAAACCTAGGACCCATCCACCTTTGGTCATCACATTGTTCTAGTGCAGGAAATGTAAATTGTTCAAAGACAGGAAAAGTAAATTGTTTATGCAACCACAACCATGAAATTAAAAAAGTGGGCTCCGGCCTTGGCACGTATATCCATCATCGCCCACTCTGCTGCCTAAGGGGCAGCACCCTCTTGAACAGCAACCTCCTTGCCAGCATTCGCCCCAGCATCACCCTCGGGATTCTTCTCAGCACCATCACCGGCATTGGCAACCTCCTCTGCCACCTTAGAAGGCTCTTCACCAGTATGTTTTGCAGGATGAGCAACGGGATGACCTCCGAGGCCCTGTAGTTTCTCCTCCCAAGCCTTTACATTCCAGGAAGGGCATTCAAAACCCAGATCCATGGCCTCATAAGCCATCCTTATCCTGGCTTGGAGAAGAGAGACGACCACCGAAGCTTTTAGGCTATCCCGGTATGAGCTCATATTCTGCTGATATTGGAGAAGAACGGCGTCTAGCTTGGCTTGAGCATCCTCATTAGCTTTGTGGAGGGCGGCTTGATGTTCCTGAGTCATTGCCTTGTATTTGTCTTCATAGTGCTGGGATTTGGCAGCTGCAATGGTTCCTTGATCAGCTATGGTGGCTTGAGCTTTCTCCAGCTGAATCTGCAACATCTTGTTAAGACCGCTAGCGTCTTCGTATAAATGCATGAGGCGATCCAGACCCTGTTGATAAAGACACAGGTATTAATGTGAAAAATAAGCAGGATAAAGACTAACATACTTGTACAGGATATCGGAAAGAAAATTCTACCTGTTTGAGGAATGAGGTGGCTTCGTTAAACCCATGATTCTCAAGGGAGAATGTTTCAGAAACAGCTGGGGAGTCAGTCTCCTTTCTCTTCCGAGAGCTGGATGCCCTGGTCCTGGATGCCGGAGGACCTTTGGGGGCTGAAACAGTCTTTGAGGAGGTAGGCTTTGGTGTAGCAGATGGCTTTGTCTTGGATTCTTGTTTGATGGGTTCAAGGCTGGAGTAGCAATCTAACTCATCAAGTTCGAAACCTTCAAGGTTGACGACTGGTACTACATAAGGGAAGATATTCTTAAAACTCGTCATATTTTTGAAAAATAATTAACATATGAAGATGTGCTTACCAGACATTTCTGAGCTTGATTTTTGATGAGGATCTGTGAGAGACAGGGAAAAAGTTCTTTCACTGGCAGGAAGACGGTAGATTTCCTTGATCTTGGATTCGGATTCTGCGCTAGGAGGCACTAAATCTCTGAAATTCGCTGCATAAAAACATCAGAATATAAGTCCGGGATACAGTTTGAAGATATGATTGGGGATATTCCTAAAACCCTAAATCCTACCCTTGGTTAACCATTTAACCGGTAGATCGAAACCCTTATCAATGGAGTCTCTTTTGACGAAAAAGAATTTTCGTCGCCATCGATCCTCATTCTTGGTGGCTTTAAGGACCAAAGGGTTCTTGATGGAGAACAGAAGATAATGGTGATTGCCATGAGATCTCAACCGGTATGCTACGGGAAGGTCCTCAACAAGTAGGTTAGGAAAATGACGAGATTTGATTTGATCCAACACTATCAAGATTCGCCAGACCATTGGCATAACTTGGGCATAACTAAGGCCGGTGAGGTCGAAAAAGCTGGAGATAAAGGGTGGAAATGGATACCGGAGTCCAAGAGAGAAAGGATAAGCGAAAAAACAAACCCACTCGTCGGATGATGCATCCGATCGGGCTTCCTTGTCAAAGGGGCGAAAGACCGTTCCGGTGGGAAAGGCACCGGAGTCTTTGAGAGCAGCAATATCAGCATTATTGAAGAAGCAAATCTCCTTTGCTGGATCGGTGATAAAGTTTTGACTTATGAGGGTTGAGGCTGACCGGTCTGAGCGGGATTTCGTTCGTGGTGCCATTGAGCAAATTAAGAAAAATTAAAGAAAGGAGATTAGAAAAGAAGATACCTGATGCTTGCTCGCAGATAAGGATAACCGAGACAAGGAGTCCCTCGGTTAATATAGGATGAATATAGGGGGGTAAAAAGTAAATAATGCCTTGGAAGTTGCACCGCTGTCATTTCAAGAGTCTAGTCATATTAATTACCTTAAGTTATGAGATAAGATTTTTGAAATATATCCGTTGGATTGGTATCCCAACCGATATATTTGGGGACAATTGTTAGGGGTCATTTTCTTAACATACGTATCCTGACCAATATCCTGCCTTTGTTTGTTTATTTGTGATCAGGATGCTGGAAGAGGATATTGCTAACATCTTGGGCGATATCCTGAGGCTTATTGAATTAACCACGTGCAGGTTAAGGATTGAGGCTTGCTAACGGTCAAGAGGACTTCTTCTCCTCAAGACTCGGACGAATTTGTTGAGAAAGAGACGTTGAGCCCGAAAGACCAGGTCTACAACGTTCCAAGAAGGAATATTCGGTGGATCCCGCAAGTTTAGGGTAGTTAGTTATTTTATCTTTACTATAAATAGATGAGGTCGGATCAGCTTAGAACACAACAATTCACACTTACACTCTCGAACACTTTCACTCTCTAGCTAATTGCAAACACCACACTTGTATTTCATTTTCATTGTAACACTTAGTCGATCCGTACCACATCCCGCACTGTATCCTGATTTTTGAAGCAATTGAAGAACAAGGCAGCTGCGATTGTCAGCTCCCGAGGTTTTATGCCGGCGATCTAGATTGATCAAGGGCTTTCCTCATACATCTCGTGTCATTTACTTTATTTTCGCTCATTGTTTGATCATAGATACAGCTCAATATCCTGAGCCGTATCCTGAGTACTGTTTTTCCAAATAACTTAACAAGTATATTTTCAACACACTTTCTAGCACACTACCTCACTTAACTAATTTGATCACTTAATTACTTCGGTAATTTTTTACCAAAACAGTTAGAGTGAAGGAAGAAAGACTGATAAAGACTGAAGATGCAAAGACTCGACACTTAAGACTCGTCAACATCTGAGGGGGAGTCTGTTGGTGCATACATTTGTCGACTTCGTCTTATATCGAGTCTGGATTGCGTTGCAGATCTAAAGCATGACATCACAAGTGACATCATAGAGATGACATCACAAGTGACATCATAGAGATGACATCACAAGTGACATCATCATTATAATATTTCATAAGATTCCCACATGAGACAAAACATGAGACATCCGTTTGAAAGTCAACTTGTCATAACCGTTTGAAATTACACGTCCGTTTGAAGATGTCATGTATGATTCAAACGGTCAGGTCCTCTCATATAAATAGAGTTCAAACTGTCATCATTTGTAACGATTCAGAAAGTGATACCGAGGTGCTGCCGGTTTATCCTTTGATTGTAAACATTGTAAATTCAATATAATAGAGGATTAAAGTGTATTTCAAGCTGTTTTCACATACGTTTCTTAGTTTCCGCCTCTGAAACGTACGAGAGCTCTTCTGAACGACTCGTTCGGTCGACACACGATCCTACAATGACAAAGGATAACCCTAATGTGGGCTGCACTTAAACATCCATTGGATATATTGATCGATCGGACAATGAATCGTAGCAGCGATCGAGTTATTACCCTGTTTTGCGGCAGCACCTCGTGATTAGTGTGTGTTGTGAGACTGTTTCTACTATAACTCGGAGTATAATTGAATTTTGAACGTCGCATTAACACAGAATTGCATCAAACAGACTGTTCTATTTATACTTGAAAAATGCCCCCCCCCCCCCCCCGCGCCACGTGAAAGGTCTCCTTGTGCGGGTCGCGTGGCGCGAGAGACCCTAGTCTACCATAGGTTTGCCTCGTGTCTGCATAGCTCAGCTGAGTTGGTTTCGCGTTATTTCGAATTTTTGACAACAAACTGTGTGGATATTACCGATTAGGTTTTACCCCCCTGAGTTTTAGGGGCCCTGATCCAGATTCCGATTATTCTGAACATTTTAGGGTTTGTGCATAATCACTTGGGTTTCTCAATTAGGGTTTCCTATTGGTCAATTAAAGTAATAAACAAGACTTTTGATGAGAGCTGTTACACTTTCGCTATCTGCTTAGCGACGAGTGAGGTGATGCGTTTGTCATCATGATTGTGGCAAGCAGACCGAGAATGAAATGATCCAAATGACGACATTGTCTGCAACAGACAGCGCCATAGTTTTCAAAACGCTATTCGATTATTCCTAAGTCTAGCGATTCACCATAAAGCTCAGGAACACGTAGCCACATAATCACAGAAGCACATACTCACATAAGCACATAATCACGTAGGGCACAGAAGCACATAAGGCAGCCATAACACAGAAACCATTTTATATGTTGCACGTATTTCACCTATCCTTCACAACACGTATAGCGATTAATTATAGCGATTGCGAGTATCGAGCAACGATTACGAATAATGACTAGCGATTTGTTAGCGTATTGAGATAGATGTGCAGTGCGAGTGATGCGTGTTGAGCAAAGCGAGAAGCGAAAAGCGTGTAAATCACCAAAATCGAACGCGTAAACACATAAAATCACATAAAATCGGTAAATCACAGAGTCAGCGGCGGCAATTCCAGAATCGAAACACATAAAATCAAGGATAGATTGTCTTAGCTAGATAGACGTTGACTGCCCAAAGTGATTCGACTATTCACAAGGACTCGTAAGTGCACATTTTGGCTTTCCAGACTGTGCTCTCGCCTCGATTTGGGCGAACAGCACGCATCCTTCCAGTTACAGTGTGACTTCAAGTCGTTGGAGTCCATCGAGACTTTGGTGAGAACTTTGTAAAACCAAAATAAAGATCGGAACAAGTTGTCAAGGTTTGGGTTTCACCCCTAACGTAACAGCTTCGTTCCTATTTTGATAAAATAGATAGGGAAATTTGCGTCGAAGTAAGGATTTCACTCCTGATTTAACGCAAATTCTCCTGTTGATGGATAGAAATGCGGGTCGAACAAGCGATCCGGTTGAGAGTTTGCGGTTTTCACACCTAATCTCAACCTAATTACTCGTTCATTTTTTAAAATAATGTGCAGTGATAGTGTAGTGTAAGCGAGAGTAGCGAGTAAGCTCGTACAAAACCCATACTGGGTATGCACAAGTCGGTCTGTTGGTACTTAGACTATAGACTAGGTCGTTCTAAGACATCGACCCAGACTAGGTCGAGTCTTGCCTAATTCCCTATAGTTATGGCTCTGATACCAATCTGTCACACCCCAACCGATGACGGAAACATCGGGGCATGACACTGAGCGAAACAGATTGTCTAGGAGTTTCCATAACAACTACGATTACAAATTATTTAAACATCACGTCCCATACCATGACATAACAAGTAGCATAGTTATTACAAACAAATCAAAGACAAATTGTTATGTTCCGACAACTCAGATTTCAAATAAATAGAATGTTTGTTTGTTTCTAGACTCTCCTAAGCTCAATTCCATCAAGTAGCAAGCACGCATCCTAAGCACCTGTCACATACGTTAAAATATAGGCCAACACACACAGTGTAAAGGTGAGGATACAAGTTTGATATTGTATAATAGAGTTCGAAATCGTTTACGCACAACCAGCATGTACAACGTATAATGTGAAGCATGTAAGTTATCGAAAAAGATCCTATCAATACCAATGAATGCGATTTGACTGCGAGTAGCGAGTGCGCATCACATGTTCACCACTGCGAACACGTTAAGTATTGTCCTTAACAACCCCTGAGTGAACAGGTGCTGAGTCCAAACTATACTACTATCGTTGCTAAGGCAGGTAGACAACAGTCAATGTGTAAACATAACAAACAGGCATTCATCGAGTCACGTATAACCTGCATTTGAGGTCAGCGTATAAATAGTGTTTGCGTTGTGTGATCGATGTGATTTAGAATAAGTAACGTATGTAACACCCAAAAGTGCATAAAGCAAAAAAGGGATCGAGTATAATCACAGATTGTGTTTAACAAGTAAACACTCTCTTGGATTGAAGGGAGCGCTGGGAGAGATTAGCCTGGACAGTTAACGATAACATAAACGATGAGCGGTGCGATAAACGGTGCAAAAGTACCAAGTGTCGGATGGTAATCCGATCGGATGGCAATCCGATCGGATGGCCATTCGGTTGGATTGACATCTTGTTTGGTAAGGATGTGTTTATGTATGATGGCTTTAAAGTTTTCGTTGTAGCATTTTGAAAATAGAGAAGAATCTCTACCCTTCAGGTCGGTCGATCGGACGGTAGTCCGATCGGATAGCGATCCGATTGGCAGGACACTAAGTGAGAACAAGTTCACAGCAGGATCGTCACTCGATCGGATGGCAATCCGTTCGGATAGCAATCCGTTGGAACTACTGTTCTTTGAAATTGATCAAGTACCAAAGTCCCAAATGTCACACGATCGGAAACTACTGTTCTTTGGAATCTCTACCCTTCAGGTCGGTCGGTCGGACGGTAGTCCGATCGGATAGCAATCCGATTGGCAGGACACTAAGTGAGAACAAATTCACAGCAGGATCGTCACTCGATCAGATGGCAATCCGTTCGGATAGCAATCTGTTGGAACTACTGTTCTTTGAAATTGATCAAGTACCAAAGTCCCAAACGTCACACGATCGGACGGTAATCCGTTCGACGCCCAGTCCTTTGAAACTTTGGAAAAATGTTTAAGTGTGAAACCAAGTGCAAGCCGATCGGATGGCAATCCGATCGGACGACAATCCGTCCCAACGACCTGAACGTCTTTGACACTTGATTGTTTTGAAAGTTTTGCAGTTCTGTTCAAGATGGTGTGATAACGTGCTAAACAACAGAAACCCCATCTTGACCCAAGTGATCTGACCGAACAGGAACCACCCTAGTCCGACCAGTTCATGGTTCGAGACGTTTGTTCATGTTTAACCTGAAATCATTTGTCTCTTGGATAGAATTTAGATCTTGAACTAACACATCACTAGGAAAGAGCAGAAGATAAGAACGAGCTCTGATTCTATCGGTTTTAAGTGCATTGAGTGTAAAAGAGTTGAAAGAAAGTTAGAAAACCATCTTTCAATCCTTTTAACCATGAATAAGTGTAGATCTATGCGAAAACCTTGTTTAATCTTGTGGAAATCCTTCAGATCTAAGTTGTTCTTGGTGGAATGAGGCCAAACCTTGAAGTTCATAAGAACTCCATGATGACATTACCATAGAACACCTCAAATCCGGCGAAAACCTTCTAAATCATAGAAGTACAAGATTTAGGTTGAAAACTTTCAAGAATTGCGAGAAACCGATAGAAATGAGAGCTTGAGTGCGGCTGGTTCGAGTGAGGAGCTGTCACATCACAAATGATGTGACAGGAGGGTATTTATAGGGTTTCCCAAAATGGAAAGTGATGAAGTGTCGAGTGGGTACCGATCGGATGGCAGTCCGATCGGGTGGCAACTCGATCGGATGACAATCCGATCGGATGGCCACTCGATCGGTTGGCCACTCGATCCAGGTGTCCGGCGTATTAAGTTTTGTCGCTTCGTTTCACGTGTTGAGCGTTGCGATGCGATTCGAGCGAGCGATGCGATAATATTACCCATTAGTTACACAAATAACCTAACTACTATATCTAACATACAATCACTATAAATAACTTGCGTTTAGCGTTTGCGATTTGATTGCGATGCGATATAATTGCGATTTGCGATTAACACCTCAACATAAACATAACATGCACAAGTAACACACACGTGAAACAATATCCAGAACACATAATTCGAGTTGCGAATGCGATAGTGATTAGCGATAAGTCGATTAGCGATTAATATGCGATTAAACCTCGATTATTAATAGATACTCCACATAATAAAACTAAAGCAAAATAAATAACAGATTCGATTACAAGTCAAAGAAGTCAAAATAGTAGTTGAGCAAGGAGTGACAGATCGCAATTAGCAATCTTTTCTTCCTTTGACTTCAATCTTGACTATGACTTTGACTTTAGAAACACGGGGTGTTACAGACATAGCGTCTAGGGTTTCTGAACCAGCCGCCGCTAGCACAGCCGCTACCACCGCCGCCAGTTCCTAACTCTGATTAGGGCTCCGATTTGTAGGATCGTTGATATGTGTAAAATGCAACATATAAATTACATCAAATGAGGCATAAAACTAACCCTTTTTAAGTACTAATATTGGAAAAAGAGTGTTTTTGTCTTCCTTTTGTATTTTCAGGATTAAATGAGCTCAAAAACACAAAAGAAGCAAAAAGACAGCTAAATCCAACATAAATACCAGAAAAGGAACATAAGTGGATTGCCCAACCCCTCAACGGCATCTTCCCAAGCAAAATAGAGAAGGCAGAAGACTGAACACGGGCCGTGCTCAGCCAGCACGGGGCCGTGCCCAAGAAGCAGCAGAAAAGACAAACCTATAGAAGCTTCTATTGCCCACCACGGGGCCGTGCCCAGTGAACACGGGGGCGTGCCGAAAGTACAGCAGGCGCATTAATTGTAATTGTGAATTACAATTAATGAGGAGAGAGAGTGTCAGACAGGCACGGGGCCGTGCCCAGCGGACACGGGGCCGTGCCCAGCCCTCTGTTCAGCCTATAAATAGGAATGCTTGGATTCATTTCAACTCATCCCTTGGCACACCACCTCTCTCACACTTCATCCACCACCCACCACCATCACAACACCATCATCCACCACCATCATCCATTGTCCATCGTAGAGTGTGTGAGTCGTCTCGGGATCCAAGATTGATCGTAAGAGTTCTTGACAATCAAGGCCATGTTTGCCTAAGTCTCTTACATCACTTGGTGAAGACAAAGTGTCTAGTATAATACTTTTTATTTCTAATCTTTTGCACTTTTTATTTGGTTTTGTATTAATGACTTTAATAACTAGTTACTTATGTTGAAGGTGATCTTTCCTTATCGTTTGTCCGTGGTGTCTTGGCATTATTTTACTGTCTATATAAAATAAAATATTTTCACCATTCATATCTCCACGGTCTATATGGAGGTATGTTGGCTACCTGGTCGGGGGTTAAGGGAACGGTTTGGTAAAGGTCTTGCCATTGTTCAGCGTTTAGAGGTCCTGCAATGGACCTGGGTCAAATTTAGTAGGACCTCCTTCAATACTTCACGGTATTGGATGGCGGGGGTCCAAACTCTTTGATCCCCTCATAAGTTAACTACTATTAATACTATAACCCGGCTATTTAGGACTGTATCCCTGCTGACTCAGACTACTTAGCCGAGGGTAACGTCACCGCCAAAAGCGAGGCCTACCATAATACTGCATTAATAACTTAATTCATTATCTTCCAATAATCCACCCTTTTAGGATTGTATCCTTGCTGACTCAAACTACTGGGGTGAGGGTAACGTCACCGTCAAAAGAGGGGCCTACTACAATAACTAAGATAATCTCTTAATTATGTGCAAAAGTGCGGAAATAATCAAAGGTTATACTAGATACGAGTCGGAACCAAGTGATTCATCTTGTCTATCTGTTTTTCTTTTATTTTTATTTTCAGCATTTTAGTTAGTTTTTATTTTTCTTAGTTTAAAAACATTTTTCTAAACTTTTTATTTTGATTAGACGTTGAGGATAAACCGGTACTAAAAGCTCTTGTGTCCTTGGACGACCTCGGTATCTTACCAACACTATACTACGCCCACGATGGGTGCACTTGCCCATATGTGTGTCTAGTGTTAGTAAATATCGTGTTTTATAAATTTAAAACTTGGCTAAAATAAGTGTTAAAGGGGCTTAAAATATACACTTAATATATATAACACTTTCACGCACATCAATCGTTGTACGACCCGAATGAGTCGATCAGAAGAGTTTTAGATCCGAATCAAAGGCGGAATTAGTGAAACGGACGTGGAAACAGCTTGATTCACTTTAATATGTCTCTGTTATTGATGTAATAGAGTTACAGCACCTCGAGACAATTTGGCAGCACTTCGGTACCAAATCAGACAAACGTTACAAATGATCTCGTTTGAAGGCTATATATAGATGCCTAATTCCGCTTGAACAGGACATAAACGAAATTAGATTCACACGGAATCTAATTCCGTGCGGAATTACCCTAGGCAACTTTCAAGCGGAATTAACCACTTCAAACGGAATTACCTCTAAATCTTATTTCTCGAACTACGAGCCCTGATCTATCAATCCTATTACATGACATGATACAAGATGAAGTCAACAGACATAGTGCACTAACAGACTCCCCCTTGGATGTTGACGAAGTCTTCAGTGTCGAGTCTTTATCATGACACATCTTTAGTCTTGATCAGTCTTCATGCTCTTACCAAATTGTCTAACAGTTGTAAGCATCCATCAATCTTTCTCTGGTTCTAACATTAACAGATTCTTCAGGCTCCCCCTTTCGTCAAGCTTCCGTGTTTTAGGGATCGACACCTTGCTTTCCAGTTACAAGCTCCCCCTTGCTTTGAGCTCGTCTTCAGACTCCCCCTTAGACTCAGCTGTCGGGATCGTAGTCTGGTACAATATCTGCAATCACTCATACATTCATAAGTAACAACATTTTGAACTTCAATTATCCAGAAATAGTAACCTGGCTCTTTCAAACCTTTTTAAACAAACACTTTTTAACAAATTTCAGAATTTTGCAGTTTCAGCAATCAGAATCGAAAATTGGCTTTTTAACAATATAAGCATTCAAATCCCTCACAGTTAATCATCCAAGTCCAAACAAATAACCTTGGAGATATCACAAACTATTTTTGATTTTTGTTAAAAATTCAAGTTTCAAATTAATGGACTTGTTTTATTTTCAGAAACACAATCAGCTTACTTAGATTTTGAAACTCACCACTCAGACATTGGTTGTCGAAAATAAAGCAGAATCAAAATCTTTTTGTATTTTCTGAAACATAAAGCAGTAAAGAAATATGTACAAACATATTTACAGACAATATTTTTGTTTGAGTTTGCGTTAGAGGATCATATCAGTTTTTGACAAGTCACAAGTATCGTTGAGCTTAGTTACACAATAAGAATTAAACAATTCACTTAGATTGTCGATATACTGATCCACTTAAATTTTCACACAAATTTCAACTGATTCAGGATACGAATTAGGTGTATTAAGAACTTAAACTCATTCATGTGTCCCACCTCTTGAATATACTCTCGTATCCAGATCCCAATATTCAGTCTTACAGGTGAGTATACCTAGATGATATCTGTAAGGGGTTAAATTGTGAAGGCCGTGAGAGCTCAGGTCAGAACTTCCGTTCAGCAGAGAGATGACAGCTTCGACTTTTGGTGTGTCCCCTTTAGAGAATCTTTTCTTCAACAGCACATGATTTACATATTTTTTCAATGTTTCATCATTTTTTATGCTGAGGGCGATGCTATATTTCAAGCAAGCAGAAGCTATTATACGGGGACTAGGCCATTGCTTCCGCAAAATCAGAAATCCCGGGATAATACCCCAGATATCACTAAGCATAAAGACCTAGTATCTCAGAAAGAGGGGTCCTTCAAACGAGATTTCAGGGGTTACCTATATATCCAAGTAGTGTTCCCCACAAAATAAGCAAGTTTGAATTTATGTTTATATCCCAAAAAAGTTTACTAAATGTATAAAAACCTATCGGCATATCATCAGTGAGACTGTTTACCGCTATAAAATCATTACATTTCTTTAGCATACTGTAACTGTCTACTGATGTACTATCATTTCCTCTTTTTACAAAAAAACTCAATTTTTCATTTTATCATGTTTTTGGCTTTTTCAAATTTTCAAATGTTTTTGGATTTTCTAACAATAATACTCCCCCTAAAATGCAAAATCATTTAAAGAAAATTTGACAACCAATACTGATAGCTTTGTCTTGCCATCCATTTTCTGCATCTCATGCTCTGTTTTGCAGAAAATATAACATATAAAGCAGCAATTACCCCCATGATTTACAACACATTGATTTTTACAGTTTGAAAACCGTTTTTCAATCTTGTGAAATTAATCATGTTTGTTCAGCCGTGAGGGTTTCGGCATATTCAATCAACATATTTTTGTATTTTTGAATATTTGACAAATTTAAAAAACAAACATATTTTTGGTTTTTCGAAAATTTTGACAACATAAAAACATATTTTTGGTTTTTAAATTTTTAAAGTTTTTGAAATATTGTTTATTTATGTACAGAAAACAAACAAACTCCCTGTTCAACCAAACCAGGGTTCAGCAGCCTCCTCTTCCCGTTGTGCCAGGCTGCTCCGAATTCCATTTTCACAATCTTCAGATTTCTTGAGCACCTGCACATTCAGACTACTTGATTACTTGAACAATTTAGCCCAGGTCTGTTTGACCTTAGGCATTTCAACACAATATGCTTCATTCAATTTTGGAAAATCTTTGTCATTTTGTACAAAGACTTTTTCATCTTTGACTTAAACTTTCTCATCTTTTACCGAAGTCACTTGTTTCTTAGCATTCCATGTTTGACCTTTCGGAGTACCTCTTTTGTAAAAATGTGACTCTTTTTGAACATTTTGAGTTTGAACAACAACTTTAGGTTTCCAAAACTCGTTTGGTTTTGTCATATCAATAGTTGTTTTCCAACTTTGTGTTGTTCTGAATCTGGGTGTGTGAGAATTCCAAGTCTGTCTTGAATCGAACCTATTCGGGTTTGACTTCCAAGTTTGGTTCGAAACAAACTTGTTTGTGTTGTACCTCCAAGTTTGTTTTGAAACAAATCTGGTCGACCTTTGTTTCACATCCTCAGATTTTTGTTTCTCAACATTATCAGACTTCTTTTTGTCAACATCCGCAGGTTTCAGATTTGGACACTTTCGTGCAAGATGTCCAATTTGATCACACTTAAAACATGTTCTCTTGGACACATCTTTGACCTGTGGTTGTCGCTTTTTCTTTTGAGCATAGAACTCTTCATTAGACTGACGCCTAAATTGGAGTTCTTTCTCTTCTTCTGAACTTGTTCCATGAACAAAATTCATCTTTGCCGGATAATTTGGCATTTCATTTTTATTTCGACTTTGTTTCTTCTTATAACCCAACCCAGCCTTCATGTTTTTCTTCTTTTAACCAGGTTTGTTATAAAAAGTTTTGTGACCTTTTCCAGCAAACTTTGGAATTTCAGATTTTTCAATCTCAACCATTTTGAAAACTTTATCAACCTTTTCTGAGATCACATTCTGAATCGGGAATACAACATCTAAGAATAATTTGTCTGATCCAATCATGGAATACACCAATCCTTTTGAATCATCATTCAAATTTTTCTCGGATTTTGAGTTTTTTAGATATCCATCATGAAAATTACCTTCATTTTCATCCTGTGATTCAGATTTACCTGTATCAACTGACTCTTCTTTCAACACACTTTCCACGACCTTACCTACCACCTCTGAATCACTAGAATCATCAGATTTGGAATAGGTTAGGTCAATGTTATCTGGCAATTGATCTACCATGTTGAATGCTTTTTCGACCTTTTCATCATCATAAAATGCAAACTTTTCCGGTGGTGGAACTTGATGAAATTCTGAGCCAATACCTTTCTTGTTTTGTTCAGAATCTTTTCCATCTGGTTTTATGTTGAAAATTCTTTCAAGCACATATGACGACGCGTGATAACTTTTTAACTTGTTATTATCCTGTTCTAACTCAACAATCTGACGCTTTAGCTTAGCAACATCCTCAATGTAAGAATTAACAACTTGTTGCTTTATTTCATACATTCGCTTAAGCTCCTTAGTTGTTTCAGAACAGTAATTCAATCTTGATCGAACAAATTTCATTTCACCCTTCACCTTTTCATATGACTCTTTTGTAATGTGATATGCCAATTTTATTGAATCATATTCTTTCTTCATTTCTTGACAAACATTTTCTTGTTGTTCACATTCTTCTGTCTTTTTCAAAACATTTTCTTTCAAAACTTCATTTTCTTTTTCTAACTTTTTACATTTTTCCAAAATTTTTCTTCATTATCTTTCAAGACTTTTTCATTTTCAAACATTTCTTTGTATTTATTTTGAAAACTTCTTCGATTTTAACAAATTCAAGATCTCTTGTTCTGAACCTTTCGTCTTTTTCAGTACAAGCACTGTTTCTTGCACTGTTCAGCAGTTTTTAAGATTTCAGAATCAGAAATTACCTCAGTGATTGGCACCTCGGTGTTCTCTGCTGCATCTATCTGATCAGCATCTTCTTTCTTTTCTTCAACACCAACTTCATCACCAACATCACTAGCAACCTCCAAAAACTCATTCTTCACTTCAATCGAACTTTCAACTTTCTTCTCAGTTTCTTCAACCTGCAGTTTTTCAGTAACTGCTTCTTTCACAACTTCTTCATTCACAACAACTTTTTCTTCTACCTTCACATTCTCTACTTTCACTTCTTCAGCGACCTTCTTCAACTCATCAACCATCTTCTCAACATTATTCTTCATTCTTTCTTCATCCCTCTTCCTCAAACTCGATATCATGACTTCTCTTATGAGTTTTTCCAGCTTCTTCACATAAGTTCTGTCTTTTCCAACATTTGTATAGTATTCGACAGATCGAGGAATAATGAGAAGAACATCATCAAAAATTATGTCTTTCTTCGGAACAACAGGTTCACCCATTCTGTTAATATAGCATTCTCGCTTCTTATCCCATCTTTTGTAGCTGACAGCATCTTCATATTCTTCTTGCATTTCATTCATTCTGTTCCAAGCCATGTTTCTTTCTCTGTACGTTTTCTCACTCAGAATCTCTTCTCTGGTTTTTTCTTTGACCTCAGGTATAACATTTTCCTTTTGGTTTTCCTCTTTGATTTCTGCAACAAAAACATAATGATTGCTGTTTGATGATTTTCTGCCATGAGCTGTACTTCGATTATCAACACGATCTTCTTCTGGTAGAATTTGACTCCAATCATATCCTTCATCATGATGAAATACAGCACAAGCTCTAGATTTCTCTCTGGGTTTATCTTCGATCATTTTCGGCTCTTCTTTGCTTCGGTGGTAGATTGTCTTTCGGTAATAATCATCATTGAACGGATGTTCATTTCCACCAACCGCAGAATTGTTGCATTCTCTTTTAAAATGACCTTTTTGCTTACATTTGAAGCAGGTCACCTTGGACTTGTCAAATCCAAGTTTTGTTGATGCACTGCCTAATGATTGTTTCCCAGTAATCTCCATGTATCTCTGAGCTCTGCGGATGCAACTTGCCAAACACCAGCGGATGTCAATGAGTTCCATCTATTCCGGATCAATCTAGTCGTAGTCTTCTTTGGTTAACTCTGAGTTTCCAATTTTGCCAGCTACAAGACCTTCATACGATTCCAGAACAGATGCAAGGAAGCTCATTTGCTGTTTAGCTGCATTGATGCTCATAGCAGGAGAATTCTTCAGTTTAAGAGTAATGTTGCACAAAATCTCATCTGATTCTTCAGAACTGGCTTTTGAATAAGCTGAATGATAACCCGGATCGTAACTTGATGAGCTTTTCTGAGGTTCTTTTGTCCTCTCACCACTGAATGCTGTCTTTGGTGATTCTCCAACTTTCACCGAAGGTAGATTACCTTTGTAATAGAGACTAAGGTGCTGTTTGTTTTTTGGCCAGAAGTACTTCTGGCCACTTATGTATGCGCGACGCAGACGCGCGCAGACGTTTGATGTCTGCAGCTTGTTTGTTTTCTCGCAGACCTTTCATTAAAAAAGTCTGCGAGACCTCTTCTTGGAGCAGACATGGACCCAAGTCTTCTTGGAACCTCTTCACCACGCAGACCTCTTCACCTCCAAATCTGCCACCACCATCTCCACCTCCGCCACCATCTCCACCTCCAACCTCCTCTGCCACCACCATCTCCACCTCCGCCAGCATCTCCACCACCACCTCCGCTGCTCCAGCCCCAAATCGACATCACAAACAAAACCCTCAAATCTGCTCCACCTCCACCTCCACTCCGCCACCACCTCTGCTCCACCTCCACTCCGCCACCACCTCCGACATCATCATCAACATCACAAACAAAACCCCCAAATCGACAACCCTCATCATCATCAACATCGATCTGTGGAAAAACCCTAAATCGAAAACCCTCATCATCATCATCGACATCTGGAACGAAGAGAGAGAGAGAGATCGTAGAGAGAGAAGGGGCGGCGGTGGTGGTGGGTTTTGATGGCGGTGGTCGATCTGCATCATCATCATCATCGATCTGTGGTGACGGTGGTGGCTGTGGTGCAGTGGTGACGGTGGTGAAGTGGTGGCGGTGGTGAAGTGGTGGCGGTGGTGAAGTGAAAGCAGAGAGATGTCTGGTGTGTGTTGTGTGTGTAATGTGTGTGAAGAGGTTTATGTATAAAAAAAACAAACCCTCTTCTTCTTGCAGACTGCAGACCTTTGGTCCACCTCTTCTCCTGCAGATGCCTGCAGATGTGGTCCGCAGACTGCAGACCTTTTCCTACAGAAAAAACAAACAGAACCTAACATTCTGTTGATGTGAAGAGCTGCTCATCTTGTTCTGTTTCTGCAATTCAAGCTCATGACTTTCTATCTTTTCTATCAAGACATCAAGAGAAATTGTGTCATATAAAGCATCATTTTTCAATATGAATACAAACGTTTGCCACTGATCAGCTCGTGGTAACGCTTCTATGATCTTATCGATTATTTCTTCTCTAGTTTTAACAATACCAAACCGATCAAGTTCAATTTTTAAATGACCAAATCTCTCTATCATTTGTCTAACCGATTCATCTTTCAAGCTATCAAACAAATCAAATTCTTTCTTTAATAATGCAATTTTATTTTTCTTAATTTGTTTACCCCCTCAGCTTTAACCCTTAAGGCTTCCCAGACAGATTTTGATGTTCCGTCATGTTGCAATAAAGCAAACATGTCATTCCTGATTGAAGATTGAATCAAAGCAATCATTCTCTGTTCTGCTGAGAATTCTGCCTTGTCTTCTTTAGGCAAATCTTTGAGTGGAAGCTCTTCTCCTTTATCATTGGTCGGCCTCTTATAACCAAACTCAAGACAAAACCAGCTTTCATGAGCATAAGCTTTTGCCCAGTTGATGAACCGATCTTTCCACCAAGTGTAATCTTCGATGCTTTCCAGAGTTGGTGGTTTTGAATGTGTGCCATAGAAGTTGTCATGTTTAATGTTTTCATTGATCGCTTTTGTTATGGTTTTTGGTGTAACGGTTGTAATCTCGGAAGATTCTGATGTAAACGCGTTGTAGAACGTATTGTAGAACTCTTCAGCCATGATGTAAAATTCTTGAATTACCTGGAGACACAAACAATCAAACAAACACAATCAGTTAAAACAATATCAAACAACTTGTAATAAACTGACACTCGGTTGACGTGAAATGATCTTGATGCAAAAAGTCCACTTTCAAACGAAATTGTAATCTTCAAACGGAATCAGGTTTCAAACGGAATTACTTTGGTCCGGATTACCCTTTTCAAACGAGATTACACTTTCAAACGGAATATGTTTTCAACCGAAATCACTTCTCAAGCGGAATAAGGACTTTCAAACGAAATCACCTGTTTCAAACGAAATCTTCAAGCGGAATTACTCTTTGAAGCGGAATTAACTGATTCCGTATGAACCTTTCAAACGGAATTATCCTTTTCAAGCGGAATCAGATGTAACTCAAACAAAATTACTACTTTCAAGCGAAATCAACTGAACTTTTCAAGCGGAATTAAACTGTTCGTTCAAACGGAATTACAATTTTGGTCCATTTTTGTCACTTTTAATCCGTATTTAGGTCTGATTCTTTCAAGGCTTTGTTAAAACACTATTTCGCATGTAATGTGTGAAATTCAGTCCATTTTGACCGTGAAATCTTGTGAATTTTGAAAAAGAAGGTGTAGAAGTCAGAAAACTGATGATATCAAGCTATAACTCTTCCTCCTGAGCTCTGATACCACTTGTAGGATCGTTGTACGACCCGAATGAGTCGATCAGAAGAGTTTTAGATCCGAATCAAAGGCGGAATCAGTGAAACGGACGTGGAAACAGCTTGATTCACTCTAATATGTCTCTGTTATTGATGTAATAGAGTTACAGCACCTCGAGACAATTTGGCAGCACTTCGGTACCAAATCAGACAAACGTTACAAATGATCTCGTTTGAAGGCTATATATAGATGCCTAATTCCGCTTGAACATGACAGAAACGAAATTAGATTCACACGGAATCTAATTCCGTGCGGAATTACCCTAGGCAACTTTCAAGCGGAATTAACCACTTCAAACGGAATTACCTCTAAATCCTATTTCTCGAACTACGAGCCCTGATCTATCAATCCTATTACATGACATGATACAAGACGAAGTCAACAAACATAGTGCACTAACACGATTGAAGACTTTGCTGCAGATTAGGACTAGGGTTTCGATAACCCAGTAGCCGCCGCCTAGGGTTACAAAATTGAAGACCATTGTTGCTAGATATCGCATCTAGGGTTCCAAAATCGAAGATTAGGGTTTTTGATTTTGCACTTTGGTGACTGATTTTGTGGAGTGCAGAGAGCAGAGCGCGCAGGAAGAAGAAGAACCAGGTGTTCTTTTTTTTTTTTGTGTTCCTTTTAAGGGAATCAAGTTTCCCTTATTTGCAAAAAGACCCCTCAACCTTTGTCAAGATCAGTTTTTTTTTCTATCAGTGAACCATCAGGTGTTTAGTCCGTCTATTTGAATATCAAAGAAACGTGAATCATGTGTTTTCTGTTTCTATTTGTTTTAGTGTTGATTACAGCTTATTTTGATTTCAGTTTCGTTTAGTTTTGCTTGTGTTATCATGGTAGAAGACGGGAAGGTGCAAATCGAAAAGTTTGACGGGAAGAAGTTTGGTTGGTGGAAGATGCAGATTGAAGCATTACTTTGTCAGAAGGACTTAGATGTGGTGCTCGAGGATGAAAGGCCAGAAAAAATGCCACAAGCAGATTGGGATAGGATGGATAAGAAAGCCAGAGCCGTGATAATGCTTTTTTCTATCGGAGAATGTTGCATTCAACATCCAGAAGGAGACCTCAGCTAGAGGAATGATGGCAGCATTATCGAATATGTATGAGAAGCCCTCTGCAGCGAACAAGGTTTATCTTATTCGAGAGCTTGTGATTTGTGAATACCAGGATGAGGGAAGGTGATTCAGTTACAGCGCACATCAATAACTTAAACTCGATATTGTCTCGGTTGATGTCTATGAACATCAAGTTTGATGATGAGGTTCAAGCCCTATTGTTATTGTCCTCATTACCCGATAGTTGGTCCGGAACCGTAACTGCTGTTACGAGCTCTTCAGATATGAGCAAGTTTACGTTTGTGAAGATGCGGGATCTTATTCTGGGCGAAGATGTCAGAAGAAGAAATTCAGGTGGATCATCGGGTGATTTAATGCATGTTGGCAAAGGAAGGAAGAATAACAGATGTAGTGGCAGCAAGAACAGAAAGAGGAGTCAGTCTAGGGCTCGAAATGATGTGACCTGTTGGAACTGTAAAGAGGTTGGACATTTCAGGAATCAATGTCCAAATGATAAGAAAGAAGTTAACGCTATAGTAGACCACTCAGATGATGAAGTTTTGATTTGTAATGTGGAGAGCAGTGTGGATTCCTGGGTTATGGATTCTGGTGCTTCATTTCACGCTACCCACAGCAGTGAAGCATTAAGAAATCTTAAAATTGGGGATTTTGGTAAGGTACGACTTGCAAATGATGAAGTCTTAGATGTCACATGCATGGGTGATATTGACTTAGTTACTTCAGTCGGATCTACTTGGACTTTGAGAGACGTGAGAGTTATTCCAGGCTTGAAGAAAAGGCTTATTTCAGTCGGGCAGTTGGATAATCAAGGTCACGAGGTTAAGTTCGGTAGTGGACAGTGGAAGGAAACTAAGGGAAATTTAGTAGTTGCACGTGGCAAGAAGAGAGGCTCATTGTACATGGTCAGTGTACCGCCTAAGTGAGAGGTTCTCCCAGTTCAGAAGAAGACCAAGATTCGGTTCACAGAATCTCATCGGCAGAAGAAGGTTTGCTTTGCAGATGGCAAACCCAGAGTCACAAGTCAGATTCAGGTTGAACGTGCTAGAAAAGGTTCAGTAAAAACCAGTCAGGGGCATTCGTGGCAGTGGGAGCACGGGTCGTGCTTCAGTCAGAGTTACCGTACGACAGTGGGTTAAGAGAACCAGTATTCTAGCTGTCAAAGTCTCTCCAGTTGATTATCTGCTTTACTCGGAGAGTGTCTGTTCTCAGAATGTTCCAGGATCGGGCAGTTCGTGTCAGTGGGAGCCGATAGGGACAGCGAACGAGTCACGAGTAGTGACTGTTGAGTTGAAGCTCAGTGAGAGCTTCAACGAGCCTTCAGGTTATTTGATGAGAAGGCGGCTCACAACTAGTAAAGATGAAGAGGTTACAGAGGTACTTATGAATATGAAGTTGCATGGAGTGCAGTTTGAAGTCGTCAAAGCCTCCAAGTGGGAGATTGTTGGGTTGTGGAGGATTTGACTAAAGAGTGTCAAAGCTACTGACTAAAGAGTGTCAAAGCTACTGATAACCCAGATTGAAGTCGTCAAAGCCTTCAGGATTTGACTAAAGGTTTATCTGTTACTGTAGCTTAAAGTCAACAACCCTAATTGTACCCCCTATAAATACTTCTTATTCATGTACTGTAACTTTTGAGCACCTAATAAAGAAGAGAACTAGTTGTGGGAGTGGATGTAGGTCAGATTAGACAGAACCACTATAAATCTTGTGTTCTTGTGATTTAGAGTGTGTGAGTGTGTGTGCTTGCTGCAAATTGTTATATTGTTCGTGTGATTCGTGTTCTGACCCTAACAAGCACGATTTCAGCCATTGATTAATTGTGAAGAGGCCGTAGAGGTGTAGATGAAAGGAGTGTGTTTTTTTTTTTTTTTTTTTTTTTGAAGCGCTGTGTATAACGGTTTTAATCATTCAATGTTATGGTCAGGTTTATATTTTTGGTTTGCACCAATAAGATGAAAAGGAGTAGATAAGCCTATCTCTATCATGTGGTTGATAATCACGCTTTTAACAAAATATAGTAGACATAAAGTTCATGAATATATACTTTAATAATAATGGGTCGTCAGAAAAGTAAAGGCGTGACTGTAAACAGTAACTTAGATAAAAGTGTTAGCTTTAATATTATTTTTTAGTTAAAGAAAAATTATTGATATAATCCTCTATAGCATAAAAGCCTCCAACGGGGACACATTTTTTAAAAGACAAAAAAACTGATAAAAAAATCTATAAACAGTTGGAACGGCAAGCTATGTTTATTATATTTTCAATTTTCGTATTTTACTGAAATGGCCTTATATTGAATTAAAAAAAAAAAGAAGCTTTTTGTATCGTAATAGCATTAAGAAAAATGCCCCTTACGATTTGCGACTTGTGTATCCCCATGAATTTGTGGTCAAAACGATTTGGGCATCCGACATGCTCATCCCATCGTGAACATGGCATGCTAGGAGCCTCATGGTCACGGGCAAACCATGCCCATGCTCATGAGTGGGGCGTGAATCGATTCCACGTAAGTGTGCCCATGCCAAAAGGCTCACGGTTGAAACCAAGTAAATTTTTGTACCACTAACTCATAAGTTGTCTAGGCAGTGGCAGTTTTGTACCACTATATAGTGCATGTTTGATGTTGGTGATTACAAAAGTTGAAAAAGCTAACCCAACACCTTAATTTCAAGTTTGCTAACATTTGACAGGCGCGTTTTCGCATGTGTTTTCATAGTTTTAATCAAAATAACGTAGTATGTCTGTTCTATATACAAGTTTTGATATATGGAAGTCACCTACTCAGTTTTCAGCCATTTTGGAAATCAGCCTAGGTTCTGGACTTGCAATTTTACATCATCTTATATAACGAAACTCAGATGCTTAGCTATCAGTCTTATCACATAGTCATATTCATGTAATAAAGCATATCTAAATTGGAAACTATCAACTTTTTATAAAAAGAAAGAAACTATCAAAATAATACAATGAGTCATCCAAGTGTTCATGACTCTCATGACCACCATGACCCTCTACGTCTACGTCAACGTCATTAATAGTCAACGTATATATTAGGAAATTACAACCGATTGTTTTATATTTTGTCAACAGAATATCTTCTCAATGTTAGAAGATTTGATGTGTTGTATTTATACTATTGTATTGATCAATGAAAGGCAAGGAATTTTATACTCCTATATGGTATCACACCTTTAGCTGATCCTACCTTCCCTTCCCTGCGCCAATTTCTTCTTCTTCATCGTCCCCATCATGTCTTCTTCCCCTCACCGCGCAGTCACTGTCACCTCAATCAAGAATCTTATACCTGTAACCTTAGACATCGAAACAGGTCATTACACAACCTGGTCAGAGATGTTTAAGATTCAATGCAAAGCCCATCTGGTTTTTGATCATCTTCAACCCAAATCGGAAACCTCTTCCTCTTCTACTACAACGAAAGATAAAGAGAAAGAATCGACCACCTCCTCTACCGAGACGTGGGAACGTCTCGACTCCATTGTTCTACAATGGATTTACAGTACTATCTCCACCGATCTCCTACACACCGTTCTCAAACCCGACACCACTGCTCACGAGGCATGGACCACCATCGCCAACATTTTCCAAGACAACAAGGCAACCCGTACAATCGATCTTAACAACAAGTTTGCAAACACCCATCTTGACCAATTCCCCAACATGTCTGCTTATTGTCAAGCCCTCAAAGTAATATTCGACCAGTTAACCAATCTCGGCTCACCAGTTACGGACGAACAGCTTGTCTTGCAACTGTTATCGGGTCTGACTGAACAATATGAGAACACCGCATCCGTAATCCAGCAGATGAAACCTCTTCCGGACTTCTATGATACTCGCTCACGGCTATGTATGGCCGAATCACGGAAACTCAGCCAAGTCCGACACGCCGCTCAGTCGGCCGGCGCCGCCCTCACCGCCAGCAGCGAACAACGTGAAACCCGCGACAAGTCCGACCTGCGGACTGATTCTTATGACAGGGGGCGCGGCCGCAGCGGCCGAGGACGCGGACGTGGTAGAGGCCGGAACGGCACCGGTAGGGGCAGGGGAGGACATCAGACTTCATATGGCAACAGTGGTTACAACCCTACGTCTGGTACCTCTCATGCTAATGGACACTATTGTTGGCCCTTTTTCCCACCATGGGCCGGCCCACCAACTGGACCAAACCAACAGCCACAATGGCCTTTATGGAACAGTTTACCAAGTGTACCCCCGTGCCCTTACCCCACCGTGAATAAACAAAGTAATCCAGCAGCCGGTATACTCGGCCCTCGCCCGACGCAATCCTTCGCGGCCACTCACACACCGACTGATCTCAATCAGGTCATGTATGCTATGTCGCTGAACGATCCTTCTTGGACGATGTATACGGGTGCCACAGGTCATATGACTTCTAACTCTGAACTTTCGTTTGTTTTTAATAATTGCATTAATCAAAATATTATTGTGGGAAATGGTCAAACCATTCCCGTGCATGGACAAGGCAACCTTACCCTACCCCCTCCCCTCCCACCTTTTAAATTGAACCAAGTACTTTATGCGCCTTCCTTAATTAAAAATTTACTTTCCGTTCGTCGTTTTACTACCGACAATCAATTATCTATTGAATTTGACCTGTATGGTTTTTTGGTGAAGGATCTCAAGACTCGGACTCCTATCCTACGATGCAATAGCTCAGGAGACCTCTATACTTTTGATCCATCCAAAGTCACCAAGATCACCTCTCCCACTGCTCTTACGGCCCTCTCTCAAGACACATGGCATCAACGTCTCGGTCATCCGGGATCTTCTTTATTACAGTCTCTTAAAAAGTCTTCTTTTATTAATTTTGGTTCTTTGAAAAACAATGTCTGTCAATCTTGCGTCTTTGGTAAACATATAAGACTACCTTTTTTTTTATTCTAATAAAGTTACAAACATGCCTTTTGACATTGTTCACAGTGATCTTTGGACCTCCCCAATACTTAGTACGGGGGGTCACCGTTATTACATATTGTTTCTTGATGATTTCTCTAATTTTTTATGGACTTACCCACTCACAAATAAGTCACATGTGTTCTCCACATTCACCACTTTCTATAACATAATTCACACCCAATTCGAACGCAAAATCAAACAATTTCAATGTGATAACGGCACGGAATATAACAACAACAACTTTCAACAGTTTTGCAAATTAAATGGCATGTACTTTCGTTTCTCCTGCCCATATACCTCATCCCAAAACGGGAAAGCCGAACGAAAAATCCGATCCATTAACAACATCATTCGCACCCTTTTAGCTCATTCATCCTTACCAAACACCTACTGGCATCATGCCTTGGAAGTGGCAACTTATCTTCATAACATCCTACCTAGCAAAATTCTTCATCATATTTCTCCCACACAAAAACTATACCAACGAACACCATCATACTCGCATCTACGAGTGTTTGGTTGTTTATGCTATCCTTTAATCCCCCACACTACTATTCACAAACTTCAATATCGATCGATGCCGTGTGTTTTTCTCGGGTACCCTTCTAACCATCGAGGTTATAAGTGTCTCGACCTTTCTACCTGTAAGATCCTCATCAATCGTCATGTAATCTTTGACGAAACCATTTTCCCTTTTGCCAACAATCCGACCCCTTCCTTACAACCTTATGATTTTCTTATTGATCATATTCACCCACTTCACTTACATAACATTAACCTTCCACCCAACAACACTCCTACTCCCTCAAATACGTCCACTGTTAACCCACCTCACACATCCACTATCGGCCCACAACCCTTTACCAGCCCATCTTCCAACTCTACCCCAACCCATGTTACCCAACCTACTATATCTCCTAATTCACCAAACCATTCTAGCCTCACACCTCCACCATTGGCCCAACACCCTTTATTAGCCCACTCTCCTCAATCACCTCACACTCCTCTTTCGGCCCATAACTTTCTTGGCCCAGATCCTACTCAAAACAGCCCACTACCCACGTCCCCTTTCTCGGCTGATGTAACCTCACCCTCTCTTTCTTCTAGTCCTCTATTAGCTTCACCAACAATATCCGCATCCCCATCCGAAACATCACCATCGTTTACCACCGCATCCCATCCACCTCCCCCCTCGTCCCCTCCTTCAACACACCCTGCTCGCACCATACGCACTCGTGCGATGGATGGCATCCTTAAACCTAAACGTATATTTAATCTCCACTCTTCCACTATTATTCCTATTCCCAAAAACCCAAAGGACGCCTTGTCTAGCACGGAATGGCATAACGCCATGACCACATAATTTAATGCTCTTATTAAGAATAAGACCTGGGTTCTAGTTCCGAAGCAACCACATATGCATGTATTACGTAGCATGTGGCTTTTTCGCCACAAATTTCGGTCCGATGGGTCATTAGAACGCTATAAGGCTCGTCTTGTCTGTGATGGGAGCAATCAACAGATCGGGGTGGACTGTGGTGAAACGTTTAGTCCAGTCGTGAAACCCACCACTATACGTACTGTCTTATCTCTTGCCCTATCACAATCTTGGCCGATTCATCAGCTTGATGTCACCAACACATTTCTTCACGGCAATCTCAACGAGACAGTGTATATGTACCAACCTATGGGATTTCGTCATCAACAATATCCTGATCACGTGTGCTTGCTTAAGAAATCCCTATATGGTTTGAAACAGGCGCCTCGTGCGTGGTATCAACGCTTTACGGATTTTGTACTCTCTTTGGGATTTCAACAAAGCAGATGTGACAATTCGCTTTTTACTTATCGTCACGATGGAGCCACGGCCTATTTGCTCATCTATGTGGATGACATCATTCTCACGACATCCACCGACTCCCTACGTGTTAATCTCATGTCACGTCTGGCCGCTGAATTTGCTATGAAGGACCTCGGACCGCTTAGTCATTTTTTGGGGATTCATGTGCATCGTCAAGGTAATAATATGTTTCTCTCTCAGCAAGTCTATACGAAAGAGATTATTGAGCGGGCTGGCATGTCTTCTTGTAAGCCTGCGGCTACACCCGTAGATACCAAACCCAAGCTCGGTTCTCACTCGGGTGTTGATTTTGAGGATCCGACCTTGTATCGAAGTTTAGCAGGAGCCCTTCAATACTTAACGTTTACGCGGCCTGATATTTGCTACGCAGTTCAACAGGTTTGTATGTACATGCATGCTCCGAAAGTGGATCACTGGAATGCGCTTAAACGAATCATCCGATACATTCAAGCCACATCATCTCATGGGTTAACTATCGGTGCATCTACTGATTTCTCTTTACGAGCATACACGGATGCTGATTGGGCCGGGTGCCCGGACACGCGGCGTTCTACTTCTGGTTATTGTGTCTACTTGGGTCCGAACATTATATCATGGTCGTCCAAACGGCAATCCGTTATTTCTCGATCTAGTGCTGAAGCCGAATATCGAGGTGTCGCTAATGTAGTTGCTGAAATATGCTGGCTTCGTAATCTTTTGTTAGAACTACACCGGCCTCTAACTACAGCTAGCCTGGTATACTGTGATAATATAAGTGCAATTTACTTGTCGGGCAATCCAGTTCAGCATCAACGTACTAAACATATTGAGCTGGATATTCATTTTGTTCGTGATCTGGTTCAACGCGGTTCGGTTCGGGTTCTTCACATTCCTACGCGTTTTCAAGTGGCTGACATTTTTACGAAAGGTTTGCCTAAGGTTCTATTTGACGACTTTCGATCCAGTCTAAGCATTCGGCCTCCTCTCGCTTCGACTGCGGGGGTGTAATAGTCAACGTATATATTAGGAAATTACAACCGATTGTTTTATATTTTGTCAACAGAATATCTTCTCAATGTTAGAAGATTTGATGTATTGTATTTATACTATTGTATTGATCAATGAAAGGCAAGGAATTTTATACTCCTATAGTCATGTCACCCACTTCTAATTTACCATCCAAAACCACTATTTTAAGGGTGTGGTCATGACCTAAACAACTATCCCCTTATTTATTTTAATTTATAGAGTAAAATGCACGGATAGTCCCTGTGGTTTTGCAAAGTTTCACCTATAGTCCCCAGATTTTGGAAATTACACTCCTAGTCCCTGTGGTTTAACAGTTTGTTACTCGGATAGTCCCTGGAGTGGATGACGGTTAGTTTTCTCTGTTAACTCTATCCGAAATTACTTATTTACCCTTTGCTTTTATTAAAATATAAAAAAAATCACACACGCATATATAAACACCAGTCTATCTCTATCTCTCTCTCTCAAGAAAAGCCCCACCCCACCTACCATCACCAGCACCACCACTGCAACCACCACCTGCCGTCATTCATTTCACCCATTGATTTCATTCAACTTAGAGACAGTTAGAAAGAATCTAGAGAGAGACAAGAGATGTGGGTGTGTGTGACCGGGCACTGTCGTTGACGACTCCAATCAACTAAAGGCAATGGCAGGGGTGGACTCAACAGGTGGAACGGAGACGGGGTGGTGGTGTTAGGTGGTGGGTGGTGTGTAACTGCTAAGAAGGGAGGCGTTAGGTGTGTCTGGTGGCAGCGACGGGAGGCGTGGTGATGTCGTGGGAGGCGATGTTGTAGTGATGATGAGGGCGGCGGTGCTGTGGTGGTGTTTGATGGCGTGTTAAAGTCCGACAGGTGGTGGATACTGGTGGTTCGAGTCTACGCACCTTTTTTCAGCCACAAACATGCAGTTCTGGTCGTTTTGATTAAGAGTTCATCATGAACAGTGAAGAGAGCGACTATGGTGGCGAAGGATGACGATGGGGGTGATGTTGGAAGCCTGTTTAGAATCTTTCGTACTGAACAATACCAATTCTCCTCTGCAAACACCCCCAATCTTTCATCAATTAGATGCTTCAACGGTATATTCTATTCATTTTCGGTAATCATTTTTTTATGCATCTTGTTCGTTTCTGTACTCAGATTAAAACCCCCAATGTAATTCACAAGATCATTCGCTGAAATATGATTTATTTGTGGATCAAAGGAATTAGGGCTTGAATTTGGGAATTGGGAATTGTAGCTCGCTGGTTGATGCTTGTCGTGTTGCATCAGGTGGTGGTGGTGTGGGGTAGGTGGTGGTGTGGGGTGGGTGGTGGGTGGTGGCAGGTGGTGGTGGCAGGTGATGGTGGCAGTGGTGGTGCTGGTGACGGTAGGTGGTGGGGCTTTTCTTGAGAGAGAGAGAGAGAGATAGAGACAGAGAGAGTCAGAGTGTGTGTTTATGGAGAAGATGAAGGGTAAATTTGTCATTTCACATCCACTTAACAGAGAAAACTAACCGTCATCCACTCCAGGGACTATCCGAGTAACAAACTGTTAAACCACAGGGACTAGGAGTGTAATTTCCAAAATCTGGGGACTATAGGTGAAACTTTGCAAAACCACAGGGACTATCCGTGCATTTTACTCTAATTTATATTTGTCTAAAGAAAAATGAAAGAAAATCTTGAAAAATAGAAAAGAGGACCATAGTTGACATGGTTTAATCCATGTGAACCATGGTGAATCAGGCAAGGGGGTGATGTAACTTTCCATTCAAGTTCCTACGTGACGAATCATGTCCCGACCATGACCCCCACACCCTTCAGCCTATGTAGGTAGAATGCATTTAGTCACTTTAGATCAGTAGATCACCATCTAAAATGAGTCAATGATGCTTCCGAAGACGGTCTCTTGATCTTATGTCAGCCTAAATCGAATGAACGTGAACTATGAATAACAAATTTGTGCTAATATATTTATATATACAATTCTAACATCTAGCTTTTAATATATTTATATATGAAACTAAAGTCAAGTATATCGTTATTGTTTGCAGAGAGTTCTATTTTTATAAATTCAAGAATATGATTATTTACCTCCCTAAGGGGCTCTGGTACACGGTATTTGCATGTTCTTTTGTAGGTCCTGATACGGATCATCGAACTAAGATGATTTCTAGTTTCGGATGCCGTAACGAGTGCGGAATCCCCGTTACGGCACAAACCGAGCAAGAGAGTAAACACAATACAAAGATTTAACGTTTAACGAGTTGTGTATTCAAATCGACAGAGTTTCAATACAAAATAAGTACACCGACAACTCTCTCTCTCTACACTCTCTCTCTAAGCTCCTACAAATTCTCACTATATTCAGTTATCTGCAAGTCTGTTTATATAGCCAACAATCCGAAACATGGAATGGGTCACGAAAGATGGTGAGGCCCACTAAACATAGAGTCCTTCGTGGACCTCCATATCTGCGAACAACTGATGTTCACGAAGAAGTTGTTCTTCGTGACTTGTATGCTTCGTGACTATCACATGCATGTTCTTCGTGAACATACATACAAAGTTCAATTCATGCAAAGACAAAAAACTTCGTCACATTCACATGCATGAAAAGTTCAATTTATATTTGTGACATCATCATGATGATGTCTTCTCGCATTATCTTCGTTCTCGTATCTTCGTTAAAACACTACATAACCACTAGTCCAAATACTAAGGGTTCAAAAAAAGGCAAATAAACAGAATACATAGTTCCAAATTAAAGACATAATAATAACATAATTCATTGTTCAAAACTAAAGACATAATCTTCCAAATAAGATAGCCCAAAATCCAATCTATCTCTCATCTTCCAAGCTAACATAAAACCTGAATGCAAATGAAAGGGAAAAGTAATAACACAAGTGCACAACATGTATGTATTTAAAGTAAAATATAAATCGAAATATTAATACAAAAAGGAATTGCTTTACTGACTAGTGAACCATATTCTAAATTTCCAAGTAGCAAGCATGCTCAAAAACAATGACAACCTGTTAAAATCCAAAACCTACAATCCATCTCAAACAATAAGTTGCTTTTAACATATATCACTAAGTTTATCAAACCGATACCTTATGTTGTTTCAGATGTTTCGTAACTTTCATCAACCATTTCATCAATGATAATGGTGGGTTGTTCCAAGGATAACTCCTTCATACCTATGATATAACAGAGAAAAAAACATATTAAAATGCTCACCATGTAAAAAAATACACTAAAATGATATATGATAAATATAAAACTGAAACATATTAAAATGCTCACTATGTACATCAATTAACTTTTGTTTTTTATCAATATTTGGTGGATACTTTTTACAACTATTGATGTGATTTTTTAAAGGTGTTGTCCCATTTTGTGATACACAACCAATTGCTCTATGGCAATATATGCACTCGGCTTTATCAGCCATATCACTATCAATAAAATGATCCCACCAAGATGATCTTTTTTTTGACACACGTGTTGATCGAGTTTCACTTACAGTTTGAGCACTTGGGGGTTTTCCATCTTGTTTCTTCTTTTGCGTTTTCCTTCCTTTAGCCTTAGAAACCACTTCATTTTCAGACACTAGCTTACAGTCGGAGTTACTTGCATTAGGAGTGTCTATTGGAAACAATCTGTAACAAATCGGATTCGGATTTTTTTGAACACCCCTACCGACAAAGAGACGAACTAGACTCTCGGATGATAGATGTGATTTAGAATCACTTATTCGGGGGTAACTGTGATATTTTTATCACTTATTGATGGTCGTATGCATCATGTATTATATACATGTATGTATAGTATGTACACGTATGTATGGCATCATGGGAGTTCTAGACTTGCGTCCTCGTTGTTTTCGGTAAAAGAAACAACCATGATACCCAGATGATAAACAGCATAAAGACCACGTATCTCAGAACCTCGACAATATATCAAACGAAATTTCGGTACCAAGACCATATGCCAATGAGTGGTTCCCACACGGTCTTCAGTCGATTATGTACGATTATGTTTATATCACCCAGCACACTTTAAAATGATTTTGAGCCTACCGATACGTCTTATATAGAGCTGCTTATCGTTTTTCATTTTAAGTTCAAAGAGGTTTCGACAGAGGATCAAGATGGGTTTACAAGTGATGTAGCATTTTTCATTTTAAGTTCAAAGAGTTTTCGACAGAGGATCAAGATGGGTTTACAAGTGATGTTGCATTGCTTCGATAGTAGCATCGTCTACTACCTTCATTTCTTTCAAAGCCAAAATCTGTTCATCTGAGAGTTCAGACACAAACCCTCCTACTTCTAATTCTTCACCTTACAGGATGACACACCTGTAACGCTAAATCAGCTGAACTTAACACCACATTATCACCGGCTGTTGAACTTTCACCAACATGACCACTCATGCTCTTAATATTCTCCAACATATCCACCTTTTCCAGTTCCTCTTGAGATCCACCTGAGGTGACTGGAGCGGCCACGATCTGCTTAGGGTTATAAACCACAATTTGAGTTGATGCAGAAGCTCCTGGTTGTTCAGATGAAGCTGATTCATCAGGATTTCCTGGGTCTTCACTGTCGTGATCACGCTTTTGTAGAACTTCTTGTGCCTTGCACCCTTCTGACCATAACGTGTTAACACGCTTCCTACTCATCTCGAAGGCATCCTTAATGGTATTAAAACCATCTATCAGTGTGGTATTTCTTTCGTTGTACCATTGCCTCATGTCATCATGTTTGGCAGCAAACGTTTCTGCAGATCGTTGCACTACTGCACTTCGTTCTTTCAACCTGTTCATTTCAATACCACGAGCATTATCAGCTGCCCGCATCTGTTGCAATTGAGCTGCCCTTTCAGCATCAGCAACCTTCAACCGTTCATTTTCAGCCCGTAACTGTGTAATCTCAACTTGTTGCTTTCCAACAGTTTCCTTCAATGCATTGATCTCTAACTGTTGTTTAATCACCGTGTTTCTCGTTGAAGACATAAATTCTGATTGCCGATTCATCTGACTTGTTGCAGCTTGTAATTGTGTAAATAGAAAATCCACCTTCTCATCCTGATCCATTTCTGAGAACATTCTGCTACGACGCTCTGGGCTTTGTTGATGAGTTGTGGATCGGTATTGTTGAATAGAAGAAGTAGCATGTAGTGGTTCAGCTTGAGTTGTCACAACAGGAGGTGGTTCAGTTGCAGTTTTAGTCACAGGAGGCGGTTCAGTTGTTGTTGTGGGGGAAGCCATTAACGCTTCAGTTTCCTCCGCTATGAAGGCAAACTGTGGATTGAAGTTGGCTTCTAGTATAGGTTCTGATATGGTTTCAGGTTGCGTGATTGTGGGCTCTGCTGATGCTGCGGCAATTGTTTTCTTACTCTTTTTCTTTCTACAAACATCAGCTTTCTTCTTTCGCAGACGTTCTGATTCTGTATCAGACGAAACATAATTAACACCACGATCATCAAAGTGGTGCTCATATCCAGGTTCAGCTGGAATGTCATCCGAATTCGATTCATCATTATCTCCTGGTTGTTTACTTTTGTCACCACCAGGAGTACTTGCTCCACTTGCACCACCATCACCACCTTCGTCATCACCGTCGCCGTTATCACTTTCGTCATCACTATCACCAAAATTTTTGATTTTCCTTTTCGTCCGACCAAATTTGTCCTTAATCATCTTCTTCAAGGTTGGTTCCTCATTGTCAGACTGGCTGTCATCATGACGCCACTTATCATTTTCCGGAGCAACGTATGCCGTATTCGCCAAAGCACCAAACATCTTCCGTGGAGGTGTACTTTCCTTGTAACGTTTAGCAGCCACACCCCTAAATATCTTCAACGAATGCTCCAACATAACATCAATCTTTAGAACGTCGTTGTCACTCTTCGGAAGATTTGGATGTTGCACATTCATGATCATTTGTAGAAACCTTGGATACATCCAAAACTTGCTGCCACCAACACCTGTTCTTCCCAAATTCTCCTTCATATTTGCAAAAATATACTTTGAAATACTAAACGGTTTGTTCAATACCAAAGCAACCATCAGTCCGACTAAGTCGTTATTTGCCATGTCATAACCACTTCGCCTATTGCTCAAACATTGGATGAGAATGTGTAACAAGAACTTGTATCGAAGCGGCAACCATGCTTTGTTGATCTGACCTCCCAAGATATCATCCACACACTTCATGCGCAATAAACATCCACGTTGGCACATTATCGGAACAGAATACGGAGCATCTGGATCATCGTGAAGTTGTAAAACGGTGTTGAGGATTTCAACAGAAACATCCACAGCCAGCTCATTGACTTTTCCGCGGATTACTTCTTTTCCGTCTACTTCTATAATGTTTGCCGAATCCCAAAATGCCTTTATCAACGTCTTGTACACGAGCGTTTGATGTGTAATTGCTTCATTAATCCTTGACTCGCGCAAAAACTTTGTTATCTCGTTCAATTCAGCTAACTTGTCTTGCGGATCCAAATAAGCAACCATGTTGTGCCTTGGTTCGGACATGATTTGAACCTCCGTCTTGTTAGTTTTCTTCGTAGCTGGTTTGCGTTTCTGCTCTTTACGTGCCATCCTATACACAGATGCACAAAACAATGAAAAGAATCACAAAACACTTACTTAGACATGTTCACTGTGAACATTGTGTAAGAATGAACCCACAAAGGACCACATGTTTTAATCAAAAGTCATATACACGAAGAACTGTTTGAACGAATAACCTGTAACCACGAACAACTATTCTTCGTGACTTCTTCTGACAAAAAACTGAAGTCATAGAAGAATCTATTTTTCGTTGACCAGAATGGTTCTTCGTCGAAGACACTCACGAAGAAGGGTTCTTCGTCCAACGAAGAAGGGTTCTTCGTCTCTAAGGGGTTCTTCGTCGGAGATATTCACGAAGAAGGATTCTTCGTCCCTAAGTTCAGTTCTTCGCCTGATTCTTTTAAAAAATTAAAACTCAAAATGACATGTGATGAAACAGAAACCGGCATACCAAATCAGAAACCCAATTTATTTATTCAAAACTATTCCAACAATTTCAAAAAACCCCAATATCAGTTAAACACATCCAAGAAACCGTCTATATTTCAAAATGTCAATCCCTTTAACAAAACCAAACAACTATTCATTTTAGGTTCTGATTTTCCATCAGGATTAAAAATTTTAACAAGACATCTGTTAAACATGGATTTTCACATGAACACGAGCAATGTGTTTGATTTCTTTGGTTAGACACATTCCTAAGAACCGGTTATCGTTCCACACTTCAAAACATCAACAAAATCAAACAAACGCAGGAACAGTTGGTTGAAACTTATGGTTTTTTTATTTTTGATCAATCACTTAGGTTGATTCGACCTTGTTATCAATTGACCACACACAAGATATCACATCATCGAGTATACCTTAGTGTATCACAAATAATACAAAATCGGAATGTTATAAGTCTGTTGGGTTTCTTCACGAAGAAGACGATGAACAGAGAGAAAAAGGTGAAAAGTTGGAAGAAGTGATTTTGGAATGTAGATAAGTTTTACCCAAAAACCCATCCTTTATATACTGTCACCCCCAACGAAAGACCTAATCTCACAAAGAACCACAAGTGGGCCACGAAGAACCTATTTGGGCCACTGTCATGTTAGCCCACATACCCAATCCACGAAGAACAAGGTTTTTCGTGAAAAACCAAATCGATGAAAGATATGTTACGAAGAACGGTTCTTCGTGAGCTGTTCTTCGTTGACTTCGAGGTTTTTCGTTAACTTGGGGGTCTTTCGTTGACTCTCACACACAGAATCACCAAAAAATTATTAAGTTTCAAAGAATAAATTTTGCTTTTTTTTTATGTTTACCAATTATAAAAAGGATCCTTATGAAGTAGTGATATATTAAAACAAGTTGATTTTGGACTTTTTCAGGTAGAAATCATTCGAGTTTCAACTTCGGCTAATCAAAAGCAAATTAAAATTAAGGTAAACTTAAAACGAACACTAACTAACATTAAATAATTGTACACTAAACTACCAAACTTTTTCGAGTTTCAAGGTAAGAGAATCATACCAGCTTACGGTCTTGTCAAAAACGATTTTTGTTTCTAATTAATATTAAGATAAGTATCCTACCACAATTACCGGTATTGTTGTCCACATAAGCTCAACTTATCTGATGTAATCACGCTTAAGAGATACGATTTAATGTATGAATTATACTACTAGCCGGTGTTCATCCACTCATGACACATTCCCGTATCAAGACATGCACGAGAGTTCATCTTACCGGTGAGTATACTGCTTATCATCTGTTTGAACGTATAGAATGTGAGATACTCACTTAAACTGAAAATTGTTTTGAAATTTTCTTTGAGACATTTTGTAAACACCAGGTGTGACTTTTTACCACTGATTTCTTAATAAAATTGGAACCAATAATGTTGCCCAAACACAAGAATACATCAAGAGAAGGTTAGAATCATAAAAGAAACTTGAGAAGAGAAGAGAAGTGCATGCTTCAATCAATTTCTCATGTTCTATCGCATTATGTTAAATTGAAAAAAAATGAGAAATTGCATAAAATAAACTGAGTTTCTTCAAAGAAATTGAAGAACACGTTGATTGAGTGTTTAAATCATTCATTGATGAAGAAAATCATGCTATGATGTAGTAATTTTAGAGAGAAATTGAAAGAAAGGTTGAAGATGGTGAGTTTTGAAAATGGTGGGTTTTGAAGATGCAGAGAAAGATATAAATATAATAGATGAAATGAGATTGACTAAAATGCCCCTCCTTATGTTTTTTGTTATTTACCACGTGTCATCTTATTATTGCTTCTTACACTTCGTACCCAAACTAAACTTTCTATTTGATCTTTTCCCCTAAACATAACCCCATGGATTAATAATACGTATGAAAAAAGAAAAAAACATTTGGCCATCTTCATTTTCAATTACAAGTGGCCAGAACCTTTCCACCAATAACAATGGTATTATATATTAGGGTAAATTACACTTTTCGTGCGCCTGTAAGAGATACAGAGTCTTTCCCCGTGGAAGTAGGACTCCCCAGGGGTCCGCGTTGAGTCTATTTCTTTTTGAAGTTATCTTGGATGAGTTGTCCAAGTCTATTCAAGAGACAGTTCCGTGGTGCATGCTTTTTGCGGACGATATAGTGCTGGTTGCTGAAACTAGACAAACCCTAAATGTGAGGCTAGAGGAATGGAGAGCAGCGTTAGAAGGCAATGGTTTAAGGATTAGTCGGTCTAAGACTGAGTACCTTTATTGTAATTTCAGCGGTGCAGGTGACAACGAGGACACTCAGGTTATCATTGAAGGTCAAGTGGTCCCATAAACGACTAAGTTCAAGTACTTAGGATCGTTTGTGCAAAGGGACAGGGAGATAGATAGTGATGTATCTCACCGCATCCAGGTTGGCTGGTGTAAGTGGAGAGCAGCTACTGGGATATTGTGTGACAGGAGGTTCCCAACAAAATTGAAGGGGAAATTCTATAGGATAACAGTTAGACCGACTATGTTATACGGAACAGATTGTTGGGCCATCAAGAAAACACAAGCGCGCAAGATGGAGGTAGCGGAGATGAGAATGTTGAGGTGGATGTATGGCCACACGAGGTTAGACCAAAGAAGAAGTGAGGTTTTTAGGGATTGGTTAGGAGTAGCTAGTATATCAGACAAGTTAAAAGAGGGGAGATTGAGATGGTTTGGGCATGTGAAGAGGAGGCAGTTGACATAACCAGTTAGAGCAGTGGAAGGAAGGAGGAGTAGAGGCAGGCCCAAGTTGACTTGGGATGAAAGACTTGGGAAAGATTTGGTAGAGTTGCACCTCTCTGAAGACATGGTTCAGGATAGGAGTTCGTGGAGACGTAGGATTAAGGTTAAGGACTTGTAGGTGAGGGTATAGACATGCCCTAGCTTTGCCGTGGGAAGGGGTGTTAGTTTTCTTTTACACTTTAGGTAGGCCAGCATATGATGATTTTCTTGTATTTATGCCTATGTGTGCTTGTTGATGATCTATCTGACTACTGCTATGCTATTTACTCATCCATCTTTCATCTATCTGCCTATTGGTTGTTTTGGAGCCGGGGGTCTCTCAGGAAGCAGTTGTAGGATAGAGGAAATGTTTGCCTACATCCCACCTCCCCCAGACCCTACCAATAGTTCTGCTATCTGTGGGATATACTGGGTATGGTTGTTGTTGTGGTAAATTACACTTTTCGTCCTTTATGTTTGTATCAGATTGCAATGGATAACTTTTAACTTCAATTATTACTGTCACAGTCCTTTTTTTAGAAAAATCATTACACCTTACGTCCTTTGCCCATAACCTTGTTACAATTTCCAGTTAAATATGTCATGTGTAAGGCACATGAGGGTACTTTTGTAATTTTACTGATTTATCTAAAATAAATTTATAAATCAAACAAATCAAATTAAAAAACAACCCTCAATCTCTCTCTCGAAATCTGAACCCAAATCTTATAAACATCAGATCTGGATCTAAGATCTAAGGGTGGAGGATATGGTTAATCACTCTAGGGTGATTGAGTGATTCTCTACCCAATAATATTATGTCATGTCAACTCCCCATTTTGCACTCAATCACTAGGTATGGTTAATCACTCTAGGGTGTTTGAGTCAATCACTTTCTCATATATACAACGGTCGAAAAATGGCTCACCTTTCTCATCAATCACTTCGGTGACTATACCCCGATTTCCCTCACCGAACACCCACTCACCGATGGTCTTCATCATGATGGTGCGGTCACCTATCGGTGATACCCACTCACCGAACACCTCCCCGCACATCATACCGCCCACCCTAATACAAACCCATTTTTACCCAACCAAACCCTAAAATCACTACCAACAACACACCCAATTTCTTCTTCCATACTCTCAAACCTGCAACTCATTTGGTATGGTGGTCGGATTTTGGAGTGAAAGAGACGAATCAGTCGAAGATTCAAGTGAAAAAGAAGAAGAACGATGAACACCCAATCTCTGAAATAGACAAACAACCGTCTCTGGTGTCAATCGGCGCATGAACAAGCCATGGTAGGGTGGTGTCAAGGATTCATTTGGATTTCCTCAATCGATGCATGGTGATGTCGTTGTTAAAGGGGTTCTCTTTAAACTAGTTGTTTCATCTTTGACGGCGGCTAGGGTTTTGTTCCCTTTGACAACGGTGGGTTATGTCTGACAGCGGGTCATCGTTATGTGAAGACAACAGAGGCAGGGGATGCGACGATCTCTTCGACCACTGCCCTAGAACCACCCTCGCCGTAAGCACCACCACCACCACCACATTTGCAGATCCGCAAAATCGAAGTTTTTATTTTCGTTGTCTCCTCTTAATTTGTGTTTATTTTTGTTTTTTTACGGTGGTGGTCGTGGTGAATTCATTTGATGCAGTCGATGGTGGCGGCGGGGGTTGGTGGAAGTTATAGAGATAAAGTTGAGATAGAGAGGCTGGTGGGGTGGTGTAGTTGTGTTTGATTCAGATTTCTAGACTATCAATTTGGATTTTGACTTGAAATTTGTAAATAGAATGAAGAATTTGAAATGAACGAGCATTAATTTTGTTCATGAGGTTTTTGTAGATTTGGAGGATTTGGGTTTGCTCACAGACAGTGAAAATAGATTTTTTTGGTGAGTTTTTAATTTTTTTTTTTTTTTTTTTTTTTGTAGTGGTCAGATTTGGTGAATGTGAGGGGTTGGATCTTGATGTTGTCTCTTAGATCTTTCATTAGATATTTGAGTGTACAAGGGAGGGGAGATGATGAAGATGATGGTTTAGGTTTATAGATTTTTTTAATTTTGACATTCTTTTTTATGTATTAAATGATTGTTTTGCCCTCACATGGGTTGCACATGACCTCACTTAACTGAAAATTTTAACCAGGTTAGAGTCAAATGACGTAAGATGTAACGGGTTTTGCAAATAAAGGACTATGACTGTACTTATTGAAGTTAAAGGCTATCTATTGCAATCTAATACAGACATAAAGGACGAAAAGTGTAATTTACCCTATATATTATTATGTTGTTTTGTGTGTATGAACTGTATGAATATGATATAAATTTATGTGTTTCAAAAAAAAATGTATAAACACTATATATTTCATTCTAAATTCTTAACACTTTTCGATTCAGATGTCTAACATAAATTTATTGTTTTTAATGAAAAGTCATAATGGAATTGGTGATGAGCAACAACTTAGGTAGTGTTTGTTTTTTCATAAAAGCTCTTCCTGGCCACTTTTGTCTGCGCCGCGCAGACGTTTAGGTCTGCAGAGTGTTTGATTTTCAGAAGACATTTTATTAAAAAAGACTTGCGAGACCTCTTTTTGATGCAGATGTGAGAATGTGTCTTCTCACCTCTTCTTACTTCTTCTTCCTTTCTTTTTGCATTAGACGTAAACCCTACACCTCCTTCTTCTCCTCCTCCCACCTCCGCTACCTACACAGCGCCACCACCTCCGCCACCTACACAGCGCCACCACCTCCGCCATCTCCACAGCGGCCGTCGCCCTCCGCCAACCCTCCCCGTCGGCGACCTCTCCGCCACCTTCCCACTGTCGTCCTCCCTACACAGCCACCTTCCCACCGCCACCCTCCCTTTAGAACGCAACTTGAAATGATGAACAAGAAAGCGAGGGAGGTATGGCTATAACAGTGGCGGTGGTGGCTCCACCCATGAAGTCGGCGGCACTCCACTGGGTCACCATTTCCGGTACAAGTCTCCCGCATTTCCAATAAGCTATGAAGGTGTACACGACGGTGACAAGGTCATTAGTTTTGCTTCAGATCTATCCTTGTTCCCCTTTGCTTACCCGTTTTGGGGGTTTTCCGACTTGGGGGTTGGCGATAATTAGGGTTGCGACGGCTGCCATGCTTGTTTGATGTCAAGATTTTCTGACATTTATTAGAAATTTGTTGAGTATGTTCTAAATTTAATTAACAGTTATTATATTCTGAAACATTTTAAAGAAATGCTCAGCGTTGGCTGAAATTATAAGTCAACAAATCTTGGTATTAGATTTTTCGTTGTTGCTAGCTTCAATTTGTCCAGCTATAAGTGATTTACAAACAGTACCTTAGAACACTAGGAAAACGAAACAAATCGTGTCCATGAATGTGAGAGAGACCGTACAATCAGCCAAGAACCAAAATCTCAAAAAATTTGGTATATTATTTTAGCAATTTATCACTTTAATTCGCTGGAAACTATTCTTAATATTTGTTCCACATCAAAGGAGCATGACGTTTTAAGTGTGTACGGATAAACAAACGGAACAGTACCATACCTTTGTCAAGACGGAAGTCAAACGATGTATTGCATCGGAGATCCAGAAAACGACACTTTGATGGTTCCGCGGCGGTTCAGATGGGTGACAACGATGGTGTTCTGGCGGTTTGTTGTTGGTTATTTTTGTTGTGTGGTAGTGACCGATATGGGAGGATGAGTGGGTGAACAGAGAGGAATATGAAAGAAAAAGGTCATGTGTGGCTTGCTATTATTTGAAGGTTCTTGTGTTGTAAAGAAGAAGAAAAAGAAGAAGAAGAAAGGAGGTTTATTGTTTGCGGCTGCTGGAAGTTAAAAGAAATTTTTAGGGTTTTGTGATTGTTAGACTGAGTGTAGTGGGGCAACCTGTTGAGTGGGCGTCTTGCGACACGTGGCGCCACGTCACATAAGAGGATTCTGACCAAAAAAGGGGTAGTGGGGCAACCTTGCTGGGTGGGGCGTCTTGCGACACGTGACACCCATTTATTTTGTCTTTTTTTATGTAAAAGATATAAAAAAATCCTATTTTTTATAAAAGTCTTTTTTTACTTCAACCAAAATAAAAAAATACATCAACTAAAAAAAAAATACTTCAACCAAAATAAAAAAATACATCAACTAAAAAATAATTACTTCAACCAAAATAAAAAAAATACATCAACTAAAAAAACATACATCAATACACATCTACTACTCATCGTCACTAACGTACTCGTTTAGGTCGAGGTCGACTACATTGTTATTATCTTCATCCTCGTTATCTCCTTCATCCTCGTTAACGAGTTCCGCCTCGTATCCTGGTGGTTTGTTGTCCCATAGGTGATCGATCAAGTCATACATAAGCATGGTGTGTTTCTGTCTATTCTTTATATCCATTATGTTCTCGAGTCGTGTCTCCGATGATACTTCTTGCGTCCAATACTCCGGGAACAATGAAGGGTCATTCTCATTATAATCTTGGCAAATGGCTTTGCCTTCGTCTTCTAATATCATGTTATGCAAAATAATGCATGTGTAAATGACGTCATGCATTTTTTCCTTTGTCCAGTATCTTGCTGGATAATTGATGACGTGCCATCGCTTTCGAAGAACTCCAAACGCTCGCTCGATATCTTTTCTTGCTGATTCTTGTTTTCTCGTGAAATATTTTCTTTTAAGATCAATAGGCTCGGTGAACGTCTTTACGAACATTGCGTACTCCGGATAGATACCGTCAGTTAAATAATATCCGCGTTTGTAGTAATTATCGCTCGCATAAAACGCTGAAGTTGGTGCCAATCCGTTTATAATCTCTTCGAGAACCGGCGAAGACTCAAACACGTTGATGTCGTTGTGAGAACCTTGTTGACCAAAGTATGCATTCCATATCCAAAGATCATAAGATGCAACCGCCTGCAATATTAACGACGGTTTGCGAATGTCGCCTCTAGTATGTGTACCACGCCAAGCGGTAGGGCATTGTTCCCACTTCCAGTGCATGCAGTCGATGCTACCGATCATACCGGGGAAACCGTGAACGTGCTCATGCACTTCGTACATCCTTTGGAGATCACTCCAAGTCGGACGTCGTAAATAAGCCGGCCCATACAACTCAATCACACCTATATAAATTTAATTTAAATATGCATACGAACATTGACAGTAACATATAAAAAAATTGACGCTAAAGTTAAATATATAAAAAATTTGAAAACAAAATTTACTAAATATACCTTTACAAAAGTGTATGAGTGTGTCTCGCGCAGTCTTGGAAGCCATTCTCAGGTACTCGTCAAATGAATCAACGCTTGTGCCATATGCAAGTTGTCGGATGGCCGCAGTACACTTTTGTAACGAAGTAAAGCCAAGATACCCACGAGCGTCATACTTTTGTTTGAAATAATCATAATCTTCCTCCATGTCGTTTGTAATACGGGTAAATAGACGTTTACTCATGCGAAAGCGACGTCTAAATATCTTCGCGTCATATACCGGCTCCTCCCCGAAATAGTCTTGCATCAGCCGTTGTTGTCCTGCGGCACGATCCCGCATAATATAATTTCTTCTTCTAATCAGTGGGTCATCCGTTTCATTGTCCTCGCTAGCAACGTGAACCATTAAATTGATCGTTGTCATTACCGCCTCGTTGATGGCTTCTTCAAATTCATAAGAACTAGATGAAGTTGTATCGTCGTCGGACGAGGATGACGAAGGGACGTTGAACTCCATTTGTGGTTCCAAAAAAACAAAATGGTTATGTTGAAAGAATGTAGTTTTAGAGTGTGTTGTGTTGTATATTTTTTAGAGTGTGTTGTGTTGTATGATAGATGTATATATATATATAGTAATTTGGTTAAAAAAAAAAACATAAAAATGTCAATATATCCGTTGAATACAACGGCTATATCATTCAAATTGTGGATTGAGTGGGCGACGAGAACAGGTTGGGCAAGGGGGGGTCGCCACCCAAGTCGCCCCCGGGGGCGGTGTTCCAGGCGATATGGGGCGACTCCCACCCCCAGGTCGCCCCACTACACTTAGTCTTATTGATAAAGAAGGAAAAAATAAGAACACAAACAATTTATTTACTCTATAACATTTAGGAAGTGTAATTAAGAGTAGGAATTTTTACATATTTCCCCCTCCTAAGCCTCCTTATTACGTATTTCCCCAAACCATAAAATCAATTACATATTTCCCTTTTTTTTGAGAAATTACCCAACTACCCTCAAATAAATCAAAAGAAACCCTACACAACAAAAAGGCCGTTTCTTCTCCCCCACCAAAAAGATGATGCTGTTCATCTTGTTCAGGTATGTTAAAAAAATCGATAATGATTTCTTCTCGCCCACCAAAATATCACGTTGCTGTTAATCTTGTTCATCACACATATGATTTCTTAATATGATTTCTTATTTTTTAATTGATAATGGATGATTTTTAAATCTGTTCATCACGTTGCTGTTAAGCTTTTGTTTTTTTAATTTGTTTTTTAAATCTGTATAAATTGGAAGATGATACTTTCAGTATCATTCCATTACTTTTAGTTTTAATTTTTTTAACATTGTATATTTTATCGTAAATTTGTAGTTTTAGAGTATTAATATGCAATAATTTTTGGTTAAACGGGTCATGTTTTTGTCAACCCACAGCAAGTCTTTTCGTATACGGGTTCATGCGTGTGGCACATTTATGGGTTTGTGTCATGTTCGGGGGGTTCAACCCATGAATAGGACCCATTCAACACCCCTAACTTAAACGCACACTAATAATTGTTACATTCCCGACAGGAACTTCTGCAATCAAGTAGAAGAATTGGGGTGATACTACATAATCGGGGTAAATATGTAATTGATTTTACATATTAGAATGGGGAAATATGTAAATACTCATTTAATAAGTCATTAAGGGCAAAATAGTCATAAATAAGAGTTATTTAAATGAAAAGGGGAAATATGTAATATATATGAGTTAGGGAGGGGAAATATGTAATTGATTTTTTGGTTTGGGGAAATACGTAATAAGGAGGTTTAGGAGGGGGAAATATGTAAAAATCCCTTAAGAGTAAATATATATTACTAGGGAAAAGATCAAATAGGAAGTTAATTTTGGCTAGGAAAGATAGGAAGCCATAGGATTATGACATGTGGTAAATTTTAAAATAAAGAGAAAGGGTAACTTCAAAACCCACCATTTTCAAAACTCACCATCTCCAACCTTTTCTTCACTTACTATCTCAATAATCACTACATTATAGTGTGATTTTCGTCATCAATCAATGATTCAACCACCCGATCAACGTGTTCTTCAGCTTTTTTCGAAGAAAACCCAGTTTAATTTCATTCAAAATCTCGTTTTTTCTGGTGATTTTGAAGATAATCACTCGATTTGTTCGATTCAATCGCTGATAAGTGTTTCAATCATTCAAAATCGTCAATTGTTGAAGAAATCACTTCGATCCATGTAAGAAATTCTTTAATTTCATTTTTACGATATGGGTTTTTGATTTAGTCATTGCGTTTTACGATCTTGGCGGGGGTCCGGGGGCAGCGCCCCTGGTAGCGGGGTCCCAGGGGCGGCAGCCCCTGGCGGGGTCCAAGGGGCAGAGCCCCTGGCTGGGGTTGAGCTGCCCTTTCGAAGAATTAATTTTCCAGAAATTGGCTCATTTCGAAGACGGTAATTCGTAGACAATTCAGACAGTTTACAGACAATTCACAAACAGTTCACAAACAGTTTTATGTGTCCATTGCGTTTTAGAAATAAGAGAGTTTTATGTGTTTTCTGGCTATTGCGTTTTAGAAAAAAACATTTTTAAGTATCTTTAGTCATTGCGTTTTAGGTAAAACACATTTTTGAAGTGTTTTTAGTCATTGCGTTTTAGGTAAAACACATTTTTAAGTGTTTTCAGTCCATTGCGTTTTACAGAGAACACTTTCTTTTGTTTTTTTAGGTCATTGCGTTTTAGAAATGAGACATTTTTAAGTGTTTTCTGGCCATTGCGTTTTACAAATAAAACATTTCTTTGTGTTTTCTGGCCATTGCGTTTTACAAATAAGACATTTCTTTGTGTTTTTTGTGCATTGCGTTTTAGGTAAAACACTTTTTTTGTGTTTTCTGGCCATTGCGTTTTACAAATAAGTCATTTCTTTGTGTTTTTGGTGCATTGCGTTTTAGAAAAAATGTCATTTTTTAGGGTTTTTTTTCATTGCGTTTTACGTAACTGGTGGTTTTTCTATTGCGTTTTACACAACTGGGTTAAATTTTTTTTTTTAAATATAGCAATAGTATACTCGTTTTAAAGATAAAAAAACGCTCGTTTTTTTGGTGCAATTTTTATAAAAAAATAATGTCGTATGAAAGAGTTATTAACGTTTAAAAAATTGGGGGGGGGGGGGGAATTGGAGGAGAGAGAAACTATTGGCTTGGATTGACTAGAATGCCCTTGAACAAACTCACGCGCCTCTTTTCTTTCTTTCAATTTCCCTGATTTAATCTTAGCCCTTGATTAACTTAATGGATGGTCAAGATCACTTCCTAGCCTTCCTAGCCAAATAAACTTCCTATTGTATCTCCACCCTATATTACTATTATTTTAAATATCGAATTTACAAATACGTCCTTAAGTGTGAAATTGGGGTCAAACCAATTTACGATTTTGTCCCCTTTTAAAATTACGATTTTGCAATCAGTTTAAAATTACGCTTTTACCTCGGTTCAAAATGAAATTATGCTTTTGCCCTCAGTGAAAAATTACACTTTTGCCATCGGTTCAAAAATACGATTTTGTCCCCTTTAAATTTACAGTTTCGCCATTAGTTTTGTTTTCTTCCTTTCAGGTAAGTTACGATTTTGCCCTCAATTTAAATTTACGTTTTTGTCATTGGTTTTGTTTGCTTTCCCAGTCAAATTACGATTTTGCCCCGCTTTAAAATTATGATTTTGCCATCTGTTTAAAGTTACGTTTTTACCTCCAGTTCAAAATAAAATTATGCTTTTGCCCACAGTGAAAAATTACAATTTTGCCCTCGGTTCGAATTTACGATTTTGCCCCGTTTGAACTTACAGTTTTGCCATTAGTTTTGTTTTCTTCCTCACAGGTTTTTGTTATCGGTTTTGTTTGTTTTTCCAGTCAAATTACGATTTTGCCCCCAGTGTGTAAGTACAGACACAAGATGGGGGCATAGTGCGAGACAACTGCCTGGAACTCCCCCATTGGCCCAACAAATTTACGATTTTATCCCCGCTTTAAAATTATGATTTTGCTATGAGTTCAAAATTACGTTTTTTCCCCGAGTTCAAAATAAAATTATGCTTTTGCCCACAACTAAAAATTACAATTTTGCCCTAGGTTTAAAATTTCGATTTTGCCCCGTTTAAATTTACAGTTTTGAAATTAGTTTTGTTTATCTCCTTCCAGCCAAATTACGATTTTGCCCTCAAGTTAAATTTACATTTTTGCCATCGTTTTTCTTTGCTTTGCTGTTTCTTTTCTTTTTTTGTCCTTTTGCGCTTTATGTATACATTATAGTTATTTTTGCACGAAACTATTAAGAAAAACTTTCGCAATTCAGTTTGTTGTATGAACATTCAAATATAGTGAGTGTCCCGGGTTCGAAGCCCTTCATGGGAATGATTTTTTTTTTAACTACTTCTAAATAAAAGTTTGAGTATCTATTATTCTTAATAATATTTTCCGTGATTTATTCCTTCTTCTTTTCACTTTTACATTTTTTTCTCTGCTTCTAAATTTGTAATTTTCATAACCAACCGGTATGGTATCGGTATTTACGGGTAAAACACCGGTAAGTAACGAACTGGACGGGTATCGTGCTCATCCCGTTACAAAACAAAACGAATCGATAACGTTCGAATTCCCCGCCGCGCAGCGCGGGGAATTTCACCAGTATATATAAAGAGTAAATTACGTTTCTGGTCCATGTGGTTATATCACTTTTACTATATTAGCCTAAAATAAAAAATTTTAACATATCTGCCCCATGGTCTCTATAACTAACCATTTTGGTCCCTAAGTCTAGAGATCATGAGGGCCAAAATGGTTAGTTATAGAGACCATGGGGGCCAAAATGGTTAGACTTAGGGGCCAAAATGGTTAGTTATAAAGACCATGGGGGCAGATATGTTAAAAATTTGTATTTTAGGCTAATATAGTAAAAATGATATAACCACATGGGCCAAAAACGCAATTTACTCTATATAAAAAATCCAATTTGGAAGAAGAAAAAAATAAGAACAGAAACAATATATATAAAAAATCGAATTTGGTTATATGAAAAGGATTTTGCAAAAATAATTAGACTGGTGGGTGTGGGCGTGGCCAAGTGGTGTTGTTGGCCTTTAGTTGATGTTATTCGGTCGAAATGAGTGACGTTGGAGGGAAGGTGTAGTGTATTTACTCAAAAAAAAAACTCAATGGTGAAGGCTACATCTTTTCTGGTAGACCTATCATGTTTAGGCAATGGTAAAATGAGTGACGTCGGAGGGAAGGTGTAGTGTATCTGACATATGATTCAGAAGATGGCAACGGTTGAAAGATAGATGTTGGAGAAAGGTTAGGCATTGGAGTCCTACTGAAAAGGCAGGCAGGAATTGAGCATTTGCACAAGAAAGAAAGTGCACAGTGGAATTCCAGCAGTGTTGGTGATTTAAGACTGGAAGTTGAAAAGGCTGATCATTTGACACCCATGGAAGAGTTAGCCTATGATTTAGTGTCAGCTGAAAATGCTCAAGAAACAGATGAAGCTGATCTAGAAACAAGACAGCCTACTTAAAAAGACCAACAACTTAAAATTAAGAATTGGAAGAATTCAATCTCAGATTGATGCAGATCCATGTAACAAAGAACTGAGATTTAAGGACCTTCTATACCTTAAGACTCACAATATAGTCAACAAATATGAAAAACTGTTGCAGTCCCACTACTTCGTTCACTATTTGCGTTAATGGTAAACATAACGATATTGCAAGGGTGAAAAGAACTAAGGGAGGGGTATGGAAGTTCATGATTTAATGGTGAAAAGGCATATTCAAGAGAATGAAGAATTTATGTTGAATTCAAATGTTGATGTTAACAGTAATCAGAAATATGGTTTCTAAATTATCGGTGATAGAAATGCAAGAGAGGAAATATCACATTTGGAACACATGTTTTCATAGTTTTAATCAAAACCATGTAGTTTAGTTATGTTTTATATACACGTCTGGATGTATGGAAGGTACCTACTCAGTTTTCAACATAGGTTCTAGACTTGCAGCTAAAGATCATCTTATGTAATGTAACCCGGATGCTTAGCTTTTATATTCATAAATCAGATATTTTATTATAAACAGTGAACATTTCAAACAACAAGAAAGGAGATTATTAGAATAATACAATGACAGCACCTAATGTAGGTCCCACTAAATAGGTAGAATGTAGTTAGTCTCTTGAGATAACCGTCTAAAATGATTCAATGATGCTTCCGAAGATAGTCTCTTGATCTTATGTCAGCCTAAAGTCCAATGAAGGTAAATCATGAGTTAAAACTTAAAAATTAGTGCTTACTAGAAGTATACAATTCAACTGCTGACATCTAGATTTTGATATATGAAAATAAGTCAAGTATACGGTTTATTGCCATCTTCGTTTAAAAAGCGCATCAGGAGCGCATAATGTGCGCATCACATGATCCAATGATGAGATCACATTGCATGTTGCGGTTCCATGATGCGCGCATCACATGATGTGGTCTAATGTGGCACCTTATGCAGTTGACCGGTGTTTGAACAAATTAGATCTTTAATTGAACAAATCTGACTATAGATGATGAGAATATATTATATTTTAGTGTTTAAAGGTTCACAAGTTAAAATATTAGCTATATGTATTTTTTTAGCATTATTGAATAAAGAACACCTCGCATACGTGATGCGTGCGCTTCACGCGTTGCGCATCACGCATCGGATTTTGGGATCAAAACGCATCGGATCGCTACACGCATTTTAAAACCAAGATTGTCATGCAGAAAGTTTTACTTAAATATTTCAAGAATATGGTTATTACCTGCCTGATGGGCTCTGGCACACGGTATTTGCATGTTCTTTTAACAACTTCAACAGCAGAAGCAAGAGATACACGGTGGCCAACTGAAACAAATATTGGTTTAAATGACCCTTTACTTGAATGTATTGCCTGCAAAATAAAATCAAATTAACAAATAAACTCCTATATCTTTATGTAGCTTGTAAAAATCATAAGCAGTTCTTCATTGACATCTGACACAATAATATTTGGATGCTTCACAAACACAATGAAAAGCATCAAGGTTTATAAAAAGTGTGAAAGGATTGAAATTACAGATGATATCTTACTGCTCCTAAAGTGTTCCCTGAGTCCCCAACTAAAGGGATGAAGTCTAAATTGAAGTTGTCTTCAGCTTCTAGAAGCTCCCTTACTCTGGAGTTAGTAAGACCATCCACATGATGCAACTGTCAAGACAAGAAAGATAAAATAATCATTCAAGACTTGTATGATTTGAAAACAAAATGACAAGTACTATACAAATATAAAGATCACAAGCAAACTAAATGATGGATCCATTAGTGGCTTTAATATGACTTACATTCTTCCCTACACCGATTGTGGGGAGATCAGCAAGAACCCCGAGATGGCAAGCTGAGCCAAAGCCTGCATATAAAAAGTTCAATAAATGCAGCTTATTTGATACCAACATGGTGTAGAAAATAATCACTCATTCTGTCACATATTAAAACCAACGATATGAGGAAGGCAACCTATCAAAATTAGGTACAAATTCACACGTGTTGTTAATCATTCACGTTCTTAACGTACTTTCTTTTACACGTATAGTTGATCTTAACATGCTTTCTTACATACTATTATTGTTGGTTTTAAACCTATCAAGTTCTCAAGTTATTAAGATGTGACCATTGTCCTTGAGATCAAATATATGCATCAAACGCTGACATTTCCCAAATAAAAACTAATGTGAATCATGATTGTTCTGGAATAAAATAAGAAGTCGACGTCGCTTGAAATAACTGAAAAAGAAGACCATTTTATTTTAAGACTGTGATATACCAAAAGCCCTCTTAAGCCCTAAATTAGCAGAAAAAATTTGGAAATTTCAAACAAAAACTTGGCTAGTCGTTTTATCTAATACCATCAAAATCACCTTAACTACCAAAAGCATTCGATCCCCAACTATAAGGACACACCAAACAAAGCCCAGAATTTCGGCTACAAAGATAGCTTTAACAGAAGCACATGCCTCTAGGATGAAGTATTCCATTTCCATCGATCATCAGCAACTGATTATGACAAAAAGAAAAAGATGTCAACTTAGTTAAGAAAGTGGCTTCAAAGAGTAAACGTAATAATGAGATTCAGATTCTGTGTACACGTGTCAAATTAACTTTTGGTAGCTGCATGCATAGCTTATCATTTAGTCACATGTTGCAGAAAAAAGAAAGGCTATGATCAAACCACAAAGACAAGCAGCACCTGAGGGTAGAAAGGATGAGAAGAATCCTGCATTTTCTTCAAAAGTTGTATAAATACTGGAGCCTGCAGATTACAATAAAAAAAATGTAAGTTATTAGTTATCAGACTAACTTCACTTGCAGCTATAATAAGTACTCCGTTTGACTCATGAACAAGTCAAGTTAGCCTAATTACGATATTCTTAGGAAGGCATTAGAAAAGATTACAGAGCCAAATCCTATCCAAACAGAAGTTTTTCTTTAGTAGTAGTAGTAGTCGTAGTAAAGAACTAAAACTACAACTTAAAACAATCAAATGGAAATGATATGAAGCTGTTTGGTTTGTTTAGACATTAGAAAACAAGCAGAACTTGAAGAACACTTTCATTTTTATGGTAACCTGATGCGTGCCTTATTCGGTGAATCCACGAAGTCCATGCATCTGCATTGCAATTAGTTTGTTCCCTTTATGTTGCACGTTTTCTTAGGACCAATTGGTACATATCACCAAGTATTTTCCGAGTCCATCCTTGAGGACAAGGATAGTTTGAGCAGGGAGGAATGATACGTGTCATCAACCGAAGAATTTGTCTTTCCAGAAGTTATTCACACGTTTGCATTTGTTGCAAGTTTACATATTCTGCATATGCATGTTTCCCTAATTATTAGGAACTTTTATGTCTTTGCAAGTTTATATATTGTACGTAATTTGAAGTGAAGGGTATGAATGAAAAAATAGAGATTATCTCAAGTCTTGCTTCTTGGCTTCTTGCTAATTTTCTTTTGAGCTTTACCCAATACCCACTCAACGGGTTATCTATAAACCGATTGGTACATATCATAACCATAGTTGTTAATAGCGACAAATAGCGATAAGGTACCTATATGCTACATAGTGAATAGTGATAAATAGCAGGCGGCTGTTTCATAAATAGCGATACACTAGAAAAAAATCAAAAAATTTATATGTATATTATATCAAAATGCCTTGGTATATATGCTAATTTACATGTATATTTAACAAAAACCTAAAATCCAGCTATTTTATGCTATATTTAATTGCTATTTAAATTAAATACAAAATAAATAAATTGTCGCTATCTATCGCTACAATTCGCTATTGCCAACTATGATCATAACCATGTAAAATGATTGAATCCGTTCATGCTGAAAAAAGTATTCTAATTTAGCTTTCTCATTTTCTGTTACAGAGATCAAATTACTAACGATTGACCTAAACATTAGTTGAACAGCATCAAGATATAAACTCAAAATCACAGTAAAATTAATGCTAAAATTGAAGTAAAATGAAGAGGCATATACCTCTCTGAATGCAAGAAATCCAGGAACATAGGGAACATCGATCATAACGATTGAGGAATCCTCATAAAGGACATCTAGGGTTTTGAAATCCAAAACAACGAGAGTTCCGCAGGCTACAGAGGGGTGATCTTTAGAGAAACTGATATCAAATCCGCCTATATACTTCAACACTTGTACTCCACTGCTCTCTTCTTCTTCTTCTGATTCCCCCAAATTCCAGTTGTAATCATCTTCAGTGATTAGTTTCCTCTTTAACGTGTCCTGAGCCCTAATTGGATATGTGAGATACAAGAGGAATGAATGAGAGAGGTGAGGTGAGGAGATTGAAGGATGCTTACTCAACCCATTTCTTATGATGGTCATCAGATGATAAATGAAAAGTTGAGGATGACGTAGAAAATCCCTCCATGCGTTTGACAAGTTGCAGTGTTTACACAAAATAATATCGGTACGAGTGACACTCGTAATGAAAACGGGTAAAGTCGCAGACATTTGGGTAAATTACTTTTTGAGTCACTGTATTTTATAAGTTTTAACTAGTTGAGTTCAAAAGCAAAAAGTTTAACGACCTGAGTCCTTATAAACATTTTCTTTAACCATTTAAATCCAAATTTCTAACTCGGTTTAAATTTTCTGTTAGTTTTTCATCAAAAGACTAAAATGTCTCTTTATTATATTATTATTATTATATCTCTAAATATAATAAAGCAAACTTGGGAAATTCTAGGTGGCATAATTCTAAGCCCCCTCCCTTATCTCTCTCATATGTCAACATTACAAGCCCCCACCTTTCATTTTCTCTTACGTGTCATTTCCTTAAATTTTGTTTTTTTAGAAAACCTAAAGTCATTATCACCAAACTTCTTTTTCTCTCTCCCTGCAGGGTTTACACCAGAAGCCTATGCGTTTGCAGATTTCCTCAAATAACTTATCTCATTCAAAATTCAAATTCATTATCACCAGACCAAAAAATCTGCAAAACAAGTTCCAAAACCCAGAGAAAAAGAGAGAGAGAGAGAGACGAGACAACCCCTGTTTCATCTTTTCAAACCAAATCTTCAGATCTTTGTTTTTCTTTGTTGTTTTTGACGATTTCGTTTACATACTCGTGTAGATCGTTCTTTGATCTACGTTTTGTGTATGGATTTGATGTGTTTTGACGATTTCTTAATCCGTTTAATTTTTCTTATTTTTCAGTTGATGGTGTTCTGCGTTACTAATTGTAGATTTGTATGGAAATCTGGTGCTCCTTCGTCTCCAAGCTTACTGAAGCAGATATGGATTCAGTTTTAGCGGGAAAAGATCTTCTCTTTTTTTATGGTTCGGGTCACTGGATTTTACAATCGGAACTTATATATTATCTTCCCCTCAAAATAATAGAACACAACCTCACTTTTGTCGAACTCCTGAATCACCAAATCACAAAAATGCTTTTTCCGTTCTTCACCGATTCATCAATGATAACCGTAGGTATGTTGTTATGTTCATCCTTCTATGATTTTTAGTGCTAATCTAATCAACCTCTGTTAATCGTATTCCAAATCCTGCTGATATATGCGATAGAGAGATAGAGAGAGATGTGATAGTAGAGGTGGAATTTCGTACATGTATTTCTAGGTTTCATATTTAAGCTTTATTTCTGTTTTGATTTTTCTTCAAGTTTAGATAAACATTTATATGTAAATTCTTTGGTTATGATTTTTTGTATATCTATACGTTGGTTGTATGTACATTTACTGGGTTTCATATTCTTCACTTTGTTTAAAATTGAAAGGTTTGAAGACACATGCCAAGTGTTTGATGAAATGCTTCAATGAAACTGACTTTTATTACCCATGTTTTTTTTTTACAATATAAGTGGATCTTTAGTTGTTCAGTACTTGAAACTGTTTATAAGTGGATGGTTTTGTGGAGGTATGTTCTAGATTATATTAATATGAAGTGTCAGAATGTGATTTGGGTATTGTGTAATTTGGTCAAATATCTATTAACTGTACTGTATTGTACTAATTTTCCATTTTGAAAACATATTTTGTTTTCTTTTTTATGAGTAAAAGGGTGATTTCTTTAGCGTTATTGATAGTTATGTTATGATTACAAATAAATAACTTATGGTGTTCATTGGAACTTATCTGAAGAAACAATTTATCCTTAAGTTAAAATTAATATTGCTTTCTGTTTCCAGTTCTGCTACTAAGACCTTGAACACTTTAAAATTTGCTCAGTGTGCAAAGCTTATTCAAAACAATGTAAGAAACTTTCTATATGTTTTAAATCTTCTATATGTTATTCAGAACAATAATACTCAGTTTTCCTTGCCATTCCAAAGGCTGTGATAAATGAAGATGCATCAAGAGATGTAGTGGCACTTCAACACCAGATACGACTTCTCAAGGTAAATTTTATTTTTCACGAAAAGGAAACAAGAAAGATAATAAAAGAAGTCTATTGTACAGTTTTTATTTGTTTAGGAGGAACTTGCTATCCTTAAACGCAGAATACATCCAACTGTCTAATATTTAGTTCAAAAGAGGAGAATTGTAGCAATGCAAGTTCATATGGAGATGATGACAAAATTTTGAAGGGTTTCATGTAACCAGGTATATACTAGCAAAGCAGCAATCAATGGTTGTCATATGTGAAGTTTTTTTTTGTCAGTTTAGTGTAATGCTTTATTGATTATTTACTTATTTTTGTCATTTTAGTGTGAGGTGTCCTTCTACCCCCCCCCTTCTTTTCCATTTACTTCAGACGCTTTGGTTTGCTGTTTGCCACTTTTCTCAAGCCTCCCCTTTTTTCATGCGATATTGTGTATGTTTTATAATCTTCGTCTTCGATAATTCTGTTTTAAATATTTTGTTTTTGATGTTTCGCTTGCTAAATGCAAGTTCACGGAGTTGCGCGAAGCTTAATTTGTCTCAAACGGACTCTTTAGTTTGTTGATTGGTTATCCTATTGTCCGATTTTCTCTGGTATTTGCCTTTATGTTTTGATGTAAGGACTTTACTTTTGGATTTGTTATCGGGTTTTGCAAATTTGTCGTTGTCTTTGTACTAATGATTTTTTTAGGGATTTTTTTGATTTGATTTTTAGGCCTGTAAGTTATGGTGTGTATATTTAAGTTACCCTCGGCCTTAGCCTGCAACCGCGCCCACATTATTAAGGTTCAGAGTTCACTGGGCGGTGGCGAAAAAAGAAGAAAACAAATGGCATATCTGCGTTGCTTCTATAGTAGCTAATGGTGGTTGAACGTGTACAAGAAACTGAGGTGTCTTACTTGACCGGTTGAAGAAGCTTGCCAATCTTCAGTCCTTGAGTTGAGGTCAACTTGCAAAAAATGTGTACAACTACCTTAACTACCTCCGGTACGGCATAATCCTGTAAGTTTTATGTGTATATTTTAATCTTAGGCCACTAAGTATTTAAAATAAACTTTCGAGAGTGTGTTATGTGACTTCTTAAGTTTAGTCTGAGAGTAAGCTAGCCTTTAGAATCAAGACGTGCGAAAACATCTTAGAAGATGTGGGTATTCAGGATGTGATTGTGACCTCTAGAAATTTGCGTATATATTGTATTATCAATCACGATCCATCTAGACACATCACCTTAGACTAGGATCATTTTAGGACAACGTAATGGCTCATGCCTGATTGGCCATGTCTACCTTACATTTTTATGTGTCATAATCGTGTTATCTGAATAAATGAAATTTATCTTGAATGTAAAACAATTTAAAGTTGTGAGTTACATTAGAGAAACAAAGGTGGATGGTTATGAAGCAACAAAAGGAATTTGAAGGGTAGAAATGGGAATGATTTGCATATTCCGATCGTTGCACTCAGATGAATCTTAATTAAGGTGATGGTTTGTTTGGAAATGACGTTAAGAGTGTATATAATTTTAAAGTTAGAATACAAAGAAAAATGACTATTTGTTAGCAATGGAGATTTGTAAGCTGAATTTTAACGTTTTGTGATCACAGGTTACAATGATGTTGAGTGTGTAGGCAGTAGGATTACAAAGTGGTAGATGCTGCTCAAAGCCATAATTCTCGATGATAGCGGGTATCTATATCTCTATTATTCGTTAAATTTCATTATTTCTATAAGCTTTCCATGCTTTTTGTTCCATCATGGTTGGTGGATAGCTATATGCTAGAACTAGAGCAGGATATAAATCACGAATGCTACTATAGTTGTAGGTTTGTACGTCTTCGAATGTGTCAAATATATTACTGAATAACATCAATGATATGTTTATCCTTTGTAAAGAGATTATTAAAATATTAAGAATTTACATCGAGATAAATGGTAAACGAGCAACAAGCTGCGCCGCTACCCCTTTTTGAAAACTACGTCCATTGATGTTATTCAGTAATATATACGTCCATTGATCTAGGGGTCATAACATTACTATGCATGACCCTTTGAACCCGACTAAGTAGGTCCACAGCCTCTGGCGCCAGGAAACCAAAAGTATCAAAAGCAAATGGGATAAACACGTGCTGGTTCTCAAATTAAAAAACATAGAGAAAAAAAGAAACGGGTGTAACTATTTGTTATGGACAGGTGCTTACTAATCTATACCTCATTATATGCATCCAATTGCTTCCACCACCTACAGGATATAAAGGCAAGTCCATGTTGGAATTATAGTTTGGCCAAACTGCTTGATACCAGATATATCACATCTGGAACCTTCAGGAACTTTAACTTCTTTTATTTTTGTTTTATTACAGTTTATTACTACTTTATCCATACTTGACAAGTATATCTAAGTTAGAGGTCTAATAAGAATTTTTTAATTTAAATTAATAAAAAATCACAAAAGACACACACACACACACACATATATATATATATATATGTGTGTGTGTGTGTGTGTGTGGTTAACTTTATTTTTGTTCCGAAGCACAATTCCCAGCTCCTTATACTTGGTAGTTATAAAAGTGAAACGTAATCATAATATGTTTCACTTTAATTAATATGTTTCACTTTAATTGATAACTGTAACACCTCGAAAATTTCGGGTTCAATAATAAAACGACACGTGTCATGACAGACAAAAACGCGTTGTAAACCCGGATTTAATAAAGATGATTCGGTAGGATTTAAAGTGACGTCATGTTAAACTGTTACCTCTGAACGACCTTATTTATAAATCCCAAGACCCGATTAAATGATATATCTATCTTTATTACCCTCAATGCAGAAAATTCTTGTTAATAATAGAATTGAAAGGCATTATTGGATTCCACAAGTGAATTGAATGATAAACCGAGATGTACGGGTCTTGCTATTGCATCTAAATCAAACATATCATTTTGGTGGGGTTTGATACTGTGCAAAACCGTTTTGGGAGGTCCATGAGTGTTGATACAGGTCCCAAAGTCGGAATAATTGATTACCTTTACGAAACTTCAGCAATCAACAACAAATCATGTCTCAGAAAGGGCTAGCGCACCGCTACATGTGTAGCGTAACGGTGCGCTACGCTTTAAGTCAACTGGCCCATTGTTGCGGGCTAGCGCACCGCTACATATGTAGCGTAACGGTGCGCTAGCGGTGCCCAGCGACCAGAAAACTGGCTGTTGGCTGTTGTGCGCGATTGTGACCGTTTGTATCGGTTTTAATCAGTTATAAAAGACCCCTAGACATCCCTAAGCAGTAGCAACAAGTGTTGAATGGTTGTGGATGGTCCTAGAGTTAGTTGTCAACTTGTTGTGGTGTATGAACAAGTATATAAAGGACTTCCAAGTGCAACATTCATTCACACACCTCTCCTGCATAATTGGATTGATTCTGGAGCTAAGGAACTTTCCCCTCTGCTCCTAATTCGTGCTTGGACTATTGTAAGTCTGCTAATTCTTGTTTAGTTGCTTTTAGCTTAGTTAATTAGCTAAAAGTCAAACCGTCGTAATTACGGTTTGACTACGAGATTAGTCACTAATGACTCAGTCTAATCTCGAATTAAAAGTAGTTTTAGAATGGTATTTATGTGGGAAATAAAACCCCAAAAGGGTTTCCCCTGATCACCATCCTAAGCAGGTCAAATGTCGGGTCAAACATTTACTTAAAAAGTCAACATATTGCTTAAAATGTCATTTATGCATAATTAGCTATCTAGATCATTTGTAACCTGTTTGAATATTGTTATAACTTAGAAATAAGTGTAAGAACATGTCCCAACATGTTCAACCCGACTATTTCCTGTTTAGACCCGGTTCGGAACCGAAAGTCACATAGTTTGACTTTTCGGTTGACTTTCAGTTCTGACCCGCTTAGGCATATTTTAGAAATGCCTCAGAGCTTAAATTGGATTAGGATACATGTTAGAACAACCCTCTGTGATCATACACCTTGGTTCACTAGTTATCCAATTAATATGCAAATTTCCGTTAATTGCTCATACGTTGACCGTTATGCCCTTATTACCTTAAATCATGATTTATGAAAATGTAAAAGTGTAGAAACCTTATATATTGATATATAAACTTGTATGCAAAATTTGACATCAGTTAGACTTGTAGATTAAGAGTTATGCTCATTATCGCTAAACTAACGCTTTATGTTAACATAATGGCGTAATTAGCGTATAGCCTAGTTAAACATACTTTTTGGTATCAAACGAATTACCCACTGTTATAATATATTATTTTGGGAATTTTAAAGATTTTTAATTAATTTTAGGCTGAGCATAACTCATAGTCGTAGGCTTAATCGGTAATTGTCGGTTTTGCCCTTACGGGCCATAAAATGAGTTTTACCTATCTAAACGACTCCAAACCTTTTGCTACTGATTAGTTATGATAAATAAATTATTTTAAGACTTCTGGAAATATAAAAATATCAGATTTAAGTATGAAACCCGGAAATGGCCTTTAATCGCCATAATTAGCGTTTTTAACGCATAGGGTGTCTTAGAATCATATTAGACATACCCGGGTTGATACCTACTGATATAAGAAGCAAATTATCATATTTTAACAGTAAGCAAAAGTTGATAAACTCAGACTTCAGTTTTGAGCTTGTCGGCTTATGTGAAATTACCAAAATACCCCTACGGGGCCTAGTTTGGTTAAATATGATAAATTTCACATATATGCCTTAGCCTACTGTTATAACACATCAAAATGAATATGTTTGCTGTTTACATCAGACCTGTAACTCAGTTGAACATATAAACGCTTTTACAAACTTTAAAATGACCAAACTACCCCTACGGGGCATAGTTTGTGTTTAAATTAGTTCGGGGCATAACGAAAGACATCCTACTGATGTTACAACATATTTGAAGCATATTAACCTAGGAAACCTGTATATGGCTCTTACGGATACCCGTTACGCATATTACGCGTTCGGCTCGGTTTATGTAACAAGTTTACATAAATTAGCCGAAAAGGGTCAAACCTTATCGGTTTTATCTCAAAATCCAGAATGTGAATACTAAACCCATATTAAACAAGTCTCCAAACTTGTCGGGTCTGAATCACATTCTATCCGGTCTTTCGCTTAATCGTGCGTACGAACCGTATCTTGAAACTAGCCGGTCTAAGCTTAAGCTTAATAAAAGACCCGTTAGAATTCTAATAGGTTATATTTAACCTTCGTTCCAGATTAGGAGAAACAGTAAAAGCTACTTGCTATTTGATTGTTGTGACTATACTTTGCATCAAGGTAAATACTTTTAACTTATTTTCCCTATACGGGCTTGGGTTACGGTACATAGCGTACCGCTTGATCGGGCATCAAATCTTCCACGCTTAGTGGTTAATTGAATAATTTGATCGGCTCGTTTTAAACAGATGTGTTTACTTTACAGCCTTCGGGAGGTTAATGACCATGTCCCGGATATCCTCGGCATTATCTTACGAGATTGCCACGACCTGAGCACGGTGTGTAGGCGTACACCCGTGTATAACTCACGTACAATGGTGTGTCTATTGATCTTTAACCCGGATACGTCCGGGCTACTGAACGCATAAGTAACATGTAAATCGTTAACAAGATTATCATATAAAATAATTCTCCCAAGTTAAACAAAATGTTTATGCCATGTGCATCCAAACCAATTTTCAATCATTTTATAAAATGAGTCAGTTGAATGTATTTACCAGTGTAAACTGACGTATTTTCCCAAAAAGATTAAATGCAGGTACTAGGCGAAATAGGCTGGAAGTCTCCTAAGCATCACTAGAAGTCTCGCAAACTTAAGATGCCGATGTCTGTTGAACCATAAACAATATTTTTATTTATTCGATCCTACTGTGGATAAACACCGGATAATTGTGACTTTGTTTACAATAAATAAATTCGGTTGTATCTTATTTAAACTTGCTTCCGCTGTGCATTATTATATTGTGTTGTTTGACTATTACGTTGCCAACCACGTCACGATACTCCCCCACCGGGCCCACCGGTGACACGTGGAAATCGGGGTGTGACAGGTTGGTATCAGAGCCAACACTGAGTGAATTAAACACTAGCCTTTTGTGTTTAATCTCAGTTACACAATTGCACATATCTAAACTTTTGAGTCTAGACTTATGACATAGGACAAATTCCACTTTAATCGGTTTTTGTTTTGTCCTTTAAAATTTTATATTTTATTATTGTTATCTCATGCTTTATTGACAGGAATAACAAGATGCCTCCAAGATTCTTTCGCACAAGAGGACGCGGAAAGGGGCCGGTAGCCGCCCCCAATGACCATGAAGCAGGACCATCCAATACTCGGGCTCCGGCTACTACGGAGAGCGAAGACCCTCGCCGAAACCGGCGAAACCAGGTTGAACCGGCCAGACGGTCGATTTCGCATAGCTCGACACCGCCTGCACTTAACCCATATGAACCGCACAACCCTCAGCCTTCATATGTACCACTACAAAGGTCATTGTCCCATCATTCTTACGGGGACCCCACACCGATATTCCGAGGCCAGTTTAATCCGGCCGACTATCTGCAAGAACCCGTGGGTTTCAACCCACTGGGTCCAGACGACCACTTCTCGGGGGATAATGCTGACGATATGGATGAAGATACTGACCCTATCATGCCAGCGAGTGGTACGCCGAATCATCCGATCGAAATATCGGACGGATCTTCCTTTCACGGATCACCCTATGGTGGTCCAGACAGTTTTCAAGCTTTCTTCAATCAGCACCCATGGTACTACACACCATCACACCACTCGTCATCGCATGGGCAGCATCAGCAGCAGTCTCAGCAGCACCAGGAGCCGCAACCACAGCCGCATCATCAAGATTCTTCAGAGGATCATCGGTTCGTGGCAGTTACGCCACCACCTCCACCGCCACCAGTTCAACCGCCACCTCCTCAACCGCCCAGGCGTAGAAGAACCGGTGCACGTATGTCGGTGCGACCAGGGGACTTCCATATTAGTTCCCCACGGCAGTCTAGTGCGAGTCACTACCCGCCTCATTGGGAGGACCCACAAATGGGTGGGCCTTCACAGCCAGCTTATCAGCAGCCACCGCCCATGGGTTTTGAAAACCCAATACCAGCGTACACGGGTCCGACAAATTACAACCCGTTTGAACAACCAACGTACAACAACTATGGATACGCTGAAGCAGATCCTTATCTGGAAGCAGCAAATTATAACTCCTTCAATGCCCAAGGACCCTACGGGGATCCATGGGGGGTAAGTTACCCTAACCAGGGATACCCAATACCTCCCCGGCCTATCATACGAGCGCAGTCGCAGCCTCCACGATTTTCTCCCCCGGAAAGGGAGGAAATTCTACACAGATTGAATCAAGTTGAGCAGGAGTCTCGCCGCGACCGCCAGAAGACGGAGAGCTTCTTACAGGGATTGGTTGGTTTGATCAAGGGAAAGAACAAGAAGAGTCGTTGAATTCTTCCACATTTATCTTCTCTTGTATTTGGTTGTTAAGCCCCTACGTGGGTATGTTTGTTTGTGTGTATTGACCCCTACGTGGGTCTACCTTTCCATAAAACCCCTATGAGGGTAAGTTGTATGTATAGTCCCTGCGTGGACTTATGTTTGTTTAAGTCCCTACGTGGACAACTGTTAGTGTGTTAGTCCCTACGAGGACTTATGTATTTCAGTAATAACCCTACGTGGGCATGTTGGTATGTTGTAGCTCCTACGTGGGCAAATTTCATGTGTGAAAGACCCGTTTAGGGCGATATGTAATGTTGTTATAAATTATAGGAGTGTTGTTTTATAAATTTCATGTTTGCCATTTGTGCACACATAATAATTATACATGAAATAAATAAATTAAAATCATTCTCTTTAATCTGCCTAAGTAATTATTTAATTAAGGATCTTTAAGTGTGAAACCTAGCCACGTGTCAAATATAAGACCGGGCCAAAATGGTAAGACCGGTTTAAAAGATTCAAATCCCTGTTAACATCTTAAAACATGTTAACACTCTGGCAGAAGTGATTCGTTAAAAATCACATGTCATTTTTAAATGAATAAGGATTCTTTAGAAGATTCCTAATCCAGTATAATGATCTCTGAATCCTGGATTTACATCATCAATTAAGATGATCATATTTAACCATACGTGGTAATATAGCGCCTACGGGCCATGCTCATTTCTATATAAGCCGAAAGACAGTGGTAGCTATGACTCCATGTCTAATAAAGGTATTGAACTAGGTTCAAACCTTAAAAGTCATGATTCTCTGAAATCATAGTTTATTATATTGTCCATGTGACCAAGCCTTATGTGCTAATACATATATTGTTATTGTTATATGTTTAGGATGAATTTAATTGAAATCCTAAATTAATACGATTAATAAGTTAACCAAATAGGGTCTCTGTTACCATGGTTAACGAGTTACCCTAAGGGGTAATTCCATAATAAACTTTCAAATAAAATATTGTTCTTGTTTTCTGTAACAGTTCAATACAAATGGCTAATTCTAATGAAGTCAATAGCCATCCTGTAGCGCCAAATGAGAACGCTCAGATTACATTGACGGGCGCCGAACTAAAAGCTATCATTGATGGTGCTGTCACTCAAGCCTTGGATAGGCAATATGAAGAATACAGTGGAACCCGTAGTAGGACCCACTCAGTATCACACTCAAAGCCAAGAACACATTCAGAGGCTCATAACAAGCCTCCTCCCAAGAAGAACGGACCTAAGAAAGACGGTGATGACCGTCAGTCCACCAACAATCAAAGTGACCCATCCCAGCACTTGGTACTGCATCAAGGACCCCGTAGCAAGGGTTGCACTTACAAATACTTCGTGTCTTGCAAGCCCCGGGATTTTACAGGGGAAAAGGGGGCCGTTGATTGCATGACGTGGCTGGATGAAATGGACACAGTGGTGGACATAAGCGGGTGCGCTGAACAGGATATTGTTAAGTTTGTGTCGCAGTCCTTCAAAGGTGAAGCATTGTCTTGGTGGAGATCTCTGATGGAGGCCTCCGGAAAGATCCCATTGTATAGCATGACGTGGGATCAATTCATTACCCTGATCAAAGATAATTACTGCCCTCAACATGAGGTGGAAAAGATTGAATATGACTTTCTGTCATTGGTAATGAAGAATCTCGACTGCCAAGCTTACCTGACAAGCTTCAATACGCTGTCCAGGTTGGTTCCCTACCTTGTAACCCCTGAGCCAAAGAGGATTGCTCGTTTTATTGGTGGGTTGGAACCCGAGATCAAGGCCAGTGTTAAAGCTTCTCGGCCAGTTACCTTCAGATCTGTAACTGATCTTTCTTTATCCCTCACACTGGATGCGGTCCGACAGAGATCGCAGAGGAATAAAGATGCTGAGAAGAGGAAGCGAGAAGATGATGGTTCGCGTAGGTCGAACAAGAAACACCGTGGGAACGGTGATCGCAAGAAGGGATCGGAGTCGAGGAAAGATGGGCATCGTTCTGATGAGAAGCCCACGTGCAAAACTTGCAAGAAAAAGCACTTTGGAAAGTGCAGGTTTGGATCAAACTCGAATAACGAGACAAGGTCTTTTGCTTGTGGTTTGTGCAAATCCAAGGAACACAAAACCTTGGATTGCAAGAAGATGAAAGATGCGACGTGCTATCGTTGCAATGAGAAGGGCCACATAAAGACTAACTGCCCCAAGAACAACAAGAAGCCTGAGGAGGCTAAGAAGACTAACGCCAGAGTCTTCAGGATGGATGCGCAGGAGGCTGTGCAAGATGATAACGTCATAACAGGTACATTCCTTGTAAACGATGTCTTTGCAAGAGTACTGTTTGATTCAGGCGCAGATAAGTCTTTTGTGGATCATAAATTTTGTAAATTGCTGAATTTACCTGTCAAAACCCTAAGCGTAAACTATGAGGTAGAGTTAGCAGATGGTACCATAGAAACCGTCTCTACTGTGTTAGATGGATGTACTATATCCATTAAGAACCATTCTTTTCCTCTGTCTCTACTTCCGTTTAAATTAGCTGGTTTTGACATAGTGCTGGGTATGGACTGGTTATCTAATAACCAGGCCCAAATCGTCTGTAAACAGAAACAAGTAGTGATAAAGACTCCGTCTGGTGAGTCACTTACCATTCGGGGAGATACCCAGTACGGACTGCCTGAGCAGGTGACTATGCTCAAGGCTTCCAAGTGTTTGAAGAGGGGATGTGTCATTTACATGGCGCAAGTGATTTTGGAGGAACCTAAACCGAAGTTAGAAGACATCCCTGTCATTTCTGAATACCCAGGAGTGTTTCCTGAAGATCTACCTGGCCTGCCACCAGATAGACAAGTCGAATTCAGGATCGATATCATTCCCGGAGCGGCACCAGTTGCCAGAGCACCATACAGATTGGCACCCACCGAAATGAAGGAGTTGCGGACGCAGCTAGATGAACTGCTAGCAAAGGGTTTCATTCGACCTAGTTCATCTCCTTGGGGAGCGCCAATCCTGTTTGTCAAGAAGAAGGATGGATCGATGCGTCTGTGCATCGACTATCGCGAGCTTAACAAAGTCACGATCAAGAATAGATATCCATTGCCCAGAATCGACGATCTGTTCGATCAGCTGCAAGGGGCAAGTTACTTCTCAAAGATAGATTTGAGGTCAGGCTACCATCAGCTGAAGGTCAAGGATGAAGACGTACACAAGACTGCATTTAGGACTCGTTACGGTCACTACGAGTTTCTAGTGATGCCTTTTGGGCTCACCAATGCACCGGCTGCGTTCATGGATCTCATGAATCGCGTTTGCAAGCCGCACTTAGATAAATTCGTCATCGTTTTCATTGATGACATCCTCGTTTATTCTAAGAACAAAGCTGACCACGAGAAACATCTTCGATGTATTCTCAAACTTCTGCATAAGGAGAAGCTCTATGCCAAATTCTCCAAGTGTGAATTTTGGCTACGAGAAGTCCAATTCCTTGGACACGTGGTTAGTGAGCGTGGTATCCAGGTGGATCCCGCTAAAGTTGAAGCTGTTATGAATTGGCAAGAGCCAAAGACGCCAACAGAAATCCGTAGCTTCCTAGGGTTGGCAGGATATTACAGGCGCTTCATTGAAAATTTTTCAAGGATTGCTGCACCCCTAACTTCCCTAACCAAGAAGAAAGTAAAGTTCATTTGGGGCCCTAAGCAGCAAGAGTCCTTTGATGTTTTGAAACAAAAGTTGAGCAACGCTCCTGTGCTTACTTTACCTGAAGGCGCTGAAGAATTTGTAGTTTATTGTGATGCATCACACACCGGCATGGGGTGTGTGCTTATGCAGAAAGGCAAGGTTATTGCCTATGCATCACGACAGTTAAAGGTGCATGAAAAGAATTACACCACCCATGACTTGGAGTTGGGTGCCGTTGTGTTCGCACTAAAACTGTGGAGACATTATCTCTATGGAATCAAGTTTGTGATCTTCTCTGATCACAAGAGTCTCCAGCATCTGTTTAACCAGAAAGAATTAAACATGAGGCAACGTCGTTGGATGGAGACTTTGAATGACTATGATTGTGAAATCAAATACCATCCCGGCAAAGCGAATGTAGTCGCTGATGCCTTGAGCAGAAAGGAAAGGGTTAAACCCATTCGAATTAACGCCAAGCGTATGGAGATAAAGAACAGTTTGATGGAAAGGGTGTTAGCTGCACAGAAGGAAGCTGTGTTGGAAGCTAACTATCCTAATGAAAAGTTAGGAGTAACTGAGGAGCAGTTAACTCTTAGCAAGGACGGAATTTTACGGTTAAATGGACGAATATGGGTTCCAATTTTTGGAGGACTTCGTGATGTCATCCTCCAAGAAGCCCATAGTTCCAAATACTCCGTTCATCCTGGAGCTGATAAGATGTACCAGGATTTAAAGGCAAATTATTGGTGGATAGGCTTGAAAAAGTCTGTAGCCGCCCATGTAGCAAAAATGCTTGACATGTGCGCAAGTCAAAGCCGAGCATCAGAAACCGTCAGGTTTGCTACAACAGCCTGAACTTCCTACGTGGAAGTGGGAAATGGTAACTATGGATTTTATTACAAAGTTACCCAAGACAAGGAAAGGCAATGATACAATATGGGTTATAGTTGACCGACTGACTAAGTCAGCTCATTTCTTACCCATCAAGGAGACTTATAGCTCTGATATGTTAGCCCAGTTATATGTTGATAAGATTGTAGCCTTACACGGCATACCTGTAGCTATTATCTCTGACCGAGATACTAGGTACACGTCACACTTTTGGAAGAGTTTCCAGCAATCTTTGGGCACACGTTTGAACTTTAGTACGGCTTACCATCCTCAGACAGACGGTCAGAGTGAGCGTACTATTCAAACGTTGGAAGACATGCTACGTGCATGTGCGATCGAATTGGAAGGTAGCTGGGATAAGAACCTACCATTGATCGAGTTCTCCTACAACAATAGCTACCACACCAGCATTAAGGCTGCGCCTTTTGAGGCATTATACGGTAGAAAGTGTAGATCGCCAGTTTGTTGGGCGGAAGTTGGAGAAGTCCAGTTATCAGGACCAGAGATCGTGTTTGAAACGACGGACAAGATTGTCCAGATCCGTAACAATCTCCAAGCTGCCCGGAATAGGCAGAAGAGTTACGCGGATCCAAGTCGTAAGGATTTTCACTTCGAAGTAGGTGACAAAGTCCTACTTAAAGTGTCACCATGGAAAGGGGTGATGCGATTTGGTAAGAACGGCAAACTAAGCCCGAGATACATAGGACCTTTCGAGGTTATCGAACGTGTCGGGTCAGTTGCCTACAAGTTGAACTTACCTGAAGAGCTCAGTGGAATTCACAATGTGTTCCACATCTGCAATCTAAAGAAGTGTTCCGCTGACGATACACATGTCATGCCACATGCAGATGTGCAGATAGATAAGAGCTTAACGTTTGTGGAAAAACCTGTGTCGATTGAAGATCGACAGGTAAGAAAGCTTCGGAGAAAGCATATACCTTTTGTGAAGGTCAAATGGGATGCCCGTAGAGGTCCCGAATTCACGTGGGAGTTAGAATCCACCATGAAGGAAAAGTACCCTTACTTGTTTCAGTAAATCTCGGGTCGAGATTTATTTTAAGGGGGTGAGGATGTAACACCTCGAAAATTTCGGGTTCAATAATAAAACGACACGTGTCATGACAGACAAAAACGCGTTGTAAACCCGGATTTAATAAAGATGATTCGGTAGGATTTAAAGTGACGTCATGTTAAACTGTTACCTCTGAACGACCTTATTTATAAATCCCAAGACCCGATTAAATGATATATCTATCTTTATTACCCTCAATGCAGAAAATTCTTGTTAATAATAGAATTGAAAGGCATTATTGGATTCCACAAGTGAATTGAATGATAAACCGAGATGTACGGGTCTTGCTATTGTATCTAAATCAAACATATCATTTTGGTGGGGTTTGATACTGTGCAAAACCGTTTTGGGAGGTCCATGAGTGTTGATACAGGTCCCAAAGTCGGAATAATTGATTACCTTTACGAAACTTCAGCAATCAACAACAAATCATGTCTCAGAAAGGGCTAGCGCACCGCTACATGTGTAGCGTAACGGTGCGCTACGCTTTAAGTCAACTGGCCCATTGTTGCGGGCTAGCGCACCGCTACATATGTAGCGTAACGGTGCGCTAGCGGTGCCCAGCGACCAGAAAACTGGCTGTTGGCTGTTGTGCGCGATTGTGACCGTTTGTATCGGTTTTAATCAGTTATAAAAGACCCCTAGACATCCCTAAGCAGTAGCAACAAGTGTTGAATGGTTGTGGATGGTCCTAGAGTTAGTTGTCAACTTGTTGTGGTGTATGAACAAGTATATAAAGGACTTCCAAGTGCAACATTCATTCACACACCTCTCCTGCATAATTGGATTGATTCTGGAGCTAAGGAACTTTCCCCTCTGCTCCTAATTCGTGCTTGGACTATTGTAAGTCTGCTAATTCTTGTTTAGTTGCTTTTAGCTTAGTTAATTAGCTAAAAGTCAAACCGTCGTAATTACGGTTTGACTACGAGATTAGTCACTAATGACTCAGTCTAATCTCGAATTAAAAGTAGTTTTAGAATGGTATTTATGTGGGAAATAAAACCCCAAAAGGGTTTCCCCTGATCACCATCCTAAGCAGGTCAAATGTCGGGTCAAACATTTACTTAAAAAGTCAACATATTGCTTAAAATGTCATTTATGCATAATTAGCTATCTAGATCATTTGTAACCTGTTTGAATATTGTTATAACTTAGAAATAAGTGTAAGAACATGTCCCAACATGTTCAACCCGACTATTTCCTGTTTAGACCCGGTTCGGAACCGAAAGTCACATAGTTTGACTTTTCGGTTGACTTTCAGTTCTGACCCGCTTAGGCATATTTTAGAAATGCCTCAGAGCTTAAATTGGATTAGGATACATGTTAGAACAACCCTCTGTGATCATACACCTTGGTTCACTAGTTATCCAATTAATATGCAAATTTCCGTTAATTGCTCATACGTTGACCGTTATGCCCTTATTACCTTAAATCATGATTTATGAAAATGTAAAAGTGTAGAAACCTTATATATTGATATATAAACTTGTATGCAAAATTTGACATCAGTTAGACTTGTAGATTAAGAGTTATGCTCATTATCGCTAAACTAACGCTTTATGTTAACATAATGGCGTAATTAGCGTATAGCCTAGTTAAACATACTTTTTGGTATCAAACGAATTACCCACTGTTATAATATATTATTTTGGGAATTTTAAAGATTTTTAATTAATTTTAGGCTGAGCATAACTCATAGTCGTAGGCTTAATCGGTAATTGTCGGTTTTGCCCTTACGGGCCATAAAATGAGTTTTACCTATCTAAACGACTCCAAACCTTTTGCTACTGATTAGTTATGATAAATAAATTATTTTAAGACTTCTGGAAATATAAAAATATCAGATTTAAGTATGAAACCCGGAAATGGCCTTTAATCGCCATAATTAGCGTTTTTAACGCATAGGGTGTCTTAGAATCATATTAGACATACCCGGGTTGATACCTACTGATATAAGAAGCAAATTATCATATTTTAACAGTAAGCAAAAGTTGATAAACTCAGACTTCAGTTTTGAGCTTGTCGGCTTATGTGAAATTACCAAAATACCCCTACGGGGCCTAGTTTGGTTAAATATGATAAATTTCACATATATGCCTTAGCCTACTGTTATAACACATCAAAATGAATATGTTTGCTGTTTACATCAGACCTGTAACTCAGTTGAACATATAAACGCTTTTACAAACTTTAAAATGACCAAACTACCCCTACGGGGCATAGTTTGTGTTTAAATTAGTTCGGGGCATAACGAAAGACATCCTACTGATGTTACAACATATTTGAAGCATATTAACCTAGGAAACCTGTATATGGCTCTTACGGATACCCGTTACGCATATTACGCGTTCGGCTCGGTTTATGTAACAAGTTTACATAAATTAGCCGAAAAGGGTCAAACCTTATCGGTTTTATCTCAAAATCCAGAATGTGAATACTAAACCCATATTAAACAAGTCTCCAAACTTGTCGGGTCTGAATCACATTCTATCCGGTCTTTCGCTTAATCGTGCGTACGAACCGTATCTTGAAACTAGCCGGTCTAAGCTTAAGCTTAATAAAAGACCCGTTAGAATTCTAATAGGTTATATTTAACCTTCGTTCCAGATTAGGAGAAACAGTAAAAGCTACTTGCTATTTGATTGTTGTGACTATACTTTGCATCAAGGTAAATACTTTTAACTTATTTTCCCTATACGGGCTTGGGTTACGGTACATAGCGTACCGCTTGATCGGGCATCAAATCTTCCACGCTTAGTGGTTAATTGAATAATTTGATCGGCTCGTTTTAAACAGATGTGTTTACTTTACAGCCTTCGGGAGGTTAATGACCATGTCCCGGATATCCTCGGCATTATCTTACGAGATTGCCACGACCTGAGCACGGTGTGTAGGCGTACACCCGTGTATAACTCACGTACAGTGGTGTGTCTATTGATCTTTAACCCGGATACGTCCGGGCTACTGAACGCATAAGTAACATGTAAATCGTTAACAAGATTATCATATAAAATAATTCTCCCAAGTTAAACAAAATGTTTATGCCATGTGCATCCAAACCAATTTTCAATCATTTTATAAAATGAGTCAGTTGAATGTATTTACCAGTGTAAACTGACGTATTTTCCCAAAAAGATTAAATGCAGGTACTAGGCGAAATAGGCTGGAAGTCTCCTAAGCATCACTAGAAGTCTCGCAAACTTAAGATGCCGATGTCTGTTGAACCATAAACAATATTTTTATTTATTCGATCCTACTGTGGATAAACACCGGATAATTGTGACTTTGTTTACAATAAATAAATTCGGTTGTATCTTATTTAAACTTGCTTCCGCTGTGCATTATTATATTGTGTTGTTTGACTATTACGTTGCCAACCACGTCACGATACTCCCCCACCGGGCCCACCGGTGACACGTGGAAATCGGGGTGTGACAATAACTAAATTTGGATATTATACAAAAACTAAAAAACTGCAGTATGTTCATCAACCACAAACACTACATGTTTATATTAAAAAGCATGATTAAGTTCTAACTTATTTGATTTTGGGATGTTTATGAATATGCAGATGAGATAAGACCCAAGAGATACTTCTGTGTGGAAGATGAGGTCTTGATGATGGACAATTTGTTAATAAACATGATGGGTATATTCTTCTAAGAGCAAACTAATGAGAGTTGAAGAAACCAAGCAATTCTTTTCATGTTTTTTTTTCCGATCTGTTGTTGATTATGCCTAATTCTTTGCTTCAAACCCCTTTTCATGAATTTTAGCTAGACATTGCAAGAGATTGAACGAAAAAGAGCTAAAGGTGATTAGGTGGCGTTTCGGCTAAAAGATGGTAAAATCTAGCCATTGCAAGATGTCACACCCCAACCATTGGCGGAATCATCGGAGTGGGACTTGTTCAAGATTGTAAGAGATTTCATAACACTATTTGTGATAATATTTAATTCAACCGATTTCATTTTATAAATAAATTGTCAAACATTACAAGAAATTCAAATAACAACATCGTTCAACATAACATAACCAAAATTGATACAACACTTTAAACCTAAATGGCTAAGTGAGTATCTAGGCCTCTTTGCTAGTCCATTTTCATAGCATCATCAATCCTCAACCTGTAACATGTTTAAAATACAATTCAATGCAAAAGCGAAGGCGAGTATACAAGTTTAAGAATATGTATAAGTATAAAAGTTTAAAACGAATCCACATGACAACTTAGTTTATACAAGATCAACCTAACATGGCATGCAATATTTCTAGCCAATCCTCTGTTTACGCAACAATGATATAATTCAACATGACCACTAGTCTACGGGCGGTGCGTTACTCCTATAGCGCTATACATGTCAAATGGAGGCTCGTGAAAGCTAATGACTAAAACATATCACATAAGTATGGTCCACGTAAGCATCAAGTATCACAACATAGTATTCATGTATAAGGATTATTTTCGTGCATTGCATAAAGAATAAGTTTAAGTGTAGTTTAATAGTTAAACATGTTACCCCCAAAAGGTGGTAAACATAAAAAGGGGGTTGCGAGTATACTCACATAACTGCTAAGTCTTCCGATTATCCAAGTGTTGACGAGTGTGCGAGTTTGGGAGGACGGAACACCGAGGTCACCCTATAAGGGCAAACGATGGTGCATGAGTAAAAGGAATTATGACGGAGGATAGGAAGTGAAATCTAAAGTATAACTTGTTGATATATATATATATATATATATTCGCATAGAGTATACATAGTTTATGTGTTGCTTCCAAATTAACTCATTAAGATAATAGTAAAAAGAATGAAAATAAATAAATGACTAAATAAATAAGTTTACGTTTATAATTATAGTTATTGTTATAAAATTTTAATTAAATCCGATGGGCTTCGTCTAATAAAATAAACGTTTCGTTTTATGGGATTTTACGAAAAACGGGCAGAGTTTCCTCTGTTTTTGGACGATCCCGACAACACAAGTTGTCGATTTATTTGTCAAAATTCAACAATCAACGAAACATTATGTACTTATACAAGTTTTATAACGAAAACACATATATGAGTTTATATGAGTTTTATACAAGTTTCAAGTAAGTAAGCGAGTTCTAAACGAGTTTTATACAAGTTTCAAGTAACTAAACGAGTTCTAAACGAGTTTTATACAAGTTTCAAGTAGCTAAACATATATGAACGGTAATAATAAAAATATTTGCGTCGATTAAAATCATTCCAAGTCGTGTGTTGACTGAGTTGACTGAACCGACACCCGTGACCCGAACTTTGAAACCGAGCCAAACTTAGCTGAACCCCGAGACGTCACCCGAGCTACCCCGCAACCAACACTGACCCGGTTGAACCATAACCGAAACAGAACCGACACAATCTTGAAACTGAACCCAAGCAACCCGCTGAGCCAAAGTTAATCCATAGACTGGACCGCGGCTGATCGAGTTCCAAACTGACCCGCGACGGAGCTGAACCGAGGCACGAGTAGAATCTGACCCGAACAGAAATAGCCCACCACTACCATCACCATAAAAATAAGAAAAGAATATCGAGAACAGGGGGTGGTTCTTTCTGGAAAACATGTCGGACCGAACCTCAACCACTGCTGTTGCCTTCACTGCCATAAACACCGTGCCGCCGCCGCCGTGTGCGGCGACTCTCCCTTTTCCGGTGCTTTAGATTTGCAAGTGGGGGGGGGGGGATGTTCCACCGAGGAGTCAATCGATCGGAGAGACTCGCCGGTCTAAACTCGAGAGAGAGAGAGAGAGAGCTTCCGTGGTCGGGGGTTTCGTCGGAGAACAGCACCGCGATAAACCACCGCCGCCTGCGGTGTCTCATATCTGCTTGTCGCTGCTGCAGCCGCCGGACGCCGCCGCCGCATGAGGCGTTTGTCGCCGGAAAGGAAACGAGGGAGAGGGAGGTGTGAGGTCTATGGTGTGTAGATGTTACTAATTTTTGGGTGTGATTTGTGTTAGCTGCAGAGAAATCATCATAAGGTAATCATGGGCGGATCTTAGTGGAGCCGTGGCAGGGCCACGGCCCTGGCAAGTTTTTCGGCCGTAGTGCTAATTTCTGCATTTCGATCGAAATTTTGTATATATACTATGTTCGGCCCTGGCAAGTTTTTCGGCCGTAGTACTAATTTTAGTGCCCGTGTCTTTCGACCCTGGCAGGTTCAACGGGCATGCCACGTCACCTGCCACATCAGCAATTTTTTAACCTAGTTAGTGTTTTTTTAACTGGGAGTATTTTACAAACAAAAGTGAATAGTTCGGATTATTATTGGTGATTAAATGAGTTGGGATTATTATTGGCCAATAACAGTGAGTTGGGATTATTTAAATCCAATTTGCCTTTAATTATTGAGGTGATTATTAATTATTGGAGGCCCGGTTTGCAGGCGGTGACTGGTGGTTGACGGTCAACGGAAGATGGTGATAGTTGTGGAGGTGCGGTGGGAATGGTGGTGGTGCAGTGGTGGTGCGGTGGTGTTAATGGTGGTGGTAGGGGTAGAGAGAAAGAGAGGAGGGATGGAAAGGTGTGTGAAATGTCTATGTGTGTATAACAATATATATATATATATATATATATATATATATATATATATAATATTTTATATAATATTAAAATATTATGCATTAAAGACTTGTTCCTTATACTCTTGTGCATATAAGACTTGTACTTTGTGTGTAAATGACCAAATGACCCTTGTAGTTAACAAACTTGGTGGATGGAGTTAGACATTTGGACTCAAATGGTTAAAGAAAATGCTTATAGGGACTCAGGTCGTTAAACTTTTTGCTTTTGGACTCAACTAGTTAAAACACATAAAACACAGGGACTCAAAAAGTAATTTACCCTAAATATTTAGTTGATGTTTTTGGGATGCCACATGGCATCTGCCCAACACTTTCTCTCTCTTGCCCTCTCACAAACAAAAAATCTATCAAAAACTTATCTTCTCTCGCCTCTCTCCTACATCACACTCACATTACTTCCTTCCATTCATTTTTTCTTATTCTTCCTCAGAGCATCCACAATAAGAACCATTAAAAACACCTAAAAATATGTCCAGTCATGTCCAGTCAGTTGTCACATCATAAAAGCACTCACCCTTCAAAAACATCAAAAACCCACCCAATAAGAAAACAAAAAAACACTTATATATATATATATATATATATATTATAAGAGAGATCAAGTTTTTTATTTTAACTATCACCAACCCCCCACCATTTGGCCCCACAACCTGCCACATGCCCCACTATCCTCTCATTTTTTCTTGTTCTTGCATAAATATGGATCCAAAAAATGAGCTAGAAAAATGAGACTCACAATAAGGAAAAACACAAGAACTTGCCACATAGGCTTGAAAAACGTGAACATTCACCTTATTGGTGATGCTCTCACATACATTACCACACTCTCTTTCCTCCACCTCACACCCTCTCTCCTCTACATCACTTTCTCTCTCCTTAAAAACACCTAAAAATACCTCTATTGTGGATGCTCTCATGTTCGATCCTCTGAGCGTAAATCATACAAGAATAAATTACGAAAATAGTCATTTATGCTACATATTGTAAAGTGTGTCCTTTGACTTTAAAAACTACACTCGATGTTTGCAAACCCTTGCAAGTTATGTCCTTTAGTCATAACGAAGTTAGTTTTCATGGATAAATTTGACTAAGTCTACCACACATAAGGGTATTTTGGTCATTTTATCCTAAATGTTAAAATAAATAATCATAAAATCAATAAATAAAACAATTTTAAAATTATATATGTATACAGACACTAACTATTATTAACCCCTCTTCTCCTTCTCTCTCTCTAACTATCCTACCACCCAGTGGCGAAGCTTGAAAAAAAAGTTCGGGGGGTCAGAAGGTAACGGACCTAAAAAAAATTTCTATCGCGTGGTTTCGAGGTGTATGTTCGGGTCGGACGCCGTTGATTCGATTCGGGTTGGGTCAAACATTAATATCAAATAAAAAACTTTCTCAAACATTAAAAAAAAAGTTATCATTTTATTATTCCCCATAGCAAAACAAGTTAACAAATCACCTTATATTTCAAACTCTAATTTCAATCTAAATCAAATCACAATAAGATTAAACAAATAAAGTTAGACATAGTTACAGAAAGATTCAACAAGTTTAGGGCAAAAATTCAAACCAATTTCACCCCTAATTGCAACCTAAATCATATAAATTGCAGCCCTAAATTAAAACTAAAGATAAAAAACACATAATGAAAATTGAAGAAGTCGAACAAGAGTACAAGACCACAACAACGAGCAGCGTTTTGGCTTATGTTCTCGAACAAGAAGCTGAAGTCGAACAGTTCTGGAACGTGCGTTTTTCCCCCCTTCTGCCGTTCTGGCTTGTGCCTTCTGTTCTTCTGGTCGATGTCCCAAAGTAAACGAATTTGGGTTTTTTTTATAGGGTGGGCTTTTAAGTTGGACTATATAATGATTTGATTTGGGTTATATAATATACATTCTAGTATTCTACCAAATATAATGATTTGGGCTAATTAAATATTTTATTTGGGCTATATAAATAAAAAAAAGTTAAAACTGGAGGGTCGAAAACGTGTAAACCTAAAATTCTTTTTTTATAAAACCGGGGGGTCGAAAACGTATATACCTACAAAATCCTATACGGAACGTACATATATAACACTACTGACCGAAAAGTTCGGGGGGTCGGGCGCCCCTCCCCGCCCCTTAAATCCTGCGCCCCTGCTACCACCACCACCACCTACCCCACCACCACCATAACCCACCTGCCACCACCACCACCGACATGTCTCATCTCTCTTCTCTCTCCACACACACTCTCCCTCTAGAACCATCACCACCCCACCACCACCGCCACTACCCACCCCACTACCATCCACCTCTGATCTAACCAACACTATCACGAACTCCACCGTCGCGGTGGTGGTTCTGAATCATCTGCAACATCCGACGAACGGATCTAAAATCGAGCCCCAACCAAGCATCACCGTCGTATTAAAAAAAGGGTGTCGGGCAGAAGAAATGCCTGTAACGCCCAGCGTCCCTAAACTTTAGGACTCCATCAAGATTAGTCCCTGAAGTTTGTCTATTTGTCATTCTAAGCCCCTAATTTATGTGAAGGTCTATGTTATATGCTTGTAATGCCTAAAACTACGTATGAAATGTCTATATCTTGGGAATGTCTATATCTATATGCTCGGAATGCCAAATTCTATATCTGGAATGCCTAAATCTATGTTTGGAATGTCTAAATCTATTTGGTGCTTGACTCTTTAGACTCGTGAATCTTGATTCTTGGTTGAACGAGAGACTAGAGCCTTGTCACTCGCGGAATCTATTAATTTTGTAAACTTTTGACGTGTATATTGTAATCTAGTTATTCTATTACTCAAATAATATGCAACGCCTAATCAAACTCGCAAAACGAATAAAAAACAGGAAACGCGGAAAGATTGGATTGGCCGGAATGGCAATCCGATCGGATTGCCGTCCGATCGGATTGTCATCCGATCGGATTATCACCCTATCGGATGACCGACCGATCGGACAGCCATCCGATCGGACTGTCATCCGACCCGTGCACACTTGTCTCCCTCACACACTCTTCCCCTATAAATAGACCTGTCACATCACCATTTTCAGTGATGTGACAGCTTTTCTCGACCAGGCACACTACCTTCTCATTCCTACATTTTCTCATCGATTTCGGTATGTTTCAAGCTAGATCTTTGTACTTTCTCGCTCTACACATCATTCTCTACGTGATTCTCACTTAAAATCACACTTTTCACCGTGAAATCTCTCAGATCTGAGCCCTTGAGGGTGATGTCATCATGGGGGTTTGTACAAACTGCCATGTGATGTCATTCATAGCAAGATCTAGCTCAGATCTAAGCTATTTCATGCGTTTTCACACTAAATCCAAGCTAAAATCTAGACTTTTTCCTATAAAACTTGAATATCATCATCTTTTCTCAAAACTTTTACTTTATTCGGTGGGAGCCGGGTCTACACTAACTGTAGATTTGATGAATAGTCTAGATTTGGTGTTGATCTAAATCCTTACTGGAAAAGACGAGCAAAGCACGGATTCTGACATATACCCGTCAGAGACATACGACTGAACGGACAGGGGTGGTTCCCACCGATCAGAACGGTTGTGAGCTGATAGGATTACCGTTGTCTCAATACGTGTCATACCGTCACCGTTAAACTAGAAATTTTTAACAAAAATGGTAGACAATAGCAAGGGTTGCCCGATCGAGCGGCAACCCGATCGGACAGCTGTCCGATCGGACAACCACCCTATTCGGTGACACTTGCCCTTGAAATATTTCAACACTTAATAACTTTTCAAAATTGGAAAATCTTGATCAAATGGCAATCCGATCGGATGGCTCCGATCGAACAACCATCCGATTGAGATAACCCAGGGTGCTTCCCATTCGGATCAAGTGGCAACCCGATCGAACAGTTGTCCGATCGGGCAGTCACCCTAGTTTTCAAACGGCAAGTCAAGTGGCAACCCGATCGGATGGCCATCCGATCGGGCAGCCATCCTATTCTCCTTTCATCAAGTGGCAACCCGATCGGATAGCCATCCGATCAGGCAGCCATCTGTCTTCTCTCACTTATGTGTCATTCGATCGACCGGCAATCCGATCGGATAGCCATCCGATCGGACAACCATCCGATCCAATGACCAATTTGGCACTTTGAGCAACCTCGTTATTCTGCCCGAATCTTATCCTATTGTAATCTAATCAGGCTAATTCTAAAAAGAGCTCCCTTTGATCCAATAACAGTTGCGACTGTTAAGCAATCACTGTGAGTACACTCGATCCCCTTTTTACTTTTAAACTTTGGGGTGTAACATGTATTCTATATAAAATTTAATCTTTGCAATCTAAATTCTATCCTATGTGTTTGTGAAAACTTGTGCATTCTAGTATTCTATTTGTGCTATGTGACGTTTAATCCAGGGTGTGTAGTTCCGCCTTAACAATAGTAGCGCTATAGGGGGTGCACCTCTCCCATTATTCTCAGGGGGTATTGTTAGGAGGATTCTAGTTTACCTTGTGTCTTGGGTAAACATTAAAGCATTGGGATACTTGGGCTATCACTGTGTGGACTGCGACACTAGCTCGGCTGAAACTATTTTTATTGCTTACATTGTGGATATGAGTTGTTTCAATCTATTATTCTATTATCAAACTTGTATACTCGCCAATACTTTTGTATTGATATTTTAATACATGTTGCAGGCTGATAGGTTGCTATGGAACATGGAAAACAAGCTAGGAAATGCTTAGAAACGTCGCCTAGATAATCTAGTTTTTTTTTGAACAACTTGAACTGTTATTTGGTGATGTAATTTGATAATACTTGTTTCTGTTCTAGACAATCTATTTATGCAATCTACTTAATACTATTGAAATATCTAGTGTTATGGAATCTCATGAGCAATCTGAACGCTTAGTGCTCGCACCCCGATGTTTCCGCCATCGGTTGGGGTGTGACAGATTGGTATCAGAGCCATAACTATAGGGAATTAGGATAAGTAGGAATACTTGCCCTAGTCTATAGTTCTAGGAACTTTGAATCTTAATTGGTGTTTAAGACTTATGCATTCTACCGTATCTGCTTCCTAGCAGCACATACTCCTGTTAAACTTACAAGCCTTCCCTAAGGCTAACACAATACACACTTTATACTTGAAAACGCTGTTAATCAGCTTTTATATTTTAGCACGAGAGTTACCCTCAAGACAGGGGTGACATCCAAACCTTGATGGGGAATCTCCATACTATTCTAGTAGGTCTTATCTGCGGATAAGCATCAACGCTATTTAGGGCACGATGTTTTCAAGTTAGAGGTGAAACTCAGATCTTGATAACTAGTCCCACTCCTTGATTTTTATGTCTCGCCAAAGTCTCGTGACTTCCGATCAATTGGGAACGTGAAATGACTAAAAGGACGAATATCGTAGGCCTAACATCGATGACGTATTTGTCTAAGTAAGTCAAGGCACGTTACCTCAATTAGAAAGGGGTTCGAAACACTTTGGTTAGTCACCGTTCCTCTACCCGGAACAATCCTATGTTTTATAAGCCTATCGTTTTATGTTATCTCTATTTTATGTATGTGGTTTTAAACCCGATTCTTCGTTCATTTTGGTATGCTTGTACAACTGCTCGCACGCGTGTCCGCAATCTAAAACATTAATCCTAGTCTTAGATTAAACTAAATTTATAAAGCTTTACTCTACCTGATCAATCTATGTGACAATGTGTTTGTGAGGCACTAGACGTAACATGGCATGGAATACGAAGGTAAAGTGACGTATCCGAAACATGGTGGATACGCCGCTGGTACTTCCTATATATAAGTGTTTCTAGCATGTTACCAACTTTCGTACCAAGTGCCATGCGAAACTTAGTGTCTGCAGATCGATGTTATTGTTGAATTCTAAAGCTATGAAAGGCCTACTTGTTTACTCTATGGGAAATCTATGTGTGAATCCATCGTGTACTCTAGTAAAGTCTATGAGTAAACTACGTATGTGTGAATTGAGAAACAAAATATGAAACGCAGCCTAGCGCCGAAGACGAGGAAGAAAGTGGCATGTCCGAACGTGGTGGTTACGCCGCTGGTACTTCCTATATATAAGCGTTTCTGGCATGCTACCTAATCTTCGTACCACGCGCTAAGCAAAGTTCATAGTTTTGTAGGCTCGGATTGAAGTTGTGAAATCTATCTGGCTTAAATCTATGTTAAAAGGCTATTTTGGTCGAATTTGTGAGTGAATTTTAATGTCGTGGGTGACAAAGCATGACACCGACTACGAGGGGGACGTGGCGTGATTGAAGCATGGTGGATACGCCACTGGTACTTCCTATATATAAGTGCTTCCGTCATGTTGCCAAACTTTCGTAGAACGTGCCATGTGGAAATTTGTTGTTATGGACTGTGATGGGATTGTCAAACTATAATCTAAGTTAAACTATTGGTTAATCTATGTGAATGGTTGGATCAATCTATGTTATTTAATCTATTTTGATTTGTCTAATATTGTGCTTGGAGAAGTATGACACCGATGATGAGGGGGAAGTGGCGTGATCGAAGCATGGTGGATACGCCGCTGGTACTTCCTATATATAAGTGCTTCTGTCATGTCGCCGAACTTTCGTAATACGTGCCATACAGGGTTTCGTTGTTAATCTATTAAAGCCTATTGAGTGTCTATTGAATCCTATTGAAAACTATGGAACGTCTATTGAAAACTATGGAACGTCTATTGAACTCTATTATGGTTTATGGAATGTCTATTGAATACTATCGAAGTCTATCTAATCTATTGAAGTCTATTGAGTTATTAAAGACTATTTGTAATCTATGGTAATCTATTGAATTGTATGAGGATGAGTGTGTATTACAACATGTAACATGACATCAAGTACGAGGTGGAAGCATTGTATTCGAAGTGTGGTGGATACACCGCTGGTACTTCCTATATATAAGCGCTTCTGACATGCTGCCAAGCTTCGTACAACATGCCATGTGAAGGTCGTGAGTTGTGGTGTTAATCTATTGAATTCTATCGAGTTAGTCTATGTGTAAATGTCGAGTATACTAGTTGGCAATTGACACACGTAACATGACGCCGAGTACGGGGTAGAAGCGATGTGCCCGAAACGTGGTGGATACGCCACTGGTACTTCCTATATATAAGCGTTTCTGACTCGTTGCCAAGCTCCGTACAACGCGCCATGCGAAGGTTACTAGTTTCGCGTATCTATGTTAACCTTGTGTTAATCTATATTACTCTAGACTTATACGATCCTCTTATTGGATCTCTAGGATGTCTTCTCGAAAGCTATCCGACACTCTCAGGAAATCCAGGGAGAAATCTCAGAAAAAAGATGATGTCATTCATGGCCGACCAGATCGCTAGGGTTGTGCCAAAGATCGTCACTGAGCTCCAAGGATCTAACACTCCTCCATCCTCTGTGGACTCCAAGGCTGAGAAGTAAAAGCCTACAAGGTTCAGTTACAAACATTTCATCTCTTGCAACCCCAAGCCTTTCACGGGCAGTGATGGGGTAACTGCTATGCTCGAGTGGTTCGACAGCATCGAAGTTACCTTCATTAACAGCGAGTGCCCGGATCATTTGAAAACTAGGAGTGCGACTGGAATGTTTCAAGGCAGAGCACTGGAGTGGTGGTCGAACGAGAGAAAAATCCGATCTAACGAAGAAGCCTACGCTCTTCCATGGGCTGAGGTGCGAGAACTCATGATGCTCGAGTTCTGCCCTCCCCATGAGCAGTTAAAACTGGAAGAAGAGTTTTGGCATTTGAAGCAAGTTGGTGATGACAACTTGGCTTATACTACTCATTTTAAGCAGCTTAGTCTGATCGTTCCTCACTTGGTTTCGACTCCCAAGCGGATGATAACCAAGTACATCAATGGTCTACCTCCTGCAATGCGCGACTCTATTGGAGCAGCCCAGCTCGACACTATTAAAGAAGTCTACCGTCTCGCAGCCAGTCTTAATAACAATCATGTGCGTGATAAGCAGTTTGGTACTTCTGCTACTTCAAAGTCTGCTAACCAAGTTACCCAGCAGCCAAGTGGCAGCAAGACCAAGAAGAGGAAATCTCAGGGTTCATGATGTAATGCTATTGTCCCTGCTGCTAACCCTGCTGCAAACCTGCTCCTACTCCTGCTGTTACTAACCCTGCTGCTCCTGAAGCGAAGAAGCAATACACTGGGTCTTACCCCAAGTGTACCACTTGCAACTTCCATCATCCTACGACATCTGCATGTCGTCTGTGTACCAACTGTAACCGGTATGGTCACACGACTCCTTATTGTCGTCAATCTAACCAGGTCCAGCAAGCTCAGTAAGCCCCAGCCCAGGCAGCTTTACCAGCACCTCCAGCTCCTCTGCAGAACCCTAAGTCGGTCAATGCCGTTCGTGCATGCTTTCAGTGTGGAGATACTACTCATCTTCGTAATCGTTGCCCCCAACTGAACCAAGAACAACAAGCAGCCGCTCGTGGACGAGCATTCAATCTTAATACTAATCAGGCTCACAACAACAACGATGTGGTGAATGGTATGTTTCTCGTTAATAACCTTTATGCTTCGATTCTATTTGATACTAGTGCCGATAAAAGCTTTGTGTCCGTGGATTTCGAGTCTTTGATAAATTGTACACGCTCCAAGTTACCTGAGTCGTTCTCTGTTGAGGTCGCCAATGGTAAATTGATTCTCGTTAATTCGATCATACGTGATTGTTCCTTAACTCTTAACGAGCACGTCTTTCCTATTGATCTCATCCCCATGTGTTTGGGTAGTTTTGATGTCATTATCGGTATGGATTGGTTGCGTAAGAACCATGCCGAGATTGTTTGTCATGATAAGCTTGTCCGTCTTCCTCTTCTGTCTGGTGATATTTTGAACGTTTATGGGGACCGGCCCTCAAAAGGGCTAAGGCTGATGTCATGCACACAAGCAAACAGAAGTTTACGTAAACAGAACCCTGCCTTCTTGGCCCACGTGGTGGAACAAGAGGGCAAGGGGAAGAACATAAACGATGTTCCAGTTGTGTGTGACTTCCCTGAAGTTTTTCCTGAGGATCTACCTGGTCTTCCTCCTCCTAGATCCGTCGATTTTCGTATTGATCTCGTACCTGGTGCGACTCCAGTCGCCAGGGCTCCTTACCTTCTTGCACCTTCCGAGATGCAAGAGCTATCTAGTCAATTGCAAGAATTACTCGATAAGGGTTTTATTCGTCCGAGTACCTCCCCGTGGGGTGCTCCCGTATTATTTTTCAAGAAGAAGGATGGTTCGTTTTGTATGTATATCGACTACCGTGAACTTAATAAGCTTACCGTGAAGAATCGCTACCCTCTACCCCGCATTGATGATTTGTTTGACCAACTATAAGGTGCGTCCTGTTTCTCTAAAATCGATCTCCGATCTGGATATCATCAGTTGCGTGTTCTCGAAGATGATATCCCAAAAGCTGAGTTTCGTACTCGATATGGGCACTACGAGTTCGTAGCCATGCCTTTTGGCTTGACCAACGCACCTGCAGTGTTCATGGACCTTATGAACCGTGTTTGTAAACCTTATTTGGACCGTTTTGTTATAGTCTTTATTGATGATATTGTTATTTATTCTAAGTCTAAAGCCGATCATGCACGCCATCTACGTATCATGCTCGAACTGTTACGTGGTGAACGTTTGTATGCTAAATTTTCTAAGTGTGACTTTTGGATTGATGAAGTGCAGTTTCTTGGTCATATTGTTAGTAGTCAGGGTATTCATGTTGACCCTTCTAAGATCGAGGCAGTGAAGAATTGGTGTACGCCTAAGTCCGTGTCTGAGATTCGTTCTTTTTTAGGGTTGGCGGGTTATTACCGTCGATTCATCGCGGATTTTTCTAAAATCGCTGTTCCTCTTACTACTCTAACCCAAAAAGGAGAAACCTTTTGTTTGGGGTCCCGAACAAGAGGAGTCCTTTCAAACTCTTAAGAACCTCTTATGTAACGCTCCTGTTTTAACCCTACCCGATGGGAATGACAATTTCATGGTATACTGCGATGCCTCGAATCGAGGTTTGGGCTGTGTGCTCATGCAGCGGGACAAGGTCATTGCGTACGCCTCTCGTCAACTCAAAGTGCATGAGAAAAACTACACTACTCGCGATCTGGAGCTTGGTGCGGTTATTTTTATTTTAAAGATCTGGCGACACTACCTGTATGGTACAAAGTGCGTGGTTTTCACTGACCATAGAAGTCTTCAACATATCTTTGACCAAAAAGAACTGAACATGCGACAGAGGCGTTGAGTGGAATTGCTTAACGACTACGACTGCGAAATTCGCTACCATCCTGGCAAGGCGAATGTAGTAGCCGATGCTCTGAGTCGTAAAACTCATGTGAATGCTATCCGTATCTCTAATGACCTCCATGCTTGTATTCGTGCTAATGAAGGAAGTTTAAACCTAACGGATTGCAGTATTACCTAAATCGCATCTGGGTGCCAGATCGCGATAATCTCCATGAGCTCATTAAAAAGGAGACTCACAAATCCCATTACTCTATTCATCTAGGCGCTGACAAGACGTACCAGGATCTGCGAATGACTTATTGGTGGCCTGGCATGAAGAGGGACATTGTTGTGTATGTGTCAAAATGCCTCACTTGTCTGAAGGTGAAAGCTGAACATCAGCGTCCCTCCGGACTTTTAGAGCAACCTGAGATCCCCGTTTGGAAGTGGGATAGTCTTGCTATGGACTTTATTACTAAGTTACCCCGTACACCTGCCGGTCATGATAGTATTTGGGTGATCATTGACCGTTTGACCAAATCAGCCCACTTTCTTCCTATTCGCGAAGATTATAAAGTGGAGAAACTTGCTAGGATCTATACCGATGAGATTATATGCCGTCATGGCATTCCTCTTGACATAATCTCTAACCGTGATGGTCGCTTTACTTCACGTCTTTGGCAAACATTTCAGTCCACTATGGGTTCGCACTTGAATTTTAGCACGGCCTTTCATCCTCAGACGGATGGACAGACCGAGCGTACTATTCAAACCCTAGAGGACATGCTCCGTTCTTGCGTCATCGACTTTAGCGGTAACTGGGATGTACATTTACCATTGATAGAATTCTCGTACAACAATAGCTATCATTCTAGTATTCAGATGGCTCCTTTCGAAGCTTTGTATGGACGAAGATGCCGATCTCCCCTTAGCTGGCATGAGGTTGGGGAAAAGCAGTTCACTGGCCCTGAGATTATTCAAGAGACAACGGATAAGATTCTTCAAATCCGTGATAACTTGATCAAGGCTAGGAGCAGACAAAAGAACTATGCTGATAAAAGGCGCAAGCCTCTGCAATTTGCTGTTGGTGACCGAGTTCTACTCAAGGTATCTCCCTGGAAGGGGGTAGTTCATTTTGGTAAGAAGGGAAAGCTCGCTCCTTGCTATGTGGGTCCTTTCGTGATACTTGAAAGGATTGGCAATGTGGCTTACATACTCGACTTGCCACAAGAACTAAACAATGTGCACCCGGTGTTCCACGTGTCTAATCTTCGTAAATGCCAAGCTGACGAGGAACTTCAGGTTCCCCTTGAAGACTTACAAATAAATGAAGCTGTTCAATTTGTGGAGAAACCGGTCAAAATCATGGATCAAGCTGTCAAGCGTCTGAGGCGCAACAAAATTCCCATTGTTAAGGTTCGATGGGAAGGAAAGCGTGGTGCTGAATTCACTTGGGAACTGAAAAGTGATATAAAGGCCAAGTATCCGCAGCTCTTCGAGCAGTCTTCATCTAAGATTTCGGGGACGAAATCTCCTAAAGGAGGAGAGACTGTAACGCTCAGCGTCCCTAAACTTTATGACTCCGTCAAGATTAGTCCCTGAAGTTTGTCTATTTGTCATTCTAAGCCCCTAATCTATGTGAAGGTCTATGTTATATACTTGTAATGCCTAAAACTACGTATGAAATGTCTATATCTTGGGAATGTCTATATCTATATGCTCAGAATGCCAAATTCTATATCTGGAATGCCTAAATCTATGTTTGGAATGTCTAAATCTATGATGGAATGCTTAAATCTATGTTTGGAATGTCTAAATCTATTTGGTGCTTGACTCTTTAGACTCGTGAAACTTGATTTTTGGTTGAACGAGAGACTAGAGCCTTATCACTGGCGGAATCTATTAATTTTGTAAACTTTTGACGTGTATATTGTAATCTAGTTATTCTATTTCTCCAATAATACGCAACGCCTAATCAAACTTGCAAAACGAATAAAAAACGGGAAACGCGGAAAGATTGGATTGGCCGGAATGGCAGATTGTCATCCGATCGGATTCTCACCCTATCGGATGACCCATCCGATCGGACTGCCATCCGACCCATGCACACTTGTCTCCCTCACACACTCTTCCCCTATAAATAGACCCGTCACATCACCATTTTCAGTGATGTGACAGCTTTGCTCGACCAGGCACACTACCTTCTCATTCCTACATTTTCTCATCGATTTCGGTACGTTTCAAGCTAGATCTTTGTACTTTCTCGCTCTACACATCATTCTCTACGTGGTTCTCACTTGAAATCACACTTTTCACCGTGAAATCTCTCAGATATGAGGCCTTGAGGGTGATGTCATCATGGGGGTTTGTACAAACTGCCATGTGATGTCATTCTGAGCAAGATCTAGCTCAGATCTAAGCTATTTCATGCGTTTTCACACTAAATCCAAGCTAAAATCTAGACTTTTTCCTATAAAACTTGAATATCAGCATCTTTTCTCAAAACTTTTACTTTATTCGGTGGGAGCCGGGTCTACACTAACTGTAGATTTGATGAATAGTCTAGAGTTGGTGTTGATCTAAATCCTTACCGGAAAAGACGAGCAAAGCAGGATTCCGACATAAACCCGTCAGAGACATACGACTGATCGGACAGGGGTGGTTCCCACCGATCAGAACGGTTGTGAGCTGATAGGATTACCGCTGTATTAATACGTGTCATACCGTCACCGTTAAACTAGAAACTTAGAAATTTTTAACAAAAATGGTAGACAATAACAAGGGTCGCCCGATCGAGCGGCAACCCGATCGGACAGCTGTCCGATCGGACAACCACCCTATTGAGTGACACTTGCCCTTGAAATATTTCAACACTTAATAACTTTTCAAAATTGGGAAGCTTGATCGAATGGCAATCCGATCGGACAGCCGTCCAATCGAACAACCATCCGATTGAGATGACCCAGGGTGCTTCCCATTCGGATCAAGTGGCAACCCGATCGAACAGTCGTCCGATCGGGCAGTCACTCTAGTTTTCAAACGACAAGTCAAGTGGCAACCTGATCGGATAGCCATCCGATCGGGCAGCCGTCTGTCTTCTCTCACTTATGTGTCATTCGATCGACCGGCAATCCGATCAGATAGCCATCCGATCGGACAACCATCCGATCCAATGACCAATTTGGCAATTTGAGCAACCTCGTTATTCTGCCCGACTCTTATCCTATTGTAATCTAATCAGGCTAATTCTAAAAAGAGCTCCCTTTGATCCAATAACAGTTACGACTGTTAAGCAATCACTGTGAGTATACTCGATCCCCTTTTTACTTTTAAACTTTGGGGTGTAACATGTATTCTATATAAACTTTAATCTTTGCAATCTAAACTCTATCCTGTGTGTTTATGAAAACTTGTGCATTCTAGTATTCTATTTGTGCTATGTGACGTTTAATCCAAGGTGTGTAGTTTTGCCTTAACAATAGTAGCGCTATAGGGGTTGCATCTCTCCCATTATTCTCAGGGGGTATTGTTAGGAGGATTCTAGTTTACCTTGAGTCTTGGGTAAACATTAAAGCATCGGGATACTTGGGCTATCACTGCGTGGACTGCGACATTAGCACGGCTGAAACTATTTTTATTGCTTACATTGTGGATATGAGTTGTTTTAATCTATTATTCTATTATCAAACTTATATACTCGCCAATACTTTTGTATTGATATTTTAATGCATGTTGCAGGCTGATAGGTTGCTATGGAACATGGAAATCAAGCTAGGAGATGCTTTGAAATGTCGCCTAGATAATCTAGTTTTTTTTGAACAACTTGAACTATTATTTGGTGATGTAATTTGATAATACTTGTTTCTGTTCTAGACAATCTATTTATGCAATCTACTTAATACTATTGAAATATCTAGTGTTATGGAATCTCATGAGCAATCTGAATGCATAGTGCTCGCACCCTGATGTTTCCGCCATCGGTTGGGGTGTGACAATGCCGGACAATCCTCTCATAGTCTTCCTGCTCCTTCACTCTCATCGTCTTCTATAATGAAAGTATGAAACTACAAAGACATCCAGTACCTGAGGGTAGAAAGGATGAGAAGAATCCTGCATTTTCTTCAAATGTTTAGGAAATACTGAAGCCTGATTACAATAAAACAATGTAAGTTATTAGACAACATCACTTGTAGCTATACGTATTCTGTTTTATTCATGAATAACTCATGTTAGCAAATTGTGACAAGGAATTAGAAATTAGAAAAGATTACAGAACCAAATTCAATTCTCTCCAAACAGACAGGTTTTTCTTTGATACTAGTAGTAGTGAATATCAAAACTACAACTCCTGTATTAGGTAATACAAAACAATCAACTGGAAACGATACGTAGTGGTTTCTATTGTTTAGTTATCGTTTTATATTTCCAGACCTGCTGAAATACTATTCTAATAACATTTGAACAACATAAAGATATGACCTCAACATTACAATGAAATTAATGGCAAATGTGAAATCGATAACGAAGTAAGGCATATACCTCTCTAAAGGCAAGAAATTAATGGCATTTTTTATGTACCGGCTTCATCTGTTGATTTAATTTCGCACCGCAAGCTTTTTTTCAGTTGTTGGTTACTTCCCAAAATACAACATGCATTGCATTAGGTACTATCTTTGCGGAAGAGTGATGGGAATCAACTATAAGAGGAAAGTGAGTTATAGGTATTCTTAAGGGGCTAAAGTGTAATATTTAGGGTATTATAAGTAATAGAGAATAAGGCCAGTTAGAGATAGGATTGAGTTTGTTAGATCAATTAGGGCTCCTGCTTTGCAGTGAGAGAGGGCGTAGACTTGGGAACACTTAGGTGTTAGTTATCTTTGTATTATCTTCTTCGATCATTCAATATAATTGCATATTTGCTTTCTTCCCTTCTTGTTTGATTCAATTCTCTATCATTGGTCCGACCTGCTACTTCTGCTCTACCACCGCTCGATCACCGATTCAACCAGATTTGTCATTTCAATTGATTCACTGGTTCAATCAGATTTATCTAGGGTTTCAATCGATTACATCTCTATTTCAGATCTATCTTCAATTTCAATTTCTGATATCAATTTATATCGTATTTCATTCGATCTCAAATTCAATCGCCAATCGATCTATCTCAGATTCAAATCTCCAATCAATTCATTATCGATTCGATATCTGATTTCAATCTCTGATTCGAATTCTGATTTCTGCTTTTATCCGATTCAATTTCCAAATCCGATTTCATCATCTGGTGTTCTTCCAAATTCCGATTCAATCATGGTGAATCAAACCTCGCGATTTGATGCCCAGGATCAGAATTCTCGATTAGATGCTCATGAACAACAGATTCAACAATTACAATCAGACGTCATTGAGATAAAGGCATCTCTCACTGCGTTGCATAAAGATCAGACATAATCCTGTGAGTTCTGTGAAGCTGTCCTCGCGTGGATGAAGCAACATGAGAAGAGGATTGATGACAGTTCCTCAGGATTTGAGTTCGCCGGTAACGTTTTCTCTGCTTTGGGGTCCAAATCTGTCACACCCCGATATTTCCACATATTACCGGTGGGCCCGGTGGGGAGTATCGTGACGTAGTTGATATCATCATGGTCAAACATACATAGAATAGCACAGCGGAAGTCTTGGAATATAAGATATTATTACAAACTCAAATGTCTGAAAATGTCAAAGTATTTATTATAGACGAGCCTGTAATATCAAATCCACAGGAGGATCTGTCACACCCCGATATTTCCACATATTACCGGTGGGCCCGTCGGGGAGTATCGTGACGTAGTTGATATTATCATAGTCAATACACACAATATAATAGCACAGCGGAAGGCTTGGTGAATAAGCTATTACAAACCATAATGTCTGAGTGTCCGAATGAAATAATATACAGACTTGGTTGTAATAAGATCCATAGGCGGATCATAAATAAAATACAAGAAAACGGAAAATAACAGACTTCAGGTATCTAGGGATTTGCAAGATCCTCTTATATGACACCTAGTAGCTCCAGCCTATTTACGAGAAGTCCCTGTCAATCAGTCTTTAGAAAATACGTCAGTTTACACTGGTAAATACAATTAACTGACTCATTTGAAAACGTTTATGAAAATTGATTTAAGTGCACAAGGCATAAATCATTTATAACTTGGGACAATTATTTAAGATAATCTTGTATACAAATTTATATGTTTGTCATACAATTGGGGGCGGTTGGAAGCCGGTCATGATTAACTGACTCACCACTTATAGAACCCACAAAGGAGTTATCCCCAACATGTGGGTTTATATTTTAGCATTTGCATCTGTCAGGTGTATGCCTTCACCCCGTGCATAGGTTGTGTCCATTTTCAAATGAAATGAGCTGAGGATATCCAGGACACGGTCGTATTAACCCCCAATGTTTATGTTATCAAACAATACAAATTAAAACGGGTTATGTAAATTTATTAATCACAATCCGATTAAATGATTTCATACCCGACCAAGTGGTATTATAATACCATATCCCAATCCCGTATAAGGGAAAATAAGTTAAAAGTATTTACCTGAGCTAAAAGTGAGAAGTAACCCAGCCGTATATTCCTAAAGCTTTATGATGATACCTTCTACTGGATGCTACTTAATCTGAATAGAAGGTTTAATAACCTATTAGGATGCTAACGGGTCTTTAGTTAAGTCAAAGACTTAGACCGGTTAGCTAGAAAGCAACTTTACGGTTCTAAATGCTAGATTAAGCGGAGACCGGAATAGAATGTGGTTTAGACCCGACAAGTTTGGATACTTGTAAAATATGGGTAAACTAAACACATTCTGGAATTTGAGGATTTAATGATAAGGTTAAACCCGTTTCGGCTATTTTACGTAAACTAGTCACATAAACCGATCCGAATGCATAAATGCATAACGGGTAACCAAATGAATTATATACAGGTCTCAAATGTTATTATGCTTAAAATATGTTAATACATCAGTAGGATGTTAACATATATGCCCAAAAAGTAACTAAAACCAATTTAAGTCCCGTAAGGGCATTTTGGCCATTTTAATAATTATAAAAGAGATTTTATAATAAACTGAAGTTCTGGTCTTTGGTAATCAGTAAAAATATTTATTTTATCTCATTACATCAGTAAGATATTACATATATGTGAGGTTTACCATTTGTGGCCAAACTATGCCCCGAAAGGGCATTTTGGTCATTTCACATATGCTTTTAAGGACATTTTTGGTAGTCTGAGTTCATGACTTATACCTACTGTAATAATATTGAAATTTGTTTAAAAATTCAGTAGGTAACAAGTCTTAGATGTTAAATATGGTTTTAAACCATACTATGCACCTAAATAGTGTGAAACTCGCTAATTGACGATAATTAAGATGTTTATGTAAATCTGAGATTTTGATCAGTTTTAAATGCTCAAAATAATTTATTTAATGTACGAAATCAGTAGGAAAAGATTTGGTATTCAAATTATTTGTAAATCTCATTTTATGCACAAAAAGGGTATTACCGTCATTTACCGAATTACACAAGAACTCTATGATATGATCAGATTATAATTTGACCAAAAATCCTAAAAATTCTTAAAAATAATATCTTAACAGTAGGTAATGAGTTTTGGGTCAAAATCCAAGTTTAAACATGCCTTATGCAAGATATCTTAATTTAATTAATAAAAATCTTCTAATTACGATATCGAGCATAACTTCTGTTTGAGACCAAGAACTGATGTCTAATTTTCGGGACAATTTTATATATCAGCAGCAAAGGTTTTTGTCCTCTCACATTTCTAAAAATCTCAATTATATGTCAAAAGGGCATTTACGACATTTATAAGCATATTAACAAGCAAGAGCATATAATTCAAATTACTAAGGACCAAGCAATATAACTCCAGAGGGTTATACTACTGTATAATGTGGTCCTAATGGAAGCTTAAAACATGGGAGAATTAAGCTTAATCGGGTCAGAACTGAAAGTCAAAGCAAAAGTCAAGCTTTTGCGACTTTCGGTTATAAACTGACCTTAGACTGATAATTATCTGGTTAGACCTGATTAAACTTGTTCTAATACTAATTACCAAGTCATTAGAATGTTAAAATATAATTTATAACTTCTGTTAGTTTTAATCATTTTTTAAGTTTCTGTCCAGTTTGACTTTTTGACTAACTAGTTTGACCCGACAATTAACTAGTTAAACGGAATAATTAGGAGGTGCCCTTTTAAGGGTTAATCACCTACATTAACATGGTCCTATAACCACTTTTATTTTCGTCAGTGGCTGGACCATTTATGATTAAACCGAAAGTCAAAGTCTAATTACGATATATTTGACTTTTCGGTTTTAAAGCTAATAAAATGGACTAAGCAGGGACTAAGACACTTACACAAGGTCCTTGCTATCTTTTCTACACTTCTTAATCTTCTCCTAATGCTTGCTATCTCCAGAGATGAGTTCTTGAGTTGTTGCAACCAAATGTGCATATGAACAAATGAACTAAGGTTCCTTATATACTAATTTCCCATGCATTTGGATCTTTGCAGCTGTCTTGGAGGTATCTAGGATCACCCCAGGTGTCCTAGTGGTTTAACAATACCGACAAACAGCCCCTAGAATCGTTCTGAATGAGTTTAAGTCAGTTTAGAGCTAAAAACCTGCACCTGGCAGGTGTTTTCTGCGCTGGGCAGTCCGTCGCGGCCCGCGTAGGATCATAAGGGGGTTTACGCGCCCCGCGTAAACCTGTTGTTCAGGTTAAAAATGTTTCAAACTTGACAGATTCAGTCCCTGTGTAACGCCTCGTATTTTCGTATTTTTACATTTTTAGAAAATTCAAGGTCGTTCTCTATTTTTTTTAGAAAATCAGATCGAAAAACGGATTAGAAACGATCACCGAAACTACTCACGCGTTATTTGACGAGACAACGAACGTACATGGAAAACATCAAGCATCGACGTCATTTTACACGTTTTGAATCTGAAACTATATTTACGGCATGTTACGACGCTCGGGTTCGAAAACGGATCTTGAAAACATTATCGGGCCGCTCTAAAAACGCAAGAACCAAATTAACGGGCCTTGAGCCCAAACCTACCTAACCCTAACTATTTTAAATTAACTAATACACACACACACTCTCCACACTCATGCACACACACACCAGCCTGTATTGTTCTCCTTCATCTTCCTCCTTATGAAATCCTAATACCCACTCATCTCTTCTTCCTTCACTTTTAAGAAAACCCCATCTTCACTCTCATCTCCCTCTCGATTTCACTCAGGCAACAAACACAGAGCTTCATTATCTTCACATGAAAAAAAACCCCAAACCAAACACCCCCCTCGGTCCGTTGACCGGCGACTGCCGATGGTCCTCTCCGACGAGCGACTTCCCTCTCCGCCTCCTTGAACACCAGCCACACCCTCCACTTCTTCTCCTCCCTCTCCTGTGCAAGAACTCCGGCGGCTACCAGGCAAAAGAGAGACGGGATTAACGGCAGGAGAGAGAGACTTGCGAGGAGAGAGAAAGGTGAACAATGGAGGTGAAGGCGCCGGAATTAACGTCAGCGGCGGCGGCCTTGCCGTCCGACATGTTTTTCGATGATGATGATGGCTATCGTTTTCCATCGGAGCTCGCCGGCGACGACAACAACATCAGCGAAGGTTTTTTTTCGGTTGGTTCATCTCAAATACGGGTTCAGAATCAACAGGCTCAGGTTTGTCGCGGTCAACTGGTCAGCGGACAGTCAACGGGTCGGGTCAACCCGGTCAGATGAGGATTTGAGTCTGTTTTGTCTGAGTCGAGCCACGATTCAGTAGGTTCGGTGTTCGTTATTTTTCATGTCGGGTCAAACAGTCAACTGGCCAACTCGGGTCACGGGTTAAATACGAGACCCGAATAACAATGATGTGATTAGTAATTTATATTTGTTTCATGTTTAATTAGCGTTTAATCGCGGAACCGAACTATATGTAATTTTAAATTTTACATAGAAATTATATATATTTTATACATCATGTTATTGAATTGGTTATTGAGTTTTGGATATAATAATCGACACGTTGGTTGTCGGGATCGTCCAAAAACAGAGGAAACTCTGCCCGTTTTTCGTTAAAATCCGTAAATCGATACTTGTTCAATTATAAAGCGAAACCTATCGGATTCAAGTTATATTTTTATAAAAAACAAATATAAAAGTATATCTGCTTTAGGTAACCCTTAACCGTTTTATAAAACTAACCATATTATTCTTTTAACGAGTTATATAATAATACTAATAATAATAATAATAATAATAATAATAATAATAATAATAACAATAATAATAACAGTTTTACTTTATAAATTCTTTTCCTTTTTATACACATTTAAATCAATTTATTTAACTTACATATAGTGATGACGTTCACGTATTCCATATTTAGGGTAATCACTCTCGTGCGTTTGGTTTTCCCAATCCTTTCCTCGCGCGTTATTTCAAGGAATTTCTATACGCAACCAATGTGAGCATACTCGATCCCTTTTTACGCTTTCTTACCTTTGGGATGCAATACATGTACTTTGAATTAAATACACAAACATGCTAGAATTTCGTTTATACAAATAATCTCTGTATTTGCTCATACGTGTATTACTTGCAATCATACGTGTATTACTTGCAATCATACGTGTTTAAGTTCATATGCTTATACTTAGTTATTGTCATGGAAAATTTGTTTAAAACATTTTTATACATATACTCAAAACTGTATGCTCGCCAATACTATTAGCATTGATCTATGCTTTTACATGTATTGCAGGATTTGAAGGATGCAATGAATCTAGTAGGATTGCCTAGAAATGCATTTAAACTCTAATACGGGTTGTACTGTATTTTTTTTTTCAAACATGTTGTAACTTGTTTCCAATCTTTGTAAGACACCATTAATCAATGAAATAAAACTTAATTACTTGAATACTTGTCGCATTTTATTTATTTGAAACTTGTGGTATTTCTAGTTCACACAATGTAAAATGAAATCATTAAATACTTGACACAAATAGCGTTATGATGTCTCTTGCAATCAGGTTTTCGTCTCACTCCGATGTTTCCGCCATCGGTTGGGGTGTGACACCCTGGTCATTAAAAACCTTATTTAACCTCATTTTTGGCATATAAGGCCCTTGTAGTTAGTTTGTAGTGGCTCAAGGAAATATAACCAAACTCCGTTAGGCCCAGTTTTGTTAAATATCACCATAAACACAAGTTTCATCATGTAGACACTTTTTACCAAAGTCTTGAAAACTTGTATAACGATCTCGAAACCATGTGAAATTTATTACACTTATTCTTGAGAGTATATTTGAATATTTCGAAGCCTTGGGTTCGTTAAAAGGTCACTCAGACGTAAGAATTAACATGTTGACACATTTAACCCCTGTAGTTAAAGAATATATTCTTCGTGTGTGGTCATTCAGAGGCACAAGTTTGGCATGTTGACACTTTTAGTCCCTTTTCATACATAATTTCATCATTTGCCAACTTTAGTCCTTCAAACTCAAACTTTCATATAATTAGAGTTTAGGACACGTGTCTTTATATAATTGGACACGTTTTTACGTGGTGTTACATCCTCACCCCCTTAAAAGAAATCTCGACCCCGAGATTTACTGGAATAAGTGAGGGTACTTCAGTCGCATAGTGGACTCAACTTCCCACGTATATTCAGGGCCTCTAAGGGCATCCCATTTAACCTTTACTATAGGCACGTGCTTCCTTCGGAGCTTTTTAACCTGACGATCCTCGATCGATATAGGTCTTTCAACTAATCTCAGGCTTTCATCAATCTGTACGTCTTTATGAGACATTGCTAGCGACTCATCAGCTAGACATTTCTTTAGGTTACAGATGTGGAACACATTATGAATTCCACTCAGTTCTTCAGGTAAGTTTAGCTTATAAACTACACTGTCGACACATTCAATGATCTCAAATGGTCCAATGTATCTAGGGCTTAGCTTGCCCTTCTTACTAAAACACATCACACCTTTCTAGGGTGATACTTTCAGTAAGACTTTGTCACCCACCTCAAACTTTAGAGGTTTCCGCCTTTTATCAGCATAACTTTTCTGCCTATCCATGGCAGCTTTCATGCGATCACGAATCTAGACAATCTTGTCCGTCATTTCAAGGACTATATCAGGTCCTGATAACTGAGCTTCTCCTACTTCCGCCCAACAAATAGGCGTTCTGCATTTCCTTCCATACAATGCCTCAAAAGGCGCAACCTGAATACTAGTATGGTAGCTATTGTTATAGGAAAACTCGATCAAAGGTAGGTGGTCATCCCAGCTACCTCCTAAATCAATAACACATGCTCGAAGCATGTCTTCCAAAGCTTGAATTGTATGCTCGCTTTGCCCATCAGTTTTCGGATGGTAAGCAGTACTAAAATTCAAACGAGTGCCTAAAGATTGTTGGAAACTTTTCCAAAAGTGAGAGATGTATCTAGTATCTCTATCAGACATAAGAGACACCGGCACTCCGTGGAGGGATACAATCTTATCCACGTATAACTGGGCTAACTTGTCAGAGTTATGAGTCTCCTTGATGGGTAAGAAATGTGCTGACTTAGTCAGTCGATCAACTATGACCCATATAGTATCGTTTCCATGCCTTGTTTTAGGTAACTTGGTTATAAAATCCATGGTTACCATCTCCCATTTCCTTGTGGGAAGTTCTGGCTGTTGTAGCAGGCCTGATGGCTTTTGGTGTTCAGCTTTAATCTGAGCACAAGTCAGACACTTAGCTACATGTGTGGCAATAGATTTCTTCAAACCTATCCACCAATAATTAGCTTTCAAATCTTGATACATCTTGTCACCTCTATGGTGAACTGAATATTTGGAATTGTGAGCTTCCTGTAGGATTATATCTCGAAGCCCTCCATGAATAGGAACCCAGATTCTTCCATTCATTCTGAGGATTCCATCCTTACCTGGTGTTAACTGTTCAGCAGTTACACCAAACTTTTCATTTGGAAGGTTAGCCTCTAAGACAGCTTCCTTCTGTGCAGCTAATAGCCTTTCATTCAGGCTATTTTTCAGTTCAATGCTCTTGGCATTGATCCTGATAGGTTTGATTCTTTCCTTTCGGCTTAGAGCATCGGCGACCACATTCGCTTTACCAGGATGGTAGCGAATTTCGCAATCATAATCATTTAGAGTTTCCATCCAGTGGCGCTGTCTCATATTGAGATCCTTTTGATTGAATAAGTGTTGGAGACTTTTGTGATCCGAATAGATCACACATTTAATTCCATACAAATAATGTCTCCACAACTTTAGTGCGAATACAATGGCACCCAACTCCAAATCGTGTGTGGTGTAATTCTTTTCATGCACCTTTAGTTGTCGTGATGCATAGGCAATCACCTTGCCCTTTCGCATAAGTATACAACCCATACCGGTGTGTGACGTATCACAGTAAACGATAAACTCTTCAATTCCTTCGGGTAATGTCAACACCGAAGCATTGCTCAATTTTTGCTTAAGAATCTCAAAGGATTCTTGTTGTTTTGGATCCCAATCAAATTTTACATTCTTACGGGTCAAAGAAGTCAATGGTGCAACTATCCTCGATAAGCTCTCAATGAATCTTCTATAATATCCAGCTAAACCCAGAAAGCTACGAAGGCGTCTTTGGTGCTTCCCAGTTCATGATGGCTTCTATTTTGGCGGGATCGACTTGGGTACCACGCTCACTAACAACGTGTCCAAGAAATTGGACTTCACGAAGCCAGAACTCGCACTTGGAGAATTTAGCATACAACTTCTCCTGTCGAAGTAATCCTAAGATACATCGAAGGTGCTTCTCATGATCAACTTGATTACGAGAGTAGATAAGTATGTCGTCTGTAAAGACAATGACAAACTTATCTAAGTATGGCTTGCAGACTCTATTCATGAGGTCCATGAATGCTGCTGGTGCATTAGTGAGCCCGAAAGGCATCACTAAAAACTCATAATGTCCATACCTTGTCCTGAACGCTGTCTTAGGTACATCTTCAGTTTTAACTTTGAGTTGATGATACCCAGATCTTAGATCGATCTTCGAGAAATAGCTTGCCCCTTGAAGTTGGTCGAATAAGTCGTCGATCCTGGGTAAAGGATAACGATTATTGATCGTTACTTTATTTAATTCATGATAATCAATGCATAAACGCATTGATCCATCCTTCTTTTTCACAAACAATATTGGAGCTCCCCAAGGCGAAGAGCTGGGTTGTATAATCCAGTAAGTCATCCAATTGAGTCCTGAGCTCCTTCATTTCAGTAGGCGCTAAATGATAAGGAGCTCGTGCAATTGGTGTAGATCCTGGCAGAATGTCTATCCTGAACTCCACTTGCCTCTCAGGGGGTAATCTAGGTAATTCATCTGGAAAGACATCAGGATACTCGGATATAGTTGGAATGTCTTCAATCTTGGGTTTCGGATCTTTCATTGTCACTTGTGCCATGTAAAATGACACATCCATTCTTCAAACACCTTGATACTTTGAGAATAGGCATATTGTTGGGTAAACCATATTGTGTATCTCCTTGAATAGTGACGGATTCACCAGAAGGGGTTTTGATGATAACTAGCTTTTTGTCGTAGGCGATTTGGGCTTGGTTATGGGACAACCAATCCATGGCTAAAACCACATCAAAACCAGCCAATTTCATTGGCAAGAGGGATAGCAGGATAGAATGTTTCTTAATGGATATGAAGCATCCATCAAGAAGAGTTGAAGCTGTTTCTAAGGTACCATCGGCAAGCTCTACCTCATATTTTATTTCTAGAGTCTTAATAGGCAGATTCAGTAAATTACAAAACTTATGGTCTACAAAGGACTTATCAGCACCTGAATCAAATAAGACTCTAGCATAATTATTATTAATGAGAAAGGTACCTGTTATGACGTTCTCGCCGTTCACCGCTTCTCTTGCATTCATCTGGAAAACCCTTGCATTGGTTTTCTTCGCCTCCTCGGGCTTCTTAGCATTCTTGGGGCAATTTGTCTTGATGTGCCCCTTTTCATTGCAACCATAACAGGTTGCATCCTTGATGTTTCGGCACTCCACAGACTTGTGCCTTTTCTTCTTGCAAATCCCACGTGGTTTAGCTTGTGGGTCTTGGTTGCACTTTCCAAAGTGCCTTTTGTTGCAAGTCTTGCACCTGGGCTTGTCACCTGACTGCCCTTTCTTAGAACCAAAGTTCCCTTTGTTCTTCTTGTTCGATTGAGGGAACTTGTCTTCCTCCCTCTTCCTCTTCCCGTCATCGGTAGTTTTCTTTGCCCTACTCCTCACAACATCAAGAGTCAGGGACAAAGATAGATCCACAGCAGATCTATAAGTAGCAGGCTTAGAAGCCTGACATTTCCTTTCACTTCAGGGGCTAAACCACCGATGAAACGCGCAATGCGTTTGGGTTCAGGAGTGACTAAATATGGTACAAGCCTCGACATCGAGTTGAAACTGGTCACATAGGACCTAAAATCCAAATCCTTCATCACCAAAGTGAGGAAGTCAGTTTCAATCCTTTCAACTTCATGCTGAGGACAATATGTGTCTTTCACAAGATCAACAAACTTGTTCCACGAAAGGTTATACATATGAACCTTTCCAGTGGATTGTACCAATGCTTTCCACCAAGTGAGGGCATCGCCCTTGAAGGATTGAGACACAAACATAACTATGTCTTCCTTAGCACATCCACTGATGTCAATCACATTCTCCATTTCATCTAACCACTTTATACAGTCGATTGCTCCCTTTTCTCCTGTGAAATCTCTCGGTTTACAGGAGACGAAGTACTTATAGGTACAACTCTTGTTGTACTTAGGAGTCTGATTTAACACAACTTTCTAAGATTCTGATCTCTGGTTAGATGAATGCTGAGATTCATCCCTTTTTGATGCATGCGAATGTGATAAGGGTTTTGTATGAGTTTTGGACCGAACATGACTCGGTTCTTTGAATATTTTATCCACCGCTTGAGCCACTGCGGTATCAATCATTGCTTGCAATTCAGCATTTGTAAGATTTATTCTTGCTTCATTATTGTTCTCTTCCCGCAGATGACTGTTTGCTTCGTCAGATCCAGCCATGATTCGAGTACTATATCAAACAATAATGATTTATTTAAATTATATAATAAATCATCACATTGATGATTAGATGGTCATGGTATTATTAAACCATATAGACCATTTTAAGTAATAAATAACAATCAATGGGATATAATTCTTTATATTTATTAGACAGGGGAATATAAATCACAACTGTCAATGTCATAAAAGACATTTTTATTTAGTACAAGGCTCGTCTCGAAGGACATTTAGATAGCGCAAAAGGCCTTGGCGCAGGAATGATTAGAGTATAACCAATGATCTCTTGGATCAGTGGTCTTTTAAGGGTCGAACATAGTTCATCGCCTTATTGACAAGAAGTTTATAAAATAGAACTATCATTGTCATTATTACACCTTTGCTTATAAGCATACATCTCAAATGGATGTTTTAGGTGTATACATCATATTGATGTTTATTAGCCATGATTCATATTGATCATATAGGCTTATGAAAATGATTTGGAAGGATCCAAGTACATTTGGAAGCTTGTGTGGTTTCTCGTACCGCACAACCAGGAATGTTAACTTGTTTTCAGATGTTAACAGTGAGTTATTTTCTTAAAAAGGTTGTACCATCATAGCCATTAATATTTTTGGCTAGGTTATACCCTTAAGAATTTCTGTGGCAGATCAATTTAAAATTGAAATGATATAGCATGATGATGTAATAAAATACATATTTAAAATCCAAAAAGAAACTTCATTAAACCATAAAACTGGTATAAAGATGCCCTAAACGAGACTTGAAATAACACACTGCCCACGCAGGGGCTACATAAATAGAAAATAAGTCCACGCAGGGACTAGGTACAGAAAAAAAAATGTCCTCCCATGGACTTGATTAAAAAGACAATACAAGATAAAATAAACAACTTCCTACTTCTTTTTGCCTTTGATGAGACTCGCAAGGCCCTTGAGAAAACTGTTATGCTTCTTATTGGTTTCATCTGCTTTTCGCTCAACCCTGTCCAACCTCTGCAGTATTTCTTGAGTTTGCTCCTGTTGGGGAGGAGGAGGTTGCTGGTAAGGTGGGTATTGATACCCTTGCACTGGATATCCAGTTGGGTAAACTGGAGGATAAGATGATGGATAAAGTGCATTATACTGTGTTGCCGTAAGATAGGGATCTTGGGTTCCATAATCTGTTGGATATCCAGATGGGTTATACCCAGACGAACCTGGGTATGTTGGTATTGGGTTGTCAAAACCCACTAGCGGTGGCGGTGGTGCATAAGAAACTGGCGGGGGATTGTCTTCCGGCACCGCATGCGAGGGTCCACCCATTTGGGGGTCCTCGGGAATAGGAGGGTATGAGCTTGAATCTTGAGGGGAACTGAACCGTGGTCCCCCACGCACAGACATTCGAGCATTCCTCATTCACCTAGGCGGCTCGGGAGGTGGTTGAGGTGGTTCCTCAACAGGTAGAGGTGGTGGGGTAACCGCTTGAAGATACGGTTCATTCAAAGGAGGTTGAGCAGGAGAGTTATGATATGAAGGGGTGAATTCCCATTCATACGTGGCCCACCTTTCGGCAAAAGAATCGGGCTCTTGGTATGGCGATCCTTGATATGGAAAACCGCTGGATATGCTGATTGGGTGGCCAGGTATCCCGGTTGGTGGTTCTGGGTTAGGGTCGTCATCCATTTCGATCTCTTGGGAGAAGTGGTCTTCGGGTCCTAAAGGATTGAAACCCAGAAGATTGTTGACATAGTCGTTGGGGTTGAACTGAGCAGGGGAATAAATGGAATCGGAGTGATGGAAAGAATGGGAGTGTAAAGAGTGGTAAGATTGGTGTGAATGGTGAGAATAGTGTGATTCTTGAGAATGATGGGAATGCTGGGGCTCGTCAGGAATGGGTAGCCCAAAGTATGGAGGATCTGATGGTGAGGATCCTAGCGAAACAGAATGCCTCGCCGGTTGGAAGGTATGACTCCAATGATCCCGAGAGTCAGAACTAGAGTAAGGTGCTGACGGGGTGCGTCTATGGGAGGGTCCCGCATGGCCTGATGGCCCTCCTCTCATCAGTCCCTTTCCATTGCCTCGAACACGTGGCAACATTTTCGACTAGCTAACCTGCCAAAACAAGTAAAACAAAAATATAACGATAAAAGGAAAGTTAAGAATAAATCCTAGGTCATATGCCTAGACTCAGAAGTCTAAGGAATGTGCTTATTATGTCATTGTGATTAAACACAAAAGGTTAGTGTTTAATTCACTCAATGTTGGCTCAGATACCAACCTGTCACACCCTGATATTTCCACATATTACCGGTGGGCCCGACGGGGAGTATCGTGACGTAGTTGATATCATCATAGTCAATACACATAATATAATAGCACAGCGGAAGGCTTGTTGAATAAACTATTACAAACCATAATGTATGAGTGTCCGAATGAAAGAATATACAGACTTGGTTGTAATAAGATCCACAGGCGGATCATAAATAAAATACAAGAAAACGGAAAATAACAGACTTCAGGTATCTAGGGATTTGCAAGATCCTCTTATATGACACTTAGTAGCTCCAACCTATTTACGAGAAGTACCTATCAATCAGTCTTTATAAAATACGTCAGTTTACACTGGTAAATACAATTAACTGACTCATTTAAAAACGTTTATGAAAATTGATTTAAGTGCAGAAGGCATAAATCATTTATAACTTGGGACAATTATTTAAGATAATCTTGTATACAAATTTATATGTTTGTCATACAATTGGGGCCGGTTGGAAGCCGGTCATGATTAACCGACTCACCACTTATAGAACCCACAAAGGAGTTATCCCCAACATGTGGGTTTATATTTTAGCATTTGCATCTGTTAGGTGTGTGCCTACACCCCGTGCATCGGTCGTGGCCATTTTCAAATGAAATGAGCCCAGGATATCCAGGACACAGTCGTATTAACCCCCAATGTTTATGTTATCAAACAAGACAGATTAAAACGGGTTATGTAAATTTATTAATCACAATCCGATTAAATGATTTCATACCCGACCAAGTGGTATTATAATATCATATCCCAAGCCCGTATAAGGGAAAATAAGTTAAAAGTATTTACCTGAGCTAAAAGTGAGAAGTAACCCAGCCGTATATTCCTAAAGCTTTATGATGATACCTTTTACTGGATGCTAATTAATCTGAATAGAAGGTTTAATAACCTATTAGGATGCTAACGGGTCTTTAGTTAAGTCAAAGACTTAGACCGGCTAGCTAGAAAGAAACTTTACGGTTCTAAATGCTAGATTAAGCGGAGACCGGAATAGAATGTGGTTTAGACTCGACAAGTTTGGATACTTGTAAAATATGGGTAAACTAAACACATTCTGGAATTTGAGGATTTAATGATAAGGTTAAACCCGTTTCGGCTATTTTACGTAAACTAGTCACATAAACCGATCCGAATGCATAAATGCATAACGGGTAACCAAATGAATTATATACAGGTCTCAAATGTTATTATGCTTAAAATATGTTAATACCTCAGTAGGATGTTAACATATATGCCCAAAAAGTAATTAAAACCAATTTAAGTCCCGTAAGGGCATTTTGGTCATTTTAATAATTATAAAAGAGATTTTTATAATAAACTGAAGTTCTGGTCTTTGGTAATCAGTAAAAATATTTATTTTATCTCATTACATCAGTAAGATATTACATATATGTGAGGTTTACCATTTATGGCCAAACTATGCCTCGAAAGGGCATTTTGGCCATTTCACATAAGCTTTTATGGACATTTTTGGTAGTCTGAGTTCATGACTTATACCTACTGTAAGAATATTGAAATTTGTTTAAAAATTCAGTAGGTAACAAGTCTTAGATGTTAAATATGGTTTTAAACCATATTGTGCACCTAAATAGTGCAAAACTCGCTAATTGACGATAATTAAGATGTTTATGTAAATCTGAGATTTTGATCAGTTTTAAATGCTCAAAATAATTTATTTAATGTATGAAATCAGTAGGAAAAGATTTGGCATTCAAATTATTTGTAAATCTCATTTTATGCGCAAAAAGGGTATTACCGTCATTCACCGAATTACACAAGAACTCTCTGATATGATCAGATTATAATCTGACCAAAAATCCTAAAAATCCTTAAAAATAATATCTTAACATTAGGTAATGAGTTTTGGGTCAAAATCCAAGTTTAAACATGCCTTATGCAAGATATCGCAATTTAATTAATAAAAAGCTTCTAATTACGATATCGAGCATAGCTTCTGTTTGAGACCAAGAACTGATGTCAAAATTTTGGGACAAGTTTATATATTAGCAGCAAAGGTTTTTGTCCTCTCACATTTCTAAAAATCTCAATTATATGTCAAAAGGGCATTTACGGCATTTATAAGCATATTAACAAACAAGAGCATATAATTCAAAGTACTAAGGACCAAGCAATATAACTCCAGAGGGTTATACTACTGTATAATGTGGTCCTAATGGAAGCCTAAAATATGGGAGAATTAAGCTTAATCGGGTCAGAACTGAAAGTCAAAGCAAAAGTCAAGCTTTTGCGACTTTCGGTTATAAACCGACCTTAGACTGATAATTATCGGGTTTGACCTGATTAAACATGTTCTAATACTAATTACCAAGTCATTAGAATGTTAAAATAGCTTTTGCATCTGTTAGGTGTATGCCTACACCCCGTGCATAGGTCATGGCCATTTTCAAATGAAATGAGCCGAGGATATCCAGGACACGGTCGTATTAACCCCCATTGTTTATGTTATCAAACAAAACAGACTAAAACGGGTTACGTAAATTTGTTAATCACAATCCGATTAAATGATTTCATACCCGACCAAGCGGTATTATTATAATACCGTATCCTAAGCCCGTATAACGGAAAATAAGTTAAAAGTATTTACCTGAGCTAATACTTGATTCACAGCAAAATAACTCAGTCGTATCCAATCTATCTAAATGCAGGTAGCTTTTACCGGGTGGCTCTAGTCTGGAGTGATGGTAATATATAACCAATTCAGAATGCTAACGGCCTTATTTAAGTCGTAGACTTAAACCGGCTAGCTTAAAGTATCTAAAGCGGTATGATACACTAGATTAAGCGATGACCGGAATAGAATGTTATTTAGACCCAACAAGTACGAAGACTTGTATAATATGAATGAACTAAACACATTCTGGATTTTAAGTAAAAACGATAAGGTTAAACCCGTTTCGACAAATTTACGTAAAGTAGTTACATAATCCGATCCGAACGCGTAAATGCGTAACGGGCAACCAAATGAACCATATACAAGTCCCATATGTTATTATGCTTAGAACATGTTAATACATCAGTAGGATGTTAACATTTATGCCCAAAAAGTAATTTAAACCAATTTAAGTTCCGTAGGGGCATTTTGGTCATTTTACCCTTTATAAAAGAGGTTTAAAGCAAACTGAGGTTCTGGTCTTTGGTATTCAGTAAAAATATTTATTTTATCACATTACATCAGTAAGATATTATATATGTGAGGTTTACCAATTATGGCCAAACTATGCCCCGAAAGGGCATTTTGGTCATTTCACATATGCTTTTAAGGACATTTTTGAGAGTTTGAGTTCATGACTTATAACTACTGTAATGATATTAAAATTTGTTTAAAAATTCAGTTAGGTAACAAGTCTTAGGTGTTAATTATGGTTTAAAACCATACTATGCGCCTAAATGGCGTAAAAATCGCTAATTGACGATAATTAAGGTGTTTTATGGAAATCTGAGATTTTGATCAGTTTTGAATGCTCAAAATAATTTATTTAATGTATGAAATCAGTAGGAAAAGGTTTGGCACTCAAATCATTTGTTAATCTCATTTTATGCATGAAAAGGGTATTATCGTCATTTACCGAATTACACTAGAACTCCATGATACGATCAGATTATAATCTGATCAAAAATTCCAAAAATTCCTAAAAATAATATCTTAACAGTAGGTAATGAGTTTTGGGTCAAAATCCATGTTTAATTAATAAAAAAGCTTCTATTTACGATATCGAGCATAACTACTGTTTGAGACCAAGAACTGATGTGAAATTTTCGGGACATACTTATATATCAGTAACAAAGGTTTTTTTCCTCTCACATTTTCAAAATTCTCATTTGTATGTCAAAAGGGCAAAATGGGCATTTATAAGCATAATAACGGACATGAGCATATAGTTCAAAACATAAACGACCATGTAATATAACCTCAGAGGGTTATACTACAACATAATACGATCCTAATTGAAGCTTTGATGTGTGCATAATGCAACATATAAATTACATCAAATGTGGCATAAAACTAACCCTTTTTTAGTACTAATGTTGGAAAAAGTATGTTTTTGTCTTCCATTTGTATTTTCAGGATTAAATGAGCTCAAATAAACAAAAGAAGCAAAAATGTAGCTAAATCTAACATAAATACAAAAAAAGGAATAAACGTGGCATGCCCGACCCCTCGACAGCATCCTCCCAAGCAAAAACACGAGAACAGAAGGCTGAACACGCCCCGTGCTCACTGAGCACGGGGGCGTGCCCAAGTGTCTGCAGAAAAGACAAAACTGTAGAAGCTTCTATCACCCACCACGGGGGCGTGCCCAGCGGACATGGGGCCGTGGTCAATGCAAAGATTCGCAGAATCTAGGCAAATCTTGATAGTCCAGATACGCTTCTGCACACGGGGTCGTGCCCAGCAGACACGGGGGCGTGGTCAACTAATGCAGACAAACTGCATTTAATGAAGAAAGAGACGATGGGTGGACACGGGGCCGTGCCCAATGGACACGGGGCCGTGTCCGGGCTTCCGTGCAGGCTATAAATAGGGGTGCTTGGCTCACTTGCAAATCATCCCTAGGCAAACCACCTCTCTCACACTTCACCCACCCACCACCACCATCAGAACCCACATCCACCACCATTATCCATCATAGAGTGTGTGAGTAGTCTCGGGATCCAAGATTGATCGTAAGAGTTCTTGACAATCAAAGGCCATGTTTGCCTAAGTCTCTTACATCACTTGGTGAAGACAAGTGTTTAGTGTTATACTTTTTATTTTTAATATTTTCGCACTTTTTATTTGGTTATGTATTAATGACTTTAATAACTAGTTTCTTATGTTGAAGGTGAGGCTTCCTTATCGTTTGTCCGTGGTGTATTGGCATTATTTTACTAGTCTATATAAAATAAAAGATTTTCACCATTCATATCTCCACGGTCTATATGGAGATATGTTGGCTAGCTGGTCGGGGTTAAGGGAACGGTTTGGTAAGAGTCTTGCCTTGTTCAGTGTATAGATCCTGCAAGGACCTGGGTCAAATTTAGTAGGACCTCCTTCAATACCCACTGGTATTGGATGGCGGGGGTCCGAACTCCTTGATCCCCTCATATGTAAACTACTATTAATATATTAACCCGGCTACTTAGGACTGTATCCCTGCTGACTCAGACTACTTAGCGGAGGGTAACGTCACCTTCAAAAGAGGGGCCTACCACATTATGCATTAATAACTTAATTAATTATCTTTCAATAATCCAACCCTTTAGGTTTGTATCCTTGCTGACTCAAACTACTGGGTTGAGGGTAACGTCACCTTCAAAAGAGGGGCCTACTACAATAACTAAGATAATCTCTTAAAAAGTGCAAAAGTGAGGAAATAATCAAAGGTTACACTAAATACGAGTCGGATCCAAGTGATTCATCTTGTCTATCTGTTTTTATTTTTATTTTTCAGCATTTTTAGTTAGTTTTATTTTCTTGTTTTAAAAACCTTTTTCTAAACTTTTGATTTGATTAGACGTTGAGGATAAACCGGTATTAAAAGCTCTTGTGTCCTTGGACGACCTCGGTATCTTACCAACACTATACTACGCTCACGATGGGTGCACTTGCCTATATGTGTGTTTAGTGTTAGTAAAAATCGTGTTTTATAAATTTAAAACTTGGCTAAAAGTGTTACAAATGGCTTAAAATATACATTAAAAACTATATAACATTCACGCACATCAAGTTTTTGGCGCCGTTGCCGGGGACACAAGGATTTTAAAAAAGATTAAAATCGACGGCCTAATTAGTTTTTCAAAACTTTTTCAAAGCGTGCGCACATTTTTCTGCATTTTAGCTAGTTTTGCATTTACAGTAGGTTGAACACGGGGCCGTGCTGCATTTTTTTTTACAAAACACCCAGATACAGAGTCTGAACACGGGGTCGTGCTCACTGAACACGCCCCCGTGCTCAACGAAATCAGTAACTTTAATTAAAACGCCCAGATACAGAATCTGAACACGGGCCGTGCTCACTGAACACGGGGCCGTGTCCAGCCTCTGTTGCCGTTCTTATTTTTGTTTTCTGGTCTCGAGACTCTGTTGTGATCTGCTGAGTGATTCTTATGGATCAATACTCAGGAGGTTACAACTACACCTATGAGGAGGATGATTATAGGGAAGACTATTGCACCATCTGTTGTGACCCGCACTCGGTTCAATATTGTGACTTATTTCAACCATCCACTTCATACACCTACTATGAGGAGCCCAGGTACGAGCGATCAACTTCATACACACCCTATGAAGACCCAAGGTATGAACCTCCTCCCTCATACTCATATTTTGAAGAACCAAGGTATGAGCCTTCATACTCATACTTTGAGGAACCAAGATATGAGCCACCACCTTCATATGCTTATTATGAGGAACCATGGCATGAACAACCCACCTCATATGAGTACTATGAAGAACAAAGTTACGACCCTTATCGATCATATACTTACAATGAAGAACAATGGTGTGAACCATCTACTTCCTATGAGTATTATGAGGAACAAAGGATCGAACAACCGGATTCGAGCTTTGAGGATCCCGATCCTTACTCTATCACCGACATAGCCGATAGGATAATAGAACACATTAAAACTATCGAACGTTGCATAAAAGAATCTCGCGCAAGGGAAGAGGAGTCCCGCGCAAGAGAAGAATTAAATAAAAAAGAGATAGTTAAAAATGTAAAAATGGAAGAACAAATAAGTGAAAAACCGACACATGAGTTAAACAACGAAACAAGTGAGTCCGACAACGTTAAAATTCAAGAAGAGTCTAATTTTGAAGAAATTAATCTCTTGTCACCTTCTTTTGAAAAACATTGTTTAGTACCCACTCATGCTAAGTTTTTAAAAGAGTTAAACACTAACACTAAAATTGACAAAACGGTAAGCATTAAGTTAACTAATGATCAAACTTCGCTAATAAAAGAAGATCCATTTGAAATTTACATTACACCGGTTCCATGTTTTTTTTCAAAATTCATTAATTAGTAATATCACAATTGATAAAGATCTTTGTGTTAACATAATGCCAAACTACATTTTTGAAAAATTAAGTATTAGTAATTTTTCTCCACTTCAAATACCCATTTTTCTATCCAATCGGAAAGTAATAAAATCAATCGGTATAGTTGAGGATGTCTTGGTTCAAGCAAATCAAATGGTAATCCCAACCGACCTTGTCATCCTTGATGACGCTCCTCTAGTGTTGGGACAACCCTTTGTAAAAACCCACGAAGCTTTGAAAAAACCGGAAGCGCAACAATCTAGGGATGAGCACGGTACTGAACCGATACCGAGCCGATACCGATCCCGACAATCCCGATCCCGATTTTCCTCAAAAATTGATCCCGATCCCGAATACAAGCGGTATGGTATCGGTATGGTACCGGTATCGGTACCGGTTTTCCGGTATGATACCGAAAAATACCGAATTGTAGATAATCGTTCCTGCATTCGTTCCAAAATAACAATGACAGCATCAATGAAGAAAATACACTCTTTTTATCCAAATGGACTTAGTTGACTTATACTCCATCTTCTTTTGAAGCACAGTAGTTAGCATGCATCATAATTTAACTCTAACTTGAGCTTCAAATCACCTTTTCAAGCATAAAAAAAGCAATGACTAAAAGCTTGAAACTGCCTACTAAAACTCTATTAAGCTGTGTTTGTAATGGTAAAAACCATATAATATGCTATGAGTGACTAGTTTTGTATTTAACAAACTCACCCTGATTCAGCAATCGGTAACAATTGGGAAGCACAGGCACAAAGGGGCTAAGCTTGTTCCGTTCAGACAGTAACTCGGATAGATACCTGTCGACATGTAAAGAACATGAATCACCCTCATTATATCAATCAAATACACAACAAAAACAGCAAGTAAACTACACAATGACAAGAAGATCATCTACGAAACACCCTGCTCCTTAGTCCTTCCTCTTAATCAACATATTCCTATAACAATTGAAATTCAATCAAACACTCTTCTACATGTCTTTGCAACAAATTCTCCATCAGTTTACTAAAAATCAAGAGAACAACACACTCTGATGACAGTCAATCAATCATTCATCATGATATGGAGTTAGTATTCGAGATAGATTTAACCGACATACTCCTGTTGCTCAACGATGGCGGTGGCTGTGGATCGAAGACAGGCGATATGAGGCGAGGGAGAAGGTGAATACGCCATATACCTACCGGAAGACATATCTCGTAACTGGAGGGAGGGAGATTAGAAGTTGAGATCAACACGACTGGTGAGCATCAAGTATAGTGTGGGAATTATGGATGGGAAATGGGAATAAGTGGGATCACCTCACAATCGGTATTAATTCGGTATTACCGAAAAATACCGGTACCGATCCCGCAAAATCCTGATCCCGAAAAATGGTAAAACGTAATACCGATACCGATACCGAATACAATCGGTATGGTATCGGTACGGGACGGTATCGGGATGGTATCGGTATCCGGTACCACATGCTCATCCCTACAACAATCTATCTATTCAATTAGGGGCATTTAAAAAGAGTGTCGATCTTGAGCGTTCAATGAAATATCCATTCGGCAATAATGACCCCCTAATTGAAGATGAAGATGAACCACCCCATACAAGAGAAGAAATTGACCACTTTGTTGAAGAAGAGGTCACCATAGAACAAAATTTTGTAGTTCCATCGAAATGAGCAACCAAATAAGGAGTCTCCTAAAGACCCACCTTTTGAGCTCAAAGAACTCCCAAAAGGTTTGGAATATGCTTTTCTCGATAAAGATGGTAAATCACCTGTAATTATTTTGTCTAAATTAACTAGTGCAGAAAAAGAAAAACTAATTTCACTTTTGAAAAAACACAAAAATGCGATCGCTTGGAAGCTTGTAGATATTAAAGGCATAAGTCCTTCCTTGTGCACACACAAAATTTTAATGAACGATGACTACAAATTAGTAATACAACCACAACGTAGAGTAAATCCAAATGTCCAAGAAGTGGTTAAAAACGAAGTCATCAAATTACTTGACGCCGGACTTATTTACCCTATCTCCGATAGTCCGTGGGTAAGTCCCGTCCAAGTAGTTCCAAAGAAAGGAGGTATGACGGTGATAACTACTGAAAAGAATGAATTAATACCAACGAGAACCATCACAGGATGGAGGGTATGTATAGATTATCGTCGATTAAATGAGGCGACAAGGAAATATCACTTTCCTTTGCCTTTTATTGATCAAATGCTAGAAAGATTATCCGGTCACAAATTTTATTGTTTCTTAGATGGTTTTTCAGGTTACTTTCAAATTCCGATAGCACCCGAAGACCAAGAAAAGACAGCATTCACATGTCCCTATGGAACTTTTGCTTATCAGTGCATGCCCTTTGGTCTATTTTAATGCCCCCGCAACCTTTCAATGTTGCATGGTGGCTATCTTCCATGATATGATAGAAAAGACAATGGAAGTCTTCATGGACGACTTTACTATCTTTGGAGATTCATACGGCCAGTGCCTCGATAATCTTGAGCGAATGCTATCCCGATGTGAGGAAACTAACCTCGCCCTTAACTGGGAAAAGTGCCATTTCATGGTAATGGAAGGAATAGTACTCGGTCACAAGATCTCGAGCGAAGTAATGGAGGTAGATCGAGCCAAAATAGACACTATTTCTCGATTACCACCCCCATCCTCCGTTAGAGCTATCAGAAGTTTCCTAGGACATGCCGGATTTTATAGACGATTTATCAAGGACTTTTCTAAAATCTCGAGGCCTCTAACAAAATTACTTGAAAAAGATGCCCCTTTCATCTTTGACAAGGATTGCAATCAAGCATTTCTATCACTAAAGGAAATGCTAGTCAATGCACCTATCATGATAGCGCCTGATTGGAAACTGCCTTTCGAAATCATGTGTGATGCAAGTGACTTTGCAGTTGGAGCCGTCTTGGGACAAAGAAAAGAAAAGCATTTTCACCCAATTTATTATGCTAGTAAAACACTTAACGATGCACAAGAAAATTACACAACAACAGAAAAAGAGTTACTAGCTGTGGTATTTGCTTTTGATAAATTTTGTTCTTATATTGTTCTTTCTAAAACAATAGTCTATACAGACCATGCAGCCATTCGTTATCTCTTCAAGAAACAGGATGCTAAACCACGTTTGATTCGGTGGATTATACTCCTCCAAGAATTTGACATTGAAATCAAAGACAAAAGAGGAGCAGAAAACACCGCAGCAGATCATCTTTCGCGCTTAGAAGACCCAGCTTTGGAGGCAACCAAGGATGAGCAAATCAATGAAAAATTCCCAACGCAGTCCCTGGAAATGGTGGAATACAAAGAAGAACCATGGTACGCCGACTATGCTAACTACCTAGCTAGCGGTATAGTCGCAAAAGGTTGGCCACATCATCAAAGAAAAAAAATTCTTTGCTGATGTAAAGCATTACTTTTGGGAAGACCCTTATCTTTTCAAAATGTGTGCCGACCAACTCATCCGACGATGCGTACATGACAGCGAAGCAAGAAGAATTCTCCGCCATTGTCATGAAGGTCCATACGGAGGACATCATGGTGCCACAAGTACCGCACGAAAGGTATTTGATTCGGGATTTTACTGGCCAAACATTTACAAAGATGCCCAAAGTCTTGTCAAGACATGTGACGCTTGCCAAAGAACATGTAATATTTCTTCCAAAAACAAAATGCCACAAAATGGCATTCTTGTTTGTGAAATTTTTGATGTGTGGGGACTCAACTTTATGGGACCTTTCCCACCGTCAAAAGGAAACAAATATATACTTGTGGCGGTAGATTAGTTGTCTAAATGGGCCGAGGCCGAGGCACTTCCAACCAACGATGGAAGATTCGTGGAAAGATTTCTGAAAAGATTATTCTCGTGTTTTGGCACACCAAAGGCTTTAATAAGTGATAGAGGTACCCATTTTTGTAACCATCAACTTGAAAAAATCTTAACAAGGTATGGGGTCTATCACCGGGTCTCAACATCATATCATCCTCAAACAAACGGACAAGCCGAAGTAAATAATAGAGGTTAAAAATGAATACTTGAAAAAACCATAGGGTTAAATAAAAAAGAACGGGCCGATAAATTAGACGACGCTTTATGAGCTTTTCGAACTGCTTATAAAACAACAATAGGTACAACCCCATATAAGCTCGTCTATGGAAAAAGTTGTCATTTGCCAGTATAAATTGCACACAAAGCCTACTGGGCAATTAAAAATATAAATTTAGATTTAGAATTTGCCGGTAAAAATCGATTTTGTCAATTGAACGAATTAGAAGAACTAAGGAATTATGCATACTCTAACTCCGAAATTTATAAGGAAAGAATGAAAAACTTGCATGAATTTCGAGTAGGAGATCAAGTTCTATTGTTTAATTAACGACTTTGATTATTTCCTGGTAAATTAAAGTCTAGGTGGTCAGGACCTTTTTCCATCACCCATATTTTTCCACACGGTGCAGTAGAAATTAAATCTCGAAATGGAATTCCATTCAAAGTTAATGGCCAACGGCTGAAGCTCTATCAAGGATTCATTGAGGATGGGGAGGAAGAAATCTCGCTTCAAACGGTCGAAGAATGAAAGCATCAACATCATACCTGGTAAGTTACGAACAAGCGGGTTGACATCTAAATCGGTAAGTCTTCTAACCAAGTTTGTGGGAAACAGGGCACTCACACGAGCACTTATAAAAAAAATTCAAAACTTGCCCGCCCACAGGGCCGTGTCCGCGCAACTGTCGGGATAAAACCCCTTTTCCAAACAGTTTCTTCATTTCCACACGCCCCGTTTCCCCAAAAACTCTCTGGTTCAGGCGATTTTTCTGCAAAATTCTGACGTCTCCTCTACTTCTAACAACATCAAGGTATGATTCTATTATCATTAGTAGTTAGATTAAGCATTTGCATGTAGTTAAAACACCAAAAATTTGGGGAAAAATCTAGGGTTCTTGAACTTCAACTGGATCGAACCTCAAATTTTTGCATAAATCTGTTAGCATTAGTTTAGATTCATGTTATAGAGAGTAAACCAACTTGTATTGTTTGTAGATTTGCCCGATTTCTCACAAAAACCCCAAACCCTTGTTTTTGAACCGAAAAAGATAAAATTGCAGGGGAAAACGGTTTTGTTGAGAAAAACGACACTTGAGGTTTCATTTTCGGGGAAAACTGCCCCTACTGGACCAAAAATTTTCAAGTTTTCGGGACCGGGTCGAAAAATGGGATTTTTTGGAAACAGACGTCTGGACAAGGGGTCGTGCTCGCTGAGCACGGGGACGTGTCCAGCCAATTGCAGCCCAACTCGGGGCGTGTCCGCTGAACACGGGGCCGTGTTCAGCCGACTGTTTTCAGTTTTCTCCGAACATTTCACTGTTTCATGCTAATTGTTTGGTGTTTCCTTTCAGATGGCCAAGAAATTGACTATGTTCAATGCAAATGAGTTGGATGCTAAAGCAAGATACGATGTGCTTAGAACCAGGCCGGAGGAGTTCCCACGACAAGTTTGCATGGATCTTCTAGGAGCAGTGAACCAGCTTGACCAATTTAACAACCTAGTCACCAGCCTACTGAGAGCCGCCCTGTGCACTCGACTTTGTTCAGTCCATGAATATAACCTGGAATTCTAGAGCACATTCGCTTTCAAAACAAGGGCCGATCCATTCGATAATGATGGGGTAGAATTCCGGTGTGGAGGGACTGTGTACTCAATCTCGATAGCACAGTTTGGGGCGATAGTTGGGTTGTATGCGGAGGAAGATGCGGGGGATGAAGAAAACACCGGAGGTTTACGTGAAATACCAGAAAACCAAAGCCAGGATGCTTGGGCGCAAATAGGAGAAGGCATCTACAATCCCAGCAGCACTAAGAGCACTAAGTTGAGGGACCCTCTTTACCGTTACATCCATAGGGTCCTCACTTACTCTCTTAGCCAAAGGCACGACAGCAGTGGCGTTGTAGGGTTACGAGATCTGGTGGTCCTTCATTGCATTCATACCCGCACCAACCTTGATGTTCCGTACCTCCTGCTCCGAAACATGCATTGGAACCAGCTTGCTACTCCCCCGACTCCTATCTTCTTTCGGGGGGTGGATATACCGTCTCTTCAAGCATTTCGTGAACATGCCCAGGTCTTTCCAAAAGAGCCCATGGTCGGGAAGAGTGGACATGGTCATCTGCCGCTCAATGAACCTGATTTATGAAGCACAAGACGGGACGATCAGCTTCCAAAGAGTCCAGGGGCATGCATGGAACCCGCAAGAGGCACTCGTCTTACATGCTCCACACTTCCAACCTCCTCCTCAATACCATTACCAGCCCCAGGGTGATCCGGGTCAATCCTCCTCACAAGGAGGCGGTTTTCCTAATTTTCAAAGCTTACATGATTTATTGCAGGAAAACCTCATGTGCACCAGGAACACCTACAACATGGCCACCAACACGTACACCCAAGTCGGAGCAATTGAGAGAAACATCTCCGACATACAGGATGACATTGGGAACATCTGGGAGTACATGGCGGGGCACGGAGGAGGAGATGATGATGAAGACGAGGACATGGACTAAGCGGAAGGAGTGGAGGTAGGATCAGCAGGTTGAAGTTCTATTAGGTTAACCCCCTTTTTCTCACGAACAATTTCCGGCCTGCGTGCCGTTTGTTGAACAATTTACTTTCTTTAACTCTTTTTACTTTCTGCATTTATTTTTTCTTTTTAACTTGTGATGTGGATGATTAACTTTGGTAATTTAGGTTGTTTGCTATGATTGGTGTGGTATTTATTAGTTAAACATGTACATACGAGGCTTAGAGCACTAAACATTAGTGCTACTAAAGCCGGGACAGTAAAACCGAAGCCAGAAATTTGTTTTGCACCTTTGCAGTTTGTCCACACGGGGTCGTGTTCAGCCAACACGCCCCCGTGCCCATTGCCCCATACCTGTTGTTTGTTTATTTATGCAGACTTTCGCCAGATACGGGGTCGTGTTCAGCCGACACGCCCCCGTGTCCACCTTCTGTAAGTTCTTGTTACTGGCACTCTGTACACGGGGTCGTGTTCATCCGACACGGGGCCGTGTCCAGACGCCCAGTAACATAAATTTTTGCTTTTTCGCATCTTTTTACACATTCAATCAACCTAAAAACCTATTTTTGGGACACATTGAGGACAATGTGTAATTTAAGTGTGGGGGGATGCTAAAACCTTGAATTTTGCAAGTCCTAATTACAAGCCTTACACAAAACTCTATTGAAACCGCTAAACACCCCAAATTTTTTCAAAAATTTTCATTTTTTTTACTTGTCTTGGTTTAATTTGGGAATTACAAGTTCTAAAAAGGTGATATTTTTACAAATTCACAACCGATAGCGTTGGGATAAAAAGAACCAACATAAGAAAATTATGAAACGGCATGACAAATCTAGTTAAAATTTGATTATATATACTTGATCACATAAAAACCCATTCCCAGAAAAAGTGAGTTTTGAGCGTTTATTGAGCATACAAATACACATCTTTAAACTAAATGCTCATTTTTCGTTTCTTGTGTGAATAGCCGCTTGGTTCTTACGACTCTAGAACTTGCCATACATTCCCGGTCCTTACCAACTTAAACCCAAGTAAGTAAATGATGGAGGCATTAGGACTAACCCTTTTTATTTCAACACCATTATTTTTTTCTTTTTTTTTACCACCTACCCAAAATCCCCCTAGTTAACCCCTTTGAGCCTAAACCTTTTTATTTCTTAACCCAAAACAAACACCCTTTTACCCACCAAAACCCTTTTTCATTTTAAACCCTTTATTTTAGTAACAAAGCTCGGTTTTTCTTATGACTTCCTTATCATAAAAAAAATGATGACAATGAATCCAAAAGAAATAAACAAACAAGGTTAACAAAAAGAACTTTGTTTGAAAAAAAAATGCTTCATTGAAATAAAAAAGTTATTAAAATAAAAAGTCACGAAAACCGACGCTTTTTACGCCTTTCGCCCTTTTCTACTAACCACTAACCCAACCACCTACCTTTAACCCAAGCCTAACCCTTCCCCAAAAGTCCTCTTGATATTTACAAAGGTTTTTAGTTAAAAAGGAGGAGGATTGATTACTTGGCAAGCTTATGGTAGGAATAAGTTCCATGCCGCTCTCGAGTGTTTCACAAAAATACATCTTCGGCCGAGTGTTGAGTGATCCCCCGTGAGGTATGTGAACTTGTATATAAATGGAATTTTAAAGAGGCATGTTATGCCCTAATAAATAATTTCTCTTATGTAATGTTTTAAATAAATCATGACGAATAGAATTGTAAATACAATAAAAATAAAACCTAATAAAGAATCTTGAAATCCCGACACTCTATGACAAGCCCAAAACCTTCTCTTCTACCCATTCCATTTGGGAGTGTAAGCCACATAATAAAGAGTTTTGTTTGAGGATAAGCAAAAATTCAAGTGTGGGGGTATTTGATGTGTGCAAAATGAAACATATAAATTACATCAAATGTGACATAAAACTAACCCTTTTTTAGTACTAATATTGGAAAAAGTGTGTTTTTGTCTTCCTTTTGTATTTTCAGGATTAAATGAGCTCAAATAAACAAAATAAGCAAAAAGGCAGCTAAATCTAACATAAATACAAGAAAAGGTATAAACGTGGCATGCCCGACCCCTCGACAGCATCCTCCCAAGCAAAAACAAGAGAACAGAAGGCTGAACACGCCCCGTGCTCACTGAGCACGGGGGCGTGCCCAAGTGTCTGCAGAAAAGACAAAGCTGTAGAAGCTTCTATCACCCACCACGGGGGCATGCCCAGCAGATACGGGGCCGTGGTCAACGCAAAGATTCGCAGAATCTAGGAAAATCTTGATAGTATAGATACGCTTCTGCGCACGGGGTCGTCCCAGCGGACACGGGGGCGTGGTCAACTAATGCAGACAAACTGCATTTAATGAAGAAAGAGAAGATGGGTGGACACGGGGCCGTGTCCGGGCTTATGTGCAGGCTATAAATAGGGGTGCTTGGCTCACTTGCAAATCATCCCTTGGCAAACCACCTCTCTCACACTTCACCCACCCACCACCACCACCATCACAACCCACATCCACCACCATCATCCATCATCCATCATAGAGTGTGTGAGTAGTCTCGAGATCCAAGATTGATTGTCAGAGTTCTTGACAATCAAAGGTCATGTTTGCCTAAGTCTCTTACATCACTTGGTGAAGACAAGTGTTTAGTGTAATACTTTTTATTTTTAATCTTTTCGCACTTTTTATGTGGTTATGTATTAATGACTTTAATAACTAGTTTCTTATGTTGAAGGTGATTCTTCCTTATTGTTTGTCCGTGGTGTCTTGGCATTATTTTACTGTCTATATAAAATAAAAGATTTTCACCATTCATATCTCCATGGTCTATATGGAGATATGTTGGCTACCTGGTCGGGGGTTAAGGGAACGGTTTAGTAAGAGTCTTGCCTTGTTCAGTGTATAGATCCTGCAAGGACCTGGTTCAACTTTAGTAGGACCTCCTTCAATACCCACTGGTATTGGATGGCGGGGGTCCGAACTCCTTGATCCCCTCATATGTAAACTACTATTAATATATTAACCCGGCTACTTAGGACTGTATCCCTGCTGACTCAGACTACTTAGCCGAGGGTAACGTCACCTTCAAAAGAGGGGCCTACCACATTATGCATTAATAACTTAATTAATTATCTTTCAATAATCCAACCCTTTAGGATTGTATCCTTGTTGACTCAAACTACTGGGTTGAGGGTAACGTCACCTTCAAAAGAGGGGCCTACTACAATAACTAAGATAATCTCTTAAAAAGTGCAAAAGTGCGGAAATAATCAAAGGTTACACTAAATACGAGTCAGATCCAAGTGATTCATCTTGTCTATCTGTTTTTATTTTTAATTTTATTTTTCAGCATTTTTAGTTAGTTTTATTTTCTTGTTTTAAAAACCTTTTTCTAAACTTTTGATTTGATTAGACGTTGAGGATAAACCGGTATTAAAATCTCTTGTGTCCTTGGACGACCTTGGTATCTTACCAACACTATACTACGCTCACGATGGGTGCACTTGCCCATATGTTTGTTTAGTGTTAGTAAATATCGTGTTTTATAAATTTAAAACTTGGCTAAAGTGTTAAAAAGGGCTTAAAATATACATTAAAAACTATATAACACTCACGCACATCAAGCTTAAAACATGGAAGAATCAAGCTTAATCGGGTCAGAACTGAAAGTCAAAGCAAAAGTCAAGCTTTTGTGACTTTCGGTTGTGAACCGACCCTAAACTCAGAATTGTCGGGTTGAACATGCTTAGACATGTTCTAATACTAATTACCAAGTTATTTGAGTGTTCAAATATAATTTATAACCTCAACATCATTGGTTTTAATTATTATTCATAATTCTGCCAAGTTTGACTTTTAAACTAAATGGTTTGACTCGACAATTAACTAAGCAAACGAAAGAATTAGGAGGTACCCTTTTTAAGGGCTAATCACCTACCTAACTATGGTCACATAACCACTTTCATTTCGAACAGTGGCTGCACCATTTGAGTTTAAACTGAAAGTTAAAGTTAATTTACGATAACTTGACTTTTCGGTTTTTAAATTATAAAACTGAACTAAAGAGAGGGCTAAGACACTTACAAAGGGTCTTATCTATCTTTTCTACTAAGAATAAGTTCCCTTTTAGATCAGGAAGTTCCAGATTGAGAGAATAGATCATAGGATGAAAATGAGCAATTGAAATGGATGAACTTTCATCCTATATATAGTTTTTGAGAGTGATTTGGATCAAGACAAGTGTTGGAAAGATCTCTAGGATCATGGCAGGTGTCAATACAGCTGTTATGATCACCTTGGGGCCCAAGAAAAACGATTTGATTGGTTAAGAATTGGTTGGAGTGGTTAACAAGTTAAAACAGAAAAAAATAAAAATAAAAATCTGCAGATATGGGGCTCTCGCTGCCCACGTCCGCCCACAGCCCATTCTTACGCGGCCCGCGAGCTAACCAAATCTGTGCAACAGTTTGGCAGTTCAGCTGTTTCGGTCCCTATACTTTTATGTTTCTTAAACAGCCTAATATATGATGCTGTTTGTTTAAGTGGCACACGAAAAGGCAGCCCATTGGGCTCATGGCCCGTGATTAGGCCCAAACCAGCCCAAGCATGTTTCAGGCTTTTACAACATCAGTCCCTGAATCTCTTTAGTTACTTATGAACTTTCAGGATTGTCACTTTATGCACATAACTTTAAATTTCGCGTGTATCTTCATTATAAGGTGTGAAAGTGTTAGTGGCCAATCTTCGGCACACCCGGGAGTTTGACTGAGCATTGCGAAGCTCTCGGTTCATTCAAAAGGCCTCTTAAAGACGTAGTTTCACATGTTGACGTGTTTAGTCCTTTTAACGCATAAAGTTACGCGTAATATCATTTATTGATATTAAAGCCTTCCAAAGCCCATACTAGGCATTCCTGAGCGTATGCTCAAATAATACGACGCTCCAGTTTTCTTAAAAGATAACTCAAAGGTGTATTGTTCGACGTTGACGCTTTTGGTCCCTTTAACGCGAAAACTTGCGCGTATCATCGTTTAATAGCATAAAACCCTATTTAGCCCATATTAAGCATTCTCGAGGGTAGGAGTGCACATCATAATGCTTCGGGTTCGTTAAAAGGTCATTCAGAGGTATAATTAAACATGTTGACGCTTTTAACCCTTCTAACTTACAAACTTGCGCGCAACTTCACTTATTTGCATAAAAGCCTTGAATGGCCAATATTAGGCATTCCCGAGAATATAATCAAACATCATGAAGTTCTCGGTTTGTTAAAAGGTCACTCAGAGGTAAGAATTAACATGTTGACATTTTTAACCCTTCGTCGCGCAAACTTTTAAATAATTACGCAAAAAGCTCATCTCGTCCAACAAGTGGCTCATTTGCGAATACGGACACCGTATAAGGTCACTCAGAGGCCTAGTTTAGGCATGTTGACACTTTCATTCCTTCTATATTCATAGTTTTCATTTTTGATGAAATTAGTCCCTCATAGTCAAAGTTTGACTTTATTAGGGTTCATTACACGTGTCAACACATTATTGGACACAATTTTACGAGGTGTTACATCCTCACCCCCTTAAAAGAAATCTCGACCCCGAGATTTGCTCAAAAACGTGGAAGTACTTTCTGTCGTATAATGGACTTAACTTCCGCAGTATATTAGGGACCTCTACGGGCATCCCAATTGACTTATTCAATAGGTACATTTTTCTTTTCGGAGCTTCTTAATCATGTCAGTCCTTGATCGATATAGGTCTTTCAATAAATCTCAGGCTTTCATCAATCTATACGTCTTTATGAGACATTGCTAGCGATTTATCAGCTAGGCATTTCTTTAGGTTAAAGATGTGGAACACATTGTGAATTCCACTAAGCTCCTTAGGCGAGTTTAGCTTATAAGCTATACATCCGACACATTTGATGATCTCGAATGATTCTATATATGCAGGGCTTGACTTTCCCTTTATACTGAAACGTATCGTACTCTTCCTTGTTGGTATTTTCAACAGAGTTTCGTTCCCTATTTGGAACTCTAAGAGACCTGCGCCTTTCTTTTGCATTGCTCTATTGCCGATTACTGGCAGTTTTCAGACGGTTACGGACTCATAATATCCTATCCGTCGTTTTTAAGACAAATCTCAGATCATGATAATTGGGATTTTCCAACTCCTGCCCAATAAATGGGCGTTTGACACTTTCTCCCATACAAGGTCTCTAATGGAGCGGCCTCGTTGCTTATATAATGCTATCGGTTATAGGAGAACTTATTCAGGGTGAGATGATCATTCCACTATTACCCGAATCAATCTTAAGGAATTAACTACCCTTATGGTTAGTCGAACAAGTCGATGATCCTGGGCATCTAATAATGATTCTTAATCGTTTCCTATTTGGTTTGCGGTAACCAATGCACAAGCGCATTGCGTCGTGCTTTCCTTTATTAGCAATAATCAGAGTTCTTAAAACGATGAGCCAGGCTGTACAAGCCTTTCTCCATGAACTCATCTGGTTAGCTCTCAGTTCTTCCATATCCGCTGATGTTAACCAACATAGAGCTTCTGTAATAGATACAACTCTTAATAGGATGTCAATCCTAATTTCACTTTGCTTCTCAGGAGATAAAACAGGGTAGTTCTACTGAGATGAAATCAAGTTATCCAAATATGATAGAGGTAGCTTCAATCTTCGACCTTGGTCCACTTATCGTCGCTTGTGCCATGCAAGTGACACATCTGATTTACGAGTGCACGGATGCCTTAAGTAGATACGCCTACTTAGGCATTTCTATTATGGATATCTTCTTTGAATACCACTAGCTGACTTTAGTACAATATGACCATTGGTATATCTTAGTGGTTCCATGCATTAAACCTCCATACTGATCAGACATGGAAGCAATCTATGGGACACATTATGTTACGCCAATCTTCATATGGCACTTTTATCAAACATAGTTGGCACTCACAGTTGATAAAATCAATGAGGAAAATAATTAAAATAACATATATTGTCGTACTCTATTCAAAGAAAGAGTACTCTTAGAATTTTGAGAAAGATTCATCGCTGATAATAGAAGAATCGGTTACTATGGTTTCCTTCGTAAGTTATACCTTGGGGGTAATATAAAAGTTTGCTAAGCTTATGGTCTATGAAGACTTATTATTGCCTGTATTAAAAACAGTTCACTTAGCAGAAATTATCTTTGGTAAATGGTAAGGAATGTACTTGATGACATCGTGTACTGCCTTTTGGCATTCATCAGGTGAGTTCATGCATTTTCTTTCGTAGCCTTTCCAGGCTTAGCTGTACCTTCTCTAGCAGCTTTATGGTATCTAGATCTGATGTGGCCCTTCTCACCATAGCCGTAATAGATTGCATTTTTTATGTCCCTACATTCATGGGACTGATGACAAATTCCTTTGCAGACGCCACATTGTTTTGGTCTTTGATCTATTCGACACTGTCCCCAGTGTCTTTTATAGCAGCTCTTATATACAAGCTTCTTTCTGAACTCTTGTTGGTTCTTATTAAGCCCGTATTTGCTCTTTTTTTTCTTAGATTTCTGGGAGTTATCCTCCTCCTTTGGTTCATCCTTCACATTCGAAGTGTGAACAAAGCTCTTTTCATGAGCAATTGAATGTGATTTTGAATGAAGTTTGGAGCGAGTAGCATTCGGCTCTTTGAACTGTTTCATGACCTTTTCCATGGCTTTTCCAACTGCTATGTCAACCACAGTTTGGAGATAAACTCCATTAATATTGAGGTTTACATTTGTAGCATTATTAGCTTTTGTCGCATTAATAGTATCGCGACTGTTGTCTACCTCATCCGAGTTTACCATACTCGAAGCTTGGTACTAACCACCACATTAAACATTTGTTAGTCATCATCCTGGTGGCCTGACATAGATTAGCCACGGCATCCAGAAACCGTATAGGCTATTATGTTCAGAACATTCCTAATAAATGTTATTTAAATGTATATCCATTACATTTAGCCTAGGTCACAAAAGGACCATCAATGGCATTTAAGGTTTGGAGCGAGTCCATTACCTGTTTGACAGGGGATCATAATGTCACAACTGTCTTTGTTATGAGGACGATTATGAATAGCTCGAAGGCTAGCCTTACATGACTTTTATTATATCTATATATATATATACATATGGCATAAAAGCCCGTCGCGAGGGACGTAAAAAGATATGGCATAAAGCCTAGTCATGAAGGACATAAATGATTATATGGCACGAAGGCCTTGTCGCAAAGGGCATTTAAAATCTGACACAAAAGGCCTGTCATTAGGGATGTTAACATTTAGTATGTTAACTTATCACGTACGACAATTTATAGCACATTGGCTTGTCATGAATGACTTTAAAACATAACTCGTTGATTTGTCACCAAGGACATTAATTTATAAGCCGCAATCTTATTGGATTAGGGGCTTCAAGGTTTGAACATAGTTCTTCACCTTTAGACAGAGAGTCATAGACTACAACTGTCATTGTCTTGAGAGGCGATTCATTTGGCACAAAGGTAAATCAATTGCCATTACTAATGTATGTTCATATATCATCATCGTATTTGATGATATTAGTCATGATCACACTGGTCATATAGACTGTTAGGGTTGGGTATAACCCACCACTGTGAATAGGGGATCATAAAGACCACCACTAACTTTGTCTTATCGATAATGGAATAAAGTATGGCCCGTAGGCATTTCATCACTAGGGATGTTAATATAATGATCATCATACTGATGATATTAGTCAGGATCGCAATGATCATAAAGACTATGGGATTTGAGCATAGCTCACCCCCTTGGGCAAAGAATCATAAAAGATTAAAATTGCCTTGTCACAAATGGACAATATAATATAGTCCTTAGGAAAAACATCATTAAGGATGTTAAATTTAATCATCGTACTGATGGTTTTAGTCATGATCGCATTGATCATATAGACTATTAGGCTTGAGTACAACTCACTACCTTGAACAGGGGATCGTAAAGATCACAATGTCTTTGTCACAATGGACAATATAATATGACCCGTAGGCGAAACATCACTAATGGATGTTTATGGTATGATCATCACATTGATGATACTTGCCATGATCTACTCTGATCATATAGGCTTTAAGGCTTGGTCGTAAACCAATACCTTGAAGGCTGGTGTGGTTTCTCACGCCACACTGCCAGGAGTGTTAACATGTTCTCAGATGTTAACAAAGATTAATTGTCTTAAGAGGGTTTTACCATCATAGCCATGTTCATAGACATATAGGCTAGGTTATACCATTAAGAGGATCTTTTGAAATTTTCAGCTGATCGATAAAGTTCGAGTAAAATTTGGAACTATCGTTGGATAAAGGACGAAACGAATACCTACTTAAAATTTTCAAAATTTTTCCATAAATCATTAGGAAATCTACAATAGTGCCTTAATCAGGACTTTTAGTAGTTCATTTGTCCGCACAGGGACTTTAAAGCAGCTTTAGTCCACGCAGGGACTAAAAGAAAATATAAGTCCGTAAAGGGACTATAAGATATGTCCACATTGGGACTTTTATGATATAACATGTCTATAAAAGGACGTTAATAAACAATTGTCCTCATAGGGAATTTATGTCGAAAGACACGTCCTCATTGGGACTTATTAATGAAATAATATGTCCTTGAAAGGACTATAATAAAATATCATATCCACAAGGGATCTTTATGTATAATTTGTCCATAAAAGGGACTTTAATGAATCAGCATGTCCATGAAGGGACTTATGATGAAATAATATATCCTTGAAACGACTATAATGAATTATTATGTGCGCCAAGGGACTTTGATAAAATAATGTGTCTACAAAAAGATTTTTAATGAAATAATATGCCCATAAAAGGACTCTGATGAAGTATAATGTCCATGAGAGGACTATACTGAAATACCAAGTCCACGAAGGGACTAAATAACAAATGCCCATACAGGCTCTTAAGTTGAAAGATATGTCCTTATAGGGACTTAAAGGATAATGAATATTATGAAAGAAGGATTCTCTGACGCCTTCCTTGCTCCATTTCGATTGTTTCTCTTCTTTGTTTACCATATACAGTAGGGACACTGAAGACCTCAGTGAATAATGTAAGTATTCCAATCAGGATTCGTTATAGAAGTAAAATTCAAGAATTTCTTGGTTAAAGAATGATATGGATCACGGATTGGGTTTTGACTGGTACAATCCACATCTTGGGATTTCAAAACTTGAAGGTAAGGAATAGGGATCATTAAGATCCACTGGTATTATTTTCAAAACGGGAGCCTCAGGGACCACCTGGTATGGACTCCACTGGCACAAACTTTAAAATTTTGAGTCTCAGGGACCTCCGGTATAGACTCTGAAGTCCGATTGCAATTCAATAGATTTGGTTTTAGAAATGAGTCCTTAAAGGTCTTTTCCTCCAAATCGGTCACACGCTTATTCTAGCCGTATTATGAAGCTTGGCATTCCTTGGCTTCGGATGAGGAGAATTTTCCATCAACGGCTTCCTTGCTTGGCGGCATATTCAATATTCATAAAATCGAAAACAATGTTTACTTAATAGGGATGAGAGCATTCCTATGTTAAGTCTAGACTCAAAAGGTCTAAGGAATATGCTACTGTGTCATTGAGATTAAAAACAAAAGCTAGTTTTCAATTCACTCAATGTTGGCTCTGATACCAACCTGTCACACCCTGATATTTCCACATATTACCGGTGGGCCCGGTGGGGAGTATCGTGACGTAGTTGATATCATCATGGTCAAACATACACAGAATAGCACAGCGGAAGTCTTGGAATATAAAATATTATTACAAACTCAAATGTCTGAAAATATTAAAGTATTTATTATAGACGAGCCTGTAATATCAAATCCACAGGAAGATCATTACAGAATGTATCAAAATGAAATTTAGCAGACTTTAAGGCATCTTTAAGGATTTCCAAGATCCTCTATTTGACGCCGAGCAACTCCCAGCCTATTACGAATAGTACCTGTCACTTAGTCTTTGGAAAATACGTCAGTTTTCACTGGTAAAATACAATTAACTGACTCTTTTGAAAAGAGTTTATGAAAATTGATTTAGGCGCACAAGGCACGAAACCATTTATAACTTGGGACAATCCTTAATAAAATCTTGTATACAGTTTTACATGTTTGTCATACATATGGGCTCGGTATAAAAGCCGAAACATGATTAATCGACACACCACTTATAAAACCCACAGAGGAGTTATCCCCAACATGTGGGTATTTAGCATTTACATCTGTCAGGTGTATGCCTGCACCCCGTGCATAGGTCGTGGCCATTTTCAAATGAAATGAGCCGAGGATATCCAGGACACGGTCGTATTAACCCCCATTGTTTATGTAATCAAACAAAACAGATTAAAACGGGTTATGTAAATTTGTTAATCACAATCCAATTAAATGATTTCATACCCAACCAAGCGGTATTATTATAATACCGTATTCCAAGCCCGTATAACGGAAAATAAGTTAAAAGTATTTACCTGAGCTAATACTTGATTCACAGCAAAATAACTCAGTCGTATCCAATCTATCTAAATGCAGGTAGCTTTTACCGGGTGGCTCTAGTCTGGAGTGATGGTAATATATAACCAATTCAGAATGCTAACGGCCTTATTTAAGTCGTAGACTTAGACCGGCTAGCTTAAAGTATCTAAAGCGGTATGATACGCTAGATTAAGCGATGACCAGAATAGAATGTTATTTAGACCCAACAAGTACGAAGACTTGTATAATATGGATGAACTAAACACATTCTGGATTTTGAGATAAAAACGATAAGGTTAAACCCGTTTCGGCAAACTTACGTAAAGTAGTTACATAAACCGATCCGAACGCGTAAATGCGTAACGGGCAACCAAATGAACCATATACAAGTCCCATATGTTATTATGCTTAGAATATGTTAATACATCAGTAGGATGTTAACATTTATGCCCAAAAAGTATTTTAAACCAATTTAAGTTCTGTAGGGGCATTTTGGTCATTTTACCCTTTATAAAAGAGGTTTAACGCAAACTGAGGTTCTAGTCTTTGGTATTCAGTAAAAGTATTTATTTTATCACATTACATCAGTAAGATATTATATATATGTGAGGTTTACCAATTATGGCCAAACTATGCCCCGAAAGGGCATTTTGGTCATTTCACATATGCTTTTAAGGACATTTTTGGGAGTTTGAGTTCATGACTTATAACTACTGTAATGATATTAAAATTTGTTTAAAAATTCAGTTAGGCAACAAGTCTTAGGTGTTAATTATGGTTTAAAACTATACTATGCGCCTAAATGGCGTAAAAATCGCTAATTGACGATAATTAAGGTGTTTTATGGAAATCTGAGATTTTGTTCGGTTTTGAATGCTCAAAATAATTTATTTAATGTATGAAATCAGTAGGAAAAGGTTTGGCACTCAAATCATTTGTTAATCTCATTTTATGCATGAAAAGGGTATTATCGTCATTTACCGAATTACACTAGAACTCCATGATACGATCAGATTATAATCTGATAAAAAATTCAAAAAATCCCTAAAAATAATATCTTAACAGTTGGTAATGAGTTTTGGGTCAAAATCCATGTTTAAACATGCATTATGCAAGATATCGCAATTTAATTAATAAAAAGCTTCTATTTACGACATCAAGCATAACTCCTGTTTGAGACCAAGAACTGATGTGAAATTTTCGGGACATACTTATATATCAGTAACAAAGGTTTTTGTTCGCTCACATTTTCAAAGTTCTCATTTATATGTCAAAAGGGTGAAATGGGCATTTATAAGCATAATAACGTACATGAGCATATAGTTCAAAACATAAATGACCAGGTAATATAACCTCAGAGGGTTATACTACAACATAATACGGTCCTAATGGAAGCTTAAAACATGGAAGAATCAAGCTTAATCGGGTCAGAACTGAAAGTCAAAGCAAAAGTCAAGCTTTTGTGACTTTCGGTTGCGAACCGTCCCTAAACTCAGAATTGTCGGGTTGAACATGCTTAGACATGTTCTAATACTAATTACCAAGTTATTAGAGTGTTCAAATATAATTTATAACCTCAGCATCATTGGTTTTAATTATTATTCATAATTCTGCCAAGTTTGACTTTTAAACTAAATGGTTTGACCCGACAATTAACTAAGCAAATGAAAGAATTAGGAGGTGCCCTTTTAAAGGTTAATCACCTACCTAACTATGGTCACATAACCACTTTCATTTCGAATAGTGGCTGGACCATTTGAGTTTAAACCGAAAGTCAAAGTTAATTTACGATAACTTGACTTTTCAGTTTTTAAATTATAAAACTGAACTAAAGAGAGGGCTAAGACACTTACAAAAGGTCCTAGCTATCTTTTCTACTAAGAATAAGTTTCCTTTCAGATCAGGAAGTTCCAGATTGAGAGAATAGATGATAGGATGAAAATGAGCAATTGAAATGGATGAACTTTCATCCTATAAATAGTTTTTGAGAGTGATTTGGATCAAGACAAGTGTTGGAAAGATCTCTAGGATCATGGCAGGTGTCAATACAGATGTTATGATCACCTTGAGGCCCAAGAAAAACGATTTGATTGGTTAAGAATTGGTTGGAGTGGTTAACAAGTTAAAACAGAAAAAAAAATAAAAAAAAATCTGCAGATATGGGGCTCTCGCGGCCCACGTCTGCCCACAACCCATTCTTACGCGACCCGTGAGCTAACCAAATCAGGGCAACAGTTTGGCAGTTCAGCTATTTCGGTCCCTGTACTTTTTATGTTTCTTAAACAGCCTAATATATGATGCTGTTTATTTAAGTGGCACACGAAAAGGCAGCCCATTGGGCTCATGGCCCGTGATTAGGCCCAAACTTGCCCAAGCATGTTTCAGGCTTTTACAACATCAGTCCCTGAATCTCTTTAGTTACTTATGAACTTTCAGGATTGTCACTTTATGCACATAACTTTCAATTTCGCGTGTATCTTCATTATAAGGTGTGAAAGTGTTAGTGGCCAATCTTCGGCACACCCGGGAGTTTGACTGAGCATTGCGAAGCTCTCGGTTCATTTAAAAGGCCTCTTAAAGGCGTAGTTTCACATGTTGACGCGTTTAGTCCTTTTAACGCATAAAGTTACGCGTAATATCATTTATTGATATTAAAGCCTTCCAGAGCCCATACTAGGCATTCCCAAGCGTATGATCAAATAATACGATGCTCCAGTTCGCTTAAAAGGTCACTCAAAGGTGTATTGTTCGACGTTGACGCTTTTGGTCCCTTTAACGCGAAAACTTGCGTGTATCATCGTTTAATAGCATCAAATCCCTATGTAGCCCATATTAAGCATTCTCGAGGGTAGGAGTGCACATCATAATTCTTTGGGTTCGTTAAAAGGTCATTCAGAGGTATAATTAAACATGTTAACGCTTTTAACCCTTCTAACTTACAAACTTGCGCGCAACTTCACTTATTGGCATAAAAGCCTTGAATGGCCAATATTAGGCATTCCCGAGAATATAATCAAACATCATGAAGCTCTCGGTTTGTTAAAAGGTCACTCAAAGGTAAGAATTAACATGTTGACATTTTTAACCCTTCGTCGCGCAAACTTTCAAATAATTACGCAAACGGCTCCTCTCGTCCAACAAGTGGCTCATTTGAGAATATGGACACCATATAAGGTCACTCAGAGGCCTAGTTTAGGCATGTTGACACTTTCAGTCCTTCTATGTTCATAGTTTTCATTTTTGATGAAATTAGTCCCTCACAGTCAACGTTTGACTTTATTAGGGTTCATTACACGTGTCAACACATTATTGGACACGATTTTACGAGGTGTTACAAAATCTGACTTAGACGAACCTGAACCTCCGATTTCTGCTTCAGTTTATTTGGCACATGAGGTCTTGACACTACCTTCCAGATCTCCATCACTTCTTCTAGGTCCATCTTCAGATCCGACACGTGACTGTATGGTGGATCGTTCTTCAGGTTCTATTTCTTCACCTCCATCTCTAATAGAGCAAGCAGAGGCAATCGTCTCCAGATCTGAAGAACATTCGTCTGGTCAGGGACGCTTGATGTCGAAGAGGGCTAAATGGGTTATATCTGATGATGTACACTGGAAGTTGGGCTCAGAACCAGTGGTGGGTCACGATGTGGAGATGAAAACAGTTGTGGATTTGGATTATCCAGATCCGGGCCAAGGTGTGGAGCAAACAATGGTTGTGGGCCTGATTTTCTCCGATTTGGACTTGTGTGAGAAGGGAAAAGCTCCGTTTGACAGGGGAAAACGTTCATTGTCTCACCGTCCTCTCATTGGAACGCGATTGACGTTTTCGCCTACATGGCATTTATGGGTCGTGCATGGCAGCCTCGGCCACCGGACGTCGCAGTCGATCCCAGTCTTGAGGACAAGACTGTTTCGAAGGGGGGAGTAATGATGGGAATCAACTATGAGAGGGAAGTGAGTTATAGGTATTCTTAAGGGGCTAAAGTGTAATATTTAGGGTATTATAAGTAATAGAGAATAAGGCCAGTTAGAGATAGGATTGAGTTTGTTAGATCAATTAGGCTCCTGCTTTACAGTGAGAAAGGGCGTAGCCCTGGGAACACTTAGGTGTTAGTTATCTTTGTATTATCTTCTTCGATCATTCAATATAATTGCATATTTGCTTTCTTCCCTTCTTGTTTAATTCAATTCTCTATCAAAGAGAATAGTCGTGATGATGACGACGTTACCAGTGAACCCAAAAACAACTGGTGTTGACTGCTGAGAAAGCTACTACGAAGAACATGTGTTGATTTGTAGAGAGAGAAAGTGACGATTTTGTAGGTTTTTTATCTTTAGGGTTTTTTTTAAGAGATGAAGTACCAAACAATGTTGGAGTTTTTGATTTGTCGTTTTTGACTAGTTTACTATATTTTGTGTAAGATCAAACCTTTAATTAAAATTTTGAATAAAGAATAAAAGAAAAAAAAAACAAAAAGCATGCAAAGTATAACTTAAAAAAGATTTGGGAAGGAGGTAGGCGGAGAAAAAAAAAACAAAAACATGCAAAAGATAACTAAAAAACGTTTAAGAAAGGGTTAAGCGGAATCGAACCAGCGGCCCATCCCTGTTTACACAAATAATGAGACCTAGTGGAATTCCATTGCGTTGTGGCGTGAAATCGGTCTATAAACCCCATCTTCATGTTTAGGTTGACTTTTGGTTGACCAAACCCCAGCTTCATGTTTAGAAAACCTTAAACACAATTTCCTAACCACAATGAGATAACAGGCAAACTTAACCCAAGTTGACCCATTCACAGGTAAACCGGTTAAAACTGCCCCATCTACTATCCAGAAACAAAAGTTTTCATGGGTTATTGAACCGATTAGAAAATAACTTTTACAACATATGAGTCGACTCCTACTTAGTCAGCAGATTACAACACTTGTAGGGTAGCGAGGTAAAAACATTATAACCATTATCATGAACAACAACAATAAAAAAGGTTTGTAACAGAAGTACACGTCATCACTAGATAACAATAAGTTGAAGAAGTATTACTCAAATCTAGGCACTTTACAGCAACAACACTGTTACACTGCAGCCCTCCAATACCTCCTTTCTCCATTACAACACGTCAACTAACTTCATTTATAGTTAATCCCTGAAAGACAAATAAATGCATACTGAATGAAACAGGATCTCAACCTAAACTGATAGTTTTAACAGTATTACGAAACACAACTCTTTGATACAGATACTAATCGCAAGTCAAATTGGATTAACAAAACTATATTCAAGCCATATGAATTTGATTAGCAAAACATTCAAAACAAAAAAATGTACGAAAAAATAATTTTTTTTAGTATACTCTCTCTCTCTATATATAAAACCATGCTTAGAAACGACCTATGATATGAATGCAATCAGAGTATTATTCCTTAGATTAAGAAAATATTAATTTGCCTTCTTCACATATGTACAATCATAATTCAAGTGATTTGTGACTTCTACATATTCACAAAGTTCACCATTTATTCTCACCGGCCATATTTATAAAAAAGGAATAATTAATTAGTAAGCATGTTCTTGTTAACAACCAGATATTGAGATCAAATATAAAACTGTTTTTTGGAAGAAAAAAAAATGCAAAACAAATAAGTTAATTTAAAATCATTAAAGAAAGAGAGAGAGAGACCTTCATATTAACTTCGGGATCAATGTAAAGTCAAAAGTGAAGGCAACATCATTTCTGGTAGATCCATCTGTTAGGATTTTTGGCTATATGAAAAATGTGCCCATCCCACATCGGTGCAAGGATGAAAGCTTGGGAGGACTCCAAGCTTATAAAAGGAGTCCAAGGCTTTGGTTTCAAAGTGCCCCAACCAAAAATACACTTGAAGTGTTTGGTTCTTTCCTTCTTTCTTTGTTCTCTTGTCTTAGAGTGTAGAAAGGTTTTGGTTAAACGCTTCGGAGAAGTGTGGTTGTAATTGGGCGGGGGGAGGCTTGAGAGATTAGTCTGTGTGATTGTAAAAATTTGTCGCATAGTGGATCTTTCTCTCTGGAGGCCCGTGGTTTTTCTCCGGTTTTGGAGTTTCCACGTATATTCTTGTGTTCAGTTATATTTCTCTATTGTTAGCTTTGGGAGGGTTGTTGGGATTTTGAGACCGCTTGTTTTCCCAACAAGTGGTATCAGAGCTCCAGGTTTTGGGGGAGGTCTCGGTTTAGAAGGTTCGTAGTATGCTCTGTGGTTGCAGCTTAGTCTGATCTTCCACATCAGAAACGAATTTTCTTGGAGGGTGTCCTGGTATTTTGAAGGTTCGTAGTATGCTCTGTGGTTGCAGCTTAGTCTGATCTTCCACATCAGAAACGAGGATTCGGTTGATTCGGTTGACTGTTTGTATACGGTAAAATTATACGCGAGCCGGATATACGCATTTTGCCCTGGGAAGGTTCTGGCTAGGAAAGACTTGGTACTTAAGTGTGTCCATTGTACCCATCTCTCTTTCCTGGGAATCCTTTGTTGGGTGTACTGCTTATAGGCTTGGTGTTCTAGTATACAATATTGTTTTTGAAGATACGGATACGATGTCGAAATACAGTCCCATGAGGTTCGACGTAGAGAAATATGATGGAAGAATCAACTTTGGTTTGTGGCAAGTTCAAGTCAAGGATGTGTTGATTCAATCTGGGTTACACAAGGCGTTGAGGGGGAAACCGACCCCTGTTCCAGGCAAGGATTCAAGCGGAACCAGTAAAGACGATGATGAAGAATGGGAAGATCTGGATTTGAGAGCGGCAAGTGCGATTCGTTTGTGTCTAGCAAAGAATGTTCTTGCAAATGTGCATGGGATATCAACTGCAAAGGATTTGTGGGAGAAGCTTGAGCAGTTGTATCAAGGCAAAGGCATCTCAAATCGGTTGTATCTCAAGGAACAGTTTCATACTCTTCGTATGGATGGAGATACAAAAATTTCAGATCATCTAAGTGTTCTTAATAATATCGTGTCAGAACTGGAGGCTATTGGAGTGAAGGTTGAAGATGAGGATAAAGCACTGAGGCTCATATTATCTTTGACATCTTCCTATGAGCATATGAAGCCCATTCTGATGTATGGGAAAGAGACCCTGAAGTATGCGGATGTTACTGAGAAGCTATTGTCTGAAGAGAAAAGACTGGGTAGTAGCGGTCATACTTCGTCAGAAGGAACGGTTTTAATATGCGGGAACGGGAAGAAGAAGCACTCACAGAAGAATCCTGTATGCTGGAAGTGTGGACAGTCTGGGCATGTCAAGAGAAATTGTCCAGGTGGAGCAGATTCGGCAAGTAGCTCCAAGTCAGCTAACAATGTCTCCGTCGTTACTGACGGTAATGATTTCTTTTGAAGTTATGTCATCCCTATGGTATGCCCGCGCTACCATGAAAGGGGATGAAATTTTGTTAGCGGGTTCACGGATTTACACATGGGCATTGGGTTGGCATAGATGCAAGATGTGTGGTGAAGAATTGATGTTGATGGCTGATGAACTTCCGGGTATGCCAAGTGGGGAAGTTGCACCATAAATTTTCAGCAGGTTTTTTCAACATGTGCCGAGAAGAAATTCTTAGAATGGTCTATTCTAAGTGGAGATACTCTTTTATGGTGGAGTATGATCGTCGGTTGAAGACGGTGTTCCTTTGATGTGGTTGTTTTTTTTTTCATATATCCAAGGTGGAGATTGTTAGGATTTTTGGCTATATGAAAAATGTGCCCATCCCACATCGGTGCAAGGATGAAAGCTTGGGAGGACTCCAAGCTTATAAAAGGAGTCCAAGGCTTTGGTTTCAAAGTGCCCCAACCAAAAATACACTTGAAGTGTTTGGTTCTTTCCTTCTTTCTTTGTTCTCTTGTCTTAGAGTGTAGAAAGGTTTTGGTTAAACGCTTCGGAGAAGTGTGGTTGTAATTGGGCGGGGGGAGGCTTGAGAGATTAGTCTGTGTGATTGTAAAAATTTGTCGCATAGTGGATCTTTCTCTCTGGAGGCCCGTGGTTTTTCTCCGGTTTTGGAGTTTCCACGTATATTCTTGTGTTCAGTTATATTTCTCTATTGTTAGCTTTGGGAGGGTTGTTGGGATTTTGAGACCGCTTGTTTTCCCAACACCATCATGTTTGGGCATTCATCAAAAGAGAGATGTTGGAGGGAGGCGTGGGGTTGGGGATGGGACAATTCCTTCAGACTAGGGCAATTATGAAAATAGAGACGTCGGAGGGAGGTGAGGTGTTGGAGATGGGATACTTTTTTTCAGATTAGGGCAATTCCAAAACTCCAGATGTTGGAGGGAAGTGAGGTGTTTGGAGTCCCATTGAAACTGATTCCAATTTCTCAAATTTCCTTTTTTAAATGTAGAGTTTCAAGCATGGTTGTAAAAATCCCGACTAGTCTCTGATTAGTAGCCGATTAATCACTAATCGAAGGTTCACCGATTAATGGCCGACTTTTCGCTAGGCGGTCGATGGCGGTCCTATTCTGACCAAATTTTGGCCAGACGCCAGCCAAATTTCGACCAAACCTTATAAATTCCTTCCAATTACTTAAAAAATGGGTCAATGAGGGGTTAAAACATGTCTACTTTAGAAAACTACACATAAAAATGTGTGTGTATATATAACTAAAAATTACATAGAAAAATCTCGATCCGATTAATTCCAGTTAATCCCTATTAATCCCGATTAATCGCTAGTCGGTACCCCACCGCCCGACTAGCGCCTAGCGATTCTTACAACACTGGTTTCAAGTGAAAGAAATGCACTACTCGTCCCTAGTAACTCCAAACCCACAACTTTCATAAAGCTCACCACTTATTCTCATCATATTCAAAACAAAAAAGAATAATCACTAAGCATGTTCATGTTAACAACCAGATATTGAGATCAAATATGAAACTGTCTGGAAATACAAAAAATCAAAGCAAAATATATAAGTTATTTAATTTAAAATCATTAAAGAGAGAGAGAGAGAGAGAGAGAGAGAGACCTTCATGTTGACTTCATGATCATAATATGTGGATAAAGGGAATGTGGGAGATGAGGGGCCAGTGACTGCCACTTTTACTCCATCTTTCTTTCAGTTTTGGGCACCAATATATTTTTAAACTCAAAAGCGAAGGCAATATCATTTCTGGTAGATCCATCATGTTTGGGCAACTGTCAAAAAAGAGATGTTGGAGGGAGGTCTGGGGTTGGGACAATTCCTTCAGACTAGGGCAGAGCCAAAACTCCAGACGTTGGAGGGAGGTGAGGTGTTGGAGATGGGATGCTTTATTCAGATTAGGGCAGTCCGAAAACTCCAGATGTTGGAGTGAAGTGAGGTGTTGGAGTCCCATTGAAACTGATTCCAATTTCTCAAATTCATACATATAAAGAGAAGTAAGAGATGAAGGAAGAAGAAGAGAAAGCTGACTGCAACTACTCACTCCATCGTCACCACCGTATAAGGATAGTTCCACAAGTGACATTGGAAAATTCTGTGGGCCCCACTCTGAGATGGGATTCTTCAACTTCCCTATGAATAGGGAACCCAAATTAGGAGGCCAAATTCCACGAGGAAAAGAAGCATCCATACTCCCACATTTTACAATGTATAGTGTCTTCAATGAGGTTAAATTGGGCAACTCATTATCAGGAAACGACTCCAGATTTTCACAATCAATTATACTCAATGTGGTGAGGTGAACCAAGTACTTCAGTTCAATGATTGATTTCAGATTTTCACTATTAGATATAGTCAATGTGGAGAGGTGAACCGAGTACTTCAGTTCAATGATGGATTTCTGATTTGGCCAACCACTTATCTCTACATATTCAAGCATCTTTTGTCCTCCCCACTCCCTTTCCAATAGTTTTTCACAGCCATTAATCACAAGTGACTTGAGCTTTTGCCCTCCTGTTGGTAAGGAGATATCAGAAATTGAACTACACCAGCAGATACACAACACTTCAATGTTATATGGACACCTGCAATGCTTGATACTCTCACAAGAAAGTATATACAACGTCTTAAGAGATGTTAAAAGGTTGCTCCTACAATTATCCCCCTCTTCTTTCTCTCCTAAGCTCACCAAATTACCACAACTGGACACACTCAAATGATGTAAATTCACAAGAACCTTATTCGCAGCTGCTTCGGATTCCCACAAGTATCTTAATTCATTGCATTTTGCTATGGATATTTTTTCAACACTCCCAAGATACTTTATAACACCCCTCCACACCACATCATTAAGCCCTGAAATATCTTTTATTTCCAACTCAGTGACTGCTAAAGCTATTTCAACCAGTCTTCTCAGGACACCACTATCACATCCATGTAACTCTATAACATTCAATGAAGGTAGTGCTTCAACTGACACTTCAGCCAAATTAGGACAATCATGTAGCTTTAGAACATTCAATGAAGGTAGCTCTTCAAGTGTGACTTCAACCAAATTTGGACAATATTCTATATGAAGCTTTTGTAGGAGTGGAAACACAACCCTGCTATTGGTTGACCATTTCTCCCACCCTCCCATATTTTTTAAATGTAGAATTTCAAGTGAAAGAAATGCACTATCAGTACCAAGTAACTCCGAACCCACAACTTTTACCGCATCCAGACCTTCAATAAATAACTCTTTAAGTGACCCTAGCTGCCCAAGAGGCGGTAGGGAGGTACATTTTTTACAGTCACGTATTGAAACATGCTTTAGTTGTTGAAACGAGCGATCCCCTACCCATTTTGGAAATTCTAAACCACCATATGACACAATGTTGAGTTGTTTTAGATAATCATTATTAGGCTTCAGCTCATTAAGGACTTCCCTTTCAAGCATTTCGTTTGCCGAGGCTTCACTCCATACAACCTCTAACTCATTAAGCCTCTTTTGTGAGAAGTTCGCGTACCGTGCATCTACTGCATTATGCACTTTGTCCAAGCCCACAATGGAAACTTTCCCACATAGATTCTTTAAGTCCTTAAGTTTGGTTATTTCAAAACCACTTCCACCTCTGATAATGAACTTGGAGAGAGTTTGTAGGCTTTTCAACTCACCAATCCCCAAAGGAAACCGATCCAAACCTGGGGTATCCCTGATGTCAAGATGCTGCAAATTTTTAAGCTTTAAGAAGTTGTTGGGCAACTTAGCCAAACTATGACAACCAAATAATATCAGCGTCTCTAAATTATAGAGATTGCTAACATTTTCGGGTAATTGTGTGATTCTAGTTCTAGATAGATTAAGATATCTCAAGTGACTCAAAGTACCAACGGACTCGGGTACCTCACTTATTCCAGAACCACTCAAGCATAGAACCCTTAACAATGGTAACTCAGGAAGTAAGTCAACCAAAATCTTATTCGATAAGTAGAAACAACGTTGCCCTACAACCCCAGCAGACACTGCCATGAAAGTTCTCAAACTCTTAGCTCTTTTAAACGCTTCAAACTTCTTGTAAGCTACATATTCCTCGCAAACAAATGACATATGGCGGAAGTTTTCCAAAGCTTCTTCCATATTAATATTCTCCAACCTCAAGAAAAACTTGCCAGCAACAGATTTCGCCAAGTCATTCATAAGGTCATGCATCACAAACAATGATTCGTTATTAGGTGCATGTTGAAAAAATGACCTTGACAATAACTCATCAAAGTATTCATGACCCAAACATTCTTTATTTGAATCGCTTGGAGTTGACTGCTGCAAAAACCCTTCTGCCATCCATAATCGAACTACGTCCTCCTTGTCAAACAAGCAGTCCTTGGGGAACAAGGAACAATAAGCAAACAACTGCTTCAAATGTGCAGAAAGATCATGGTAGCTAAGTATAAGAGCTGGGACGATTTCACCTTCAACGGATAACCTCCATATCTCACTATCTAATACTTTCTTCCAATACCCTTCTTCATCTATTCTTGTGCTCAAAAATCTTCCAACTGCTTTCAAAGCTAAAGGTAACCCATCACATTTTTTCACAATACCTACACCATGTGGTTTGAGTGACAAATGTGAATCAAAATTAGATACACCCAATGCGTGTAGAGCAAGTAAAGAAAGAGCATCGTCATGTGACAAGGTTCGCAACCGGCTTAGATTACCGTAACCCAACTTTTTAAGCAACTGATCCTTCCGTGTTGTCATGATGATTTTACTTCCAGGAGCACATGCATAAAACGGGCCAACTAGTGTATCCCAGTCTTGACAACTTTCACTCCATACATCATCTAATACCAATAATAGTCTCTTCTCCCTTAGGTGATCTCTAAGAGCTACTTGAAGCAGATTTAGATCTTTAAATTCCGTGGTTTTCCCTGTCACAGATTGAAAGATAACTTTGCTAATACCAAAGCTATCAAACTCATCCGAAACACAAACCCATGCCTTGAGTTTGAAGTGTTCCGTGACTTCTGGTTCGTCATACACAAGTCTAGCTAGGGTAGTTTTTCCCACCCCACCCATACCAACTATGGGAACCACGCTAAAGTTTTGACCACACGGTTCATCCCGCAGCAACTTGTGGACCAGTGCCTCTTTCTCTACTCGCCTACCAAAAATACTAGATTCATGGACCATAGAGGTTTGTAATCTTCTATTTACATTTGTTGACCTCCTTTCCTCTATGACAACTAAGCCAAGAGCATCTTTCTCCTCTAGTAGCTGTTGTAACTTGGTGGTAATAACATCTATCTTGTCCTTCATGGTCCTACTATATGATGAATGCTTTGAGAAAGGATTTGGGAACAACTTTCTTACCTTGCTGGTGTGGGTTTCTGAATGGTCAGTCCACTCACGATGCATAGCATCAGTTGCTAACTCGTCGAGTACATCTTCTACATCGTAAGCTAAATGTCGGAGATCATTGAGCCATCGTTTCACAAACTGATTGGTTGTCTCCTTCTGAGAAGCATCAGCGAGCAGACTTTGGATTTGGAGTGATGACCTCTTCAGTTTCTCTATATCATAATCGGTCTCAAAGTATGGAGCAAGTGTTTCCCAAGCTAGAGAGGCCAGCTTGTCAAAGACCACAGATAGGAAAGAAGACGCCACGATTCCAGCCATTGGTTATGGTGAGATTGTTGATGAAAGTGGTGATGTTGTGAAGAGTTGGTTATGGTTTTCCCAGTGATTCTATTATTTTATTAAGGGTTATTACTTTCTATTAGACTTGGTCAATCATGGAAATCAGTATCGACCAATAAGAACAGGGGAGGAGTTGATAGGCTTATCTCCTTCATGTAGATGTCAATGATAGGAGGCATTTTGACAAAGATATAAAATTACCATATTTAATAAAATAAAAAGAGTTAAATGCCATTTTAGTCCCGGTTAGGGCCATTTTGTCAGTTTAATTCAAAGGTTTCATTTTTCATTTATAGGTTTAAAAAGGTTTCACCATTGCCATTTTACTCCACTGTGTTAACTTCATCAATTATTTCTGTTAACGAGAAGGGCAATTCAGTCATTTTATATGAGAAGGGCAATTCGGTCATTTTATATGTAATTCTGTTAACTAGAAGGGCAATTCGGTCATATAAAATGATTGAATTGCCCTTCTCGTTAATAGTAATAATGGATGAAGTTAACCCAGTGGATTAAAATGGCAACAATGAAACCTTTTTGGATCCATAGACGAAAAATGAAACATTTGGACTAAACTGACAAAATGACTCAAACCACACCACAGGAACTAAAATGAAATTTAACTCAAATAAAAAAGATGTTTTAATAATTTGATAGCATTATTATGATTATTATAGGCCAACCAGGTCCCCTACTTATGGCCTAGCGGTAAGAGGCTTGGGTTTTCCAATTAAGACTCAAGTTCAAGTCCCACTTCTGTCATATGGGGTGGATATATCGCAATGAAGAATTTGAACTAGGCCTTGTGTGAGGTTGTTAGTTCGATTTCCGAGCCAAACCAGGTTTTTCGTCCCACCGCGTGTTACATTAGAGAGTTCTGCTCGTGTGGTGGCACAACGATTGTCAAGTGGCAATCAGCGGTATGGTTTCCCGGGAAAACGCCCAAAAAAACCAAACTTTGAAGCTAGAATGGGGCCGGTTAAGACAACATAGTCTGGTCAGAGTGAGGCAATACAAGGCTCTCCGATTTTAAGAGTGTGATAACCTTATACATGAAGTTCATCGTTAAAAAAAATTATAGGACAACCAGAAAAATAAAGACCGAAGTTGCCGATTTCATATTCTTGTGAATGTCGTGAGTTTACTTTTTGTGTAAATTACTTTTCGAGTCCTTGTGTTTTAGTGGTTTTAACTATTTGAGTCCAAAATCAAAATGTTTAATGCCCCGAGTCCCTAAACGTTTTTTTATAACCATTTGAGTCATTTTGAGTCGAATTTTTAACCTTTTCAGTCTATTTTTTAACAAAATTGGACTCAAAACGTTATAAAATGAACAAAATTGGACTCAAAACGTTATAAAATTAGCGGTTAGGGACTCATGGCGTTAAACTTTTTGATTTTGGACTCAAGTGGTTAAAACCACTAAAACATAGGGACTCAAAAAGTAATTTACTCTTACTTTTTTGTTTATTTTAGGGTAAATTACACTTTTCGTCATTTATGTTTGTATCGGATTGCTATGGATAACCTTTAACTTCAATAATTACAGTCACAGTCCTTTATTTGTGAAGAAACACTAGATAAATGGTCGGAACCGAGATATCTAGGGGGTTTGAATCCGCATAAAAGGGTGGGTTTCCTCTCGTTTGATTCGACTTCAACTGATCTCCTTCTCCGATAACTCTGCAAAAAAGAAGCACCGTTAGCCTCGCTAAGGGGAGAAGAGGGTTCTCTCCTTGACCCGACTCCGGTGTGAGAATAAGTATGGGTTATGAAGAAGAAGAAGTATTTGAGAAGTGTGTGTAACTTGAATTCATACCTGGGTTTTTTCTCATATTTATAGCCGGGAGTCGTTTAGGCGAGAAAACCCGTTAGTGAAAAGTTGACGGAAGATGCTAACCCCGTAAGCGGTTACATTTCCTTCCGTCAAGCTCCTTGATCCGACGTGAGAGCACACGGATCGTGGCTTAGATCGAAGGCTGGGGATTTGCCACGTGTAAAGTGATCAAGTGGAGATTACTCTCCGATTACATGCTTTCGTTGTGGTTTCAGGGATGCCTGAGATGGTGACACGTGTCCAGACGGTTATAACCGTCTTGGTGGTGCACGATTATTTTTCTTCTAGAAGATTACTGCTGTAATCTGATGTGGCACCTTATCATGTGGAGACAGCTGGATAAATCTCAAGTCTGAGTAAATAATATCCAGGTCTGGATATTTAAGCGGAAGTGTTTATTATAGGATTTTCATCCTTTGCTTATGGGAGAAAGCGCAAGGATTTATGATTTCCTTTAAGCGCGCGAGTGTTGACTGTTGACTGTTCTTTAAGTCTTTTCTTGTAAGACCAGTGCGCGGCCGCGCAAGGTATAAGGCTGAAAAGTAAGGTTGTGGTATGGTCCCAGGTACTTATTATGAGGTTTTTGGGACCTTACCCCTTCAAGTCCCCCCAGTCTAGTGTTGTACTTATGCAAGTAAGTGGAGCACTGGACTTATAAGAGGAAATGCTTTTAGGCGCGGAAAACAAAGAATCTTCCATGAGAAGATTTAATTTTTTCTAAAGGGGGAGTTTTTTAAGGACAATTATGACTTTTGTTCTTTTGTAATCATACCTTGACGTGTAGTGACGTTAGTTGGCAGTAAATGTTGATATTTGCGAGAGTTTGTCTTCTTATATTGGGATACATAATGGCGCTCTGTCAGACTTCATTAATGGGATATGACCCTGGTCCCTGTAGCGCCGTTTGGATGTGATGTTCGCTGACAGTTAATCATGATGATTAGGTTTCTCCTTTCTCAAAGTTGGATTCTTCTATATATATGTACATTCGAGACACCTTGTTTTCTTGTTGGTTTTTGGCAAAGAAGATGAAACGCTCTTACCATACTCGTCTTTTGTTGGATGTTCTTAGGGTTTATGAAGCTGCTGAAGGTCTCATGCTTCTTTCTTGTTCACCACCTCTGATTGCTATCACGGCAAAGAATCCGGTCGAACTTGTTTCTCCGGTGACTGTTGGTTCCGGCTGTAAGGTTCTTCAGCACAAAGGTGTCACTGACGATGGTAGTATTGGGCTGGATGCTGATGGATTGATAGCTCGCTTTCCGATGATCCAGAAAGGAGGATGCCGGCTGGTATATCAACGCCGGAAAACGCGTCGGTGTGAGCAGGTGCCTGCCGTTGATGGTGGTTCCGATGCTGGTTAGGTGTTTAACCTTAGGGCTAATTCTCGTCCTTTGTTAATGTTTTTTGTAAATCTGAACAATTTTTTGAAGATCATTGCCATGGTCTTGTTAAGTGTTTGTGCTACACTTTTGATGATGTATATATTTTGATATACTATTATCCCTGTTTGTTTTTGTATGTTTGGATTACAATATGTTGCATGTGTTTTAATTGCTTTGATCAGGTAGAGCGAATGAGAGATGGTATTGTGCTCATGTGTGAACGTTTGTCGGAATGTGCGCTTTTATTGCGCTTTTCTCAGACTGTTCATGAGGTGTACAATATTTACCATTTTGTTTTCGCGCGAACCAAATAAATTTCATGCAATTTGTAACAAACAGTAACAAGTATGAAAACAGTGTTTGTATTAATAAAGCGCAAGGTTTTCAATACAAATGTAAATAGGAAATACATTGCCTTGTGAATGATTTGTCCTATATGTAACACCTGCGCAACTGCTGCGCGTTCCAGGTGCGTGGAACTAGAGTCCCGTCAATTCTTTTTAGGGTGTATGCCCCTTTGCCTAGGACCTCATTGATGACGTATGGTCCTTCCCATTTTGGCGCTAATTTGCCCGGTTTTTCAGCGTTTGACGCTTCGTTGTCGCGCAAGACGAAATCACCCGGAACAAATGTGCATACGCGGACGCGTGCATTGTAATATTTTTCGAGTTTGGATTTGTACCTGGCCTCTATGATGGCGGCATTCTCACGCCTTTCTTCGAGGAGGTCTAAATCCAGTCTTCGTTCATGCTCATTGTTTTGTCTTTCCATAGCTAACATACGCGGTGATGGAATACCAATTTCGGCTGGAATTACCGCTTCAGACCCGTAGACCAGGCTGAATGGGGTTTCTCCCGTGCTAGTCTTTGGCATTGTACGATGGGCCCATAAGATGCTGGGGAGTTCGTCAACCCATCCCCTGCGCGCTGTGCCTAGTCGCGCTTTGATGCCGTCGACTATCTGTTTGTTGACGCTTTCAACTTGTCCGTTCGCTTGTGGATGCGCGACGGAGGCAAAGTTATGCTCGATCTTCATTTCTTTGAACCATTTTTGAAGATCTTCTGAGGCGAAGTTTGTGCCATTGTCAGAGATAATGCGCAATGGTAATCCAAATCTGCAAATGATATGTTCCCATATAAATTTGCGGATTACCATTGCTGTAGTTGAGGCCAATGCTTTAGCTTCCACCCATTTGGTGAAGTAATCGACCGCCACAATGATGAATTTTACTGCGCCTGGCGCGTCAGGAAATGGGCCAACAAGATCGATGCCCCATTGTTGAAATGGCCAGGCGGACGTGACAGGTACTAGCGGATTCTTTGGTCTGAGCGTTTTTGGCACGTGGCGTTGGCATGATGCGCATTTCCGTAATATTTCTACCGCGTCCACGTGCATTCCTGGCCAATAATATCCTGCGCTCATTATTTTAGCTACTACCATACGTGGTCCGGCGTGTCTTCCGCACAAGCCTTCATGAATTTCTCTGATCAAGTATTGCGCGTCTGTCTTGTCAACGCATCGGAGTAATGGTCCCATGAATGACTTTCTGTATAGAATGCCATCCGCCATTTCGTAGTTAATTGCTTTGTTCTGGATTTCCTGGCTTATGCTTTTTCTTCTGGGAGTTTCCCATGCTGCAAGTATAAGATGAACGGGGACATCCAGGACGGACTACCGATCTCTATGATGTTGACTTGTTTGAGAGGAACATAAGGATTGGACAGTACCTCTATGCGCACTTCTTTTGCCAGGTGCTTGAAGCTAGTAGTGGCCAATTTACTTAGCGCATCTGCGTGTTTGTTCTCGCTTCTGTTTATATGGTTAACTTTGAACGTTTGGAATTGGCTGATTAGCATCCGCGCTTGTTCAAGGTATAATGCCATAGCTTCTCCTTTTGCATCATAGTGGCCATTAACTTGCTCGGCCACTAGCTTTGAATCGACGTTGGCTTCGAGGTTTCTTGCCCCTATTTTGAGCGCTAAGCAGGACCTGCCAAGAATGCTTCATATTCGGCTTCGTTGTTCGTGCTTCGGAAATCCAAGCGTATGGCATAAGTAAGTTCGTGCTCATCGGGACTGACTAATCGGAGGCCTGCGCCGGCTCCGTCGTCATTGGAGGCTCCATCTGTGTGTAGAGTCCAGACTCTATCGTCGAAAACGGGTATAGGGTTCTAGATTGCCTCGCACTCTTGAACTTTGTTGATGGGAACTTCGGTGGCAAAGTCTGCTAGAACTTGCCCTTTGATTGCTGGTCTTGGCCTGTAGAAGATATTGTATCCTCCCAGCTCAATGGCCCATTTAGCCAATCTTCCCGCCACATCGGGTTTGGATAAGATTTGGCCTAAATGATAATTTGTGAGAACTGTGATGACGTGGCCCGAAAAATATCGACGAAGGCGTCGTGATGCATGTACTAGTGCTAGGACCAGTTTTTCTATCATTGAGTAGCGAGTTTCCGGACCGGTGAGCATCTTGCTGATATAGTAAATTGGAGTCTGAACGTTTTCTCGTTCCACCATTAATACTGCGCCAACTGCTACTTCCGCAGCAGATAAATACAAGATTAATGGTTCTTTTTCTCGTGGTGCTGTTAGCGTTGGTAACTGAATTAAGCATTCCTTCATTTGTCTGAAGGCTGCTTCTGCTTCAGGTGTCCACTGAAAGTGGGTTTTCTTCGCGCAGTTTCGTAGCGTGCTGATAAATGGATAAGATTTTGCCGCGTGATTAGCCAAGAATCTGTTCAAGGCTGCTAATCGCTCGGCGAGTCTTTGCATTTCTTTTATTGTTGCAGGTGATGGCATTAGCTGGATGGCCTGCACTTTTTCTGGATTTACTTTAAAACCGTCTCTTGTGACTATAAAGCCCAGAAACTTTCCTTCCTCCATGCCGAAAGAGCATTTTGTTGGATTGAGTTTCAAGTTCACGCTGCGCAGAGAGTCGAATGTGCGCTGAATATTGTTGAGCATCGTGTCTTCTTCATGGCTCATGATGACGAGGTCATCCATGTATACCTCAACTGTCTTGCCAATGTCACCTTTGAAAACTGTGTCCATCAGGCGTTGATAAGTTGCGCCTGCGTTGCGCAGGCCGAAGGGCATTTTAGTGTAGCAGAAGATGCCCTTATCTGTACGGAATGAGGTTTTATCTTCTTCCTTCATCTGAACCTGATGATATCCTTTGTAACAGTCGAGAAAACACTTCCATCTGAATGACGCTAGAGAGTCGACTTTTTTGTCTATCTCTGGAAGCGCGTAGCAATCTTTTGGGCATGCTTTATTCAGGTCTTTGAAGTCGACGCACATTCTCCATCCGCCACTATGTATCTGTACCATTACTGGATTGGCCACCCATGTATGATATTTTACTTCGCGCAAGATTCCCGCATTTAGTAGCTCTGGTACTTGTTCGTCCATAGCTTTTGCTTTTTCTTCGCTAAAGCTGCGCCTTCCCTGAGCAACAGGTTCGGCTGATGGCTTGATATTCAGGCAATGTTGCGCTACGTCGCGTGGAACCCCAGTCATGTCTGCTGGGCACCAAGCGAATATGTCTTTGTTGTTAGACAATAAGTCTTTTAATTGTATTCGTGTTGCCGGTGAAATGGCATGTCCTAGCAGAATGGTTTGCTCTGGATATTCGTTGTTCAGGACCCATTTCTCCGGTTCGTTTGATGCTAAAGGTTTGACTACCTTCGCTGGTGGCTCGTCGTCCACGTACATGACTTCTTTGCTTGATTATAGAATTGCAACTCCGGTTTCCGTTGGAAATCCGCATGCAGCATGTGGGATAGAAGTGATCATGCTGAATTCTCGTTGTGACCTTCTTCCGAGCAGGACATCATGGCGTGATGTTGTCAGCATGACCATGAAATTAACTGTGACTGTTCGTGAATGCTCCCCATCAGAAAGAGTCACAGAGAAAGCTATTTGCCCTAATGGGAATACAGCTTCATTACAAAATCCGGTGAGAGGAAAATCGACCGGTTCTAGACGTGCTTTGTCTTCTGGGTCAAGCTGTTTGAAGCATTGGTCGTATATGATGTCCATCGAGCTTCTCGGATCTATAAACATATAGTCCGTTCGGTAATGGCCGAAGATGCCAGTGATAATTACTGGTCGCTCTTCCTGAGGGCCTCCAGGAACCACGGGAAACACGACTTGTTGTTCCCTCCAATGTTGATCATGGTTTCGTTTATTTGGCCTTCGTGACGGACCTCCTTGAATCATGTTTATTTGTTTTGATCTGACTTTTTGATGACTGCTACTTCTGGGTTGTTGACGTATATCAATATTTTGACTAGATTGGATGTCCCCCCGACAGGGTGTTGGTGGGTCCAATACTACTGTGTCAATTTCTTCACCAGATCTGACGTTTGGGAACTCAGATCTGGTAATTTGCATAACAATTGTGTTTAAAGCAGTCTGGCATCTGTTAAACCAGTACTCTGGGGATTTCTCTATGAGTTGATCCAAGAAATTCTTCCTGCCTGAGTGACCATTGTTTTTGTTTGTTCCCATGATTCCGTCAATCTGAGTACATTGGGTTGTAGAACCCTCGAACTCAGATCGAGGACTTGATGGGTGAGATAATGAATTCTCTGTCATGCGAAAAACAGAGAATGAAAAGAACTGAATCGAAACGAGATGAAACTGAAAAAACAGAGGAATCGGTGGGCGCCAATGAAGAAACACTTGATAAATGGTCGGAACCGAGATATCTAGGGGGTTTGAATCCGCATAAAAGGGTGGGTTTCCTCTCGTTTGATTCGACTCCAACTGATCTCCTTCTCCGATAACTCTGCAAAAAAGAAGCACCGTTAGCCTCGCCAAGGGGAGAAGATGGTTCTCTCCTTGACCCGACTCCGGTGTGAGAATAAGTATGGGTTATGAAGAAGAAGAAGTATTTGAGAAGTGTGTGTAACTTGAATTCATACAAAGTTTTTTCTCATATTTATAGCCGGGAGTCGTTTAGGCGGGAAAACCCGTTAGTGAAAAGTTGACGGAAGATGCTAACCCCGTAAGCGGTTACATTTCCTTCCGTCAAGCTCCTTGATCCGACGTGAGAGCACACGGATCGTGGCTTAGATCGAAGGCTGGGGATTTGCCACGTGTAAAGTGATCAAGTGGAGATTACTCTCCGATTACATGCTTTCGTTGTGGTTTCAGGGATGCCTGAGATGGTGACACGTGTCCAGACGGTTATAACCGTCTTGGTGGTGCACAATTATTTTTCTTCTAGAAGATTACTGCTGTAATCTGGTGTGGCACCTTATCATGTGGAGACAGCTGGATAAATCTCAAGTCTGAGTAAATAATATCCAGGTCTGGATATTTAAGCGGAAGTGTTTATTATAGGATTTTCATCCTTTGCTTATGGGAGAAAGCGCAAGGATTTATGATTTCCTTTAAGCACGCGAGTGTTGACTGTTGACTGTTCTTTAAGTCTTTTCTTGTGAGACCAGTGCGCAGCCGCGCAAGGTATAAGGCTGAAAAGTAAGGTTGTTGTCACACCCCGACCACGTAGAACATACAAAACGTGGCGGAAATGTCGGGGAGTGTTGTAACAGAATTAATTTTTTTCAAATCCATGGCAATTGAAGTTTCGTTTTATTAATTAAAAGTGTTACAATGTCTTAACAAACAAGGAAATACAACATAATCAACTAGTCTTGCATCTTTTATTGTCACTAAGGCCCATGTCCGCCTATGTGTATCTTGATCAATCCTATGCTTCATATCCTGAAAACACATGTGAAAATAGGTACGTCAGCATAAAAATGCCGGCGAGTACATAGGTTTTGTGAAAATAAGATTCATGACTTCTGTTTAAGAAAATGTTTAGTCATGAACCTTGTAATTTGATTTGTCTTTGTAAATTATTTGAAAAACAATAAGTTCAGATGATACGTATAAGTAAGAGAATAATGCATGATTAAATGAATAACCATGTAAAATGAGTTTGTATAAGTTAAGTTGTTTGTAAAACAATGTATTGTGAAAAGTATGTTATTTTTATAAAATGTTATATGTCATAAACTGAAATGATTCAAATAACGCTACGATATGCAATACCATACAAACACTTATATATAGGAAGTACCAGCGGGGTATCCACCATGCTTGTATCATATTACACATGCCTCGTTACTTAATCACTTACTCAAACCAAACCAAACAATGTAAGATGTCTATGTTTAAACCACTTCCAAATGTACTGAAATAATATGTTAAAATGTTTATGTCAAGATGTAAATCATGTATTGTATAACCAATGTCAAAAGTGTTTATGTGTCAAATGTAAACCATGTAATGTGTAACCAAAATGATATGTATGGCTAGTGAAATGCATCAACTAAACCATATGCACAAGAACATAATATTGAAGTAAAACTTGGTTTAAATCAAAGTTATGTTCTGTGGAAATGCATGATCAATGTAAATCATGTAATATGTAACCTAAATGATATGTATGGCTAGTGAAATGTATCAACTAAACCATATGCACAAGAACATAGTATTGAAGTAAAACTCGGTTTAAATCAAAGCTATGTTTTGTGGAAATGCATGATCAATGTAAACCATGTAATATGTAAACAAAATGATATGTATGGCTAGTGAAATGTATCAACTAAACCATATGCACAAGAACAAAGTATTGAAGTAAAACTCGGTTTAAATCAAAGCTATGTTTTGTGGAAATGCATGCTATACTGATACGAACATCTATGCGGTATTGTTAAAATGCATACATCCAAGCCTTGAGACTGCGGCGATAAACCCTTAAACCACTTAAAGGTTTATCTAAATTATGTATATCGAATTCGGTCATTCCTTTCATCCCCTTTCCCTGGGATGTCCGGAACGGGAGTTGTCAATTCCTATGGTACCACTACCTACTAACGAACGGCGTAGCTAATGTTAATGAATGTATTGTTCCATTGTAAACAACCCAAATGTCATAACAAAATGTAAGCATGTGATGAAAACGATGTACTAAGTATGCACGCAATGGACATACATAGCATAAAATGTAAATGTAAAACGATGTACTAAGTACGCACGCAATGGACATACATAGCATAAAAACAATGAAATCATGTAAAACAATGTACTATAAGTGTACTATTGAACATAGCATGTATATGATGTGAAAACATGAAAGCATGAAAGTAACAAGTAGGCACATGTGTTCCACCCCAAAACGTTTGGAAAATAGTAAAAGAGGGGTCTATGTACTCACTTGAGATTGCTCAGTAGTCCTTGAGTAACAACCAAACAATGCTAGAGATCACGGAATCAAACGGCACCTAATATAGGTAACTATGTTAATAAACCGGACCTAAATCGGAAGATATGATAGAATGAGGGTTCGTAAACCAAACGAGTATAGAGACTCGTGTCATATGGTTTAACAAAGCCTACATACTAAATGAAACCTTAATCTAAGGGCTTACGACCCATTACGACCCGTTTAGGTAGCTTATGCTACTTTAACGCGTCGTTCGCGTGAAACGCGTTTGGACCGTCTAACTAGTCCTATGACGAGTGTTATATGCCTAAACACGTTATATAATCAGTTATGTGACAAAAGATTAGGTTACATATGCTTAATTACCAATTATACATGAAAAGGGTATTCTGGTAATTTACCTAAGGCATATAAACTACCTATCATGCAACTACTCAAACGATGTGACCATAGGGTATAACCTCGGAAGGTTATTCCCTACCTACTATGGTCACCTAATGTATTTGGTCGGATCCTAATGATCGACCAAACTGGGTCGGGTTCGAAGGTATAAGCGATTTATTAGATCGCTTACCCTAAGACCCTAGACAACGTGGTAATCAGTAGGCATAGTCCCAAGGGACTATAACCAACGTGATTACAATCACGTTGCGAAGTTCCAACGAACTTCGCATTGACCATATGCTGGTCAACGCTGAAAGTCAAACAAAGTTTGACTTTCTGACTCTAAAAGCAATAAAATAAAGAAAAGAACGAAAGAATACTTACGAAGGGTCCCCGAATGCTAATCCCGATCCAAGTAGCTCAGGTATGAAACAATGGTTTCAACTTAGAGCTTCTCAAATCAGAATTCTTGTAATTTTGAAGCATGGGGGGTGGGGTATTTATAGTAAAAGGTCCACCGTTAAGATCGTTTCATGGAAAACGTGCCTTAATCCCACCCGTACAAGTGTCGGGACCTTATGGTGACTAAAATTTGATCCTTATCAGCTGACTAGACAATTGGGATTGTGTGGTGGTGAAACAAACAGCTGCAACCTGCTGTTAAAATCGTTGAATCTGGTCCAGAAGGCGGACGCGGCCCGCATCAGAATCAAGCAAATCGCAGGCGGGCCGCCTGGGAGTTGCAAATCAGAAACATGTTTGCTGAATTACAGTTTCAGTCCCTGTTGATGTTTTAAGCCATTTTCGACACTTCCAAGGCCCGTAAAGCCAACTTTAAGGCCCTAAAATGTTGCCTAAACATTGTGGACATGAAACATGCTCAGAAATATGTCGGATGTTGGTTCGTTTGGTCGTACGAACGCGATGTTCGCTTAATTACGACGGAATGCGCATAAGCACGAAAAACGATCCAAATGACGCGACGAATGGATTTTTGACAAGCCAAACACTAAAGCATAATATAGTCATGCTCATATAAATTTTTGGATGTCCGGATGTATTCAAAACGTGAGTTATGCGCAAAAATGCAAACTTGTGCACTTTTTGACACTTTTAGTCCCTGAATGACACAAAAGTTTATTTTAGCATACCGAACACCTCAAAGCCTATTTCTAAGCTATGTGAAGGATATTTATGGTATGTTTAACTTATGGTCATGCTCCGAAATGTCTGTTACAGTTCAAATTGGCATACTTTCGCAGTTTGTCAAGTTTAGTCCCTGTAAGCGAATTAGCTTGTTTTTTGCCATACCAAAGCCTTCAAAACTTATTTCTAAGTTATGTAAAGGTTATTTAAGGTATGTTAAACCTATGTCACTATTCCGGAGTGTTTGTTGCATCAAACTGGTTATATTTACGCATCGGTGCGCGTATAACCTTCCAGAAAGCGATTTAGAGCTTGGAAATGAACAAAAATTGATATGTGCAAATGATACACATATTTTTACAAATCCCAAGCATGAAATATAATAATTCATTGGTTTGGTATTTGTTTGATGGCCGTGAAGGCACAGGTGTTACAGTCTCCCCTACTTTAGGAAATTTCGTCCCGAAATTTATTTAGAGGAAACTTGTGAAGGTTTAAAACATGAAGTTGAAAAGATCGAACAACATTGGTTAGGGTTCTGAACTTCTAGTAACATTAATAACATCATGATTTCAATGTAAGAGGGATACTTATATACAAGTATATAAAGCGTCATTGGTGCGTCCACCGTACCTCCATTACATCGTTCTCATTTCGTTATTGTTGTCACTATCGGTTCTTACACATAATAAATCTTACTGTGGTTACCGTGCACTGAATCTCATAATTATGTACGCGTCCATAATTAGACAATTCCTTGCATAGTTCACACAGTCTATTTTATAATGTGTAGGGGAAAACCAAATGAACAAACCTGTGATGAGTGTGACTAGACCGCCATAGAATCCTTTTAATTAAATCAATAAATGATCTAAATAGACTATCAAGGAGTCTGTTCAGCTACATCACTAGATGTCGTTCTTTAACCAAATTGTGAATCAATCTTTTTGACTAGACCACTAAAGGGTCTCTTATGAAACATGGAGCGGTACTTATATAATCCAAGGGTCTTAACTATTACATAGAAGCCCATTAAGGATTGAAGGTAGTACCTTTTGAATATCCTGCTACGAATCCCTCATATAAAGATATGAAAGATTCTACGAGGATTTGGATAACGAATATCCAGAGTGTTATAAAAACACAAAAATGCATAAAAGAAAACATAAGATGAATAAACACATAGTCATATAACCACAAAATTGTTTAACTAGAAATTTGTTCTGCTAACAGAGCACATGTATTTAAAGCACACTAGAAATCCATTCCTTGGATTTCATTTGGTACTTTAAACATTTACAAGAATCTATCTATAAAGATAGAAAGATTTATAAAAGAAAAATTCGTTTTCGATTATAAGGAACCGAAATGTTCGAATTTAGGTACATAAGGAATCCAATTAAGGACTCTGATTTGTATGACAATTATCCACAAGGATCTAATTGTGAGAATAAAAAGATCCCATATGGATTTAAAAGTTGAAGATGTTTTGAAACCTTGCACTGGATGTGCTTAGGTCAAAACATGATGTAAAATGCTTATGAAGTTGAGATGCTTGATATGTCAAGGCGACATATGAAGCTGAATTTGAAGGTTAAGTCAATGTATGAGGAAAATATTTTTGAAAACTATGCATGGGGTTCTTTTAAGAAAAATGTGTTTAACGTTTTTGAAACCTTATATATAATACTTTTGAAATCATAAAGTAGGTGTATTAGATAGATATATTTACAAAAATGTTTTAAAATCATGCGAGATGAATTTTGAAATTATGTATAAGGTTTTTGAAAGACATGAATGATGCTTTTCGAAATCATGCACTTGATAAGAAAATGTATTGTGTTAATATTGTCTTCAGACTATATGAAATATTTTGAAATTAGGAAGGTTGGTTTTGATAACATGGCCAATGTTTTTGAAATAACATAGATAATGTATTTAGAAAAATTGTTTTCAAACTATATGAAATGTTTGAGATCATGAAGATTGTTTTTGAAATACTTGTACTGTATATGTTGAAAAATCAAAACGTAATGGGTATGAGATTTGAAAATATCCTTAGTTATCTAACCAAGGATTCAAAAGCACAGATGTGCAGAAGCATGATCACTCATAATGTCACTTTATTTTCTGTACTTTGTTTCTTAGAATGAAACGAGTACTTAAAATGTTCGAAGGACTCATGAGCGATCATTTGAAAGAGAGAATCACAAGAGTAGTTTGTAAGGAACATAGTTCCTTAATGCAGGTATTATAGGGAAATGCCATAAACACTTGTTATTATACTTGTATATCAGAATTGTGATCAACAACTTTTATTTATGAACAAGACATATTGTTTCACAATACACGAAAACAAAAGAAACAAAGGCATAAGACAGCAACATCCTTTGTTCAGCCGAATGCTCATCCAAGGGTTGGATTTGCACTGACTATCTTCGGGCAGTTGTTCCTGAAATGGCTCGTCTCGCCACAGTTGTAGCAAGTACCAGGCGGAAAACGAGCTTGAGTAGGGTTGACTTGGAGTTGGGTAGCAGCAAGATTTGCAACAGCTTTGTTTTGGATAGCAAAGCGGCATGTGTTAATCAAATGTCCCCTCCGTCCACAGTAGGTACATTTGAGGCAGGGTATGAGGTTTGAATGATGACCGTTGCATCGCTTGCACCTAGGAGCAGTTCCTAAGTACGGCTTCCTAGCTGGTGGCCTTGCCACTTGGCTAGGTCCCGCTTGATTAGGTGTAACCGCTGCGGGTTTCCTTGAAGCCTTACGTTTCCTTGATGTTGGTGCAAGCCTGACTTCTGCTTCCTTTGGTGGCTCTTGAGTGGCTTCATTGTTGAGACGAGAGGCTTCATTGTTGAGACGAGACATGGCAATGCCTAAATCCACAGACTTCAGTATCACCTCGCCTATTTGCTGGGCAAATTTGGCTGTTTGCTCGGACATTTGACCAGTGCTGAGAGGAATAGACATTCTAGAAGAAAATGAAAGACAGAGGAAGAAGCAAGTGAAAGGTTATTGGATAATCAATGAGAATGGTAACGAATGAAAATTGTGATCATTTGTTTGTTACCTAAGGCAAACAAATGAGATGGTGACAAATCAAAGTAAATGGGTCAAAAATAATGTATCGCGAAGACATGCTCGCCTATAAGTGATCACTCATTCCAAGAATTCCCAGGTAAGCACAACTGGTCTCGCGTCTGATGAGATGTATACGAAGTGCTTGCCTAGACAGAAAACCCAGAATACAGGCATTCACCCTTCCAGTTTGCACGTGTTCACATTATTTAAAACCCAAAACCTTGACGAGATTTTGAAAACTCAAAGGGGTTCAAAACCATATAATAGAGAGTTCAAAACCTTACAATAGAGGGTTCAAAACCTAGTAATCAATCATCCTAGAACAGATGATTAGTTTTCAAAGCGGTTTTGAAATTTATGTTCTTGTTGTGGTTGTCGCCTAAGGATAGGTGACAGTATTGTTTTATGACTAAACGCAAGTAAACTCGCGTTAGGGTCCTAAGAAGGTTATAGACTAGGTCAAAGCATTACTAATAACCTAATTCCCTATAACCATTGGCTCTGATACCATCTTTTCGGTCACACCCCGACCACGTAGAACATACAAAACGTGGCGGAAATGTCGGGGAGTGTTGTAACAGAATTAATTTTTTCAAATCCATGGCAATTGAAGTTTCGTTTTATTAATTAAAAGTGTTACAATGTCTTAACAAACAAGGAAATACAACATAATCAACTAGTCTTGCATCTTTTATTGTCACTAAGGCCCATGTCCGCCTATGTGTATCTTGATCAATCCTATGCTTCATATCCTGAAAACACATGTGAAAATAGGTACGTCAGCATAAAAATGCCGGCGAGTACATAGGTTTTGTGAAAATAAGATTCATGACTTCTGTTTAAGAAAATGTTTAGTCATGAACCTTGTAATTTGATTTGTCTTTGTAAATTATTTGAAAAACAATAAGTTCAGATGATACGTATAAGTAAGAGAATAATGCATGCTTAAATGAATAACCATGTAAAATGAGTTTGTATAAGTTAAGTTGTTTGTAAAACAATGTATTGTGAAAAGTATGTTATTTGTATAAAATGTTATATGTCATAAACTGAAATGATTCAAATAATGCTACGATATGCAATACCATACAAACACTTATATATAGGAAGTACCAGCGGCGTATCCACCATGCTTGTATCATATTACACATGCCTCGTTACTTAATCACTTACTCAAACCAAACCAAACAATGTAAGATGTCTATGTTTAAACCACTTCCAAATGTGCTGAAATAATATGTTAAAATGTTTATGTCAAGATGTAAATCATGTATTGTATAACCAATGTCAAAAGTGTTTATGTGTCAAATGTAAACCATGTAATGTGTAACCAAAATGATATGTATGGCTAGTGAAATGCATCAACTAAACCATATGCACAAGAACATAATATTGAAGTAAAACTTGGTTTAAATCAAAGTTATGTTCTGTGGAAATGCATGATCAATGTAAATCATGTAATATGTAACCTAAATGATATGTATGGCTAGTGAAATGTATCAACTAAACCATATGCACAAGAACATAGTATTGAAGTAAAACTCGGTTTAAATCAAAGCTATGTTTTGTGGAAATGCATGATCAATGTAAACCATGTAATATGTAAACAAAATGATATGTATGGCTAGTGAAATGTATCAACTAAACCATATGCACAAGAACAAAGTATTGAAGTAAAACTCGGTTTAAATCAAAGCTATGTTTTGTGGAAATGCATGCTATACTGATACGAACATCTATGCGGTATTGTTAAAATGCATACATCCAAGCCTTGAGACTGCGGCGATAAACCCTTAAACCACTTAAAGGTTTATCTAAATTATGTATATCGAATTCGGTCATTCCTTTCATCCCCTTTCCCTGGGATGTCCGGAACGGGAGTTGTCAATTCCTATGATACCACTACCTACTAACGAACGGCGTAGCTAATGTTAATGAATGTATTGTTCCATTGTAAACAACCCAAATGTCATAACAAAATGTAAGCATGTGATGAAAACGATGTACTAAGTATGCACGCAATGGACATACATAGCATAAAATGTAAATGTAAAACGATGTACTAAGTACGCACGCAATGGACATACATAGCATAAAAACAATGAAATCATGTAAAACAATGTACTATAAGTGTACTATTGAACATAGCATGTATATGATGTGAAAACATGAAAGCATGAAAGTAACAAGTAGGCACATGTGTTCCACCCCAAAACGTTTGGAAAACAGTAAAAGAGGGGTCTATGTACTCACTTGAGATTGCTCAGTAGTCCTTGAGTAACAACCAAACAATGCTAGAGATCACGGAATCAAACGGCACCAAATATAGGTAACTATGTTAATAAACCGGACCTAAATCGGAAGATATGATAGAATGAGGGTTCGTAAACCAAACGAGTATAGAGACTCGTGTCATATGGTTTAACAAAGCCTACATACTAAATGAAACCTTAATCTAAGGGCTTACGACCCATTACGACCCGTTTAGGTAGCTTATGCTACTTTAACGCGTCGTTCGCGTGAAACGCGTTCGGACCGTCTAACTAGTCCTATAACGAGTGTTATATGCCTAAACACGTTATATAATCAGTTATGTGACAAAAGATTAGGTTACATATGCTTAATTACCAATTATACATGAAAAGGGTATTCTGGTAATTTTCCTAAGGCATATAAACTACCTATCATACAACTACTCAAACGATGTGACCATAGGGTATAACCTCGGAAGGTTATTCCCTACCTACTATGGTCACCTAATGTATTTGGTCGGATCCTAATGATCGACCAAACTGGGTCGGGTTCGAAGGTATAAGCGATTTATTAGATCGCTTACCCTAAGACCCTAGACAACGTGGTAATCAGTAGGCATAGTCCCAAGGGACTATAACCAACGTGATTACAATCACGTTGCGAAGTTCCAACGAACTTCGCATTGACCATATGCTGGTCAACGCTGAAAGTCAAACAAAGTTTGACTTTCTGACTCTAAAAGCAATAAAATAAAGAAAAGAACGAAAGAATACTTACGAAGGGTCCCCGAATGCTAATCCCGATCCAAGTAGCTCAGGTATGCAACAATGGTTTCAACTTAGAGCTTCTCAAATCAGAATTCTTGTAATTTTGAAGCATGGGGGTGGGGTATTTATAGTAAAAGGTCCACCGTTAAGATCGTTTCATGGAAAACGTGCCTTAATCTCACCCGTACAAGTGTCGGGACCTTATGGTGACTAAAATTTGATCCTTATCAGCTGACTAGACAATTGGGATTGTGTGGTGGTGAAACAAACAGCTGCACCCTGCTGTTAAAATCGTTGAATCTGGTCCAGAAGGCGGACGCGGCCCGCGTCAGAATCAAGCAAATCGCAGGCGGGCCGCCTGGGAGTTGCAGATCAGAAACATGTTTGCTGAATTACAGTTTCAGTCCCTGTTGATGTTTTAAGCCATTTTCGACACTTCCAAGGCCCGTAAAGCCAACTTTAAGGCCCTAAAATGTTTCCTAAACATTGTGGACATGAAACATGCTCAGAAATATGTCGGATGTTGGTTCGTTTGGTCGTACGAACGCGATGTTCGCTTAATTACGACGGAATGCGCATAAGCACGAAAAACGATCCAAATGACGCGACGAATGGATTTTTGACAAGCCAAACACTAAAGCATAATATAGTCATGCTCATATAAATTTTTGGATGTTCGGATGTATTCAAAACGTGAGTTATGCGCAAAAATGCAAACTTGTGCACTTTTTGACACTTTTAGTCCCTGAATGACACAAAAGTTTATTTTAGCATACCGAACACCTCAAAGCCTATTTCTAAGCTATGTGAAGGATATTTATGGTATGTTTAACTTATGGTCATGCTCCGGAATGTCTGTTACAGTTCAAATTGGCATACTTTCGCAGTTTGTCAAGTTTAGTCCCTGTAAGCGAATTAGCTTGTTTTTTGCCATACCAAAGCCTTCAAAACTTATTTCTAAGTTATGTAAAGGTTATTTAAGGTATGTTAAACCTATGTCACTATTCCGGAGTGTTTGTTGCATCAAACTGGTTATATTTACGCATCGGTGCGCGTATAACCTTCCAGAAAGCGATTTAGAGCTTGGAAATGAACAAAAATTGATATGTGCAAATGATACACATATTTTTACAAATCCCAAGCATGAAATATAATAATTCATTGGTTTGGTATTTGTTTGATGGCCGTGAAGGCACAGGTGTTACAGTTGTGGTATGGTCCCAGGTACTTATTATGAGGTTTTTGGGACCTTACCCTTCAATTTGGAAAACTCATTACATTCTACGTCCTTTGACCCTAACCAGGTTATCATTTTCAGTTAACTATGACATGTGCCTTGCACATGAGGACATTTATGTCTTTTTACCCAATCTATTTATATTATATATTATAATAATCAATAATAATGTTCTCTCTCCCATGTCTCTCTTCTCACTCTGTCTTTGTTTCTACACAGTATCACCATCAACCATCAACTCTTCTCATCATCAGCATCACCCTTACCATTCATCACCATTAAAAACTCACTCATCCCAAAACACATTAAAACCCACTTTTTATCTCTTTACTCCATCTCTCTCTACCTTCAAGAAACCCACACAGTCACCTCATTATCTCATGCCGCCACCACCACCACCACTCCAGCCACACCCACAACCACTGCCCCTAACCCAGATCTAACGGCGTTAACGACGACGACAGTCAACATCATCATCCTCTATCTTCTTCGTTTTCGTTCGCGTATCTCACCGAAATCTTCAGCTTGTTAAGGTTCGGCCACCGCGGTTTGAGCCACGTAGGTACGCCAGATCTAACGGCGTCGTTAACAGAGACGACAGTCAACATCATCATCCTCTATCTTCTTCGTTGTCGTTCACGTCATCTCACCGGAATCTCCGGCTTGTTAAGGTTCGGCCACCGTGGTCTGAGCCACGTAGGCACACAGTCAGGCAATGGCATCTAGGGATGTTGCTTTCTGGAAAGAAGCCATCCAAGATGAGATGGATTCTATCATGCATAATAATACATGGAAATTGACTGATTTGCCTCCTGGTTGCAAACCTTTGGGTTGCAAATGGATTTTTTAAAAGAAAGATGAAAGTTGATGGTAGCATAGATAAGTTTAAAGCCAGGTTGGTGATCCAAGGCTTTAGACAAAAGGAAGGAATAGATTTCTTTGATACCTATGCTCTTGTTGCAAGAATTTCCACCATAAGGCTTCTTTTAGCTCTTGCTTCAATTCATAACTTGGTAATTCACCAAATGGATGTCAAGACCGCGTTCTTGAATGGTGAATTGGATGAAGAGGTATACATGAAACAACCTGAGGGTTTTGTATTACCTAGACAAGAGCACAAGGTGTGTAAACTCATCAAATCATTATATGGTTTGAAACAAGCACCTATGCAGTGGCATCAAAAATTTGATGAGGTGGTCTTATCTCATAGTTTTCTTCTAAACCAGACTGATAAGTGTGTCTACAGTAGATTTGAATCCTTTGGTAAAGGAGTGATTATTTGTCTATATGTAAATGATATGTTGATCTTTGGCACTGACCAAGATCAGGTTGATAAAACAAAGAAATTGTTGTCTTCGAATTTTGAAATGAAGGATATGGGGGAGGCGGATGTGATCCTTGGAATAAGGATTAAAAGGAGTAATAATGGTATAACCATGACACAGTCTCATTACATTGAGAAAGTGCTAAAGAAATTCAATCATTATAATTGTTCTCCTGTGAGCACTCCTCTAGATCCTAGCATCCGGTTGATGCCCAATTCTGGTGATTCAGTTTCACAATTAGAGTATTCTAAGGTCATTAGATGCTTGATGTATGCTATGATTAGCACAAGGCCTGACATAGCTTATGTTGTGGGTAAGTTGAGCAGATTTACTAGTAATCCTAGTGCTCAACACTGGCAAGCAGTGAACAGACTGCTTAAGTACCTAAAAGAAACCATGCACTTTGGTTTATGCTATTCTGGTTTTCCTTTAGTTATAGAAGGGTACTCTGATGCAAGTTGGATAAACAATAAGGAACATCATTCCTCCACAAGTGGATGGGTGTTCTTACTTGGTGGAGGTGCTATCTCCTGGGCTTCAAAGAAACAAACTTGTATCACTGACTCAACTATGGAATCTGAGTTTGTGGCTTTAGCTGCAGCTGGTAAAGAAACGGAGTGGCTCAGAAACTTGATCTATGAGATTCCATTATGGTCGAAACCGATATCACCAATCTCTACCAGGTGCAATAGTGCAGCTACATTGGCATATAGTCAAGTGTACAATGGGAAGTCTAGACACTTAGGTGTTAGACATAGTATGATTAATGAATTAATCATGAATGAGGTGATATCCATTGAGTTTGTTAGATCTGAGCTTAATTTAGCTGATCATCTAACCAAAGGGTTAGGAAGAGATCTCGTGAAGAAATCAGCTAAAGGGATGGGTTTAAAGTCCATTTTAAATATCTTATGTCAAGACACCCAATTCCCATCTAATACAACGTTGGATGCAGAATTCAATATGGAAAGCTTGTCATAACGATATTGGAACACATTAGCAAATCATCCCAAGGTATGTGTTCAGACTGCAAGATAAAGTAGGTTGAAGTGAACTTCTTAATAGTTCATTGATAAATTGCAGTGCAGGTGCAAGAATAATGAACTACCTATAAGAATATGAAGTTTAGCCGCTTCAAGAAGCTTTGGACTTGAGCTTTGATATATTCTTTGAAGCATTAGGACACAGGCTAGTAAAACATTGTGTCAAGTGGAATTTGGATTTGTAAACGTGTGTGTATGTTACCTACATGTATTTAAATGGATAACATGGGTTCAATCCATAGAAACACCCTGTTATTCTAATATTTGTATCGTGTAATATACTAAGTGAAAATTCAATCCTTAGGACATTCTCATTATGCATGCGTTTGTGTTTTTGTGAGGACGGTTAAGTTAATCATGGATATCACTAAAATGAGGGAGGAATGTTGGTAATTTTAGTGTTATCAACGGATTTTAGGGTGTTGGATTAACTTGTTGATCGAGGAAATAATGTTAGAGATTAAACGAGTTAGGTGACACGGGAGTGCGGGCTCGATTTAATCCTAATATTATTTGAGCCTATCATGTAAATAATTTACATGGGCCTTGTCATTAATAATTACTTTGTAATTATTGTCTTGAACTTACTATGTATTAAATTATTATTTTGTTTTGATAAAGCCCATTTAATTGTTTTAGTCCATGGAAAATGGACTTGTTATATGTCTTGATGGTGGGCCAGAATCCATAAATTTTGTTTTGATAAAGGTCATGTGCCCATGTATGATGGCTGGGCATTTTTTTTTCTAGACTCTCGATTGAACAGAACTAAAAATACACACAAAAAGAAAAAGCATAAAGAAAAACGACGGTTTTTTCTTTATGTGGTTACAGTGTGTGTTCTCTTCATCACATAAAGATCAAATTCCAATTCCTTCGAGAATGATCTTTGTCTAATCCGATAAATCATTGCGTGTAACCCGCAAATAGGTTTATCTGATAGTTTTCATATGATTCAGAGATTAATCCGGGTTTTTTTTTCACAAACTTTGCAATTTCAATTCGAGTTCAAGGTTTGTTAATTTATTTGAAATTACTTGTTCTAGACCAATTCTATATAGTAACAATTGATGAAGGATGTTAGCTACAATACAAAATTTAACCTTGATATGAAACTTAATTACAATAATGGCATTTGGTTACTTTTTGTTTGATGTGAAGTTGTGTGTTCATACTCCTAGTGTGTGCTTCACTTTTAGATAGAGATGGTGGGGTTACATTAAATATTAAAATATCAAATATTTTTATACTTTTTACAAAGATCAGATTATTTTATTAATAAGTGGTATGTATCACTTTTAGAACTATATTTATAGAAGTATATTTATGATCCATCAGTATAACTAATTGTATCGGCATAAATTCGAGTTTGTATGTTTGACGTTGATAGGGAATTGAATCAAACAAGAAAGAAAGAAAGCAAATATGCAATTATACTGAATGATCGAAGAAGATAATACAAAGATAACTAACACCGAACTACGCCCTCTCTCACTGTAAAGCAGGAGCCCTAATTGATCTAACGAACTCAATCCTATCTCTCTAACTGGCCTTATTCTCTTTGCTTATAATACCCAAAATATTACACTTTAGCCCCTTAAGAATACCTCTAACTCACTTCCCTCTCATAGTTGATTCCCATCATTACTCCCCCCTTCGTAACAGTCTTGTCCTCAAGACTGGGATCGGCTGCAACGTCCGGTGGCCGAGGCTGCCCATGCACGACCCATAAATGCGATGTAGCCGAAAACGTCAATCGCGTTCCAATGAGAGGACGGTGAGACAATGAACTCTTTCCCCTGTCAAATGGAGCTTTTCCCTTCTCACACAAGTGCAAATCGGAAAAAATCAGGCCCACAACCATTTTTTATTTTTTTGCATCACACCTTGGCCCGGATTTGGATAATCCAAATCCACAACTGTTTTCAGCTCCCCATTGTGGCCCACCAGTGGTTCTGAGCCCAACTTCCCATGGAAGTCGTCAGTTATGACGTCATTAGCGCCATGCGATGTCAAAAGGTCATGGCCAAACGAGTTATATTCAGATCTGGATATTATAGCCGTCAATTGAGCTAATAGTGACGGCGAAGTAGGAAGAGACGACGGAGATCTGAACAAAGGATCTGCAGAATTGCTTCGATCGATCGACCGGATTTTTGTCAGATTTGAATCTGACGAATGCAACTGGAGTACCGGAAGTCGGCAATTTAGAAACATAAACTGAAGAACGTGAATATGTATGACTAGTCGACATCAAATGTCCATAACCACTCAAGCGTTCTTCAGATCTGGCGACGATCGCTTCCAATTGCGCCAATAGAGATGGAGGTGGAGAAATAGAACCTGAAGACGAAGCTGGAAAAGGGGAAATCGAACTGAAATTAGACCTTGAATCCTGTTGGGGCATCCAATTGAGAACCACCTTTCGAAACTCACTGGATTCAACGAGTTCCTCTTCTAACACTTTCAAAGAGGTTTTGATTTTAGCAACATCACCTTGAAGTTGTTTGATCTGCTGTTCCTGAGCTTCCAATCGATAATTTTGAACTAGGGTTTCCATGATATGAACAGAATGAAACGGCAGGTCACAGGCAGGTCGGACCAATGATAGGGAATTTCTCACACCCCGATATTTCCACGTTTTACCGGTGGGCCCGGTGGGGAGTATCGTGACGTAGTTGATATCATCATAGTCAAACAACCCAATATATAAATGCACAGCGGAAGCAAAAGATAAATATATTACAATCCGAATATAAAGTAATATCAAAGTATTACAACGGGAAGTAAAGGATCCACAGGCGGATCTTAAAACATAAACATTGTTCAACATACTTTAGACCTAGAACTTGCAAGATTCCTTATTAACGCCCTGAGCTTCCAGCCAATTACGTTCAGTACCTGTCACTTAACCTTTTTGGAAAATACGTCAGTTTACACTGGTAAATACAATTAACCGACTCATTTGAAAAGGTTTAATAAAATTGATTTGAATGCACAAGGCACAACATATCTTTTAAAACTTGGGACAATTATATAAAAATCTTGTATACAGATTTACATGTTCGTTATACGTTCAGGGCCCGATGTAGAAACCGAGTCAAGATTAACAGACACGCCACAAGTATAGGCCCACAAGAGAGTGAGATACCGTTTCCCTTATGCACTGTCAGGTGTATGCCTACACCGCGTGCATAAGACGTGACCATTTTATAATACAATGATGTCAGGGATATCCGGGACATGGTCATTAACCCCTAAAGGCTTTTATTTCAAACAATACAGATCAAAGCGGGTTACCTCAATAATTTAATCACAATACGACTAAACATTCAATACCCGACCAAGCGGTATTATTATAATACCGTATCTCAAGCCCGTATAGGGAAAATAAGTTAAAAGTATTTACCTGAGCTAGCAAATGCAATTTATACTCAGCCGTATATTCTAATCAGCAAGCACAAGTACTTCTACTGGGGCTCTCAATCTGGAATGAAGGTTTTATTAACCTATTAGATTCCTAACGGGTCTTATTTAAGTCGTAACTTAGACCGGTTAGTTTTAAGGAAAGGTTTACGGTTCAAACGCATGATTAAACGAAGACCGGAATAGAATGTGATTTAGTCCCGACAAGTTTGAAGACTTGTATAATATGGGTAATCTAAACACCTTCTGGATTTTGAGATAAAAATGATAAGGTTTGACCTGTTTCGGCTAATTTATGTAAACTAGTTACATAAACCGAACCGAACGCGCAAGAGGCGTAACGGGTAACCGAAAGAGTCATATACAGGTTTCCTAAGTTAATATGCTTTAAATATGTTGTGATATCAGTATGATACCTTCCATTATGCCCAAAACGAGTTTAATCTCAATTTAAGCCACGTATGGGTATTTTGGTCATTTTAAATATTATAAAAGAGATTAAATATGATTCTGAGGTTCGGGTCCGAATACATCAGTAAAATAACTTAATTTATCAGGTTATATCAGTTGGTGATAAGTCTTATATGATAAAATGGTTCTAGACCCAAACTATGCGTTTAATATGCTTAAAAAGCCATTTTAAGCGATTTCCGGGTTATACAGGAAATCCGAGTTTTCTGATCAGGTTATAAAGTTCAAAATACTCCATTTATTATATAAAATCAGTAGCAATTGGATTTGTGTCAAAATATTATGTAAAACTCATTTTATACACGAAAAGGGTATAATCGGTATTTACCGAATCAAGGCCCTAACCTTAGGTTATGAGCAGGTTAAAAACAATTGAAAATCTTCAAAAATCCCAAAATATTATATTACATCAGTGGGTAAAAGATTTGGTGTCAAAAATTGGGTTTAGATAGGCTTTATGCTAATGACGCCGTTTAATTACTAAAAGGCGTTCTAATTACGCTATTGAGCATAACTCCTAATCTAGACCTCCAACTGATGTGAAAAATTTAGGGACATGTTTATAAATCAGTAACAAAGATTATTGTCCTTTCACATATCCAAAATTCTCGTTTTATGGTAAAAATGGCATATTGGTCAACATTAGGCACTTAACGGAAACGTGTAAACAAATCGGACAATCAACGACCCAACCACAGAGGGTTATACTATCATGTAACCTGGTCCTAAGGAAGCTCTAAGGCAATTCCAAACCCATCTAAATCGGGTCAGAACTGAAGTCAAAGCAAAAGTCAAAGTTTTGCGACTTTCGGTTCCGAACCGGGTCTAAACAGACAATTGCCGGATCAAACAAGCTTAGATCAGTTCTTATACTTATTAGCAAGTTATATGAGTGATAAAATAGGTTACATGCCTTCTACATTGCTAATTACATGTTAATTTGCAAATTAAGCTTCTGTTGACTTTTTCTAAACAACTTTGACCCGACATTTGATCTAGTTAGAGTGGGAATCTGAGGGTGCCCTTTTAAGGGTTTATTGCCCACATAAATACCAACTTATAACTACCTTCAATTCGACTAATCATTGGACCATTAATGATTAATCGCTAAGTCAAACGTTAATTACGACGGTTTGACTTTTAAGCTAATAACTAAGCAAAACTCAATTAAGGAAGGTCAAGGGTACTTACCAAAGTCCTATGCACGACTAGTGATCCTTGGGCAGGGCTCTTGAGCTCCAGAAATGATCAAAAGATGATTGAGAATGAATGATCAAAAGTTTGCACATTGTGGGTCTTTATATAGTGCTTTTAATCCCTTATGATCATGACAAATCATGCTACCAATGATCCTTGATGATTAACAAGTGTCCCTAAGGCCTAAGGATTAGTTTAGGCAGCTCTTGGAAGTGTTTAAGGGCAAAGTAAGTCGTTTCATGGGCTGAACAGACAACCTGTCCGATTTGCTGCATCTGGGAGTCTCTTACGAACCGTAAGACTCCCAGCATACGGTCCGTAAGGACCAGCCAACTCACCAGCATTTTTTAAAAGTTGACACAATTGGCCCCTGGTCCTTCCAAACTTGATTTTTAGATGCTTTCTTGCACTTGTAACCCCCAAACTTGACTTTTAAGGACTCCAAGTCATAAACTAACTTTGTTAGGTCCCCTGTTATTCATACGATCACCGAAAAGTCTTAAATTTCGACGTTGACGCTTTTAACCCCTCGTATACGAATTCTATCATAACTTTCTCATACGATAGCGAAACTTGATGAAATTTTTATCACGCATTCTAGTGAGCATAATTAATCGTTACAAAGCTTCGGGTTTGCTAAAAGGTCACTCAGAGGTACACTTTAAACATGTTGACACATTTAACCCCTGTAGTTTGTAATCTCTCACTTTCTTTCACAATTAGCTTCGTATGATCCATGAATCATTCGTTTAAGGGTATAAACCTCATGTAGGGTTATTGTAAAGTATATTTATCCATTGTTGACATTTTGAAACCTTATATTCACATACATTTCTTGTTTGTCAACTTTAGTCCCTCTAGAGTATTCTTTCACACGTTCAAGCTTATGACACGTGTCAATACATTATAGGACATGAAATTTCGAGGTGTTACAGAATTTAATCAAACAAGAAGGGAAGAAAGCAAATATGCAATTATATTGAATGATCGAAGAAGATAATGCAAAGATAACTAAAACCGAAGTGTTTCCAGGGCTACGCCCTCTCTCACTGCAAAGCAGGAGCCCTAATTGATCTAACAAACTCAATCCTATCTCTCTAACTGGCCTTATTCTCTATTACTTATAATACCCCAAATATTACACTTTAGCCCCTTAAGAATACCTCTAACTCACTTCCTTCTCATAGTTGATTCCCATCAGACGTCAGTTCTCGTTTGTCTTTGACTTCGCTTTACGTCACGTACCGGTATAAATGTAACACCCCAACCCGGAAGGGCTGACGTGTCACAATAACAGTATCATAAACAAAAGTCATAATTCCATTTATTTATTTATTTATTGATAAGGATACAATGACCAATTAACTTAAGGTTAATATACAAGAGGAGACATTTGACTTGATTAACTAACATCTTCAGATTTATTCCTAGACTTTATTCTTCTCTCTTTTCCCCGACCAAAGTAACATGTTGACCTGTAAATACAAAATTTATACGGAATGAGCCGAATGCTCAGTACGGAATTTATAGGCTCAAAGAACAATTAACGCTTTATATGCAATGTTATTCGGAGGAACTTATTTTCGAAAATGATACGATGCAAGAATATAATTTCATAATTATATCTTACGGATGTACCCATGAGCAAACTGAAAACGTGACAATACACAGGTAGCTACTCCTGCATACTTATCACATGAGATGGCCAGTTGGCATACCTGCTATCCACCTCCTTATACTTAAATCCTAAGATCGATCTATACGCCTCCTAGTAGCTTTGTACCACACTTGTACCTAGGGACGCCGTGAACTAATCTCTCCGTCACAGATGGAGCACATGCTGTTGATGCCGCAACAACATGCTCGTGGGACACTCCACGAGAAGCGATACTCAGGGTATCAGAGTACAAATGGTCTTATTCACATAACTTATAAAACTTATTTTCATAACAGAACAGAACTTATTTTCATAACAAACCAGAACTTATTTTCTTAACAAAACGGAACTTATATTGGAACATGCGATAATGAGTACAACCAACATAATACTATCGCATGACATGAAAGCTTAAATCAAAGGATTAGAATAAAATTCGAACGGACTGTCAAATGAATCGATACTCAAAGACGTGAGGAGTTTTAAAAATATATAGTAATTTAGTGGGTTATAACAATTTGAATATGAAGCAATAAGGAGTGGGGTAAGGATCCGTACCTTAATAATTCCAAATTGATGCTACTTTGTGATAATATTTCAGATTTATACGGACAGAGTTTAGACTACTGATTAGTCTTTTAACCTAATTTAAATAACATGCACACAAACTAGGTTAGTAACTTAATACAGCCTTTACGATAACTCACGAGATCAAATTCTCACAACGAACGACAAAGTGCGATACTTCATCCATCGAATTAACGATGATCCGTCAAATTAATGACGAACAACAAAGTACAATACTTTATCCATCGAATTAACGATGATCCGTCAAATTAATGACGAACGACAAAGTATAACCCTAATGTGGGCAGCACTTAAACATCCATTGGATATATTGATCGATCGGACAATGAATCGTAATAGCGATCGAGTTATTACCCTGTTCTGCAGCACCCCGCTACTCTTAATTAGTGTTTTGTGTGTGTTCGGAGAGTAATTGAACGATATCTCAGAGTGAATTTGAAGTTTGAACTTCGTTTTTGTGCCCAGAATCAAGTGCCAAGGCCTGCTATTTATAGCTGAATTTTGGGAAGCCCTACGCATCGTAGGCCTAATATCCCCTACGCATCGTATGGGGTTTTAACCTGGCTGCGCATCGTAGGCAATAAACCCCTACGGTGCGTATGGGTTGAAAAATAGGTTATAGACTAGCCACGCGTGGGACTAGCTCAGCTGACTTGTCATAATCGAATTTTTATATTTTGACAACGAATTTTAAAGATAATCGTCAAGTAGGTAATACCCCCCTGAGTTTTAGGGGCCCTAATCCTGATTCTGAAAATTCTGAAAATTCTAGGGTTTGTACAGAATTACTTGGGTGTCTCAATTAGGGTTTCCTATGGGTTAATTTAATAAAATAATTAGGTCTTTTAATTTTATTAGTTTATTATGATTTTAAATTTTCGGTTATTACAACTATTACCCCCTTAAAAGAAATTTCGTCCTCGAAATTTTTCAATAAGAATATAACCTATCGCATAAGTAACAGAACTTTTATTGCAGAGTTACTAACTTATATAACCAGAATCTCCTAACATACATGTGTATCTGAAATTCATAACTAAGGTCATGACTATAATTGTCAATTACCTTACATATGTGTCCTAATGGTCCTTCTATAACGTATCTTAATAAAATATCTTACCGTACGAAAAGTCAATAGAGTCTTACAGATACTTAGAGTGACTATTGGTACTGATATTTCCTACATAGATATGCTTAGTCATAGCTAAGATATATTTACACATAAGGTAAAGCATAAATGACCGTAAACAGAAACAAATGAACATATATCAAAGAGCAAGATTTACCGTTACTCGACTAAAATTCTATTGCGAGAATAGATTAGGGTATAGAGAACGAATTGATTCTTCAGATTCCCATGTTGCTTCGCGTTCAGAGTGATTTTTCCAGAGGATTTTAACAAACGGAATTACTTTCCTACGCAAAATCCTTTCTTGTCGATCTAAGATGGCTTCTGGCTCCTCTTCGTAGGATAAATCCTCGTGAATTGTAAGTAACGGATAACTAATGACATGGAGTGGATGATAATTATATCCTCTTAATGAGGAGACATGAAAAACGTTATGAACGTGAAAGAGCTGAGGAGGTAATGCCAGTCGATATGACACTTCTCCAATTCTTTCAAGGATTTCAAACGGACCTATGAAACGGGGACTAAGCTTCCCTTTAATTCCAAATCTACGAACGCCACGCCAAGGTGATACCTTTAAGAAAACGTGGTCGCCAATTTTAAATTCGAGTGGTCGTCTATCTTGATCTGCATAGCTCTTCTGTCTGCTTTGAGCTTCTTTCAGTTTTTCTCGGGCCATAGTGACTTTTTCATTTGTAATCTGAACTAGTTCTGGCCCTTCAATAATCTTTTCTCCAACTTCATCCCAGCATATCGGTGCTCGACATTTCCGACCATACAAAAGTTCAAAAGGTGCCATGCCAATACTTGCTTGCCAACTATTGTTGTAAGCGAACTCAACAAGGCATAGATATTCATCCCAGTTTCCAGACCATTCAAGTGCACATGCTCGGAGCATGTCTTCCAAGGTCTGAATCGTACGTTCTGACTGCCCATCTGTTTGTGGATGGAAAGCCGTACTAAACTTCAGTCGTGTACCCCAAGCTGCCTGAAAGCCTTTCCAAAATCGTGAGGTGAACAATGGAAGATGGTGTGCCATGGAGTCGAATAATTTCTTGAAGAAATATTTCGGATAACTTATTAACCGAAAATCCTTGCTGAATTGGTAGAAAATGTGCTGACTTTGACAATCTATCGACAACAACCCATACAACATCATTCTTCTTGAATGTCTTAGACAAACCGGTAACAAAATCCATTGTGATCTCATCCCACTTCCATATGGGAATATCCAATGGCTGCAATAGACCGCTTGCTCGTTTGTGTTCAATTTTCACTTGTTGGCAAGTGAGGCATTTACTTACGTATCGAGCAACGTCTTCCTTCATGCCATTCCACCAGAAGTTCTGTCTTAAATCTCTATACATCTTGGTAGATCCTGGGTGAATTGAAAATGGTGAGCTGTGAGCTTCGGCTAACAATGACTCACGAAGGCTGGAGTCATTGGGTACACAAAGTCTCTTACCGCACCAAATCACCCCATGATGGTCTATGCGGAATTCAGATTGCTTACCCACCTCAAGATTTTGCACAATTGCCCAAAGTTCTCCATCTTGCTTCTGTGCATCTTTGATTCGTGATATGAGGTCAGGTTCAATCTGCATTCTAGCTAGATATCCATCAGCTTTGCTAACCTGAAGCCAAATGTTCATCCTTTCGAGATCCCTCCTAATATGAGGCTGAATTTGTAAGCAAGATATAGTTCCTGAATTCTTCCGGCTCAATGCGTCAGCTACAATATTGGCTTTGCCTGGATGGTATTGAATATTTACGTCGTAATCTTTTAAAAGTTCTAACCACCTTCTTTGCCTCATATTTAGCTCCTTCTGCGTAAATATGTACTTGAGGCTCTTGTGGTCAGTAAAGATGTCACAACTTTCACCATACAGATAGTGTCGCCAAATCTTAAGTGCAAAGACGACTGCGGCTAATTCTAAATCATGTGTAGGGTAGTTAACTTCATAAGGCTTTAACTGACGGGAGGCATAAGCGATAACCTTCCCATGTTGCATTAGCACACAACCTAATCCTTTCTTTGAGGCATCACTATAGACTTGGTAACCTCCTGATCCAGAAGGGAGAGCGAGTATCGGAGAGGATACGAGTCGTTTCTTCAATTCTTCAAAACTTTTCTCTTGTTCTTCATTCCATGAGTACTTCACCCCTTTCCTTAGGAGTTTTGTGAGTGGTAAAGCAATTACCGAGAATCTTTCAACAAATCTTCGGTAATAGCCAGCAAGACCCAAGAAACTTCGTATTTCGGTAACAGAAGTAGGTCTTGGCCATTTTGTAATAGCTTCAACCTTTGTTGGGTCTACCATAATTCCCTCTGCTGATACAACATGACCTAGAAATGCCATTTGGCTAAGCCAAAAATCACATTTGGAAAACTTCGCGTACAACTTCTCATGCCGCAAGGTTCCAAGTACCGCATGTAGATGTACTTCATGCTCTTTGTGACTCTTAGAATACACTAGAATGTCATCGATAAAGACAATAACGAATTTGTCTAGGAATTTGTGAAACACGCGATTCATCAAATCCATGAAGACTGCGGGTGCATTAGTTAGCCCAAAGGGCATAACCAAAAATTCGTAATGACCATATCGAGTACGAAAGGCGGTCTTGGGAACATCATCATTCTTGATCTTTAGCTGATGATACCCGGACCTCAGGTCAATTTTTGAGAAGAACTGAGCCCCCTGAAGTTGATCAAAGAGATCATCAATGCGAGGCAGAGGATACTGATTACGAATAGTAATCTTGTTCAGTTCTCGGTAGTCAATACATAAACGCATACTACCGTCTTTCTTCTTCACAAATAAGACCGGAGCACCCCAAGGTGAAACACTAGGTCTTATGAATCCTAGATCTAACAATTCTTGCAATTGTTCCTTCAACTCCTTCAGTTCCATTGGAGCCATACGATATGGAGCTTTAGAAATAGGTTCGGCGCCAGGAATCAAGTCAATGGTAAATTCTACCTGCCGGTCGGGTGGTAATCCCGGTAGTTCATCTGGAAATACATCAGGATATTCATGAACAACGGAGTGGCTATCGATACTCTTAACACTAGCAGAAGTATCCTTAATCGATGCTAGGAATCCAGCACAACCGCTTGATATGAATTTTCGAGCTTTGAGTGCAGAAATAATCTTAAGAGATTTATGAGCTTGAGTTCCCTGATATATAATATCAGGATGATGAAGATCACCGAAAATAACACGGTGAGAATGACAATCTATAGTTACACGATGTCTAGACAACCAAATCTATTCCTAGAATAACATCAAAGTCACACATATGTATTGGAAATAGGTCTGCCTTACACACAATAGATTCAATACGGATCGGACAATCTTTATATACGTAAGTGATTGCGGATGAATTTTCCATGGGAGTGGAAATGATTAAGGTATGATTTAAGAGAGTTGGTTTTATCGGAAGGTACTTAGTAAACGAATGGGATACTAAAGAATGAGTTGCTCCTGTATCGAATAACACATAGATACTACGTTCACCAATCTGAAGGGTTCCAGATACAGTACCTGGAACATTAGCAGCATCAGTAGCAGAAAGTGTGAAAGCTCTTCCTCCAACATTGGGTGGTGCAACGTTTGGTCGGTTATTCTTCTTAGTATCTTTCTTAGGACATTCCTTGATCTTGTGTCCAGTTTGGCCACATCTAAAGCATGCTCCTGTACTTCGGTGACATATGCCCTGATGTCGCTTACCACAAGTATTACATAAAGGATATGTAATCGGATTCGGGTTATTACGTTCTGGATGACGAGTTTGTTGAATAACGGCCTCAGCTGTTTGAGCAACAAGGTTTGGAAGCAACCTGGCAACAGCCTGGTTGATAGCATTAATTAAGTCTGGATCAACTGGAATCTCATTCGAAGAAGTGTTGTTACGTATAGGGTTAGTACGAGTATTCCTACGTAGCGGACGACGAGGAGGCATATCTATACGAATAGAAATAGGAATTAAACCAAATAAGAGATCAAGTTGAATCCTATCATAGATACCTACCCATTCCTCACAGGTTTTAATTACTATCTTCAAGTTTTCTACAGGAAAGAGCCTTTGCTCTGATACCATAGCTGTAACACCCCAACCCGGAAGGGCTGACGTGTCACAATAACAGTATCATAAACAAAAGTCATAATTCCATTTATTTATTTATTTATTTATTGATAAGGATACAACGACCAATTAACTTAAGGTTAATATACAAGATGAGACATTTGACTTGATTAACTAACATCTTCAGATTTATTCCTAGACTTTATTCTTCTCTCTTTTCCCCGACCAAAGTAACATGTTGACCTGTAAATACAAAATTTATACGGAATGAGCCGAATGCTCAGTACGGAATTTATAGGCTCAAAGAACAATTAACGCTTTATATGCAATGTTATTCGGAGGAACTTATTTTCGAAAATGATACGATGCAAGAATATAATTTCATAATTATATCTTACGGATGTACCCATGAGCAAACTAAAAACGTGACAATACACAGGTAGCTACTCCTGCATACTTATCACATGAGATGGCCAGTTGGCATACCTGCTATCCACCTCCTTATACTTAAATCCTAAGATCGATCTATACGCCTCCTAGTAGCTTGGTACCACACTTGTACCTAGGGACGCCGTGAACTAATCTCTCCGTCACAGATGGAGCACATGCTGTTGATGCCGCAACAACATGCTCGTGGGACACTCCACGAGAAGCGATACTCAGGGTATCAGAGTACAAATGGTCTTATTCACATAACTTATAAAACTTATTTTCATAACAGAACAGAACTTATTTTCATAACAAACCAGAACTTATTTTCTTAACAAAACGGAACTTATATTGGAACATGCGATAATGAGTACAACCAACATAATACTATCGCATGACATGAAAGCTTAAATCAAAGGATTAGAATAAAATTCGAACGGACTGTCAAATGAATCGATACTCAAAGACGTGAGGAGTTTTAAAAATATATAGTAATTTAGTGGGTTATAACAATTTGAATATGAAGCAATAAGGAGTGGGGTAAGGATCCGTACCTTAATAATTCCAAATTGATGCTACTTTGTGATAATATTTCAGATTTATACGGACAGAGTTTAGACTACTGATTAGTCTTTTAACCTAATTTAAATAACATGCACACAAACTAGGTTAGTAACTTAATACAGCCTTTACGATAACTCACGAGATCAAATTCTCACAACGAACGACAAAGTGCGATACTTCATCCATCGAATTAACGATGATTCGTCAAATTAATGACGAACAACAAAGTACAATACTTTATCCATCGAATTAACGATGATCCGTCAAATTAATGACGAACGACAAAGTATAACCCTAATGTGGGCAGCACTTAAACATCCATTGGATATATTGATCGATCGGACAATGAATCGTAATAGCGAATTACCCTGTTCTGCAGCACCCCGCTACTCTTAATTAGTGTTTTGTGTGTGTTCGGAGAGTAATTGAACGATATCTCAGAGTGAATTTGAAGTTTGAACTTCGTTTTTGTGCCCAGAATCAAGTGCCAAGGCCTGCTATTTATAGCTGAATTTTGGGAAGCCCTACGCATCGTAGGCCTAATATCCCCTACGCATCGTATGGGGTTTTAACCTGGCTGCGCATCGTAGGCAATAAACCCCTACGGTGCGTATGGGTTGAAAAATAGGTTATAGACTAGCCACGCGTGTGACTAGCTCAGCTGACTTGACATAATCGAATTTTTATATTTTGACAACGAATTTTAAAGATAATCGTCAAGTAGGTAATACCCCCCCTGAGTTTTAGGGGCCCTAATCCTGATTCTGAAAATTCTGAAAATTCTAGGGTTTGTACAGAATTACTTGGGTGTCTCAATTAGGGTTTCCTATGGGTTAATTTAATAAAATAATTAGGTCTTTTAATTTTATTAGTTTATTATGATTTTAAATTTTCGGTTATTACATAAATTCATAATTTTGTTTTATGATTTTTACCAGTTTTGATCAATGTTTGCTTATTACCAAGCATGGGACGAGGGGTTAAACAAACGAATTCCCGCCGCGCTACGCGGCGTATTTTTACTAGTTAAAATAGCTATAATAAATGATATCGATCGTAACTTACTTACGGATCATTTTCCATATCATATTTATAGTCCATTTTTATTTCTTTTCAAATTATTCGTATTTAAAACTAAAACTGCTGCTGCTATTATAATTATTATATTATATACTATATAATTTGAAACATTTATGTGCATTAGGAGTTGTACCATGTGCTTCATTTAGCTTTTGAAAGGCATGGTGCTTTTATTTGCCAGTTATTAATTTATCTCTAAACATTATATACTATAAATTATATTATATAATACAAATTTGTAACATTTGTTGGTTATAGGTTGTACTTTGTGCTTCATTGGTGTGTTGTGCATTAGAGTGTTGTATGCTAATGGTACAAGTCCTACAACAACTCATAGTTGTGTGTTGTACCACATGTTAAAGCACATGATACATCCTCTTGATGCAGCTTTTCATGGTTGCGTGACGCATTTTCTCCACGTATCCCTAACTTCTTCTTCTGTTACCTAGTTGATTAATGTTTTTTTAAGTTTTGTATTGTCGTAGGTTTTACATGGGTAATGTTTGATGTCATTTAACCTTCAACACGACAACGTGGGGGCTTCCATCTAGCATTTTTTTACGTTGTCTTAATTTATAAGTTGCCGGCCGCAACGCGGCAGGATTCCATCTACTTATACAACAAAACGGACCAATCTAAGCGCTCGTTCTTTGATATGTATATCAACTGAAAGAAATATGTCAAAGAGGATATCAACATGTGTTTTACATTGAACATAACCATAAAAATGAATATTGGTACCAGTTCGAAAAATACTGATACTGCTAATTGATGTTATTCGGTCGGAATTGGGTTGGTTCGTAACGACATTGGACGACATCGATAAGCATGTCCATTTTAACAATGCCTTCTCTTCCCCATTTTTTATAATAATCAGTAAGCATGTCCATTTTAACAATGAGGGATCATATTTAAAATGTTTGTTTAAAAAGAAAAAGCAAAATAAATCAGTTGATCAATTTAAAATCATGAAATAGAGATTGAGAGACATCTTCATATTAACTTCTTGACTGAGGGTATATGTCGATGAGGGGGATATGGGAGATGAGGTGCCAGTAACAGTCATTTTTATTGCATATTTCTCTTTGCAATTAAAGCGGTCCAAAATCGAATAGCGGTCAAGGTCCGCTATATGATATATAGGTTATAGCCGTGGTATAGCGGTAATTTTTATTCCATGCATAATTTATGTATTTATATATATATCTATATATATACTAGGTTATCACCCGTGAACTTCACGGGTTGAACCATTTCAACTTCATATAAAATAATAAGTTATAGAAAATAAATAATGAATTAAACTCTTCTTGTTCAATCTCAAGTCTAAAGATCTTCATCCCAAGGACTGAAAATTGAAACGAAAAATGTGCATGTAAGAAATATTATTAACGTAGAGCGAATTTAGAAAATATAAGAAAAAGAAAAATATAAATTAATATAGTAAAAATGGTTGCAGCACATTATATCTTGGAAGGCTATTTATTCATTTTAATAATAGTTTGCTTATAGTCATTAGGCATAAACAACGTAAAGATCTTCATTCCAAGGCCTGAAAGTTGAAAACGATCTGTAGAAATTTGATCGACATTATAATGAGCTACAAAAGAATTAAGTTACAGTTTGACCATGTGGTGTAAAAACCACAATTTTTTAATATGTACCACTCGGCTTTAAAAGAATTGCAAATCATGTTCTTTGCTTTTGTAAAAAATTGATCCATATAACAGTGATGTTTTTAAGTTTAAAATTTTGTAGAAGATACCTCTCTCTGTGTTCAGAGTAGTTATAACAAAACAATCAACAGTGAACTTGTTCAATCAGCTACATTGTTTACACATGGTGACTATAACCAAACTATTATGTCTTTAAACTAAGTAAGATGCCCCAAGATATATTATACAACAATGGGCGATTCAAGAAAAAGGAATGCCAAAGAACTGAAAACTTTCACATGTAACCTAATAAAGGGCTTTTGAAAGAGATGTTTAAGCTTTAAAAAGTTAATGAGATAAAAATTTCAAACTTCTACCAAGGTCTATAACAAAGCTTTTCCTCTATATATTAGCTTCTTCAGTTATAAAAAAGCTACCAAATCACAAGGTCAGAACCATGTTGTCATATGAAACATTATAGCATCAGCAGCAGGGACATTATACAGATAATCTTGATCAATCAACTGTAAGGGCTTTCATCTATGTTATGAGCATGAGTTGACAAAAAGAGTTGCAGTGATTAAAAGGTCGACATAAACCGAGTGGTAGGCAAACATCTAGTTATGTAGATAAATATCATAAAGAAAAATAAAAGAGAGATTCACATTGATCATGATGCCAAACGGACTGTTATGGGCTGAAATTGCTTACCTACAAATGAAGGACCTATGTGAAAAAGTCAAAGTCATGTCTAAGTGCTTGGTTTTTCAACATTTGTATTCTTCACGGCTGAATCTGCGTTTGGACTCTCATCGCTCCGTGCAGCCTCACGAGTCCCCTCAAAGCTTGAAACTCCTCATCGCCTATATGATATACTCAACAAATGTGTTATGCATATGTAATACCAACCCACCTGCTTAGCTACTTAAAACCAAAACAATCACCAACCAAACAAAAACAGTGGCAACATCCATATGATAAAACAATTTAACCCCTATAACTTTCTTAAAGTTATCTATTAATGCACATATAATCTTTTACTTTTTTTTTAATTTCAGTTAACATTCTCTCACTTTTCCTCCATTATTAACAATTAGATAAATAATCCGTTGCCAATAATTCAATTATGATAAAATTCCATCGATTTGGATTAGAATTCAAGAAGAAAGTGAAAAGCAATCCAGAACATAGATTAGGATTAGAATTCTATCGATAAAAAATCAAAATAATATGGTATTCACAAATTATTAAGCGATAAACGTTAATCCGTTAGATTATTCAGAATAATACATAAACATCAAACAAGAAGCACATACTTGTGATCTTGTTAGTCGAATCAAGAAGATGATAGAGAATCGGTTGGTTAGGGTTTACATAATATAAAACAAAATCAAAAAATAACATTAATATATTCGATTCACAAAGCAGAAGACATAAACATCAAATACCTAACACATACCTGTAATCTTGTTAGTAGAATTTAAACGAAAGAAGGAGACGATGAACAATCGCTTGATTAGGGTTTATACAAATAAAGTATGTGAAAATACGGTGAGATTTGTATTTCTTGAATACAATTTGGAGTTTTATGCAAATACAAATCTGTATGATTTTTGTTTCAGAGAGAAAGTAACACACAGAATGATTGTTTTGGGTTTTTTGAACCATAGCTTGAAATGGATATGAAAACAGAAGAAGCAGAGTGAAAGTAATATACAGAATGGCTGGGTTCTCAAAATTTTGACTTGGGGGTTTTGTCTTTGAAGGTGAAATGACAGTGGTTTTAATAAAACATAAAAATGAAAATGCTACCAAAATTACACATAGGATTAGGGGGCTAGAATTTTGACACGTCAGATTTATAAATACTCCTTTATTATATAAAGAGATATATATATATATATATATATATATATATATATATATATATATATATATATATATATATATATATATAGGATTAGGTTCAAACGTGAACAAAATCCCATGCGTGAACTGCGTGAACTGATCTGGGCCATTGGTTTTTATCATCTTTAGATTAAAGTGAGGGGCATGATAGTAAATACGTGCTTAATTCTTTTCATTTAATTAAAGGAAAAAGGGTATAATTGTAACTTCCATTTTAAATTATTCCATAAATCACGTACAATCTCATAAATCAATATTCAAACTTTGTTGAAGATCCAATTTTCTCTCACCTTCGCTGGATCCAAACCCCTGCTCTATTCCCCTGCTCTCTTCCCCTGATCTACCCCAAAAAACTAGATGATAAAAACCAGATGATTAAACCTCCGGAAACTGGAGTTACTCCGGCGACACCTCCGGTCGTCGCACACCCAAACAAACTTAACACCTCTTCCCCCTTATCCACTATACCCACCCCCCGTAACCCCGTAACCCCTTATCCTTGTGTGGCGACGGAACAGATCTACCGCCGGTGACGTCAGCGGCGGCAGACGGCGCTGATGATGACGATGAGGGTGCCGTTGATGATGACGATGATGGTTTTTTTGGTAAACACTCCTCCACTCTTCTTTACTTCAGATCGACAAAGTGTTGGTTTTTTTGTTTCTTTCATTTGTTTTTCCGGTGATTAAGGACGTTGAGGGTGCCGTTGATGATGACGATGATGGTTGCAGACGGCGGCAGCAGAACAGATCTACCGCCAGTGACGTCAGCGGTGGCGAATCTGAACAGATATATCGGGGAAGCTGAACAGATCTATCGTCGATTACAGGTATACCGGCTCAATCTGAATGGGTGTTTATTTTTTAAGATTTAAGTGAATTAGGGTTTAACATAATTTTGAGTTTCTTGATATTAAATTCATACCAAACCCCTTACTAACTAAAGAAAGTTGAATTATCATCTATCGTATCATAGCTGGTTTAGTGTCATATATTTATTTTCCCTTATTCCACTTCAACTCGTTCATGTTTTATAGGTGAACATAATTCGAATGCCGCGCCAACTAGCATTCTTCGAAGCATACCAAAAACGAGTCGCTACTATAATCGGTACCAAGAAAACCAAAAAGCTCATTAACGAGGCACTCGTTTTGGTAACGTGTGGAGGCAACGATTTCGTAAACAACTATTATTTGGTGCGAAACTCATTTCGATCATTTCAATATAAACTCCCCGAGTATGTCCAGTTACTCACAAGAGAGTACCAAAAGATTTTAATGGTAATAACTACTCAAACCATCATAGTTTTCAAATTTTTTATCTTCAAATATACAAAAAGATAAATGTATAATATATGCAGAGGCTTTATGTATTGGGAGCTCGAAAAATACTAGTGACTGCTACCGGACCATTGGGTTGTGCACCGTCGGTAATAGCATTGCGTAGCCGTAAAGGAGAATGCGCGACAGAGCTGCAACAAGCCGCGGACCTATTCAATCCTCAAGTGACAGCAATGATTGGTTTGTTGAACAAGAAATTGGGTAGTAATGTTTTTATTTCTGTTGAAGCACATCATATTTTCTATGACTTCATCACCAAACCTAAAGCTTTTGGTAATGTTATTACATGTTTCTATTTCTTTTGGTTTTATAAGATATAAACAATTTGTAGACACGTTGTAATTGTAGGATAAGGGTTGTGCAGGATTTGAGGTGACTAACAAAGCATGTTGTGGACAAGGACGATATAACGGGCTAGGCCTTTGCACCGCATTGTCAAACTTGTGTCCCGATAGGGCCAAGTATGTGTATCGGTCTGTTTTTAAGGCGCTGTACACATGTGTATTCTGATTTTGCTCTGTTTTTAAGGCGCTGTACACATGTGTATTCAGGTTTTGCTATGCTTTTAATGCGATGTACACATGTGTATAGCGTCTGTTTTTGTGATATCTCATATTTTTTTTGTGTATTGAATGTGTAAAGTTGTTGATGTACACTTGTGAATTATGCAAAGTACTAATTGCTGAGTTTTTTGTGTTATTATAGGAGACGTCGTAAACGAGGAAAGTGGAGATGGAAGGTCGATAAGGATGATTCACGTATGAGGTCGATAAGGATGATTCACTTATGTTTGTTTGCTTGGTCGATAAGGATTATTCAGCATACAACGCGGCGAATAGTTGTAAAAGACTATGTCTTTTTTATTTTTCCGATTATGTTGCGTTTATTGTTTTCACGAAACTGGAACTTGTAATTGTATGTTTTTTTTTTTTTGGTTTGGTAAACATTATGGAAATTGTTATTTGCTTAATATAAAATAGGTTTACAAGTTTTGTTTATATGTATGTATTATGTAGCTAATTACACATATGTACCATGCTGAGTACACATGTGTACTGTTCAATTCATATCAAAGTACACATGTGTATACCGTTGAAATATGAAGGTTACGTGAATCTTAAAAATCATAATCCGAATTCTGGTGGTGAAATCTAAAAAATGAAAATGAAATAAAAGATAATGTGGATAATGAATTTAAAATAGGAAATATGTAACTTATTTCAATTATTAAAATAATGATTTAAATCTAATTTTTTATATAATTACAATCATACCCTTACCAACTAAAAAGGAAATCAATGGTCCAGATCAGTTCACGCAGTTCACTCTTGGGAGGTTGTTCACGCTGGAACCCTACCCTATATATATATATATATATATATATATATATATATATATATATATAGGTAGAGGTTCCTGTAAAAAAGAGTTTTTTTGTGAGAAAGGTAAGAAAGAATCTACACCATTAGATATTTGATCTAATGGTTGAGATCATAATGGCAAAATTATAAATAATGTTTATTAAACATATTAATTTTCTAGATTAAGGGTATACAGGTAAATTTAACATTTTTAAATTAAGAAACTAACATTAATGCACATGCAACTTCCCCCTGTCTTTTTTAAACGCCAATAACTTTTTATACGTAACTTTTTTTTTAAAAAAAATTACACCATAATAACGAGCGTTTTTTTATCTTTAATATGAATACCATATTGCTATACTTATATAGAGAAAAAAATATGTTTCGATCAGATGTTTAGTCCATGATGTTTTGTCTATGTTCATACAGTGGTGTTTTAATTGTATTGTGATTCAAAGCATGGTGTTTTAAACACATACCGGAAAGCGTGGTGTTTTTTTATCTACTGGAATGTAGGTTTTAAAACACCATGGTGTTATATAATTATTGAATGGTGTTATATATGTGTTGAATGATAATTTTGCAGTGTTTTTATAGAGATCTTTAAAATGGTGTTATATACTTATTGAATGATGTTATATAATTATTGAATGGTGTTATATATGTGTTGAATGGTGATTTTACAGTGTTATTCGTAGTGTTTTTATAGAGATCTTTAAAATGGTGTTATATACTTATTGAATGCTGTTATATACTTATTGAATGGTGTTACATACGTGTTGAATGGTGGTTGCAGTGTTATTCATTGTGTTTTTAGAGATCTTTTAAAAAACTCATGTTCCTATAATTAAGGTGGCGGTTATGGAAAATTAGAATTAATGATTAAATTACTTGTTTACCCTTTTGAATTAATTTAGATTGAGGACACATGTCATCTCCACAATATTTTTCACATTTCTCACACTTTTAACCTTTTTTACAATAACCTTACCCTATATATATATATATATATAGGGTAGGGATCCTAAGAGAAGTCCACCCTATTTGAGAAACTTGAGAAGCAATCTGGACCACATATTTTCCCTAAGCAAAAAATGCAAAAAAAGGTGAAAAAAATGCAAATTTTTTTTTTTTTTTTGGAAAAATCGCAGTTTTTTCTTTAAGGATTATTATTATTTTTTTTTTATTTATACACGTGTATATTGTTAATTTTTTAACTATACATATATGTATATTGTCAATTATACATACATGTATATACATGTTTAAAATTGAAAAATATGTGTTATAAATCCTAAACCTTATACCATAAACACTAAAGCTAAACCTTAATGCTAAACCCTAAACCCTAAAGCTAAACCCTAATTCTAAACCCTAATGCTAAACCCTAAAGCTAAACCCTAATTCTAAACCCTAAAGCTAAACCCTAATGCTAAACCCTAAAGCTAAAACTAAACCCTAAAGCTAAACCCTTAATGCTAAACCCTAATGCAAACCCTAAAGATAAAGCTAAACCCAAAAGTTAAAGCTAAACCCTAATGCTAAACCCAAAAGCTAAACCCTAATGCTAAAACCTAATGCTATTACTAAACGCTAATGCTAAACCCTAATGCTAAACCCTAAAGCTAAACCATAAACCATAAAGCTAAACCCTAAACTCTAATACTGAACCCTAAATAACACTTATTTTTCAACTTTAAACATGTATATACATATATGTATAATTGACAATATACATATATGTATAGTTAGAAGATTAACAATATACACATACATATGTATAAATCCCAAAAAAAAAAAAAAATTAAAAATAAAAAATTAAATCCTTAAAGAAAAAGTTGCGATTTTTCCAAAAAAAAAAAATTTGCATTTTTTTTACATTTTTTTTGCATTTTTTTGCTTAGGGAAAATGTGTGGTCCAGAATGCTTCTCAAGTTTCTCAAATAGCCTACTACTTCTCACGTGATCCTTATCCTATATATATATATATATATATATATATATATCTTTGAAAAATATTAATAGTAATATCAAAATTCATAGTAATATCATTCCATTATCAAAAACCCGTTGCAAATCAAATACTAATAGTAACTTTGAAATATTTAATTTAAGAATTAACACAATCAAACACTGTTACTGCTATAACTGCTATAGGCCACCAGTATAGTACCGCTATAGCGGTATTTAGCGCCGCTAATAGCAGAACCGCTATAGGCCACCGCTATTTGGACCGCTACACACCCTGAGGTCCGCTATAGCACCGCTATTGACTGCTTAGATCTTTCTTTCAGATTTGGGCTACCCCAGATTACTAAACTCAAAAGTGAAGGCTACATCTTTTCTGGTAGACCTATCATGTTTAGGCAATGGTAAAATGAGTGACGTTGGAAGGAAGGTGTAGTGTATCTGACATATGATTCAGAATATGGCAACGGTTGAAAGAGAGATGTTGGAGAAAGGTGAGGCATTGGAGTCCTACTGAAAATAATTCTAGATTGTCAAATTTAGTTATTTCAAGAGAAGGGATAAGGAAGAGAAGTATTGTCCCATATAAAAGGCATGCAGGAATTGAGCATTTGCACAAGAAAGAAAGTGCACAGTGGAATTCCAGCAGTGTTGGTGATTAAAGACTAGAAGTTGAAAAGGCTAATCGTTTGACACCCATGGATGAGTTAGCTTATGATTTAGTGTCAGCTGAAAATGCTCAAGAAACAGACGAAGCTGATCTAGAAACACGACATTCTACTTAAAAAGATCAACAACTTAAAATTAGGAAATTGGAAGAATTCAAACTCAGATTGATGCAGATCCATGTAACAAAGAACTGAGATATAAGGACCTTCTATATGATAGGAACTTGATAGAAATTGCATACTTAATAGTATTGTAATTGTGAAGGGGGGGGGGGAGGGGTTGCGTAATTACTACTTCTATAAATAAGGCATTAGTCATTATAGAAAGTAGGAAGAGAATTGGTTAGTTGTTAAGGCTCATCGCCATGTGCATGAGAAGGGCTTAGCCCCAGGACCACTTGTGGTTGTTATCTTTTTTCTTGTAGATCCTTTTGGATCATCTTCATCATTTCCACCATTGTTATATGTTTTAAGCTTCGATTAATATCAATTCCTATCATTGGTCCGACCTGCCTCACCTCTGCTCTCCATCAAATTCCAATTTCTGCTTATCAGATCTGTTCCAGATCTGGTCCCTATCTGATCTAAATCCGATTTCTAATTTCCGATTTCTAACTCTAATTCCCCATATGTTTCTATTCCTTCAATGTGCGATTCAATCATGGTGACTCAGTCATCCCTATTGGATACTCATGCACAACAAATTAAGCAATTGCAATCTGATGTTACAGCGATAAAGGATTCTCTTAAAAAGCTGCATGATGATCGGTCTGAATCTAGAGAATTCCAGCAGTTCGTTTTCAATTGGATGCACCATCAGGATTCGCGGTCTAATTCCATGTCGATTTCACATGTTCCAGCTTCCTCTTCAGGTTCTATTTCTCCACCTCCATCTCTAATCGAGCAATTGGAGGCAATCGTCTCCAGATCTGAAGAAGGCTTGCGTGGCCATACGGTTTCACGTTTTTCAGGTTTGAATTCTACATCGCCAACTTCAATTGCTCAAGCTCCTTCTTCCCTTGTACAATTTGCGAAAGTTGAATCACAAGTTGACGGCAATTCGATTAACCACGGCAGTTTGATTGAACGTGTGGTGGATCGCTCTTCAGATTCTCAGTCGCGATCGCTGTCTTATGTGGCTCCAGTGATTGCGATCATCTCCGGATCTGAAGAACAGTTGTCTGGTCACGGACGTTTGATGTCGATTAGGGCTAATTGGGCTATATCTGATATTGTACAGTGGAAATTGGGCTCTGAACCTATGATGGGTCACGATGTGGGGCTGAACTCAGTTGTGGATCTGGATTATACTGATCTGGGTCGTGGTGTGGGGCAGAAAATGATTGTGGGCCTGATTTTTTCTATTTTGAAATTGCATGAGACGGGAAAAGCTCCATTTGATAGGGGAAATGCTTCATTGTCTCACCGTCTTTTTAATGGAATGCGATTGACATTTTCGGCTACGTGGCACTTATGGGTCGTGCATGGGTAGCCTCGACCGCCAGAAGACTCATCGGAGGAGGTCTTTACGGGGATTCCGGGACACGCTTCTGATCAAAGTCTTGAGGACAAGACTTTTTTAAAGGGGGGAGTATTGATAGGAACTTAATATAAATTGCATACTTAATAGTATATTGTAATTGTGAAGGGGGGTTAGTGTAATTACTACTTCTATAAATAAGGCGTTAGTCATTATAGAAAGTAGGAAGAGAATTGGTTAGTTGTTAAGGCTCATTGCCATGTGCATGAGAAGGGCATAGCCCTGGGACCACTTGTGGTTGTTATCTTTTTCTTGTAGATCCTTTTGGATCATCTTCATCATTTCCACTAGGGCTGCAAACGAACCGAACGAACACGAACAAGGTCGTGTTCGTTTGTTAAGAAATATATGTGTTTGCGAACCGTTCACGAACACTTATCGAACGGGATTTTATGTTCGTGTTTGTTTGTTAAGGAAATGAACTTGTTCGTGTTCGTTTGTGTTTGTTTGTTAATTTTAGGCAACAAACAAAAACGAACGTTGACGAGCACAAACTAATGTTCATGAACACAAATGAAAACAAACGAACACAAACAATCGTTCATGAACAGAATATATAATACACTGACACTTATTAAATAATTAATTTGTCTGAATTTTGAAGTATTTAAATAAATATAAAAACTAAAAACACTAATGAACTATCGAACACAAACGAACATGTTACTGAACGTTCACGAACATAAACGAACGAACACGACCTCTGTTCATGTTTGTTCATTTAACTAAACGAACGAAATTTCTTGTTCGTGTTCGTTTGTTTAATAAACGAACGAACACAAACGAACTTCCCGCCGAACGGTTCACGAACTGTTTGCCAAACGTTTGGTTCGTTTGCAGCCCTAATTCCCACCATTGTTATATGTTTTAAGCTTCGATTAATATCAATTCCTATCACTATACCTTAAGACTCACAATATAGTCAACAAATATGAAAAACTGTTGCAGTCCCACTACTACGTTCACTATTTGCGTTAATGGTAAACTTAACGATATTGCAAGGGTGAAAAGAACTAAGGGAGGGGTACTTAGTGTCATTTTACTTATTCATCCTTGTTATGGAAGTTCATGATTTAATGGTGAAAAGGTATATTCAGGAGAATGAAGAATTTATGTTGAATTCAAAATTTGATGTTAACACTAATCAGAAATATGGTTTCTAAATTAGGGGAAAGTTCTTGTACAAATAATCTTAACATACTAAACATACAAATTGAAGGAAAAGTAAAAAAGACAATGTGGCATTTTTGTAATTATCTATAACTATCAAAGTTACTCTACAAATGTATCTAAAAAACCTAAAAAAAACCTAACCCCCCCCCCCCCCCCCCCCCCACCCAAGCTAAAATGCTAAAAACTAAACCCCCAAAAAACCTAAAAAAATAAAAAATAAAAAACACAAAATAAACTTTTTTTTAATATTTTTTATAAAAAAATCGCTATTTTTACTAGCAAAAAAAAAACTTTTTTTTTACAAAACGTAGCGTTTTTTATAAAAAATATTTAAAAATTTTTTTGTGTTTTTTTAGGTATTTTTTGTTGAGTTCACATTTGTATAGTAACTTTGATAGTTGGTGGTAATTACAAAAATATCACCTTGTTTTTTTACTTTTCCTTCAATTTGTATGTTTAGTAGGTTAAGTTTATTTGTATTTGATCTTTTGCCTTCTAAATTATCGGTGATACTGATAGAAATGCAAGAGAGGAAATATCACCTTTGGAACACATGTTTTCATAGTTTTAATCAAATGTAAAGGATCAAATAAAAACAAAATTAACGTACGAAACGTACGAATTGAGGGAAAAAGCAAAAAGTGGCGGTGTCATTTTGGTAATTATCAGCAACTTCAAATTACTGGGGAAAAAGCAAAAAGTGGCGGTGGCAATCTGGTAATTATCAGCAACTTCAAAATTACTCTCTGTAGAGTAATTTTGGAAAATGTAGGGTAATTATCAAATTACTCTAGTAGAGTAATTTTGACTTCTGTAGAGTAATTTTGGAAAATGTCTTGTAGAGTAATTTTGAAAAATGTCTTGTAGAGTAATTTTGTTAGCATTTAGTTATGGGGTTTAACTTTATGGTTTAGTTTTTAGCTTTTAGTTGAGGGGTGTTTAGGTTTTTTTTTTTTTTTTTTTTTTTGGGGGGGGGGGGGGGGGGGGGGGGGGGTTAGTGTAATTTTGATAATTACCCTACACAACCAAAATTACTCTACATGAACTTTTACAAAATTACTCTACAGAAGCTCAAAATTACTCTACTAGAGTAATTTTGAAGTTGCTGATAATTACCAAAATGCCACCGCCACTTTTTTTACTTTTCTTTCAATTCGTACGTTTCGTACGTTTATTTTATTTTCACGGGAACTTAACTCTTTAATCAAAACCATGTAGTTTTTTTATGTTTTATATACAAGTCTTGATGTATGGAAGGTACCTACTCAGATTTCAACATAGGTTCTAGACTTGCAGCTAAAGATCATCTTATGTAATGTAACCCGGATGCTTAGCTTTTATATTCATAAATCAGATATTTTATTATAAACAGTGAACATTTCCAACAACAAGAAAGGAGATTATTAGAATAATACAATGATAGCACCTAATGTAGGTCCCACTAAATAGGTAGAATGTAGTTAGTCTCTTGAGATAACCGTCTAAAATGATTCAATGATGCTTCCGAAGATAGTCTCTTGATCTTATGTCAGCCTAAAGTCCAATGAAGGTAAACCATGAGTTGAAACTTAAAAATTAGTGCTTACTAGAGTATACAATTCAACTGCTGACATCTAGATTTTGATATATGAAAATAAAGTCAAGTATACGGTTTATTGTCATCTTGGTTTTAAAAAGCGCATCAGGAGCGCATAATAAGCGCATCACATGATGCAATGATGAGATCGCATTGCATGTTGCGGTTCCATGATGCGTGCATCACATGATGTGGTCTAATGTGGCGCCTTATGCAGTTGACCGGTGTTTGAACAAATTAGATCTTTAATTGAACAAATCTGACTATAGATGATGAGAATATATTATATTTTAGTGTTTAAATTTTCACAAGTTAAAATATTAGCTATATGTATTTTTTTAGCATTATTGAATAAAGAATACCTCGCATACGTGATGCGTGCGCTTCACGCGTTGTGCATCACGCATCGGATTTTGGGATCAAAACGCATCGGATCGCTACACGCATTTTAAAACCAAGATTGTCATGCAGAAAGTTTTACTTAAATATTTCAAGAATATGGTTATTACCTGCCTGATGGGCTCTGGCACACGGTATTTGCATGTTCTTTTAACAACTTCAACAGCAGAAGCAAGAGATACACGGTGGCCAACTGAAACAAATATTGGTTTAAATGACCCTTTACTTGAATGTATTGCCTGCAAAATAAAATCAAATTAATAAATAAACTCCTATATCTTTATGTAGCTTGTAAAAATCATAAGCAGCTCTTTATTGACATCTGACACAACAATAATATTTGGATGCTTCACAAACACAATGAAAAGCATCAAGGTTTATAAAAAGTGTGAAAGGATTGAAATTACAGATGATATCTTACTGCTCCTAAAGTGTTCCCTGAGTCTCCAACTAAAGGGATGAAGTCTACATTGAAGTTGTCTTCAGCTTCTAGAAGCTCCCTTACTCTGGAGTTAGTAAGACCATCCACATGATGCAACTGTCAAGACAAGAAAGATAAAATAATCACTCAAGACTTGTATGATTTGAAAACAAAATGACAAGTACTGGAGGATACAAATATAAAGTTCACAAGAATGATGGATCCATTAGTGGCTTTAATATGACTTACATTCTTCCCTACGCCGATTGTGGGGAGATCAGCAAGAACCCCGAGATGGCAAGCTGAGCCAAAGCCTGCATATAAAAAGTTTAATAAATGCAGCTTACTTGATACCAACATGGTGTAGAAAATAATCACTCATTCACATATTAAAACCAACGATATGAGGAAGGCAACCTATCAAAATTAGGTACAAATTCACATGTGTGGTTAATCATTCACGTTCTTAACGTACTTTCTTTTACACGTATAGCTGATCTTAACATGCTTTCTTACATACTATTATTGTTGGTTTTAAACCTATCAAGTTCTCAAGTTATTTCAATGTGACCATTGTCCTTGAGATCAAATACATGCATCAAACGCTGACATTTCCCAAATAAAAACTAATGTGAATCATGATTGTTCTGGAATAAAATAGGAAGTCGACGTCGCTTGAAATAATTGAAAAAGAAGACCATTTTATTTTAAGACTGTGATATACCAAAAGCCCTCTTAAGCCCTAAATTAGCAGAAAAAAATTGGAAATTTCAAACAAAAATTTGGCTAGTCGTTTTATCTAATACCATCAAAATCACCTTAACTACCAAAAGCATTCGATCCCCAACTATAAGGACACACCAAACAAAGCCCAGAATTTCGGCTACAAAGATAGCTTTAAACGAAGCACATGCCTCTAGGATGAAGTATTCCATTTCCATCGATCATCAACAACTGATTATGACAAAAAGAAAACGATGTCAACTTAGTTAAGAAAGTGGCTTCAAAGAGTAAACTTGATAATAGATTCAGATTCTGTGTACACGTGTCAAATTAACTTTTGGTAGCTTCATGCATAGCTTATCATTTAGTCACATGTTGCAGAAGAAAAAACCACTATGATCAAACCACAAAGACAAGCAGCACCTGAGGGTAGAAAGGATGAGAAGAATCCTGCATTTTCTTCAAAAGTTGTACAAATACTGGAGCCTGCAGATTACAATACAACAATGTATGTTATTAGTTATCAGACTAACTTCACTTGCAGCTATAATAAGTACTCCGTTTGACTCATGAACAAGTCATGTCAGGCAATTACGATATTCTTAGGAAGGCATTAGAAAAGATTACAGAGACAAATCCTATCCAAACAGAGGTTTTTCTTTAGCAGTAGCAGTAGTAGCAACTAGCAGTAGCAGTAGTAGTAGTAGTAAAGAACTAAAACTACAACTTAAAACAGTCAAATGGAAATGATATGAAGCTGTTTGGTTTGTTTTGACATCAGAAAACAAGCAGAACTTGAAGAACACTTCCATTTTTATGGTAACCTGATGTGTGCCTTATTCGGTGAATCCACGAAGTCCATGCATCTGCATTGCAATTAGTTTGTTCCCTTTATGTTGCATGTTTTCTTAGGACCAATTGGTTAACGGAGTGGCGGCCTCCATGGCATATCACCAAGTATTTTCCGAGTCCATCCTTGAGGACAAGGATAGTTTGAGCGGGGAGGAATGATACGTGTCATCAACTGAAGAATTTGTCTTTCTAGAAGTTAATCACACGTTTGCATTTGTTGCAAGTTTACATATTCTGCATATGCATGTTTCCATGTTTCCCTAATTATTAGGAACTTTTATTTCTTTGCAAGTTTATATATTGTACGTAACTTGAAGTGAAGGGTATGAATGAAAAAATAGAGATTATCTCAAGTCTTGCTTCTTGGCTTCTTGCTAATTTTCTTTTGAGCTTTACCCAATACCTACTCAACGGGTTATCTATAAACCGATTGGTACATATCATAACCATAGTTGTTAATGGCGAATGGCGACAAATAGTGATAGGGTACCTATATGCTACATGGTGAATAGAAATAAATAGCGGGTGGCTGTTTTATAAATAGTGATACACTAGAAACAAAAAATTAAAAATTTTATATGTATATTATATCAAAATGCCTTGGTATATATGTTAATTTACATGTATATTTAACAAAAACCTAAAATCCAGCTATTTTATAGCTATATTTAATTGCTATTTAAATTAAAATAAAAAATAAATAAACTGTCCCTATTATCGCTATCTATCGCTACAACTAGCTATTGGCAACTATGATCATAACCATGTAAAATGATTGACCTAATTTAGCTTTCTGAAAAAAGTATTCTAATTTAGCTTTCTCATTTTCTGGTACAGAAATCAAATTACTAACGATTGACCTAAATATTAGTTGAACAACACCAAGATATAAACTCAAAATCACAGTAAAATTAATGATAAAACTGAAGTAAAACGAAAAGGCATATACCTCTCTGAAGGCAAGAAATCCAGGAACATAGGGAACATCGATCGTAACGATTGAGAAATCCTCATAAACGACATCTAGGGTTTTGAAATCCAAAACAACGAGAGTTCCGCAGGCTACAGAGGGGTGATCTTTAGAGAAACTGATATCAAATCCGCCTATATACTTCAACACTTGTACTCCACTGCTCTCTTCTTCTTCTTCGGATTCCCTCAATTTCCAGTTGTAATCGTCTTCAGTGATTAATTTCCTCTTTAACGTGTCCTGAGCCCTAATTGGATATGTGAGATTCAAGAGGAATGAATGAGAGAGGTGAGGTGAGGAGATTGAAGGATGCTTACTCAAGCCATTTCTTATGATGGTCATCAGATGATAAATGAAAGGTTGAGGATGACGTAGAAGATCCCTCCATGCGTTTGACAAGTTGCAGTGTTTACACAAAATAATATCGGTACAATACTCGTAATGAAAACTGGTAAAGTCTCATGTTCGAAAACCGACTTAACCAACTCATAACTGAATTAACCGACAAAACCGAACCAAATAAAAAACGGTGGCTCGGTCAATGGTTTTTTCTTAAAACCGAAAGTAGCGGTTCAGTTATGGTTATCAATGTTTCTATACCTACCATAAACAAACTTAACCACCGTGTATTAAATACTTGTTGGATTTAGGATTTTTCACATTTTTTTTTAATATTTGATGTTTTTTATTTAACGTTTTTAGTATTTATGGGTTATTTCATATTGTTTTTAAAAGAACGAGTTATTTTTAGCATGGGCGACCCTGAGGGTAGGTGGGGAGGACCACCAGCCACAGCCCGAATGACACGTTATTAAAAAAAACCCGATATGTATATGTAAAAAAAATTAATAGGGTATATCCATACAAATACTAACATAGGTCCACTTACAAAATTATTCTTATGGTTTAGAGTAGTTATTAGCCCATTGGCATCAGGTTTAGACCTTTAGTGAGCCCAATACCCAATTTCGTTAAGGCCTGAGGGCATGTTTTCAAGCTCGAACAGGGTATACGAATTCTTAGGGTCAACCATGATTTTTAGCCAGACTTAAATTCATGGTTAACCATCCACAACTGACCCGCTATAACCATCAAAATCGATTAATCAAAACCGCCATAAACGATCAGTTATGGTTATCCATTAACTGATATCGCGGTTACGGTTATGGCTTTAAACCAAAACCGACTATGCACACCAAAACCCCAATTGTATACTTATTAAAGAGTAAACTTTCGTTTTGCTCCCTGTTGTTTGGTCATTTTAATGGTTTTGCCCCAATCCTTTAAAAATAGCCATTTTACTCCAATCGTTTACTATGTTTTTTTTCGATTTTGCTCCCTGACATTAACTCCATCTAAATGTTTGTTAACTGGAAGGGTGTTTAGGTAACTTCAAGTATAAAACTAAGGGTATTTTAGTATAATTACGAGTAAAGATTATATTATATATATAATAATATATATAACACAACTCTGCAATGTTTCTTCTCTTTGCTCTCTCTCTTCTCTCTCTACACTCTCTCTACATTCTCCCTCTTCTCCACCACCACCAACCATCACCACCGTGCACCACCAACCGCCACCACCTTGTCCACCACCCACATCCACCACCACCACCACGCCCCATATCCATCACGTCAACCTCCACCACCCAGATCCACCACATCACCGACCGCCTCCACCCACCTCCGCCACCCATATCCACCACTACCTCGTTCGCCACCCACATCCACCGCCACCGCCACCTCCGCCTCCAGCCTCCTCTGCCACCCATATCCACCACCACCTCTCACGCCACCCATATCTACCACTACCACCGCTGAGAACCACCCGCAACAACCATTTTTCCAAAACCCTAACCCTAATCTCCGACCACCACCTGCAACCATGATCTCCCCTCACCATTTACCTCCACCCGAAAATCCTAAATCCAAAACTCGTTGTTGATTCATTTGAGGAAATATAACCATTTTTGGGGATTTCGAGACAAAAATAGAACCAGTATACGCGTCTCATCAATGAAATAGGTAAAACCCTCATGTGTTCTTTTCAAATTTATGATGTTCATATGACTGCAGTGGTGATTTTCGGTGGTTTGTGGCTTTTGGTGGTGGTGGTGGGATTTGGGGAAAAAGCGATTTTTTTTATTTTTGTTTCAAATTTATGTTTGTTGTGGCAGCCAGAGGAGGGAGTGATTATGGCGGCTGGTGAGGTGGTAATGGCCGGTTAGATTGGGGCGATGCAAGGTGGTGGTGGTTGGATGGGGGCGGTGCAAGGTGGTCGTAGTAGGTGGCTGTGGTGGTGTTTGTAGGAGGTGGTTGTGGTGGCATCGGAAAGGGGAGGTGTGGTGGTGATGGTCTGCAAGTTGTGGTAGAGAGAAAAGACAGAGATATGTGTTAATGTGTGTTTAAATACTTATGTTTTTCTTTTCATTTTCAATAAAAGAATGGATTTTTGGAGTTGATAATAGAATAAAAATTAAATACTTATATATAAATTTACTTAAATACCCTTACTTTAACTAAAAATTTTAACTTAGTTAGAGCCATGGAGCAAACTGTCACACCCTGATTTCCGGTGGGCCTGGATGGGTCGTGGCGATTGGGTAGAAGTATCACAATTTAATAATAATGCAGCGGAAGTATTTAGAGTAAAAATATTCATAACATTAAAAGTGTCTGAATATATACAAATAGTTGTTCAAGTTTAAGCCCCACATGCAGGATCGAGATAAAACGAAGCTTAGATATCATAGGCCTTAAGCTAGGAGTTGCAAATTCCATAGCCTTTATCATAGCCGACCCGGATTCCCAGCCTAATATCAAGGTTCGGTACCTGCATTTCAATCTTTTGAAAATACGTCAGCTTTCGCTGGTAAATCCAATTAACTGACTCATTTTGAAAATAGTTTTTCAAAAATGATTTTATACATAGAGAAAACTCATAGGTAATCATTTAATATTTCTTAGGATTTTGTTTTGTCACCAGATTTACATATTTGTCATACAATGGGAACCAGATATCAAAGCCAGTCATTTTCAGTGCTATAATGATTAAGGTACACACCAAAGTTGAATAGCGTGTCTTACAGTCGGTATGCCTACCCCGACACGTTATTCTGTATGACCATAATAGTTCATGAGTCGGGACGCCCGGACACGGTACAATAACCCCCAATTGTTTCAGTTATCAAGTAAAACGAACTAAACTGAGTTCTTACATTTATGAGTTATCATAGGCGACTCATTTATGTAATACCCGCTCCAAGTGGCGTATTCGCCATACCCCAAGTTTAAAAACAAAATAAGTTAGAAGTATTTACCTTTTTGCTAGCTTCCAACCGATAACGGTTTTAGTATAGTAAAACTCGTAAAGTCAAAGTAATTAAACTCAAGTTCGAATATCTGGGGGGTTCTATATTCCAGAGTGAACATATTCAATTATCTGTTAGAATGTATACGGGTCATAGGTTAGTTCCTTAGACACGACTCGTTGCTTAAGATATCGGTTCGCTAGATTAAGTGTAGACTGTTTAGAATGTGATTTATACCTATCCGAGTGTAAGGACTCATTGGATAAAGGTCAATTAAACCAACATTCTGATTTGTAAAGCTTTTAAAAGGTTTTGACCCGTTACACCTAGTTTATGCAAACTAGGTTCGCATAACTAGTTATGCGCGTAAAGATGAGTTCGGAAGGTCGGATGGGCATATGACAAGTCCAAGTGGTAAAATATATTTTTAGTTGAAGTATACACTGTTCCAAAGTCAGATTTATAGTTTGGTTTAATTTAAAACCGTTTATTTGTTGTTTTGACCACATAAGGGCATTGTGGTAATTTTTGACAATATATTCAAGACTTGTCATTTAATCCATCAAATGGATTGACCATGCAGTATAACCTCAGATATTTATACTCAACAATAATACAGTCTTAAAACAAGTTTAAAACAAGCCTAAACGTTGACCAAACGGGTCAGAATCAAAAGTCAAAGCAAAAGTCAAACTGTTTGACTTTTGACATAGAATGAGACTATAAACTGAATTGGACGAGTTGGGCATGCTAACATCAGTTTATATAAGTTGTAAAACTTGTATATATGTCAAAACAATTGAGTTATAAGTTATAAAAACCATTTAAGAAGTTTATTCAAAAGTTCGACTTTTACGTAACATGCCCAGCTTATCAATTCAACTACTAAACGTGATTATCCGAGGGTATGATCACAGAAGGATCATACCACCTTTATTACGATCACGTAGGAAAGTTCGGATTGAACTTTACCTTGACCAATTTGGTCAGAAGTTAAAGTCAAACAAAAAGTCAACTGTTTGACGTTAAACTTCAAATAATCAAAATAAATATAAAAGAACCTAGGAGAAACACTTACTTGGAAGTGTTGAGCAGAAAACTACTGACAGGGGAGTCCTCTTCTGTCACACCCCGACCGCGTAAAACAACAAACCGCGGCGGAAACATCGGGGCGTGTCGTAACAGAATAAATTGTTTCATAACCATGGCATACAAAGTTGTATTTTATTTATCAAACAAGGGTGTTACATTATCCTGAACAGTAAACAAGAGAGTTTATAACATAATTAAACATAGTCTAGCTTTATTTTAAGTCTCTAAGGCACAGGTCCGCCTTAGTGTCATGATCAACATCCTACGGAAAAGCTCCTGAAAACACATGTGAAAATAGGTACGTCAGCATAAAAATGCCTGTGAGATACATAGGTTTGTGAAAATAGGATTCATGACTTGTATTTGAGAAAATGTTTAGTCATGAACCTTGTAATTTGCTTTGTCTTGTAAATCATTTGAAAAACGATAAGATCAGTTGATATGTAAGTAAATGTAAGGTTAAATGAATAACCATGTAAAAATGAATTTGTGTAAGATAAGTTGGTTGTAAGACAATGTCTTATGAAAAGTATGTTATTTGTATAAAATGTTATATGTATCAAACTGAAATGATTCAAACAACGTTACGCTATGTAATATTATACAAACATTTATATATAGGAAGTACCAGCGGCGTATCCACCATGTTTGTATCATATTACACACGTATCGTTACTTAATCACTTAATCAAACCAAACCATTCAAGATGTAAAATGTTCATGTACAAACCAATTGTCAAGTGTTATTGTGTAAACCATATCAAAATGTCTATGTCCAATGTAAACCACCAAATGTGTATATCAATGTCAAATTGTTTATGTTCAATGTGGATTATGTAATGTGTAACCAAGATGTCATGTATGGTAGTGAAATATATATATCAACTAAACCATATGTAAAATGCACAAAAACAAGGTATTGAAGTAAAACATAGTTTAAATCAAAGTTATGTTTTGTGTAACAAATGCATGCTATACTGATACAAACATTTATGCGGTATTGTTAAAATGCATACATCCAAGCCTTGAGACTGTGGCGATAAACCCTTAAACAAATTAAAGGTTTATCTAAGTTATGTATATCGAATTCGGTCATTCCTTTCATCCCCTTTCCCTGGGATGTCCGGAACGGGAGTTGTCAATTCCTATGGTACCACTACCTACTAACGAATGGCATGATCAATGTTAATGAATGTATTGTCCCATGTTAAACAAACCAAATGTTATACCAAAAATGGAAGCATGTGATGCACTAAGTATGTAATCAAATGAACATACATAGCGTGAAAATGTAATGTAAAACGATGTACTAAGTAATGCACACAATGGGCACACCTAGCATGAAATGTAATGTAAAACGATGTACTAAGTAATGCACACAATGGGCACACCTAGCATGAAATGTAATGTAAAACAATGTACCAAGTAATGCACACAATGGGCACACCTAGCAAGAAATGTAATGAAATCATGTACTATAATGTACTAACAAACATAGCCGGTATATGATGTGAAAACAGGAAAGCATGAAAGTAACAAGTAGGCACATGTGTTTCACCCCAAAACAGTTTGGAAAACAGTAAAAGAGGGGTCTATGTACTCACTTGAGATTGCTCAGATGTCTAAAGATAACCACCAAGCAATGATATAGATCACGGAATCAAACGGCACCTAATATAGGTAACTATGTTAATAACCGGACCTAAATCGGATGATTGGATAGAATGAGGGTTTGTAAACCAAACGAGTGTAGAGACTCGTGTCATTTGGTTTAACAAAGCCTACATACTAAATGAAACCTAACATAAATGTTTACGACCCATTACGACCCGTTTAGGAAGCTTATGCTACTTTAACGTGTCGTGCGCGTGAAACGCGTTCGGACCGCCTAACTAGCCCTATGACAAGAGTTATATGCCTAAACATGTTACATAATCAGTTATGTGACAAAAGTTTAGGTTACATATGCTTAATTACCAATTATACATGAAAAGGGTATTCTGGTAATTTACCTAAGGCATATAAACTACCTATCATACAACTACTTAAACGATGTGACCATAGGGTATAACCTCGGAAGGTTATTCCCTACACTATGGTCACCTAATGTATTTGGTCGGATCCTAATGATCGACCAAACTGGGTCGGGTTCGAAGGTATAGGCGATTTATTAGATCGCCTACCCTACGACCCTAGACAACGTGGTAATCAGTAGGCATAGTCCCAAGGGACTATGACCATCGTGATTACAATCACGTTGCGAAGTTCAAACGAACTTCGCATTGACCATAAGCTGGTCAACGCTGAAAGTCAAACAAAGTTTGACTTTCTGACTCGAAAAGCAGTAAAAATAAGGAAAAGAACGAAAGAATACTTACGAAGGGTCCCCGAATGCTAAACTTGATTCAAAAATCTCAGGTATGAAACAAATGTTTCAACTTAGAGTTTCTCAAATCAAATTTCTAGTGATTATGAACAAAGGGGGGTGGGGTATTTATAGTTTTCGGTGAACCGTTGAGATCGTTTCATGGAAAACGTGATTCGATCACATCCGTACACTTGTTGAAAGGTTATGGAAGCTAAATTCCATCCTTATCTTAGTGACTAAGCAACTTAAAACATGTGGTTAAGGATCAATCAGCTGCAACTTGTGTTTAAAAACATTGAATCTGATCAGTTAGGCAGTCGCGTAGCGCGACGGGTAAGGCCACATGCAGTGGCGCTACGCCACTGCCCCCTTGTTTCAGCAAACTTTCAAAATTGGCAGAAATGGTCCCTGCACGTGTTTAAGCGATTTTCGATGCGTTTGAACCCCGTTAACCTCATTTCAAGGCTCTAAAATGAAGTTAAAGTATAGGGAACTCAAAACATGCTCAAAAATATCTAGGATGTCGGTTCGTTTGGCCGTACGATCGCGATGTTCGCTTAATTACGACGGAATGCGCATAAGCGCGAAAAACGATCCAAATGACGCGACGAATGGATTTTTCTTATGGCGAACACTAAAATATAATATAGTCATGCTTATATAAATTTTTGGATATCCGAATGTATTCAGAACGTAAGTTATGCGCGAAAATGCAAACTTGTGCACTTTTTGACACTTTTAGTCCCTGAATGACCCAAAAGTTTATTTTAGCACACCGAACCCCTCAAAGCCTATTTCTAAGCTATGTAAAGGATATTTAAGGTGTGTTTAACTTATGGTTATGTTCTGGAATGTTCGTTACAGTTCAAATTGACATACTTTCGCAGTTTGTCATATTTAGTCCCTGTAAGCGAATTAACTTGTTTTTGCCATACCAAAGCCTTCAAAACTTATTTCTAAGTTATGTAAAGGTTATTTAAGGTATGTTGAGTATATGTTGATGTTCCGGAGTATTTGTCGCGTTAAACTGAGTACGTTTACGCACTAGTTTGCGTATAACTCTCCAGAAAATGATGTAGAGTTTGAAATTACATAAAAGTCAAAACATGAAAAATGTAAAACACAATCAAACAAACATTGTGATTTAATAACATTGTTTTATTGATAACAGAACTGTTCATAGTGATTACAAGCACAGTTGTTACAGTCTCCCCTACTTGTGGAAATTTCGTCCCGAAATTTATTTAGAGGAAACTCGTGGAAAAAGATGTGGATATTTCGCCTTCATTTGATCTTCGCGTTCCCAAGTAAACTCAGGTCCACGTTTAGCTTCCCAACGAACTTTGACCAAAGGAATGCGCTTGCGTTTAAGCCACTTGACTTCACGTTCCATGATTTCCACTGGTTTCTCAACAAATTTCAGTGTTTTGCCCACACGAATTTCGTCAAGCGGTATGGAGAAGTTCTCATCAGCTGAACACTTCTTGAGATTGGACACGTGAAAAGTTGGATGAACATTTCCAAGTTCAGGAGGTAACTCAAGTCTGTAGGCTACCTTTCCGATTCTTTCGACGATCTTGAATGGTCCAACGTATCTAGGTGCAAGTTTTCCTTTCTTTCCAAATCTGATCACACCTTTCCAAGGTGAGACCTTAAGTAATACTCGATCACCGACTTGAAATTCCAAGGCTTTGCGTTTTTGGATCCGCGTAAATCTTCTGACGGCTTCTAGCTGCCTGAAGGTTATCACGAACTTTCTTGACCTTGTCAGTTGTCTCTAAAATGAGGGCAGGTCCAGTAAGTTGAGCCTCGCCAATCTCATTCCAGCAGACTGGTGAACGACATTTTCGACCATAGAGAGCTTCGAAAGGAGCCATTTTGATGCTAGTGTGATAACTGTTGTTGTAGGAGAATTCAATCAATTTAAGATGTGAATCCCAGCTACCACCAAAATCGATCACACAAGCTCTTAGCATATCCTCCAGAGTCTGGATTGTTCTCTCAGATTGACCATCCGTTTGCGGATGATAAGCTGTGCTCAGATTAAGTTGGGTCCCCATGGCAGATTGCATGGTTCTCCAAAAATGAGAAGTGAAACGAGCATCTCTGTCAGAAATGATGTTCAAAGGAACACCATGTCGAGCCACAATTTCATCTACATAGATTTGAGCAAGTCTGTCAGCAGAAAAATCCTCACGGATTGGCAAGAAATGTGCTGACTTTGTAAGACGATCAACGACTACCCAGATGGCATCATGACCTTTCTTTGTGCGCGGGAGTTTGGTACCAAGATCCATAGTAATGTTTTCCCATTTCCAAACTGGGATCTCTGGTTGCTCCAATAAACCAGAAGGACGCTGATGTTCAGCCTTAACCTTAAGACAAGTAAGGCATTTGGATACGTATAAGGCAATGTCTTTCTTCATACCAGGCCACCAATAGTGAGTACGAAGATCCTTATACATTTTATCTGAGCCCGGATGAATAGAATAACGAGACTTATGGGCTTCATCCATAAGCAAGGTACGAAGATCATCCTGGCTTGGGACCCACAAACGGTCCATGAAGTAATATGATCCATTGTCCTTCAGTTCCAGAGCAGGTGTTATGTGATAGGGAAATTCCTTATCCATCAAACCTTGTGAAACACAAGATTGTTGAGCTTGAGAAATGCGTGCTTGAATATCGGATCGAGCTTGAATAACAGATTGAACACGTACACAATGAAGCTTAGTACGTTCCTTACGACTCAATGCATCAGCTACGACATTCGCCTTACCAGGATGGTAGCGAATTTCGCAGTCATAGTCGTTTAAAAGCTCAACCCAACGTCGCTGTCTCATGTTGAGTTCTTTCTGGTTGAAGATATGCTGAAGACTTTTGTGGTCAGTGAAAACCACACATTTTGTACCGTACAAATAGTGTCTCCAGATCTTGAGAGCAAAGACAACTGCACCCAACTCAAGATCATGAGTGGTGTAGTTCTTCTCATGTATCTTCAACTGCCTCGATGCATAAGCTATGACTTTGTTCCTTTGCATAAGAACACAGCCAAGACCCAATTTCGATGCATCACAATACACAACAAAATCATCATCACCCTCAGGCAATGATAGAACAGGCGCATCGCAAAGCTTCTGTTTCAAGTGTTGAAAAGCTTCCTCTTGTTTGAATCCCCAATAAAAGGGCATTTTCTTCTGAGTTAGAGCAGTTAGAGGAACTGCAATCTTCGAGAAGTTTTCTATGAAGCGGCGATAATAACCCGCTAGACCAAGAAAAGAACGAACTTCAGTAGGAGTGGTAGGTGTATCCCAATCCTTAATCGCACTGATCTTGGAGGGATCTACATGAATACCTCGTTCGTTGATAACATGCCCCAAAAATTGAACTTCTTTAAGCCAAAATTCGCACTTGGAGAATTTGGCGAAAAGTAGCTCTTTCTTTAGGAGTTCAAGAGTAAGACGAAGATGCTGCTCGTGATCAGCTCGCGTTTTAGAGTAAATCAAGATGTCGTCAATAAAAACAATGACGAACTGATCCAAATAAGGTTTACAGACCCTATTCATTAAGTCCATGAAAACAGCAGGAGCATTAGTCAAACCGAATGGCATGACTGTGAATTCATAATGCCCATATCGAGTACGGAACGCTGTCTTCGGAATGTCTTCTTCTTGCACGCGAAGTTGATGATATCCTGATCGTAGATCAATATTCGAGAAATAGGAAGCGCCCTGTAGCTGATCAAAGAGGTCGTCTATGCGAGGTAAGGGATATCGATTCTTGATAGTAAGCTTGTTAAGCTCACGATAATCGATACACATCCTAAAGGATCCATCCTTCTTCTTTACAAAAAGAACGGGAGCACCCCAAGGTGAAAAACTAGGACGGATAAAACCTTTGTCAGAGAGCTCCTGAAGCTGTTTAGACAACTCTTGCATCTCAGACGGTGCAAGACGATATGGAGCTCTGGCAATGGGATTTGCACCAGGTACGAGATCAATGCGGAACTCGACTTGGCGTGTTGGAGGTAGACCAGGTAAATCTTCAGGGAACACTTCAGAATAATCCCGAACGACAGGAATATCTGAAATAGACTTACCCTTGCCTTTATCTTCTGTAACATGTGCTAAGAAAGCCACATAGTTCTTCTGCAGATACTTCCGAGCTTTAAAACAAGACATGAGTTTGAGACCAACGGTAGGCTTCTCACCTTGAACCTGCAGGATCTCGCCTGTCGAAAGCGGCACACGAACGATCTTCTCAGAACAGACTATCTCTGCGTGATGTTTGGATAACCAATCCATTCCCACAATAACGTCGAAGCTTCCAAGTTGCATAGGCGCGAGGTCAATAGGAAAAAGATGGTTGTTAAGGTTCAACTGGCAGTTGCGAAGAACAGAATCAAGAATAATGGGTTCACCACTAGCAACTTCTACTGTCAAAGATTTGCCTAGTTTCGTTCTAGACACGCGAAGCATTTGCTCAAAGGACAAAGACACGAAACTCTTATCGGCACCAGAATCGAAAAGAACAGATGCAGGCTGATTATTAATAAAGAACGTACCGTTCACCACATTATTGTCAGCCTGTGCCTCTTGGGCATTCATGTTAAAAACTCGGCCTCGAGCCAGAGCCTGATTCTGGTTCTGGTTCTGGTTCGCCAGTCTTGGGCACCGATTCCTATAGTGGGTCAGATCCCCACAATTGTAACAAGCACCTGGTGGGTATTGTGGTCGTGCAGCTTGACCCTGTTGCGGAGCAGGAGGCTGTGCAACTTGTTGAGCCGGGTTTTGAACTGCGCGATTCTGAGCAAACCGACAAACATCGGCAAGATGACCTGACTTCCCACAGCTAGTACAGAAACGGCACTGATGTTGCGGCTGATGGTGACTGTTGCATCTATTGCACAAAGGTGCATTCCCTGTATAAGGTTTCTTTGCTGGAGGCTGTGCGGGTTGGTTGGGAGCTGCCTGATTAGCTTGGGCAGTGATAGCAAAATTTTGGGAAGCCTTACGCTTCCTTGACCTCTTCGAAGAACCAGAGTTCTTCCCATTCAAGTTTTGACCTTTCTTGCTATCACTCTTGTCAGCCGACTGTTTCTTGCCCTTGTCACCCTTCCTGTGTAACTTGTTCTTCCGGATCTGCGACTCAGTCAGCGTCGCTGATAACTCGATTGCCTGACGGAGTGTGGCAGGGTTACTACCAGTAAGGATGTCTTGTACCGAGTCAGGTAGGCCGTCGATGTATCTCTCGATAGCCTTGTCGAGTGGGGTAACCATTGTCGGGCAAAGAAGACTCAACTCTTCAAACCGATCAGTATAAGCCCTGTGCTCACCACTATCTTGCTTCAAATCATCAAATTCCTTCTCCAAAGCTCGTTGCTCATGACGAGGACAGAATTCCCTCATCATAGGGGCTCTGAGTTCAGCCCAAGTCTGTGCAAGAGCAACTTCTGCACCCCTATCCCTCATAACCCCGTTCCACCATGTCAAAGCCCTCTTCTGAAATACGCTCGAAGCAAACTCGACTTTGTGATTTTCGAGACACTGCACGTGGCGAAAAGTATTCTCTATGCTCTCAAACCACTGAAGAAGCCCAGTCGCTCCCTCAGAACCACTAAACTTGAGTGGTTTAGCCTGATTAAAATCCTTGTATTTGCATGGAACATTGTTGTTGTTGTTGTTGTTGACTTGGTTCCATTGAGCAAAGAGATTTGGGAATTGGGCAGCCATCTGCTGCGCAATAATTTCTGCCAGTTCGGCAGTTGCTATCAGGTTGTCGCGTCGAGGAGGCATTCTAAAAGAGGAAAACATGAAAGGAAACGAGTGAGATGATTGGATGAAAAGAATGAGATGATAAAAACAAGAATTGCAAACAGCATAGATGGTGGTCATTCATCCGTATCACAAAGCAAACAAACGACACACAGTGACTAATCAAAGTAAATGGATCAAAAATAATGTATAATGAAGACATGCTCGCCTATAAGTGAACACTCATCCCAAGAATTCCCAGGTAAGCACAACTGGTCTCGCGTCTGGTTGAGATGTATACGAAGTGCTTGCCTAGACAGAAAACTCAGAATACAGGCATTCACCCTTCCAGTTTGCACGTGTTCACATTATTTAAAATCCAAAACTTTTGATGAGATTTTGAAAATTTGAAGGCACAAGGCCAAAAAACCAAAATGAAAAGGGTTCAAAACCATATAACAGAGGGTTCAAAACCTTGTAATAAATCATTCAAAAACAGATGATTGTTTTTCAAAAATCGATTCGGAAAAATTTTTGGTTCTTGTTTTGATAATCACCTAAGGATAGGTGATGTACATGTTTTAAGATCTAAACACAAGATAACTCGTGTTAGGGTCCTAGAAAAGTTATAGTCTAGGTCAAAGCATTACTAATAACCTAATTCCCTATAACCATTGGCTCTGATACCAACTCTTCTGTCACACCCCGACCGCGTAAAACAACAAACCGCGGCGGAAACATCGGGGCGTGTCGTAACAGAATAAATTGTTTCATAACCATGGCATACAAAGTTGTATTTTATTTATCAAACAAGGGTGTTACATTGTCCTGAACAGTAAACAAGAGAGTTTATAACATAATTAAACATAGTCTAGCTTTATTTTAAGTCTCTAAGGCACAGGTCCGCCTTAGTGTCATGATCAACATCCTACGGAAAAGCTCCTGAAAACACATGTGAAAATAGGTACGTCAGCATAAAAATGCCTGTGAGATACATAGGTTTGTGAAAATAGGATTCATGACTTGTATTTGAGAAAATGTTTAGTCATGAACCTTGTAATTTGCTTTGTCTTGTAAATCATTTGAAAAACGATAAGATCAGTTGATATGTAAGTAAATGTAAGGTTAAATGAATAACCATGTAAAAATGAATTTGTGTAAGATAAGTTGGTTGTAAGACAATGTCTTATGAAAAGTATGTTATTTGTATAAAATGTTATATGTATCAAACTGAAATGATTCAAACAACGTTACGCTATGTAATATTATACAAACATTTATATATAGGAAGTACCAGCGGCGTATCCACCATGTTTGTATCATATTACACACGTATCGTTACTTAATCACTTAATCAAACCAAACCATTCAAGATGTAAAATGTTCATGTACAAACCAATTGTCAAGTGTTATTGTGTAAACCATATCAAAATGTCTATGTCCAATGTAAACCACCAAATGTGTATATCAATGTCAAATTGTTTATGTTCAATGTGGATTATGTAATGTGTAACCAAGATGTCATGTATGGTAGTGAAATATATATATCAACTAAACCATATGTAAAATGCACAAAAACAAGGTATTGAAGTAAAACATAGTTTAAATCAAAGTTATGTTTTGTGTAACAAATGCATGCTATACTGATACAAACATTTATGCGGTATTGTTAAAATGCATACATCCAAGCCTTGAGACTGTGGCGATAAACCCTTAAACAAATTAAAGGTTTATCTAAGTTATGTATATCGAATTCGGTCATTCCTTTCATCCCCTTTCCCTGGGATGTCCGGAACGGGAGTTGTCAATTCCTATGGTACCACTACCTACTAACGAATGGCATGATCAATGTTAATGAATGTATTGTCCCATGTTAAACAAACCAAATGTTATACAAAAAATGGAAGCATGTGATGCACTAAGTATGTAATCAAATGAACATACATAGCGTGAAAATGTAATGTAAAACGATGTACTAAGTAATGCACACAATGGGCACACCTAGCATGAAATGTAATGTAAAACGATGTACTAAGTAATGCACACAATGGGCACACCTAGCATGAAATGTAATGTAAAACAATGTACCAAGTAATGCACACAATGGGCACACCTAGCATGAAATGTAATGAAATCATGTACTATAATGTACTAACAAACATAGCCGGTATATGATGTGAAAACAGGAAAGCATGAAAGTAACAAGTAGGCACATGTGTTTCACCCCAAAACAGTTTGGAAAACAGTAAAAGAGGGGTCTATGTACTCACTTGAGATTGCTCAGATGTCTAAAGATAACCACCAAGCAATGATATAGATCACGGAATCAAACGGCACCTAATATAGGTAACTATGTTAATAACCGGACCTAAATCGGATGATTGGATAGAATGAGGGTTTGTAAACCAAACGAGTGTAGAGACTCGTGTCATTTGGTTTAACAAAGCCTACATACTAAATGAAACCTAACATAAATGTTTACGACCCATTACGACCCGTTTAGGAAGCTTATGCTACTTTAACGTGTCGTGCGCGTGAAACGCGTTCGGACCGCCTAACTAGCCCTATGACAAGAGTTATATGCCTAAACATGTTACATAATCAGTTATGTGACAAAAGTTTAGGTTACATATGCTTAATTACCAATTATACATGAAAAGGGTATTCTGGTAATTTACCTAAGGCATATAAACTACCTATCATACAACTACTTAAACGATGTGACCATAGGGTATAACCTCGGAAGGTTATTCCCTACACTATGGTCACCTAATGTATTTGGTCGGATCCTAATGATCGACCAAACTGGGTCGGGTTCGAAGGTATAGGCGATTTATTAGATCGCCTACCCTACGACCCTAGACAACGTGGTAATCAGTAGGCATAGTCCCAAGGGACTATGACCATCGTGATTACAATCACGTTGCGAAGTTCAAACGAACTTCGCATTGACCATAAGCTGGTCAACGCTGAAAGTCAAACAAAGTTTGACTTTCTGACTCGAAAAGCAGTAAAAATAAGGAAAAGAACGAAAGAATACTTACGAAGGGTCCCCGAATGCTAAACTTGATTCAAAAATCTCAGGTATGAAACAAATGTTTCAACTTAGAGTTTCTCAAATCAAATTTCTAGTGATTATGAACAAAGGGGGGTGGGGTATTTATAGTTTTCGGTGAACCGTTGAGATCGTTTCATGGAAAACGTGATTCGATCACATCCGTACACTTGTTGAAAGGTTATGGAAGCTAAATTTCATCCTTATCTTAGTGACTAAGCAACTTAAAACATGTGGTTAAGGATCAATCAGCTGCAACTTGTGTTTAAAAACATTGAATCTGATCAGTTAGGCAGTCGCGTAGCGCGACGGGTAAGGCCACATGCAGTGGCGCTACGCCACTGCCCCCTTGTTTCAGCAAACTTTCAAAATTGGCAGAAATGGTCCCTGCACGTGTTTAAGCGATTTTCGATGCGTTTGAACCCCGTTAACCTCATTTCAAGGCTCTAAAATGAAGTTAAAGTATAGGGAACTCAAAACATGCTCAAAAATATCTAGGATGTCGGTTCGTTTGGCCGTACGATCGCGATGTTCGCTTAATTACGACGGAATGCGCATAAGCGCGAAAAACGATCCAAATGACGCGACGAATGGATTTTTCTTATGGCGAACACTAAAATATAATATAGTCATGCTTATATAAATTTTTGGATGTCCGAATGTATTCAGAACGTAAGTTATGCGCGAAAATGCAAACTTGTGCACTTTTTGACACTTTTAGTCCCTGAATGACCCAAAAGTTTATTTTAGCACACCGAACCCCTCAAAGCCTATTTCTAAGCTATGTAAAGGATATTTAAGGTGTGTTTAACTTATGGTTATGTTCCGGAATGTTCGTTACAGTTCAAATTGACATACTTTCGCAGTTTGTCATATTTAGTCCCTGTAAGCGAATTAACTTGTTTTTGCCATACCAAAGCCTTCAAAACTTATTTCTAAGTTATGTAAAGGTTATTTAAGGTATGTTGAGTATATGTTGATGTTCCGGAGTATTTGTCGCGTTAAACTGAGTACGTTTACGCACTAGTTTGCGTATAACTCTCCAGAAAATGATGTAGAGTTTGAAATTACATAAAAGTCAAAACATGAAAAATGTAAAACACAATCAAACAAACATTGTGATTTAATAACATTGTTTTATTGATAACAGAACTGTTCATAGTGATTACAAGCACAGTTGTTACATCTTGTCCAGAGGAAAGCTCCAAGAAAGGTTTAGAAAGATGAGAGTGAATGAGCAAGTTTGAGTGAATGAAGGAGCTTGCTATTTATAGCTAAGTGAGGTGAAGGGGAGTGTGCCATGTGTCCCCAGGTGTTTCAAGGTGATGACAAGTGTTGAGGGACGTGGAGGAAGGGCAGAGATGGTGGCAAGAGGGGTTGCAAGGTGGCAGAACAGGCTGCAAGACAACCAGCTGTTTCTGATCTGCAGGTCCCTTACGGACCGTAAGCATCATGCCCTGACGGTCCGTAAGGACCTTGCTTTACTTGTCCATCACTCTGCCATGCGGACCGTAAGCATTGATGTCTTACGGTCCGTAAGACCTCTTGGGGCACAATATTTCAAATACCTTACGGTCCGTAAGCCACAAGGCCTTACGGTCCGTAAGGACTTCAAGAATAAGAATTTTGCGCGTTTGACCCCTTGGGTTTAATAAGTTATTGATATGTGCAATATTAGTCCCTGTCCTTTTACACAGTGGGGATTAGTTGGATATCCGGGACGCATTTTAGTTAACGCACAATAATAGTCCCTCTCCTTCCCAGAGTTGGGATCAGTCGAAGATTCGGGACACGTTTCAGTGAACGTACAGTGTAGGTCCTTCCTCCTTCCACATAATCGGGATTAGTTGGAGGCTTCTCCCTCCACGTAGTCGGGATTAGTTGGATAATTGGACACGTGTCGTCACGTAATTGGACGAAATTTTCGGGGTGTTACACAAACTAGCGACAAAACCAAAACATCAGGGAGTAAAATGGCTATTTTTAAAGGATTGAGGCAAAACCATTAAAACAATCAAACCACAAGGATTAAAACAGAAGTTTACTCATTAAAAGTTGAAGACTAACTTTGTAAAATCTTCAAACCACAAAGACCAATCATTACCGTACATTAACTCTACTAGTGGTCTAATGGTTGGAAAGACTTGGGTTCTCCTTTGAGACTCAAGTTCAATTCTCACTAGTGTCATATTTTGTGGATAAAGGCAATGAAGGCTGGTTCTCCCGGACCTTAGGTCAAGAGTTTGAGCCAGAGCCACCTCGGGTTTTAGTCCACCATGCGTTACGCCAGAGAGATTCTCTCTTGTGGCGGCGCAAGCCCCTGCCACTGGCAGCGGGTGGTATGGCGCAAGCCACTGCCACTGGCAGCGGGTGGTATGGTTTCTCGGGGAACGTCGTTAGCCAAACTTTGACGTCAGTGTGGGCCCGATTAAGACAACATAGTCTGATCAGAGTGTGGTTAAGTCCCTCTGTTTGGGAGGGTATGAGATCTCTCTCGACTCCGTTTAAAAAAAAAAAAAAAACTTTACTTTTTAGTTTTCATCAACGAATCATAGCTATCCGCTATCCTATATTCGCATCCACAACGTTACAAAGTAGAAACTGTCAGCCGACAGAAGATGGAAGCCATCACTTCATTGGGTCCCTTTCTTTCTTCTTTCATTCCATCTTCAGATCACTCCAATTCATAATTCTTTTTCTTTGTGTTACCAAAAGCAGACTCAACCCTCTTCAACTAATAATCAATCTTCCCTCTTTCTGCAATCCAAAAAAAAAAAACCGATCATCTACATATATTCATAGCAACTATACTTACAGGAGTCATAATATCTGCCCATAAAATATATACCCCTTACCAACTGCAATCAATATCATTTGTCTTCTTCTTCATGTATGCTGTTTCATTGCATTATTGCTTATAAATATTAACTGCCGCCATATAAGTTATACATATTCCCACCATTCATTAAGTTGAAAATACTTGGTGGGTATACCTAATATAAATATTATTATCTTTACTATTTTATTCACTTTTTTTTCTTTTGTCGGTGTAAATGAAAATTTTCAGATTATGGGTCCAATTTAAATGATTTCTTGAGCTCACACAAAGAATCTTGATCTTGGGTTTCTGTTAACTTATTGGTTTTTATGGTTTTATATTTTGATTTTTTGAGTGATGCATATTGAAGTTATTGATAAAAATGACAACTTTAGTCCCTGGTGTGTTGTTAAAGCTGCTTCAACACATGAACACTGATGTAAAAGTTGGTGGTGAACACAGATCATCTTTGTTACAAGTGGTGAGCATTGTACCATCTTTATCTGGTAATGAGCTTTTTAAAAACCAAGGGTTTTATATAAAAGTGTCAGATTCTGTTCATGCCACTTATGTGTGTTTGCCTGATGACCAAACTGATCTTATTCTTAGTGATAAGATCCAGTTGGGTCAGTATGTTTTTGTGGAGAGGCTGGAGTCAGCCTCTCCGGTACCCGTTTTACAAGGGTGTCGCCCGGTTCCTGGGCGACACCCTTGTGTGGGTACCCCTGAAGATATAGTCGCCACTCATTCTTTAAAGTTTGTTAATAATAAAGGTTCCGGTTCTGGTTTTAGTTCTGCTTTTGCTTCTGGTTCTGGTTCTAGAACGTCGGGTTCCAAACCGGATATTAAAAAAAGTACGCCGGTTTTGGCGAGATCTAAATCGCAAGTGTCGAAGGTGGTAACAGAATCGGTTGATACAAAGTGGTTGAAAGCGAAATCGTTTAATTCGCGTGGAGTGTCTTCCTCTCCCATGAGTTGTTACTCATTGCCGGGTTCGTTTGAGAAGTTTTCAAATGGGATTAAGCAGCAGGCGGGTGTTAAAAGATTGGATAAAACAGTTGGTAAGTTGAAATTGGGGGGAACTGTGAGTACTAATGTGAAGAAATCTGGAACCGGAAGCTTGATAAAGAACGTTGTTTCGGGTGTTGAGTTGGGACATAAGGTTCTTAGGAAGAGTTGGGAGGGTAGTATGGATGTATGGAGTCCGAGATTGGATGTTAACAAGAAATATTCGAAGCCTGAAGCTCGGGTTACTTCTGTGAGTTCGTTTTTTGGTTGTTACGCACATATTTTTTTTAGATGTGCATTTTGAAACTCGTTGTTGCGATAATCAAAATTAGATGATTAGTTGATTAAAGATAACGATATGCAGGTAAGTTTACATTTATGTTAGATGTGGCAAAATGGGAGGGTTAGGTAATGGGTTCGGTTAGTTAGCGTATTAATACGATTATAGAAACTGTACTACTACAATAAACATATAATCTGTTGTATATAAAACGATGTAGGACATTGTCAGCATCTGAATACACGTTACACTTATTTTGACCCATTTAACCCGTTTGCCCGGTTTCATTTTATAGCTACTAATTTTCTTTTACCTGTCCGGCTTGTCAAATTTCTTTCAACAAATGCATACTTGCTTCTCCAATTCTGATTGTTTTGACCCCAAATGATTAAAAAATTGCATAACGATAAAGAACTTTTACCCGAACACTCAAAACTGATCACTGAATCTTGAAATCGCAATAATAATTTAAAACACATATCCAGCAAATACTTAACGGTATAAATGTACTATCGCGTGTCATGATTCTAAGGTTCGGGAAAATATTAAAAAAAATGTTGTGTTTTGTAATGTAAACCAAAAAAATGCGTTATTGTAGCGTATACTCACAAAGAAGTTTGTTCTAATAGTGCATACTCTACTCTGGTTAAAAATCCTTATTTTGTTAACAGTTGAGTTTTTAGCATCTTACTAGGAAGTTTTTTTTTCCAGTTCTTATTTTCTTATTGTTTTTTGTTTTTGATCTTTCGATCCAAATAATCTTCCGATGCAGACTTCAAGTAAATCAACAAGTGAAAGGATGCAGACTACAAGAAAACCGACAAGTGAAAGGATGCCGTCTATAGAGGAAACTAAGATTCAAACACCAGTAAAAAGAGTTACTAAAACCGGACATTCGGTTGATAATTGTCAATCAAGTAAACATAAGTTATCATCTGGGAGGGTATCGTCATCAAACGTTTCTAATAACGGATTATTGAGAAACATGATTATGGTTTCTAATAAAGGATTACCAGGAAACATGATTAAGGTTCCTCTTAGTAACAAGAGGTTGACTTTGACGGATTGGTCTTCTCTCCCACCACCTATAGCAAATCTTGGAAAGGTATATATGTTCTTGATTGGTATTAGTTATTAAAAATTGATTATTATATGATAGAAAATAACTTATGTACTCTTGTAGTATTTATTACTTTCTTAATTAGTTAAAATTTATCATACCCTCAATACCATCAAAATTGATTATTACAACTTTGAAGTCGTACGTTTTATTATAGCTGAATATCTTATTCTGATGATTTAATATAGTATAATCACTTTTAAAACACTCATTTAAACACCGCTTAAATTCGAATATGCAGGAAGTCATGAAGCATAGAGATGCTGCACAAATTGCTGCTATGGAGGCTATGCAAGAGGCTTCAGTTGCCGAAAGCATACTTCAATGTATAAGGTACTTTGCGCCTAAAAAATCAATATTTTATAAATTTACAAAGCAATATAATTACAAATCTGTAACTCACTGGTCTAGCCTTCAAGTAAATCTTAGCTATTTTTTTAAGTAAAATGCCATTTCCCTGAGGTTTGGCCAGTTTTGCAACTTTCATCTAAAGGTTTGTTTTTCCGCATCTGGATCCGAAAGGTTTGAAATTTTGCCATTTTCATCTAGCTCGTTAACTCCATCCATTTTTCTCCGTTAAGTCAGAGGTATTACCGTCTTTTTGCTAACTTAAAGAGCAATTTGGTCTTTTTCAACTTTTATGTAAAAGGACTAGGGGTGTTCAAAAAACTCGTGGCTCGCAGCTCGCTCGAAACTCGCTCGAAAAAAGTTCGGCTCGAAATTGGCTCGGTTGTAAACGAGCCAGCTCGGCTCGGCTCGGTTGTAAACGAGCCAGCTCGGCTCGGCTCGGTTTGTAAACGAGCCGAGCTCGAGCTTGGCCTGGCTCGGCTCGTGAGCTCGTGAGCCGGCTCGATAAGGTTTACATTCTTCATTTTTTTGTCCCACATCGCTCAGAAGACAAAAACTAAGGGAGTATTTCCCCTATAAAAGAAAGTAAAGACAATGTACAAAGTGAGTTAACTATTTATACTTGCATATTTAGCCATTTGGTTAAATTAAATTGCATATATGTCCCTTAGTATATAAAAATATTCATTTTTATGGCTTTTTATTTAGTAAATTTTGCGATTTTTTGATAGTTCGAGCTAGATCGAGCCGAGCCGAGCTAGCTCGAATTTTAATCGAGTCGAGCTCGAGCCTCAAATCCCAGCTCGATTTGAATTTCGAGCTCGAGCCGAGCCAGCTCGAATTCAGTTCGAGCCGAGCTCGAGCTGGGTCGAGCTCGGCTCGACTCGGCTCGTTTACAGCCCTAAAAAGGACTGAATATCCTGAAAAAGACCGAATCGCCCTTTAAGTTAACAAAAAAGACGGAAATACCCCTGACTTAACGGAGAAAAATAGATGGAGTTAACGAGCTAGATGAAAATGGAAAGATTTCAATCCTTTTGGATCCAGATACGGAAAAACAAACCTTTGGACGAAAGTCGCAAAACTGGCCAACCACAAGGACCAAAATGGCATTTTACTTTTCTTTATCCGTTTGACCCATTTGGTATCAAACATGATCTTAATCAACCATATGTAAACTTTTCAGAATTACAACATCTGCTTTCTTGATTTTATATTTCGTAACTCATGTTTTTATGTGACAGCTCATATTCAGATATCTGTTCTTCTGCAAAAGAAGACAACCCACAGCCTACCGTCGAGCAATTTTTAGCAATGTACACTAGCTTGAATAATGCTCATCAAATTGCTGAATCTTTATCGAAAATCATCATTCGGGATTCATCATCAGATTGTGAAGAAAACCCATCAGAAGAACAACTGAAAGTTCAATCAGACCGACAAAAACACGCAAATCTTTGGGTTAACGCTGCGATAGTTACCAATTTATCTTCTTTCTCAGTGTACACCAAACAACCGCCATCTTCTACCGCCAATAAGCCCACACTAGTACTCGAGGGGTCCACCAAGACCCCATCACCAAAACCGCAAGTCAAACCCCGTCAACCAGTCAACACAAAAATTGCCAGCTCAGCAACTCCGAAGCCAGCAGTTGACCAAAAGTCAACCGCCCCACCTCCAATAAAATGGGAGAAAGGGGCTGGTCTTGAAGAGACAGTAGAGCTTGCACAAATGTTACAAGCGGAGTCACGAGATTGGTTCTTGGGATTCGTTGGAAGATTCTTGGATGCTGATGTCAGCACCTGTTGATTATATCATAAAGAACATGGGTAAAACATAAACCCTAATGATATAAATTCAATCATGAACAATAAAATAAGAGGTGTGTACCTGATTAGCCAGTCACCACACCAGAGAGGGAAGTAGACGTCATGTTCGTCAGATTGGTCTGGTTCCCCTTTAGGATGTATCTTCTTGATGGTAGTACCGAGTTCTTTAGGGTTGAAGAACTCGTAGTAATGGAGAGAGAGGAGGGGCGATTTTAGTGTGATGTTATGAGGGTCTAACCCTAATCCCTCTCTAGTAATCTCCTTATATACACCCAAGGGGAAACCCAATTAGTTAATTAGGGTAATCTGGCCCATCAACAATTACCAACTAATTTATTATAGGTTTTAATATATTTTGATCCATATTATATAAATGATAATGATGGCTACTAGATTAAATACATATAAATAAATATTTAATTTTACATTCTCCCACTTAGCCGAATAATCATTTATCATGAGTATTAGATAAGTCTGATCAGAAGTTAATACTCATTTTAGCTTTAAACCAAGAACCGTAGCAGAGAAATACAGCCGTTGAACCATTATTCGACTCAGGACCCCCATTAATCATACTACAGCCTCAATTTAAAACCTAACAGTTATGATCAAAATACAAACAAGCCCTTTAGCGTTTGATTTGTATTTATATTTGTCTATATGTCATTACACCGGCAGAACATATATTAGAGACATACAAAATCAAACTGTCGAGGAAAATTAAAAAAGTTAATCATTCATAGTACGATATGCAGTTGTACATAGTCATCAATATACCCGTGATTATTATAAGCGCTTACATAATAGTTATGGGTGATAGACTTTTAGTTATAGGATCCTTAAGCATATCATGAATGCATTCGATACAAAGATTTAGTTTCCTCAATTCGTTCATAAACGAATAATTAATTGCGTATCGAAATTTAATGCAGCACCTCTCGAACTGTTACTGTTCAAGGAGACATGGTAGCTGACTTTATCACAATAAGTCTTCAATATATTAATTATATGGAGTTAATAAAGTTATGAGTCCACTGATAAATTTTCAACAACATTTAGTGTCTATAGTATGTCATTATAACTTAGGTTGTTGATATCAGTCCATTATGACTCCTCCATGAGATAGATTTTGTCTGCTGACATAAGGATATACCCGAAATTACATTTTGTCTGCTTTGAACATTACAAACTTAGAGTAATAAACCGGTTTGATTTCTCACTTCTTCTTCAAATCATAGCCTCTCGTTTCTTTTAAAGATATTGTAATACTCTATTAAATGCTTCACATTAATCTAGACATATCTAGTGTGTTGCAATGTGAGTAATATCTAAACGAGTATAGACTTGAACTTACATAAGGCTTCTAATTAATGAAGCGTAAGGAAATAATCTCATTTATCCTATTATCCTCTAAAGGAAGAGCAGTATAGTTTGTTACATATGTAAGGACTCATTTAATGTTAAACTTATGGAACGGAACTAATGTCCCATTGGATCTATCTCGGCTTGTTATGATATCTATTACGTAAGAGATATCTCTGAGATCTATTATATCAAAGTTTGTGTTAACAATGCTTTGACTTATGTAACATATACTTGTCAAAAGAATATCATCTATATAGACAAGTTTATTTTAGTTGCTCCCACTCATCTTGAGGTAGGTACATTAATCCACTTGATTGTTGATGAAAATAATTACGTTAAGATTTCATCACATTATGATGTTTGCATTAATCCGTACATGGATTTTATTGGCTTACAAATAAAGTGTTCTTTAACCTTCAGTTTGGAACTTTCAGGTTGTTTTATGAACATGTAAATATGTCAGCCATTTGTTAGGGAAAATTGTTTTTAGTGTTCATCTAATGTAGCTTTAAACTATTATAAGCTACTAGAACAGTGATGATCCTCAAAGAAATCTTTTGTTAGATATGTAACAAAGATTCTTTAATAATTTATCTCTTCCTGAGTACAACATTTGACAATCAATCATGCTCCTTTGTGTCTTAACGCTTATATATAAGGATTTGGTTTAGTTATAAACACTCTTAGGTAATTCAATCAAATCCCAAGCGTTATGCGAACACATAAAATCAGTTTTACTAGAAAACTGTTTTATTCCATTCAGAAGATTGATTGACACTAATGGCTTAATTAGAAGAGATAGGATCGGTAAACTTTTCCAAAATCCATTTCAACTTCAATTAGGGAGGTTATGTAATCATCAAAGTTAGTAGGTTTTTAAACCTAGATGACCTCCTGAGTTGATTATTGGGTTTGTTAGAAGTTTCAGTTGTATGGATTAGCTCTTGGTTAGGTTGTTATCATTTTCAGGATTCTAAGTTTGTAAGAGTTGGTGCAGTATGGTGTACAAGAGGTGTAATCGGAGTTAAATTCGGAGTAAAATTTAATGACACTCTTCCCCCCGCCTCTTGTATTCCTTGCAAGTCATGATAAGGACTTTGACTGCTCTCACTGACCTTAGAAATCTTTAGGAACTCAGCATGCTTAGGATCAATATTTAATGACCAACAAATTCTAATAGAGAAACACAAAATTAATGACGTTAATCGTTGTAGTTTCTCTTGTTGAGGATTATGTTAGTTTAGGTAAGAAACCTAAGTGTGCCCACAATTAAGCAACAATGAAACTTTTGTAAGTGTAGCATTAGATTGTAAGGAGACAAGTTTTGATAAAACAGTGCCAAAATGAGCAGTGTCTTGTACAAGAGGTGTAAATTGAAGTAACGTGAAGTTTGCACTCCCCCACCTCTTGCAATTTTTTACAAGTTATAATTAAGACACTTAATGCTCCCACTGATCTATAATGTCTCTAGAAATGCTACAAGATAAGTTTCAATTAAGTATGTGACGTGGGAACCTATCATATATATGTTAGACTTTACTTGATTTCCTTAATGTCCAGATGTCATAAGAAACTTAGGGACATATTTAATAAAAAATCATGTTAAGCACATATATGAATAGATTTCTTTAAGACCATGGGCCATATGCGACTAATTTAGATACAAGCAGATAGTCTTTAATTGATAAATGAATTATGTCTGAATATTCCATTTGGAATAAGTTCCACGAATGTCAATGAATGACTTATGATGGACCCATACTTATTCCTTAATCCAAGTAATATTTAGGGCTATAACGTCATGATTTAAAATCACTTAGAATGAGATTAGATAAAAAATCATCCTCATTAACCATGTCATGATTTCTCATGAATTTTGGTTATAATGGATGAAATTTGTAAGTCTCATTTTCCTTTTGTCAAATTCTCATTTACATGATGACAAAAGTTGTGAAAGTGTAAGGTATCATCTAGTTTTATCTTAGTAATGTTTCAATCCAGATATTTAGAACAAATAAAATGAGAGTTTAAGGTAAGTGTGACTTTATGTTGACTATGCAAACCTCACAACCTTCATAACATTGCTTAATTATGATACTATATTTTGATTAATCTTCAGAATATATAAGGTATCGAAAAGCGTTATTAGAAGACTGCTTATTATGGTTCTTATAGTCTTAACATTTAATTTTGTCACTAACTCTCATGTTAGTTATTTGTTGACTTCTGGTAAGGAAACGTTTAAAACTAGAGTCAACTAATCATGTGTTAATAGGAATATTATAATTAGTAGACTTAAATATCTTTAATAAGTGACTATCTAATTAATTTATCCAACTGTTCTTTAGAATAATGGATAGTCTCGTTGCTTATGTCTAGTCTAATGACATAATTATGCAGTGAGATTTTCCCTAGAAGAACCTTAAAGTTGGAATTAGCACTTGTAATTTGTCTATGGACCTTAGAACAATCCTCTTTTAAAGTTTAAGTGGTTGTAAGGTGAATAACATCTTATTTTCCAGTTTCAAACATATATTTCTATGTACATATGTTGCTTATCAACACACTCATTGTACTTTGGTACTTTTGAGTGTTACAGTTGATTTATAAGGCATCAAATTGTACAAGTGAAAATCTTAGTATGTAATGTACTGGAAAATGTACTTATTTTCATGCGTAAGCCCTTAACTTTATGGGTCATGGTATTATACATTATTATGTATTCACATATACCAGTTAGCTTTATAGTTTAGAATTTTAAATGAAGGCATGCATCTTTAGGAGTTCTTGTGATTATTCCACAATAATAGATTAGTCTTAGGAAAGACTTAATCTGGAATAATTTTAGTAATAGCATTTATGTTTAGAGAGATCTTGATTATCATGAGAGACATCATGTTTGATTTATCCTATTCATCATGCTCTAGTTTTCTTCTGTAGTACTTATATTAGAAGAGAGCAATAGGATTATCGTGTCTTAAGAGATAATCAAGGATTTAATTTAAGAGCTAAATCTTATAGAAACTTTAAGTAAAGCAAAAACATATTAGGTTTAGAAATTAGAGTGGATGAGATATTGATTTATAGAAGAAAGTTATAGTGAGTAAAATTATGGGTACTAAAAAATAAGGCAGACGAAATGATCATAAAATTAATGAAAGATCATTGATATAAGGATCATTATGTGAAGAGGTTGTGATATGTCTATTACTAACATCAAAATAATAGACTTATTTAAAGTTCTACTTAAACGAAGACAAATCAGCTTTGGCCAGAAGTGTAATCATTTAAGCATGTGTGCAAAGTAATCGTGACAAATCAGCTTTGGCCAGAAATGAGACAATCACTTTAGTTATGCACTTGTTAAGTATGCTAGACATAAATGAATTAAATCAGCTTTGGCCAGAAGTAAGACATTCACGTTTGTAATGCATAATTAACATAGCTTCTATAATACTTGAACAATAAATAGATGCATCAACTCAGCTTTGGCCAGAAGTGATACATCAGAAGCTCATTCAAGTTAAGCCATTTTGGTTTTGTAAAACATTATTTGATCCTTATTAATTAACTAAGTATTTACAAAACCAATTATTTAATAGATGCATCAAGTCTTAGTTCACATTAAACAGCCTAAAATAATGAGGTTTCGAGTGAGATCTCGACTCAGTTATGAGATCTCGAGTGAGGTCTCGAGTCAAGTCTCGAGTCAGGTCTCGACTGAGTTATGAGATCTCGAGTCAGTTATGAGGTCTAGAGTCGCAACCTTGGTCTCGAATTGTAGCCTTATGATCTCGAGTTGCAACCTTATGGTCTCGAGTTATAACCTTATGGTATCGAGTTGTGAAGATTTAAGACCCTTAGTCGAAACCTCAGTGGTCTCGAGTCGAGACTGTTGTCTCGAGTCGTAAAGTTTTGAGAACCCTTGTGGTCTCGAGTCGAGACCTGATGGTCTCGAGTCGAGACCTGATGGCCTCGAGTCAACTGTTAACAACTGTTATTGTGATAAGTTTGAATCAGCTAATTTTAAGGGATTTTGATTATAATTTCAAAATATCTCTATCTATCCAAGTTAATTATTCGATTAAAAATAATATATTATTCGAAACTTGGAGATAAAGTTACACAATTTTAGAAAATATAATCAAAATCTAACTTATCCCTAAAGAAGGTAATTTGGCATATGAATGATAATAATAGAAACAATTACAAGATAACATGGAAAGTGAATATTTACATTCTTTCCTTTAATTTATCCATGTTTTAAATATATAAAAAAAAAAGAATAATAATTATCATCCATGATCACAAACTTTTACTGGGATTTACGAATTCATGTGAAAATTGATGTTTTGCAAAATTAATGGATTTTCAATATAAGGTAATTAATGGCTTCATGCATTCCAATGGTAATTAATTTATCCATGTGAAATTGATGTGGGCCCATAATCCTAATCGCAAATTGGATTTTAGAAAATTAAAACAGAATTCATATATCCCATTAAAACAAATTTCGTGATCGATTCACATGATTGAATTATATAATCAACATTGCTCTGATACCACATGTTGATTATATCATAAAGAACATGGGTAAAACATAAACCCATATGATATAAATTCAATCATGAACAATAAAATAAGAGGTGTGTACCTGATTAGCCAGTCACCACACCAGAGAGGGAAGTAGACGTCATGTTCGTCAGATTGGTCTGGTTCCCCTTTAGGATGTATCTTCTTGATGGTAGTACCGAGTTCTTTAGGGTTGAAGAACTCGTAGTAATGGAGAGAGAGGAGGGGCGATTTTAGTGTGATGTTATGAGGGTCTAACCCTAATCCCTCTCTAGTAATCTCCTTATATACACCCAAGGGGAAACCCAATTAGTTAATTAGGGTAATCTGGCCCATCAACAATTACCAACTAATTTATTATAGGTTTTAATATATTTTGATCCATATTATATAAATGATAATGATGGCTACTAGATTAAATACATATAAATAAATATTTAATTTTACAGCACCGCCACGTCATCTGATAATAGTAGGATTGCGGGTATGCTGACTCAGCTCAAGAGCATAAACGATTGGTTAGATAAGATCGGGACTAACAAAGATGAAGGAGAAAATGATCGTTTCACTATAGAGCCGATCAATCGTATAAAGAAAAAGATTTATGATCACCTCCTTACACATGTAGAATCTGCTGCAGCTGCACTTGGTGGAAGTTCAGAATCATCGAAAACCGGAAGTAAAGTAAAAAAGTAAATGAATTTTTTTTTATTGTGTATATATATTGTTGGGGTATAGAATCAAAGATTTGAGTGTTCATGTAAATATGTAATTAGTGCGAGGTGTTTAAGATGTGAGTTTTTTTTTGTTTCATTTTTCTTCAGTTTTGACATTTTCAATTTCTTTTGGGACACCACTGTTGAAATTATATATACAGAAGCGTGAATTCACAATACATATCGATGAAATGACTGCTCTCGATCGCTTACTTAAGTTCGTTTGATGTTTGATTGACGCACTTGCAAATCCAGTTGTTTTCAAGCACCCTTTTTTTGTTTTTGTTGATAATTAAATCGTCGCACGTCAATTGATTGTTTTAAAAATATCATTTCTTGTTTTGAAATACTTGAGTTGCTACATGCGAGCAGTTTTTGATCAAAACACCAAGTTAGCCCTACAACTGGCTAGACCAAAAACTAGATGTTGGCGATACCGCAATAATGTAAAGGACCATTCCAGATGTCTAGACAAGTGACACAGATAACCAAAACCGCATTACCATTCGATTACAGACCTTCTGGGACACAGATGGTCCAGACAATGGTAAGTATCCATAAATGTTGCCAAAGTGAAGTTGACACGTATCCGAAATGTAATATGGTTCAGGACAGACACGCCTCATGTTGCTGCAGTACTCACCTTAAATGTGGTATGTATTGGACCAAATAAGAATCGGACCTATAAATACAGTAATCTTAAAGAATCAGGCAGGCATTAAGTTTCACACATTTAATACCATCAACTACCTACTCTCTAAATGTGGTCACGAGACCTAAACCCTCGTGACGAGGCTAGCAGCCTTTTTTTCTGTTTCAGCTTTGAACTGGCTACATCACTCGAGTTTGTCCGCACAGGCTGTGGTTTGGTTGGATAATAGTTGCAGTTTTACCCCCTTTTTACGTGAGTTTATGTAGAGATACACAAATCGGGTTTTTTGAGAACCTAAAACCGGGTAGGACGCGGGTCCAACAAAGTCAAGAACCAGGTACGGTAGGAACCGGTTCCGGGTACGTTCGGAATTTTGACAGGGTTTAGAACGGTTTAGCTAGGTTTTTGTCAGGTTTCGGCCGGTTCAGGTCCGGGTTTTGACCGGGTAGAGGTGGAACCGGGTCAGGTCTAGTTCAGTTCTTTTTTCTACACTGGTAAGGTAGGAACCGGTTCCGGGTCGGGTCCGGAACCAGGTTTTTTATACATCTCCAAGTTTATGCATCTATTTTTATATCGAGTTTTTTTTTTTCAAAGATTATAGTTGAAAACAATAACATGTAATGATTCATTCTTAGCTGTATAAAACCCAACACTATGCATAGTTGCTAACAGTCTTCCAAAATGCTACTAGATCTAATTTCTTATGTGCAGGACAGGAGAAAAGGGTATTATGGGAATTATTTAGAATTTATCCTTCGCCTGTCGGATCACACCTAACGCTTCTGCGTCACTTGCATTGGCTGGAATATTCAACGCGCACCGTATTTCTTCGCTTGAAGTACGCAGAAAAGGATTGCATAATTTCTCCCTCTTTAAAGTGGTTGGAATCTGATGCACAAAACCAAGAGTCAGCTTAATTATTATAAAAAAAGGAAAATGCAGAAACACATGGTCACATAATAACTGAATGAGTAAAATGCCATTGAGGCTTGGCCAGTTTTGCGACTTTCGTCCAAAGGTTTGCTTTTCCGCATTTGGATCCAAAAGATTTAAAATATTGCCACTTTCATTTGCCTCGTTAAATCCATCCATTTTTCTCCGTTAAGTCAGGGGTATTTCCATCTTTTTTGTTAACTTAAAGAATAATTCGGTCTTTTTCACTTTATGTAAAAGACCGAATACCCCTAAAAAAGACTGAATTGCCCTTTAAGCTAACAAAAAAGACAGAAATACCCCTGACTTAACGGAGAAAAATGGATGGAGTTAACAAGCCGGATGAAAATGGCAAGATTTTAAACCTTCTGGATCCAGATGTGGAAAAACAAACCTTGGTTGAAAGTCGCAATATTGGCCAAACCTCAGGGACAAAAATGGCATTTTACTCTAACTGAAAATAAACTGAAATTACCGTGGGCAAGTTCTTTTTACGGAGATTAGCTACATTGGCTGCATATGACTCTAGTTCTTCATTACCAGGCTCAATAGATAGTGCAAACTTCGAATTACTCTGTCAACAACATGCCCACAATTAAACATTACAAGCTTGATTGTAGACAATAGTGTGAGAGAAATCGAAAATGTTGCACATGATTAAAAAAAACAAAAACTTAACTTACCAATGTATATTCATGCCCGCAGTATATATTTGTGTCTTCTGGCAACAACATTAACTTTTCAAGGGACAATTGCATCTGAAACACCAAAGAGAACATTGTTACACGCAGCATTAGTAAATGTTAACAGTTTTGTTGAATGAGTTATTAGTGAATTCCCAAAAAATGAGTGAATTTAGAAAATATTTAGAATGAGATTTCATAAGGTATAGATAGCATGTGATTGTGGACATTGTTAACAGATGTAAGGAAATATCTAGGAACCGCACGTTGTTTCAATTGGAAAGGAACCAAACACCAAAATGAACAAATTTATAGACCTAAATCATTTTCAGAGGGGGCAATTCTGACCCGAATGCATAAACATGGGTCGTTTTGGGTCTTTTTTAAAATCACCATGGGTTGATTTGGGTTTCTTTTTAGCAATTAATGGGTCCATATCAAACGGCGGTGTTTGGTTGCTATGCGGAGGTCGTAACGGATCGATGGTGTAACCGGTGAGTGTTTAAATGATCACTCAATGGCCGACAGTTATGAACCCAAACGGGTCGACATATGCGAGAGATCGGGTGGAGCGATTTCTGAATTGGAACCGTATGAATCATGAATCGTCGCGGCCTCACCAGAAGAAACAATCGTTGGTTGTTCTTTTTTCAATTAGTATGTTTGAATATTTGAATTGTGTTTATTTGCTTAATATGTTTTTTTCTAATATAAAACTGTTTTCTTTCAAGTTTAATTGAATTTTAGTTTTTCAATTAAAATGAATTTCTACTCAACATCTGTTACAATTTCACTTTCTATTTTAGTTAAGAAAACTAAGGTTTTACCATAGAGATTCTAATACTGCTGGAGTGGGTGCAGACACCAATTTGTATAATGACCCGTTCTGACCCGAACCAAAATGACCCTTTCCTTAACATGACCTGTTCTAACCCGCACCCATTCTGACCCGCACCCATTTTGACCCATCACTACACCCAACCCGACCCCCCCCCCCCCCCCCCCAACTTTGCCAGGCATAATCATTTTAGATGCATAATTTTGATGAGATGAACAAGTCGCTACCACTTAACATGACTGACAGGATTGAGGATACAAAGTGATAGATTTTAGGTATGGTTCGATAGGTTTAACACTTGTTCTATTCACAACTATAAATCATTATCATATACATGGGAGCTTACCTGTTCAGGTGTTCCTTCAAATAGTTTGCCACATGACAAGCTGAATAAAGTGTCTCCAGTGAAAATAGCTCCGGAGGCTGGAAAATAGAAGCTAATATGGCCTGTAAGTACAATACAAATAATAACAAGTTGTTACTACTATTATCATCATTGCTTTTTTATTTTATATTTTGAGAATCTCTTTCAATATTCCTAAACTTAAACATTTAAAAACTCTGTTAAATGCCATTTTCGTCCCTGAGGTTTGGCCACTTTTGCGACTTTTGTCCAAAGGTTTGTTTTTTCACATCTGGATCCAAAAGGTTTGAAATCTTGCCATTTTCATCCACCCAACTAACTTCGTTTGTTTATTCTGTTAACTTGAAGGGTATTTTAGTACTTTAACTAAAGTACAAGTTTATAATGCATAAGGTACATCATCTCTGCTTCTCTCTCTTATTTGTCTTACTTAGTGTGTAATATATATAAATAAATAAATAAACAAAATAAATAAGTAAAATGACAAAAATACCCGAGGCCTTGACTTAACGTTAAAAAATGGATGGAGTTAACGAATTGGATGAAAATGGCAAGATTTCAAACCCTTTGAGATCCAGATGCGAAAAAACAAACCTTTGGACGAAAGTCGCAAAAGTGGCGAAACCTCAGGGACAAAAATGGCATTTTACTCTATCCAAATCATGTAAATTTCTATCTCAAAACATGGATCACCAATTAACAACACAGATTGATGTACAATGAAACTCAAAAACTTCCAACAATTTTGTGTTCAAGAATCCCTATACCATAGTGGCAATTTTTATCACAAGTCCAAATTGGTAGTTTTGTTAACACGAAAAAATCATTCCAAAGATTACCGAGGAAAATTACAAAATAGAAATAGAATAAAGTACACGAATGGTCCTTGTGGTTTATCCAAATTTTGGACTTAGTCCCTAGCTTTCCAAAAGTACACAGATGGTCCTTGTGTTTTGCACTTTGTAACGCATTTAGCCCTCAACTTTTTCCAAAAGTACATGGATGGTCCCTATGGTTTGCACTTTGTAACGCATTTAGTCCCTAACTTGGACATGCTGCCTAAAACCTTTAGATTTGTTAGCTGGGGACTAAATGCGTTACAAAGTACAAACCACAGGGACCATTCGTGTACTTTTAGAAAGATAGGGACCAAATCCAAAATTTTGGTAAACCACAGGAACCATCCGTGTACTTCACTCATAGAAATATTTCGTTTGTTAGCTAAAATATCAGTTTGAAGGATGCTTATCTAAATGTACGTATTTAGCAACAAATGAGTAGCAAATTAATGGAAAACCTTTAGTGTGGCCCGGGGTTGCGATAACATGCACCTCGTGTCCCGCAAACATCCATGTATCACCGTCATTCAAGCTGATATCAATGCCGGGAATTCTCTCTCTGTCTATATTTGATCCAATTACCTGCAAGATTGCAAACACAGTAGAAACTAATATAAAAAGATGTATGATTTAACAAACTCTCACATAACACAAAACTGAAAGTTTGACCTGCCCTTGTCAAACATTTATCAACAATTTGTGTTGTAAAATATTAAGATTGAACCTTAAATTCTTAGTTATAGTTGACTGATTGCTAAATATATATAATAGAGTAAAATGTCATTTTTGTCCCTGAGGTTTGGTCACTTTTGCGACTTTCATCCAAAGGTTTGTTTTTTTGCATCTGGATCCAAAAGGTTTGAAATCTTGACATTTTCATCTGACTCGTTAATTCCATCCATTTTTTTACGACAAGTCAGGGGTATTTCCATCATTTAATCTTCACATTTTGATATAAATAAACAAAACATATAGCTAAGATGACAAAAATGCCTTTACTTAACGTAAAAAATCAAACGGAGTCAACGAGTCGGATGAAAATGGCAAGATTTCAAAACTTTTCGATCCAGATGCGGAAAAATAAACCTTTGGACGAAAGTCGCAAAAGTGGCCAAACCTCAGGGAAGAAAATGGCATTTTACTCTATATAATACTACAGTTAAACGCTCAAATTACAGTAAAGAAGATAGCCAAAATGAGTCAGAAACTCAGAATTACTTTCACAATGACAACTAGGGAATAAACAAGTAAATTATCTTTAAAAGTCCCTAGTAGATTATTAAGCGAAAAGTTCAATCACATAAACATTACAAATTGCAACGAAGAATATATATTACTCACCTTAGCCCCGTACCTTGCTTTCAAATCCACATTTCCGCCAGTGTGATCATAATGATGGTGTGTGTTTAAAATGTAGTTGAGATTTCGATTATTTCTGCTCAAAGCATCTACTATTGGTAGAGATTCAGACGGATCAACCACTCCAACAGTGCCGGTATCTAAATCGTGCAAAAGATATGCATAATTGTCCTGGAGACATGGTACCTAACATAAGTCAAAAAAGCAAAAAAAAAAAAAAAACTTTAATATGAGTGTACGATTGTTGAAGTCATGAAAAACACAGAAGACAGAAAATGGTTTAGAAACTGCAAGATTTGATGAAGTGAAAAGTTACCAATTCAATTTGCAATGATGAAGACATGTTTGAAATGCTACACAAACGAGAAACGCCAAGAGATCGACTGACTCCTCGCAAGGTTTTGAACGGGAATGAAAATAACTGCATAAACCCGTACATAAGGTTTTTCCTAAGGCAGATTTGCCTCATACCTGGCCATACGCATACTGTCCTTCTTGCCTGACGTATTAGAAAAAAAAAAAAAAAAAAAAAGATTCAAATGGCATACTAAATAACGTTTAACAAAATACAAATGTTCGTATATGAACTAATCAACGCTACCATATTACTGGCATCAATAAAACTATCTTCTAGTATTCCTTCTTTTATAATGCAATTAAATGCATTAATACATATTTCATCAGTAAGCCATAATGTTGACCTAACTCTTTAACAACTAAAGAAATGGAAAAATGTAAGTTACCTGCTCTTCCAAACACTATCCTGGATAGGCAGATTTTCTAAGTTGGTTGACTTATCTATTCTCCAATTTTGACCACTTCTTCCTGACATTTCCCCTCATAATTTTTCCAAAACAGATCAACAAAAAGCCCTAAATCAGTAAACCCTAACGCTACAAGAGTTTAACTTAATACAACCATACGAAAAAACCGATATTCTTAACCACAAATATGTACATCATACAAGTACAGCTGCAGAAACCTCCCCTATCATATGCATTACGCTTAAAAACCCCAAAATTCATCGAATAAACTAAAAAATCGTACTCTAATTACGCAATTACACATGACCTAATGGAATATTCCGCATTAACTATCATATTCCACAGTAACTGAATCTACAAAACCTCAATGACGATGATAACAAAGTCAATTTTCAACTGGCAATTATACATAACACGCAACGTTTATAATCATGAACTGATCTGTATAAATAACGAGAGTGAATAAAGAATCTTGAAATTGTTGATAATACATGTGAAATTAGGGTTTTAAATTGAGGGAGAAGAAGAAATTACTTGAGCAGAAGGGAGTGCAGACATGGCAGAAGGGAGGAGTGATCTGCAGAGTAATTGCATTTTGGTGCGATTTTTGCTTTTGTAATCTTGAGAGAGAGAGAGAGAAATGATGAGCAATAAATGTGTATGGGTTAGTGTGTTTCCACCATCCACGCTTTTTATTTTCTCTTTTTTCATAGCCTTTTCTATGCTCCACGCTTTTTATTTTTCTCCTTTCTCATAGCCTTTTCTCTATGCCTTTTTATACCATAAGGTGATTATTAAATTATACCATAGGTGATTATTAAATTATCTTTGAGGCAAGTATACGTACAACTTATCATACAAAATGTATAAAAGACATGGAAAAGCAAAAAAATATGGTGATATTTTTGTAATTATTTGTTTGTAGGGTAATTATCAAAATTACTCTACAAATGATCTTATAGGGTAATTTTATCTTGTAGGTAATTTTGTAAAATGTTCTTGTAAGGTAATTTTGAAACTTACAGAGTAATTTTGATACACTTGTAGAGTAATTATGATACTCTACAAAATTACCCTATAAGATCAAAATTATCTTACAAGATCAAAATTACCATTCAAGATCACTTGTACAGTAATTATGATACTCTACAAGAACATTTTACAAAATTACCCTGCAAGATCATTTGTAAGGTAATTTTGTTAATTACTCTACGAGTAAATAATTACGAAAATGTCATCGCGTTTATGTACATTTTCACCTTATTCGTACGTTTTGTATGATAAGGATATTTATATTTGATCTTTTGTCATTATCTTTATGCTCAATTTTATCTTTAAAATTGACAAGCTTTGTTCTTAATTCTTAATGTTTCAAAATTTTGTATAATATTTTCCCCCACTAATCTATTTAGTTTTTTTTTCTGATAATTCAAATCTCACTTTATTCTTTTGCTCATTTTTAAAAAGAAAATATTTTAACAAATAAAACAAAAATAATTTTAAGAATTAACAATATATATATATATATATATATATAATTTGAGGTTTCTGTAAAAAGAGTGGTTTTTGTGAGAAGTGTAAGAAATAATATTCTTTGATTAAAATTATAGATTAAGGGTAACAGAGTAATTTCAAATAAAATCGATTTAATTAACAAAATCTTTCCAAAACTGTTTCGAGGGATTTTAGAAAACCATATATTCCATATCTTCTGTTATTTCAAAATCTGGTATCAAGCATCTAGTATTATTCGAAATATGGCATCAATATCTTTGTTAATCCGCAGGTATAAAACACAATACGAATTCCAAAAAAAAAAAAAAAAAAACCCACCACAACTTAAATCCTAATACACTCATAGTGTTTTAACAAATGGAATGATTTTAATTACTTTGAAGGTATAAAACACAATTCAGATTCCAAAAACACCAAGACTTGAATAGTATTACAATCATAGTGTTTTAACGTCTGGAATGATTTCATTGTTATTCAAGCCATGGTGTTTTAACACCACATCTAGGAATGTTTGTATTACTATTTCCAAATGTTAAAACACGACCATGAATATAATCACAATACAATGTTTTCCAAATCCCAGGTGTTGAATCATAGTTAATGTTTTCAAATGTTTAAAACACCACGCCTTGAATCTTAATACGGTTGCTTCACTAGATGCCATATATGTGTTAGTTGTAGCTTCACTAGATGCCATAGGACACTATGAACTTGCTGTTTTTCAATAGTTTCCTTACAAAATCGCTAATTAGAGAAAAAAACGAGGAATATATGTGTTTTTGATCTTGTTCCATAATTCCGATAACACAACAGAGGCTTCCTATTTTGATCTTGTTCCATAATTCCGACATTGAAGGGAAATGGCATGAATATAGGTTTTTTTTATCGTGGTTTAATTTTTGATGATACGGTTCCTTATTACAATAACATAAATACACACTCTTACCTCTATAATTGTCAAATCAGTCCCAAATTATAAAACATAATTTACATTTAGGTCATTTTAATCTCAACCATTAATTACAAGATCAATGGGTTTAAAATACTTCTTACACCTCTCACAAGAAAAAAACAATTTTTACAATAACTCCACCCTATATATATATATATATATATATATATATATATAAGTTGACAGTTTAATGTTTTGTAAAACTACCATATACGATCCTCTTCGTTATGGTATCAGAGCCATGGAATCAAAGGAAGTTATTGTATGTCTTGTTTCAATACTTTAATTTTAATCATGTTAAATTTGTTTAGAAAGAAGAGTACTATTAAAAATAGTACTAATGAGGAATATGATATACCTCAAGATCTTGATCTACTTAATAAGTGGACAATCCCTCATATAAATCCGAGGGTTATATACCAAATGGGAAGCTTTGATAACTTAATAAATAAGCATGTGGTTAAAACCACTGAAGAGTCAGTTTCTATAAAAGACGAAGAAATGATAATAAAATTGTTAAATATGTCTGATATAAATAGACATAAAAAAGATTTTAATTTTATGCATATTGGTTTAGTTCAAGTTGCTTTTAAACCCTTAACTTTAAAAGGTTTACCAGAAAGTTTTATAGCTGTTTTACGAGATGCTCGTAATTTAAACTGGAAACAATCATTAATGGGTATAATAGAAACTAGTCTGGCACATGGTCCAGTATATTTTAATGTTTATCCTGATGTTCATTTATCATTAACAGATCAAAATATTGATGATGCTTTAACTTTATATGTCAAAACACATGGTTATAATTATGCTGAAGGATCTGAAGTTATATGTATTTGTTATAGAATATATTATAGATTACTTACCACTATGAATGCTAGATGTAAAAGAATTGATAAATCTAGTGAAGAAACTATTTTGATAGAAACAAACTATGGAAAATCTAATATTTCCATAAGAAGACCAGTTAAATGGGAAGAAATAACCTTTCCAGAAAATTGGGTTATTAATAGGGCTGTTAAAATTCCTCCACAGATAAATCATAAGTTAAGGAGATTAATAGAAACTCCTGAAGGAAATATAGAAATAGAATTTGAAGAAGAAAGAAAAGATAAAAGGCTTTTGAAATCTATTTCTGCTAGATCATATATTTCACCGCTAGATTATAAAGTTGAATTGCCAGAATCATCTAGAGCTTCTACTTCTCACATAAGAAATGATAGAGTAGAAAATTTAAATGTTGATAATAATTTAGTTTCAGGTATGTACCAACCTGTTAGTGAGGATGATACTGTCTCACAAATGAGTTTTAATTTATCATGAATAAGGAAAAAATTGATTTTAGTCCTGGATCTGTCATAAGACAGAAAATATGTGAAAAATATAGACATCCTATTTGGCAACCATTTAAAGATTGGTTTTTAGAATCTTACTCTAGGGAAAAAAGATTTGAAATAGGAAGAGAATTTTATAAAGATTTGGAAGATGTTCAGGAAATCATAGAATTTCCTGTTTGGTTTATAAACAAATATTCTTTGAAATATATTTCGGTTATTGAGAAAAATTATAAACTTATTACTGGGGACATAGTAAGATCTATTTTCCCTCCTCAAAATGATTTTGAAATGAAAAAAGAAGATGAAATAATTCATTTTGCTGCTTTTAAAAAGGCTTTGGGTAGTGGGTTAATGACTGCTACTATTTCTCATGTTAATCATATTATACAACAGAATAATTATACAAATTTATGTCTTAAACATTTAAATGATAACATGCAAGAAATAAATAATAAAATTGAAAAGGTTTTGGAAAATCAAAATAAAGAAATTGGAGAATCTAGTAATACTAAATCGTCTGAATCAGAATCAATTATATTAGCTAAGGCAACGATTCAGCCTCCGCCAAAAATAGATAATTATAAAGTAAAACCTGAAGAAGAGCTTAAGTCAATGGATGACTTAATAGAAATCATAAAAGAAAAGTTTTCAAAAGTTCAACTTAATGTTTTAAGTGAAACAGAAAACATGGATAATGAAACATATGAAGCTTATGTTACTGATTCTATAAATAAATTTGGTCAAGGGAAAAAATATAAGAGTTATGATAATAAATATTCTGATAAACCTAGGCAAAGATTATATTATTATCCTAGGCCTACTCCTCAAGATGTTTTACATGAGGAACAAGAATTAGAAATAAATAATTCTTATAGTGGAAAAGCCATTTATGAATGGAATTTAGATGGTTATACTGATAGGCAAGTTTATACTATGACACACAGAATGTTGATGTATGCCACCATAGCAAAAAATAATAAGAATACTGATGTAGTAGTCTGTCAAATGATAACTGCAGGCTTTACAGGTCAGTTAAAAGGATGGTGGGATAATTATATAGGTGATAAACAAGAACAGATTTATAAACATTCTAGGCAAGAAGGTGATAATATGGTTTCTGATGCTGTTTACACTTTAATTTTAACTATTATAGAACATTTTACAGGAAGATGGTCTGATAATTCTGAAACCATTAGAACTTTGCTTAATGGTCTTAAATGTCATACTTTAACCTCTTTTAGATGGTATAAAGATGTATTTTTAAGCAGAGTTTATGAGCTCCCTGAGAATAATAGTTCTCATTGGAAGTCCAAATTCATTGATGGTCTTCCATCCTTATTTGCTGAAAGAGTAAGGAAAGTCCTTAGGGGTAATAATATTCAAATTCCGTATGATAGTTATACTTATGGTAGACTAATAGGAGTCTGTGTGCAAGAAGGTTTAGCTTTATGTAATGAGTTAAAACTAAATCAACAAATTAAAAAACAAAGTCTAACTGAAAAGAGACAGTTAGGAGAATTTTGTGAACAATTTGGTATGGATTGCACCAAAGATAAGAATATTGATAATGAAAAATATTATAAAAAGTATAGAAAAGCTAAAAGGGAAAAATATTTTCAGAAACGAAGGGAAAAAAAGAGAAAGGAGAAAAACCCAAAGAAAAGAAAAATGGGTTCCTACTTGTTATATTTGCAAGAAAAAGGGTCATAAGGCTAATGAATGTAGCCAAAGAAAAATTTTTAAAAATAAGGTTAATAATCTGGACATAGATGAAAATGTTAAAAATGAATTATATAAAATTTTTGATACTGATACTGATGAGTCCTCAAATAATAGTTCAGAGGAAAGTTCTTGTTTTGATAATTGCCAAGATAATTGTTGCAATAAAATTGTTTCTGATAATGAAATGCTTTATAAAGTTATGTCTCAATTTCAGGATAATGATTTAAATAATAATGAAATTAATGTTCTAGATAGTAATATTTTAGAAAATATTTTGGATAAAATTAAAAATCCAGAAGAAAGGTTAAAAATTCTTCACATGTTATACAAAGATGAAGAATCTCAAGAAGACAAAAAGGATACTCGAATAGAGGAACCTGAGGGTCCCTATTCCATGAAACATGTTCATAATATTTTAAATACTAAGAAAAATTCCTCTACTTCAGAAGATTTAAAGGTGGAGATTACTAATTTAAAAGAAGAGGTAAGCTATTTAAAAAAGAAAAATTCTAATTTCGAAAATAGAATTATAAATCTTGAAGGAAAAAATATAAATGAAAATTTTTATAGATCTTCTACTCAGGAAATAGGAGAAACATCTAATAAAACCCCTTCTCCTATTGATAGTCCTACTAAAAATTATAACAGGGATTTTCCTCCTTTAAACTTTAAAAATAAAGGAGAAGAGTATATTAATAAAATAGAAAAATTTATTTCTCAAAAGTGGTTAGTTAAAGTAACTCTTTTAATACAAAATACTTTTAAAAAGAATTTTATTGCTCTTATTGATTCTGGAGCAGATTTAAACTGTTTAAGAGAAGGATTGATTCCTACAAAATATTTTGAAAAAACTACTCATATTCTTAAAGCAGCTAATAGGCAGGATATGGGAGTAGAATATAAAATTCCTAATGCAAAAATTTGTAATAATGGGGAATGTATTCCTGTTTCATTTGTTCTTGTAAAAAATATAACAAATGAAGTCATATTAGGAACTCCATTTCTTTCAAAAATATTTCCTTTAAAAGAAGTTAATAAAAAAGGATTTAAAGCTTTTTATAACAATAAAGAATTATATTTTGAGTTTATAACCCAGCCAATTGAAAAATTTTTAAATGAATTCTTGATACAAGCTAAAGTGAATCAAATTAATTTTCTTAAAGAAGAAATTAATATTTCTACAATTGAGGAAAAATTAAAAAATCCTAAGTTAATATTAAAAATTGAAAACATAAAAAATCAATTTAATATAGAAATATGTAATGATCATCCAAATGCTTTTTGGAATAGAAAACAACATATTGTTTCTTTACCTTATGAAGAAGATTTTACAGAAACTAATATTCCAACCAAGGCAAGACCTTGTCAAATGAATTCGGAATATTTAGAGTTATGTAAAAAGGAGATTGGGTCTTTACAACAAAAGGGATTGATATGTCCTTCAAAGTCTCCATGGTCATGTACTGCCTTTTATGTTAATAAACATTCTGAGATTGAAAGAGGTGTCCCTAGATTAGTTATAAACTATAAACCTCTGAATAAAGTTTTAAAATGGATTAGATATCCAATTCCTAATAAAAAGGATTTATTAGATAGATTATATGATGCTTTAATATTTTCAAAATTTGACTTAAAATCTGGATATTGGCAGATTCAAATTGATAAAAAAGACAGATATAAAACTGCTTTTAATGTCCCTTTTGGACAATATGAATGGAATGTTATGCCTTTTGGTCTGAAGAATGCCCCTTCAGAATTTCAGAAAATTATGAATGAAATATTCATTCCTTTTTCAAGTTTTATAATTGTTTATATAGATGATATACTGGTGTTTTCAAAAAACATTGAAACTCATTTTAAGCACCTAGATATATTTAAAACCATTATCATAAGAAATGGATTGGTTATATCTAGTCCAAAGATGATGTTATTTCAAACATCTATCAGATTTTTAGGTCATATAATAGAAAAAGGGAAAATAGTTCCTATTAATAGAAGTATAGAGTTTGCTTCTAAATTTCCTGATAAGATTACTGATAAAACTCAACTTCAAAGGTTTTTAGGAAGTTTAAATTATATAGCTCCTTATTACCATGATTTATCAAAAGATTCTTCTATCTTATATGATAGACTAAAAAAGAGTCCTAAGCCTTGGGATGAAAATCATACTCAAGCTATTATAAGAATAAAAAAGAAAGTTTTAAGTCTTCCTTGTATGACAATTGCTAATCCCAATTGGGAAAAAATTATAGAAACAGATGCCTCAGAGATAGGTTATGGAGGAATATTAAAACAAATTCATCCGGAAACAAAGCAAGAATACCTTGTTAGGTTTCATTCAGGAAAATGGCTTGAAAGCCAGAAAAAATATGCTACTATTGCCAAAGAAATTTTAGCGATTTTGAAATGTGTTTTAAAATTTCAAGATGATTTATACAATCAAAAATTTATAATAAAAACGGATTGTCAGGCAGCTAAATTCATGTTTCAAAAGGATTTTAAACATGATGTTTCTAAACAAATGTTTGCTAGATGGCAATCTCAATTAGCTCCATTTGATTTTGAAATTCAATATAAAAAAGGAGAAGAAAATAGTCTTCCAGATTTTCTAACTAGAGAATATTTGAAGATAATAGCTTCTGTTTAATTTGCAGGTTTAAATGTCAAAGATCAAAGGACCCCTGAAAATAGTTTTTAATAATATTCAACATGAAATTGATGACTATAATGTCTTGATAAGAATTACTCAATACAGAATCCATGATTTGATGAATGATTATAGTATTCATCCAGCTGAAAGAATTAATAGACTTTCAGAACAATTTACCAAATTACATCATTTTAAGAATCAAATAAAGATTCTTGAAGAAAGTGAGAAAATAATCTCATCAGCCTGATTTTATATTTTCAGGAATGATTCCTCATAATAGAGGAAAACAACCTTTTCCCACGTCATACATGGGAAGAGGCAGGGGAAGAGGAAGAGGCCAAAATTTAGTTTTGGCCCAGCAAGGAAGCAGAAGGCTCATAGCCTCTAATATTGCTTCTAATAGTTCAAATAATAACAGGGGAATCCAGATAAGTCCCAATGATCCATCATACGAAAAGATCATGGCTATAATAAAAGCCCAAGAAGAAGAACAGGCTATTATAAAAGCCCAGTAAGCTGCAAAAGCTCCATCTTATGCTAATATAGCACAAGAAGATGATGATGATGATGAATGGGTTATATCCGACAGACAGAAGAAAATAATTCTTCTAAACCAAGAGGATAATAAGTTTTTTGATGATCCTTGGTTTTTAATGCAAAAATATCTGGAACCAGCATCTTATGATGCCGCCTCTTATAAACCAAGGCAATACTATGAAAGTATTGTTCAAGTTTCTGAGTCTGCTGAAATAAGACATTTTTATCCGGCAGATAATAAGAGATCATTTAATTTTAGCAAGATTTTTATAAAACATCTTTTATCTCCTCAAAAATGGGGATTAAGTACTTTAAATGAAAAGGAACTTACAAATAATAACAATCAAACTTATAAATACAATTACTGGGATTATATTCAAGGTTTTGAAAAATGTTATCAAAATCCCAGCAAAAAACACTCATGGTTCATAAAAGTGAGTGACAAGATTTATAAGGATGGAATCCCAAGTTGGTTCCAAAGATGGTTTGTGTTATATGGTCCTTCGGTTCAAATTCTTCCTGAACCATTCAAAGGTCTCTACCAAGAATGGGTAGCAGTCTCTCCAGACCTTATAGAAGCTGAGTATAATAAAACTTGGTTTGAGGGAATAGCTTCAATGTATTTTTTCATAGAGTTTTCCATACCATGGATTTGGAAATGGAAACCCACAACAGGTCATACCCTGCGAGATAATATTCCCTGTCTCAAAAGAACTAGTTATACAAAGTTCTGGTCCAAAATGATAAGGACTAATAACTCCACAAAAGAATTGGAAGGACAAGACACAATCAAATTAATCACCAATAGGACTGAGTATTATAAATCTCAGATTGTTAAAAGACAACAAAGACAGCTTCCAAGTCCCTTTGAACAAATAACAAGGAGGATTCAAGAGAAACAAGCAGCCTCAATAACATCAAAGGCTGAAATGCTGGAATTATACAAAGAAGAAATGAAGATGGAGTTGAAAAGATTTTTTGAATCAACTGCTGGCAGCTCCTCCAAAGCAATGTCAATCTCATCTGCCAGTCAAGAAGATGAGAACCCTTTCTCATGTCTAGCAGGAGAATCTCAACCAATAGAAGAAATTCCAGAAATACGTCTGGATGATGATCTTGAAGCATACCTTCAAACGGTGGTAGAAGAATTCACCCCAAAGAAAGAATCCGAGGAAGAAAAGAAAAAAGACAAATAATTGAGTCGACACAAGGGCCCCACTCATAATGGGCATCTTTGAATTTTGAAAAAAGAGCCATCATACACGGCACTAAGGCCATTATAAAAGGCACCAGAGACAATAATTGAGTCTCTTTTCCTTTTTCTTTTGCTTTTGCTTTTTCTTTTGTCGTCTTTACTTTTTATGTTTTGTTTGTTTCTTTTCTCTTTCAGTATATATAGGAGTGGTTTGTGACAGAGAAGGGACGCTTCTCTTTAGCCTTCTTTCTCTCTCTTTAAAAATTCTGTACTTGTAAAAATTTTGAAGTTTGAATAAAATCATCCGACTGGAAGATTCTCTTGGTGTTTTTAGGTAAAAATTTTAATTCTGTTTTCTTTATTATAAATCATGATGGGCTAAAGCCCTTAAAGTATTGAAGCAAGGCTCAGTAACATCTTTTGATAACATGGTACTTTTATTATAAAAAAAGGGTTTTCTAAAATGGTTAAAACATGAACTGGCAGGGTAAAAATTTTAAACTGGCAATTAATTACCAAAGGAAGACACTGTCCAGGTTTATCCCGTTTTTATGATCAAGGGAGTTTTGTGGGACTCATCTGCCTTATAGGCTGGTTAATTTGACGGTTTAAGTTTTGTAAAATTTCCAATTTAAGTTGACAGTTTAATGTTTTGTAAAACTACCATATAATGGAATCAAAGGAAGTTATTGTATGTCTTGTTTCAATACTTTAATTTTAATCATGTTAAATTTGTTTAGAAAGAAGAGTACTATTAAAAATAGTACTAATGAGGAATATGATATACCTCAAGATCTTGATCTACTTAATAAGTGGACAATCCCTCATATAAATCCGAGGGTTATATACCAAATGGGAAGCTTTGATAACTTAATAAATAAGCATGTGGTTAAAACCACTGAAGAGTCAGTTTCTATAAAAGACGAAGAAATGATAATAAAATTGTTAAATATGTCTGATATAAATAGACATAAAAAAGATTTTAATTTTATGCATATTGGTTTAGTTCAAGTTGCTTTTAAACCCTTAACTTTAAAAGGTTTACCAGAAAGTTTTATAGCTGTTTTACGAGATGCTCGTAATTTAAACTGGAAACAATCATTAATGGGTATAATAGAAACTAGTCTGGCACATGGTCCAGTATATTTTAATGTTTATCCTGATGTTCATTTATCATTAACAGATCAAAATATTGATGATGCTTTAACTTTATATGTCAAAACACATGGTTATAATTATGCTGAAGGATCTGAAGTTATATGTATTTGTTATAGAATATATTATAGATTACTTACCACTATGAATGCTAGATGTAAAAGAATTGATAAATCTAGTGAAGAAACTATTTTGATAGAAACAAACTATGGAAAATCTAATATTTCCATAAGAAGACCAGTTAAATGGGAAGAAATAACCTTTCCAGAAAATTGGGTTATTAATAGGGCTGTTAAAATTCCTCCACAGATAAATCATAAGTTAAGGAGATTAATAGAAACTCCTGAAGGAAATATAGAAATAGAATTTGAAGAAGAAAGAAAAGATAAAAGGCTTTTGAAATCTATTTCTGCTAGATCATATATTTCACCGCTAGATTATAAAGTTGAATTGCCAGAATCATCTAGAGCTTCTACTTCTCACATAAGAAATGATAGAGTAGAAAATTTAAATGTTGATAATAATTTAGTTTCAGGTATGTACCAACCTGTTAGTGAGGATGATACTGTCTCACAAATGAGTTTTAATTTATCATGAATAAGGAAAAAATTGATTTTAGTCCTGGATCTGTCATAAGACAGAAAATATGTGAAAAATATAGACATCCTATTTGGCAACCATTTAAAGATTGGTTTTTAGAATCTTACTCTAGGGAAAAAAGATTTGAAATAGGAAGAGAATTTTATAAAGATTTGGAAGATGTTCAGGAAATCATAGAATTTCCTGTTTGGTTTATAAACAAATATTCTTTGAAATATATTTCGGTTATTGAGAAAAATTATAAACTTATTACTGGGGACATAGTAAGATCTATTTTCCCTCCTCAAAATGATTTTGAAATGAAAAAAGAAGATGAAATAATTCATTTTGCTGCTTTTAAAAAGGCTTTGGGTAGTGGGTTAATGACTGCTACTATTTCTCATGTTAATCATATTATACAACAGAATAATTATACAAATTTATGTCTTAAACATTTAAATGATAACATGCAAGAAATAAATAATAAAATTGAAAAGGTTTTGGAAAATCAAAATAAAGAAATTGGAGAATCTAGTAATACTAAATCGTCTGAATCAGAATCAATTATATTAGCTAAGGCAACGATTCAGCCTCCGCCAAAAATAGATAATTATAAAGTAAAACCTGAAGAAGAGCTTAAGTCAATGGATGACTTAATAGAAATCATAAAAGAAAAGTTTTCAAAAGTTCAACTTAATGTTTTAAGTGAAACAGAAAACATGGATAATGAAACATATGAAGCTTATGTTACTGATTCTATAAATAAATTTGGTCAAGGGAAAAAATATAAGAGTTATGATAATAAATATTCTGATAAACCTAGGCAAAGATTATATTATTATCCTAGGCCTACTCCTCAAGATGTTTTACATGAGGAACAAGAATTAGAAATAAATAATTCTTATAGTGGAAAAGCCATTTATGAATGGAATTTAGATGGTTATACTGATAGGCAAGTTTATACTATGACACACAGAATGTTGATGTATGCCACCATAGCAAAAAATAATAAGAATACTGATGTAGTAGTCTGTCAAATGATAACTGCAGGCTTTACAGGTCAGTTAAAAGGATGGTGGGATAATTATATAGGTGATAAACAAGAACAGATTTATAAACATTCTAGGCAAGAAGGTGATAATATGGTTTCTGGTGCTGTTTACACTTTAATTTTAACTATTATAGAACATTTTACAGGAAGATGGTCTGATAATTCTGAAACCATTAGAACTTTGCTTAATGGTCTTAAATGTCATACTTTAACCTCTTTTAGATGGTATAAAGATGTATTTTTAAGCAGAGTTTATGAGCTCCCTGAGAATAATAGTTCTCATTGGAAGTCCAAATTCATTGATGGTCTTCCATCCTTATTTGCTGAAAGAGTAAGGAAAGTCCTTAGGGGTAATAATATTCAAATTCCGTATGATAGTTATACTTATGGTAGACTAATAGGAGTCTGTGTGCAAGAAGGTTTAGCTTTATGTAATGAGTTAAAACTAAATCAACAAATTAAAAAACAAAGTCTAACTGAAAAGAGACAGTTAGGAGAATTTTGTGAACAATTTGGTATGGATTGCACCAAAGATAAGAATATTGATAATGAAAAATATTATAAAAAGTATAGAAAAGCTAAAAGGGAAAAATATTTTCAGAAACGAAGGGAAAAAAGAGAAAGGAGAAAAACCCAAAGAAAAGAAAAATGGGTTCCTACTTGTTATATTTGCAAGAAAAAGGGTCATAAGGCTAATGAATGTAGCCAAAGAAAAATTTTTAAAAATAAGGTTAATAATCTGGACATAGATGAAAATGTTAAAAATGAATTATATAAAATTTTTGATACTGATACTGATGAGTCCTCAAATAATAGTTCAGAGGAAAGTTCTTGTTTTGATAATTGCCAAGATAATTGTTGCAATAAAATTGTTTCTGATAATGAAATGCTTTATAAAGTTATGTCTCAATTTCAGGATAATGATTTAAATAATAATGAAATTAATGTTCTAGATAGTAATATTTTAGAAAATATTTTGGATAAAATTAAAAATCCAGAAGAAAGGTTAAAAATTCTTCACATGTTATACAAAGATGAAGAATCTCAAGAAGACAAAAAGGATACTCGAATAGAGGAACCTGAGGGTCCCTATTCCATGAAACATGTTCATAATATTTTAAATACTAAGAAAAATTCCTCTACTTCAGAAGATTTAAAGGTGGAGATTACTAATTTAAAAGAAGAGGTAAGCTATTTAAAAAAGAAAAATTCTAATTTCGAAAATAGAATTATAAATCTTGAAGGAAAAAATATAAATGAAAATTTTTATAGATCTTCTACTCAGGAAATAGGAGAAACATCTAATAAAACCCCTTCTCCTATTGATAGTCCTACTAAAAATTATAACAGGGATTTTCCTCCTTTAAACTTTAAAAATAAAGGAGAAGAGTATATTAATAAAATAGAAAAATTTATTTCTCAAAAGTGGTTAGTTAAAGTAACTCTTTTAATACAAAATACTTTTAAAAAGAATTTTATTGCTCTTATTGATTCTGGAGCAGATTTAAACTGTTTAAGAGAAGGATTGATTCCTACAAAATATTTTGAAAAAACTACTCATATTCTTAAAGCAGCTAATAGGCAGGATATGGGAGTAGAATATAAAATTCCTAATGCAAAAATTTGTAATAATGGGGAATGTATTCCTGTTTCATTTGTTCTTGTAAAAAATATAACAAATGAAGTCATATTAGGAACCCCATTTCTTTCAAAAATATTTCCTTTAAAAGAAGTTAATAAAAAAGGATTTAAAGCTTTTTATAACAATAAAGAATTATATTTTGAGTTTATAACCCAGCCAATTGAAAAATTTTTAAATGAATTCTTGATACAAGCTAAAGTGAATCAAATTAATTTTCTTAAAGAAGAAATTAATATTTCTACAATTGAGGAAAAATTAAAAAATCCTAAGTTAATATTAAAAATTGAAAACATAAAAAATCAATTTAATATAGAAATATGTAATGATCATCCAAATGCTTTTTGGAATAGAAAACAACATATTGTTTCTTTACCTTATGAAGAAGATTTTACAGAAACTAATATTCCAACCAAGGCAAGACCTTGTCAAATGAATTCGGAATATTTAGAGTTATGTAAAAAGGAGATTGGGTCTTTACAACAAAAGGGATTGATATGTCCTTCAAAGTCTCCATGGTCATGTACTGCCTTTTATGTTAATAAACATTCTGAGATTGAAAGAGGTGTCCCTAGATTAGTTATAAACTATAAACCTCTGAATAAAGTTTTAAAATGGATTAGATATCCAATTCCTAATAAAAAGGATTTATTAGATAGATTATATGATGCTTTAATATTTTCAAAATTTGACTTAAAATCTGGATATTGGCAGATTCAAATTGATAAAAAAGACAGATATAAAACTGCTTTTAATGTCCCTTTTGGACAATATGAATGGAATGTTATGCCTTTTGGTCTGAAGAATACCCCTTCAGAATTTCAGAAAATTATGAATGAAATATTCATTCCTTTTTCAAGTTTTATAATTGTTTATATAGATGATATACTGGTGTTTTCAAAAAACATTGAAACTCATTTTAAGCACCTAGATATATTTAAAACCATTATCATAAGAAATGGATTGGTTATATCTAGTCCAAAGATGATGTTATTTCAAACATCTATCAGATTTTTAGGTCATATAATAGAAAAAGGGAAAATAGTTCCTATTAATAGAAGTATAGAGTTTGCTTCTAAATTTCCTGATAAGATTACTGATAAAACTCAACTTCAAAGGTTTTTAGGAAGTTTAAATTATATAGCTCCTTATTACCATGATTTATCAAAAGATTCTTCTATCTTATATGATAGACTAAAAAAGAGTCCTAAGCCTTGGGATGAAAATCATACTCAAGCTATTATAAGAATAAAAAAGAAAGTTTTAAGTCTTCCTTGTATGACAATTGCTAATCCCAATTGGGAAAAAATTATAGAAACAGATGCCTCAGAGATAGGTTATGGAGGAATATTAAAACAAATTCATCCGGAAACAAAGCAAGAATACCTTGTTAGGTTTCATTCAGGAAAATGGCTTGAAAGCCAGAAAAAATATGCTACTATTGCCAAAGAAATTTTAGCGATTTTGAAATGTGTTTTAAAATTTCAAGATGATTTATACAATCAAAAATTTATAATAAAAACGGATTGTCAGGCAGCTAAATTCATGTTTCAAAAGGATTTTAAACATGATGTTTCTAAACAAATGTTTGCTAGATGGCAATCTCAATTAGCTCCATTTGATTTTGAAATTCAATATAAAAAAGGAGAAGAAAATAGTCTTCCAGATTTTCTAACTAGAGAATATTTGAAGATAATAGCTTCTGTTTAATTTGCAGGTTTAAATGTCAAAGATCAAAGGACCCCTGAAAATAGTTTTTAATAATATTCAACATGAAATTGATGACTATAATGTCTTGATAAGAATTACTCAATACAGAATCCATGATTTGATGAATGATTATAGTATTCATCCAGCTGAAAGAATTAATAGACTTTCAGAACAATTTACCAAATTACATCATTTTAAGAATCAAATAAAGATTCTTGAAGAAAGTGAGAAAATAATCTCATCAACCTGATTTTATATTTTCAGGAATGATTCCTCATAATAGAGGAAAACAACCTTTTCCCACGTCATACATGGGAAGAGGCAGGGGAAGAGGAAGAGGCCAAAATTTAGTTTTGGCCCAGCAAGGAAGCAGAAGGCTCATAGCCTCTAATATTGCTTCTAATAGTTCAAATAATAACAGGGGAATCCAGATAAGTCCCAATGATCCATCATACGAAAAGATCATGGCTATAATAAAAGCCCAAGAAGAAGAACAGGCTATTATAAAAGCCCAGGAAGCTGCAAAAGCTCCATCTTATGCTAATATAGCACAAGAAGATGATGATGATGAATGGGTTATATCCGACAGACAGAAGAAAATAATTCTTCTAAACCAAGAGGATAATAAGTTTTTTGATGATCCTTGGTTTTTAATGCAAAAATATCTGGAACCAGCATCTTATGATGCCGCCTCTTATAAACCAAGGCAATACTATGAAAGTATTGTTCAAGTTTCTGAGTCTGCTGAAATAAGACATTTTTATCCGGCAGATAATAAGAGATCATTTAATTTTAGCAAGATTTTTATAAAACATCTTTTATCTCCTCAAAAATGGGGATTAAGTACTTTAAATGAAAAGGAACTTACAAATAATAACAATCAAACTTATAAATACAATTACTGGGATTATATTCAAAGTTTTGAAAAATGTTATCAAAATCCCAGCAAAAAACACTCATGGTTCATAAAAGTGAGTGACAAGATTTATAAGGATGGAATCCCAAGTTGGTTCCAAAGATGGTTTGTGTTATATGGTCCTTCGGTTCAAATTCTTCCTGAACCATTCAAAGGTCTCTACCAAGAATGGGTAGCAGTCTCTCCAGACCTTATAGAAGCTGAGTATAATAAAACTTGGTTTGAGGGAATAGCTTCAATGTATTTTTTCATAGAGTTTTCCATACCATGGATTTGGAAATGGAAACCCACAACAGGTCATACCCTGCGAGATAATATTCCCTGTCTCAAAAGAACTAGTTATACAAAGTTCTGGTCCAAAATGATAAGGACTAATAACTCCACAAAAGAATTGGAAGGACAAGACACAATCAAATTAATCACCAATAGGACTGAGTATTATAAATCTCAGATTGTTAAAAGACAACAAAGACAGCTTCCAAGTCCCTTTGAACAAATAACAAGGAGGATTCAAGAGAAACAAGCAGCCTCAATAACATCAAAGGCTGAAATGCTGGAATTATACAAAGAAGAAATGAAGATGGAGTTGAAAAGATTTTTTGAATCAACTGCTGGCAGCTCCTCCAAAGCAATGTCAATCTCATCTGCCAGTCAAGAAGATGAGAACCCTTTCTCATGTCTAGCAGGAGAATCTCAACCAATAGAAGAAATTCCAGAAATACGTCTGGATGATGATCTTGAAGCATACCTTCAAACGGTGGTAGAAGAATTCACCCCAAAGAAAGAATCCGAGGAAGAAAAGAAAAAAGACAAATAATTGAGTCGACACAAGGGCCCCACTCATAATGGGCATCTTTGAATTTTGAAAAAAGAGCCATCATACACGGCACTAAGGCCATTATAAAAGGCACCAGAGACAATAATTGAGTCTCTTTTTCTTTTTCTTTTGCTTTTGCTTTTTCTTTTGTCGTCTTTACTTTTTATGTTTTGTTTGTTTCTTTTCTCTTTCAGTATATATAGGAGTGGTTTGTGATAGAGAAGGGACGCTTCTCTTTAGCCTTCTTTCTCTCTCTTTAAAAATTCTGTACTTGTAAAAATTTTGAAGTTTGAATAAAATCATCCGACTGGAAGATTCTCTTGGTGTTTTTAGGTAAAAATTTTAATTCTGTTTTCTTTATTATAAATCATGATGGGCTAAAGCCCTTAAAGTATTGAAGCAAGGCTCAGTAACATCTTTTGATAACATGGTACTTTTATTATAAAAAAAGGGTTTTCTAAAATGGTTAAAACATGAACTGGCAGGGTAAAAATTTTAAACTGGCAATTAATTACCAAAGGGAGACACTGTCCAGGTTTATCCCGTTTTTATGATTAAGGGAGTTTTGTGGGACTCATCTGCCTTATAGGCTGGTTAATTTGACGGTTTAAGTTTTGTAAAATTTCCAATTTAAGTTGACAGTTTAATGTTTTGTAAAACTACCATATACGATCCTCTTCGTTATGGTATATATATATATATATATATATATATATATATATATATAGGGAGGAGATCATGCGAGAACCACCCTTATTAAGAGAACCGCGAGAACCAATGTGAACACAACCTAAAATAGCTAAAAAGAAACTAACCCCCCCACCCCCCCCCCCCCAAAAAAAAACCTAACCCCCCCCCCCCCGAAGCTAACCCTCCCCAAGCTAAATGCTAAAAACTAAAACCCCCAAAAAACCTAAAAAAAAACCTACCCCCCCCCCCAAAAAAACCTAAACCCCCTCCCCCCCCCCCCCAAAAAAAACCTAAACCCCCCCCCTCCACCCCCAAGCTAAAATGCTAAAAACTAAACCCTCAAAAAACCTAAAAAAATCTAAAAAAAATCTAAATTTTTTTTTAATATTTTTTATGCTCAAATCGCTACTTTTAGTGGCAAAAAAAAATTTAATTTTTTTTTGGCTTCGAAAAGTAGCGATTTTTATATAAAAAATATTAAAAAAAAAAAATTTTGTGTGATTTTTAGCTATTTTTAGGCATTTTTGGTTGTGTTCACATTGGTTATCGCGGTTCTCGCAATAAGAGGTGGTTCTCGCATGATCTTCTCCTTATATATATATATATACAGAGAGAGAGAGAGAGAGAGGGAGTTGGCTATAAAGCTTAAGTTTCCTAGAAAGTCTAGGAATCAATAAGGATGTGACATGTGGTTTTTAGTTTTTTTATTCAAAAGGGCATGATGGTAATTTGATTATTAACTTAATTTTGGAATATTATATATATATATATATATATCCTAAACTAACTATACATATATTTATGGAAACGTATATCTCTTTGAAATTTCAAATCATTACGATTTCAAAAGGGCAATTACTTTAAATTACGAAGTTCAAATCATTAAGAATTTCTTCACGTTGTGTTTTATCAGTTACTGGGTTCATCACAATGTGTTTTATCAGTTACTGGTTGATATGATTTTTGGCATTCTTGATGTTGGCTAGAAAGCCTAAGTATCCTAGAAAGTCTAGGAAGCAATAGGGAGGTGACATGTGGCTTTTAGTTTTTTTATTCAAAATGGCATGATAGTAATTTGATTATTAATTTAATTTTGGAATATTATATATCCTAAACTAACTATCTATATATTTATGAAAACGTATCTCTTTGAAATTTCAAATCATTACGATTTCAAAAGGGAGGTTACTTTAAATTACGAAGTTTAAATCATTAAGAGATTCTTCACGTTGTGTTTTATCAGTTACTGGTTGATATGATTTTTGGAATTCTTGATGTTGTGCTTTATTAGTTACTGGTTCACGTTGTGTTTTATCAGTTACTGGTTTCATCACAATGTGTTCTATCATTTACTGGTTGATGTGATTTTGGCATTCTTGATGTTGTGTTTTATCAGTTACTGGTTTCATCACAATGTGTTTTAGCAGTTACCGGTTTCGATTACTGTTTCATCACAATGTGTTTTATCAGTTATTGGTTGATATGATTTTTGGCATTCTTGATGTTGTGTTTTATCAATTACCGATTTCATCACAATGTGTTATACCAGTTATGATTCATGAATGCATGTTCTTTTGTATTTTATCTACTGTTTCATCACAATGTGTTTTATCAGTTACTGGTTGATGTAATTTTGGCATTCTTGATCTTGTGTTTTATCAGTTACTGGTTTCGGTTACTGTTTCATCACAATGTGTTTTATCAGTTACTGGTTGATATGATTTTGGCATTCTTGATGTTGTGTTTTATCAGTTACTGGTTCACGTTGTGTTTTATCAGTTGGCATTCTTGATTTTGTGTTTTAGCAGTCAGTCACTAGTTCGTCACATTGTGTTTTATTGCTAAAACACACTACTATGAACACATCTAGATCTGATTTATCGTTATTTTTGTATGATTTGGTGTTTTCAAATGTGAGGAATTAGAGAGAGAGAAAAAAATTGCGACATTTTTGGAGGTGATTTTATGATTGGTAGTTATATCCTTATTTAAAACAACTTAAATGACACATTTACCCCCAATCAATTAAATTAGCCGATTTTAAAGACACATATATTAACAAAATGCCACCAAAATGATCTCAACCATTAAACATACTCATCTGATGGCCCAGATCGCTTCCTACACTTTCTAGGCAAAACACACCTTCCGCAGGATCCCCACTCTCTCTCTCTCACTCTATATATATATATATATATATATATATATGATTAGGTTCAAGAGTGAACAACTTCTTGAGAGTGAAATGAGTAAACTAATCTTGGCCCTTGATCATTTTTTAGATTAAAATGGTAAGATTGACATTAGCCAAGTATGTTTAATTAAAATCACTTAATTTTCTCATCTCTTAACTCTCTCTCTCTCTCTCTTTCTCATTTTTGATTATTTCTCTATTATTTTAATTATAAGAGATTTAAGGCTTTAAATTTTGGTAGACCATCATGGATTACGACATTATCATTCTACATTTTCAGCTCATATGTTGAAGTTGATTAATGAATATTGCAGGTATTCTTATCACTCAAGAAGATGATAAAGACAGAACTATTATATTTTTCAAATGATTTTTGAAATATTCTGTTTACAAATTATTTAATTTCCAAATATTCGTAGCACTCATTTCTTTATCCATAGATTTTGTTTTAATTTTAACTTTTATATTGTTTTTCTTTTATTATCCGTATATATAGATATCATAATATATTGTTTTTAACTTTGTATAATTTTCAATAAATATTGAAAAATTTCTCTAAGATTGAAATTGTAATTATTTTTGGGCATTTACTTTTTTTTAGAATATGTGATTATGTTATTTATTTTTGCATACACGTGACTTGTTTCATTTTCATTAATTTCATATTTTTTTATATGAATCTACTCGTGTGCATGCATAATATACTATATGTTGTTAATATACACATATGTTACTATTTCTGAATATAATACACAGATGTATAAAAGTATGTACATATGTGTATAAACTAAGGGTGAAGGGAGTGGTTAAACAGGTGAAAGTGGCAAACTTTAAAATGGACCAATCAGAGTGTGCCACGTCAAAGAGGGTAAAAAGTTTAAACTTTGGTGAAAAGTGTTGGTAGTGGTGTAGACACTTGAAAGTGGCAAATTTTTTTATTCTTTAACTAAAAATGTCATTAAAGTCAAAGGAATATTCCTTTCTTGTCTGCATATTCATTAAAGTAAAAAACATTTGCTAAGGTGTTTGCCTTTGTCGATCGGTGAGCACATACCGATTCTTCAGTTTGCCGCGCGGTAAATAAGGGAGGGCGGCGGTGTTCCCGATCGGCATTCTCCTTTGCCGATGGGTTTGCCGTGCCACTCCCTTCACCCTAACAACTATCTATCTTGTATAAACTGAAAGTTAGCGAGACTGTACACATGTGTATAAACTAACAGCTGTGTATCTTGTATAAACTGATAGTTAGCGAGACTGTACACATGTGTATAAACTAACATCTGTGTATCTGGTATAAACTGATACTAGCGAGACAATACACATGTGTATACACTAACAATTGTGTATCTTGTATATACGGAAACTAGCGAGATTTTAGGGATTTTGATTATATTGTTTAATAAATGAAATTTACAAAAGACGCAAATACCATTCTATCAATTATTTTAATGGGAAGTTACAACATTATAATTACAATCTTGTCATAGTTTAGAAATCTCTAGATGATGTAATCCAATGGCCTAGATTAGTTCACACAGTTCATTATCAACCTAGTGTTCACTCTAGAGCCGCTAAGAACATGAGAACCACTCTCCACCAATCATATTTTGCCAACCAAAAGGGCAATTTGGTCATTTACCCCAAATGTCTAATCTCTCACTCTCTCTTTTCATTAATGGTAGCAGACTATTATATTTAATCTCTCATCTCTCATCTCTCTTCTCTTTCATCTATGTCATTAAAATTCAAATCCATTCATTTTCATCTCTCTCATCGAGACACACCTGCAACTCCCCACTTGATGCCCCTAAAATTCAAATCCATCTTCATTTAACCAACATAAAACCCTAAAGTAACAAAACCAGCCGCACTCCCCTTCCTTCCCCTCGTACGATCAAGCTCCTCCGGTGACCGGAGCTCCGGCCAATTTTCAACTCACTCACACACACCTCTTAACCTACAAACCCTCTTTCCCTCTTTGTATCATCCTGCACACCCTCATATCTGTGGTGGCCGGTGGGTGACGTCGAAGCAGCGGCGGCGGAATAACGGCTGCTTTATCTGTGGTGGCCGGTGGGTGACGTTGAAGCAGTGGCGCAGTGGTGGTCGAGCAGTTCGGGCCAGCAATGGTGAAATAAAGATGACGATGGTGACTGGCTTGGCAGCGGTTGATGCTCGGTTCGAGGATTATCGGTGGTGGTTCTGACGGCAGCTGCGGACCGTCGGGACTCCGGTGCAGGCCCACAGCGATGACAACCAACCTCTGTTCCTCCCCTAATCATTTGGTCATCTTATGTTCTCCTGTGTTTGTTTCAAATCCTATGTAATTTATAAATTGTGAAATGCTCTTGGGTGATTGATGATTAACTATGTAGATGACAAATTTGAGTGAGGTTATATTGAACTTCATTTCTTTGTATACCTGAGTTTTATTATACACAATGAAATGATGTGAAAATTGTATTTTGGAATGATAAGAACAAGCTGCTCTGTATATGATTCAAAAAAAAAAAAAGAAGAAGAAAAACATGCTGCTGTTGTTGTAGTATGCTTGGAGAAAGCCACCTAATTACTCATGCCTTAAACCGTGTACAGTCACCCGAAGGCGGCTAAATTTTTTTTTTTATAGAAACTAGAAAAACACTAAGCGCACTAATTCCCCGGCAACGGCGCCATTTTGATGACTGTCGTTAGAGTCAATCAAAAACCTAATTAAACTACGTAGATAGCGTAAGTAGGGTATCGTATCCATGGGGAATATGTGGTTAGTGTTTAACTAGATAATTATTATATATTAAAGGAAAGAAACTCCCACCCAGAATCCCGATTGCAAGTTTAACACGAAAACATGTTTACCGATTCAAAACACCACATAGACATGGCCTCGGAATTAATGAATTTGATTAATTATTAGGGATAGTTTTTAAGATTCACCATACAACCTAATAATCCATTTGTTTATATCAACTACCCACCAATTTACCAACCCGCTAACGATGCAAGTGTATCGCCAATACGCTTCATAAACGACAAATAATTCAAATATAAAAAACGTTTACCAAGAATTCAACACAAGTGGTCAAGCTTTACCAGTTAAAAAGAATCCGTGAACAAAGTTTAATGAAAAACAAAGTAATCGTTCATCCGGGCAGAAGCCACAAGCAAAAAGATAAAGGTAACGTCCTCCAAGTTTCAGATTCTAGGTTTACACAAAACTCAATTTAATCATTAATTGAACACCACATAGACATGGTGCTGAAAAGTCGGTTAATATTTAAGTGGTAATCAAAAATAGGTCTTTGTCATCAGATCTTTTACAGTTCAATTACCCTATTTACTAGTGTGAGTCAACCTACTCTATGTCACCCAACGAGCTACAAAGTTTTGTCATCAACCGAGCAAGTTGTAAAGCAAGAACTCAAAACACATGCAAACAGTTTAAATAAACCAACACATCAAATTGTTCATACGACGTTGTCAATGTCAAAAAAACAAATCCAATCACGAATAAAATTAAGAAAAGTATCAAACCCTATGAATCGTATGCTTGGAGAAAGCCACCTAATTGCTCATGCCTTAAACCGTGTACAGCCACCCGAAGGCGGCTGCCCTTCTCCGTGCGTCTCCTGCCTTGCGATCTCCCCAAAACAAAGCCGTCGAATGTGTATCTCTCCTTTTTCTTTCTATGCGTGACCTGCTTCCTTTTATTTTTGTCTTCGGTCTTGGCCCATTATTAATTGCATTCCAACTAAAGCCCAAGATCTCCATTTAATTCATAGGGCAATTTGTTCCTTGGTTCATATATCTTCACGGCAGTTGAGAATTTGGAATTAATTCCTCAAAGTGATCTTGGTTTTTGTGAATATCCTTCTAATGGAAACGTGACTAATGATAGCCAACATAACAATTTTCACACAAATAACTCAGCCGCCCATCGCGGCATGTGATCACGAACCCATCGCGCGTGTCGCTTGTGATGCCGAGATTGATTTTCTTCCGTTTCGCGTCCCGTGTTAACCCGTAGAATCCATTTTTTACCTCGATTATCTCATTTAACTTTGTTTCGTACCTATTTAGACAAAATACCAATACACACTAAGTATATAATTTAATACGGATTGACACATTTAACGTACTAAAACTCAACGCTAACTAATACAAAATACGTATATTTTGACCCGACATCAGTATTCATCCTTGATTTCTTACACTTTTGCAATTCGAAATATGACTTTAGAATTACAAGTTAAGAATTTAATGTTTCGGTAATTCATAATTTGTAGTTTAGAATACGATTTCCTTTGTACTATCATTTACCTATTGTTCAAACGTAAAACGTAAAAGTTTAACGTAAAACGTAAAAAGTTTTACGTAAATCGTAAAACGTAAAAAGTTTTACATAAACGTAAAAAGTTTAACGTAAAAAGTTTAACATAAAACGTAAAACGTAAAAATTTTAACGTAAAATGTAAAACATAAAAAGTTTAACGTAAAACGTAAAAATTTTAAAGTAAAACGTAAAACGTAAAAATTTTAAAGTAAAACGTAAAAAGTTTTACGTAAAACGTAAAAAACCGTGTGATAAAACGGCGCCTAAAAAAGGGGCGTGAATGCGGCGCATAAAAACGCCGCGAAAGAAAACGGGACGTAAAAAACGTTGCGTTAAAGCGGGACGTAAAAAACGGCGCGTTAAAAAAACGACGCGTTAAAAAAACGACGCTTGAAAAAGCCGAGCGTAAAAAACGGCGTGCAAAAACGACCCGTTAAAAAACGATGCGTGAAAAAGCCGGGCATAAAAACGGCGTGCAAAAAGCGGCACGCAAAAAAAATTGTCATGTTAAAAAAATTTGAATTTAAAAATGCTTTTAATAAAAAAATTTGTTTTTAAAAAATAAAAAGTAATATAATAAAACAAAAAGTAATAAAAAAATAATAAAGACAAAAAGACAAAAAACAGTAATTTTACTAAACTACCCTTTTGGATTAAAATATTAAAGACATAATAAGACAAAATGTACTTAATATTAATTTTAGTTACTTTTAATCTTATCCATCCATCTTGTTGATCTAGTGTTTAGGAACTGGTTCTCGCGGTTCTTACAACTGGATGTGGTTTTCATTTTAGCGTTCCCATATATATATATATATATATATATATAGGGTAAGGTTCATGCGAGAACCACCCTTATTGCGAGAACCGCGAAAACCAATGTGAACACAAAATAAAATCTAAAAAAAATAAAAAAACACTCAATTTTTTTTTTAATATTTTTTAAAAAAATCGCTATATTTCGTTACCATAAAAAAACTTTTTTTTCGAGTAATAGTTATCCATGCACATGTGCATATGTATCATTACTTCGACAAATTCGGTAATACGTTATCAGGAATAGACAATTGCACTTTAATTTACAATACCATTCGTAATACACTACTTTTTACATTACCAATATTCAAAATGCACATGTGCATCATTAGGTATAACCATGATATAACCTGTTTTGGTACAAAAAGTTTGTGATTTTGAATGGAGAAGTAGGCCCATATACATGTTTTTTGGTTAGTTATATCTAGTGGTTGATGGTTTGGTTATAGTTGTCAATTTATGATGTAATATGTTGATTGGATGGTATAAATGGTGTTTACATACATGTAATAAAGTGAAAATATTGGTAATGGTATTGTATTATGGATGGTAGGAGGTAATGGTATTGTATTATGGATGGTAGGAGGTAATGGTGGTGTATTATGGATGGTATGATAGATGAAAGGGAAAGTGTATTCAAAGTAGTGTACCAAAACACCTTATTTCATGTAGATACATATAAATGCACATGTGCATTTCTAATATTGGTAATGTAAAAGGTATTGTATTACACATGGTAGTGTAAATGAAAGTGCAATTGTCTAATAGTTGTAATGAATTACGGAATTTGTCAAAGAAATGACAAAAATGCACATGTGCATGTTTGTGTATTATGGATGGAATGATTGATGAAAGAGAAAGTAGTGTACCAACACACCTTATTTCATGTTGATACATATATACGCACATGTGCATTTTTAATATTGTTAAGGTAAAAAGTAGTGTATTACACATGGTAGTGTAAATGAAAGTGCAATTGTCTAATATTAATTTGTAATGAATTACGGAATTTGTCAAAGAAATGATACAAATGCACATGGACAACTGTGACTCGATTTTTTTTTTTTGAAATTTTTTTTATTGTAAACAAAATATAGCGATTTTTACAAAAAAAAAAAAAAGGAAAAAATTTTTTTTGGGTGTTTTTTAGATTTTTTAGGTATTACTGTTTGTGTTTACACTGGTTCTCGCGGTTCTCACAATAAAGGGTGGTTCCTAACGGATCCTTCTCCTATATATATATATATATAGGGTCGAGATTTAGAGAAAACGGTAGAAAGTGTGAGAACGCTTATGGATCGTCTGATCAAAACAATCTATGGACTAGATTAGCGCGGTGGCATTTTCGTAAATAACATCAGTTTTATTACGTGGACGCGCTTCATTAAGGGTAAAAGCGTCTTTTGATTACTCCAAACAAAACGCCATCTCATGAAAATAAAATGCCAAAACAAAAATCACACAGCATTCTGCTAAAAACGCCATTAAATATAAAACGCCAAACTTAATTATAGTAAAATCCCGCCTAAAAAAACAGCCAAAAAAATCCTATATATACAAAAACTCAGACTTTCAATTAAAAAACACACACAAAAACCCCAAACGCCATATTTAATATATACCATTCGACTGATAAACGCCAGAAAACCCAAACATCAAATATATTGTTGTCAATAAAGTGTAGCTGTATGGTGTGGACAACATTGTCAGTTATTTTTCTTAACTGAGGATTAACAATGTTATCCAACACCATACAACAACACTTTATTGATTTTAGCATGATCAAATTTACAGTTTTAAGATGGTTTATTTGGTGGCGTTCTTTTTCTCAGTAAAATGCCAAAAAATATAACATTTTGGCAGAAAGGGTATAAAATCAATAACATTTTGCTGCATGAGATGGACAAAAATTAGAGAAAAAGAGGCTGATTTCATACGAAAGTCGAAACAGCCAGTGAAGATGCTTCAAAAGAAGAAAGAGACCGGTGACAGTGAAGATTTGGAAGATCAAAATTTATTTTGTTTAATTTTCTTTTTCAGTTGATTGTTATTTAATAAACAACGCCATATCTAATAAAAACGCAAAAAAAGGTAAATGTTTTACACCATTGACGTTTATCAAACCATCATAAAATTACTTTGGACAAGTATTATAAAAAAACTTTTTTATGTATTCTTTTTTTTTTATTTTCCTTTTTAGTTGATTGTTTTATAATAAAAACGCCAAAACAGCCAAAATGCTTTTCTAAACGATATCATCCCGTTAAACGCCACAAAAAACTCCCAAACTATAATAAAATTAGTTTGAAAAAGTATTATAAATAACCAAAAAAAATAAAAATAAAAAAACAAACTTGAAAATGTAACTAAAAACAGTAACTTTAAATCAGAAAAACTGAAGATAAGGAAAATTTATTATATTAGAATCTAAAACGCCAAACTTGAAAGATGGGACGTGTTACAGACATCAGAGATAAACCTTGCCAAAAATAATAATTACAAACAGTAACTGAAAAGACGAATACTTTATTATAATAACGCACCGCCTAACTTAGGCGCCAAAAAGAGATCCTATAAAATGATACGTCTCAGCAACTTTCATTTGATCAAACAAAAAAAAAACAAACGCCAATACTACTAAATACCACTCACTGTAAAACGCAAAAAAAAAAAAAAAAAAAATCAAAGATGGCTAATATGCTTTCTTGGATATTCAGTATTGTTATTCGTCAAGTTTCACTGAATGAATTGTTAGCGGAGGCGAGTAACTCAGTAAGATTTTGCTGCATGAGATGGACAAAAATTCAAGAAAAAGATACTGATGCCAGTTGATGTGTGCAAAATGTAACATATAAATTACATCAATTGTGGCATAAAACTAACCCTTTTTAGTACTAATGTTGGAAAAAGTGTGATTTTGTCTTCCTTTTGTATTTTCAGGATTAAATGAGCTCAAATTAACAAAAGATGCAAAAAGGCAGCTAAATCTAACATAAATACAAGAAAAGGAACAAACGTGGCATGCCCGACCTCCCCGACAACATCTTCCCAAGCAAAACAAGAAAACAGAAGGCTGAACACGCCCCGTGCTCAGTGAACACGGGGGCGTGCCCAAGTGCCAGCATAAAAGACAAAGCTATATAAGCTTCTATCGCCCACCACGGGGCCATGCTCAGCGAACACGGGGCCGTGGTCAACTATAAGATTCGCAGAATCCAGACAAATCTTGATAGTACAGATATACTTCTGCACACGGGGGCGTGCCCAGCGGACACGGAGGCGTGGTCAACTAATGCAGACAAACTGCAATTAATGAAGACAGAGAAGAGGATGGACACGGGCCGTGCCCACTGGACACGGGGTCGTGCCCGAGCTACTGTTCAGGCTATAAATAGGGGTGCTTGGATCATTTGCAAACCATCCCTTGGCACACCACCTCTCTCACACTTCACCCACCACCCACCACCATCATCCACCACCATCATCCATTGTCCATCATAGAGTGTGTGAGTCGTCTCGGGATCCAAGATTGATCGTAAGAGTTCTTGACAATCAAAGGCCATGTTTGCCTAAGTCTCTTACATCACTTGGTTAAGACAAGTGTCTAGTGTAATACTTTTTATTTTTAATCTTTTCGCACTTTTTACTTGGTTATGTATTAATGACTTTAATAACTAGTTTCTTATGTTGAAGGTGATTCTTCCTTATCGTTTGTCCGTGGTGTCTTGGCATTATTTTACTGTCTATATAAAATAAAAGATTTTCACCATTCATATCTCCACGGTCTATATGGAGGTATGTTGGCTACCTGGTCGGGGGTTAAGGGAACGATTTGGTAAGAGTCTTGCCTTGTTCAGTGTATAGATCCTGCAAGGACCTGGGTCAAATTTAGTAGGACCTCCTTCAATACCCACCGGTATTGGATGGCGGGGGTCCAAACTCTTTGATCCCCTCATATGTAAGCTACTATTAATACTTTAACCCGGCTACTTAGGACTGTATCCCTGCTGACTCAGACTACTTAGCCGAGGGTAACGTCACCTTCAAAAGAGGGGCCTACCACAATACGCATTAATAACTTAATTAATTATCTTTCAATAATCCGACCCTTTAGGATTGTATCCTTGCTGACTCAAACTACTGGATTGAGGGTAACGTCACCTTCAAAAGAGGGCCTACTACAATAACTAAGATAATCTCTTAAATAAGTGCAAAAGTGCGGAAATAATCAGAGGTTACACTATACACGAGTCGGAGCCAAGTGATTCATCTTGTCTATATGTTTTTCTTTTATTTTTATTTTTCAGCATTTTAGTTAGTTTTTATTTTTCTTAGTTTAAAACCTTTTTTTCTAAACTTTTGATTTGATTAGACGTTGAGGATAAACCGGTATTAAAAGCTCTTGTGTCCTTGGACGACCTCGGTATCTTACCAACACTATACTACGCTCACGATGGGTGCACTTGCCCATATGTGTGTTTAGTGTTAGTAAATATCGTGCTTTATAAATTTAAAACTTGGCTAAAAAGTGTAAAATGGCTTAAAATATACATTAAAAACCATATACACTACACACGCATCACTAGTCATATGACATTTTGTATTTTTTGTTCTTGAAGAATGCTTGGATGAGGAGAAGAGGTCAATGACACTGAAGAGTGAGATGATTATAAAGATGAAGATCAACATGAAGAAAAAGCGAAAAACTCACCCACACGTCATAGATCTATGTCCCCAAACATCCACAAAAAAAACACTTTAACAGACGAGCAGACAAAATAATCAAACCGATGGGTTTGTTAAGTTTTACATAAAACGCCATATTTTTTGTGTCAGTTCTTGTAGTATTAAAGAACAGAGAGACTGATGACAGTGAATATTGTGAAGAGAGATCCGATTAGGATTTTTAATTTATTTTCTTCGCTTGTATTTTTTTTTACTGTGGCTGAAATATAATCCAACAATTGTAAAACACCAAGATAACCCAAACGCCAAAATGTTCATAAAAAATAATAGAACAATGGGCCAACTTGTTTAAAACGCCTTGAAAAACGCCATTTAAATAGATTTCCTGACCCCTGGGTTACAATGGCATACGATTTGAATAAACGCCATTAACTCCAAAATGTTAATACGATGAAACCATTAAACGCCATTAATTATTGAATTTGGTTAACGCCAAAAATCTTAAACCCCAAAAATTCAAACAGTATTCAGAAAAGCAGAACTAGAAAAGTAGAAGATGAAAGGACAAAAAAGCCCCTCCGCCCTTCTCCAAGCGGCGTGACACGTGTTGGGCCAGGAAGCGTTCTCACCGTTCTCACACTTTTGAGCGTTTTCTCCTGATCCCGTTTCTATATATATAGGGTAGGTTCATTTGAGAAGAAAAAGAACAAATGGTACAATTGTAAAACAATCATCTCATTTATTATTATCTTTGACTAATTAGTTAGTTATAAAGACTATCTTCCTCAATACTAAAATTTTTGCCTACGCACATCAAAATTTATCCTACAAGTTTTGAAATTTATCATACACAGCTCGTAATTCATCCTACACAGCTCGTAATTCATCCTACACATTAAATTAATTTTTTTCTTCTTTAAAAATATACTACCTTCGTCCCATTAAAATTGTCCTATTTTGAATTTTCAAAGTCTTTATTTATAAACTTTGACCTTAAATAAGTTTGTTTGTATAAGATAATACTTGACGAAAGTTATATGATTTGAGTGTGTTTTACAAGTGTTTTTATCATGTTAATTTTCATCAAGTTTTATATAATACAAAAAATATATAATTAAAGTCAAAGTTTATAAATAAAGATTTTGAAAATTCAAAATAAGACACATTTAGTGGGACGGAGGGAATATATTTTTTGAAAATAAGTTATAAATTTAATGTAGTTAGCTATTAAAAAGGAAGACAACCAATTAATGATCTATTTAAGTTTACCAATATATCCTTACACTAATATTAAATACAATAATTAAATGAAGTAAAATGAAACTGTGATAAAACAAGAGGGAAATATAGGGAGAAAATTGATTCAATCATATCATTCATCTTACATATACATTGTATATATAAACTAGTACAATAGAATCCCTAAAAGGCTAAAGCCCATAAACATTGGGTTGGGCCATAAAATGGATGCATTCATAACACTCCCCCTCAGACATTTTATATTATACACTATCTATATTATACTATTGGAAGATATTGGCTCGGTTCTTCAGGATCGATATTAACTGACACTTCAGGATCAGTTATACTGCCTCATTAAAACCTTACTAAGAAAACCCAATGGGACAAAACTTAGTTAAGGAAAAAGAGTACAACATGTATATTACTCCCCCTCAATTATATATATAACTCTTAGTCGGTGGAATTCAATCTTAAGTAATAACCGCTTGACTTGATCTTTGATGCCGTCTTCTTTGCTTAGGCTTCTTTTGATTCAGGTTGCTTTTTAAATAGTACAATTCGGCTTCTTCTGATTCAGCTTGCATTGTCTTCAAATTGTACAATTCGGCTTCCTTTAATTAACTCAAGTCTTCACCTGTCTTGAATGTGTTGAAACCATTGACTTCCATTAGTGACATATTTACATTGAGATTGAGTTTTGTGGGGGTCTAATAAATATCCTTCATTATCATAATCTGATAGTTGGGACTCCATATTTTCTCATGAAAAATATCATGTCTTGAATCCCATATCATTTAACACGCTTTGTAATTATGACTCATTAAAAACCTTGCTAGGAAAACCCAGTGGGATAAAACCGTAGCTAAGGGAAAAAGAGTTCACTGCGCATTATACATAATTAACAACATGCTCCAGGATGATGTTAAGGTACTTCAGTACTTATAAGATAAACTGATGCTACTAGATCAGTTATGTTGCTTCATCAAAAACCTTACTAAGAAAATCTGATAGAAAAAAAAACTTAGTAAAGGGAAAAAGAGTGTAACATATTAGATTAGAACTACAAACTTGCCAATACATCTATCAAGAACACAATATCATGTTTCGTCTTGTTTGCTAGATACATCAATGTTCCAATCGCAATTAAGTATGGTACTTCCGGACCAGTTATTTATCCATCCTCTTATTAGGGACGATAAAAATCATTTCCATATGTCAAGCAATTCGACAATCATTAACTTACTCAACAAAATGAATTTTATCCATATAACATCTTTTGGATGTAGTCTAATGGATGAGCAAAAATATTACATATATACTCGAACTGCGGGTCGAGAATAACTACACTTTGTAAAGGTCTTTCAAAAATTTCATTCATTAATTTGATAATTCATGTCAACGATGTTTACCTCATCAGAATCACTGTAAACTGCAATTACACTGAACATTCGGAGTGAAATCTGGATAAATAGATGTAGCTCATTTTATCAAACTTATACCACTCTTTTCAGAGTATCAACTAAGTCGACTGAACCCCATACGACTAGTTTCCTTTAAGATTTATATATATAACACGTATTGGGTTATTGTTTAATAATGCTTTGAGCATGTTTAATCCTTCAGGGATTTTCATGCAAATGTCGTTTGCTATTGTCTCGTATATGTATACGGTGATGACATCCACAAGGTGTTTTATCTGAAGTCATTCTGAGATTGCGAGGCCGCTTAAACATCTAAAGATTATCGCATCCCCTACAGGGGTATACGTTTCCTCATAATCAACTGCTAGGATTTGGGAAAAATCTTTATGTTAAAATGTCATGCCTTTCGTCACAAAATCTCATTCTTTACGTTTCTTTTTTTTTAAAAGACACCCATTTATAACCTACTGGTTTGACGTCTATGGGTGTTCGAACTGCAGGTTCGAAAACGTTTAGTTTGTCGAGCGAAGTTTATTCAACCATTAAGTCATCTATCCATTTTGGCTATTTCTGTGTATACGCTCTTACACAGTTTTGTGTACGTAATCTTTTTCATTGATTACATTTGTTGCTATAGCATATCGAAATATATTATTTTACATGTGTTTCATTATGGTTCCATATTGTACTCATTTTGTACATAATTTATTGAGATCTCATATTTGTTTGGTACCGAAGTTTCTTTTGGAGCCTTTTCTGGGGCTTTGTCAATAACCACCTCTAAGGTTAAGTATGCAACCACTTCTGTGGTTTTGTGCGCTACCTCTTCTGGGATTTCACCAACTGCGTTACTCTGCTCTTTTCGTGTTTGTGGGTTTTATCTTTTTGGAACCGATTTATCTCTCACATTTTCTTAATATGACAAGTACTTCAATTCGAGCAGATAAGTTTAAGCTAGTATATGTGACTTTGTCACTTTATTTGTGTTTGTGAACGCATCTAGTATTTAATATGCTATTTGTTTGCAAATTCACACTATTTGTTTTGGACTTCCGATTTGCATTGACCACTTCAGGGTCGAGATATGATGTACTCCGTATTTTTGTTGTATTGCCAGTCTTTTCTTTCCTTTGTCTAATCTTCCCCTAAGACTGGGAATATTGGCTTGCTAAATGGATAGTCAGCATTGATGTTGTAAACATGTCCATTTTGGTACTTACATATATTGCATAACCAAAATAACTTTTGGTTCCCTTCTAGAGACCATTTGTTATGGGGAGTATTTACTATTAGCAGTTGGTTTTGAACGAATTAGATGGTCGTTAAAAATGAAAAATTTGTCTCGACTACATATGCCTCTTACTATATTTCACGTTGTCAGATATGAACACTAAACCATGTCAAAGAACAATGTTCCATGTCGTCGGATATATGCTACATTTGTCTAGCTGAAAACTCACATGTGACCAATATATATGTGTCACTAAAGGGTTTTGTGAAAATATATTGTACTTGGTAAAACCTTTAGTTTTCTAATATGGTCTTCTGGCCATATTATCATTATGGAGATATTCCGTATCAGTTTCGATCACAGTTTCAATGTGATACCTGTTTAGCTGAATATAACTGAACTTAGTAAGTTTATTCAGGATATATTAGAATATGAGGCATTTTCGATTATAAAAGACGGTATCAGTGAGTAAGATGTCGACGCTCTTCCGGAGCATTTGATATTCGGCTAACACCTGAACCAATATCAATAAGTGTCTCTGCCGGGGACAATTGATAACATATGTATTATGGTTTTATGATAGTGTTACTAGTGATATTGTCGTGTTGTTGTAGATTAAACATTCGACTCATATTTGTGATCGCTCTACTAGAGATTCTACACTTGTATAGATGTTCACATCTATGTAAGATTTTTAACATCTTAGTTTATTAATGGTTGGTCAATCCGCATGTGTAGCGGTTATTTTCTTACCCCTTTGTAAGATCTCTCCCTTAGTGGTTATCACATGCCACTATTTTCATATATTTGATCATAAACCTCCCTTGTCCATGATTTGATTCATCTATGTATATTAGCCTCTATTGGGTCATAGACTCTTTTTCTCCTCCTTGTATACTAAATGGTAGCCACATTTGTTTTAGGAAACGGGCTAGTATTGATTGGACGTATCTAATGGTTTCCTTTTTTTTTTCTTTTTTCTTTAAATATATCAGAGGAGAAGATTATGATATCAACCTTTGTTTGGATGGAGAACTTGTTTCTGTCAAATGATTTTCTTCCTAGGTTATTTGCCGCAATAAATTTTGGCTTGTAAAGTTTGTGGGATGTAGTTGTGCTAAGAAATATCGAGGACGATAAACTCAAATTTTAAAGATTCGATATGAAATCATTTTAAACATTCAGACTCTTTTAACGATATTGCTAGTTCAGGAGTATACATCAAGTGTCATAAATGGACAAACTTTTATTGACCCTTTTTTCTATAAACAAACTTATTTTCTCATAATATCTTTAAAAAGTAGTACAATGTTCGAGTCATGTAATTTTATCAGTCTCATAATATCCGGTGTCATATCTAAACATATTTATACACTTTCATGTGAGTGATAACAACTAACTAATTGTGGTCTTTTATTTGCCTTATTCAATAGTATCAATATTAATAATTTATAACATTTATAACACACATGTACCAAAAAAGTTAAATTATGAAATTTCCAACATTTCATACAAGTCATTTATAAGCGGACATATATAATTTATATTAACTTATCACGATATAACTAATCAAAACTATATCTTGTATACAAATATCGACACTCTAATTTAAAATATAATAATACATATCCATCAAGTCACGTATATTAATTTAATAACACATGACCCTTTTAATTATGAATAAGCCTTTTTAATGATATAAATATTCTGATTCTATATAATAGATATCACGAGGGTGACAATCTTAAATTATTGTGTAATGTTTTTTTTTTTAAAACAATTCATGTATATTAAAACTTCATACAAATCCATGTATATTTTAATGAAGTTCAAATATAAATACATATATGATTGCATTCACAAATATCATAGCATATACATTTTCCTATGATCAATATTTTAATGAAGTTCAAAGATAAGCACGTATATTATGATATTCACAAATATAATCGCATATAAAAACAATAACAAAATCAATTAAGGTCAAGATGATGTGAATCTTGAGATAGTAAATTGAAGTAAAACGTAGATCTTTCAATTTTCTCAATATATGCCACTCGATTAACAATGGTTACGATAAATATCAATTATGAAAAATCTCATTATCATGATTCTTATTAATCATATAAAATTTACTTAGCATATTAAGAATTCCTAACCGAGATAGTGACACCGCCCTAATCATGAAAGGCAATAAATATTAAAATCATCATCTACAGTTTTAAGAATTCTAATACTAGTTGCGTACCTTAAACTTTATATAAAATTTACCAAATAAAACATCTAAGTAGTTAATCTACTAATTTTAAATATATGTCATGCATACTTTCAAATAAAAAATTCAATAAACTAAAGAATTATCCAATCAATGCCTTTTAATTTGGTCAGTTACGTCAAGGATTAGAGCAATTAATGCCTTTTAATTAGCAATTAATGCCTTTTAATTTGGTCAGTTACGTCAAAAAAAAATTATTGATTTTTGGAGTTTCCGTTCTACACCCGTAAGAGTCGGTGTCAGTTACTTCAACCTGACAAACACAAATATTATCTGACTATTTCTTCTCCGAGCACATTACAATTGCCGGAGATTTGTTTTGGACTTTTATATTCATTTGTTTTAATTTCGAAAAATGTATGTGGGTGCCATACGAAGAAAACAAACAAAAATTTGAATCTCGATATATCCTAATGCTTATGCGAGAGTATAATGATAGACGATAGTTAGACATGATTACCTGATTGTTGACACAACTGAATTCTGAATAAGTAAGAGGCCGATTCCGCTTTGAACCTGCTCCGAGAACAAGTACCGTGACTACGGTGTTGGTGTCCCTCATCATCGATGGCTAACACAGAGGCAACTTGCTACGTGGACTATCCGATGTTTATTTTGTAAACCTGCTGATGTGTGCAAAATGCAACATATAAATTACATCAAATGAGGCATAAAACTAACCCTTTTTAAGTACTAATATTGGAAAAAGAGTGTTTTTGTCTTCCTTTTGTATTTTCAGGATTAAATGAGCTCAAAAACACAAAAGAAGCAAAAAGACAGCTAAAACCAACATAAATACAAGGAAAGGAACATAAGTGGACTGCCCGACCCCTCAACGGCATCTTCTCAAGCAAAATAGAGAAGGCATAAGACTGAACACGCCCCGTGCTCAGCCAGCACGGGGCCGTGCCCAAGAAGCAGCAGAAAAGACAAATCCATAGAAGCTTCTATTGCCCACCACGGGCTATGTCCAGTGAGCACGAGGGCGTGCCGAAAGTACTGCAGGCGCATTAATTGTAATTGCGAATTACAATTAATGAAGAGAGAGAGTTTCAGACAGGCACGGGGCCGTGCCCAGCGGACACGGGGCCGTGCCCAGCCTTCTGTTCAGCCTATAAATAGGAGTGCTTGGTTTCATTTCAACTCATCCCTTGGCACACCACCTCTCTCACACTTCATCCACCACCCACCACCATCACAACACCATCATCCACCACCATCATCCATTGTCCATCGTAGAGTGTGTAAGTCGTCTCGGGATCCAAGATTGATCGTAAGAGTTCTTGACAATCAAGGCCATGTTTGCCTAAGTCTCTTACATCACTTGGTGAAGACAAAGTGTCTAGTATAATACTTTTTATTTCTAATCTTTTGCACTTTTTATTTGGTTTTGTATTAATGACTTTAATAACTAGTTACTTATGTTGAAGGTGATCTTTCCTTATCGTTTGTCTGTGGCGTCTTGGCATTATTTTACTGTCTATATAAAATAAAAGATTTTCACCATTCATATCTCCACGGTCTATATGGAGGTATGTTGGCTACCTGGTCGGGGGTTAAGGGAACGGTTTGGTAAAGGTCTTGCCATTGTTCAGCGTTTAGAGGTCCTGCAATGGACCTGGGTCAAATTTAGTAGGACCTCCTTCAATACTTCACGGTATTGGATGGCGGGGGTCCAAACTCTTTGATCCCCTCATAAGTTAACTACTATTAATACTATAACCCGACTATTTAGGACTGTATCCCTGCTGACTCAGACTACTTAGCCGAGGGTAACGTCACCGCCAAAAGCGGGGCCTACCACAATACTGCATTAATAACTTAATTCATTATCTTCCAATAATCCACCCTTTTAGGATTGTATCCTTGCTGACTCAAACTACTGGGGTGAGGGTAACGTCACCTTCAAAAGAGGGGCCTACTACAATAACTAAGATAATCTCTTAATTATGTGCAAAAGTGCGGAAATAATCAAAGGTTATACTAGATACGAGTCGGAACCAAGTGATTCATCTTGTCTATCTGTTTTTCTTTTATTTTTATTTTCAGCATTTTAGTTAGTTTTTATTTTTCTTAGTTTAAAACCTTTTTTCTAAACTTTTTATTTTGATTAGACGTTGAGGATAAACCGGTACTAAAAGCTCTTGTGTCCTTGGACGACCTCGGTATCTTACCAACGCTATACTACGCTCACGATGGGTGCACTTGCCCATATGTGTGTTTAGTGTTAGTAAAATATCGTGTTTTATAAATTTAAAACTTGGCTAAAATAAGTGTTAAAAAGGGCTTAAAATATACACCTAATATATATAACACTTCAACGCACATCACCTGCTCTCTTTGAAAGATAGGGTGTCACCATTTGTTTTCATCAGCGATTTCTCCGATGTGTTGCTTTTTTTTTTCCAGCCAGCGGTACATAGGTGATAATTGGGTTGACGACATTGAAAACCGGAAAAGCAAATGATTAAACTACTAGATTTAGGAGTAATCGTTTCGAAGAGCTATCGTGCTCATAACGTGTGATAAAACAAGAGAGAAATATAGGGAGAAAATTGATTTAATCATATCATTCATCTTACATATACATTGTATATATAAACTAGTACAACAGAATCCCTAAAAGGCTAAAGCCCATAAACATTGGGTTGGGCCATAAAATCGATGCATTCATAACAGAAACATTTTTATTTCATGAAATTTCTTCTTTTTTATTCTTACAAAAAATATTCTTATTTGAACCCTCTACTATATATATATATATATAGGGGAGTGTTATCTTGAGAACGCTAAATATTGCGAGAACCGTGAGAACGAACAAAAAAAAAACAATCAAAACCAATTTTTTTAATACAAACCTCATTGTAATTAAGATACAACATCAAAAAAAGAATTTACAACATCAAATAATTCATTTCTCCTTTCAAAATCATTCTTTTTAGATTTTTTACACATGTGTAAATGGCAAACTTACACAAGTGTAAATTTTCTTTATTTACAAATTCACGTAAATTTAAACGTGTAAATTAAATTTCTAAGATTGTATTCGAATAATAATGATAAGTGTAGAAAAAAAAAATTGAATTTGAAATGCTTTTTACCATGTTCTCGCGATTTTTTCATTTGTTCTCACGGTTCTCAAAATAGTTATCGTTCTCATTTAAACCCTCCCCTATATATATATATAGGGTCAGGATTTAGAGAAAACGGTGAAAAGTGTGAGAACGGTGAGAACGCTTATGGATCGTCCGATCAAAACAATCTATGGACTAGATTGTCGCGGTGGCATTTTCATAAATAAATCAATTTTATTACGTGGACGCGCTTCATTAAGGGTAAAAGTGTCTTATGACTACTCCAAACAAAACACCATCTCATGAAATAAAACGCCAAAAACAAAAATCACACACCATTCTAAGTAAAAATGCCATTTGATATAAAACGCCAATCTTAATTATAGTAAAATCCCGCCTAAAAAAACCGCCAAAAAAAGTCTATATATACAACAACTCAGACATTCAATTAAAAACACACAAAACCCCAAACGCCATATTTAATATATACCATTCGTCTGATAAAGGCCAGAAAACCCAAACATCAAATATCTTCTAACCCAAAACGTTTATTAGAAATTCAGTTTGGTTGTCTGTAAGATTTCGCTCAATTTAATGGACAAAATCATTAAGTAAAGATGTTGTCCTTTTCATTGAGTAAAATCTTAGTGACTTATCCTCAACTTCCATCCAATTTATAACGCCAAAACTGACAAAAACATTATTGAGGTTTGTTGTCAATAAAGTTTAGCTGTATGGGGTGGACAACATTATCAGTTATCTTTCTTAACTGAGGATTAACAATGTTGTCCATCACCATACAACAACACTTTATTGATTTTAGCAAGATCAAATTTACAATTTTAAGATGGTTTATTTAGTGGCGTTCTTTTTCTCGGTAAAATGCCAAAAAAGATAACATTTTGGCTAAAAGGGTGTAAACTCAATAACATTTTGCTGGATGAGATGGACAAATATTATAGAAAAAGAGGCTGATTTCAGACTTTGTGCTTCCAAACGGCAACAAAAAAACTACTTCAAAAAACAAAAATAAAAAAAAAATCATACAAAAGTCGAAACAGCTAGTGAATATGCTTCAAAAGAAGAAAGAGACTGGTGACAGTGAAGATTTGGAAGATCAATATTTATTTTGTTTAATTTTCTTTTTTAGTTGATTGTTATTTAATAAAAACGCCATATCTAATAAAAACGCCAAAAAGCCAATGTTTGTCAAAACGCCAACATGCCATAAAACGCCACAAAAATTACCAAACCATAATAAAATTACTTTGGACAAGTATTATAAAAAACCATAATAATAATAATAATAATAATAAATAAACAAATAAAAAACAAACTTGAAAATGTAACTAGAAACAGTAATTACAAATCAGTAATAATGAAGATAGGGAAAATTTATTATATTAGAATCTAAAACGCCAAACTTGAAAGATGAGACGTGTTACAGACTTCAGATATAAAGCTTATAAAAAACAATAATTACAAACAGTAACTGAAAAGACGAATACTTTATTATAATAATGCACCACTTAACTTAGGCGCCAAAAAGACATCCTATAAAATAATACGTCTCAGCAACTTCCATTTGATCAAACCAAAAAAAAAAAAAAACAAACGCCAATACTACTAAATACCACTTACTGTAAAACGCCAAAAAAAAATAAAAAAATCAAAGATGGCTAATATGCTTTCTTGAATATTCAGTATTGTTCTTCATGAAGTTTCACTAAATGAATTGTTAAAAGAGGGGAGTAACTCAGTAAGATTTTGCTGCATGAGATGGACAAAAATTCAAGAAAAAGATACTGATGTCAGTCATATGGCATTTTATATTTTTTGTTCTTGAAGAAGGCTTGGATGAGGAGAAGAGATCAATGAAACTGAAGAGTGAGATGATTATAAAGATGAAGATCAAGATAAAGAAAAAGCGAAAAACCCACTCACACGTCATAGATCTATGTCCCCAAACATCCACAAAAAAAGCCACTTCAACAGACGATCAGGCAAAAAAATCAAACCGATGGGTTTGTTAAGTTTTACATAAAACGTCATATATTTGGTGACAGTTCTTGTACTATTAAAGAAGAGAGGGACTGATAACAGTGAAGATTGTGAAGAGAGATCCAATTAGGAATTTTAATTTATTTTCTTCGCTTCTATTTTTTTTCCCTGTAGCTGAAGTATAATCTTACAATTGTAAAACGCCAAGTTACCACAAACGCCAAAATGTATATAAAAAATAATAGAATAATGGGCCATCTTGTTTAAAACGCCTTGAAAAAACGCCATTCAGATAGATTTCCTGACCCCCTGGGTTCCAATGGCATACGATTTGAATAAACGCCATAAACGCCAAAATGTTAATACAATGAAACCATTAAACGTCATTAATTATTGAATTTGGTTAACGCCAAAAATCTTAAACCCCAAAAATTAAAATAATATTGGGAAAAGCGGAACTGGAAAAGCAGAAGATAAAAGGACAAAAAAGCCCCTCCGCCCTTCTCTATGCCGCGTGACACGTGTTGGGCCAGGATGCATTCTCACCGTTCTCACACTTTTGAGCGTTTTCTTCTGATCTTGTTTATATATATATATAGGGAGGGGCTCATGCGAGAACCACCCTTATTGTGAGAACCACGAGAACCAATGTGAACACAACCTAAAATAGCTAAAAAAACCTAAAAAAAAAACTAAAAAAACCTAACCCCCCCCCCCCAAAAACCTAAACCCCCCACCCCCCAAAAAAAAACCTAACCCCCCCCCCCCCCCCAAGCTAAAAAAAACCTAAAAAAAAACCTAACCCCACGCCCCCCCCCCCCCAAAAAAAAAACCTAAACCCCCCCACCCCCAAGCTAAAATGCTAAAAACTAAACCCAAAAAAAACCTAAAAAAATCTAAAAAAATAAAAAAAAAATCCAAAATTTTTTTTTTGATTTTTTAAATATTTTTAGGTTAAAATCGCTACTTTTCGAAGCCAAAAAAAAAATTTAAAAAAAAAAATTTAAATTTTTTTTTTTTTTTTTTTTGGTTCGAAAAGTAGCGATTTTAACCTAAAAAATATTAAAAAAATCAAAAAAATTTTTTTTGTGATTTTTAGCTATTTTTAGGCATTTTTTGTGTGTTCACATTGGTTCTCGCGGTTCTCACAATAAGAGGTGGTTCTCGCATGATCTTCTCCCTATATATATATATATACTAGTGGGAAAGCCCGCGCGTTGCGGCGGGTATCCCGACTGATATCATATTCATTTATAATATGTATTATAAATGTTGACTTTTAAGCATGAAGTTTGTTAGTTACAAAACCTAACATGTCACTCTTATCTTACAAAACGAAACATGTGAGTTATGATAAATTAACTTGAAATGCGTAACAATGATTGGATGAAAGAACAAATATAGCATATCACCTAGGACTGAATAAAATTAACTGGAAATCAGTATCATAAATGAAACCTAAAGTTAAGGTGTAATCGTTGTTGGCCTGCAGTTTGCATGGTTTGTTTCACCTGTTTTATCTTTTAAAGTATTGTGGTAGTATCATTAGTATATCAATTCATGAATTGCATAATTGACTTAAAAACTAAGAATACAATAGTTGGTAGTATCATTGATATAAATGTAGAACATCCAGCTACTTATCTATACTATATAATAAAATAAACAACTTTAGGGACACGTGTCATCATATTAGAGAATCTCTTATAGATAATTATTATTTTAGTTTAATTTTTTCTAATTAATTATAGATAACCCTCATACTAAACATTATTTAATTTAATAATACATGTGTCGTCATATTAGGGCATCTCTTATAGATAATTATTATTTTAGTTTAATTTCTTCTAATTAATTATAGATAACCCTCCTACTAAACATTATTTAATTTAATAATATATATTATATAAAATGTTAACGGAATAAAAAAAATAGTATAACATCATGGAAAGTAGATGGGTTATTATTTAATATAAATTGTAGATACACCATCTACTTAATTGTAAATAATTTTTATTATTTAATATAAATTGTAGATAATTATTATTTAATTTAAATTATTAAATTTAATATATGTTTCAAATATTTAAAAAATAACGGATAAATTTCCATAAAACATCTTATTATTTATTTATATTAATTACTAGGTTAAAAATTATATCTTAATAATTGAAACAAATATCGAGTATTTTCATAACGAGAGTGAAGGGAACGATTTTCTTGCTTAACAAATTATTTCTCAGATGTTAAAAAATTCTTTTTTGGGCTAAAAGGGTAAAAGTGATATAACCACATGGGCCAAAATCGTAATTTAAAATGCAAGAAGAATAATAACTACATTTATCATACTAATGAATTTATCCAAAAATAACCATTCATTTAAGATGCAACTCACGTCCAGATATTTAAATTTTAAAGTTATATATAATTACCAATATTTATACTTATCTAATTAATTTAAGTATTATTTTGTAGCTATAAGTTTATCTAATTGGCTAATTGCTATATGTCTAATCTCGACATTTCAAAAAATTTTAAGAACTAATAAATTAAGACCACTGTTATTTAACTAAAACTTAGGTTATTAAATGTATGTTCACATGACTTTTAAAACTCATGAAAAAGTAGATGATACATTTGTCTTCTAATCGATGGTTCAAATGCTTTCATATTTATAAACTTGACAAACATCACAAGTTTTGATCATACATGACACAAAATTGTGTTCGGATATTAGAAAAACGTCTTAAAATATCGTTTTTTAATTATTAAATATCCGTTATTAACTATTTGATTTTTTAAATACTTAACCCGTGTAATACACGGGGTTATAACCTAGTTTAGTATATATTTCATTTCATTCGACCATATCACCTCATATACATAATTATCCATCCAATAGTCTTGATCTAAAAACTACGATAGAGGCGTAATCCGTAATTCATAAGTTATATTCTTATTTTCTTTTTATTTCTTTTGGAAAATTAATCATTGTTGATTACACAAAACTTGAACTTTAAAAAAAACGTCATGATTTTTCAAACTGTACTAATTACTTAGAAATATACGTCCAAACACAATCTGAAACAAGTAAAATCACCTAGGGCTTCATTCATTCAGCCATTAAAAGACAAAGATAAAAACTATATAATCATATATGTTGATAATATCGCTATAAAATATAAATTAAAAGATTGACACAAATTCATGGGGATGTGCCAATGACAATTTTGGTCCTTTTCTTTTTATGTTTGTCTTACATTTTCATATCCTGTGAAAGTGCCGGTTCACGTCCACATCTATTCCTCCCTATTTCTTATTGGTCGATGTTGATTTGCATGGTTGGCCAAGACAACGTTAACAACAATGAAATGATTGAAATCACTATAAAAACACAATGAAATGTCTACGATCTCATCAAGACAACAATAGAAACCTTCACTACACCACTCATTTCATCAACAATCTCACCACAATCAATGGCTGAAATCGTGGTTTCTTCTTTCCTCTCTGTCATCTTTGACAAGCTCGCCTCTGCAGCCTTGGAAAGACTTGCTCCGTACTTTGAAATTAGTTCTGACATTAAGAAACTGGAGTGGTCATTGCTCCAGATCCGGAGTGTGCTCACTGATGCTTCTCAGAAGGAGATAACCAATCAATCTGTGAAACAATGGCTGAATGGTCTCCAACATTTGGCTTACGACATAGATGACATAATCGACGAAATAGCAACCGAAGCTATGTATCGTGAATTGAACGACGAATCAGAAACACACACCAGCAAGGTAACCAAGTTCTTCCCAAATCCTTTCTCAAAGCATTCATTATGGAACAAGACAATAAAGGACAAGATAAATGCTGTTACCACCAAGTTACAAGAGCTAATAGAGGAGAAAGATGCTCTTGGTTTAATTGTCAAAGAGGAAACCAACGCTAGATCGAGAAATATAAATAGAAGATTACAAACCTCTTTGGTCCATGCATCTAATATTGTTGGACGACAAGTGGAGAAAGAGGCATTGGTTCACAAGTTGTTGGTGGCTGAAGCTGGTGGTCAAAACTTTAACATTGTTCCCATAGTTGGTATGGGCGGGGTGGGTAAAACTACTCTTGCTAGAGTTTTGTACGATGAACAACAAGTCAAGGATCACTTTGAACTCAAGGCATGGGTTTGTGTTTCCGATGACTTTGATAGCTTTGGTATAAGTAAAGTTATTTTTCAATCCGTGAGTGGGGAATACAAGAAATTTGCAGATTTAAATTTACTTCAAGTAGCTCTTAGAGATCATCTAAGGGAGAAAAGGTTTCTTTTGGTATTAGATGATGTATGGAGTGAAAGTTGCGAGGATTGGGATATCCTGGTCGGCCCCTTTCATGCATGTGCTCCTGGCAGTAAAGTTATCATGACAACACGCAAGGATCAGCTGCTTAGAAAGTTGGGCTACAATAATCTAACCCAGTTGCAAAGCCTATCACCTGATGATGCTCTTTCTTTACTTGCTCTACATGCACTTGGTGTAGGCAACTTTGATTCACATTTGTCACTCAAACCACATGGTGTCGGTATTGTGAAAAAATGTGATGGCTTGCCTTTAGCTTTGAAAGCCCTTGGGAGATTATTGAGTACAAAAAAAGATAACGAAGAGTATTGGAAGAAAGTATTAGGCAATGAGATATGGAGGTTACCCGTTGAAAGTGAAATCGTCCCCGCCCTTATACTAAGCTACCATGATCTTTCTGCACGTTTAAAGCGATTGTTTGCATATTGCTCCTTGTTCCCTAAGGACTGCATGTTTGACAAGGAGCAAATAGTTCAATTATGGATGGCTGAAGGGTTTTTGCACCAGTCATCTCCAAGTGATTTAACAGAAGAATGTTTGGGTCATGAATACTTTGATGAGTTGTTGTCAAGGTCGTTTTTTCAGCATGCACCTAATGACAATTCATTGTTTGTGATGCACGACCTAATGAATGACTTGGCGACATCTGTTGCTCATGAGTTTTGTTTAAGGTTTGACGAGGCAGAGAAGGGTACCGAAAACAAAACGATGGAAAAGTATCACCATATATCATTTGTTGGTGAGCAATTTGTAACCTACAAGAGTTTCGAAGCATTTAAAAGAGCTAAAAGTTTGAGAACGTTTTTGGCAACATCTGTTGGGGTGGTAGAAAGTTAGCGCCATTTCTACTTATCAAACAAGATTTTGGTTGACTTACTTCCTGAATTGCCAATGTTAAGGGTTCTATCTTTGGGTGATTGTCATATAAGCGAGGTACCAGAATCCATTGGTACTTTGAGGCACTTGAGGTATGTAAATCTATCTCGATCTATGATCACACATTTACCAGAAAATGTTGGTAATCTCTATAATTTACAAACATTGATCTTAAAAAGTTGTTATAAATTAGCTACTCTGCCCAATAGCTTCTTAAAGCTTAAAAACATGCTCCATCTTGACATTAGGGATACTCCGATTTCGCATAAGATGCCTTTAGGGATCAGTGAGTTAAAAAACCTACAAACACTCTCCAAAATTTTTGTTGGAGGTGAAAACGGATTTGAAATAGCCAAACTTAAGGACTTCAAGAGTCTATGTGGGGAAATTTCGATTGTAGGTTTGGACAATGTGCAAAGTGCAGTTAATGTAAGTGAGGCAAAAATTTCAGAAAAGAGGCTTAGTAAGTTGGAACTTGTATGGAGTGATCCATATAGTTCACAAAATGAAATGCTTGAAAAGCATATCCTTGAGGAGCTGAAGCCTAGTAATGATCATTTAAAACAACTCAAAATTGTGTCATATAGAGGATTAGAGTTTCCAAACTGGGTTGGGGATCCCTGTTTTCTTCAATTAAAGCATGTGTCAATAATTGATTGTAAAAATTGTACCTCTCTACCGTCACTTGGGAGGTTGCGGTCACTCAAGGAGTTGTTTGTTGAAGGCCTGGATGAGGTGAAAGTTGTGGGTTTGGAGTTTCTTGGGGCTGGTGATGCATTCCCTTCACTTAAAATTCTAAGTTTTAAAAGTATGTATGGCTGGGAGGAATGGTCAAACAATAGTGGGGCTATGTCATATCCATGTCTTGAAAAGCTTTCTATAATGGAATGTCCAAATTTGGTTGAAGTTTCACTTGAAGAACTACCTTCACTGGATGTTCTACATTTATATAAATGTGATAGTGGTGTGCTGATGAGTCTGGTTGAAGTAGCTTCAGCAGTCACCGTGTTGGAAACAAGTAGAATTTCAAGGCTCAATGATGTGGTGTGGAGAGATGTTATGTTGTATCTTGGGGAAGTTCAAGAATTAGTTATCGAGAAATGTAATGAAATAAGATACCTGTGGGAATCAGAATCTGATGCTAGTGAGGCTCTTGAGAATTTAATGGAATTGCGTGTGTATCGTTGTGGTAATCTGGTGAGTTTAGGCGAGCAAGAGGAGGATGATGATAGTAGGTGCAATCTCCTAACATCTTTTATGAAGTTGGATGTAGCTGTGTGTGACAATATGGTGCGTTGCATATGTCCATATAGCATTGAAAAGTTGAGTGTCGGGTGGTGTGATTCACTTACAACTATCTCCTTACCAACAGGAGGACAGGAGCTCAAATCGGTTCACATTAATAATTGTAAGAAACTGTTGGATAGGGAGTGGGGAGGACACAGAAGCAATATGCCAATGCTTGAAGATGCGGATTTAAGTGATTGGCCTAATCTGAAATCAGTCATTAACCTGAATCACTTTATTTGCCTCACTAAATTGTCTATAATTGAATGTGAAAGTTTGGAGTCATTTCCTGACAATGAGTTGCCAATATTGACCTCATTGAAGTCTCTGTCAATATATGATTGTCCAAGTATGGATGCTTGTTTTCCTCGTGGGCTTTGGCCTCCCAATTTGCAATACCTAGGAATAGGGAATTTGAAGAAGCCCATCTCTGAGTGGGGCCAACAGAATTTTCCAACTTCACTTGTCAATCTATCCTTACACGGTGAAGACCGAGTGAGTAGTTGTAGTCAGTTCTCTCATATTATTCCTACATCTCTTACTTCCCTTACCATGTTTGAATTTAAGAATCTGGAATCAGTTTCAATGGGACTCCAACACCTTACCTCCCTGAAACATCTATGGGTTATCAGCTGCCCAAACTTGATGGATCTACCAGAAATGCTCTTGCCTTCACTTTTGAAGTTAACAATCGATGGTTGTCCAAATCTGAAAGAAAGATGCAGTGAAAGAGGCTGTTGCAGGCCCCTCATCTCCCATATCCCATGTGTCATCTTAATTTGAAGGTCTCTCTCTCTCTATATATATCTTGAATGGTTATTTGGTACAATTTTGTTTATTTTCAATCATGTTTTACTAATCAGAATCACTTAATTTGGCTTCTCTTTGGTTTCATTTGCATGGGATACTGTTTTGAACCAGCTTTTATTAATCCACAATCAATTTTTATATTAATATATAGCAACTCAAATGATCAGTAACTAGTTGAATACAACAAGACTAAAGACACAACATTAAAATTATCCAATTACATGCCAGTTATATGTAATTTATTCTTTAACATCTACACGAGCATTGTTTTCCTAGTACTATTATAAATATAAATTTAACTTGTGACCTCTTTTTCTTAAATTTATGTTTAAATCTTTCAGGAAAACTTGCTTTGGTTGAAGTGCCCTTGTGAAATGAAATCTTATATGGCTGCAGTGTGGTTGCTGTATTGTCAAAATAAGCTGATAACTTCCTAAAAGGGTTTCTCAGAATCTGATGCAGATAATCTGTTGTCCCTGCTTCATGACCAAGTAAGAGTTGTGAGATGTCTATTATTATATTGTAAATTAAAGTTCTTTCTTTCATTCTTTGAGTCCTGCAAGTTTTAACATTTTATGTTTTGTGCACCATACACATGAAAAATCACTTCTTTTCTTTTTCTTTTTTTTTTGTTCTTCCAAAAAAAGGTTGCATAAATGGGGAAGAGTGGAAGACACAGTTGCGTGGTGCCTCTACAATATACTATCTGGAAGGTAGCGGTGGCAAATTCGACCCCTTTAACTTTGAATGAGTCTAACTTGGATTATGTCAATCTCAAACGGGTCAAACATGTCAAATGGGTTAAAAGTAGGTGAAAGTGTACTTTAGTCCACATAGACTTCTAAATCACTTTGCTTAAAGATACAGATTTAGTGCAATAATTCTGTCTTTATAATCACATATCTAATAAATTAATTATCTGATAAAATATTAATTTTCTGAACTATTTGTTTCCTTTTATTGTCAGCCACCTCGAAAGAATGCTGCGCTTTCATGTGAGAAGCCAGTTCCTTTTGCATATGGTTTTCAAGATCTTTACATAGGCTCTGAAGAGCCATGATACTGAGTTAAAGCCCTCTAGAATGTATGTCTACAACTTGTGGATGTTAACTTTAAGGGGTCGGTTTTTATGTATCATTTCGTTTATTCAATAGATTACATGTCTTCCCAGCATTATATGATACAAAAGTTGCCCTATCTTGTATTATTTCACTTTTTTTTAACCATTTGGAGTGACTAGACATGTAAATTTCATAAACATGTGGTTTGTTTCCAATATATGAAATTGCCCTTGCAATATGCTTCTCATTTAGTTTTATGATTTTCTTCTTTTTTGAGTTTTGCATCATCTTAGTTGTTACATTGAAATATTCCAATGTTTATACAAATTATAAGAGTAAATTACTTTTTGAGTCTCTATATTTAGTGGTTTTAACCATCTGAGTCCAAAATAAAAAAAGGTTAATGCTCTGAGTCACTAACCACCATAAGAGTAAATTACTTTTTGAGTCTCTATGTTTAGTGGTTTTAACCATTTGAGTCCAAAATAAAAAAAAGGTTAATGCTCTGAGTCACTAACCACCATTTTATAACATTTTGAGTCCAATTTTTAACACTTGTACTTTTGATTGTGGACTCAAGTGGTTAAAATCACTAAAACACAGAGACTCAACTCAGAGCATTAAACTTTTTAGTTTTGGACTCAAATGGTTAAATGTGATTTTTGAAGTCAAATGTGAAAGTAACATGGACTTTTTCCCTTGTAGTAGTCTTCTTTTTACTTCTAGTTGCAGAACCCTCAGAAGTATGCCATACAGCTTATTTTGGGTCATAATAATAACCTTCTGGATTGTTTTGGGTTTAATATTATTTTTGAAAGGTCAAAATGGTAAAACTATAAAAGAGGTAAAAGCTGGAACAAGTTAGAATGGGTCAAGATAAAAAGAGAATCAGGTGAAAATGGGTAGAAGAAAAAATTACAACGGCTGAACGGGCTGGTCTTCTCCTTTGTCCAACATTCACAGCTTCATTTTTTCTGCAATAATCCAACTTATGAAATTCGTTCTGTATTTTCTCAACTGTTCTCCTATCGATTCTTCTTCTGCAATCGTTCTTCTCGGCATTCACATATTCGATTTTGATATGGCTCAGGTAACAAGCGTTCTCGAGTCGCGATTGTGGAGTGTACCAATGGAACGCCCACCAGATGTTTGATGAAAGTCCAAGGAGAATTATGGAATAGAATTCATGAATTTTGGATGAAACTATAATGTTGATCTGTGAATACGGGTTGGATTGAAGAGTGGGTGAAATGGGAAACATGAAGATAAAAACAGATCATGAACTTTTTTGACCCAAAACCTGTTCCGAACCGAACCAAATCCACCCTTTTTTGAAGCGACTCGCTTTGACCGAACCCTTTTTGACCCGACATGTCACCCAACCCGAATCGTCTGTTTTGCCAGGTGTATGTTATACACATGAACCTAAACACAACAAGAGTATTCATAGGTTGGTATAGACATGACCCATGTTTACAATAAAATCACAAATGTATATCAAATAGTTATGTTTAAGCTATAAAGATGTTCTATTTTCTTGCATTCTTTAAATTCTGGAATAAGTTACCCAATTAGTTTAAGTTATGACATAAACATTTTCTATAAAAAAATTGTAACACCCTGTAGTTATATTTGTTTTTGGTCTTTTCAGTTGCATCATGTGGATGGTTTTGCTAACTCTAACAGTAAGGGAGCTTCTAGAAGCTGAAGAGAACTTCAATGTAGACTTTATCTCTTCACTTGGAGACTCTGGGAGCAGTAAGATATCATCTGTAACTTTATTCCTTTTAACACTTCTTATAAATCTTGATGTATATCATTTTGTTTGTGATGCAAGTAATATATGTTTGTGATGCAAGCAATATATCATTTTTATTTTATTTTATTAATTTTGGTTTTGTTGTGTAGGCTATACATTCAAATAAAGGATCATTTAAGCCAATATTCGTGTCAGTTGGTCACGGTGAATCCCTTGCTTCTACTCTTGAAGTTGTTAGAAGAACATGCAAATATCATGTGCCAGAGCTCATCAGTCAGGTAAATTACCATTCCGAATTTGTTAAAATGTAACTTTGTGCATAACGGTAACTAAATATTCGACTTTAGGCTGACATAAGATCAAGATATTATTTTGTATTTAAATTGCAGTAGTTGTATAAAATTATACATCCAAACACCTTGTGAAATAGTTACCTAGAGCCTCATTTAGTCTTTTGAAGACATAAAAAATGTGTAGTTACAAATAGAGTAAATTGCCATTGTAGTCCATGAGGTTTGTCATAAATTGCTATTTTAGTCCAAATAGTTTTTTTTCTCCTCTGGGTCCCCAAGTTTTCTATTTTTTTGCCACTATGATCACATTGTCTAATTCTGTCTAAAAACCCCAGTTTTAACCAGGGGTATTTTTGGAATTTTTGTTAATAAACTTTTCAACTTGCCATTTTAGTCCAAAACTTTTTTTGAACTTATTTTACATTAAAAACAATAAAAGAAAAAAATTAATGTAATAAACAACACACACATATATTTATTGATATATATAAATAATTTATAAACAATATCTATATCTATATCTATACTACCTTATTTAGGAAGCTGGTTTGGACAAGATAGTAATTTTATCATGAGTATAAGTTTTAAAGCATCATATACAAGAGAGTAAAGCCATTTTAGAGGGATTAAAGTTGATCATTCTTAAAAAAATTAAGACGCCCAAGGGTCATTACAGGGATTTCACCCTCTCAAGATACCTAATCGACATCTATCATTCATTTGCATTTAATCAAATCACTCTCCAGGTCTCCATGTCTGATCGTTACCTTCACTTCTTTTTCATTCTCACTCAAAATCACAGCTGCCCTCAAATCCTTTCCTTTTCCTTCTATGCCCTCAGGAGATCAAGAAAACCCTAATCGGCCTCAATCGTCTGTTAGTTGCGGTTGATTCCACATGAACAATAATCATTAGTTACGGCCTTTCAATGCGCAGACCGTCAATTAGGTTTCAATGATTACCATCCTTGATTCCACACTCAGAAACCAATTATAAAAACTTTATGCAATGTCATTTTGACCCTCTCGAGTTTTAAGTGCTTATTTTTGTATATGTACGTGTCGGTATAAACTTAAGTTGGTTTACACTTCAACGTAAATTCTGTCGGGTCAAATATAATACGTTTTCGTACTTATTTCTATGTGTGTTTTCAGTTGGTGTATTTTTTGATGTTAATTTTGTTCGAAACGAGTGCGGTCAAATATAATACGTTTTCATTAGACGGTGTAACTTTGAGTTATTTACGTTTCAATGTCGCGGCAACGCGCGTGAGAAATTTACTAGTTATTTTTAATGCTGATCCAGAGACGAAGAGGATCTGAGACTAATGTACAGTTTCTTGCCTCTATTACAAGAGTTCGTTCCAAGTGCTGCAGAGGAAATTGAATCTGATATCGATTATCACACGATAAAACAAGGTCTTCAAACTTTCTACTTATGTTCTTTGATTGGTAAAAATATAGTTTTTTAAATCTTTTTGTCAAAACATCATATAATGGATACTTTGATGGTTAAACAGATTCAAAGGATGACTATGTATTCGATTTGTATGCTGTCAAGGATGACAGTATCAGCATGATGGAGGAAAACGCTTCGTCCCCATTTCCATTGTAAGGATTTGACACCTGTCTTTATGTTTCGTTAAATTACCTCAATGCCCTTACCTTATAAAATCCGGTCATGTATTTTGGTTACAGTGTTAAAGTTGACGACAATGATGATTTCTATGACGGCCCAGATAATTTAGACTACGCAACTGATGATTCTAACGGTTAGATTTCATTACACATACGACCCATTCATGTTATGTTTTATCTCTAACGTGCCAGAAGGTGTTTCTTATGTTCTGTTTGTTTCTTTTGGGAGTTCAGCTGAAGACAACCCTCTGAATGATTATCCTGATGAAGAAGAAGACGAAGATGAGGATGAAGATAGTAGTAAAAGCAGTGAAGAAAACTCGGAGGAAGATGAGAGTGAATCTTCAAGATCTGAAGCGATAAGAGACCAAGATCTGTCAGACGATGATATGCTGATGAATGACGATGAAGATTATGAGGATGATGATGAGGAGGAGGATGAGAGTTATTGGTAAAGAGTTGTGTTTGGCAACGAGGTTAGAGTTACTTGTGATTGTATATGAAATGTGTTATTGATATAATACATAGTTCGCGTAGACCAAAAGTAGTTGGATATTGGTGGCATGTTCTTGTCCTATTCCTTTGTGAAACCTTAGGGGGTTATAATGTGGAGTTGGTGGTTTTGATCAATTTACTGATTTGGGTAAAAAAAAAATTATCTCTAACCGGTTAACTGAAGTATTAATGTGTCTTGTTCTACATGTTATTCATGATGAGTACATACACTTTTCGATCATCACGCAAACAAAAAGAAGCTGCTACTTGAAACTTAAAGTTTTCAGAATCCAGCCTCAACTTATATGTGGGTAATAGCCGGAATTTGATACCGCTTTCTACTTGGCATGTTCGTGTTTGTAGATGCTTGTATGCTCTCACAAAAAGGAGCTGCTACTTGAAACTTAAGTTTTCAAATGTCTTGCTACATGTTTGTGTGCTCTCACATGTTCATGTGTATTAAGTTTGCATGTTCACACTTTTATTTGTTGATATTTTTTATATGATGTATGAAGAAATGCTTTTCTTAAAAGCGAACATAATCTTAACAAATATTTTCAAAAGATGCAAAAGAAGGGTCTTAATTAGTATACTCAGATTCATTATCATTTGATCATAATTTATAAGTCTCGTAATAACTATAGAATGTTAAAAAAAAGTTAAAAAACAGATTATATAATCAAACGATGAGCAAAACTTTGTTAATATTTAGAAACACCAGACCGAATTTGACAAATTCACACATGACAGATTAATTAAAATCCAAACAAAATCTTTGTGAATATTAATATCTTTTCAATCACGGAATCGGTTGATAAATGAAAACTTACAAACCAGGAATCACTCGATACACTCCTTCAAAACAACAATCTATCCGTTTGAGCTAAACAAAACAACCTCAACGCCCTGTCAAATTCACAACAGAACCAAAACCGTTCATTTTTGGTCTTTGTTCCTCGATACAAACCAACAAAAAACATGAACGCCCAGGATCGAACATGCAGATTCAGTAGAGTGCACAAATGGTTGCAGTAACTCGTGTTCAAACTAACCTTTCTAAAAGGCGACATTATTTTCTAATTGAAGATGCTTCAGTGTATGATTTTCTTGCAACCATGCTATAATTTAGAAACTAATATGTGACATGTCACCGCATGAAGGGAAGCAACCATCTCATTTCTGACCCGTTTCCATTTGCAAGGTAATATAATTTTTTCCATCCCTCTTCTGAAAATGCTTCACGACGTATCAGTCTTTGCCTGTCACAAACAATAATAAGCGTAAACAAAAACAAGATCATATTAGTTGTTTCTTAGTTGCTTTACAACATCTCGTCAAAGTCCTTAACAAACTCTTAAGGCCTCTGCGCTAGATTATTAGATAGTGCTGACATGACGACATACCTGAGGTAATAGTGTGAAACAACAGCAGCTTCATCTAGAGAATAGCGAGGAAACATAACACGTGCATTTGTTGGAACGCCAGGTAAATCTTGTCTTAACTTTCCAACTGCTGTTGAATGAGAAAAAGCACCCACCATCATGTTATCATGCATCATTGACCTAAATGCTTTCACCTACACACACAACAGTTATGGAAACATCCATAATAAGACCATGATCATAATAAAAACCTAAAATTAACCAACTAACCGTTGCGACTTCTTTGGCGTGGATTGGGCGACTAGAACGATCAGTCACTGGCTCCTCGAATTCCGTAAATGTGAACCAACTATTATACTATTTGCAAGTACAAACATAAAAAAAGATTGGTCAAAAGTAAAAAACATAGTATCATATTTGCAAAGAAAAGGAAAAAGTCAACTCACTTGGTCAACCGCGATAAGAACAGGTATATCTTTAACAAGTGACAACTCTTCCCTCAAACGAACCACCACACCGACAGAAGCATGTGTAGTGGTGATTCCGGTCTGAACCAGGTCATATAAAGTTGAACCTTCGGGCATCGCCATTGAATCAGCGTCTTTCATCCTCCCGACACAAGCCCCAACACCAAGTGGTATTGGATCCGATATTTTACAAGGAAGCTTTGTTAAATATGGTTCGTTATACTTTACGAAATCCTGCATCGAGAAAACATATTTTTATTACTGTGATATCATAAAAAAAGAGTAAAATGTCATTTTCGTCCCTGAGGTTTGGCCAGTTTTGCGACTTTTGTCCAAAGGTTTGTTTTTCCGCATCTGGATCCAAAAGGTTTGAAGTCTTGTCATTTTCATCCGGCTGTCCGACTCGTTAACTCCATCCATTTTTCTCCGTTACATCAGGGGTATAAACGTCTTTTTTGTTAACTTAAAGGTGTTTTCGTCTTTTTTGAATACATGTACATTGTGCTAAATGCTTGTACATAAAGTCAAAAAAAAAAAAACAAATTGCCCTTTTAACGAAGAAAAATGGATGGGGTTAACAATCCGGATGAAAATGGCAAGATTTCAAACCTTTTAGATCCAAATGCGGAAAAACAAACTTTTGGGCGAAAAACGCAAAACTAGCCAAACCTCAGGGACGAAAATGGCATTTTGGTAAAAAAAAAAAACAAGAAAGATTGGATTCTTGCCTGCAAAATGTTTGCTGCTTGAACAGGGGTTTCCCACAAACCTGTTTCATTGTTTTTATAAAAAAGTCCTCCGTGAGTCCAACTTCAGCCTTCCACTACTAGAAAACTGCTATTATTCCTACCAAAATTTCCTACGCATTTCCTACGAACGAAAATGGCGACACATTTCCTACGAAATTCCGACGTATTAAAAAGGGTCTTAGTTTTGTGACAAAAAAAGTGACAAAAGAAGTGACAAAAGCGACTTGTACAATCGCATTTATAACCTTCTTCCATCTTTTTGACCCACTAGCATGTTTACAAACCTCCAACACATCCGTAATGAATAGAAACAACCCCGGGACCCGCAAACCTGTGGACATGACCCATTTAGTAAACGGATCTTGTCATAAAAAATATACTAATTAAGCGCTTTACTTTATTTTTGAACAGACCAAATACTGTTGGGACCCGGAGAGTGAAAAAAACATATATGACGCATTTCGTAACGTTGTTGAGAATCGGTATAGAGACACCATGAGAGACTTGAGAGAAAAATCTAAAGACAAAGCCAGAGACGCTGGACATGTTATAGGAGACAAGCACAGATTCGACATAATTTATAAATATCCACCACCTTCGGTGTCTAAGGAAGTATGGAAGCAATTGTGTAAGGTATGGGAGTTGCATTATTATTATTATTACTACTTTTTTATATATTCTATTGCTCTATATATGTGTGGTTTATATTGTACTTGACACATAGTCTAGCCTTACACACATATATACATATATATATATATACATACATACATATATATATATATATATATATATATATATATATATTTCGTTTTCAGGGTTGGAACACCGAAAAATGGCTAAGAAAGTCAGAGAGCGGGAGAACAAACCGCAATAGCAAGGGTAGTGGTGAAGGTATATCTCGACATACCGGTGGATCCATAGGGTTTGACGAGCATCGTATTCGTTTGGTAAGCTAATCATTTTTATATAAATTAGTAAAAAAGTTGGGTTGAAAAATATAATTGTTTGTACTCAAATGTATTACGAAAATGCTTTTTAGGAAAGAAAATATGGCCGAAAAGTAAAGTGGATTGAAGTTTATTTTGATACCCATCTCAAAAAGGAAAGCAAAAAGAAGTATTGGGCCGGAGAGCTGGACATTAATAGTCTTGAGGGATTTGAGTTTATTTCTGAAAAATCAAGAGAAATCTATGTAAGTTATCTTTATCGTTTTTGAATAATTAGAACATTAGCGTATTAAGTTTTAGTACAACAACTAACAATGTGTTTCCATAAATTGTAGTTACGGTACAGAAGTGATATGATCAAGTTGCATGGGTCGGATCTCAACCAACATCCGGATGATCTTGATGTGTGGGCGAGAGTGGCAGGAGATAAAAAGGGCCGGATGTTCGGGGTAGGATCTTCAGATCCTAATTTCGCGATAACTGGGAAATTGTCTACATCTACCGAATCTAAATTATATGTTGATGCCATAAGGTCGCAAGAGGAGGTATTGTTTACTTCTTACAAAGTATCGCAATTCTATAAATTAAATAGTTTTTAACAATTAATTAGTAGAAAACAATAACTTAGATTATTGACCCGTTTTAACAATTAGGTTGAAAAAGTCCGAGTTGAAATGGAAAGGGAACTTGCAAATGAAAGGGATGCGAGACAAGAGTTGGAGCAAAAAGTGCAACAGATGGAAAAAGAAATGAAAGAAAATGAAGAAAAGAGGCAAAAACAATTTGAAGAGTTTATGAAAAAATTCCAGCCTCCCGTTAGTCATTAGTAGTAGTTTTTTAATTATTCCGGATCTTTATGTTTAACAACGGTGATTTTGTGATTGAAACGGGCTCAGAATTTTTGTTATTTATTCCGAATCTTTATGTTAACAATAGATGATTTTGTAATTTAAACGTGCTCCGAATTTATGTTATTTGTTTTTGTTAAATTTATATTCCGAATCATATTTATCAATATGCATTTTTTAGCAGGAAAAAATCAGGTATTTTTTGTTTTTCTATTAGTTTTTAAATGTATCCGTAAGAAATGTGTTGGAAAAAGACTCAACAGGTTTTTTCAAATTCCGTTGGAATTCTGTAGGAAAAAAAAGATAGTTTCGTAGGAAATGCGTAAGAAAAAAGAATAGAAGTGTGTAGGAAAAAAAACCAATTTTGTCAGAATTACGTAGGAAAAAGGAATACATTCCGTTAGAATTGTGTAGGAAACAAAACTAGTTTTGTAGGAAATGCGTAGGAAAAATGAATACATTCAGTTGGAATTGTGTAGGAAAAAAAATATTTCCGTAGGAACTGTGTAGGGAAAACGAATACATTACGTTGGAATTGTGTAGGAAGAAAAAACAAATTCGTAGGAATTGTGTAAGAAAATTAAAATTTAATAAATATTATATAATAAATATAAATATAATTGTTTTAAACACAAAATTTTTAAAAATAAATATTCCGTGGGAAATGCGTCGGAAAGTTAAGAAAATTAATTCCGTGAGAAATAAGTAGGAGAATTCTAACGAAACATTTTTGTGGGAAAGGAGTAGGAAAATCCGTAGGAACTGCGTCAGAAAAAAATTACCCACGAGGAGAATTCCCACAGCCAATTTTAGTGGGAAATCCGTGGGTAAACGCAGTTACCCACGGATTTCCCACGGAAATTGACGTAGGAATAGTAGCAGTTTTCTAGTAGTGTTCGGGAACATAAAATACGAGCCAGCCTTCATCACGGGCCCAGTGAACGAGCATTGCAAGAGCAATACTCTTTCCACAGCTAACTGGGCCATCCAATACTATTTGCTTCTGAGCTGTCAAACCTGAAAGTAAAATTGCAATCAGACATATTCTCATAATATGTTACTGCTGGAAAATAGATAAATAAACTGATGGCACAAAAACTCATAAGGCAAATTTCTACTAAAAATATCCTAGCGAAGGTTGATCCTACCGAAGGTTACTACCAAACTGAGATTGCCACCAAAAGCTCAAGTTGCTACCGATAAAAAGTTAATGCCGGAGAAGAGAAAGATTATAAAGGCTATGTTTATCTTTAACTTGTAATTATTCTTGATATTGTACTTTGTAAGAATAACTAGCTATAGGTATTAGGTATGTAACAAAGAAGATAGTAAAACGGGGTTGACGATCTTGTTCAATTAAGTTTTACGATTTCTAAATTGTCTACTCTTAGTTGTTCTTAATTTACTTTGTTATTTACTGAAATTCATACTTCTGCTGCATTTAACCTAATAACACAATTAACCTAAAGATAACTAACTATGTAGGTTTATCAAATAATATATGCAGAGTCTATAACCCTAATAAAGTAATAAATACAACTACAAAGAGTTTCTAACCCTAATAAGCTGAAAGCACACCTTTGCTACTACTAGCCTGCAAAGGCGGATCAACAATGCGCCTGAAATTATCCCGCAAATCCAAGAAACCGTGTCGAACCAGCAACGCATCTCTCATCGTCTCCTCAAACTCCTTCACCATCCCCACCGGCAACCTCTCCGGTAACACCTCCTCCAGTTTCTTCCTACTGTACACCACAACAAACCAACAATCAACTTCTAAAATCCTAATGTTAAACCATAGTTGTCAATAGCGGTCGTTATAGCAAATAGCGTAGCATATAGGTTGAAGGTCGCTATAGGTATGTAGCCATAAATAGCGGGATTTTAGTTATCTTTTAGATTTTTTAAATATAAATAGCGATTAAATATAGCTATAAAATAGCTGGATTTTCGGTTTTTGTTAAATCTATTATGTATATTAAATCAAAACACTTTGGTGCCACTTGGCATAAGCTTAAACCACTCATTGCCACCTGGCATTCTATCATTCATTATTGAATGAATTTGAGCGGTAAAACCACAAACGCTTTTTTTCCTTCTCACATTCCAAACCCTAGACGTATCTTCCTCCACACACATCATTCTTACGCTCCTCTTCACGCCATTGCTTCTTCTTCTTCATCCCTTTTTTCCATTTTCTTTCATCCGTCTCACAATCTCAGAATGAAATTGTAGTCCTCTTACCGATAATGAGATCAATCTCCTTCACGGCTCTGTTTCTCTCCTCTTCGTCTCCTCTCATCACCTATTCTGTTCTAACCCTAAAATTGATGGGTTTTTGTTGAAGATTGAAGAACCTCTTCCTTCTTCTTCATTGCTATACTATTCAGGCGATACCATTGATGGCACCGTCAGAAGTCGGCTCAAATATCTCTCGGTTATAAAGGGATAATTTCGTACACAGAAAAATTAATGAAATCAAAAGCCGAGTGGAATCCGTGAGTCATCAGCCTTCGATATTGATTCTTTGTTCCCCCTTTTATCAACCACAAACCCTAACAAGTCATCTGCTTTTTTGATCGCTGATTATTTTCGTTCGTGTCATATCCTACCAATCTCAGGTACTTTATTAAGATCATCACTCTGATTACTTACTTTATGATTTCTAGCAATTGTTATGCTTCGCGTTTTTCAATTATACAGTTCGGATTGATCGTTTACATGTTTCGGCTTTGATTTTTTGTGATTTTGTTCGTCTGCTAGGGTTTTCTGGTGTTGATTGGTCTGTGCTGTAACTGTATTGGAGTTGGATTGGTATAATATAAGATATCTTGAAGGCTGAGTTGTCATTTCGGTAATGCGGCTTAACATTATACCAAAGAAGCTGAAATATTTGTTCATCTAAGAGTGATACAATTCGACTTAATTTTTACCCTAAATCGTTTTAGGGTTTTAAGTTTTTTTTTTTTAATTCCTTTAAGTTTGTTTCAGAATAATCTCTGATTCGGTTATTGATGCTACAAAGTTTTATGTTTTCTGGTATTATAGATAACCTATGTTTGATGAGTCGATTCGTATTCTGATGTTCATTGTTCCAGTTTTGTTTATGTATTTAGTGATGATGATGAAGGTTGATGATTTGATTTGTATTCTGTTGCCTCTGGCAAGCTGAAACAAGTAATATCATACTTAGAATGTTGACTTTACTTTGGATATTGTTAAATATATAAATAAAACATGGGGACTTAAAAGTAATTTACTCTAATTGCTCTTTCATGTATCGTTTCGTTGATTTGTTATTGTTTATGTGTATGTTCAATTTTATTTGATGAAATATGTAGTACCCATTAAGACTGAATCCGATTAATTGTTTTACCCATTTGATACAACTATGTTGAAATCTTGATTTACCATGATCTAGGGCAGTTTCGGCAAGTATGATGTTGCCATTATGATGCATATATGCAAGTTGTCATTGCCTTTGGGTTTCAGTTAAAAATCATCTCTGCGCTTCAGGTGACGTTTGTTTTGCCGTGTTTCTTTTATGTGGATATAAAAATATGTACGATTTGAAGTATATGGCTAAAAATTATGTAGGGTAGACAACTACAGTAAGAGAACAGCAAATGTACTACATCGAGATGCAATCAGGTGCTATATTGGGATCGATTATGGGCCGAATTGTGATTAACGGTGCAGCAGCAAGGCGGGATCTTTTGCAGCTGTGTGGGAGTGTTTTAAGGATGCTAACAGTGTCTGAACAACCATTACAAGCGATGGTATTCACTTCAAAATGTTTATGAAATATTATCTTTTACACGAAGCTTGGATGAGAGAGGATGGAAAACAACAGGTTTGCATAGTAGGCTTGCATTTTCCCCCTATTCTTTGCATCAGATCGTTATTACCATTTGTAATAATATGGGTATTCAGTGTTCTGTAAAGTTGCTCATTTAGTTTTTTGGCGATTATTTTATATTGATGGCATTATCTTTTCATTGCAAAAGGGTGGTCCTTATCTCGCTATATATTGTTGGGGGTTTATGTTTGTTTCATATATTCCCTATACTTTTTTATAAATCCCATAATCTATATAATGATCATAATGTATGCTTTTCCTGTTTTATCTTTATTGTTATGTTAAGTTTCTACCAATGTAAATATCACAGGCGTCTTCTCATGTATTATTGGGTATACCATAAGGTGGACCCACTATGCCTAAGACCCCACTTGGTGATGCATGCTTAAGAATGGATTTGATTACTATACATGAAATATTGGAAAATTTAGCCTGTAGAGATGATGACGAAATAACAACTAAGGTTTGTTTCTGGTTTGACTTTTTTTTTCTTTTTTAAGTCAATAGGCATTGCACTAAATAATATTTCAATGGTTTGTAGCTCTCATTTCATATGGTTTTACTTTTTTAGCTGAATGTGCTATACACTTGCTCAAGGTGATGACTACATATCCATAGTCAGCAATTTCTCAAAAGTTCAGGTCAGAAGGATTGGTTGTGGTCGAGGCCATGGGATAAGGTAAAAAGTTCATCTCGCCATTTTAGGCAGGTTGGTCTTTTTGTCCTTTACATTAATTTACAGGTAGGAAAACGGGTGGAGGGTAATACGTTGAAATGGGTATGGGTCAGAACAAGTAACCGTAAATACGGTTCGAAACAGGTTGGTTGGGTTGGTAACCCATTTTTGTTCTTTTGATAGCATTACTTTTGGTCCACTTTATGCTAATTTTTTATTCATTGTTGTTGAAACAACTGGATTATCACTAGATTGTACCTGGTCAAATTGGTACTTATTTTTATTCTGAATTAGAAATCGAGCAACGATGGTCAAAACTTAATGAGAAAGTGAGTACTTACTATTTTATGCATGTCTTTTAGAGACAAAGAAAAATACATCAAAGAGACATTCATTCACTCCATAATTCACTATTTTATTGATGCCTCAATCAAGCCTTCGAATCTTTTTGTTCAAAAACTAAATTACTGTTCAGTTAAATCTTTTGTAAAACTAATCTTTATTAGTTATACTATAGTGTTTGTCTGTTTCTGTTTGGAGATAAAGAGGCATGTTGGTTTATCTAGGCGTACGAGTGAAATGAACTGCTTGGAAACATGCCTAAGGCGGAAAAAGACCGTCTTAAAAAGCTTAAAATGGCCTGGAAGTATAAGAGAGAGAAGAAAGAGTCTACCTTTCTAAATTGGAGTTGGAATAGTCAAGGGTATGGGTCGACACAATGGCAAGTATCAAGAATGGTTAAGCTTATGGGTTGATGTAATTCTTGAGGCTTCCCTTTCTTTCAAGAATCTGGTACAGGTTTTCAAAAAATCAGAATCCAAAAGGTCGAAACTTAAGACGGGTGGTTTGAGTTCTCCTGGGTCAACCGTGTTTGTTTCACCTCGACCCGTTAGGAAACTCAATGCTGCTATGATAATAGTTCCAAAGATATACCACAGTTATCGAACACGAAGAAATTTAGCGGAGTGTATTGTTGTTATGGAGGTTATATGGTTAGTTTACACCAATTTAAATAATAGTTTGATTCGTTTGACTAAAAAGTCAAAAGTCAAAGTTGATGGTTTTTTTTTCTAAAATTTGGCTGATGTGTTTTAGGTGGAAGGCTTTGGACTTTACATCTTGGATCGGACTTCGGTTATGTCACAAGTGAAGGAAACGACTAGAGATGAGCATTTACTTGGTTCCGGTATCAAATTTCCCGTATTCAATTTTTTTGGTACTCACTTCTTGGCGTTTTCGGTACCGGTATATTCAGGTCGGTACGGTAGCAGTATTTTACCGAATTTTACATACAAATATTGGTACAGGTACCGTACCGAACATTTTCGGTACCGGTACCCATATTTGGCAATTTTTGATACCCATATCATATTTGGCGATTTTCGATGTATCTAAAGACTGGTATAGTTCATACATGAGCTTCAATACCAGTAGATATTATATGTTTGTGTTAAGCCACCCGCGAAACTCGCGGGATCTTAAACTAGTATACATGTAAAATAGCGTATATACAAGGGTATTTTGATATAATATGTACATAAAAAAATAGCTATAAAATAGCTGGATTTTCGGTTTTTGTTAAATATACATGTAAAATAGCGTATATACAAGGGTATTTTGATATAATATGTACATAAAAAAAATTTATAATTTATTTCTAGAGTAGTTCTTGCAAATCTAAATCGATATATTTTCAATTACCCCCTCCTACTATTGTAGTTCTTGCAAATCTAACCCCTCCTTTAGATTACTATTCTATTAATAATTCCAACATTGAGAGGTCAACCGGCCAAACCGATGAACCGCCAAAGCTGACAGACATATTTGTTAGGTCCTTAATTAGGGATTTGCTTTATATCATGTTTTTCTTTATTTTATAAATAATTAGGCTGGTGGGTATGGGGTCCGTCCCCATCCCCGTCGAGGACCGGCGACGCCCAAACACCACCCCCCCGGTCCCCGTCCTCTCCGTCCGGCTCTGGACGTTGGCGACGATCCAAAAAATGTGGGTCCCCTCTAAAAGTTACTGTTAAATAAAAAAATAATAAATTCACCATTTTAAATTTAAAAACCAACGGTCATAAACCCAAAATCTATAAATTTCAAACTCATTTTCACCTCCATTCAAATTATTTAAGTCTATGTTTTTTTTAAGTTTATGTTTTTTTTTATTAAGTTAATGTTTTTTTTAAGTCTATCTTTTTTTTATTTTTTTAAGTTTATGTAATGGTTTTTAATATTAATGAAAATATTTAGTTAAATTATTTGTTAAATGTTAAAAAAAGTAAAAGATTAAAAAAATATAAAATATAAAAGTGGTGGGGTAGGAATTAGGATCATATAGGATCATCTTCCCATACCTTCTAGTTTTGTGGGATGAACCATCCTTGTGAGGACTATAATGTGACGCCTACGTGGCGGATCATCCTCCAAGGGAGGATGGGCACAATACCCTCTAGCCTAAGTCATTTTCTTGTTAAGCATCCTTCGTTGATTTAATTAGCAACTAGTCGTTGAATTCATTTTTCAAAATATTGAAAGCCATCAATGGGGTGGTGGTCCATTGGCAAAGACAAAACCTTTAAACACTTAGATTTGGAAGATAGGGGTATTGGGTTCAAGTCTCATGAACGATAGAGATTAAAAGAAATTTGTCGTTAATTAAGTTTCTCCTATTAATCAGAATAGTTTATTACATTTATGAAGGAGTAAATTGTTGTTTTGATCTTTGTGGTTTATAGTAAATTGTTATATTTTACAAAAATGAAAAGTCTTGCAAATTGCACACCAACGTTTTATTTTATTGCAATTTCAGTCACATGACTAACTCCATCCACTTTATTGTTAAGTCCAGGTCACATGCCAAGTATGTAATGGGCAATTTGGTAAAATTACATCTTTATTGAATAAAAAAAAAACACCTTTCTGAAACCCTGGTTAATTGATTTATTTAAAAGTTTTATAGTAGTATGCAATTCGTGGAAACAATCAACACTTATATGCAAGTTACAGCGATAGCAAATGAATCAACCTGAATTTGAACCTATTGAATGTTAGTTTTGAACCCATGCATGTTTTTAAATTATATTATATGAGACATAAGAGGAATATCATCCTGTTGGTTATCCCATAAATCTTTTGTTTATAATCTTCTTTTGAAATAGTTGTGCGCCTAGATGAATTGAACAAATAGCTCCTTGTGTACAAATTTACCAGGGTCAGCTCAACCATTTTGGTGGTTTAAAACAAATTAAAAATTCAAGGCCTTTTTCCAAAAAAAAAGCACTATTTGAGAAAAACTCTCCTTTACCGGACTTGGGACCGGCAAAATAAACTAAAAAGTTTATTGTTGGCGAAGTTAATTTAATTTTTTTTTTATTTTTGTACATTTTTTGTATGTGTAAAGAAAAGTTCAGCCCAACCTAAATAACAATATAATTTTTATTTAAGTTGGAGTCCATATTGATTTGGAGGCCTAAAGCCCAAGTGTGACATTTGTGTCTTTCAATCGTTGTACAACTCCGAACAATTCAATAATCAATGAAACATTTTGTTTTTATATCCGGGATTGTATTATAACATGTGACAATTGCACGTTTTAGTTCTTGTTCGATTTCAAACTCTTAAACCTTTCTAGGAAGTTATACGTAAACAGTTACGTAAACGTAATAAGTTTAATGTAACGTACACTCAGGAAATAGGTCATAAGCTAAACATACCCTAAATACCCTTTACATAACTTAGAAATAAGTTTTGAAGGGTTCGGTATGTCAAAAACATGCTTATTCGATCACTGGGACTATTTGCGTCAAACAGCGAAAGTCTGCCAATTCGCGTATTTCTTAATACGGAACCCGTACGCACATCCAAAAATTTTTGTAATCATTAAAATATTGTATTTTAGTGATAAGAATGCAAAAATATCATTCGTTGCGCAATTTCGGTCGTTTTCGCGTTCGTTAAATCGTTCGTCGTAATTAAGCGAAAAACGCGACCGTATATAACAAACCTCCTAAATTATTTCCGACACCCCTAAAATCATTACAGCATCCCTATACGCCTTAAAATACATCCCATATACGAAAAATAGGCCCTAAATACTTTATTTTTATAAAAATTAAATAAAAATCAAATTTTCTAGTCTCTCGCGGGCCACGAAGACTTGTTCTTCATCTTACGCGGGCCGCGAGCGCCCATATACGAGGCGGCACCCTGAGCTGCCACGTGGCAGCCTCGTGTCACAGCTATAACCCGCGAATCAGCATACTTAGGCCCTACCCCCCTATGTCGCGGGGCGCGAAGACCCCTTGTGGATCCTTCGCGGGCCGCGAGACAGACCAGATCAGGCCCTATAAAAGGAAACAATCGGCCTTCAGTCCCAAATCGTTCAATTTCACTTTCTCTCTCAAATTTCTGCGTAGCAATTATAATACCCGAGCATTATATGTCACACCCCAACTGATGGCGGAATCATCGGGGCGTGGCACTGAGCGAAACAGATTGTTCAGAAGTTTCCATAACAACTATCATTACCATTCAATTTAAATGTTACGTCCCATACCGTATCTTAAATAGTCAAACAAGTTATTACAGATAATCATCCAAACAAATATTCCGTTCCGACAACTCAGATTTAAACATAACAATTTATTCGTTGGTTTCTAGGACTCCAGTTCCTAGCTTCAATTTCATCACAGCCCGAGAAGCATATAAGCAACCTAAGCGCCTGTCACATACGTTAAAATAAAGTCAATACATAAAATGTAAAGGTGAGCATACAAGTTTGATAATAGCATAATAGAGTTCAGATTCGTTTACGCATAACCAGCACGTACACATAGTGAAATGAAGCACGTTAGTTATCGACACAGATCCATCGATACCAATGACTGCGGGTTGACTGCCCGAGGCAGTTCGCAATACACGATTACCAATGTAATCCATGCAAGTAAAAGATCCTTAACAACCCCCGTGTGAACAGGTGCTGAGTCCAAACTATAGTACTATCGTTGCTAAGGCAGGTAGACAGCATTCCATGTGTAAACATAACAAACAAGCATTCATAAGCCACGTATAACATGCATTAATGGTTTAGCGTTAAAATAGCTTGAGCAGTGTGATAGTTGTAGTTTGAATAGTTGTAACGAATGTAACACCCAAAAGTGTTAAAAGCAAAAAGGGTTCGAGTATACTCACAGTGATATGGATTGAAGGGAGCGCTTTTCAGCGAGTACGGTTAGCCTGAATAGATTTGATAACGTAACGATAAGTGATGCGTAAAACAGTACAAGTGAGAGTGGGTAGGATGACTGATCGTGCGGATCAGTTATCCGTGAGTAGAAGTCATCCGTGCGCATGACTGTCCGTGCGGGTGGCAACCCGTGCGGACCAGTTGTTCGTGCGGACGACTTATTCGTACGGTCAGATTGTTCGTGTGGATAAATGTTCGAGTGGATTGTTTCTTCCTAAGATGTGTTTGTGTATGATGGCTTGCGCTTTGAAGTTTTCGTTGTAGTATTTAGAAAACACCAAAGTGTTTCTACCTTTCAAGCCGGCCGCGCGGACGGCGGTCCGTGCGTATGGTAGTTCGTGCGGGCAGCCTGTGCGCGCGGGCAGAGACAATCCGTCCGGATAGCCTGTCCGTGCGTACGGCTTGACCGTGCGGTTGAAGATTGTTTGATTTTCATTGTAAGGCCTTAGTATCTCATGATCCGAAGAGTAATCCATTCAGAGGTCGTCCGTCCGGATTGCTCGTTCGTCGATACTCAAACCTCGTTTAGAAAGTGGGTCCCAAGAGTAGTCCGTGCGGGTGACAACCCGTGCGTATGACCTGTGCAGGCGGATGGTAATCCGTGCGCACAGCTTGTCCGTGCGGGCAGCTTGTCCGTGCCGACAACTGATCTGGTTGTTCCGTTCGTCTACACTTGGTTTCTGTTGTCGTTTATCGAGACGTTCTGATTACGTGGTAACCACTTGGAGTTGTGTCCTCACCCGCGTGACTAGACCGGTCAGGAACCACCCTAACTCGGCCTGTCGGCGACTCAGAACGGTCATCCCAGTTAACCCCGAAAACAGTTGTCTCTGGGTAGGACTCCGGATTCTAGAACTAGGGCATCACTATTAACGAGTGGAACACTAGCACTGATCGGATTCGTACCGATTTTAAGGGTAAAAGAAGGAGAGAACTTAGGTTTATTTCTTCCAGCTCTTTTATCCTTAGAAGAGTTTAGATCTAGGTGAAGTTAATGTAAAAACTTGTAGAAATTGTTTAGATCTGAGATATTCTTGGTGGAATGAAGCCAAGCATGAAGTTCTTGTGAACTCCATGATGACGTCACCCGTGAATACCTCAAATCCGGATAATTTCATAGTTAAAATCAGAGATTCAAAAGATAGAGATGTGTAGAATTGTGTAGTGATCAATGATGTACAAGAATTAGTGCAAGATCTTACCTGGATCGAGAGAAATCTGAGAAAAGGTGAAGAATGCGTGAAGTTCAGACGTCACTTGCCAAAAGTGGAAAAAGTGGAGAGTGACCCGTGTATTTATAGGATGCCAAAAAGGGAAAGGGTGAGCCGTGCGCATGGCACGCACCCGGGTAGGTTATCCGCGCGGACTGGTCATCCGTGCGGATTGGCCATCCGTGCGGACGCCACCTCCTTTGGTGAGCTCGGTGCGATGTTGACTCGGTTTCGATTTGCGAGCGATACGATAGGGTCTCCTAATCAAATTACCTTCAGTCCCAACTACTTCTTACAGGGTTCGACTCGGAATCCGGGTTCGGGTTCGGGTTCATTTATATTCGAGTCAGACTTCGAGTTCGATTGAGTTCGCTTGATTTTCACACCATATTATAGCATAAGTAGACATGCACAGGTAACACGTAAGGCACACACACACACGTATAACTGACAAGTAAAAGTACGTAGCTCGAGTTACGATTTGATGTCGATTTGATTTGCATGGCTTGATTAACTTTATCGCATTGTTACTTCCTATCCTTCACAGTCACAGGTCGATTTGCAATGTACAACATTTACTCCACGTAATCTAAATATCATACAAACAATTCTACGAGTCATGTCGCGCGAAATCGGTCGTTGACTTTCACCTTGATTTTGACTTTCACTCGTGAGAACACGGGGTGTTACAGCCTCCCCTTGTCTAGGAAATTTCGTCCCGAAATTTAGCCGGAAGTTGTAACTAATTTGTGAATCACGTGTGAGAGTCCTTCGTTCGGATCATTGAAATTTGTCAAATTAACCAGGATTTTACGGTTAAAATCGTTTGAGAGAAACCTTTTTCAATCTTTAATTTTTTTCATTTTCAAACCTTTTTCTTTTTCTTTCAAAACCTTGATCATTGTGGGTTCTAGTTTGAATTCGCTTTGTTTGCGATCCGACTCGTACGACGTGCGGAATCCGTGCACGAGTGAGATCGATGCACAAGGATGTACGTGATTCGATAGATTTGTAAGACGTGTACAAGCTTTCTCTCTTTAGTTTCTTTCTCTAATCTCCCATCGATTCTATCTATAGGCAAAAGATCATAAGGGAATTCTCCCTATTTACATGTATGCCACCTTGCCTTCCTTAGCCGGACATTACTCTTCGTTAAACAGCTGTGGATACTTTGCCTTCATATCGCTTTCGAGTTCCCAAGTGAACTCCGCGCCTTGTTTGCCTTCCCACCGGACTTTCACAATAGATCATCTAGAGGCTTTTCCACAAAGTGTAATGTCTCGTTCATGATTTCGACAGGCTTTTCCACAAAGTGTAATGTCTCGTTCACTTGTAGATCATCTAGAGGAACGTGTAAGTCGGGGTCGTAGATGCACTTTCGGAGGTTTGACACGTGGAAGATCGGATGGACATTGCTAAGTTCTTCCGGTAATTCGAGTCTGTAGGCGACTTTTCCAATCCTTTCCAGAATCTTAAAAGGTCCCACATATCGAGGCGCGAGTTTCCCTTTTTTGCCGAATCGGACTACACCCTTCCAAGGTGATACCTTTAGGAGTACGTAGTCACCAACGACATACTCACGGTGCTTGCGCTTTTTATCGGCGAGAAGCTTCTGTCTATCCCGAGCCTTCGCTAGATTGTCTCGAATTTGGAAAATTTTGTCTGTCGTTTCTTGTAGCAGCTCCGGACCGGTTAGTTGCGAGTGACCGATCTCGTGCCACACAATAGGCGATCGACATCTTCTTCCGTATAAGGCCTCAAAAGGTGCCATCTGGATGCTAGCCTGGTAGCTGTTGTTGTACGAGAATTCGACTAACGGAAGGTGTCTATCCCAATTACCACCGAAGTCTAGGACACATGAGCGGAGCATGTCTTCAAGAGTACGAATCGTTCTTTCGGTCTAACCGTCGGTCTGTGGGTGGAACGCAGTACTTAGATTAAGCGTTGTACCGAGCGCCGTTTGAAACGTTCCCCACAACCGTGAAGTGAACCGAGCATCACGATCAGAGATGATGTCACGAGGCGTCCCATGTCGACAAATGATCTCGTCGGTGTAGATTCGGGCTAATCGTTCTACCTTGTAGTCTTCCCGTATTGGCAGAAAGTGAGCTGATTTTGTCAAACGGTCAATAACAACCCAAATGCTATCGTGACCTGATGACGTGGTTGGAAGCTTGGTTACGAAATCCATAGCTATGCTCTCCCACTTCCACATGGGGATTGGAGGTTGTTCGAGCAAGCCAGAGGGTCTTTGATGTTCAGCCTTGATTCTTGCACAGGTTAGGCATTTTTCGACATAGAGAGCGATATCCCGTTTCATACCCGGCCACCAGTACCTATATCGGAGGTCATGGTACATTTTGTCGGCACCAGGATGAATAGAGTATCGGGATTTGTGGGCTTCATCCATGATGATCTGTCGCAGGTTGGTTCGCTTGGGAATCCAGATTTTGTCTAAGAAGTGGAATATCCCGTTTGATTTGCTCACAAGCTGGGCTCCATCGTGGTAGATTCTCTCTTTCTTCAAGGTGCGCTCGTTGAAACAAGCATGCTGAGCGTCGCGAATAAGAGCTTCGAGATTGTGCTGGGCTTGAACATTTCGGGTGCTAAGCAGATAACTTCGTCTACTAAGTGCGTCGGCAACAACATTTGCCTTGCCTGGGTGATAACGAATCTCACAGTCGTAATCGTTGAGAAGTTCTACCCATCGGCGTTGATGCATATTCAGTTCCTTCTGATTAAAAATGTGCTGTAGGCTCTTATGATCGGTGAAGATCGTACACTTGGTACCATACAGGTAGTGTCGCCAAATTTTTAATGCAAAAACAACTGCGCCTAGCTCGAGATCGTGGGTCGTATAGTTCTTCTCGTGGATTTTGAGCTGACGAGATGCGTAAGCTATAACCTTGTCTCGTTGCATTAAGACACAACCGAGACCAAGGTTGGAAGCATCACAGTAGACAATGAAATTGTCGTTTCCGTCGGGTAGTGTGAGAACAGGAGCATTGCAAAGCATGTACTTGAGGGTTCGAAAGGCAGACTCTTGTTTGGTTCCCCAGACAAAAGGCTGGTCCTTATGAGTGAGAGTAGTGAGTGGTACAGCAATCTTAGAGAATCCTTCGATGAATCGTCGATAGTAGCCTGCTAGCCCGAGGAAGGAGCGGACTTCAGTCGGGTTCTTAGGCGTAACCCAGCTCTTAACAGCTTCAATCTTCGCGGGATCGACATGAATACCCTGACTATTTACGATGTGACCCAGAAACTGAACCTCTCCCAGCCAAAACTCACACTTGGAGAATTTGGCGTAGAGTTGGTTCCCCTGGAGTAACTCAAGAACCAAACGTAGATGTTGCGCGTGTTCGGCCCTCGTTTTGGAATAGATCAAGACATCGTCGATGAACACGATGATGAAACGGTCAAGATACGGTTTACACACTCGATTCATCAGATCCATGAAAACTGCTGGTGCATTGGTTAGGCCAAAAGGCATGACAACGAATTCATAATGGCCGTAACGAGTGCGAAACGCGGTTTTGGGTATATCTTCTTCTTGTATACGCAGCTGATGATATCCCGATCGTAGATCAATCTTCGAGAAACACGTAGCGCCTTGCAGCTGATCAAACAGATCGTCGATTCGAGGTAGAGGATAGCGGTTCTTGATAGTCAACTTATTCAATTCCCGGTAGTCGATGCACATCCGGAACGACCCGTCCTTCTTTTTAACGAAAAGAACTGGTGCGCCCCAAGGAGAGGTGCTCAGGCGAATAAAGCCTTTGTCAAGTAATTCCTGGAGTTGGGTTGAGAGTTCGCGCATTTCAGACGGCGCGAGTCGATAGGGAGCTCTGGCGATAGGATTGGCTCCAGGAATGAGATCAATGCGAAAATCGATATCACGCTTTGGAGGTAGTCCGGGAAGGTCCTCTGGAAAAACTTGAGGAAATCCGCGAACCACTGGAACGTCTTTTACCTTCTTCTTCTCTTTCTTTTCCTTCTCCGCTGCTACGACATGAGCCAAGAAAGCCCTGTATTCCTTACGGAGATACTTGCTAGCTTCTAGGCATGACATAAGCTTGAGACCCTTCGAAGTAGTATCACCGTAAACGCACAATGAATCACCGTTTGCGAGAGAAAAACGAATCATTTTATCGAAGCACACAACTTCGGCATGGTTTTCGCGAAGAAAGTCCATGCCTACTATGACATCGAAACTTCCTAGTTGCATTGGAATGAGGTCGATCGAGAAGATGTGGTTGTTGAGCTCGAGAGTGCAATCACGGATAACGGAGTTTACAGCGACGGTTCTCCCGGTAGCGACTTCAACATCGAACGCAGAGGAGAGTCGAGAACGTTTACGACTAAGGAGTTTCTCAAATTCGAGTGACACAAAGCAATTATCGGCTCCAGTATCAAACAAACATGAAGCATAAATACCATTCACAAGGAATGTACCATTCACCACGTTGTTGTCGGCCTGGGCTTGACGTATGTTGAGATTGAAAGTTCTGGCACGTGCGGCCTGTTGCTGCTGCTGTTGCTGTTGCTGTGGTTGCTGCTGTTGCTGATGGGGTTCTTGTTTCACCACCCTGTTCGGGCACATGTTGGCAAAATGGTTTGGGTCGCCACATGTGAAGCATGCTCTGGCTTTGACTGTGGGTGCCGGAGGAGCTTGTTGACCCTGTGAGGCAGCGAGTAGAGCTTGATTGGCAGGAGCTTGACGAATACGGCAATTGGCAGTAAAGTGGTCGTAGACGTTGCAATGAGCACAGAAGCGACATTGAATAGCAGTCGGGTGATGGTAGGTGCAAGTAGGGCAGAGTGGGTGTGGTCCAGTATATGCACGCTTTGCAGGCGGTGCATTGGTCACAGGTGCCGTTACTTGACGCTGTTGAGCAGGTACGGCTTGGATCGGTGCAGCAGTAATCGCACAATTCTTGTTGGTGGAGTTGTTCTTCCTCTTGTTCTTTCGCTTGTTGCTTGACGACGTGGGTTCAGCAGTTGGTGCAGTAGTGGTAGCTTGATGCAGATGCTTGGGGGTCTTATCACATACCCCAGCCTTAACCCTTTTGTCATTGATTTCAGCGGCCAGCAGATAGGTTTCTTCGATCGTGGCAGTCTTGGCCGCTTGCACGAAATCTGCGACGCAGTCGGGTAAAGCTCGGATGTACTTCTTGATGGTCATCTCGGGAGTCTTGACTTGGTCAGGACAGATAATGCTGAGCTGTTTGAAGCGAACAGTAAGACCAGCATTGTCTCCATCCTTCTGATGTATGTGCCAAAATTCATCTTCAAGCTTTTGACGCTCGTGAGGAGGGCAGAATTCCTCTAGCATAACTTCCTAGAGCTCATCCCACGACACACCGTAAGCTGCATCATTCGCTCTCTTGTTCCTCTCGGCCGTCCACCAGTCCAGAGCACGGGACTGAAAGACGCCAGTAGCATTCAGAGTTCGAAGGTTATCAGGGCAACCACTTTGTCGCAGAGTGACCTCGATAGAGTCAAACCAGTGGAATAGAGCAGTAGGACCTCCTTCGCCTGTGAATTCTTTCGGCCCACATGACTTGAATTGTTTGAAACTGAAAGGTCTCGCGGCAGCTCTAGGGCCCTCAGTCCTTGATTCCTCGGATGATTTGCTGGCATTCTCGCAGACATCGCTCACAGCCTTTGCTACAGCTTTCGCAACGATGGAAGCAAGGCGTCTGTCCCTCTTTTCCTGACGAGAGAGTGGATGACGGGATCCAGACGACATTGTCTGCAATAGACATCGCCATGGAACTCAACACATGTATTCGAATCTCACCTCACACGTCTAGTACTTACTAAAGCTCAGTAACACGTACCATTTAAACGCACATAGTCACAGAACCACAGATTTGCACAAAATCACATAGACATATAAGGCACATAATCACAGTATTCCTAATCACATAAGCACAACCGCAAGAAAACACATAAACTTAGTCACTAAAAGCACCTACGAGTGTACGAAGTATTCTAACTGTTCCTATTGTTGATTTGCTAGCGACGAGTTGTGTGGGTTTTGTGTTTTAGCAGAAGCACTAGTGTTGGGTCGAAACCAATAGTATTTCAGAACGTTAACAAATAACAGAAAATACATTAAAATTTTCATAAAGATCGATAAATCGAAGGTAGATTGTCTGCGGCTAATAGACTTCGACTAACCAAAGTAGCTCGACTATTCGCAAGGATCCTGCACAACGACCTCCAGGACTATGCCTTTGCCTCGATTCTTGGGCGCTGGCGCAATTCCCGTTGGTTAGGTTGTGTCTTTAGACCGTTGGAGTCCATCGAACTTTGGTGGAGTTTTGTATAAAAGCGGGACGAGTCGTCAAGGTTAGGGTTTCACCCCTATCTTGCAACTTCCGTCCTTGTCTTTGATAAAGATTGAGGAGATTATTCATCAAAATATGGATTTCACTCCTGATTCGGTATAATTCTCCCCGTTTGTAGCTAAAACGCAAGCTGATCAGGCAACTTTAGTCGAGAGTTTGCGGTTTTCACACCTATTCTCGGCCTTATTGCCTATTCACAACTTGAAAATTCGCGTGTAATGATAGAAAAGAGTGAGTGATAGTGGCGGATTTACGCATACGCGTGAGTTGGTCTGTTGGTTCTTAACTATAGTCTAGGTCTCTAAGACTTCGACCCGGACTAGGTCGAGTCTTGCCTAATTCCCTATAGTTATGGCTCTGATACCAATCTGTCACACCCCAACCGATGGCGGAATCATCGGGGCGTGGCACTGAGCGAAACAGATTGTTCAGAAGTTTCCATAACAACTATCATTACCATTCAATTTATATGATACATCCCATACCGTATCTTAAATAGTCAAACAAGTTATTACAGATAATCATCCAAACAAATATTCCGTTCCGACAACTCAGATTTAAACATAACAATTTATTCGTTGGTTTCTAGGACTCCAGTTCCTAGCTTCAATTTCATCACAGCCCGAGAAGCATATAAGCAACCTAAGCGCCTGTCACATACGTTAAAATAAAGTCAATACATAAAATGTAAAGGTGAGCATACAAGTTTGATAATAGCATAATAGAGTTCAGATTCGTTTACGCATAACCAGCACGTACACATAGTGAAATGAAGCACGTTAGTTATCGACACAGATCCATCGATACCAATGACTGCGGGTTGACTGCCCGAGGCAGTTCGCAATACACGATTACCACTGTAATCCATGCAAGTAAAAGATCCTTAACAACCCCCGTGTGAACGGGTGCTGAGTCCAAACTATAGTACTATCGTTGCTAAGGCAGGTAGACAGCATTCCATGTGTAAACATAACAAACAAGCATTCATAAGCCACGTATAACATGCATTAATGGTTTAGCGTTAAAATAGCTTGAGCAGTGTGATAGTTGTAGTTTGAATAGTTGTAACGTATGTAACACCCAAAAGTGTTAAAAGCAAAAAGGGTTCGAGTATACTCACAGTGATATGGATTGAAGGGAGCGCTTTTCAGCGAGTACGGTTAGCCTGAATAGATTTGATAGCGTAACGATAAGTGATGCGTAAAACAGTACAAGTGAGAGTGGGTAGGATGACTGATCGTGCGGATCAGTTATTCGTGAGTAGAAGTCATCCGTGCGCATGACCTATCCGTGCGGATAGTGATGCGTGCGGATGGTGTTCCGTCCGGATAGGTTATCCGTGCGTGTGACTGTCCGTGCGGGTGGCAACCCGTGCGGACCAGTTGTTCGTGCGGACGACTTATTCGTACGGTCAGATTGTTCGTGTGGATAAATGTTCGAGTGGATTGTTTCTTCCTAAGATGTGTTTGTGTATGATGGCTTGCGCTTTGAAGTTTTCGTTGTAGTATTTAGAAAACACCAAAGTGTTTCTACCTTTCAAGCCGGCCGCGCGGACGGCGGTCCGTGCGTATGGTAGTTCGTGCGGGCAGCCTGTGCGCGCGGGCAGAGACAATCCGTCCGGATAGCCTGTCCGTGCGTACGGCTTGACCGTGCGGTTGAAGATTGTTTGATTTTCATTGTAAGGCCTTAGTATCTCATGATCCGAAGAGTAATCCATTCAGAGGTCGTCCGTCCGGATTGCTCGTTTGTCGATACTCAAACCTCGTTTAGAAAGTGGGTCCCAAGAGTAGTCCGTGCGGGTGACAACCCGTGCGTATGACCTGTGCGGGCGGATGGTAATCCGTGCGCACAGCTTGTCCGTGCGGGCAGCTTGTCCATGCGGACAACTGATCTGGTTGTTCCGTTCGTCTACACTTGGTTTCTGTTGTCGTTTATCGAGACGTTCTGATTACGTGGTAACCACTTGGAGTTGTGTCCTCACCCGCGTGACTAGACCGGTCAGGAACCACCCTAACTCGGCCTGTCGGCGACTCAGAACGGTCATCCCAGTTAACCCCGAAAACAGTTGTCTCTGGGTAGGACTCCGGATTCTAGAACTAGGGCATCACTATTAACGAGTGGAACACTAGCACTGATCGGATTCGTACCGATTTTAAGGGTAAAAGAAGGAGAGAACTTAGGTTTATTTCTTCCAGCTCTTTTATCCTTAGAAGAGTTTAGATCTAGGTGAAGTTAATGTAAAAACTTGTAGAAATTGTTTAGATCTGAGATATTCTTGGTGGAATGAAGCCAAGCATGAAGTTCTTGTGAACTCCATGATGACGTCACCCGTGAATACCTCAAATCCGGATAATTTCATAGTTAAAATCAGAGATTCAAAAGATAGAGATGTGTAGAATTGTGTAGTGATCAATGATGTACAAGAATTAGTGCAAGATCTTACCTGGATCGAGAGAAATCTGAGAAAAGGTGAAGAATGCGTGAAGTTCGGACGTCACTTGCCAAAAGTGGAAAAAGTGGAGAGTGACCCGTGTATTTATAGGATGCCAAAAAGGGAAAGGGTGAGCCGTGCGCATGGCACGCACCCGGGTAGGTTATCCGCGCGGACTGGTCATCCGTGCGGATTGGCAATCCGTGCGGATTGGCAATCCGTGCGGATTGGCCATCCGTGCGGACGCCACCTCCTTTGGTGAGCTCGGTGCGATGTTGACTCGGTTTCGATTTGCGAGCGATACGATAGGGTCTCCTAATCAAATTACCTTCAGTCCCAACTACTTCTTACAGGGTTCGACTCGGAATCCGGGTTCGGGTTCGGGTTCGTTTATATTCGAGTCAGACTTCGAGTTCGATTGAGTTCGCTTGATTTTCACATCATATTATAGCATAAGTAGACATGCACAGGTAACACGTAAGGCACACACACACACGTATAACTGACAAGTAAAAGTACGTAGCTCGAGTTACGATTTGATGTCGATTTGATTTGCATGGCTTGATTAACTTTATCGCATTGTTACTTCCTATCCTTCACAGTCACAGGTCGATTTGCAATGTACAACACTTACTCCACATAATCTAAATATCATACAAACAATTCTACGAGTCATGTCGCGCGAAATCGGTCGTTGACTTTGACCTTGATTTTGACTTTCACTCGTGAGAACACGGGGTGTTACATTATACCCACTAAAATAGCGAAGCCCTGCCTCGTTGTAAGTATGATAACCCCGGTTACGTATTAGATACGCTGCCCGATTGATCTAGTGCTCCGTAACGGCTGTCGAGGCTCTGCCCGACTTAGTCGTTGGAGTTCTGTCTGGGGGATGGTATAATTAATATAAAATTTAGGTTATTATACTAACGCATGTGCATTGTTTAATTAATAGATTATAACCAGGAAAACACAAAGGAAAACCCTAAAGTAGCAATGTGAGTAATCTCCTTTTTGTGAACCTTTTTGCAAACTGTTTTTACAAAACCTCAATTGTTTTTACATTATAATTAACAGTGATTGAGTATTTGTAATTATACAATTATCGTCGTTATGTTGGGGGTTTTGTATAAAAAAATTGTTACTACACTGTAAAACAGTTTTTGGATGGCGGTTTTTTCGCGCCAAAAAACCAAAGTCTATTATCGTACTACCGGCGGTGGTGAGTGCACGTTTTTTCCCGGCGAGTAAAGGTTTTAAGATAGTATATGAGTAAATTGCCATTTTAGTCCTTGAGGTTTGGCAATTTACTCGATAGTATATAATAAACCGTATAGTTACGTCGATTGATAAATGCGCTTGTCGGTTCCAGTACGGTGTTTTCACTGACCGGTAGAGTTTCTATTCCGTTTGATGGAGGAGACGATTGTTGGATTGTGACGTATTAGGGTTTCTATTCCGATTATCCTGCCCGGCTAAAATATGGTAAAGTGGTTTTGACAGTATGTAAAGTTTTGTCAGTTTTTTTTAATTTTTTGGTAGGCGTGTCGGTTTAAATGTGAAACGCAACCTTTGTAGCCATTACTTAAATGGTGTGATGTGAAAAGACAATAAATGAGATAAGTGAAAAAACAATTTAATGTTTTACAAAATTAATGATTTATGTAAGTTTACTAATATACCCTTATATTAAAATTAAATGTAAATATTAAATGAAGTAAAATGAAGCATTCTTATTGGTTGAAACTTCTTCTTTTTTCTTCTTACAAAAAAATTCTTCTCGTTTGAACCCTCCACTATATATATATATATATATATATATATATATATATATATATATAGGCTGAGGATCATTTCAGAACTTTAAATAATTACAGAACTTTCAAAACTCCTAATAAACAATTATTTTATATATAAATTTCTATATTTAGGGTACTTTTATCATTTATCATATGTATTTTTATGATTACATAGATATTAAGAGTAGTTTACATATGTATAATAATCAAATTGTATATATGTGCAACAACTAATTACATATATGTAAAAAACAAAGTTTGCATATGTGTAATCATACAATTACATACCAAAAAATGATAAACAACTTTTAACATGCATGTAATCATAAAAATATATAAATATATGGAAAAAAAAGATAGAAATAATCTAAAAATTAAAAAAACTAAATAAAAATGTTGTTTATTAAGAGTTCTGAAAGTTCTGTAATTATTTAGAGTTCTGAAATGAACCCAACCCTATATATATATATATACACATATATAGGGGGCCGCTAAAATAGAAACCATCCTCAATTGCGAGAACCTATCTACCAATCAAACTAAAGGGTATTTTATATGGCCGAATTGACCTTCTCGTTAACAGAAAAAATGGATGAAGTTAACCCAGTGGATTAAAATGGCATTGGCAACGGTGAAACCTTTTTGGACCCAAGGCGAAAAATGAAACCTTTGGACTAAACTGGCAAAATGGCCTAAACCATAGGGACTAAAATGGCATTTAACTCTATATATATATTGATGAACCTTCAATATGATTGTCACGCTAAATTAATTGGTTTATGAAAGCTTCAAATTTAAATTATGCTTTATGGCCAACAGCAGCTAGTGCAAGTGTTCAAAAACCAAATCAATCTACCTTATTTATTGAGCAAATATGTTTTGGGTTACACCATTTATTTATTCTTATAAAAGCATGCACAAAATACAAATCCTACAATCTTACCATCCTGCAACATTTCTCCTACGTCTAGAACATCAACCTCACCAATCTATGATCAAATCATTCCATGTTCCCCATACAAACGTACTTGATCTGCAAATAAACACAGGTGTTTTCAGAACATGTTCTATTCTAACGGGTCAAATTACATGTCCGTTTGGTACTTACTTCAAGATACTCATCCAAACCATATTTGGAACCTTCCCGTCCTAAACCAGACTGCTTATAACCTCCAAATGGAGCCACCTGTATGTCATCCGTTGATATAGTAATTTCAGCCCATTTTCTTGCGAATGAGTGGTGTCGTAACAAAACGGGTCGAATAAACAACCTAGCTGCTTGAACGTCTCTGAAAGTGTATTTTTTATGCATGCAGCCTCTTAGGCGTCTTACTCAAAGTTTGATTGATTATTTAACGTAATTGTTTTAAAATGAATAAAGAAGTCCGATACCGACATGGGCTGTTTAAACCCGTACAAAAACGACCTGTTTTAGCTAGAGCTCATTACTATCTTGCCATAAGATAACCACATACCTCTGTAGAAACCAATCCCTCATTGACTCCCACTATACCATATTCAAGAGCCTCAGCCACACGCCACGATCGTTTCATACTGTTTGTGAATATGTAAGCAGCTAACCCTGCACATGTATGTCGGATTTATGTTTTAATACTAACCAACTCAAAATCCTACATGGAGAAAGTATAGCATATAAAAACCTGCATTGGTGTCGTTAGCAATCTGTATAGCTTCTTCTTCAGTTTTAAACCGTATAACAGGTGCAACAGGTCCAAACACTTCCTGCCTGTAGCAACAAATATTCAAGTCCGTAATCAAAACTAGAGATTTCAATAACTAGTATTAACTAACATGATACCAATCCTTAAACCAATAAAACCCTTAAAAAGGCTTAAGATTACCTTGCTATGAGCATCTCATTCTTGACATCACCTATAATTGTAGGCTCATAAAAAGTAAACCCGAGGCTATGCCTCTTACCACCCACAAGAACTTTTGCTCCCTGTTTTCACATTCCGGAAAAATAACAAAAAAATGGATGGGCCAAGATTACCTAATGGAGGGTAGTTTTGGTATTTGCATGTTTTGGTAAGTGCGTTCAAGGCAGATGTATTAGGATACCCCTTGGACTATACAAGTTACCAATAAAGCAAATCAAAAGACATAACTTTGTACAAATGAATCAAACCTTTGAGATAGCATCTTGCACAAATGAATCAACCTGCAACATAACGTACAAAAAAGTTCAACTAATTTGAATGTATTAAAGAATGAAATTTAGCATAATCCGAAAAAAATGAACCTTCTGTACAGCAGCCTCGTTGATAAGTGGTCCCTGCACAAGATATTGAACCCCAATTAAGTACCTATATTCTAGCTGAAACTAAAGTCGACTAATTTTAAGTAGTAATTGCTTAAACCATTTATAACTGCACACGGTGAAATTCCATCTTTTCAGAATACAAATCAAGTAATATGTTTTTATACTAACATTTGCAAACTAATTACCTGAACCACACCTTCACTAAAACCATTGCCAACTTTAAGGTCCTGGACGGCATTTGAAAAGGCGCTTGTAAACTTCTCATATATGCCTACAAGGAAGATAAACAGATGAACATACGAATATTCAACTTAGCAAATCCAAATAAAAGACTATTCAATGGTTTATGAAAACAGTTAAAAAGCTACAAAACAAGTGTCACATTTAAGCTTTAATCACACTATAAAATAAAAAATAATTTCTTTATATACCTTCTTGCACAAGTATTCTATTTGCACATACGCATGTCTGTCCACTGTTTCGGAATTTGGTTGCCAACTGAAATCACATGTGAATTTAGGCGAAAAGAAACTAAGGTAAGGTCGATTTGTCCAAGGAAAAAACGAACATAACAAACACTTTTAATACAACGTTCTGACATCATACATGCGTTATAATAATTGAAATGTGAACCACTTACACTCCCTTTCAGTGCCACTTCCAGATCAGCATCATCGAAGACTATGCAAGGTGCATTACCACCAAGTTCTAGAGATACCTAAAAGAAATCGACATTTAAAAAAGATTAAGAATTGCAACAACGTTTGTAAGAAGTGCTAATACAATTACCTTTTTAACAGTCTCGGCTGCACCAGCCATCAATTTCTTTCCAACAGCTGTCGAACCGGTAAATGTTATCTTTCTTACTAGTGGACTCTCAAGCAAAGAATTTCCTATCTTAGGAGCATCTCCCATTACCACATTCAAGACACCCTGTAATTTTATACAACCCAAATAAAATTAAAGGTTATGTGGTTAATGATAAAAGCAGAAAAAGAAAACCAACTTTTACAATGCATCAAAGTAAGTGTACAAGACATACTGGTGGGATTCCAGATTGAAGGGCCAACTCAGCTGCCGCTAAGGCAGTCAAAGGTGTAAACTCTGAAGGCTTTATGACCACCGTACAACCGCAGGCAAGGGCAGGGCCAACCTGATACAACAGTAATATGCAAAATTTCACTCTGAGTTACAGCAAACATATATGAAGACAAGAGGTGGCTAAAATTGTGGGTTGAGTATTGGGTGAGAAAGTGTCGGATGGCCTGAACAACTTTTGTTTTGACAAATGATAATCTAGTTTTTGAAGAAAAAAAGGTTTCTTTTTGACCCGTTTCCTTTTAATTTCTTTTTGTTTACCCATCAATCTATTCATAAGTAAAGGATTGGAAACTGCCACCTCGAATAATGATGCAACGTTTACCTTGCGGGTGATCATTGCTAAGGGGAAATTCCAAGGAGTTACTACACCAACCACACCAACAGGCTGCAGATTACAATAATCATTAGCCAATTCTCATAGAGCATATAAGATGATTGGACAAGTTTGCGGTTTCAATTGACGACTTGAAAGAGAACAGGTGGTCATATAATATAATCAATTGAGATGAATATGATAAAAGTTAAGAGCACCTGCTTTAGAACAAAAAGACGGCGATCAGACAGCGTTGCTGGAATTATATCACCATAAACACGCTTTGCCTCCTCTGCAAAGAACTCGATGAAACTAGCCCCGTATCCAACCTGCAACAGTTAAGAAAAAACATAAAGAAGTGCAAACGTGCTCTCTCTAGTACCTTAATTAATATGTTTGTACCTCCCCAATGGCTTCTTTGATAGGTTTTCCTTGCTCCAGAGTTATAAGCTGTCCAAGCTCTTCTTTATGTTGAATCAACAAGTTATACCTAATGTAGAGCAAAATGATGATTAAGAGCAATGGATCATTATATAACAATAAAGAGATTATTAGCAATTAATACCAATTACGTAGGCGATTACTCCTGTCAGCAGCAGTCAGCTTGCTCCAAGCTACACAGAAGACATTGCAAACAACAGACCTATTTTATCAACAATGCAATGCAATTAAATTAAAACAAAGGGAAGGGTACGACGTACGGGCAAATGCATCATAGGCTGCAGAGATTGCATCTTTTGTTTCCTTGTCTCCCATGCAAGCAACGGAGGCTATAACTTGACCGTTAGCAGGGTTGTGAACCTGTCACAGCAATAGTAAAAGTATTCTGACTGACTGACTGACTAGGTACAAAGCAAATCGGGGAAAGAAAGCGGAGCATGACATGGTTTGGTTTGGTTACCTCGATGGTCCTTCCATCGTATGCATCAACCCACTTCCCACCAATAAGACCTTTGGTTTGTAATAATCCACAACTCTTAAGCCGGCTAACAAGACTTTCACTTCCCATGCTCATCTGAAACCTCACGTCATTAATCAATCAAAAATCCCTAACCTAACCTAACAAACAAATTCAGATAAACGAACCTGGCGACGGCTTTGCGAGTGACAACGTAGAGAGTGTGACTGAACAATGGTGAAGCGATTCACGACAGTACGTGTAAGCATCATCTTCCTCTGCCTCTTTCTTCCACGTATTTCAACACCCTCCGCCGCCTTCTCCTAACGATACAAATGCCCACAGATCATCATTCAACCAAAAATGAAAGAGTAAAACCACAATTTCAGTCCCTAAGGTTTAGAGAATGGGCTTGGGTTTTTAGAGAATCGGCGGTGCGATGGGGTTTTGACAGTGGTGTTTGTGGGTGGTTTTTAGAGAATGGGCTTGGGTTGTTGCACGGATCTAATTGCTAGTGACCGACCATCTAAATCGATATATTTTCAATTACCCCCTCCTACTATTGTAGTTCTTGCAAATCTAACCCCTCCTTTAGATTACTATTCTATTAATAATTCCAACATTGAGAGATCAACCGGCTAAACCGATGAACCGCCAAAGCTGATAGACATATTTGTTAGGTCCTTAATTAGGGATTTGCTTTATATCATGTTTTTCTTTATTTTATAAATAATTAGGCTGGTGGGTATGGGGTCCGTCCCCATACCCTCTAGCCTAAGTCATTTTCTTGTTAAGCATCCTTCGTTGATTTAATTAGCAACTAGTCGTTGAATTCATTTTTCAAAATATTGAAAGTCATCAATGGGGTGGTGGTCCATTGGCAAAGACAAAACCTTTAAACACTTAGATTTGGAAGATAGGGGTATTGGGTTCAAGTCTCATGAACGATAGAGATTAAAAGAAATTTGTCGTTAATTAAGTTTCTCCTATTAATCAGAATAGTTTATTACATTTATGAAGGAGTAAATTGTTGTTTTGATCTTTGTGGTTTATAGTAAATTGTTATATTTTACAAAAATGAAAAGTCTTGCAAATTGCACACCAACGTTTTATTTTATTGCAATTTCAGTCACATGACTAACTCCATCCACTTTATTGTTAAGTCCAGGTCACATGCCAAGTATGTAATGGGCAATTTGGTAAAATTACATCTTTATTGAATAAAAAAAAACACCTTTCTGAAACCCTGGTTAATTGATTTATTTAAAAGTTTTATAGTAGTATGCAATTCGTGGAAACAATCAACACTTATATGCAAGTTACAGCGATAGCAAATGAATCAACCTGAATTTGAACCTATTGAATGTTAGTTTTGAACCCATGCATGTTTTTAAATTATATTATATGAGACACAATGTTGTAGAAGGCGCTAGGCGCTAGTCGGGCGGTGAGGTACCGCCTAGGGATTAATCGGGATTAATCGGAATGGGATTTTTATATGTATTTTTTCAAAATTATGTATATATACCCAATAATATAAAAATAATACTTCAAAATTCACATAAATACTTCAAGTTTCAGATAGTATGGTTCGATTTTGACCGATTTTGACCGATTCTGACCAATTTTGACCGCCTAGGACCGATTTTGACCGATTAACATAGTCCGATTAATCCGATTTTTGACCGCCTAGGACCGCCTAGGACCGATTTTGACCGACTTTGACCATGGCCGATTAATTGACCGACTAGCTCAAAATTAGGCAGTGAATGGCCGCCTAGCGCCTAGGCGCCGATTAATCGGCCGCCTAGGCCGATTTTTGCAACACTGATGAGACATAAGAGGAATATCATCCTGTTGGTTATCCCATAAATCTTTTGTTTATGATCTTCTTTTGAAATAGCTGTGCGCCTAGATGAATTGAACAAATAGCTCCTTGTGTACACCATTTTGGTGGTTTAAAACAAATTAAAAATTCAAGGCCTTTTTTCCAAAAAAAAAAACACTATTTGAGAAAAACCCTCCTTTACCGGACTTGGGACCGGCAAAATAAACTATTTGTCAAAAACGTGCTTATTCGATCACTGGGACTATTTGCGTCAAACAGCGAAAGTCTGCCAATTCGCGTATTTCTTAATACGGAACCCGTACGCACATCCAAAAATTTTTGTAATCATTAAAATATTGTATTTATTGATAAGAATGCAAAAATATCATTCGTTGCGCAATTTCGGTCGTTTTCGCGTTCGTTAAATCGTTCGTCGTAATTAAGCGAAAAACGCGACCGTATATAACAACCCTCCTAAATTATTTCCGACACCCCTAAAATCATTACAGCATCCCTATACGCCTTAAAATACACCCCATATACGAAAAATAGGCCCTAAATACTTTATTTTTATAAAAATTAAATAAAAATAAAATTTTATAGTCTCTCGCGGGCCGCGAAGACTTGTTCTTCATCTTACGCGGGCCGCGAGCGCCCATATACGAGGCGGCACCCTGAGCTGCCATGTGGCAGCCTCGTGTCACAGCTATAACCCGCGAATCAGCATAGCTAGGCCCTACCCCCTATGTCGCGGGGCGCGAAGACCCCTTGTGGATCCTTCGCGGGCCGCGAGACAGACCAGATCAGGCCCTATAAATGGAAACAATCGGCCTTCAGTCCCAAATCGTTCAATTTCACTTTCTCTCTCAAATTTCTGCATAGCAATTATAATACCCGAGCATTATACCCACTAAAATAGCGAAGCCCTGCCTCGTTGTAAGTATGATAACCCCGGTTACGTATTAGATACACTGCCCGATTGATCCAGTGCTCCGTAACGGCTGTCGAGGCTCTGCCCGACTTAGTCGTTGGGGTTCTGTCTCGGGGATGGTATAACTAATATAAAATTTAGGTTATTATACTAACGCGTGTGCATTGTTTAATTAATAGATTATAACCAGGAAAACACAAAGGAAAACCCTAAAGTAGCAATGTGAGTAATCTCCTTTTTGTGAACCTTTTTGCAAACTGTTTTTACAAAACCTCAATTGTTTTTACATTATAATTAACAGTGATTGAGTATTTGTAATTATACAATTATCGTCGGTATGTTAGGGGTTTTGTATAAAAAAATTTGTTACTACACTGTAAAACAGTTTTTGGATGGCGGTTTTTTCGCGCCAAAAAACCAAAGTCTATTATCGTACTACCGGCGGTGGTGAGTGCACGTTTTTTCCCGGCGAGTAAAGGTTTTAAGATAGTATATGAGTAAATTGCCATTTTAGTCCTTGAGGTTTGGCAATTTACTCGATAGTATGTAATAAACCGTAGAGTTACGTCGATTGATAAATGCGCTTGTCGGTTCCAGTACGGTGTTTTCACTGACCGGTAGGGTTTCTATTCCGTTTGATGGAGGAGACGATTGTTGGATTGTGACGTATTAGGGTTTCTATTCCGATTATCCTGCCCGGCTAAAATATGGTAAAGTGGTTTTGACAGTATGTAAAGTTTTGTCAGATTTTTTAATTTTTTGGTAGGCGTGTCGGTTTGAATGTGAAACGCAACCTTTGTAGCCATTACTTAAATGGTGTGATGTGAAAAGACACAACTATTAAGTTGGTTAATGATGCCCTATGTTACTTTTTGTAGGGTTATATAACATGAATGATTAACTTTGTATATCTAAGTATGATTAAGTGTGTGAATGGTGGTGAAGGGTGGTGGTGAACTATGCTAGTGGTGGTGAGCGGTGGAGGATGGTGAACGATGGCAGAAATGGTGGTGGTGGTGGTGAACTGTGCTAGTGGTGGTGAACGATGGTGGTGGTGAACGGTGGAGTATGGTGGTGATGGTGAACAGTGAACAGCAATGGTGGTGAATGGTGAACGATGGTGGTGGTGAAAGATGGCAGAAACGGTGGTGGTTGATGGGACGGTGGTGGTGGTGGTGATGATGGCGATGACAGAAATTGGTGATGGTGATATCAATTTGTATTCTTTGTTATATAACATTTTTATATGTATATATGTTAAAAAAATAATTGTTTTATTTTTATTAATTAATTATTAATTAAAGTAATAATTGTTTAAAATATATTTATGTGAAAAGGAAAAAAGAACATAAATGCAATACATGTATTGGATGAAAATGGCAAAAACAAAAGACAAATGCAAAGTGACGAAATTACACCTAATTAAACTGAGTTTTTTTTTTTTTACTAAGTTAGGGTGTTGGATCAAAATGACAAAAAATGGAAAACTCAGAGACTCAGAGAAGAAAAAAACTATTTGGACTAAAATGATAATTTTTACAAATATATTGATAAATGATAATATCTATGCAAAATGCAAACTAAAGTTACTAAACAAAACTTTGACCCGTACATTAGAAAGCAAAATGCACACTACTGCAGCACTGACAGCATCATTGTATAGTTAACCACATATTTATGGGATGGGGGATTCTATTCCCACAGCTCATTATCTATTTGCACACCTTGGATTTTCAATACGCATCGTATAAAGCTATACGATGCGTATTGAAAAAGTTAAAAAACATTGCAGACTAACATGTGCAGGTGTTATCTGGCGGCTGGCATCATACGTATCGTATAGGCCTATACAATGCGTATTGACACCCTGAATTTTTTAAGTTTATTTTTTGTATGTTGTGTTGGGATTTTGGTGTTTTGGGTTTGTTATTGGTGTTTATTATTAGTTATTGTTATTTTAATAAGTTTTAAAATCTTTATTATTTTTATATCGTTAAGTATCGTATTATTTTTATATCGTACCGTATCACATTTTTAACTTAATATCGTATTATCGATTGTACGTAACCAAGCATATCAATCTAAACAGTTAAAATAAACAATCACAAATACAAATAAACTGAAACTGCAAATTTAATTACATAATAAGTTTGTACATACACAAGCAATTGTTCAAAATACATAAACCATCAAAATACAACAAAAGTTCAACGATCCTAAAGCTATGGATCCTGAGTGGTGCCTGGGGGCCCCGCCCCCGCAGTGCCTGAGGTCCCCGCCCCTGATCCGAACCGGACTGCTCACCACGCCGGAATGCCTGGATCGCCTCCATGAGAAGACGCTCCACACGGCCGTGAGCGGCCTCCATCCGCGCCTGCATCCGGTCCTCCAACTCAGCCAACGCACGTGCCACAGGTGGATCGAGCTCGTCATTGAATACGTGCTGGGGGTACTGATGTGGCTGCGCCTGCTGTGCCGGAGCACCTAACGAAAATGGAGGCGGCGGGGGAGATGGTGGTGGCTCAACGTGGTCACCATCGTCTTCATCGGAGTCATCGCCGCCGTCGCCCTCTGCGGCATCACCATCTGCCGGCTGACCCTCACCCTGTGCCGGCTCCGGAAGCAACTCCAGTAGCACGTTTGGGAGAGCGACGGGGTCGAAGACCTGCCCGTTCCCTCCTATAAGTCGCAGGCCGAGCCCCGGGAAGTCATGCGTCATGTGCATGCCAATCAGGGTAGCACGGGTCAACAAGCTCAGCTCCACCACGCCCCCATCCGAGAATAACTGGTCCTGCTGGGGAACAAGGCCCAAGGAGACGACGATACGTGTGATGTACCCCCCCCCCCCCCCGTACAGAACAGACCTGTCCTGCCTGTGGAACGCCATCGCGAACCACTGGGCTAGGCAGTGATGGAGGGCGCACCTATCCCCCCATATAAGGCAGTAAAGGTAAAAGAGATCCCCATGAGTGCACCACTCGCGACTCTGCTCGCGTTGTGCTATAGATGTGGCAATAAGCTTGTGCAGGTAGCGGTAGAGGGGATCGGTGATAAAGGAAGCCCTCTGCTTCGACGTCGTGCCGAAGCGATGCGTGCTGATCACCTGCCAGAACCTCATCAGAGTCGTACGGGGGGCCATCCATATGCCGTCGGTGTAGATGGGGGTGTCTAACTCCTCCACCCTGTAAAGGCCGGAGTGCTCGGCAAACTGTCTGAGTGACATCAAATGCCACTGCCCCGCTAGACGAAAGTTGACCTCAATCCACGGGTCGTCCTCGTCGTCATCCTCCTCCGGACGGTCTGTAGGCCAGGGAGCGAAGTCGAAACTCGACAAAAACTTGCACGCCATGACCCTGTATGACGGCGTGTATGCCATATCGAACCTGTCACACAGTGTGGTTAGTATGCATGTCGTATACAAAACAAAGAAAAAACAGTAACAAATAGTATACCTCGACCATGGAGTATCGTCTCCGATGAACTCTCGGGCTCTCGCTGCCTCCGCGACCTCTTCTAGAGCATCCCAATCGAGGGCACAGTGGCCGCCGATCTGCATACGATGAAACTTTTCACATATGTGATAAGCCTCGCTACCCTCATCGAACCTCAGATAATCATTCTCCAATAGGGGATCCTCTCAAGGGTCAGCGCCATGCCCGCGCCCACGTCCAGCGCCACGCCCACCAGGCACCGCCATCGCGATCAACGCCCCTGCCGCTCCATGTGCGCGGCCACGTCCACCTCCACCGCCACCGCCACCTCAACCGCCACCGCCACCTCCACCGCCACCTCCCTCTACCCATAGCGACTTCCATGTCTGCATGATTAAACAATTTTAATCAATTTTTTTTCAAAATATAACAATTTTTATTTAATTTAAGAAAATATAACACCGCCACCTCCCCGGACGACCCCGACTATATATTATAACTATTATCTATCTACGACGTATTAGGTTTCGAGGCTCGTTACGGACCTACGCGCGATACAGACGTTTCGACTAAAAAATAAAAAAAACTATATATTTACGACGTCTTAGGTTTCGACGCTCGAAATGGACCTAATCGCGTTACGGACGACCCGAACGGTATATTATAATTATTATCTATCTACGACGTCTTAGGTTTCAACGCTCGTTACGGTCCTACGCGCGATACGGACGTTTCGATTAAAAAATAAAAAAAACTATATATTTACGACGTCTTAGGTTTCGACGCTCGAAATGGACCTAATCGCGTTACGGACGACCCGAACGGTATATTATAATTATTATCTATCTACGACATATTAGGTTTCGACGCTCGTTACGGACCTACACGCGACACGGACGTTTCGACTAAAAAATAAAAAAACTATATATTTACGACGTCTTAGGTTTCGACGCTGTAAATGGACCTAATCGCGTTACGGACGACCCGAACGGTATATTATAATTATTATCTATCTACGAAGTATTAGGTTTCGACGCTCGTTACGGACCTACGCGCGATACGGACGTTTCGACTAAAAAAATAAAAAAAACTATATATTTGCGACGTATTAGGTTTCGACGCTCGAAATGGACCTAATGGCGTTACGGACGACCCGAACGGTATATTATAACTATTATATATCTACGATATATAGGTTTCGAGGCTCGTTACGGACCTACGCGCGATACGGACGTTTCGACTAAAAAAAAAAAAAACTATATATTTACGACCTATTAGGTTTCGACGCTCGAAATGGACCTAATCGCGTTACGGACGACCCGAACGGTATATTATAACTATTATCTATCTACGACGTATTAGGTTTCGAGCCTCGTTACGGACCTAGGCGCGATACGGACGTTTCAACTAAAAAATAAAAAAAACTATATATTTACGACGTCTTAGGTTTTGACGCTCGAAATGGACCTAATTGCGTTACGGACGACCCGAACGGTATATTATAACTATTATCTATCTACGACGTCTTAGGTTTCGACGCTCGTTACCGACCTACACGCGATACGGACAGTTCAAATGTTCTTGAAAAAACACTGAAATTATGAACTGATACGATGCGTATAGGCTGATACGTATCGTATCAGTTCATATGTTCTTGAATAAAACCCTGAAATTATGAATCGATACGTATCGTATAGGCCGATACGCATCGTATCGATTCAAAAGTTCTTCAAAAAAATTTGAAACTTTGAATCGATACGTATCGTATAGGTCGATACGTATCGTATCGATTCAAAAGTTCATGAGAAAACCCCAAAAAACCCCAGTTTTCAACCCAAAAATCACACTAAACCTACGGCTAAAATGCAAAATTGAAAACGTTAAAATAATGAGGGTTTGGAGATGAGTACCGTACTAGTCTTCAATCTTGAAATCTCGACCGTATGACGACCGTATGTATACCACCGTATGTGTGTGTATTTTTAGTTTTGTTTGTTTTTGGATCGTATCAGCCCCCTGTGTTTTAAGGGGTTATATCGTTTTCTCATTCTATACGAATCGTATAGATCTATATGATGGGTGGTAAATTACCAATATACCCCTATTTTTAAATAAATCAAGGGGATAATACGCATAGTATAGATCTATACGATGCGTGTTTAAGTGTAATACGATACAACTTTGGCCTATACGATCGTATATGCCGTATTTTGAAAATTTGGTTTTTGGTGTTTTCCTCGGTTCGACGCGTATACGACTCGTTTTTTGACGAACTTTCGCATATTTTGTCATTTTATGACGTATGACTTCAACATACGTCGTTTCGGTGACGTTCAGTTGCGTGCGAATATCGTATTTGACGATTACATGTTGTTTTGTTTGAAGTCCACTTGTACTCCATAGTGCCGTGTTATATGTATACGCTCGTGGAAATATCATTAGTCGCGTATTTTTGCGTATTTTAGAGCATTATAGCATATTTTAAGGTATTTTAACATATTTTCATGTATCTTAGGGTATTTTAAGGTATTTTAGCGCATTTTAGCGTATTTTAGCGTATTTAATTGTACTTTAACGTATTTTACTGTATTTTCGAACATTTTAGCGTACTTTAGAGCATTATATCGTATTTTAAGGTATTTTAACATATTTACATGTATCTTAGTGCATTTTAAGGTATTTTAGCACATTTTAGCGTATTTCGGTGTATTTTAGCATATTTTAGCGAATTTAATTGTATTTTGACGTATTTTACCGTATTTTCGAACATTATAGCGTCCTTTAGAGCATTATATCGTATTTTAAGGTATTTTAACATATTTTCATGTATCTTAGGGCATTTTAAGGTATTTTAGCGCATTTTAGCGTATTTCGGCGTATTTTAGCGTATTTAATTGTATTTTGACGTATTTTACCGTATTTTCAAACATTTTAGCGTACTTTAGAGCATTATATCGTATTTTAAGGTATTTTAACATATTTTCATGTATCTTATGGTATTTTAAGGTATTTTAGCACATTTTAGCGTATTTCGGCGTATTTTAGCATATTTTAGCGTATTTAATTGTAGTTTGACGTATTTTACCGCATTTTCGAACATTTTAGCGTCCTTTAGAGCATTATATCGTATTTTAAGGTATTTTAACATATTTTCATGTATCTTAGTGCATTTTAAGGTACTTTAGCGCATTTTAGCGTATTTCGTCGTATTTTAGCATATTTTAGCGTATTTAATTGTATTTTGACGTATTTTACCATATTTTCGAACATTTTAGCGTACTTTAGAGCATTATATCGTATTTTAAGGTATTTTAACATATTTTCATGTATCTTATGGCATTTTAAGGTATTTTAGCGCATTTTAGCGTATTTTAGCATATTTTAGCATATTTAATTGTATTTTGACGTATTTTACCGTATTATCGAACATTTTAGCGTACTTTAGAGCATTATATCGTATTTTAAGGTATTTTAACATATTTACATTTATATTAGGGAATTTTAAGGTATTTTAGCGCATTTTAGCGTATTTCGGCGTATTTTAGCATATTTTAGCGTATTTAATTGTATTTTGACGTATTTTACCGTTCGAACATTTTAGTGTACTTTAGAGCATTATATCGTATTTTAAGGTATTTTAACATATTTACATGTATCTTAGTGAATTTTAAGGTATTTTAGCGCATTTTAGCGTATTTCGGCGTATTTTAGCATACTTTAGCGTATTTAATTTTATTTTGACGTATTTTACCGTATTTTCGAACATTTTAGCGTACTTTAGAGCATTATATCGTATTTTAAGGTATTTTAACATATTTACATGTATCTTAGGGTATTTTAAGGTATTTTAGCGTATTTAATTGTATTTGGATGTATTTTCGTATTACAAATTAATAAATATAATGCATTGATTTGGCAATAAACAAATGGAATACATTATACAAATAAATTATTCTTTAAAATTACAAATCAATCAATAAAAAGCAATGTAGGGTCAATGTTAGGCTTCCTTAGCATATCATACCACACTATCCGTTCCGTGTAGTTTTCCGTCCGACGTAAAGCTTCTTGGCGAGCGCGTCTACTCCACGTAAGGTTCGATGGCGGCATTGTATAGTCCCCTTCAAGTCTGACGTGGATGAAATGACCACGATTAACGAATAACAGTGAAACGAACTGATGGGGGTCACGTGCGTACGCTGGATCATATAAGGGAAATACAGTAGAACAGCCTTGGATGTCTAATATGTGAAAAATCACACCAAACTTATTGGCAAGAAGGAGTGCTGCTTGAGGCATCTCCATCCAATGTTCCCTGGGTGCCATTCCAACCCCGGTGAAATCTATTCTCTGTACTTGTTGGTCGTAGTCCCCTGGTACTTCACTATCGAAGATGTACTTCCACATTTCTTTGTTCGGACCTGTCAGCTCTTCAAGTAGTTGGTTTCGAATATGCCCAAAGTAATCTTGTTCAAACCCTAAACCCACATCCGCCGCCCGAAACCCACAATGTCCATCCGGCCTGACATCTTTTATTCTTGAAATGTAGCGGTGGAACACTTTTGGAATTTGTTTTTTGTATCTGTGCGCATATTCAAGCATTCCCTCATCAGTGATTAACGGAAAGGCATTGCCCTTGCCAGGCTCTTCTTCACGTGAATATGTTGAACGACCGCGTCGATTTAACGACCTTTGAGACTTTAGAGACATTGCAGACATAGACGGTATTAGGGAATCTTGTGATGGTACATAAGAGCTATGTCGAGAAGCGTCACACCTACTTTGTTGTCTGGGAGGCCCAACTGAGCTATCTCTAGCAGCTTGCTCGTTTCTTTGTTGTTGGACCTTGGAAGTTGGCCGCCCGCGAGTGTTTTCTTGTACGACATGCGGTTTTTTGTCGCTCATATATGGGTTTACCACCGCCATGATCTTCGATAAGACGCTTTTCCTCACTTGCGGGGGTTGGGTAGACAATTTTTGTTTCACATATTCTAATTGTTTGTCTATATCAAAATCTTCCTCATCAAAATTTGATGGGTTCAGATCAAGTTTTCTCCAGAAAATGTCTATATCTTCGAGCTGAATGACGCCGTCTGCAAAACAAAAAAAAGAGCATTAGACAATCATATTAAATTAAGACAACAAAACATTTTTTATAAGTATATAAGTACCTGTATTCTGCAATCTCTCCAGGCGACAGGCACATAACAACCCGGCACCCGAGTACAGCTGGCAGCCACATGTTGATCCGAATGATCGCAACGTGTCTATTCTCTGTGTTAGCTCGTTTTCCAATAGGTTAAGAGCATGGATGGAAACTTTAAGAAGTAGGTTACAAAACATAGGAATCTGAAGGTGGCTGTTCATTCGCTTGGTGCGGCTTTCTTCCAAGGATTTCTTTATTTTCGCATATTGCTTTAGTACCAAGGTGTCCACCTTTTTCACCAGCGATTCCAGACTGCATCTCGGTGTAGTAAGCTGTTTCTTTAATGCAGCATGTACGCCTTCGGCTCTGTTTGTTGGAGTTTGCAAGAATGACAGGGTTTGATTGGTGCATGCAGATACGAATAATTGTCTGGAGGTGCTTAACTAGTTATTCCATAGGTAATCAAAAACTGTTGGTGCAGTTGTCTGTCGACTACATCTTAGTTCGAGTCTTAGGTTAGGGCTTATTGTACGAGAAAATATGAAAATGTATGTAATTAGGGTATAGGTCCGCTTATACGTACATGTCCGTATATGGGAACCTACCTGGTCAGGTCCGCTTATATGTCATGTCCGTATATGGGAACCTACCAGGTCAGGTCCGCTTATACAGGTCCGCTTATACGTACATGTTCATATAAGCGAACCTATGTCTCCTATATATAGGTAGGTCATTCAAGCGGATCTAGTAGAGGAGTTGTGGTATGTAACGGCGAAGCCCTACCAATTTGTCTCCAGAGCTTGTATATTGTTAGCAGATTAATAAAAAAGACGTTAAATAGTGAAATCAAGCTAAACAAAGACTGAATCAATGAATTCCGCCTCTGATTCAGTCTGAGCACTCTTCTGATCGACTCGTCAGGTCGTATAGCGTTCCTACAAGTGGTATCAGAGCTCAGGAGGAAGAGTTCTTACTGTTTAGTTCGTTTTCGCTCAAAATTTCTGATTTCTACACCTTCTTTCATCATCAGATCAAGTTTTAACGGTCAAAAGGTCGCAAAAATTTCACAGATTGTGTATTATAAGTCATTAACAAACCCTGGAAAGTATTGGATCAAAATACGGACTAAAAATGACCAAAAATTGCTCGTGAATAGGTTCCGCTTTTATGTCACTATAGAGGTTCGCTTTTTAGGTCCGCTTATAAGATCAGGTTTGTTGTAGTTCCGCTCAAGAGGTCCGCTCATAGGGACTTGATTGTTGAAGGTTCGTTTTAGAGGTCCGTTTTTAGGGACATATTGTGTATAGGTCCGCTTCAAATTGCATGTAAGGTCCGCTTCAGTGAACAACAAACAGGTCCGCTTGGTTGAACATCTTCAGAGATCCGCTTATTTGAACAAATCTGGTTCGCTTTTCTGTCACATCAGAGATCCGCTTTTGTGGTTCGCTTATTGTGACATATCAGGGGTTCGCTCTTGTGGTTCGCTTATACAGGCATCATATAAGTTCGCTTATCTGACAAGTCTGGTTCGCTCTTGTGTCAACAAACCTTGAAAAGAAAATCACGAATTAGTGTGTCAGTTGATACATGTGTTGTTGGCCATTATAAAAAGTTGAACAGTAATCATTTTGATTGAATAAAAAACAGATATGAAACAGATTACTTGAATACATGTGAATTGAATTGTGACTTATCGATTGTCGGCCACATTTATTTGAGGTCCTATGAGAATGTTGTAAGATCTTAAAGAAAGTCGGTTCATGAATTAAAGTCCACTAACTTTGTTGGTCCAATGAGATTTGAATGGTAATCAACTTTGTCAGTTCATGCGCATGTATTGAAAGATAAGGTGTCAGCCATCTTCACAAGTTAAAGTTGCGGCCCAATCCAAGAGTTGTGAAAGAGTTGTTGTCGGCTAAGTGGGTTTGTCAGTAGCCCATGTGAACCACATTTTGTTCGGCCCAATCATATTTTGAGCTAAAATATCAAGTTGTCGATTGCACTACAGTCAAGCCCACTTCATACTCGGAACAAGTGAAATTGTTGTTTTTGTGAGAAAATTTGTCGGGACAGTTTAAAAAATGGCAATGATGTTTGATGAAAAGGAAAACAATAATCTTGAAAGGTTAAATAATTGGTATCGAGGATATTTGAGTAGTTATTATCATGGTTTGCCCAAAAAGGTTTGGAGTACCCGGTTCGAATGTTTTCTGTGTATGAAAGATGAAAAATTGGGTGATTTGGAGAAGCGTTTTGATCGTTTGATTGACTATTTGAAAGAAAATCAAATAGTAATATCAGAAGCTGAAATGGTATCAAAGTTTGCTAATGGATTACCAGCTGAATGGGATGATTTTTTGAAAAATCTGAGAGAAAAGTCAAGTTTTTCAAAATTATCTTTGACTAAATTCATCAGTGAACTTAAAAATCACGATTATGAAATTTATCAAAAGAAGAGAGATGTGATGGATAAAATAAAAATGAATTTAGATGAGTTGAATTTAGACGTGATAAATGAAATAAACAAAAGAATCAATGTTTGTTGGGCAGCAAAAAGAAATTTGAAATTTGATATGAAGAGGGGTTGTTATATTGATGATAATGGAAATCCTCTTGATTTCATTAAAATCTTTTGTGCAGGAACATACAAGATGGAGACAGAGCAAGTTCAAAAGAATGAAGAATCTGTGAAGATTGAATCTTCAAGTTCTGCATCAGGGTGCTCTAAATGTGACAACTTTAAGACTGACAATGGCAAACTCTTGAAGGATGCAGAAAGTTTGACATTGGAAATCAAGAAGTTGAAAGATGAGAAGCAATTTGATGATAAACAGATTCTTGTTTTGCAGGAAAATTTTGAGAAGTTGAAATCTGAAAATGACAAACTGTTGAGTGGTTTGGACAGTTTGACATTAGAAAACAAAATTTTGAAAGAAAAAGAAAAAGATCATGAAAATGAAAAATTAAAAATTGAGAAAGATTTTCAAAGTCAAATAAAAATTTTAGAAGATGAGAGAGATATGTTTGGTAAAAACAATCTTGAAAAACAAATTGCAATCAATTCTCATCTTGAAAAGATTATTCGACTTGAAAAAGAGGCAGAATGTGCTCAAAAGAAAATCAATGAATGGGAAGAAAAGTTGAAGGTGTTTGTGAATACTTCAACTATTCCTTGCCCAAATCCTGTTAATTCAGTTCCAATAAGTGACAATGTCACAAACTTTGACAATGTCAAAGTTGAAGATTGTGATGAGAAATCTGATGATGAAAAAGATAAAATTGAAAAACAAAAATTGTTTTTGAAATTAAAAGAAAAATTCCAAGAAACTGTTCTACGATCGACTGAAAAGGGAGAATGCTCTAAGCAAAAACCTTTGAAGAAGAAAGTGGAACAGAAACAAAAAATTAAAAATTTGAAAAATGTTCAAAAAGAGAATAACAGCTCATCAGATCGATCATCCAATCGCAATCAAAAACCACAAAAAGTAAAAAATGAAAACTCAAAAATTGTTGGTAATAAGTGGTGCAGGTCGGACCACAGTGCTTCAAAGCCAAATCCAGCTTACAAAAGGAGAGATGGATATCACCAAGCCAAACAGTGCTATGATCTGAATGTTTGGACTGAGAATGGTGATTGGTACGATAACAGAGTGTGTTACAGATGCGGTTATCAAGGACACATTGCTGTTAACTGCCAGAGTTGGAGGTTTGAATCAAGGAGATGCTTTAACTGCAACATCATTGGCCATATTGCTGGAGATTGCTCAATGAGATCAATGAGAAGATCGAGGACTGAATCTCAGAAGCAGGTGAAGAAACCAGTCAATGTCAAGCCCAAAGAACAGAAGGTTCAAAAACCTAAAGTTCAAGAAACGAACGTAAAGCTTTCTCAAGGGCAGAAAGACAGACTAAGGAAGAAGAGAAAGAAGGCTAGAGAGTATCTAGAGAAGATCTTGTCCTCGGGTTCATCTGTTGATAAAAATAAGAGTTCTGATGAATCAACTCACTCAACTGCAAAGTCAAGCAAGACAAATTCATCAGATACAAATCTGAGGACGAAAAAGGAAAAGAAGAAGGTGAAAATTGGTGGCAATGAATTTGTTTCTTCGAAAACAAAGGAGCCACATGTTGGCGATGAATCTGGCTCCTCAAAGTCAGACAAGCCACGTTCAGGCGATGAATCTGGGGTGGTAAAGCCAGAAGAGCCATTGGTTGAGGTAAAAGTAGAGAATTCTGGTATAACAATGGATGATGAAAATTTTCCACCATTGTTGAACAAGAATTCTAAATCACCCAAGGACCGTCAGGCTTGGGTGAATCTGTTTAAATTGAAAAACCTGACTTGCCGGAGTTCCCAGGTTGGTAAGCGTGGAACATGAATCGGCACATTTCTTGAGAAATTTCACTCTGGTGATTTTTCGCCTTACAAGTGGTAAATCAGGGACATTAAGTTGTACTTGATTTTCTACAAGTGATATTTGTGGTTTGATCTTAAAAATGTTAGTTTTTACAAGTGGTTGAAGAGAACAAAGTGATGAAAGATCCCCGAATTTGTGAAATGACACACAAAACTTATTTTCCGGAAAAACCATTTGATTAATACAAACTTAAGTGTTTTGAAATCATAATGGGAAAATAGTTTGTTGTGAGGGGGAGTTCTGATTGTTTATGCCAGGTGGATGGAGAATTGAAGTGATTCTCATCAAGTTGTCAAGTTTGTACAGTTTGTTTCAAATTTTCTCAGAAAATCAAAATTGAGACATATTTTGATTTTAGGGGGAGTAAAATTTAAAAAAAAATTAGAAAATTTGAAAATGTCAAAAACATTGAAAATTTTAAAAATGAGTTTTGCTGAAACAAGAGGAAATGATAGAAAATCAGTGGACTATCACAGCATGCTAAAGAAATGTACTGTCTAAATGTGATAAACGGTCTCACTAAAGATGCGACGGTAGGCTCAGCTAGACTAGTAGATTTGCGATAACGATACAAACCTAAATGAAAAAGCCTAGTTCTAGTGGGAAACATGGTCGAAAGCATAGTACTTAGTTTTGTCCTTCTTGACTGTGTGCCTACTCAGTAATCGCTGATTGTCGAAAGACATAAAACTGGTTAAGTTTGTGAACTTTCACAACTTTGCTGAAAAGTCGCTGTGATTGTGCATTTTATTTTGCCAAGATTTAAACTTGTTTTATTTCTTTATTTTGTTTAAGCATCGGACATCCTCTGCGTATACGTGAGTATCGACCTGGATGTTGTTGCCTAAACGTTCTGCTTTATTTTCTTTGGTGTTTCGTTTAAGCTTTGGACCTCCTCTGCGTATACGGGAGTATCGACCTGGTGGTTAAAGCCTAAACAACTTCAACTTATTTTTATTTTTCTTATTTTGTTTAAACATTGGACATTCTCTGCGTATACGGAAGTATCGACCTGATTGTTAATGTTTAAACATTCTGCTTTATTTTCGCACAAATCAAAGTTGATAAAAGTTTAAAGGCATTACTTGAGTCAGTGTATTGCATGATGAGGGGATATGCTGAGATCGTGGGGTCCATAAGAATTTAGTGTTATATTAATATACCTTAATGTATCGGTAAGCATGTCGAAAGTTTTTAGATTGAGCTTAAGTGGACAACAATATCGTCAATCCATGTGAATCGTTTAGAGCTTAAAACGATTAAGAGCTTAACGGTGCTTGTGATTTGTCTAAAAACTGATCTGATCCTTTTTCGCAAACTCACAAAAATATGTTTGTACATATTCCATTTTTGTATTTAATTTCTGTTATTGCGTTTGTGTTTCATAGTTTGAAAAATCCAAAAAGATTTTTGACAACTGATGTTGAAAAGCTGATATTCAAAATTTCAAAGGCTAAACAAGATGAACAGTTGGGTTGGATAATTGGTTTGAAATGATTAAATTGATTCAATAAGTTGAATCAGAATTTGGAATGTTTCAAATTTAAAATCAATTTTAAATGAGAATGATTCTTAAATGTTTAGTTGATTCATTTAGTTGAATCACAACATTGTTTTGTTTGTAATTGTGTGTTTGAGATGTGTAGGTTTCTGATCCTGTTGCTACGGAAAGCCAGGAGATGCATCAGAACTTGAGAAGAGCTTAAACTGAAAAAACCAGGATTTGATTTCAAAGGTGATAACAAATTCCAGACGGCGATCCCAACTCGATGAAAGGGGAAGTCTGACGAAAGTTAGAACCAGAGAAAAATCCGGGTATTTGATTCCAGGAAGAGTTCCTGAAGAAGACCGATCGAGATTGAAGAGTTGTCATGTTGAAGACTCTCACTGAAGATTCCGTCAACATTCAAGGGGGAGTCTGTTGGTGCAGTTGTCTGTCGACTACATCTTAGTTCGAGTCTTAGGTTAGGGCTTATTGTACGAGAAAATATGAAAATGTATGTAATTAGGGTATAGGTCCGCTTATACGTACATGTCCGTATATGGGAACCTACCCGGTCAGGTCCGCTTATATGTCATGTCCGTATATGGGAACCTACCAGATCAGGTCCGCTTATACAGGTCCGCTTATACGTACATGTTCATATAAGCGAACCTATGTCTCCTATATATAGGTAGGTCATTCAAGCGGATCTAGTAGAGGAGTTGTGGTATGTAACGGCGAAGCCCTACCAATTTGTCTCCAGAGCTTGTATATTGTTAGCAGATTAATAAAAGAGACGTTAAATAGTGAAATCAAGCTAAACAAAGACTGAATCAATGAATTCTGCCTTTGATTCAGTCTGAGCACTCTTCTGATCGACTCGTCAGGTCGTATAACGTTCCTACAAAAACATCTGAAAAAAATAAACATATTCAAATTATATATCAATTTGTATGAATGTATTTACTTAGAGAGAACATACATGTAAGTTGTTGATTGATAAGGTGTCTCTGAAGGTTGAGGACGTTATTTTTGTATAACTCTTCGGTAGCGGAATTACACACTGTTTTCCCCTGATTTATAAAGGCATCCCAATCTTGCCCATTAAACGAACCCTTGCAGTTCTTCACAATATTTTGTAAGATGTGGAACCTACAGAGATATCTGTGTGCGCTAGGGAATATTTTTCTACAGGCGTTTATCAGTGCCTGGTCCCTGTCCGTTAGAATTACGCGCGGCTCCATGCACTCGTGCAACATAGACATTACCCTCTCCAAGACCCAGACGTACGTTGCCTCCTGCTCGTTTGAAAGAAATGCATGCGCAACACAGAAGGTGTGGTTTGTCGACGTCATACCCACAACTTGCAAAAATGGAAGATTGTACATGTTAGTCTTATAGGTAGCGTCGATCATAAGCACATGCGGGAATGCCCTCCACATTTCAAAGGACTTATCGTGACAGAAAAATATATGTTGAACGACGTTGGTAGAAGGTTCCGCCTGTATGTAATAGGTCATCTTTTTTTCCTGGAGGATTTGTTCTAGTCGCTGCATGGGAGACGTTTTTTTCTCGAACTTCGCGGCCCTAATCTTTTGGCGAGCGTTGTGTATGTCTTTCGGAACACATACGTTCTCAGGGTTCTGTTCGGTTACGGCCTTCCAGATTGTATGGGGCTGTATGTCTTGATCTGTCAGCTCTTGCACCAGCGTAAACTCATTAGGAGTAAGCCTCCTGGCATACGCGTAACCCTCCAGATGTTCAGCAGGGTCGTGGTTGTGCGCCTCGTTAAAATTTTTGTTCAGATAATCTATCCGCCAAGCCCGACGACTCTGGTCGAGACGACCTATCACCATAAAAGGGCACGCACATTTTTTGCTACCGGTTTTCCTAACCGTGGCCTTACTCTCATGCTCGTCATTACGATAACATTTGAGCCACACCCGGTTATCCTTGGACCGTCTGGTAACAATTATGTATCCGTTGGCTAAACCCCTTCGTTTTACCCAACTTTCCAAATCATCGGGGGATAAAAAATCCTAAAAATATAACAAGTAATTTAAAAAAAATATAACAATTTTGAATGTACCTTTTTAAAAATTCTTAAAAAAATATAACAATTTTAATTAATTTTATGAAAACATAACATTTTAATTAATTTTATAAAAATATAACATTTTTTAATTAATTTTTTATCCTATTTACAAAATTTAACAATTTTGAATGTATTTTTTCTTTACAATTTTTTATTATTGTGCAAATTATTATTGTTTTTTATTGCGAGGAACGTGCGAATTGTGCATCGGTTTTGAAATGAACGAGGTAACAAGTATTAAAACACATAGAAATTGAGATAAAGTAAAAGAGAGGCTTGTTAAAACATCGGATTGTTTCGGGTTTAGAAACTTCGACTATTCCAAAGTGAATCGAAAGTCCTTTCAAATTAGGGAAACGTGTTTTGGCGTATAGGTAAAATACTCTCGTGGAGAAGCGATTAACGGTACTTTACCCTTCCAGTTACTACACGTCCCTAATCGATTGAAAAATCGAAACTTTGGCGGGATTGAAAATCGAGGAACGGGACTAGTCGACAAGATGTGGGTCTCACCCCTAACTTGAAGATTTCGTACCATAAGTGTGGTTGGTATTCGTCGGGTCAAGAAAGTTAATTCCGACACTTTGACGAGGGTCCACTAGAGTTTGAATTGGAAACTTACCATCAAGATGTGGATCTCACTCCTAACTTGATGGCGTAGTTTCGTGCAAAATTGAATAAGCGGACTGAGAGTCATTCACCAAATTATGGGTTTCACGCCTATTTTGGTGAAATCATCTCGTTTGTATAATACGAGTGTATTCAACTCTTCAACGAATATTTTAATTAATATTTAAAAAAAAATTAATGTATTTTTTTATTATATTTAAAAAAATATAACAGGTTTAATTAATTTTATAAAAATATTTCATATAACATTTATTAATTAATTTTTATCCTATTTGAAAAATATAACAATTTTAATGTATTTTGTATTAACAATTGTATAATAATTTAACAGAAAAAAATATAACATTTAACAAAAATATATATCGTTCGTACCTGATCAGTTTTGTACGAAACTTCAGGGTAAGCGAGTGTCTCGTCACCCAATGACTCTTGCACGGGTGGCTCGTCACCCAATGACTCTTGCTCGGGTGGATCATCACCCAATGACTCTTGCACGTAAGAAGGGTGACTAAGGTCTCCTTGTACTCCCGAGGGACCACTAACGAAAACGTTATTGCCATATTCTTCATGTCCGTACGAGGGAACGTAACCGGGTTCATAATACGGAGACCTATAACCTTGATCATGGCTACACGCGTTCAAATCTGGTATCAACGGTTGGCGAGGCATAGCAGACTAAAAAAAACCAGCGGGTAAAAGGTAATGGTAAGTTTAACGGCGAATAGAAAAAAGTAAATATATATACTTACCTCGTTGAGGTCTGGCAACGACGATTCATTATGACGGGGACGATAGCCGGACACGACCTCATGCGCGTGATCATCATTTCCACCCAAATCGTAAGAATCAGGAACATTAGACCCCGCCTAATACAAATGGTGTTGTCACACCCCGATATTTCCACATATTACCGGTGGGCCCGGCGGGGAGTATCGTGACGTAGTTGATATCATCATTGTCAATACACACAACAATATAGCACAGCGGAAGGCTTGGTGAATAAACTATTACAAACCATAATGTCTGAGTGTTCGAGTTTAAGAATATACAAACTGGAATGTAATAAGATCCACAGGCGGATCATAAAAGTACAAAGAAACAAAAACAACAGACTTCAGGTATCTTATGGATTTGCAAGATCCTCTATGACACCTAATAGCTCCAGCCTATTACGAGAGGTACCTGTCAATCAGCCTTTAAGAAAATACGTCAGTTTACACTGGTAAATACAATTAACTAACTCTTTTGAAAACATTTATGAAAATTGATTTAAGTGCACAAGACACAAATCATTTATAACTTGGGACAATTATTTAAAGATAATCTTGTATACATATTTATATGTTTGTCATACAATTGGGGCCGGTTGGAAGCCGGTCCTGATTATCCGACTCACCACTTATAGAACCCACAAAGGAGTTATCCCCAACATGTGGGTTTATATATATATTATTTAGCATTTGCATCTGTCGGGTGTATGCCTACACCCCGTGCATAGGTCGTGGCCATTTTCAAATAAAATGAGCCGAGGATATCCAGGACACGGTCAGATTAACCCCCAATGTTTATGTTATCAAACAAGACAGATTAAAACGGGTTATGTAAATTTATTAATCACAATCCGATTAAATGATTTCATACCCGACCAAGCGGTATTATTATAATACTGTATCCCAAGCCCGTATAGGGAAAATAAGTTAAAAGTATTTACCTGATGCTAGCAGTATAATCCTAAAGCTTTTTGATGGCACCTTCTACCGGAAGCTATTTAATCTGTAAAGAAGGTTTATTACCTATTAGGATGCTAACGGGTCTATAATTTAGCCAAGGACGTAGACCGGCTAGTTAGAAGGAAACCTTACGGTTCTAAACGCTAGATTAAGCGGAGACCGGAATAGAATGTGGTTTAGACCCGACATGCTTGGATACTTGTATAATATAGGTAAACTAAACACATTATGGAAATTGAGAATTTAATGATAAGGTCAAGCCCGTCTCGGCTATTTTACGTAAATTAGTCACGTAAACCGATCTGAACGCATAAATGCGTAATGGGTAACCAAATAAATTATATACAGGTCTTAATCATTATTATGCTCAAAATATGTTAATACATCAGTAAGATGTTAACATATATGCCCAAAAAGTAATTTAAACCAAATTAAGTCCCATAAGGGCATTTTGGTAATTTTAATGCTCATAAAAGAGTTTTAAATGTTAAACTGAGTTTCAGGTCTAATCTAATTAGTAAAAATATGTATTTTTATAAATTATAACAGTAGGGTATTTTATATATGTGAAATTTATCTTATATATCCAAACTATGCACCGTAGGGGCATTTTGGTAATTTCACATAAACTTTAAAGGTCAAAATAGAGTTCTGAGTTTAAAAACTTTGGCTTAATTTTTAATTATATAAATTATCTTAAAAAATCAGTGGTTAATAAGTTTTATATGCCAAAAATAGTTTTGACCCGTACTAGGAACTATAAACGCTTAAAAGTCGGTTTTAAGAGATATTCGGGTTAAAATAGGAAATCTGAGTTTTTGATCAGTTTATAAAGTTCGAAATATTTTATTTATCATATAAAATCAGTAGCAAAAAGTTTGACATCAAAATTTTATGTAAAACTCATTTTATGCATGAAAAGGGTAAAACCGACATTTACCGAAATAAAGCTATAATCCTATGTTATGCTAAGCCTAAAAATAAATAAAAATCTTCAAAAATCCCAAAATATTATTTTACATTAGTAGGTAAAAAGTTTGGTATCAAAAATCGGGTTTAGATAGGCTTTATGCTAATTACGCCATTTAATAAATAAAAAGCGTTCTAATTACGCTATTGAGCATAACTCCTAATCTAGACCTCAAACTGATGTCAAATTTTCGGGACAAGTCTAAATATCAGTAGCAAAGGTTTTAGTTCAATCACATTGCTAAAAATCTCATTTGTGTGTAAAAAGGGCATTTATGGCATTTTAAGCATATTAACGATCATGTGCATATAACTCACACCATAAGGAGCCATGCAATATAACTTTAGGGGGTTATACTACTGAGTAATGTGGTCCTAATGGAAGCTTAAAACATGGGAGAATTAAGCTTGAACGGGTCAGAACTGAAAGTCAAAGCAAAAGTCAAGCTTTTGCGACTTTCGGTTATAAGCTGACCTTAGACTATTAATTGTCGGGTTAGGACTGATAAAATATGTTTAAATATTAATTACCAAGTCATTAGAATGTTAAAATATAATTTAGAACTTCTGGTTTATTAATTTTAATCATTTTTGACCATTCTGTCCAGTTTGACTTTTTGTCAAACTACTTTGACCCGACAATTGACCAGTCAAACGAAATAATTAAGAGATGCCCTTTTAAGGGTTAATCATCTACACTAATATGGTTCAATAACCACTTTCAATTTGATCAGTGGGTAAACCATATGTGATTAAAACGAAAGTCAAACTTAATTTATGATAAGTTTCACTTTTAGGTAATTAAGCTAATTAAAAACGACTAAGCAAGTAATTAGAAGCTTACTAATGGTCCTAGCTGTCTTTTCTACCCTTGTAAGTCTTCTCCTTGTCCTAAGCAAGCTCCAGAAGTTGTAGTATAAGAGATTGTTGCAAGAGTGCTTGTGAACTCAAGAACTAGTTCCTTTATATAGCAATTCACATGATCTAGGATCACCCCAGGTGTCCTAGTGAGTGAATTAAACTGACATATAGCCCATAGAGTCGATACAATCTAAGTTAAGGCGGTTATGAAGCTGAACCCGCACCTGGCAGCCATTTTCTGTTACTGGCACTCTCAGGCGGGCCGCGTAAGAGATAAGGGTATCTTACGCGGGCCGCGTGGACCTGGGAAACTGGCAAAACAAGTTTTAAAGCTGGCAGATTCAGTCCCTGGTCGTTTTAAACCCTTTTTAACTTCATTTTTGGCAAGCAAGGCCCTTGTAGTTAATTTGTTGAGGCTCAAGGATGTATAAACTAACTTCGTTAGGCTCGGGTTCGTTAAATATCTCTATGAAAGCAAGTTTCATCAAGTTGACACTTATAGCCCAAAGTTTTGAAAACTAGCCTAACGATCTCGAAACCACGTGAAATTTATACCACTTATTCTTGAGAGTATATTTGAATATTTCGAAGCCTCGGGTTTGTTAAAAGGTCACTCAGAGGTAAGAATTAACATGTTGACACGTTTAACCCCTGTAATTTTATAATCTCTTGATTATTTTCACAAACGGCTTCTTATATCCAATCAATCACTTGATTAAGAATATATTCATCACGTATGGTCATTCAGAGGCAAAAGTTTGGTATGTTGACACTTTCAGTCCCTTTGCTTACATATTTTCATTGTTTGTCAACTTTAGTCCCTCAAACTCAATCTTTCACATATTTAGAGTTTAGGACACGTGTCTATACATTATGAATTCCACTCAGCTCCCCTGGTAGGTTTAGCTTATAAGCTACACTGCTGATACATTCGATAATCTCGAATGGTCCAATATACCTAGGGCTTAACTTGCCCTTTTTACCAAAACGCATCACACCTTTCCAGGGCGATACTTTCAGTAAGACTTTATCGCCAACCTCAAACTTTAGAGGTTTTCACCTCTCATCAGCATAACTTTTCTGCCTATCCCTGGCAGCTTTCAGGCGATCTCAAATCTAGACAATCTTGTCCGTCGTTTCAAGGACTATGTCAGGTCCTGATAACTGAGCTTCTCCTACTTCTGCCCAACAGACAGGCGTTCTGCATTTCCTACCATATAATGCCTCAAAAGGCGCAGCCTGAATGCTTGTATGGTAGCTATTGTTATAGGAGAACTCGATCAACGGTAGGTGGTCGTCCCAACTACCACCTAAATCAATAACACATGCACGAAGCATGTCTTCCAAAGTTTGAATTGCACGCTCACTCTGTCCATCTGTCTGAGGATGGTAAGCAGTACTAAAATTCAAACGTGTGCCCAAAGATTGTTGGAAACTTTTCCAAAAATGTGAGGTGTATCTAGTATCTCTATCAGAGATAATAGCCACCGGTACTCCATGAAGAGCTACAATCTTATCTACGTATAACTGGGCTAATTTGTCGGAGCTATGAGTCTCCTTGATGGGCAAGAAATGTGTTGACTTAGTCAGTCTATCAACTATCACCCATATGGTATCATTTCCGTGCTTTGTTTTAGGTAACTTGGTTATAAAATCCATAGTCACCATTTCCCATTTCCAGGTGGGTAGTTCTGGCTGTTGTAACAGACCTGATGGCTTCTGATGTTCAGCTTTGATCTGATCACAAGTCAGGCACTTAGCTACATGTGTGGCAATAGATTTCTTCAAACCTATCCACCAATAATTAGCCTTCAAATCCTGATACATCTTGTCACCTCCAGGGTGAACTGAGTACTTGGAGTTGTGGGCTTCCTGGAGGATCATATCTCGAAGTCCTCCTTGAATGGGAACCCAAATTCTTCCATTCATTCTGAGGATTCCATCCTTCCCAGGTGCTAACTGTTCTGCAGTTATACCAAACTTTTCATTTGGAAGATTGGCTTCCCGAACAGCATCTTTCTATGCAGCTAATAGCCTTTCATTCAGACTATTCTTCAGCTCAATGCTCTTGGCATTGATTCTGATTGGTTTAACTCTTTCCTTTCAGCTTAGAGCATCTGCGACTACATTCGCTTTACCAGGATGGTAGCGAATTTCACAATCATAATAATTTAAAGTTTCCATCCAACGGCGTTGTCTCATATTGAGCTCTTTCTGATTGAACAAGTGTTGGAGACTTTTGTGATCCGAGTAGATCACACATTTTGTTCCATACAAATAATGTCTCCACAACTTTAGTGTGAATACAACTGCACTCAATTCCAAATCATGGGTGGTGTAATTCTTTTCATGCACTTTCAGCTGCCGTGATGCATAGGCAATCACCTTGCCACGTTGCATAAGTACACATCCCATGCCGGTGTGTGAAGCATCACAATATACGACAAACTCTTCAATTCCTTCGGGTAAGGTTAATACTGGAGCATTGCTCAACTTTTGCTTAAGAATCTCAAAAGATTCTTGTTGCTTTGGACCCCAATCAAATTTCACATTCTTGCGGGTCAAGGAAGTTAATGGTGCAACTATCCTTGAGAAGTTTTCAATGAATCTTCTATAATATCCAGCTAAACCCAGAAAGCTGCGATTTTCTGTGGGCGTCTTTGGTGCTTCCCAATTCATGATGGCTTCTATCTTGGCGGGATCAACTTGGATACCGCGTTCACTAACAACATGTCCAAGGAATTGGACTTCACGAAGCCAGAATTCACATTTGGAAAATTTAGCATACAATTTCTCTTGTCGAAGCAATCCTAAGATACATCGAAGGTGCTTCTCGTGATCAACTTGGCTACGAGAGTAGATAAGTATGTCGTCTATAAAGACAATGACAAACTTATCCAGGTATGGTTTGCAGACTCTATTCATGAGGTCCATGAATGCTGCTGGCGCATTAGTGAGCCCAAAAGGCATCACTAAAAACTCAAAATGTCCATACCTCGTTCTGAATGTTGTCTTAGGCACATCTTCAGTTCTCACTTTAAGTTGATGATACCCAGATCTCAAATCAATCTTAGAGAAATAGCTCGCCCCTTGGAGCTGATCAAATAAATCATCGATCCTGGGTAAAGGATAATGATTCTTGATCGTTACCTTATTCAATTCACGGTAATCAATGCATAAGCGCATTAATCCGTCCTTCTTTTTCACGAACAGTATTGGAGCTCCCCAAGGTGAAGAGCTGGGCTGAATGAAACCTTTTTCCAATAAGTCGTCTAATTGAGTTCGGAGCTCTTTCATTTCAGTAGGTGCTAGACGATAAGGAGCTCGTGCAATAGGTGCCGATCCTGGTAGAATGTCTATCCTGAACTCTACTTGCCTCTCTGGAGGTAATCCAGGTAACTCGTCAGGAAAAACATCAGGATACTCTGAGATGATTGGAATATCTTCAATCTTAGGCTTCGGGTCATTCATAGTCACTTGTGCCATGTAAATGACACATCCACTCTTCAAACACTGCGATACCTTGAGAATAGACACATTGCTAGGCAATCCATATTGTGTATCTCCCTGAATAGTGACTGATTCGCCAGAAGGGGTTTTGATAATGACAAGCTTTTTATCACAGGCAATTTGGGCTTGGTTATGTGACAACCAATCCATGCCTAAAACTATATCGAACCCAGCCAATTTCATTGGCAAGAGGGATAGCGGAATAGAATGATTCTTAATTGATATAGAACATCCATCAAGAATAGTGGAAGCTGATTCTAAGGTACCATCAGCAAGCTCTACCTCATAACTTATGTCTAGAGTCTTAATAGGCAAATTCAATATCTTACAGAACTTATGGTCTACATGTCACACCCCAACCGATGGCGGAATCATCGGGGCGCGGCACTGAGCGAAACAGATTGTCCAGAAGTTTCCATAACAATTATAATTACCAATCAATTTAAAGTAACATGTCCCATACCATGTCTCAAAAGGTAAACAAATTATTACAGACAAAATCTAGACAAATAGTTCTATTCCGACAACTCAGATTTTCTAAATAGCCCAATTGTTTATCTGCTTCTAGAGACTCTTGATTTCATTTGTACAGACAACTATTTGTTGGCCTCTAGAGCTTTATTCTAGCCTCGATTTCCTAGCAGATAAGCATCTTAAGATCCTGTCACATACGTTAAAATAAAAGTCAATACGCATAGTGTAAAGGTGAGCATACAAGTTTGATAATAGCATATAGAGTTCGAAATAGTTTACGCATAACCAGCACGTACACGGAGGAAAACGAAACATGTTAGTTATCGACATGAACCTATCGATACCAGTGACTGCGGGTTGACTGCTCAAGGCAGTTCGCAATACATGACCACCACTGTAGTCCATGCAAGTAATTGTCCTTAGCAACCCCCGTGTGAACGGGTGCTGAGTACAAACTATAGTACTATTGTCGTTAAGGCAGGTAGACAGCATTCCATGTGTAAACATAATAAACAAGCATTCATTAAGTCACGTATAACATGCGGCAACGGTTAGCGTTTAAAGTATTGCGTAGTGTGTTTGATTGTGATTTCGTATAAGTAACGTATGTAACACCCAAAAGTACGTAAAGCAAAAAGGGATCGAGTATACTCACAGCGGTTGATGGATTGAAGGGAGCGCTTGAGAGTAAGGTTAGCCTGAATAGTTCGATAGCATAATGGTAAGTGGCACGTAATACGAGAATAAGCGTTGATGGGTCGAATGGTAGTCCGGTCGGATGGTAATCCGTTCGGATGGCCAGTCGTGCGGATGATAATCCGTTCAGAAGGTTATCCGGTCGGACGGTAGTCCGGTCGGATGACCTTTCGAGTGGATTGTTTCTTCTTATGGGAAGGATGTGTTGGTGTAAGATGGTTTGACTTTTGAAGTTTTTGTTGTAGCATTTGAAAACATTGAAGTGTCTCTACCCTTCAGGTCGGTCGATCGGACGGTCGTCCGATCGGACATCAATCCAATTGGTTGACACTTCAGTGAGAGCAAGTCCTCAGCAGGTTGTCACTCGATCGGACAGCAGTCCGGTCGGGTGGCATCCTTAGTGAACATGTTGAAAAATCGATTAAATGTTAAAGTCAAGTATCTCATGATCCGAAGAGTAATCCGGTCGGATGGTAGTCCGATCGGATAGCAATTTGTTTCAATACTCAAACTTTAAATAGAATTGATTAAGAGTGGGACCCAAGGTGTAAGCCGTTCGGATGGCCAGTCGCTCGGTTGGTTGTCCGGTCGGATAGCACTCCGTGCTGGTCGTTCCGTTCGTCTTTCACTTGGCCGTTTTGATTGTTTGTAGTTTTATCGAGACGTTTTGACAACGTGCTAACCAACAGAACCCCACCTCGAACCTGGTAACCTGACCGAACTGGAATCACCCAATGTTCAATCAGTTAACCGGTTCAAGTCGGTCGTTCCTGATTAACCCGAAATCGGTGGGCTCGTGGATAGGATCCAGATCTCAAGCCAACACAATACTAAGAACGAGTAGAGGTTAGAACGAGATCCGATTCTATCGGTTTTGAGCGCATTGAGTGTAAAAGAGTTGAAAGTAAGTTAGAAACCATCTTTCAATCCCTTTTCACCGTGAATATGTTTAGATCTTACGAAAGATCTTTGTTGATTTATGTGGAACTCGGTCAGATTCAAGTTGTTCCTAAAGGATTGAGGCCAAAACATGAAGTTCTTCAAGAACACATGATGACATCATCCTAGAACCCTTGAATCTTGGTGATTTCACGGTTAAAAGTGAAGATTTAAAAGATAGAAAGGTGTAGGAGTGCGTGTAGATCAAGAAAGTACAAGATTTAGGACGAGATCTTACCTGAATCGAGAGAAATCGAAGAAAAGGTGAAGAACACGAGCTGCTCGGACAGAGGATTTCCAAAAGTAGAAAGTATGAAAGTGACATGGGTATTTATAGGATTCCAAAAGAGGAAAGGGTGGGTCGGTCAGATGACACCACACCCGGATGACAGGTCGGTCGGATGGCACACCGACCGGATGGCAGCCCGGTCGGATGGCAATCCGGCCAGCTGGCATCTGGTTCGAGTGCGCGGTACGATGATTTTTGATATTTCGATTTCGATTGGGAGCGTTGCGATGTGATAGAGTTTCCTAGTCAAATTACTTTTAATCCCAACTTCTCATATCTCGCGCTATCTCTTCTCCACTAATTATCATGCTATATCAACATACAATCATCCTTATTTCGTATTTGTTTTGCGATTGCGATTCGATTGCGATTGAGTTCGATTGTGATTCGATTGATTACCACACATAACATAGATAACATGCACAAGTAACACATAAGGCACACACACACGTATAATAATCACCAAAATGCGTAATTCGAGTTGCGAGCGCGATGTTGGTTTGATATTGATTAGATTAGTTCGATTAGCGTTTAGATAACTTTATCGCATTGTTACTTCCTATTATTCACAGTCGTAAAGCGATTCGTAGCGATAAATATTAGTCGATTACTGCGATTATAATTAATTACTACACATAATACAACTAAAATAAACACATAAAAGAAATTCACTACTAGTCAAGTCGCACGAAATCGGTCGTTGACTTTGACCTTGACTTTGACTTTCGAAACACTGGGGTGTTACACTACAAAAGACTTATCAGCACCGGAATCAAATAAGACTCTAGCATAGTTATTATTGATGAGGAAGGTACCTGTTATGATGTTCTCATTGTTCACCGCTTCCCTCGCGTTCATCTGAAAAACTCTTGCATTGTTTTTCTTCGCCTCCTCGGGCTTCTTAACATTCTTGGGGCAATTGGTTTTGATGTGCCCCTTTTCATTGCAACCATAACAGGTTGCATCCTTAATATTCCGGTACTCAACAGACTTGTGCCCTTTCTTTTTACAAATCCCACATGGTTTGGCTTGTGGGTCTTGGTTGCACTTTCCAAAGTGCCTTTTGTGACATACCTTGCATCTGGGCCTGTTATCTGATTGCCCCTTTTTGGAACCAGAGTTCCCTTTCCCCTTTTTGTTTGACTGAGGAGACTTGTCTTCCTCTCTTTTCCTCTTCCCTTCATCGGTAACCTTCTTTGCCCTATTCCTCACAACATCCAGAGTGAGGGACAAAGATAGATCCACAACAGATCTATAAGTGGTTGGCTTAGAGGCCTTAACATTCCCTTTTACTTCAGGGGCCAAACCACCGATGAAACGCGCAATGCGTTTGGGCTCAGGAGTGACTAAATATGGCACAAGCCTTGACATTGAATTGAAGCTAGTCTCATAGGATCTACAATCCAGATCCTTCATCACTAAGGTGAGGAAATCAGACTCTATCCTCTCGACCTCATGTTGGGGACAGTAAGTGTCCTTCACCAAATCAACAAATTTCTCCCAAGAAAGATTGTACAAATGAACCTTTCCAGTGGACTGCACTAGAGCTTTCCACCACGTGAGGGCATCGCCCTTGAAGGATTGTGATACAAACATAAGTATATCTTCTTTAGCACATCCGCTGATGTCTATCACAGTCTCCATCTCGTCCAACCATTTCATGCAGTCAATTGCTCCCTTTTCTCCTGTAAAATCCCTCGGTTTACAGGAGACAAAGTACTTATAGGTACAACCCTTGGTGTACCTGGGAGTTGGCTCGAGGACAGTCTGCCTGTTTGGTTCACTTCCTTGATTAGATGAGTGCTGAGACTCACTTTTCTTATGAGTATGAGGTTGAGAATGGGATCTCGAATGAGTTTGAGACCGAATAATACTCAGCTCTTTAAATTTAGCATCCACCGCCTGAGTGACCGCTGCGGTGATCATTGCTTGCAGTTCGGCACCAGTGATATTAATCCTGGTGTTGCCTTCTGCAGGATGACTGTTTGCTTCATCCGAGCCAACCATTTTTTTTAATACTATATCAAACAATGATAATATTTAAATTATATAATGTATCATCGCATTGATGATCAGTTGGTCATGGTATTATTAAACCATTTAAAGACCATTATAGAAAATAATTTAATAAACAATAGAATATAATATTCTTTATATTTATTAGACAGGGGGAATTTAAAATTTCACAACTGTCAATGTCCAGAAAGACATTTATCTAGTACAAGGCTCGTCTCGAAGGACATTTAAATAGCTTAGAAAGCTTGTCACAGTGACGATTTTAAAGTATAACCAACGATCTCTCGGATCAGTGTTATTTTAAGGGTCGAACAAAGTTCATCGCCTTTTTGACAAGAAGTTTATGAAATACAACAATCATTGTCATTGTCACACCTTTGCTTAGAAGCACACATCTCTAATGGATGTTTTGGTGTACACATCATATTGATGGTCATTTGCCATGATTCGCATTGATCACATAGGCTAAATATAAGTGACTTGGAAGAACCCAAGTACTTTTGGAAGCTTGTGTGGTTTCTCGTACCGCACAGCTAGGAATGTTAACATGTTTTCAGATGTTAACAGAGATTTTACTCTCTTAAAAAGGTTGTACCATCATAGCCAGTTAATATTTTGGCTAGGTTATACCTCTAAGAAATTCTTTGGCAGATCAATTATAAATTGAAATGATAGTGCATGATGATGAAATAAAGTACATAATTAAAATTTAAAGAAACTTCATTAAACATCAAACTACTATAAGTGCCCTAAACGGGTCTTAGAAAGAACACAATGCCCATGCAGGGGCTACAGAAATAGGAAATAAGTCCACGCAGGGACTTGGTACAGAAAATAAAATAATGTCCTCGCAGGGACTTGATTGAAAATGAAATACAAAGTAAAATAACAGCTTCCTATTTCTTCTTGCCTTTAATAAGGTTTGCAAGGCCCTTCATAAAGCTACTATGTTGCTTTTTGGTCTTGTGTGCCTCATGCTCAACCCTATCTAACCTCTCCAGGATCTCTTGAGTTTGCTGCTGCTGGGGAGGAGGAGGTTGCTGGTATGGCGGGTATTGATAACCCTGCACCGGGTATCCAGTTGGATAAACTGGAGGGTAAGAAGAAGAAGGGTAAAGATGATGGTATTGTGCAGCTGTAATGTATGGATCATGACTTCCATAGTCCGATGGATATCCCGATGGGTTTTCAAAAGGGTTGTACCCAGAAGAACCTGGGTAAGTCGGGATTGGGTTGTCGAAACCCATTGGCGGCTGTGGTGGTGCATAAGAAGCTGGCGGAGGATCGTTCTCCGGCACCGCGTTCGAGGGTCCACCCATTTGGGGGTCCTAGGGAATAGGAGGGTAAGAACTAGAACCCTGAGGAGAACTAAAACGAGGTCCTCCTCGCACAGATATGCGTGCGTTCCTCCTTCGCCTCGGAGGCTCGGGAGGTGGCTGAGGCAGCTGTTGAGGCGGCTCCTCAACAGGAAGTGGTGGAGGTGAAACTGCCTGAAGCTGGGGTTCAACCAGGGGTGGTTGAGCAGGAGAGCTATGGTACGAAGGAGTAAAGTACCAATCATAAGCGGCCATCCTCTCTTGGTACGAATCGGGCCCACGGTACGGTGATCCCTGAAATGGGGAACCGCTTGAGATGCTAATTGGGTGGCCCGGTGTTCCGGTCTGCATCTCCGGGTCTGGGTCGTCGTCCATCTTTATTTCCTGAGAAAAGTGATCCTCAGGGCCCAAAGGGTTGTAGCCCAAAAAGTTGTTGACATAATCATTCGGATTAAACAGCCCCGGGGAGTAGATGGAATCCGAATGATGGAAAGAATGCGATTGCAACGAATGGTAAGATTGGTGAGATTCATGGGAGTGATGGGAGTGTTGAGAATGTTGCGAATGTTGGGGCTCGTCTGGGACAGGCGGCCCGAATGATGGATGGAATGAAGGAGATGAGCTCAACGAGACAGAATGTCTCGCTGGTTCATAAGAGTGACCCCACAAATTGTGAGAGTCAGAACTGGAAAAGGGCGCAGACGGAGTGCGTTGATGTGAAGGTCCTGCTACTGATGGTCCCCCTCGCATGGGACCCTTTCTCTACCCCTAACTCTTGGAGGAATTGTGGCTGATCTTCCTGTCAAATCAAGAAAACAAAACAAAATAAAATATAAACAACATAGGATAGTTATGAATAAATCCTAGGTCATTTGCCTAGACTCGAGAGTCTAAGGAATGTGCTTATTGTGTCATTGAGATTAAACACAAAAGGCTAGTGTTTAATTCACTCAATGTTGGCTCTGATACCAACCTGTCACACCCCGATATTTCCACATATTACCGGTGGGCCCGGCGGGGAGTATCGTGACGTAGTTGATATCATCATTGTCAATACACACAACAATATAGCACAGCGGAAGGCTTGGTGAATAAACTATTACAAACCATAATGTCTGAGTGTTCGAGTTTAAGAATATACAGACTGGAATGTAATAAGATCCACAGGCGGATCATAAAAGTACAAAGAAACAAAAACAACAGACTTCAGGTATCTTATGGATTTGCAAGATCCTCTATGACACCTAATAGCTCCAGCCTATTACGAGAGGTACCTGTCAATCAGCCTTTAAGAAAATACGTCAGTTTACACTGGTAAATACAATTAACTGACTCTTTTGAAAACATTTATGAAAATTGATTTAAGTGCACAAGACACAAATCATTTATAACTTGGGACAATTATTTAAAGATACTCTTGTATACAAATTTATATGTTTGTCATACAATTGGGGCCGGTTGGAAGCCGGTCGTGATTAACCGACTCACCACTTATAGAACCCACAAAGGAGTTATCCCCAACATGTGGGTTTATATATATATTATTTAGCATTTGCATCTGTCGGGTGTATGCCTACACCCCGTGCATAGGTCGTGGCCATTTTCAAATGAAATGAGCCGAGGATATCCAGGACACGGTCAGATTAACCACCAATGTTTATGTTATCAAACAAGACATATTAAAACGGGTTATGTAAATTTATTAATCACAATCCGATTAAATGATTTCATACCCGACCAAGCGGTATTATTATAATACCGTATCCCAAGCCCGTATAGGGAAAATAAGTTAAAAGTATTTACCTGATGCTAGCAGTATAATCCTAAAGCTTTTTGATGGCACCTTCTACCGGAAGCTATTTAATCTGTATAGAAGGTTTATTACCTATTAGGATGCTAACGGGTCTATAATTTAGTCAATGACTTAGACCGGCTAGTTAGAAGGAAACCTTACGGTTCTAAACACTAGATTAAGCGGAGACCGGAATAGAATGTGGTTTAGACCCGACAAGATTGGATACTTGTATAATATGGGTAAACTAAACACATTCTGGAAATTGAGAATTTAATGATAAGGTTAAGCCCGTCTCGGCTATTTTACGTAAACTAGTCACGTAAACCGATCCGAACGCATAAATGCGTAACGGGTAACCAAATAAATTATATACAGGTCTTAATCATTATTATGCTCAAAATATGTTAATACATCAGTAAGATGTTAACATATATGCCCAAAAAGTAATTTAAACCAAATTAAGTCCCATAAGGGCATTTTGGTAATTTTAATGCTCATAAAAGAGTTTTAAATGTTAAACTGAGTTTCAGGTCTAATCTAATCAGTAAAAATATGTATTTTTATAAATTATAACAGTAGGGTATTTTATTATATGTGAAATTTATCTTATATATCCAAACTATGCACTGTAGGGGCATTTTGGTAATTTCACATAAACTTTAAAGGTTAAAATAGAGTTCTGAGTTTAAAAACTTTGGCTTAGTGTTTAATTATATAAATTATCTTAAAACATCAGTGGTTAATAAGTTTTATATGCCAAAAATAGTTTTGACCCGTACTAGGTGCTATAAACACTTAAAAGTCGGTTTTAAGAGATATTCGGGTTAAAATAGGAAATCTGAGTTTTGATCAGTTTATAAAGTTTGAAATATTTTATTTATCATATAAAATCAGTAGCAAAAAGTTTGACATCAAAATGTTATGTAAAACTCATTTTATGCATGAAAAGGGTAAAACCGACATTTACCGAAATCAAGCTATAATCCTATGTTATGCTCAGCCTAAAAATAAATAAAAATCTTCAAAATCCCAAAATATTATTTTACATCAGTAGGTAAAAATTTTGGTATCAAAAATCGGGTTTAGATAGGCTTTATGCTAATTACGCCATTTAATAAATAAAAAGCGTTCTAATTACGCTATTGAGCATAACTCCTAATCTAGACCTCAAACTGATGTAAAATTTTCGGGACAAGTCTAAATATCAGTAGCAAAGGTTTTAGTTCAATCACATTGCTAAAAATCTCATTTGTGTGTAAAAAGGGCATTTATGGCATTTTAAGCATATTAACGATCATGTGCATATAATTCACACCATAAGGAACCATGCAATATAACTTTAGGGGGTTATACTACTGAGTAATGTGGTCCTAATGGAAGCTTAAAACATGGGAGAATTAAGCTTGAACGGGTCAGAACTGAAAGTCAAAGCAAAAGTTAAGCTTTTGCGACTTTCGGTTATAAACTGACCTTAGACTATTAATTGTCGGGTTAGGACTGATAAAATATGTTTAAATATTAATTACCAAGTCATTAGAATGTTAAATATAATTTAGAACTTCTGGTTTATTAATTTTAATCATTTTTGACCATTCTGTCCAGTTTGACTTTTTGTCAAACTACTTTGACCCGACAATTGACCAGTCAAACGAAATAATTAAGAGATGCCCTTTTAAGGGTAAATCATCTACACTAATATGGTTCAATAACCACTTTCAATTTGATCAGTGGGTAAACCATATGTGATTAAAATGAAAGTCAAACTTAATTTATGATAAGTTTGACTTTTAGGTAATTAAGCTAATTAAAAACGACTAAGCAAGTAATTAGAAGCTTACTAATGGTCCTAGCTGTCTTTTCTACCCTTGTAAGTCTTCTCCTTGTCCTAAGCAAGCTCCAGAAGTTGTAGTATAAGAGATTGTTGCAAGAGTGCTTGTGAACTCAAGAACTAGTTCCTTTATATAGCAATTCACATGATCTAGGATCACCCCAGGTGTCCTAGTGAGTGAATTAAACTGACATATAGCCCATAGAGTCGATACAATCTAAGTTAAGGCGGTTATGAAGCTGAACCCGCACCTGGCAGCCATTTTCTGTTACTGGCACTCTCAGGCGGGCCGCGTAAGAGATAAGGGTATCTTACGCGGGCCGCGTGGACCTGGGAAACTGGCAAAACAAGTTTTAAAGCTGGCAGATTCAGTCCCTGGTCGTTTTAAACCCTTTTTAACTTCATTTTTGGCAAGCAAGGCCCTTGTAGTTAATTTGTTGAGGCTCAAGGATGTATAAACTAACTTCGTTAGGCTCGGGTTCGTTAAATATCTCTATGAAAGCAAGTTTCATCAAGTTGACACTTATAGCCCAAAGTTTTGAAAACTAGCCTAACGATCTCGAAACCATGTGAAATTTATACCACTTATTCTTGAGAGTATATTTGAATATTTCGAAGCCTCGGGTTTGTTAAAAGGTCACTCAGAGGTAAGAATTAACATGTTGACACGTTTAACCCCTGTAATTTTATAATCTCTTGATTATTTTCACAAACGGCTTCTTATATCCAATCAATCACTTGATTAAGAATATATTCATCACGTATGGTCATTCAGAGGCACAAGTTTGGCATGTTGACACTTTCAGTCCCTTTGCTTACATATTTTCACTGTTTGTCAACTTTAGTCCCTCAAACTCAATCTTTCACATATTTAGAGTTTAGGTCACGTGTCTATACATAATTGGACACGTTTTTACGTGGTGTTACAGGTGTGCTAAGTATTTCATAAACAAAAAAAAAACAGAATAAGTTAAAAAAATGATATACCACACTGCTATCCGAAATAAACGTGCCCGTGTCAGATAGCTCACCGAAAACATAGTTGTACCAAGACATGTTTGTTAGTGAATGTGAATATATAACGAAGACGATATATATATCGTCTTTTTCGTCGTTTAAATAGGGGAAGAAGAATTCAAATTCAGAAAAGAATACGAGTCGTATAGCCCTATACGATGCGTTTAGGGCATACGTCAATCACTTTACGTCACTCAACAGTGACAGAAAGCTGGTCGTCCTTTCTAAAAAAAGTAATACGCATCGTATAGGCCTATACGATGCGTATTACTTTGACCCCCGTGAGACAGTGTCAGCTTTGACTGACACAAAATTAATTAACCAACTCAATACGCATCGTATAGACCTATACGATGCGTATTGAGGGTGTCGATTTAATAAGCCAAGGTGTGCCAATAATACGACCCTTATGGGATATGCAATGGGCATGTTCTGTCTAATATTTTTATTTAATTTCATGTTTATTTTACATTTTTCTTGTTAGATATTTCAGTATAAGACTACCCGTAGTAGGGGTTTTTAGGCGTTTTTCCTCAAAAAAAACACCCCTCCACGTCCCATGACCGCCCCTGGGCGTTTTTTACAAAAAAAAAAAAAATTGGTTTGGCGTTTCTTTTTTCAACGCCCTTGTTCATTACCTTTGGCCAATAAGAATTTTTTTAATGGTTTTTATTTAATTTTATTCTATTACACCTCTTTTAATATAATGCCACATAATATCCACATCTTTACTATATCCGTTTTAGAAAAATGGCCAGTATAACAGAAAATAATATGAAAAAATGAAAGAGATAAATGAGTCAATGCTTATATTTTCAACGGTGATTCAGATCCTAGGCCTGGCAATCTTTACCCAAACTCTTGGGTTTGGGTCATTTTGGACTTTAAATATAAGCTCTTGGGTAATTTTGGGTTAGTTATTATTTTGAAGGGGGTCTAGATGGGTAAATTAAAAAAATGTTTATATAATCTAACGGGTCAAGATGGGCCATAAAAAACATGAGGATGGGTCAGGATGGGTTAATGCCCTAATCAACTACAACCCAACTCCCCACTGTAAGTCAGATTGGGCTTAACTAAAAGGAGGAACAGGATCAGAGTTGGATGTTCGATACGCTGGACAGGTAATTCATTTTCTTCGTTCTCTGTGGTCTGCATTTGCCAATTAGGGTTTATGAGAAGGTATTTTGACTATTTTATTCGTCATCTTTTCGTTCTTCTTGCTGATTAGGTTTCTGAATAGAGCTTTTAAGTTCATTCTTCTTGCTCGATTCTCATTAGTAGTATGATGATATGATAATTTCATTTTGAATCATGTTTATTGGTTGCGAATTTGGGGATTATCGACATGAATTAGTTTATATTTTTTTGTCTAATTCAGTCATGCACGCCACATGTTTGATAATATGCCAATGTGAGATGTTTATTTTCGTGAATCAATAGTTGAACTCCAGATTTGTAGTTTATTGCCCTTAGATCATGTGTTTAAATTTTGTTTAAGTAGTTTGGTCATTTGGGCTGATGTATGAAGCATGTTGGTTGATCATTGCTGTAAACTTTTGAGGTATGCATTTTAAAGAAAAAAAATCATGTTTGGTTAGTGTAGGCACAATGATGTTTCATTTTAATTATCTGCAAGATGTGAAAATAGGTCCATGGAACTCATTTTGACTCACCAATGCATTGCGGAGCAACTTGATATTTAATAGTACATTTTATGAGGTTTCTTGTCCATATGTGATAAAAGATTAAATCCCTTTGTTAAGTTCTGTGTTTGGCATTAATTGTAGGGTGGATTACTGCCCACTTTGCTATCTTGATTTTAGTTGATTAGATTGATATTAGGACAGTTGTTGATAATTTAAGGTCACGTTAAGAACACAACTATTATAGTTAGTTTGTAACTGTTATAGAGGATACTTTGGTTTCTACTTATTCTAAGTTATGTGATCTTTAGCTTTCTTTGTTGATAGATAAAGATAAATTCATAGGCATTTAAGAGAACTATTTTATTGCTTCTAGACAACTAGCATAGTGAAAAAGGTCAAAGGACTCTGTAGTGATGACTAACTAATGAATTCAGATTTCGGTGAGTTTTGAACTCTGTAGTGATGACATACTATTTAAGAAACTTTATTTTTCAACAGATAATGGGAATATACTAACTTTATCTTTGACATTGTACATATAGAACTGGTTGATGACATCCAAAAAGATGCACTAGCAAACACTAATTCAACAGATAATGGAAATGCTCTTTACAACTTTCTGTATCCTCATAAGGAACTCCTTCCAAAAGACAAAGAAATGACCATATTTGATCATCCTGAAGAGCTACGAGATAGAATCTTCGTGTCAGTTTTTTATTTTTAGAGTTTTTTTTTTTTTGTTTTTTTAGAATTTTTGGATTTTTTAGAATTTTTATGGTTTTTTTTTATTATTTTAGAATTTTTTATTTTTTAGATTTTTTTTGATTTTTTATAACTTTTTTTTTATTTTTTAGATTTTTTTGATATTTTATAATTTTTTATTTTTTAGAATTTTTTTTATTTTTTAGAATTTTTTTGATTTTTATAATTTTTTAGATTTTTTTGATTTTTTATAAATGTTTTTAGATTTTTATAAATTTTTTTAGATTTTTTTGATTTTTTATAAATATTTTTAGATTTTTTAGATTTTATTGATTTTTTAGAAATTTTTTTTATTTTTTAGAATTTTTTTTTAAAATACCCATCCTGACTTATACCCATCCTAACCCAAACCCATCTTGACCCATTACCCATCCAACCCTTTTTTTAAAAACACCCATCCTGACCTATACCCATCCTAACCCAAACCCATCTTGACCCATTACCCAAACCCATCCAACTTGCCCACTTTGCCACCACTAATCCACATGATAAGAGATAGGCCTATCTACTTCTCCTCTTTTCTTATTGGCCAATGCAGATTTGCATGGGACAAACCAATAATACAACACAGACCATAACAATGAAAGATTGAAACCACTTTATACACCACTTCACAAAAAAACACTCGTTTCATCTGCAATCTTACCAAAATCAATGGCTGAACTCGTGCTTTCTGCCTTCCTCACTGTGCTCTTTGAGAAGCTGGCCTCTACAGCTTTGAAAAAACTTGACCACTACAAGGGACTTGATACTGAGATCAAGAAACTACATGAATCTTTAACCCTGATCCAAGCTTTGCTTACTGATGCTTCTCAGAAAGAGTTAACCAATCAGTATGTGAAACGGTGGCTGAATGATCTCCAACATTTGGCTTATGACATTGACGATGTACTCGATGATTTAGCAACTGAAGCCACGCACCGTGAGTTCACCCATAATTCAGAAACCATCACCAGCAAGGTAAGAAAGCTAATCCCAGTTTGCTGCATAAAATTCTCACTAACCCATGACAAATTAGACGACGTTATGGCTAGATTACAAGATCTGTTAGAGAAGAAAGGTAATCTTGGTTTGAGTGTGAAAGAGGAAACTAGGCCAAAAGATATAAATAGAAGATTGCAAACCTCTATGGTCCGTCCATCTCGTATTGTTGGACGGCAAGCGGAGAAAGAGGCACTGGTGCAAAAGTTATTGAGGGATGAAGGCGGTGATCAAAACTTTAGCATTGTTCCCATAGTTGGTATGGGCGGGGTCGGTAAAACTACTCTAGCTAAACTTTTGTATAATGATCAAGAAGTAAAGGATCACTTCGAAATCAAGGTATGGGTTTGTGTTTCGGATGAGTTTGATAGCTTTGGCATAAGCAAAGTTATCTTTCAATCCGTGACAGGGGAAAACAAGGAATTTGCAGATTTAAATCTGCTTCAAGAAGCTCTTAAAGAACAGCTAAAGGAGAAAAAATTTCTGTTGGTTTTAGATGATGTATGGAGTGAGAGTTGTCGGGATTGGGATACCCTTGTTGGCCCTTTTCATTCATGTGCTCCTGGAAGTAGAATCATTATGACTACACGGAAGGATAAGTTGCTTAAATTGTTGGGTTATAGTAATCTAAACCAGCTGCAAAGCTTGTCACATGATGATGCTCTGTCTTTAGTTGCTCTATATGCGTTGGGTGTAAATAACTTTGATTCACATTTATCACTTAGACCATATGGTATAGGTATTGTGAAAAAATGTGACTGCTTGCCTTTGGCTTTGATTGCAATCGGGAGATTACTGAGCACGAAAAGATATGAAGAGGAGCATTGGAAGAATGTATTAGATAGTGAGATATGGAGCTTACCAGTTGAAGATGAAATCGTCCCAGCCCTCGGACTAAGCTACCAGGATCTTTCTGCATGTTTGAAACAGTTGTTTGCATATTGTTCCTTGTTCCCCAAGGACTATGTGTTTGACAAGGAGGCACTGGTTCAATTATGGATGGCAGAAGGTTTTTTCAAGCAATCAACTTCAAGCGATATACCGGACGAATGCGTGGGTCATAGATACTTTGATGAGTTATTGTCAAGGTCATTTTTTCAGCATGCACCTAATAACGAATTATTGTTTGTGATGCATGATCTAATGAATGACTTAGCGAAATCTGTTGCTGGCGAGTTTTTTCTAAGGTTGGAGAATAATACCAGGGAAGAAGCGTTGGAAAAGTACCGCCATATGTCATTTGTTTGTGAGAAATATGTAGGTTACAAGAAGTTTGAGGCATTTAGAAGAGCTAAGAGTTTGAGAACTTACATGGCAATGTCTACTAGGGTTGTTGAGCAACGTTATTTCTACTTATCAAATAAGATTTTGGTTGACTTACTTCCTGAATTACCATTGTTAAGGGTTCTATGCTTGAGTGGTTCTCAAATAAGTGAGGTACCCGAGTCTGTTGGTACTTTGAGGCACTTGAGGTATCTTAATCTATCTAGAACTGGAATCACATAATTACCTGAAAATGTTAGCAATCTCTATAATTTAGAGATGTTGATATTATTCGGTTGTCGTAATTTAGCAATGTTGACCAACAACTTCTTAAAGCTTAAGAACTTGCGGCATCTTGACATCAGGAATACCCCAAATTTGCATCAGTTGCCTTTGGGGATTGGTGAGTTGAAAAGCCTACAAACTCTCTCCAAGTTCATTATCAGAGGTGAAAGTGGTTTCGAAATAACCAAACTTAAGGACTTAAAGAATCTATGTGGGGAATTTTCCATTGAGGGTTTGGACAAAGTGCATAATGCAATGGAAGCACGGGATGCGAACTTTTCACAAAAGAGGCTTAATGAGTTTACGGTTGTATGGAGTGAAGGCTCAGCAAATGAAATGCTTGCAAAGGAGGTGCTTAATGAGCTGAGGCCTAGTAACGATCATCTAAAACAACTCAACATTGTGTTATATGGTGGATTAGAGTTTCCAAATTGGGTTGGTGATCCCTCGTTTCAACGACTAAAACATGTGTCAATACGTAACTGTAAAAAATGTACATCTCTACCACCTCTTGGGCAGCTACAGTCACTTAAGAAGTTATTTATTAAAGGTCTGGATGGGGTGAAAGTTGTGGGTTTGGAGTTACTTGGGACTGGTAGTGCATTTCTTTCACTTGAAATTCTACATTTAACAAATATGGGAGGGTGGGAGAAATGGTCAACCAATTGCGGGGTTGTGTTTCCACTCCTGCAAGAGCTTCATATAGCAAATTGTCGTAACTTAGTTGAAGTCACACTTAAAGTGCTACCTTCATTGAATGTTCTAACGCTATATGATTGTCCTAATTTGGTTGAAGTCTCGGTTGAAGCACTGCCTTTATTGAATGTTCTGAAAATAGATAGATGTGATAGTGGTGTGGTGAGAAGGCTGGTTGAAATAACTTCAGTAGTTACTGAGTTCCAAATAGAAGATATTTCAGGGCTGGATGATGTGGTGTGGAGGGGTGTTATAAAGTATCTTGGGACCATTGAAAAATTATTCATACGTAAGTGTAATGAATTAAGATACTTGTGGGAATCAGAAGCAGCTGCGAGTAAGGTTTTTGTGAATTTAAATCTCTTGAGAGTGGAAAGGTGTGGTAATTTGGTGAGTTTAGGAGAGAAAGAAGAGGGGGATAATTGTAGGAGCAACCTTTTAACATCTCTTAAGACGTTGCATATACGTTGTTGTGAGAATATCAAGCGTTGCAGTTGTCCATATAGTATTGAGTCGTTGGGGGTCAACAGATGTAGTTCAATTACTGATATCTCCTTACCAACAGGAGGGCAAAAGCTCAAGTCACTTGTGATTTATGGCTGTGAAAAACTACTGGAAAGGGAGTGGGGAGGACAAAAGATGCTTGAATATGTGATTGGCCAAATCAGAAATCTGGAGTACTTGGTTCACCTCACCACATTGAGTATATACGAATGTAGAAATCTGGAGTCATTTCCAGCTAATGAGTTGCCGAGTTTAACCTCATTGAAGAAACTGTACATTGTAAAATGTGGGAGTATGGATGCTTCTTTTCCTCGTGGAATTTGGCCTCCTAATTTGTGTTCCCTAACAATAGGGGAGTTGAAGAAGCCCATCCAAGAGTGGGGCCCACAGAAATTTCCAACTTCACTTGTGGAACTATCCTTATACGGTGGTGAGGATGGAGTGAGTAGTTGTAGTCAGCTTTCTCATCTTCTTCCTTCATCTCTTACTTCGCTTGAAATAAATAAATTTGAGAAATTGGAATCAGTTTCAGTGGGACTCCAACACCTCACTTCCCTCCAACATCTGGAGTTTTGGAACTGCCCTAATCTGAATAAAGTATCCCATCTCCAACCCCACACCTCCCTCCAACATCTTGTTATTCAAGAATGCCCAAACATGATGGATCTACCAGAAATGATATTGCCTTCACTTTTGAGTTTAGAAATATATTTGTGCCCAAAACTGAAAGAAAGATGGAGTAAAAGTGGCAGTCACTGGCCCCTCATCTCCCACATCCCCTTGTTTTCATGCTGTTTTAAACATCAGTATAAGTGGAGATCTTGTTTTATTGAGTTTGTGTTTATTTGTCAGTCAGTCAGGGGAAACTTGTTAATGTGAAGTTGGTTAGAGGTCCTGTTGTGATGAAATGAAATCTTGGAGGGCTGCACTGTTGCTGTAAAGGGCAAGGATTAAAGTTGAACTTATTTGGTAATTATTTGTACTTATGTTACAAACCTGTTTTATTGTTGTTAATGATGATAATGGTTATAAGGTTGAAACCTGGATACCAAACTTACAAGTGCCCAAATCTGCTGATAACTCCAGAAAAAAAAGGGTGTTCTCAAAATCATCTGATGCAGATAATGTTGTGTCCCATGACCAAGTAAGAAGTGACTATTATTATATCGTAAATTAATAATAGGCAAGTTGTTTGATGCTTTTCCTTTCTTTCTTTCTTTCTTTGAGTCCTACAAGTTTTAATATTTTATGCACCATACAAATGAAAAATCAGTTCACTTCTTTTTGTCTCCTACAAAAAGGTTGCATAAATGGGAAAGACGCTATTGTGTGGCGCCTCTAAAAGATCTTGTTTCTTGAAAGTAGAGGGGGACAATTTTGACCCGTTTAAGTTGACTTATTGGCCGCCGAGGCCCATTGATGATTGATTTATTCAATTTAATTTATGCCTTCCCAAGAAAAAAAGATGATCTTATATGCTAACCAATAATCCAATATTATATGAAATCAAAAGTTTAATTTCCTCATTTATAAATACCTTATTAGTTCATTTTTCAAAAACAAGTACAATTGATCTTGACAACATTTGGTTTAATTAATAAGTGTTTGGAATTTGCATCCGGAGATTATATAACGGATTACTTATGACAAGACTTCTGGAAAAAAATGTGATTCCAAAGAGTGGGCGTTCATCGAATGGAATTACTCGAATCGAATTTTTCGAATAATTTTTTTTGCTTGAAATCCACCTTACAGGCTTATAACATCAAACACACTCAAAACTATTTATCAAGGTATCATAACACAACAAAACAGATAACCAATTCTGTTTATAAAATGGTCAATTCCAAAAACACCCCCTTAACCTGAAGTCGGGATTAATGTTGACCAAAGATCGAGAAATAAATAGATAGCAGAATTTTGAAAAAGAGCAGCATGAAAACATCAAGACAGAGATGTTAGATGTACATAACTTACATCTTACTACTTCGTTATCCATACAAACAAGAAGAAAAGAACAAAAAAAGATAATAGCAAATGTTAGCCTGTTTGGTTTCACCAAATCTAATAACAGTAAGTAGCAACTAGACGGATGATTTAATTTTGGCATACATGATTGAAAACAGCAGCCCATTCCTGCTTAGTGGCGAGAGGTAGATTCTTATCACCGATGCTAGGAGTCCATACATCCTCACTTGCATATGTCAGGCGCCAACTAACTTTCTCCGGTGGACTTTTGAAATCAAATGTGAAAGCAGCATGGACTTTTTTTCTTGCAGTAGTCTTCTTTTTACTTCGAGGCGCAGAACCCTCAGAGGTCTAAAAACAACAGCATTGCATATAAAATTAACAAACTCAAAGTGAATGATGTAAAGATTACAAAATGGCAAATAAAAGTGACTACTTTAAGCAGATTTTAATATCCAGAAACTACTACAAGTCACGATTTAAGGGCTTATGTTATCAGATTTAATTACTGTTTTCCTCCCTGTGGTTTGTCAATAGTGATTTTTGACAAACCACAGGGACGAAAACAGTAATTAACTCAATATCATATTTACCCATTTCATTGTAAATAGAATGAAAGAGAACATCATGTGCTATTCATAATAATAATGTTGTTTTCCTGTTTATTTGCTCAATTAAACACTGCTAGAGAATAGGTGCATACAATACCTTTAGTGTTTGATATATTGAAACCGGAAAGGCTATATATGAAATCAATCCAAATAAAAGATATCAGGTTAGCAATGCTCAATTACCATTATAAGCTTTAACCAATAGCTGGGACGTGGGCCCTAATTTAATAAACTCGTAATAGGGTAATATAGAACCTTTAATGTGATTTTGAAACGTAAAATACCATAAAAGGTTTGTTTTAATTAGCTTACAGTGTCCTCAGAACTTTGAGTTGGTGGCTTCTTTCGCTTACTCCCTGTTTCGAGAAAATTCAACACTTCATTCTTTGACCGCAAACGACGACCTGATGGTGCGATATAATACTGCTTAAAGTAAACAATCACCATACTTTTGTTAGAAATAAAAACTTGAAACTAATGCCAAGATGTATAAATGGAAATATGAAGACTAAGAGTCTCAAGAGGATTATTTCAAACATTTTTTCTTTAAGTAATAAATAAGATTGGCAAGAAGCAAACACATTTATCCAAGCTGTGATCTTTATCTCCACTCGAGTACTAGCTATGGTAATTGTTTACAATCACAAACACTTTACATCTCTCGGATCAAGAATTACAAGCTACATAATCTTGCATAACGGCAATATAAACGCGCTTTGTCACTTCTATTAAAAATTATAAGCTCTAACTTTTCTCCGCTTTTTAGGACTTGGGATAAAACGGGTTGATTAGCGTCTGTTAAGACGTCCTGAAATTTGGGTGATTAAATTTCTAAATGTAAAATACCTATTTATCTTTAGTTTTAATGAACTGGTTATCAGATTCCTCAAATTGAAGTGATCACTTAAAAAAAAATGCATCTCCAAACACCATGTGAAATAAATAGTTTCCTAGAGCCTCATTCAGTCTTTTGAAGACAAAGATAAAAGATGTGTGATTATATATTTTGATGATAGGGCTGCAAAATAAAGAGAAAAAGGACTTTGACCCGTATAATAGAAAGCAAAATAGAGAGCATCATCTCTTGCGGTTTGCCAAAGAGAGAACAGTAAGAGATACATGAGCATTAAGCAACATCTTCTCCCTAAACAGGTCAAGGTTTGAGAAACTAATCAGCAAACTTCAATTCCACGAGACCGTAATTACATTATAACTAAGGAATGTAGTAATTGTTTATCAGAGCATACTATTTGGTTTAAGGCATGGCTTATGATCAAGTTAGTGACAAATGGTGGTATTTATAGTCTTAACAAGTCCTACAATAGTTAATGAAATGATAAGCTTCAGGTCAAACCAAAGACAAAGAAAATGTATAGAAAATGCAGCTGACTAACATTATATGTATACACTTATACGGTATACATACCATCTTTAACAAGCTATAACACAAATGTCCCCAATTTAAAAGTTTGACCAACAAATAATCACATCCTTAGAACAAAGTCATAGAGAACTTACAAAACACCTGTCTTCCAAATTTGACCCCCCCCCCCCCCTCCCGCGCGAGCTCTGCAAACGAACCGAACGAACACAAACCAGGCCTTGTTCGTATTCGTTTGTTAAGGAAATAAATGTGTTCATGAACACACTTATCTCTATGACTGAACAAAGTCATAGAGAACTTACAAAACACCTGTCTTCCAAATTTGACCCCCCCCCCCCCTCCTCCCGCGCGAGCTCAGCAAACGAACGAACACGAACAAGGCCTTATTCGTATTCGTTTGTTAAGGAAATAAATGTGTTCATGAACACACTTATCACACAAAAATGGGCACAAACAAACAAACACGGACTCTGCTCATGTGAATGGAATTCTTTGTTCACGCACGTTCATTTATTAAACGAACGAACCCAAACAAACTTCCCGGCAAACTGTTTACGAACTTTTCACTAACCGTTCAGTTCATTTGCAGCTTTACCCCCATTTTTCTAGAAATAACACTGTGTTCTTTAAATCATCTTTAAACAAAACTAACTAGTAACTACACATAATAACACATACCATATATATTATCATATAAAGTAGCAAAAAGCAGATGCATCGAATTGCAATAATAAAAACAAAAATAATAAATAAAAAATTCAAAAAATAAATTAAATTACTAACCCTGTCGAAAGTGCCCTGGGTGGCTCCAGAGGTGCGTTTTTTTACAATCATATCCCAACCTTCAGGAAGCCACGTGGGCCTGGTTTTGTTCTGAAGCAGAGGGTCAGGAGTTGTTACGATCTCTGCTTCTTTGGAGCCATTCTTCTGATGTCCTCCATTGTTCGGATCGATGAAAGATCCGGATCCCAGAAGCGGGTCGGGTGTAGGTGTAGCTACCTCCTCGTCGGACTCCGACAGGAGTATAATCGGTGTTGATTGTTCGCCGCCGGCCGGCAGCGGTTCGGAATTGGACATGAGTGTGAGCAAGCTGTCGAGGTGCGAATGCCGAGGAGGGTGGTGGAGGGTTGGGTTCGTTTCTCAGCTCGGTTGCCGAGGTTATTTATTGGTTGACTGACCAGTCACCAAAGAGCAAAGATTCATGTTTAAATTAGTTTAATTGTTTCTTTATTTAATTTTTCTAACGGGGCAACGAAACCTTCAAAAGGGCTATTAACGAAATTCATCACATTAGGATTCACACCCTCACTAAGGACAGAAGTCCGTGAACACTTGCTCAAAGGCACGATAGTACGGTGAGATAAAACACATTCAGTTCAAGGATCGAACTAGCGATCGCCGCCAACTCGCCTAGTCTCCGATCATCACCATGTGTCGCTGAAAACTAATGGGGAGAAGCAGAAATTGAACTTTGGTATCTTGTAAATCTAAGTCTCTCCCTTACCGCTCCATCACAAGCTCATTGGCAAAAATTAGTTAATAGAAGGATGATATTCACACACTCTGGCCTTATTTCCACACCACCCAAAGTGTCGCGCTTTGGCCAAAGCGTGGCGTTTAGGGTTGTTTTTCAGACAAAAGGTGATGTGACAGTGGTACGAGGTTAGATTATGTACCCCAAAGTGTGGCGTTTAACATTCTTTCTACAGACAAAAGGTGATGTGACAGTGATACGAGGTTATATTCTGTACGAGGTTGAAAATGTGTCACGCGTAACCCTAAACGCCGCTTCTTGGCCAAAGGGCGGCGCTTCGACCCCAATTTCTGATGCATTTAAGAGGCAGGCCATGTGTAAAACCTGTTCTAATTTAGCATTTATATTTAAAGTAAGCATTTTGTAACGAAAATGCCACTAATCAAAAACAACATATTTAAAACATTCAAAATATAGTTCTACGTGTTTACAAAATCCACTTCTAACAAAAACAATATAAGATCAACGCGGAAGCTTTAAAAGACATGTGTTCGGTTGACGTTCGTTGCTTGATCTTCATCCGGAGGCCTAAGATGATCACCTAGAATCAAAACCAACATAAACTTTAGTTATGAAGGCCTTGATATACTTTTACAACAAATCCAAATCAAACAAACAAAAAGGGTGCCCACTGAGGTTAAAAAGCTACAGTGACTTTTGTCTATCCAACGGTGGACAATTTGTTCTAGAGCCTACCGTAGCTTACGGTAGGTATCGTAGGCTACGGTGGCGCCCAGCTTTGTTTTCCAACTTCAATGTTTCATAACTTTTGATCTATGAATCCAAATTGCGTGATTCTTTTTCATACGCGTCCGTATTAAAAATACGGATCTGTTTATCATCTTTATTTGCACCGAAACCCAGTTTATAAGCGAATGGCTTATAAATCCCTTTTTCGATTATTTGACCCGTTTAGTTTGTAAGTTATATTACATGTGTGCTATTCATAATTTATTTTAAGCCCTTTTTACCCAATTGCTATCAACCCTTAGCGTATCATTCCCATCACCCGGTTTGTGTACACCTTAACGTCATGCTTGATATCAATGATACAAGCATGCACTTTGAAACAATTTCGACAAGATTATAATTCTGAACTTTTGACCCAATATCAAGGGTTCATTAAATCAATTTAGCGTATCAATTTCTTGGTTTACCCACTCCTAACATCAACTCATTGTGTTACGTTCAAGTCACTTCAACATTATCGTTTTGAAACATAGTTTTGACTCGTTTGGTTGTCGAGTGAAGACCATCACTTCAATGACATACCAAACTTATTCTAACCATTATATTGACCCGTTTGATTGTTGAGTGAGCTCCGTCACTTCAATGACACACCAAACGCGTTCATTACTCTATGACACCATTAATAAACTACATTCAGACGTTTATGCATAATGTATCGAAATTAAAGTTACATACCTTTAGAGCTTTTCCTTCAAGCGCGTATCCACTCCGGCTTGTCCGCTTGAAGATTCAATTCCCTTGCCTATAGAGTTCAACCAACAACTCGTTTAGAACTCTAATTATATCTTATAACGCGTGATTCGGCATAACATTCAAATATGTGTTTTTGTTCAAAATTTCAACATATAGTTTTCTTTTTGGCATTTCAACAAACACCTAACGGGCATAATTTTACAAAATCAACAATCAAGTTTCATGACTAGTTATTTAGCCAATTTTAAACATCTTTCTCAAGTCAATATGTCTAGTTTTCATATCAACATTCTAGACTTACTTCATGGAGCTCAAATAACACTAGTTTGATAATCATAATTCTACTGTTTATCATATTTCTACAAAACCCATTTAACACATAAGTGCATGACTATGAATCTCTTATCTATGAACATCTATGAATCAAATTATTGATTAGGGTTCGTTCCTAACCATGAATTTACCATAATTTCATTCAAACATCAAACATTCAAGTTCAGATTTCGATTTTACATGTTCATCAAAAATTTAAGATGGAACCAAATAGTGAAATTTGACATACCTTGTGATCCCTTCACTGAGGTGATCACTAATTTGTGCTTGGATGTCGATTTGGGTTTGATTTTCCCTTCCAATTGATGGATTTTGTGCTTGTTAGGGTTTGAGCTAGAGAACCCTTGGCTCCTGTGGGTATCTCAACCAGAACACACACTTGAAGTGTGTGTTTTGGTGTTTAGTTTTAATTAATAAAAATCATTTTCCATTTTACCAACTTTAGTCCCTCAACTTTACCCAGGTTTTATAAGAGGTGTTTTAACCAAGTTTTCCTATTATTTCAAGATTTATTATTAACTAGCTTATTTATTTCTAGTTATTTTATCTTAACCATAACCGACATTTAATTTATAATATAGTATCTATATTTTCGGGGTGTTACAAGTCCACCCCCCCCTTAAAAGGGTTTCGTCCTCGAAACCGGAATACGTACCAAATAATGTAGGGTAGAGACGTCTCATCTCCTCTTTGGACTCCCATGTGGTATCCGAACCTTTTTTATGCTCCCATTTGACCTTCACTTGGTAAATTTCCTTGTTTATCAAGCTCTTAACCTTTCGATCCAGAATTGCAATTGGCTTCACCGCAAAATTAAGACTGTAATCCACTTCAATGTCGTCGTAGTGGATGTAAGCCGTTTCTTCGGCTAGACATTTTCTGAGGTGCGATACATGAAACGTGCTATGTATTTCGCTCAGTTCCTCCGGTAGTTCAAGGCGGTACGCTACCTTACCAACCCGTTCAACGATTTTAAATGGCCCAATAAACCTCGGGCTTAGCTTTCCCCTTTTCCTGAACCGGGTAATCCCCTTCCACGGAGATACTTTAAGCATAACCTTGTCTCCGACTTGAAACTTGATTGGTCTTCTTCTTTTATCCGCATACGACTTTTGACGATCCTGAGCCGCTTTCAAATAAGCCCGAACCATAACAATTTTCTCGTTAGTGGTTCGGACTATGTCTCTATGGGCGAGTTCACGCGGACCCACCTCACCCCAACACACCGGGGTTCGGCACTTTCTACCGTAGAGCATCTCGTACGGAGCCATACCAATGCTAGCATGGTAAGTATTATTATAAAAAAAAATCGACCAAAGGTGGATAAACGTCCCAACTACCCCCGAAGTCGATAATACACGCTCGTAGCATGTCTTCCAATGTTTGTATTGTTCTTTCGCTCTGTCCATCCATTTGAGGATGGTACGCGGTGCTAATGAACAATTTCGTCCCCATTTGCCCTTGAAAATCACGCCAAAAGTTTGAAGTAAACCGGGTATCCCTATCGAACACGATGGATACCGGTACTCTGTGGCATGCCACTACTTCGTTCGTATAAACCTCCGACATCTTTTTTGACGTATAAGTCTCACGTATCAGAATGAAGTGAGCACTTTTCGTCAGTCTATCTACAACCACCCATATAACATCAAATCCACGGTTCATCTTTAGTAGTTTGGTCAATAGGTCCATTATGATATGTTCCCATTTCCAAACCGGAATATCCAACGGTTGAAGTTTACCGTATGGCTTTTGGTGCTCCGCTTTTACTTGCAGACACGCCATGTATTTCTCAACGTACTTTACTACATCTCTTTTCATTCCGGGCCACCAATAATTTTGTTTCAAGCCGTTATACATCTTGGTCGCCCCCGGATGAATAGAATAATGGGATTTGTGAGCTTCGTCAAGCAGAAGCTTTTTAACCCCACACGAATTAGGAACCCACGTCCTTCCAAAGCGAGATTTCAACCCGTTGTTATCATCTACTAAATCTTTCAGTTGGCCAACTATTCGTTCCTTCTTCCAGTTCTCTGCTTTAACTGCTTCCACTTGCGCTTCTCGGATTCGTTCAAGTAAACCCGATGTCACAATAAGCTGCATCGATCGCACCCGTATAGGAGCATAATCTGCCCTTCGACTCAACGCATCCGCCACTACATTGGCTTTCCCAGGATGGTAATGTATTTCACAGTCGAAATCTTTCACTATTTCCAACCATCGCCTCTGCCTCATGTTCAATTCCTTCTGATCGAAGAAATATTTCAAACTCTTGTGGTCGGTAAAGATAGTGCACTTTACCCCATACAGATAATGCCTCCATATTTTTAAATCAAATACCACTGCCGCTAATTCAAGATCGTGCGTAGGGTATTTCTTTTCATGAATCTTCAGCTTTCTCGAGGCATAGGCTATAACCTTGCCTCGTTGCATTAAAACACACCCGAGCCTCGATTGTGACGCATCCGATTAAACTACCATATCATCGACTTCGTCCGGCAATGTTAATAACGGAGCGTGGGTTAACTTTTCCTTGAGCGTTTGGAATGCCTTCTCTTGTTCAACGCCCCATACAAATCTTTCATCTTTACGAGTTAACTTGGTTAACGGTGAACCGATCTTGGAGAAATCTTATATGAATCTCCTATAATACCCCGTAAGCCCTAAGAAGCTTCTGATTTTCGAAGGATTCTTCAGAGGGTTCCATTTTGCCACGACTTCTATTTTTGATGGATCAACCAATACCCCGTCCGCACTAATGATGTGCCAGAGGAATTGCACCTCTCTTAACCAGAAAACGCATTTCGAGAACTTCGCATAAAGCTTTTCTCGTCTAAGTGTTTTTAACACTTCTTGTAAGTGATGCGCGTGATCAGCTTCATTCTTCGAATATACCAGAATTTCGTCGATAAACACGATTACCGACTTATCCAACATAGGTTTGCAAACCCGGTTCATGAGGTCCATGAAAGCCGCGGGTGCATTTGTCATTTTGAAGGACATCACAAGGAAGTCGTATTGTCCGTACCGCGTACGAAAAGCCGTCTTCGGTACATCCTCTTCCTTGACATTTAACTGATGATACTCCGATCTAAGGTCAATTTTGGAAAACCAACTCGCGCCTTGTAGTTGGTCAAATAAATCATCAATTCTCGGAAGCGGATATCGATTCTTCACCGTGAGCTTGTTGAACTCCCGATAATCGATACATATTCGCATGCTCCCGTCGTTCTTCTTTACGAACAATACTGGTGCGTCCCATTGAGACACACTCAGCCTTATGAACCCCCTGTCAAGAAAGTCTTGAATCTGAGACATCAACTTTTGTAGCTCCGATGGCGCAAGCCAATACGGTGCCTTAGCTACGGGTTTTGCACCCAGAACTAACTCGATTCCGAATTCGACTTCCCTTTCTGGCGGTATTCCTGGTAAGTCTTCTGGAAACAAGTCTTCATAATCGCGTACCACCGGTACGTCTCCAATCTTCGGAGACTCTTTCTTCGGTTCGCATGCATATATCATAAACTCCTGACATCCACGCCTTATAAGCTTATGAGCTTTTAACATCGAGCACACCACGAGATTGCCCCCCTTTTCACCATAAATAGTATGCTTTCTGTGACAACTCGTATTTTAGAACCCTTCCTTTGTATTTTAATGTAACCTGTACGAACGTTATGTGATCAAGTGATATGTTTAATTTCAATAGAATGTTACGAATTTGAACGTTACATAATTATGTGTAATATATAAGTATATACAACTTAGTCGCACAACGTATACTCGATCGCACAACATCCTCCGGGTCGCACAACTTCCCTTTGATGTGGACTAGTCCATGGCCCAAAATGAAACCCGAGGGATGAGTTCGGCCCATACTCAACGAACACACACATGTTTAGGGTGTAAATCCTCATAATCTTTTCTAAGCATAAATACCTAAACCCCTCCCTTCTCTCCTTTCGAAACCCGACGGCAGACTCTTCATCACTCGAAGCCTTCTTCACTCCAAATATCCAATCCGGTTAGTGTCTTACTACTATCCAAATGTGTAACGATCGATACATGTAGATATTTGATCATGTGCTTATATGTTGATTATGTTAAGGTTCATGTTTAGTTGGGTTTGCTCACATGATGATTTGTGCTAAGAGTGTTATGCTAATAGAATTCCTGTTAATCTGATGGTTGGGTACATGTAAACCGAATGGTGAAGCGGCTTGATGCTATGATTGATTTTTGGTGTTGTGTGATTTCGCTTAGGGTAGTTGATGGTTAGGATGGCAAGATAATAAAGGATTCTTGAAACTGATATATTAAATTAATCTGGTTTGAATAGATGATTAATTGCTGTTAATGATTAATCGGTTGTGATAATAGAATGATTGAAATAACTGCCCTAGTTGATCCGATTTGAATGATAATCATGTATTAATTGGTTTGGTTGAATGATTCGAAGGAATGATCTAGGGTTCATGAGAATCAATGGAAAATAATTGGTAACTTCTGATTTAAGCGAATAGATGTGAATTACGTAACTGACTCCATGATTTAAGGAAATTGTAACTGATCGCACAAGGTGTGCAATCGCACAACATGAACCAATCGCACAAGTCATGTGGGCTGAATGAATGAATGAATGTTGGGCCACGGCCCAGTGTGAATCGCACAAAGGGTCCTGGATCGCACAAGGGGTCTTGGATCGCACAAGGGGGTCCTGGATCGCACAATTGTGTTTGGCCTGCATGGTCTTGGGCCGCGAATTAGGGTCTGATCGCACAAGACCAAGCTGATCGCACAAATCCCTTTGGGCCTCTTATTGTGTGGGCCTGTTATACTAAATGGGCCACACTGTGTTAGGATCGGAATACTGTTTTCTTGTATTCGTATGAAATATGAATTGTGTATGTTTGGTGTAAAATGCTAGATTACATGCGTGGATAATAATTTGCATACAAACTGATTGAGTATGTGTAAACGTTATAGGATTTGATTGATTAACGTGAACGCGTAATTTGTCTTACCGAGCAAATCTAAGGTGAGTTCACTGCTCTTTTTCAAGCATGCGTCCCGGGAGGGACATCTGGTAAATATTCAGAGGAGGAATATTGGGTAAATGGGTTTAACTGGAATGTTAAACTTGGGATGTTGGTTAATACACTCATATCTATCACTTAAGTCCCATCATATACCGAATTGGTTGCCGGGGAGGCAACGGGGTTATTAGTTGATAGCGCTATTAGGTTTGGCACCCTCACACCATACCGTGGAGGACGGGAGTGAACTAATTACCTTAACCACTCGACCAATGTTTGATAGAGCATTGGGGAAGGGAAAATAATCTGGAGCCATCTTGCGGTAATCGAGTTATTAACAACATTGTATTTTGAAATGCCTTAAGCTTATACTGGGTAACTAAACATTTTAACAAACTTTGAACTCACCAGCGTTGTCTGATACACTTGTCTGCATGCTTGCAGGACGTTAGGTTCATGGACTTGGGAACTTGCTATCGGGGAGTGCTGGAGTGGTCGTGGGTCTAGTCTCTTGAATAAACATGACATGTTTACTTGTTCTGTTCATTGGTTTTGAAACAATTGATTAACTATTTACTTTATGCTTCCACTCAACGTACCGGTTTATGTTATGTTTTGGAAATACTTCAAGTAATATATGGAAACTTTTATTTATTACCTTGTTATAGTTCAATGTGATTGGTGACTGGATCCTGGTACGTCACACTTCCCGCGGGGTTTCCACTTGTGGTATTTTGGGGGTGTGACAGTTTGGTATCAGAGCCACTGTTTATAGTGAACTAGGTTTTAAAATGTTTTATAAAACCAGACTATAACCGAACAGTTTTGAAATCGACCATGACACTCAGCTCCAGATGGCAAGGTTCGTCTCTTGTTTACTCATTGCATTAAATAACTAGTATACCCATACATGTGACATAACATGTGATTGCACACTTAGCACTATAGCATGAATTCCTGTGTTGTCTGTGATAGTTATTGATAGTGTGACATTTTCCCGAGACTTTTGTGATTCGCGTTCTGTGATGTCTCTTGTCTTGTTACTCGAATCCGAGGAACCTTTTAGCCCAACGTACTGGTTTATGTTATGTTTGGAAATACTTCAAGTAATAAATGGAAACGTTTATTTATTACCTTGTTATAGTTCAATGTGATTGGTGGCTGGATCCTGGTACGTCACACTTCCCGCGAGGTTTCCGCTTGTGGTATTTTGGGGTGTCACACTTTCTGCTCGGAGACGTTAGTTTTATCTCCTTACGGAAGCACACGACCTTCGCGTGATGTCGAGATAACCAATCCATCCCGAAAACCACTTGAAATTCTCCCATCACCTTCGGGATCAAATCTATTGAGTATTCTTCGTCATCGACACTCAACTTAGAGTTTTGGTATACATCACACACTATAAAGCTTTTATTATCACCTATATCGACTTCTAAGGGCATAGGTAATTTCGTTAATAAGAATGAAGGATGTCGAATAAATCCATGCGAAATAAAGGATTTATTCGCACCCGTGTCAAACAATACACGTGTGGGAATCGAGTTTACAGTGAATATACCTGAGACCACATCGGGTTCTGTCTTTGCTTCAACTGCGGTTAGGCGAAAAGATCTGGCCCTTGCTTTTTGTGCCTCTGTTTGTGTATCCTTCACATCCTTCTTCCCGACCAACTCCAGGCATTCAGATTTCTTGTGGCCCGGTTGGTAGCATTTATAACAGACTGAGACTTTTCCTGGGCATAATGAAGCCGTATGCCCAGTCTTCCCATATATAGGGCACGGTTTATCCTTGAAGGGACACTCGCCCTTTTGACCTTTCCCGTAGATTTTACAACTTGGCGACCTGCCTTTCACATCCGACTTCTTTGCCGATTCTGCCATTCGTGCTTTCTTTGTAGGGCTTGGATTAACATCTTGCGCCCTTCGTTCACCCCGCTCAACTTGCTTTTTCAGCTCAATCTCTCGTTCCCGAGCAGTGTTTATGATCTCAGTGAGAGTCTTATACTTTGAGGGAATCATGAACTCCTGATATTCGGCAATTAACATATTGTAGTAGTAATATATCTTCTGTTCTTCAGTCGTCATTAACTCATCACAGAATCTTAGCTTGTTAAGGAAGATACCCATGATCTTGTCTATTGATTCACCCTTTTTGCCTCAGTTGGATGAACTCTTCCTTGATTCTATTAATAACTACCTTGGGACTGTGGTGTTTAAGGAATGGTGCCTTAAACTCATCCCATGTTATAATCTTTGCCGCTCCAGTCCCAATCTCCTTTTTCTTATTATCCCACCAGTCCTTCGCTTGACCTCTTAACTAACCTGTACCGTAAGCTACAAAGTCACTTACATCACAGTGGGTCCTTTCAAACACTCCTTCAATGTCACTCAGCCATCGTTAACATATTATCGGATCTACCTCTCCGTTGTAGATCGGGGGCTTACAAGCCATGAATTTATTATACGGGCAAGCCTTCCGCTCCCCCGACTTTTCTTTTGTTTGGTTGACATTATCCTCCAACCTTTTGATCTGTTCTTCTACTACCGTAAGCACCATGTTTTGGATCTTGTCTATAAACCCGGATAGACTATTCTCGATTGCCTTTCCAACCTCTTCGGCAATCACCTCCTTCATCTATTCGGTGACTACGGTCACCGTATCATCATTACTTTCATCTGCCATCTTGAATCTGAAATGTTTATAATAATTGTTAAACATTTCATCCTATATCATTCGCATCTTTCACTTTGGTTTAGCCAAGTTCACAACTTGCTTAAACCATTCATGTTTGGTGCACTTTACGGGTTTGAGTGTGTTAACACGCTCTTCCTGTGCACATCGAATCATATTTCTTTTCTAGTGTTTTGTTAAAGTCTACATAAAATAATTGATTATTACCGGATGTTTGATCAAGCTTTGAACCGAACACACTTTGTCAACAACCTTGAGCTCTGATTACCAATTTATAAGACCCATTCTAATTTAGCATTTATATTTATATTTAAAGTAAGCATTTTGTAACGAACACGCCACTTATCAAAAACAACATATTTAAAACATTCAAAATATAGTTCTACGTGTTTACAAAATCCACTTCTAACGAAAATAAAATAAGATCAACACGGAAGCTTTAAAAGACATGTGTTCGGTTCATGTTCATTGCTTGATCTTCATCTGGAGGCCTAAGATGATCACCTGGAATCAAAACCAACATAAACTTTAGTTATGAAGGCCTTGATATACTTTTACAATAAATCCAAATCAAACAAACAAAAAGGGTGCCCACCATAAGCTACGGTGGGCACCGTAGCTTACGGTGAGGTTAAAATGCTACGGTGAGTTTTGTCTGTCCTACGGTGGACAATTTGTTCAAGAGCCTACCGTAGCTTACGGTAGGTACCGTAGGCTAGGGTGGCGCCCAACTTTGTTTTCCAACTTAAAGTTCCAACTTCAAAGTTTCATAATTTTTGATCTACGAATCCAAATTGCGTGATTCTTTTTCCTACGCGTCTGTATTAAAAATACGGATCCGTTTATCATCTTTATTTGCATCGAAACCCGGTTTATAAGCGAATGGCTTATAAATCCCTTTTTGGATTATTTGACCCGTTTAGTTTGTAAGTTACATTACATGTGTGCTATTCATAATTTATTTTAAGCCCTTTTTACCCATTTCCGGGCTATCAACCCTTAGTGTATCACTCCCATCACCCGGTTTGTGTACGCCTTAACGTCATGCTTGATATCAATGATTCAAGCATGCACTTTTAAACAATTTCAACAAGATTATAATTCTGAACTTTTGACCCAATATCAAGGGTTCATTAAATCAATTTAGTGTATCCATTTCTTGGTTTACGCACTCCTAACATCAACTCATTGTGTGACGTTCAAGGCACTTCAACATTATCGGTTTGAAACATAGTTTTGACCCGTTTGGTTGTCAAGTGAAGACCATCACTTCAATGACATACCAAACTTATTCTACTCATTATTTTGACCCGTTTGATTGTTGAGTGAGCTCCGTCACTTCAATGACACACCAAACCTGTGCATTACTCTATGACACCATTAACAAACTACATTCAGACGTTTATGCATAATGTAACGAAATTAAAGTTACATACCTTTAGCGCTTTTCCTTGAAGCGTGTATCCACTCCTGCTTGTCCGCTTAAGGATTCAATTCCCTTGCCTATAGATTTCAACCAATAACTCGTTTAGAACTCTAATTATATCTTATAACGCATGATTCGGCATAATATTCAAATATGCGTTTTTGTTCGAAATTTCAACATTTAGGGGCTGTTTGGCTAAGCTTTTCAAAATGACTTATTTGCTTATTTGCTTTCTAGATAAGTCATTTTGAAAAGCTCCATTTTAAAGCTTTTCAAAACAGCTTATTTACTTATTTGCTTTTCAGAAAAGCAAATAAGCAAATAAGTCATTTTGAAAAGCTTAGCCAAACAGCCGCTTAGCTTTCTTTTATGAATTTCAACAAACACCTAAAGGGCATAATTTTACAAAATCAACAATCACGTTTCATGACTAGTTATTTAGCCAATTTTAAACATCTTTCTCAAGTCCATCTGTCTAGTTTTCATATCAACATTCTAGACTTACTTCATGGAGCTCAAATAACACTAGTTTGATAATCATAATTCTAGTGTTCACCATATTTCTACAAAACCCATTTAACACATAAGTGCATGATTATGAATCTCTTATCTATGAACATTAATGAATTAAATTATTGATTAGGGTTCGTTCCTAACCATGAATTTACCGTAATTTCATTCAAACATCAAACATTCAAGTTCAGATTTCGATTTCACATGTTCATTAAAAATTTAAGATGGAACCAAATAGTGAAATTTGACATACCGTGTGATCCCTTCACTGAGGTGATCACTAATTTGTGCTTGGATTTCGGTTTGGGTGTGATTTGCCCTTCCAATTGATGGATTTTGTGCTTGTTAGGGTTTGAGCTAGAGAACCCTTGGCTCCTGTGGGTATCTCGACCAGAACACACACTTGAAGTGTGTGTTTTGGTGTTTAGTTTTAATTAATAAAAATCATTTTCCATTTTACCAACTTTAGTCCCTCAACTTTACCTAAGTTTTTATAAGAGGTGTTTTAACCAAGTTTTCCTATTATTTCAAGATTTATGGTTAACTAGGTTATTTTCTCCAAGTTATTTTATCTTGAACATAACCGACATTTAATTTATAATATAGTATCTATATTTTCGGGTTGTTTCACCATGCATTCTGTTTACGTATTCAAAATTCAAAAACACGAACCGTGTTTCATTCTTTAGGGTGTTCTGTTGTTTTAGTAGCGTTTCTTTAAAATACGATGTCGTGGTTTAGCAACTATCTTTTCGGTGAATACTCTAATGTGTCTGTTGTTCCAAATTCTTTCGAGGGAATCGTTATTGCTGCCTCGTACGATAAACCGATCCCTTCCAACACGAGGGAGGAGGAGGTTGTATCTGGCATTCATTATCGTGACAATACGGTGCAACTGGAGTTGAATATCCATGTGGAAGACACGTATGCACAACACGGCTATTCGGATTACGGATACGGAGGGGAACCATATCCTTAGGCTGAATATCCGTACGGCCAGGCAAACTATCACGATCGTAAATATATAATATTTTTACTATTTAGTCGATGTTGTCCGTAACGTGCGTAGGTCCGTATCGAGCATCGAATCCGTAACAAGTTCTAAATATGTAATATTTTTCTTATATCCGTACGGCCAGGCAAACTATCACGATCGTAAATATATAATATTTTTACTATTTAGTCGATGTTGTCCGTAACGTGCGTAGGTCCGTATCGAGCATCGAATCCGTAACAAGTTCTAAATATGTAATATTTTTCTTTTTAGTCGAAGACGTCTGTAACGCGCGTAGGTCCGTAACGAACGTCGGAACGTAACTCGTCGTAAATATATAATATTTTTATTATTTAGTCGAAGTCGTCCGTAACGTGCGTAGGTCTGTAATGAGCGTCGAAACGTAACCGGTCGTAAATATATAATACTTTTATTATTTAGCTGATGTTATCCGTAACGCGTGTAGGTCTGTAAGGAGCGTCGAATCCTTTACAAGTTCTAAATATATAATATTTTTACTTTTAGTCGAAGTCGTCCGTAACGAGTGTAGGTACGTAACGAGTGTCGAAACGTAACATGTCGTAAATATATAATATTTTTATTATTTAGCCAAAGTCGTCCGTAACGCTCGTAGGTCTGTAACGAGCGTCGAAATGTAACCGGCCGTAAATATATAATATTTTTATTATTTAGTCGATTTCGTACGTAACGCGCGTAGGTCCATAACGAGAGTCAAATTCGTAACAAGTTCTAAACATATAATGTAAGACCCTAATTCACGTTTGACCAAAAGTCGCAGCGGAAGTTCATGTCTAAAAATTTCTTTCCTTATAATACCTTGACTTATTTGAAATTTCATTCATCCATTTTTTATACTCTTTTACACACTTGCATCAATCGACTCATTTACTAAATAAAAACATAACTTATGTCTGCTAAATTACATACACAAACGTCCCCGTACAATCTATCTTGCGACTCGGTCCTCGATCTCCATTCCTTGATGATCCTCCGTGACCCGATCAACCTGCGCTCACCACATACATTCATAACGTTAGTACACATTATAAGCATAAATAAGATTCCTCCTTACTGACTATTCATTTCATTATCTCTTTACATTCCAGCTTTCCACTGATTATACATTCCATGGTGAGACTTCCTCGTTATACCTGCGCTACACTTCGTTCACAAGGCACGCTATTATTATCGTCAATACTCAATTTCATTGAATACATGCATATATACTTCCATACATACTTATATATATGCATATGTTCACACATAACTACTTACATACATGCGTACCTACATACATACGTACATACATGCATGACCCGTTCGCATTATGAACAGTTCCCTGTATGACCAACTGATTCGCTGTCGCCTAGCGCGACAGCCATCAAAACCAACTTAAAAGTTAGTTTTGACAATGTTAAAAAAGTATAAACAAGTTTCATGAGTCAAAATGAACAAAAATTAAAAATTTTCGGAATCAGGGGGCTAGACGCCCCCACCTAGGGGCTAGACGCTACACCTAGCCCCCTTTTTTACAGCAAGTTCCTTTATTTTTGTTGCTGCACTTGCCCAGCTAAAACATTTATCAAAACCAAACTTAAAATCATCATAACTTATGATCCGCAGGTCCGATTTAACCGATTCTTTTTCCTACGCTACCGTAATTTAATTCTCCATCACATGGAGTGAAAATCCAATATTTGGACTACCGAAATTTATGACTTTTAAGCCTTCGGCTTATTACCATTTTACCAAATTTTGACCCGTTCATGCATTTATCAACATAACTCTTTCGTTTGACCATAAGTTCTTATGAACCTAATAATATCAATGACGTCTATCATAAAAACTAAATTCTCAGATGTCTTGCATCCTCTTAATCCATTTTCGCTCGAAAGCTTATTTTGACCCGTTAAAGGTATTTGCGCATTTTAAGGTCCTTAGGTTACGAAAATCATACTTCTCACTTTCTTACTTTTTCAAAACATTCATTTAGGCAAATAGCTTGTTTATAATCAACTTTTAAGACCATTGCCCGTTTTACCCGTCAAGGGCGTTTTTGTCAACTTTGACCCATCCTTTACTACAAAGGACTTCCTTAAACATTTAACCAATCCCACGACTTAACTATAACTCAATTCGCACATACCTGGCTCGGATCAAAGCTGTGACCCGTTTTAATATTTCGTGCACTAAATGGCTAGTTAATAGCAACATAACTCCTTTCGCTATACAACCTGTGAATGCATAATACTTGACAACACAATTCATTAGTCGACTTCGTTAAATGGTGATAGCTTCACCATTTGACCCGTTAAGTCTAAATGTCTGTTTTCATCCTTGTGTGATTGTAATTATTTCCTTATCCCTTCTATGTATCTTATTCTTTCACTGACTTGTAATCAAAGTTACCATAATATCCCTTTACCCCAATTTTCTCCTTCAACCATCGTTCTTATCATGGACACATGTTCCGACCCGTATCAATACTTATCGAAACATCGTACTTCATTTACAAATTTACCATATTCATAATCTATACAATGAATGAGTATTCTACAAGGAGGGTGAAAGCTTAACTTACCTCGCATCCGAATATGCTTCCCGTGCGCATTAGTCCCGTTTGACCCGTTTCTTTCCCCAAGCTTCCATGTCGCTTATTAAGCATCAACTATCATATATCATTCTCAAGATAGTTAGCTTGTTCATCATTCATCAAATCCTTTTTTATCACACGGATCTTATATCAAGTTTATCATTTAACCTTAAAACATGCTAATCCATCACTTCTTATCCAATTTCTTTAAAAATACTTACACATATATGATTTTCAACATTATTAACATGAGCATATCATTACTTCTATCATATCATCAAAAACCCACTTCATAACTACTTTGTTAATCACTTACAAGTGATCAAATCTTAAGTTCTTCATAATTTCATCATACTTTTGATGTGTGTACTACCTTCTAAGCATAGTGTACAACTAATTCATGCATATCCTTCTAATCTCATACATAATTCATCAAATTCCTCATTCTAATCAACATGAATCATCCATGCATAAACATCAAACCTACTAGTGTCACATTTCTTTCAATTCCTCTAACAAGAATCAATCATATATGTCAAAATACATCAATAATAAGCAAGAATTTGGACATGGATGATTTACCCATGTCATCATCTTTACCATAACAAACGGGTTTCACCCTTAAACATCAAATTAACCTAAACCATGAATAATCCATATTCTATATGTTGATTCTAACACATGCTCATACTCAATTTCATACCAATTTATGGATTAGAACATAACCCACTTCGTGAAAGATCACCAATCTAGGTTTTGAGACATACCTTATGATCCCCTCGTGTAGTTGATCATTAATCCGTGTTTATTCATGAATTTAGACCTTGATTTGCCCTTCAATTCGATGATTCTTCATGCTTAGGGTTTCTTGAGCTCATGGAGCTCCTGGCCCCTTCACGAACACACATACGTGTGTGTATATGTGTGTATTTTTTTTTTATAAAATCAACTTTCATTTACCCCACTTTAGTCCCTCAAGTTTGCCACTAATTATAATTGGCACAACTTTCATTTTTTAATTGTTTCTACTATATTCTTAACTAGGTTGAATAACTTAGTTATTTATTTCATGCTTAATCATATAGGAACATACGGCAAATATAAACATTCGGGTTTTGGGGTGTTACAAGTCTACCCCCTTAAATGAGGTTTCGTCCCCGAAACCTTTCTCATTTCCATTAAACACTAATTACCTTTCCTTTCCGCCCCATCAACACGACCATGTGCCCATCTAATGACGACCTTCTATCTTCAAAAACCCGTCCCAGAGTTCTTATTAGTGTCGCTTTCTCTAGCTGACACTAGTTTCTAACGCACTTCATAGCTAGCGATTCATTCATCATTTTAATACTCGTATATCATGTACAATACATCATTTTTTTTATTCCGACATTCATATCATTTTCATCGACCATACGATCTAAGTTCGCAATCTATACCTACACATCTATGTTTAACTTCGATAGGTACATCATAATACTAAGTAACTATCCATTCTCGATTCATAAACTATTCATATAATTGACTTCTTTCTAGCAAGTCCATACTTTCCTTACTTTACTTTTACATAACATTCTCATTTCCTCGACCCGTTTGTAGTGGGTCAATATACATACCTCTTCACGCTTATTATCGTACTTACATTCGTATGATCCGTTATAATAGATCTAATATCTTCATCCCATTTCTTAGATTATATTTTATACATATATCATATAATATTTAGTTCTTGTTTTGTTATCGCAACGAAACTACTATTTCATAGTCACATATACACGCTTAACTCCAAGGTTAGCGTCATTCTACATTTCCTATAGTTATTTGTACGATACGTACCCTTACGTTACCTTCAACTCACCTCATTTATTCTACATTACTACTCTTCTCAATTCATGCATTACTTAAGTTGCCTAAGCAAGCGCATCATGCAGGTTCTTCATACGAGAGTTTAACCAATACCCGAAGTTTTCGCTCAAAACTTTTAAGATCTAGTTCCTAATGACATAGTTCTCTTCTTATGTCAACTATTAAAAGTCAAATATTTCCATACCCTACCATACCTATTCCATCATTCATCTCATGGGTCGCTTTCAATTTACAAATCCATATCTATCTGGTATGAGTTAAAACATTATACTTACTTTGATTTCATTTTGTGCTTCTGCGATCCGTAAACCAGATCGATCCGCTCCTTCGCGCGTACTAACCGCACCAGGCCAACTTTCATTCAACCTTGTACTGAGCCTTCACTCGTGCACATTCGTTCACCAATTTGATTGGTTTCATCACATTGAGAGTTCTACCATTAACATCTACAAAACCAGCGATTAGCACTTTTCATTCAAACATTAATTATACTAGGTGATTACTCACCTATAATTCTTTTACAATTTCTCACGTACATGCTATAGCACATTCCACATTTCATTCCCTACATGCAATTCTTTTATTCTGGTTACTTACTTTGTCGACCTTTGCAGTTTGACTTTTCAAGGTCAAACCGACATTTCTTACTTATCGTAAATGTATTGAGGTACACATTCGTACTTCTTTTACTGTTCATGCTTGCTTGCAAAGACATTCATTACATCATTTCGGTATTTTTGTTAAAACTTACCGTTCTCGTTCATACTTTAACCATTGTCCGGGTCGTAGCCCGTCATTCATTATGACTCGTTTGACTCAACCATTGTCAAACTATCGACACATTCTGATGTGGACTAATTTCATCCTTTTTATATTTTAAATCCGTCCCGCGGATTCAAACGTAACATCCATACCTTTCATTACTTCTATGTTTTTGAATCCGTCTAGCGGTTCCAAACATACCATTCACACATTTTCTTCCTTCTATGCTTTGAATCCACCTCACGGATTCAAACATATCATTTACATCATTCATTCTTTACATGCGTTGAATCCGTCTCGCGGATTCAGACACATCATTTCTACATTCCATTTTCTTGAATCCGTTTTACGGATTCAAACATTCCATTCATGCCTTTCATCCCTTGAATCCGTCTCGTGGATTCAAACATTGCATTCACATCTTTCATTCTTTGAATCCGTCTCGCGGATTCAAACATTTCATTCATATATTGTTGATCCGTACTTTCTTACGGATTCAACATTCTTCATTCCTATCAATCATACTTTTCATTCTTACGTAGTACTCTCAATTTCCCGAGAGTCTTACAACCCGTTTCCCCCCGCACGTCCACCTGCTACCCAGTTCTACCAGACATACCTGCGATAATTACCACGGTCTCACGAACGTCATATGCTTTTTGCGTACTGGCCAGGTGCGCAATCCACATACGAGTTTCGTGCCTTCGTGTAATCATCGCCTTATGTCCGAGAGATGGGTTTCAGTTTCGTGCACATCTCTAAACCTTCACCAAGACCATATCATTGTCTTTCGTTTAATAATTTCTTTCCCAATGGAGTTTCTTCCTTTTTCTTTTAACACCGGTACTATACGTATTAACATTGTGTACATGGGGTCCGTCTGTCCATTCGCATCTTTGCCTGCCTTAGCATCCATCTTAGATTGCATTCACGGATCATCCTCTCCAAACTTTTAAGCTTACCTTGCACGTAGCAAACCTTTAGCTTCTTTATATGAATACATACATACACGTTTTCATTCCATTTCTACCTTTAGATCTTGATCGAGTCATGGATTGTACGGGTTCCTTATCACAAGAGAACATAGGTTTGAGTTCAAGTACCTACCTTCTCGTACTTGATTCTCTCAAACCAGGGCTCTGATACCAACTTGTAAGACCCTAATTCACGTTTGACCTAAATTCGCAGCGGAAGTTCATGTCTAAAATTTCTTTCCTTATAATACCTTGACTTATTTGAAATTTTATTCATCCATTTTTTTATACTCTTTTACACACTTGCATCAATCGACTCATTTACTAAATAAAAACATAACTTATGTCTGCTAAATTACATACACAAACGTCCCCGTACAATCGATCTTGCGACTCGGTCCTCGATCTCCATTCCTTGATGATCCTCCGTGACCCGATCAACCTGCGCTCACCACATACATTCATAACGTTAGTACACATTATAAGCATAAATAAGATTCCTCCTTACTGACTATTCATTTCATTTTCTCTTTACATTCCAGCTTTCCAACTGATTATACATTCCGTGGTGAGACTTCCTCGTTGTACCTGCGCTACACTTCATTGAATACATGCATATATACTTCCATACATACATATATATATATGCATATGTTCTCTCATAACTACTTACACACATGCGTACTGATGTGTTCAAATATTAACATATAAATTTCATCAAATGAGGCATAAAACTAACCCCTTTTTAGTACTAATGTTGGAAAAAGTGTGCTTTTGTCTACCTTTTGTATTTTCAGGATTAAATGAGCTCAAATTAACAAAAGAAGCAAAAAGACATCAAAATCTAACATAAATACAAGAAAAGGAACAAGACGTGACATGCCCGACCCCACGACAGCATCTTCCCAAGCAAAACAAGAAGACAGAAGACTGAACACGCCCCGTGCTCAGCCAGCACGGGGGCGTGCCCAAGTGTCAGCAGAAAAGACAAAGTGGTAGAAGCTTCTATTGCCCACCACGGGGCCGTGCTCAGTGGACACGGGGCCGTGGTCAACTATAAGATTCGCACAATCCAGCAAATCTGCATAGTACAAAGATTCTTCTGCACCACGGGGTCGTGCTCAGCGGACACGGGGGCGTGGTCAACTAATAAGACAAAGCTGCATTTAATGAAGAAAGAGAAGGATGTGGACACGGGGCCGTGCCCACTGGACACGGGGCCGTGCCCGAGCTTCTGTTCAGCCTATAAATAGATGTGCTTGGCTCAAGCTCAAACCATCCCTTGGCACACCACCTCTCTCACACTTCATCCACCACCCACCACCACCATAACACCATCATCCACCACCATCATCCATTGTCCATCGTAGAGTGTGTGAGTCGTCTCGGGATCCAAGATTGATCGTAAGAGTTCTTGACAATCAAGGCCATGTTTGCCTAAGTCTCTTACATCACTTGGTGAAGACAAAGTGTCTAGTGTAATACTTTTTATTTCTAATCTTTTGCACTTTTTATTTGGTTTCGTATTAATGACTTTAATAACTAGTTGCTTATGTTGAAGGTGATCTTTCTTTATCGTTTGTCCGTGGTGTCTTGAAATTATTTTACTGTCTATATAAAATAAAAGATTTTCACCATTCATATCTCCACGGTCTATATGGAGGTATGTTGGCTACCTGGTCGGGGGTTAAGGGAACGGTTTGGTAAAGGTCTTGCCATTGTTCAGCATTTAGAGGTCCTGCAATGGACCTGGGTCAAATTTAGTAGGACCTCCTTCAATACTTCACGGTATTGGATGGCGGGGGTCCAAACTCTTTGATCCCCTCATAAGTTAACTACTATTAATACTATAACCCGGCTACTTAGGACTGTATCCCTGCTGACTCAGACTACTTAGTCGAGGGTAACGTCACCTCCAAAAGAGGGGTCTACCATAATATTGAATTAATAACTTAATTCATTATCTTCCAATAATCCACCCTTTTAGGATTGTATCCTTGCTGACTCAAACTACTGGGGTGAGGGTAACGTCACATTCAAAAGAGGGGCCTACTACAATAACTAAGATAATCTCTTAATTATGTGCAAAAGTGCGGAAATAATCAAAGGTTACACTAGATACGAGTCGGAACCAAGTGATTTATCTTGTCTATCTGTTTTTCTTTTTATTTTTACTTTCAGCATTTTAGATAGTTTTTATTTTTCTTAGTTTAAAACATTTTTCTAAACTTTTTATTTTGATTAGACGTTGAGGATAAACCGGTACTAAAAGCTTTTGTGTCCTTGGACGACCTCGGTATCTTGCCAACACTATACAACGCTCACGATGGGTGCACTTGCCCATATGTGTGTTTAGTGTTAGTAAAATATCGTGTTTTATAAATTTAAAACTTGGCTAAAAATAAGTGTTAAAGGGGCTTAAAATATACACCTAATATATATAACACTTCACACGCATCAAGTTTTTTTGGCACCGCTGCCGGGGACACAAGGATTTTAAGAAAGTTAGGAATCAACGGCCTAATCGTTTTTCTTATTTTTCATTTTTTTAGGATTTTTTTTAGATTTTTCAGTTTCTGCAGAGCTCAGCATGGGCCATGCCTGGTCGGACACGGGCCGTGCCCAGCATCATCACTGGCAGTTTTTATTTTCTGAGTTACAGGGAGCTGAACACGGGGCCGTGTCGGTGCAACACGGGGTCGTGTCCAACTCCCAGTAACAGGGATCCAGAAGACAATCACTGTACCTCTGACCACGGGCCGTGTTCGCTGAGCACGGGGCCGTGGTGAACATTCTGACCAATGTTCTTTTCTGTTTTTATTGCAGGACTTGGAACCTAGGCGCCACATTTGAACCTCCTATGTAGTGCATGAGCTCCAGTTCTAGTAGAGACATAAAAGAACCTCTAGAAGAACCCGAACGCTTTCTCAGAAAAAGACTTAAAGCCAAAAATCAAGAGAAAGTTTAGGGGGACCCACTTCCAATGGCGGATCAACGTACCCTCATGGATTAACTACGGCCCACCGTAGGCAATCTCGGGGCCGCTATCAATGCACCAAATGTCGAAGCCAATAACTTCGAACTTCAGCCGCATTTGATACAAATGCTCCAAAACTCCGCAACCTTCCATGGGCTTGCGGACGAGGATCCCCATCTGCATATTACTAATTTCTTAGAAATATGTGATACCTTTCGGATCAATGGAGCATCAAATGACGCCATCCGCCTTCGAATGTTTCCATTTTCACTAAAAGACCGAGCTAAGGCTTGGCTTAACACCCTCCCAGTTGGCTCGGTAAACACCTGGGATGAACTTGCCCAAAAGTTTTTATATAAGTATTTCCCTCCTACTAAAACGGCTAAATTAATGACTGAAATTAATACATACTCACAAGAGGATGGGGAATCCTTATATGAAACTTGGGAAAGGTTCAAGGAGCTTCTAAGAAAGTGTCCTCATCACGGTCTAGTGGTGTGGCAACAAGTATCCACTTTCTACAATGGGTTGTTGCCACACACAAGACAAACACTTGATTCAAGCTCCGGGGGACTTTTAGGTAATCGTCGCCCAAATGAAATATATAATCAAATTGAGGAAATTGCTCAAACCAATTTTCAATGGCACACTCCCCGAGGTAATAAATCTATTGCCCCGGGCGCCCATAAGGTTGATGAAAGCACCTCTTTACAAGCCCAAATCGAGGCCCTCTCTTCGAAAATCAAAAAGCTAGAAATGACAAAAACGGCCTCGGTTATGGCTTGTGAAGGGTGTGGTGGGTCACATGAAAATTGGAGTTGTATGAAAGAATTAGATGAACAAACAGAAACGGTAAACTACATTGATAATAGACCTAGGCCGTCGGGTCCTCCAACGGGTACCTACAACCAAGGATGGCGTAACCACCCAAATCTTGGTTGGAGAGATCCCGGCAATAGTAGTAACCAACAAAACCAACGAACTAATTTTCAACAACCACAAAATTTCCCTCAACAACAAGGTGGAAGAGAAAGGCTTGAAGATACCGTATCCCGCCTCATCTCCGACACCGAAAAGAAAAACTCGGATCGATTCCAACAATTGGAATCGAATTTTAGAAATCAACAAGCTAGCATTCAAAATGTAGAAAAACAATTAAATCAACTAGCTCAAAATTTCTCCGAGAGACCACAAGGCGCATTACCAAGTAATACCGAAACCAACCCAAAGGCACAAGTACACCTTATCACATTGAGAAACCGAACCGTGGGTCCCGAGGATACTCCATTACCACCAGTTGAAGGGGGTCAACGTCAAAGTACGACTTCACCTACACCTCAACTAGAAAAGGCTTCTTCACCAAATCAAGAGCCTACCAAGACTCCTCCAATTCCGTACCCCGGTAGGTTAAATCGTCAAAAGACCGATGAGCAATTCGCAAAGTTCGAAAGTTTACTAAAACAATTGCATGTCAATATTCCTTTTATTGAGGTCCTAACCCAAATGCCTAAATATGCAAAATTCATGAGGGACTTCCTCACTCACAAAAGGAAAATTGAATCATTGCAATTAGTTAACTTAGGCGAAGAATGCTCCGCTTTAGTACTCAACAAACTTCCACAAAAGAAAATCGATCCCGGGAGCTTCACAATTCCTTGCTCGATTGGGAAGTCCCCCGTTCGTAATGCATTAGCCGATCTTGGGGCTAGCATTAACCTCATGCCCACGTCAATGTTCAAACGACTCGGCCTAGGAGTAACTAGCCCTACAAAGATGAGCATATAACTCGCCGACAGGTCCGTCAAATTTCCACAAGGTGTCGCTGAAAATCTACTAGTCAAGGTTGACAACTTCGTTTTTCCAACTGACTTTGTCATCCTAGACATGGAGGAAGACACCGAAGTCCCTCTCATCCTCGGGAGGCCATTTCTGGCCACCGCCCAAGCAGTGGTAGATATGAATGACGGAACGTTAACATTGAAGTTTGGGGACGAGGAAGTGAAGTTTGAATGTGGAAAGAAGATAGAGGAAGAAGACCCGGTCAACTACATGAAGGTCATAGACTCAAGCTTGGATGACGCTCTCCGACGGTGTAACTTGGGATGCAATACATCCCACTTGGGTAACATGTGACCAGGATTTGGGTCTAGCCAAGGACCCTTATAAACGTGGCGCACCATGGAGGCATTCCACGGAACTATCCTTAGTTTAGTTTAGATTAATTTTCTTGTTTTCTAGTTAGTTTTAATTTTCAGGAATAAAACACCCTTGAGATGGCAAAGGATGCAAGGGAAACTTGAACCAGCACTCCATACAGGAAAACAGAACCGTCCGACAAATTTCTTCGTTTACAGCAAGCTCGGCACGGGCCGTGTCCACCCAACACGGCCCCGTGCTGCACAGTCTGCAGAAAAAGACCCAGTTCAGGTAACTGGACACGGGTCGTGTTCACCCAACACGCCCCCGTGTCCAGACTTCTGTTTCTCTTGTTTAATTTTGTTACTGGCACTTGAACACGGGGCCGTGTTCAGCGCCCAGTAACACAAATTTTTTTGCTTTTCACACCTTTTTACACATTCAATCAACCTAAAAACTTATTTTTGGGACACATTGAGGACAATGTGTAATTTAAGTGTGGGGGGGATGCTAAAACCTTGAAACTTGCAAGTCCTAAATACAAGCCTTACACAAAACTCTATTGGAACCGCTAATCACCCCAAATTTTTTTCACTTGTCTAGGTTTAATTCGGGAAATTCAAGTTCTTAAAAAGGTTATATTTTTATGAATTTACAACCGATAGCGTCGTGATAAAAAGAACCAACATAAGAAAATTATGAAAAGGCATGACAAGCTTAGTTAAAATTTAATTATATATACTTGATCACATAAAAACCCATTCCCACAAAAGTGAGTTTTGAGCCTTTATTGAGCAAACACTTACATATCATTTGACTAAATGCTCATTTTCGTTTCTTGTGTGAATAGCCGCTTGGTTCTTACGACTCTAGAACTTGCCATGACGATACATTCCCGGTCCTTACCAACTTAAACCCGAGTAAGTAAATGATGGAGGCATTAGGACTAACCCTTTTTATTTCCACACCATTATTTTTTCTTTTTTCTACCACCTACCCAAAATCCCCCTAGTTAGCCCCTTTGAGCCTAAACCTTTTCATTTCATAACCCAAACCTAACACCCTTTTTACCCACCAAAACCTTTTTCATTTTTACCCCTTTGTTTTAGTAACAAGTTCGGTTCTTTATATGACTTTTGAATATATATATATATATATTTGTTGTTGATGATGAAGCAAAAGAAAATAAACAAACAAGTTCATCAAAAATAACTTTGTTTGAATAAATAGCTTCATCAAAAATAAAAGTTACAAAAATAGAAAGTCATACGAAAACCGACACTTGTTACGCTTTTCGCCCTTTTTACTAACCACTAACCACCAACCCAACCACCTACCTTTAACCCAAGCCTAACCCTTAACACACAAAGTCCTCTTGATATTTACAAAGGTATATAAGTTAAAAAGGAGGAGGATTGATTGCTTGGCAAGCCTATGGTAGGAGTAAGTTCCATGCCGCTCTCGAGTGATCCACAAAAATACATTTTCGGCCGAGTGTTGAGTGATCCCCGTGAGGTATGTGAACTTGTATAAAAATAGAATTTTACAAAGGCATGTTATGCCCTAATAAGTAATTTATCTTATGAAAAGTTTTAAATAAATCATGACGAATAGGATTGTAAATAAATAAAAATAAAATTAAATAAAGAATATTGGAAATCCCGACACTCTACGATAAGCCCAAAAACCTTCTTCTCTACCCATTCCATTTGGGAGTGTAAATAGCCACATATTAAAGAGTTTTGCTTGAGGACAAGCAAAGATTCAAGTGTGGGGGTATTTGATGTGTTCAAATATTAACATATAAATTTCATCAAATGAGGCATAAAACTAACCCCTTTTTAGTACTAATGTTGGAAAAAGTGTGCTTTTGTCTTCCTTTTGTATTTTCAGGATTAAATGAGCTCAAATTAACAAAAGAAGCAAAAAGACATCAAAATCTAACATAAATACAAGAAAAGGAACAAGACGTGACATGCCCGACCCCACGACAGCATCTTCCCAAGCAAAACAAGAAGACAGAAGACTGAACACGCCCCGTGCTCAGCCAGCACGGGGGCGTGCCCAAGTGTCAGCAGAAAAGACAAAGTGGTAGAAGCTTCTATTGCCCACCACGGGGCCGTGCTCAGCGGACACGGGGCCGTGGTCAACTATAAGATTCGCACAATCCAGCAAATCTGCATAGTACAAAGATTCTTCTGCACCACGGGGTCGTGCTCAGCGGACACGGGGGCGTGGTCAACTAATAAGACAAAGCTGCATTTAATGAAGAAAGAGAAGGATGTGGACACAGGGTCGTGCCCACTGGACACGGGGCCGTGCCCGAGCTTCTGTTCAGCCTATAAATAGATGTGCTTGGCTCAAGCTCAAACCATCCCTTGGCACACCACCTCTCTCACACTTCATCCACCACCCACCACCACCATAACACCATCATCCACCACCATCATCCATTGTCCATCGTAGAGTGTGTGAGTCGTCTCGGGATCCAAGATTGATCGTAAGAGTTCTTGACAATCAAGGCCATGTTTGCCTAAGTCTCTTACATCACTTGGTGAAGACAAAGTGTCTAGTGTAACGTCACCTCCAAAAGAGGGGCCTACGATAATATTGCATTAATAACTTAATTCATTATCTTCCAATAATCCACCCTTTTAGGATTGTATCCTTGCTGACTCAAACTACTGGGGTGAGGGTAACGTCACCTTCAAAAGAGGGGCCTACTACAATAACTAAGATAATCACTTAATTATGTGCAAAAGTGCGGAAATAATCAAAGGTTACACTAGATACGAGTCGGAACCAAGTGATTCATCTTTTCTATCTGTTTTTCTTTTTATTTTTACTTTCAGTATTTTATTTAGTTTTTATTTTTCTTAGTTTAAAACATTTTTCTAAACTTTTTATTTTGATTAGACGTTGAGGATAAACCGGTACTAAAAGCTCTTGTGTCCTTGGACGACCTCGGTATCTTGCCAACACTATACTAATGGGTGCACTTGCCCATATGTGTGTTTAGTGTTAGTAAAATATCGTGTTTTATAAATTTAAAACTTGGCTAAAAATAAGTGTTAAAGGGGCTTAAAATATACACCTAATATATATAACACTTCACACGCATCAGTACCTACATACATACGTACATACATGCATGACCCGTTCGCATTATGAACAATTCCCTGTATGACCAACTGATTCGCTGTCGCCTAGCGCGACAGCCATCAAAACCAACTTAAAAGTTAGTTTTGACAATGTTAAAAAAAGTATAAACAAGTTTCATGAGTCAAAATGAACAAAAATTAAAAATTTTCGGAATCAGGGGGCTAGACGCCCCCACCTAGGGGCTAGACGCTACACCTAGCCCCCTTTTTTACAGCAAGTTTCTTTATTTTTGTTGCTGCACTTGCCCAGCTAAAACATTTATCAAAACCAAACTTAAAATCATCATAACTTATGATCCGTAAGTCCGATTTAATCGATTCTTTTTCCTACGCGACCGTAATTTAATTCTCCATCACATGGAGTGAAAATCCAATATTTGGACTACCGAAATTTATGACTTTTAAGCCTTCGGCTTATTACCCTTATACCAAATTTTGACCTGTTCATGCATTTATCAACATAACTCTTTCGTTTGACCATAACTTCTTATGAACCTAATAATATCAATGACGTCTATCATAAAACTAAATTCTCGGATGTCTTGCATCCTCTTAATCCATTATCGCTCGAAAGCTTATTTTGACCCGTTAAAGGTATTTGCGCAGTTTAAGGTCCTTAGCTTACGAAAATTATACTTCTCGCTTTCTTACTTTTTCAAAACATTCATTTAGTCAAATAGCTTGTTTATAATCAACTTTTTAAGACCATTTGCCCGTTTTACCCGTTAAGGGCGTTTTTGTCAACTTTGACCCATCCTTTACTACAAAGGACTTCCTTCAACATTTGACCAATTCCACGACTTAACTATAACTCAATTCGCACATACCTGGCTCGGATCAAAGCTATGACCCGTTTTAATATTTCGTGCACTAAATGACTAGTTAATAGCAACATAACTCCTTTCGCTATACAACCTGTGAATGCATAATACTTGACAACATAATTCATTAGTCGACTTCGTTAAATGGTGATAGCTTCACCATTTGACCCGTTAAGTCTAAATGTCCGTTTTCGTCCTTGTGTGATTGTAATTATTTCCTTATCCCTTCTATGTATCTTATTCTTTCATTGACTTGTAATCAAAGTTACCATAATATCCCTTTACCCCAATTTTCTCCTTCAACCATCGTTCTTATCATGGACACATGTTCCGACCCGTATCAATACTTATCGGAACATCTTACTTCATTTACAAACTTACCATATTCATAATCTATACAATGAATGAGTATTCTACAAGGAGGGTGAAAGCTTAACTTACCTCGCATCCGAATATGCTTCCCGTGCGCATTATTCCCGTTTGACCCGCTTCTTTCCCCAAGCTTCCATGTCGCTTATTAAGCATCAACTATCATATATCATTCTCAAGATAGTTAGCTTGTTCATCATTCATCAAATCCTTTTTTTATCACACGGATCTTATATCAAGTTTATCATTTAACCTTAAAACATGCTAATCCATCACTTCTTATCCAATTTCTTTAAAAATACTTACACATATATGATTTTCAACATTATTAACATGAGCATATCATTACTTCTATCATATCATCAAAAACCCACTTCATAACTACTTTGTTAATCACTTACAAGTGATCTAATCTTAAGTTCTTCATAATTTCATCATACTTTTGATGTGTGTACTACCTTCTAAGCATAGTGTACAACTAATTCATGCATATTCTTCTAATCTCATACATAATTCATCAAATTCCTCATTCTAATCAACATGAATCATCCATGCATAAACATCAAACCTACTAGTATCACATTTCTTTCAATTCCTCTAACAAGAATCAATCATATATGTCAAAATACATCAATAATAGGCAAGAATTTGGACATGGATGATTTACCCATGTCATCATCTTTACCATAACAAACGGGTTTCACCCTTAAACATCAAATTAACCTAAACCATGAATAATCCATATTCTATATGATGATTCTAACACATGCTCATACTCAATTTCATACCAATTCATGGATTTGAACATAACCCACTTCGTGAAAGATCACCAATCTAGGTTTTGAGACATACCTTATGAACCCCTCGTGTAGGTGATCATTAATCCGTGTTTATTCATGAATTTAGACCTTGATTTGCCCTTCAATTCGATGATTCTTCATGCTTAGGGTTTCTTGAGCTCATGGAGCTCCTGGCCCCTTCACGAACACACATGCGGGTGTGTGTATATGTGTGTATTTTTTTTATAAAATCAACTTTCATTTACCCCACTTTAGTCCCTCAAGTTTGCCACTAATTATAATTGGCACAACTTTCATTTTTTAATTGTTTCTACTATATTCTTAACTAGGTTGAATAACTTAGTTATTTATTTCATGCTTAATCATATAGGAACATACGGCAAATATAAACATTCGGGTTTTGGGGTGTTATATATTTTACTTTTAGTCGAAGTCATTCGTAATGCGCACAGATCCGTAACGTGCGTCGAAACGTAACTCGTCGTAAATATAAAATGTTTTTATTGTTTAGTCGAAATTGTAAGTAACGTGCATAGGTGCGTAACGAGCGTCGAATCTGTAACATGTTCTAAATGTATAATATTTTTATTTTTAGTCGAAGTCGTCCGTAACACGCGTAGGTCCGTAACGAGCGTCGAAACGTAACTCGTCGTAAATATATAATATTTTTATTATCTAGTCGATGTCGTCCGTAATAAGTCGTAAATTGTTATTAAATTTGTTTTTGAAAATTGTATTTAAAATTTGTTTTTAAATTTGTATTTTTTAACACACAGATATGGATATGGATATAGATATGGATTTCGACCCGAACGCAGAGCTTGATGAGAAGCCGGTCGCACTTGATCCACTACACGGTTACATGTACATGGCGTTCTCGATGGGGTCAGACAGGCATGAGAGGTGCGCGAAGTTGCGCACCATGGTGATAGGGGGCATGTCGTGATTGATTAGGAATTTTTTGAGACAGTGGAGGAGGCCGCGAGGGCGAGGGAGATTATTGGTTGGATATGTGACAACCCTCACCAAACCAGGTATCCGTACGAATAAATTAATATTTAATTACTGCTTAATTATTGTGCTTGCTTACAGTTGTGATTAAACTGCTACTTGAATTCTGATACATACACATACATGCATCATACTTTATTACTGTCACTCTATTATTTACACACAAACCTTAGTGACAACCTTGATGCACAAAAGCACAGTGAGCACACTATACGGGATACCCAGTAAACATGCTGACATAGCCAGCATCAGACAGTTACTGTCTCTGAGGCCAGTACGAGCCGGGAATAGATTACTACACTAGTAGAGAGTGTAGGGAGGTGAGGATTGTAGAACTGCGTCACTAGGTGATGATTATAGTGACCGGATGTGCCTAAAGCGTACTTTGAGTACAAAATTCTGCACTTTAAATAAAAATTCAGCATTTAAAACTAACTAGTAAAGTGCAAGAACATGGAAAAATGATACTAGACACTTTCCAAAGTGTCGGGAATTCATTGTGTCACTAAAAATAATAAAACGACACTTTAAATGCTTATTTAGCGCATTAACGGATTAATATCCAACCGAACAACCGGACTTTACCCGGAACATAAAAATATTGTCAATGACACTATTTTTCTTTTTCTGAGCCAGTTAGGGTCCCCGAATAACCTAACACCCGCTATAAGGCATAACACACTACCAATTAGTTTAACCTTCTAATTAAGCTAACTAGCACCTAATTATCTAGTTGAAATTGAACCAACCCCCCCCCCCCCCTTGTAACCGATTCGGTCCCCCTTAGGGGACATACCCTTACACATTTTAATATTTTATTCACTTGTGCCCATTATCTAGATGACACTATATCTCTTGGATAATCAAGTTAATTGGTTTATAAATATACCCTTGAGATTACACTTAACATTCACAAGACCACACAAAAATTTCACTCTCTTTTCTTCCTCTTTTGCATTCGGCCGAAACCATAGCCACACCCACCACCACTTTCCATTTTCAATCTTGTTATTCTTCATACACTCAAAGGTGAAGGATCACGTATAAGGAAGCTCGGTGCTTACAGATTGCCAAGGACCTCACCACAACGCTATTAACCACCCATTTTTCGTCTAGTTTCTTCCCTAGCCACGAGCTAGTAGTAAGTGACTCTAAACACTCTATTGATCTTGTCTAAAGTGGTTAATAAGAGAGTTGTCAGATAAAAATCATAAACACTAGAGATCAAAACTTAAAGTCTAGTAAGAATGATGAACATGGTGGTTAATAAGTAAATATTAGTGTAAAACTCTTGAAACTTGTTTTGTTATGATTATTTTATGTTGGTTGATGCTAGTAGTAGTGCGGATCGTCATCTAACCCGGCTAAGTCATGTTCATGGAACATGAACTAGTGTATGTTTAAGTGTGAAAAATGATTAGATGACGAACACTACTACTTATTAACATGAACTTGTGTAAAAAGAGTTTTTCTTATAAAATAGAGTCCAAAACTAGTAGATCTAAAGATCTACAAGTGGTATTTTCGAAGAACCAAGTGTCAAATGAAATCATGTTTAGAAGCCGGATCTTTCTTGAAACAAAGGTGTTTTTTTGTGAGCAAACTAGTGCGTAGACACTTATGTAACAAAAGGTTTTACCAAAGAAATATGTTCGTAACTTTTGACTAGAAGTTGTAAACTTACACTTTCTTTACAAAATAAGATTTTCAAGAAACCGATTTTATTTACAAGGATAGAAAGATCTACTAAAACTATTGGAAGGTTACTACACACTTTTACATAACCCACAAGTTCATGTGTTTGCATATTACGTATATTATTGACTAGTTTGATGTTGGAGTATTGTTTGTTGATGTTGAGAAATTTGTTGATTGGGTTTTGAAAAGAAAATGATACGCTTGTAAGCGTGGCCACCTCCAGTTACAGAGGAAACTCTGGCGAAATTTTTCCAGAAATATAACACTTGGAAATATTTTTTTACAACAAGTGTTATGAGTATATTTTTAACAAAGTTCACCATGATTTATATTACAAAACTTCTAAGTGTTGGAGGTGGGATTTTCACAAGTAAAACTTGCTAAAATATATATTTAGAATATATATTTTCCATAATTGCACTTGTGTAATTTTTATGATTACTTTGTCAACTATACAAATATTATTTTTAGAGTAAAAATAATATTACTAGAAGACACTGAATAGTAACGTCTCCAAAATAATACGAACGCCTTCACAATAAATATTTAAGTTACACCGGTATTATTTATACCACCCGAACCTTACAACTTAACTTACGTATTTTCAGAAAATACTCATAAGTGTGTATTTTGACAAGGATATTATTTTGGAAAATTATATGGAATAAAATACAATATTTTTGGGAAAAATATTTATATTTTGGAAGTAAAGTATTGTGGACAAATGAAATAAAATATATTACATTAAGTGAGACTTAATAATATATTTCGAAGTTATACGAACGCACATGTATTAAAACCCCCATCCTTGGGAAGGAATATATTAACAAAATAATTATGAAGTGTAATTACGAAATAGTTGCCTAACTATTTCCCAAAGACATTAAACCTTAAGCTAAGGCACGGCCGTCCGTCTAATAGAAGTTAGTACGTGTAGGTCGTCGCACAGCAGGTTGACCAGGAGATTTCTTGTTAGAGACGCATTTCGGTGAGTTCATGTCCCCCTTTTCTCTTAACTGTTTTCAGTTTCTAAACTGCGGGGGTGAAATACATGTTACTGTGATTACGAATACTTTACACATGGTATGTTTAGCGTAAGGAGGGTTACTACTTAGATCATGTGAGTGAGTAGGCGGGAACTGAAGGCCATTAATCCTCAGTGTAGGACCGAGGGACAATAGCGGTAGATCTATCTGGGTGTAGCGAGCCCAGCCCCAGGCCCAACAGTACGGACCTCGGGGTGACTTGGTGCCCGACGCAAAAATCTGCTAGGTTTGAGTCTTCCTACTGCACTTCACACATATCAATGGCCTTGCAAACCATTGGTGATATCTTTTTTTTCCTTATTTGCTGCATACCAGGATTTTTATACTTACAAAGGTTTTACATACTCACTACACATGAACCCGCTCAACAATTTTTGTTGATTTTTCCAACTTACATGTATTTCAGGGAACTAAGGATCTGGCACGGTATGCTACGTTTTCACGCTGCGTTAGAGTTATGGGATCATCCAAGTTTAGGGGTTGTGGCTTTTACCTGGACGAGTCACAGTTCTTAAACTACGTCTATTCTAAGTTTGTGGTTGCGTCTTAAGAACAATGTTTTATTTGGTAGTGTTGTAAACTCGAAGCATGTGTCAGCGTTTCAAACAATATTGTGGTATTTTGTTTTTTTAAGACTTTAATTAATGGATGATTCTGCATGGTTTTACTTTCATGTAGCTTTGTTGTGATTAAGCTATGGTATTAAGAAGTCACACCAAATAAACCCACGCTTCCGCAAAGCCAGGGTGTGACAGCTTGGTATCAGAGCTCTGATCATAGCGATCTAGGATTCTTTCTCGAGTCTAGACTATGATCACTAGGGCTCTCACAAAAACCTTTTTACATTGCATACCACTTAAGTCCAGATCAAGGTCATAAAACGTTTTTACAAACAAAAGTTGAGCACATTTTACTTGTTAGTTATGGCTCAGTCTGGGAGGCTGAGGTAGTGGTCTAGTGGGACTAGGAGGCTCAGTCTGGGAGGCTGAGGGAGTCGTCTAGTGGGACTAGGGAGTCCGTCTGGGAGGCTAGGAAGTTAATCTAGTAGGACTAGGAAGATCAATCTGGGAGGCTGGGAGGTTAGGCTAGTGGGACTAGGAGAACTATTTGATTGTTTATTGGTGACTAATGTGTTTATTTAGCCATGTGATTGATTATTTGTGCATATGTGTGTTTGTGTTACAGACGACATGCCTTCATCCGGCACCGGAGAGTCGGACACCACAGACCCTATGCCCATAGTATCGGACGACAGAGTGTCATCAGAGCACGAGGTGCATACTTCGGACACCACCAGCACGGACGACGATGACTTCCAGCCATTTGCGCTGCCCGATGCCGTTGCTGAGCCCGCTGATGGCCCTATCGCTGGGGATTTGCCGCTTGCGGTGATCCCTGCTCCTATACCTCTTGCAGCTTATCCCGTTATCGACATGCCCCTTGACGTAGTCGCTGACGACGACGTCGACTTGTTTGACGAGGATCCACTAGAGGACGACTTTGAGGGCGAGGCCCACATAGCTGCTGGCGATCTCTTACTTCTCGCGGATGCTCCTACAGAGGAGGCACTTATCCATTCACCTGTCCCAGACTCTTTCGAGTCTGTGGCATCTGCACCATCACACGCGCGGGCCGCGCAGCACTATTCGCATGATACAGACCCTGATAGAGCATCGTCCGCTGCACCTGCCCCTGCCCCTAGCTTTCAGTTTGGTCATGACATTGATGATGATTCAGACCCTGTTTTCCCACCTGGTTTTGATCCAGACCAGGAGATTGAGTTTATCCACCTAGATCAGCCCATGGAGGACCCTGTTGACCCCGTTGATCCCATGTTCGCTGATCCTGCTGATTTCGAGATGGAGTTTGATGATCTGGAGCCTACTGTGGCCCTTGAGCCGGCTGATGCTCTTGTCCTTGCATTAGAGCATGACCTTGATCATGCCGATGCACCAGCTGTTGCTCCTTTGATTGACGAAGTACCTGTCGATGATCATCCTGATGTGGCTCCACAGTTGTTGGATGGTCATGTTGCTATTGATGCTCATATTGATGCTCCTCATATTGCTGATATACCCACTGATCCTGTTGTTGCCCCTCTTCCTGACCCAGTGCCTGTAGAGCCTGATCATGCACCCTTTGCGACCCATGTTGATCCTCGATATGCGCACACCCGAAATGGGTGGATAGACGATGATGATGATTACCCACCTTTTGTGGTACCTGTTACACCGGCTTCAGCACCTGCTTCAGTTCCTTTTGATGCACCTTTGTTTCCTGCACACGTCACTGATGCGCATCGCGCAGACCTGCCTATCACATTTCTCCAGGACATACCTCCACCACGTCCTGGAGAGGGTTCATCTCGTCAGCCTTTCGGCCATGCACCTCTCATGACTGGAGGAGATCAGTTTGTACCACAGATCTCTCCTCATACTGCTGTTCCCCCTGTTGCACCATTTGCGGTACCATCCTTTGCTCCATCTAGTGTGCCTTTTCTTTGGACTTCGCCACCCATTATGCCTCCATCTGATCCTTATCATCCTTATCACATGGGTCACTCCACAGAGGATATTCTTAGATCTTTTATGATTCAGCAGGAGGCGCTGACTCGTCACATGCGGGAGCTTGAGAGAGCTCAGCGACCACCATGCCAGTGCCAGGGCCAGACTCACCCTGCGATATCACACCCTCCTCGTCCGTTATCTCCTGATTCTGCTGCTCGTTTTTGGACTCAAGAGCAGCAGATAGCATATCTGCTGCGTTCTCATCGAGCCATGGAGGAGGATTGGCTTCACATGCGCCGTTTACTCTTTTCTCTTTTTCCCCCTCCTCCACCGCCATCAGCGTAGGGCTATTTTGTACGACACGGGTAGACTTTTGTTGAGAAGACGGCGATTGCACAGCTTTTGGGAGACTGCATTTTGATTATGACTTTTGTTGTTATGTATATTGGATATTGTTGACACTGATTTGATATTTTGGACTGGGGTGATGTAGCCCTTAGTCATTGATGTTGTATGATACAATTGTGTACTTGTAAACTTTACATTGTGGTCTCGATTTATGGCAATGCAATCGCAGTATTCTCATCATATGTGATGTTTGATTGATTGTTTATGTTCTATAACATAAGATGTTATGTGTTTGGTTTATTTTAACATGAGATGTTATGTATTATTACTATCGTTATATACGCACACTTTACCTACCATGACCTGACTTACGTGAACACATCTTTTAGAAGATGCCACCAAAACGCGATTCGCGCATGCCTGCCAACGAGGCAGAACTTCAACAAATCATCGCTGCCGCCATTGCGCAGTACGCAGCCTCACAAGGAGGAACTAGCGGAAGTAATTCTAACAACAACGGCAATAACAATCCACCTCATGGTAATGTTAAGTCATTAAGGCATACCATGATGCAATTGGATATCTCTAGCACGTTTGCTAATGACATTTGTATATTCTAACGCATGTGCAGGGTGCACATACAAGCAGTTTCTTGACTGCAAGCCTGTAAACTTTGACGGCACCGGAGGTGCTGTTGCTTTTGTCCGATGGGCCGAGAAGACAGAATCAGTTCTCCGAATGAGCAAGTGCGCTCCAGACCAGCAAGTTACCTACATTTCTGGGCTATTCTTGGACGGTGCCCTGTCTTGGTGGAACTTACAGGTTCAAACTCTTGGTGAAGCCGCAGCTTACGCACTGACATGGAACGAGCTAAAAGAGCTTATGCGAAGAAAGTACTGCTCTCGTGCAGAAATTCAAAAGTTGGAAACTGAGTTTTGGCATCTGAAGATGGAAGGTCCGAAAATTGCGGAATATGTTCAAAGGTTTCACGATCTTTCACATGTGGTACCTTATATGGTTACCCCAGAATTCAAGCGAATTGAGCGCTTCATTTGGGGTTTAGCTCCTCAAATCATAAGTATGGTGACCTCTTCAAAGCCGGCAACAATCACTGAGGCAATTGATCTGAGCGTGGCTCTTACTGAGGAGGCTATCCGCCTAAACAAGTTTTCTGATGTTGAGCAAAAGAAGAAGGAGACTCACGTAGAGTCGTCCAGGGGTAACAAAAGAAAATTCTCGAATTTCAAACAAGGCACAAGCAGTGATGGCAGGAAAGGAGAACCAAGCGCACCGGTTCAAGCTACAACCGGTGGTGGAAAGAAAGGAAAAGGGTATATGGGTACACACCCCAAGTGTAACACCTGCCAGCGTCACCATTCAGGCCGGTGTGGGCCAAGAGTATGCGAAGCTTGTGGAAAAACTGGACACTTAAAAGATAACTGCTGGGCTAATGCTGGCCGGGGTGGCCAAGGAGGTTTTGGAAATAGAAACAATAATCATGGAGGTAATGGAAATCGTCCACAAGGAAATAATGGAGGAAATGGAAACCGAGGCAACGACGCGAATCAAGCTGGTAATGCGAACCAAAACAACAATGCACAAGCTGGGAATGGAGCAAGAAATGGTCAAAGAATGGGTTGCTTTAACTGTGGTGACATTGGGCATTTTAAGAGAAACTGCCCATAGTTGACCCAAGCGCGAGGAAGAGTCTTTAATATCGAAGCGAGGGAAGCGCGCCAGGATCCCAATGTTGTTACTGGTACGTTCCCTATAAACCAACGCTTTGCATCTGTTTTATTTGATACTGGTGCCGATTATAGCTTCGTGTCGTTAGAATTTAAGAATATGCTTGGGTTAGCCGCTAGTAAATTAGATATTCCTTACTCAATCGAATTGGCTAATGGAAAATTGGTAGAAGCCAATGAAGTGGTCAGAGGTTGCGTAATCGAGTTGGGAGAGTGTGAGTTTGCTTTGGATTTACTACCAGTCAAGTTGGGAAGCTTCGACGTGGTAGTAGGGATGGATTGGTTATCGAGCAACAAGGCTGAGATTGTCTGCCACGAAAAGATCGTTCGCATCCCAACAGAAGATGGTGAAACAATTGTAGTTCATGGGGAGAAGCGAGATACGCCCTTAAGAATCATCAGCTGCCTGAAAGCCCGTAAGTGTTTACAGAAGGGAGGTGCTGCCTTCTTGGCACACATCGTGGATAAGAAAGCTGCTGCGCCGAAAATCGAAGACATCCATGTCGTAAGGGAGTATCCTGAAGTCTTCCCTGAGGACTTTCCAGGATTGCCACCCCAGAGGCAAGTGGAGTTCTGTATAGATTTGGTTCCAGGCGCCGCACCTGTAGCCAAGGCACCCTACAGACTTGCACCGTCAGAGATGCTGGAGTTGTCGACATAACTCCAAGAGCTATTGGATAAAGGATTCATCAGACCAAGCTTCTCACCTTGGGGAGCTCCAGTACTGTTCGTTAAGAAGAAGGACGGTAGTTTCCGTATGTGCATAGACTACCGTGAGCTCAATAAGTTGACTATCAAGAACATATACCCCTTGCCGAGAATCGATGATCTTTTCGATCAATTGCAAGGCTCAAGTTTTTACTCAAAGATCGATCTTCGATCTGGATAGCATCAGCTAAGGATACAAGAGGAGAGTATCCCGAAGACAGCCTTCAGAACTCGTTATGGACACTACGAGTTCCTAGTTATGCCGTTTGGGTTGACAAACGCGCCTGCTGTTTTTATGGACCTAATGAACAGAGTTTGCAAGCCGTACTTGGATAAGTTCGTGATTGTGTTTATCGACGACATTTTGATTTATTCGAAGACGAAGAATGAACACGAATAGCATCTAAGAGCTATTTTGGAGTTGCTGAAAAAGGAACAGTTGTATGCCAAATTCTCGAAGTGCGAGTTTTGGTTGCGTGAAGTCCAATTTCTTGGACATGTGGTAAATGGAGATGGGATTCATGTGGACCCCACCAAGATTGAGGCGATAAAGAATTGGGAGACCCCAAAGACGCCAACCAAGATTCGACAATTCTTGGGTTTGGCTGGCTACTATCGAAGGTTCATCGAGGATTTTTTGAAGATCGCTCAACCACTGACCACTCTCACACAGAAGGATAAGAAGTTTGATTGGTGAATCAAACAGGAAGAAGCATTCCAGTTACTGAAAGACAAGCTCTGCAATGCGCCAATCTTAGCACTACCAGTGGGTACAGATGATTTTGTGGTATATTGTGACGCTTCGCGTCAAGGCTTGGGTTGTGTGTTGATGCAGCGCCAGAAAGTTATAGCTTACGCTTCGCGCTAATTGAAAGTTCATGAAAAGAATTATACCACGCATTGAAGATCTGGAGACATTACCTATACGGTATGAAATGTACAATCTTCACAGATCACAAGAGCCTACAACACATATTCGACCAGAAAGAGCTGAATATGAGACAAAGACGCTGGGCCGAATTATTGAATGATTACAACTGCAAGATCAAGTACCATCCTGGGAAGGTGAATATGGTCGCCGATGCCCTAAGTCTTAAAGAAAGGATCAAGCCCATAAGGGTTAGGGCTTTGGAGATGATTATCCAGACAGATCTTTCCCTGCGCATTCGTGCCACGCAGAAAGAAGCTCTTAAGGAAAGAAACCTTAAAGAAGAATGTCTCCGTGGGATGGAGAAGCAATTAGTGCCAAACGAGGAAGGAACGTTATGTTTTATGAAAAGGATTTGGGTTCCTCTGTTTGGTGGTTTGAGAAAAGTTATTTTTGATGAGGCACACAAATCACGGTACTCTATCCATCCAGGAGCGGATAAGATGTACCAGGACCTTAAAGATTACTATTGGTGGCCTAGAATGAAAGGCGACGTTGCTGTTTATGTTAGCAAGTGTTTAACGTGCGCCAAGGTGAAAGCTGAATACCAGAAGCCTTCAGGACTTCTGCAGCAACCTGAAATTCCCAAGTGGAAATGGGAACAAATTTCAATGGACTTCATAACGAAACTGCCCAAGACGCCCAGGGGTCATGATACTATTTGGGTGATAGTTGACCGCTTAACAAAGTCCGCACATTTCTTGCCAATCAAAGAAAAAGACAATACGAGTAAACTTGCGGAAATATACATGCGAGAGATTGTTGCACGTCATGGAGTGCCCCTCTCGATCATCTCTGATAGAGATGGACGTTTCACATCAAGGATTTGGCAATCCTTCCAAGAAGCCTTTGGTTCACAGATGAATCTGAGCACTGCATTTCATCCGCAAACTGATGGGCAAAGTGAACGAACTATACAGACTTTGGAGGATATGCTGAGACCATGTGTAATGGATCTAGGTGGTAGCTGGGATAATCATTTACCGTTGGTCGAATTTTCATACAACAACAGCTACCACACCAGCATTGGAGCCGCGCCATTTGAAGCTCTTTACGGACGCAAGTGTCGATCACCACTATGCTGGGCTGATGCAGGTGATAGGCAGCTTATTGGTCCCGATATCGTCCAAGAGACGACAGACAAGATTGCGCAGATTCGAAAACGCATCGAAGCGGCTCGCGACAGACAGAAAGCCTATGCAGATCCAAAGAGGAAACCCCTAGAATTTCAAGTTGGGGATATGGTTTTATTGAAAGTTTCACCCTGGAAGGGTGTGGCACGCTTCGGAAAGCGTGGGAAGTTGAATCCACGTTACATTGGCCCTTTCAGAATCCTGCAAAGGATTGGGCTTGTAGCCTACAAACTGGACCTACCTGCTGAACTCAATGGTGTTCACGATACATTCCATGTATCAAATCTAAGGAAGAGTCCAACACAAGAAACAGTGATCATTCCAGCGGACGAAGTTCATATCGACGACACGCTCCACTTCACTGAAGAACCTGTTGAGGTCACGGATTGGAAAGTTAACAAAACGCGCAGGAGCAGTGTCAAACTCATCAAAGTTCGTTGGAATGCTAGGCATGGACAACGTGAGGACCGTATGAAAGAGAAATACCCCCATTTATTTCCTAAGACCCCTGCAACTAGAAGCAGAGCTTAAATTTCGGGACGAAATTTATTTAACGGGGGGAGAATGTGACAACCCTCACCAAACCAGGTATCCGTACGAATAAATTAATATTTAATTACTGCTTAATCACTGTGCTTGCTTACAGTTGTGATTAAACTGCTACTTGAATTCTGATACATACACATACATGCATCATACTTTATTACTGTCACTCTTTTATTTACACACAAACCTTAGTGACAACCTTGATGCACAAAAGCACAGTGAGCACACTATATGGGATACCCAGTAAACATGCTGACATAGCCAGCATCAGACAGTTACTGTCTCTGAGGCCAGTACGAGCCGGGAATAGATTACTACACTAGTAGAGAGTGTAGGGAGGTGAGGATTATAGAACTGCGTCACTAGGTGATGATTATAGTGACCGGATGTGCCTAAACCGTACTTTGAGTACAAAATTCTGCACTTTAAATAAAAATTCAGCATTTAAAACTAACTAGTAAAGTGCAAGAACATGGAAAAATGATACTAGACACTTTCCAAAGTGTCAGGAATTCATTGTGTCACTAAAAATAATAAAACGACACTTTAAATGCTTATTTAGCGCATTAACGGGTTAATATCCAACCAAACAACCGGACTTTACCCGGAACATAAAAATATTGTCAATGACACTATTTTTCTTTTTCTGAGCCAGTTAGGGTCCCCGAATACCCTAACACCCGCTATAAGGCATAACACACTACCAATTAGTTTAACCTTCTAATTAAGCTAACTAGCACCTAATTATCTAGTTGAAATTGAACCAAACCCCCCCCCCCCCCCCTTGTAACCGATTCGGTTCCCCTTAGGGGACATACCCTTACACATTTTAATATTTTATTCACTTGTGCCCATTATCTAGATGACACTATATCTCTTGGATAATCAAGTTAATTGGTTTATAAATATACCCTTGAGATTACACTTAACATTCACAAGACCACACAATAATTTCACTCTCTTTTCTTCCTCTCTTGCATTCGGCCGAAACCATAGCCACACCCACCACCACTTTCCATTTTCAATCTTGTTATTCTTCATACACTCAAAGGTGAAGGATCAGGTATAAGGAAGCTCGGTGCTTACGGATTGCCAAGGACCTCACCACAACGCTATTAACCACCCATTTTTCGTCTAGTTTCTTCCCTAGCCACGAGCTAGTAGTAAGTGACTCTAAACACTCTATTGATCTTGTCTAAAGTGGTTAATAAGAGAGTTGTCGGATAAAAATCATTAACACTAGAGATCAAAACTTAAAGTCTAGTAAGAATGATGAACATGGTGGTTAATAAGTAAATATTAGTGTAAAACTCTTGAAACTTGTTTTGTTATGATTATTTTATGTTGGTTGATGCTAGTAGTAGTGCGGATCGTCATCTAACCCGGCTAAGTCATGTTCATGGAACATGAACTAGTGTATGTTTAAGTGTGAAAAATGATTAGATGATGAACACTACTACTTATTAACATGAACTTGTGTAAAAAGAGTTTTTCTTATAAAATAGAGTCCAAAACTAGTAGATCTAAAGATCTACAAGTGGTATTTTCGAAGAACCAAGTGTCAAATGAAATCATGTTTAGAAGCCGGATCTTTCTTGAAACAAAGGTGTTTTTTTGTGAGCAAACTAGTGCGTAGACACTTATGTAACAAAAGGTTTTACCAAAGAAATATGTTCGTAACTTTTGACCGAGAAGTTGTAAACTTACACTTTCTTTACAAAATAAGATTTTCAAGAAACCGATTTTATTTACAAGGATAGAAAGATCTACTAAAACTATTGGAAGGTTACTACACACTTTTACATAACCCACAAGTTCATGTGTTTGCAAATTACGTATATTATTGACTAGTTTGATGTTGGAGTATTGTTTGTTGATGTTGAGAAATTTGTTGATTGGGTTTTGAAAAGAAAATGATACGCTTGTAAGCGTGGCCACCTTCAGTTATAGAGGAAACTCTGGCGAAATTTTTCCAGAAATATAACACTTGGAAATATTTTTTTACAACAAGTGTTTTGAGTATATTTTTAACAAAGTTCGCCATGATTTATATTACAAAACTTCTAAGTGTCGGAGGTGGGATTTTCACAAGTAAAACTTGCTAAAATATATATTTAGAATATATATTTTCTATAATAGCACTTGTGTGATATTTATGATTACTTTGTGAACTATACAAATATTATTTTTAGAGTAAAAATAATATTACTGGAACACACTGAATAGTAACGTCCCCAAAATAATACGAACGCCTTCACAATAAATATTTAAGTTACAAGGGTATTATTTATACCACACGAACCTTACAACTTAACTTACGTATTTTCAGAAAATACTCATAAGTGTGTATTTTGACAAGGATATTATTTTGGAAAATTATATGGAATAAAATATAATATTTTTGGAAAAAATATTTATATTTTGGAAGTAAAGTATTGTGGACAAATGAAATAAAATATATTACATTAAGTGAGACTTAATAATATATTTCGAAGTTATACGAATGCACATGTATTAAAACCCCCATCCTTGGGAAGGAATATATTAACAAAATAATTACGAAGAGTAATTACGAAATAGTTGCCTAACTATTTCCCAAAGACATTAAACCTTAAGCTAAGGCACGGCTGGCCGTCTAATAGAAGTTAGTACGTGTAGGTCGTCGCACAGCAGGTTGACCGGGAGATTTCTTGTTAGAGACGCATTTCGGTGAGTTCATGTCCCCCTTTTCTCTTAACTGTTTTAAGTTTCTAAACTGCGGGGGTGAAATACATGTTACTGTGATTACGAATACTTTACACATGGTATGTTTAGCGTAAGGAGGGTTACTACTTAGATCATGTGAGTGAGTAGGCGGGAACTGAAGGCCATTAATCCTCAGTGTAGGACCGAGGGACAATAGCGGTAGATCTATCTGGGTGTAGCGAGCCCAGCCCCAGGCCCAACAGTACGGACCTCGGGGTGACTTGGTGCCCGACGTAAAAATCTGCTAGGTTTGAGTCTTCCTACTGCACTTCACACATATCAATGGCCTTGCAAACCATTGGTGATCTCTTTATTTCCTTATTTGCTACATACCAGGATTTTTATACTTACAAAGGTTTTACATACTCACTACACATGAACTCGCTCAACATTTTTTGTTGATTTTTCCAACTTACATGTATTTCAGGAACTAAGGATCTGGCACGTTATGCTACGTTTTCACGCTGCGTTAGAGTTATGGGATCATCCAAGTTTAGGGGTTGTGGCTTTTACCTGGACAAGTCACAGTTCTTAAACTACGTCTATTCTAAGTTTGTGGTTGCGTCTTAAGAACAATGTTTTATTTGGTAGTGTTGTAAACTCGAAGCATGTGTCAGCGTTTCAAACAATATTGTGGTATTTTGTTTTTTTTTAAGACTTTAATTAATGGATGATTCTGCATGGTTTTACTTTCATGTAGCTTTGTTGTGATTAAGCTATGGTATTAAGAAGTCACACCAAATAAACCCACGCTTCCGCAAAGCCAGGGTGTGACAGGATACCCCATGTACGCGTTTGTTCCAGACTGCATCGGAGGACTCGTATCGTGAGATTATGGTCGAGTTCATTTCCACATTTATATACGCGCCGCATTCGGAGAATTACGTGGAGGATCCAGACCATGTCGTGCACGAGATCACTTTTCATCTGACCGGCCAGGAGTTTGGGATGAGCCTGGGGGACTTTGCCATCCGTTCAGGTTTGGACACAGAGGGTGAACTTGACACAGATGTTTATACGCATGGGATTAGAGCCTTAGACAGGCAGACCCTTATAACTTTCTGGATGGCTATTGCGAGGGTTCCCTTTGGGAAATCTTCGCAAAAGGCCACCGCCATCAAAGACCCCCTATACAGATACCTCCACCGCATCATTGGATCATCGATCGTTCCCCGGTATCACAGTCGGGACAAGGTCAACATGGGTGATCTTTTCTTTCTCTACTGCATGTTGCGGCCTCATCGGTGTGCGCTCGCTGGGTGCCTGGCGGAGTACTTTGTTGCCGCTTATCATAGGCAGGAGCGCGGTAGGCTCTTCGGCGAGTCATCCATTACAGCGATCGCGCGCTATTTAGGGATCGTGCTCGAGAGTGACCCGCTGTTGTCCCCGGCCATTCTGTCGACTGGATTAGGTCGGGCGTAAGTAACCAGCATACGTTTGACGCACCAGTTTGCCGGGATCGGCCTGCGCTTACGGACGCGCGATTACCAGGTTTGGGAGCCCGAGGTGTTGTCGGAGGTGATCCTCGTAGTCATTGAGATTAGGGATAGGATAGCAGCGCCTCCGGCTGTTCAGGAGGCGGCTCGGCGGGCTCAGCGGTAGGCTCTGGGTCCAAATGAGCCTGAAGATAAGGATCAAGATCAGGCTCAGCCTTCGCCTCCGCCTGGTTCGCCTCCGGATGATCACTTCATTGACGACGAGATCCCACCACCGCGTCCGTCGTCACTTCCGCACCTGCCGCAGTACCTACAGCATGTCATTGCAGACCTGCCTCATGCTGCGTAAGCGGTGGTTCGGGAATTCGATCGGCGCCTCTGACGAGCTGACCGACAGCATACGTGGATCATATAGACGCTCATGCAGATCGTGGATCATTTGGGATTGCCGCTCCATTCACTGCCACTGTCCCCACCGCCAGTGGATCAGTAGCTTTAGTCTTTATTTTGTATTAGACATTCAGTTGTACTTTTGTATTAGACATTCAGTTGTTCTTATGTTTTGTATATACAAACTGATTTTATATATATTTATGCGGCAAATCTTTTATTTACACGATGTTTGTTTCGATTGTTTGCGTTTATTTCATACGTCTCTTTTGCAACTTATTGTACGTTGTTTTAATTAAACATGTTCGTGCAATATAACAAAATAAAATCAGTTAACATTTATAAAAAAGGGGTAACTTTGTAGAATAGTAATCAAGTTTTAAAAGTGTTCCAATTAGGTCACTCAATTTTAATGAAAAATGAAACGTATCTTATAAACGACTGTTATAAATTAACTATAACCGGTACACTCATGTTAAACGACCGTTATAAATCAACTTTAAATTATATGTTTTATAAAAGTAAAACAAATAATCTACAAATTTTCAACAAAAAAACACAACCAAATACAACGAAACAACAAACCAACACCTCATTTTTTTCTACCAAAACCTCACTTTTCCCTAAAAAAACAAACAGTCAGACCTAAACGTCCCGCTTTGGTACCAGGTCAATAGATAAGGACTAACAAGGTCAGTCCTTGTTTGTTAACTTTACACCAAAGCGCCCCGCTTTGGCCAAAGGGGGGGGGGGGGGGGGGGGGGGGGGGGGGGGCGTTTCAGTGTGTGTGAATAGCCAAGGGGCGTGTGTGAATAGCCTGAGCCTAATAGAATTGTTTTTTTATTGTCACCAAAGATTCGAAATGCTTTTTTTAAATTTGTGTTACAGAGAATTGTCCTGATGGTGCTTGTGATTTCCTAGTTTTTCACCTATAGTTCACAACTATCTAAATTTATACGTATATTTCTTATGGTTTGACACCTTGTCACTTGGATAGTCCCTGTACTAGATTGTTGTTAAGTTTTTCGGTTAAGTATGTGAAAAATGACAAAATTACCCTTACCCTAATAAAACAATAATTTAAACATTAAAAGAAATATATTTCAAGGAGGCCCTACCCTTTTTAATTAAATATAATACTTAGCCCCTATCCCACCCCACCTACCCAGACCCATCTTTTTCATCCCGGCGCCATCCTTTCTGGTCATCTCCATTCCAGCGATAGCAACAAACTCATCACTGTAACCAGCTTTGGACACATCGGCATTTCTCTGATTACTCTACGTCCAGTCGGTGAAACAACGTCGTTGTTTCCCAAACGATATCGAAGTGGCTTTGCGTTGAAACGAAATCGGTGAAACGAGTGATGTTTTACATCACTATGTTTAAGGATCTGATTGTTGACGAATTTTTATCAACGAAATAAAAAGCGCTTTACGTTGAAATGCCAATTAAAGACAGTGTTTATGCTCTACATTCGATCGACGTTGAAAACGTCGTTGGGATCTACAAAAAGGCAGTTAAGTTGTTGGTGACTCACGTCTTAGGGTTCCAATAATCGTTTGAGAACAATACGCTTGATGTTATATTCTCCGTCGCCGGTGGCTTGTACAAATCGGACAAAGTGGTGGACTTCGCTGCGAAAGTTTGCAAGACGCTTAAACCGGAAGGTTATTTTGTTGTTCATTAAGCTTCTAAAGATCGTTATAGCTTTAAGGGCATGTTTGGCTAAGCTTTTTGAAACAACTTATTGACTTATTGGTTTTTTTCAAAAAGCCAATAAGTCAAAATAATGTTTGGGTAATTAAAAAGTACTTTTTGAAACAACTTTTTGTATAGAAGGAAAAGTCAGTTTTAAAAAGCTAGTATTTTGTGACTTTTTGGAACTTCTTATAACTTTTCAAAACATAATTACAAAATTACCCCCTGTCCTAAGCTAATCCACTCATAAGCTAATCCAAACACTTTTTTAAAAACTAACTTATTAACTTATTGACTTTTCCCACCTCATAAATTAATCTAAACACTTTTTTAAAAACTACTTTTCAAAAAGTCACAAATCAATAAGCCTTTTAACAAAAAGTTCAAGCTTAGCCAAACAAGCCCTAATTCTCTTATTGGTTTATTTAGCTGTTGTAAATTCATACCTTCTCAACATATATGGATTTGATTTGATTTCTAAATTCATGGAATTGTGATGAAGAAAGAAAATTACATTGAAATTAAGAAGAAAACATTGAAAACATATCAAGTTTAAAGTACCAAATGCTCAGTCCCTAGATATATACAAGATTAAAGATTTAGTTAAAGAAATCAGGTGGTGGGATTGTGGGTTTTGTTAATGAAATTCATGAGTTTTATTTGGTTCAATAGTTGAAGAAAAAATATGTGGTGATGAAGATGGATCTTGAAGGGGTTGTCACGAAAAAGGGAAGCCGGAAAAAATGTGGTCTCCAAAAAGGGGATGCTCCTCAGAGTAGGGGATAGCGTTGGGGATGAAGAAGATGGGGGTGAGGGTGGAGTAGAGTTTAAATATAATATTTTTAAATAAAAAGAGCGAGGCATGCTTAAATTATATTTATTTTAATGTTTAAATTATTTTAAGAATGATAAGGGTATTTTTGTCATTTAACACACACTTAACTAAAAAGCTTAACGGACATACAATATAGAGACTATCCGAGTAACATCTTGTCAAACCGTGGGATACATACATGTAATTTTAGAAAATTGGGGACTAAAGGTGAAAAATTGGTAAACCACAGGAACCATCCGGACAATTTTCTCTTTATGTTATGTTATGGTAAAAGAAATGCACGCCATGACGCAACAAACATCGAATTACTAGCAATCTGAGAGTAAAATAAATAAAATGATAAACTACAAATTTTGCACGTTAAACAACGGACAAAATTAGCATGTTTAGCAGTTTATATAATAAAAACCAAAACTTCTAGTAAACCTACGTGTTATAGCGAGAAAGTTGATAATGTTATGAGCCTTAAATAAAAAACAAACAATTAAAATAGTTAATTACGTAAACCTACGTGTTATAGCGAGAAAGTTGATAATGTTATGAGCCTTGAATAAAAAAACAAACCATTAAAATAGTTAATGTCGTTAAAAGAAATTTTTTCTTTATTTTTTTATTTTTATTTTTTTTCTTTAGCTAGAATATCCTTTTTCTTATTTATATAGAACTGGCCGAGTTACATCAATATCGCAGGTAAGCGAGCAACAAGCTGCGCCGCTACCTCTTTCTGAATAGCAAACCCTAGCCTATTAACGACAAACCCCTGCCCCCTATTGATGAGCAACTGCTGTGGACAACCTTTTGGACCCTAGTCAACAAACGGATAGCTTCTGTAGCTAGGGAACCAAAGGTGTCGAAGGCGAAGGGGACAAATGCATGTTGGTTATTAGCACATGCTTTAGCGTGCTTATCCACCTTTTTTGATTCCGCTTTCCTTATAACTTGTCCTGCTACAAACCCACTTTCCCTAGCACTCCGCCCCATTTCCGCTCCTATCTCGTTGACCAGCAGGCTAAGCCTCCATCGTCGCATCACCATCGCGTGATGCCTTCTCGTTTAGTGTCTGATTGGATTAGTTCTGCTGCATGCATGGATATCGAGTGTCGATGTGTTTCGTGTTTGGTTTACTAACAGAACCGTCTGTCAATCCATCATGTGAGTTCTTGGTATTTCGTTGAGGTACCATTACTAAACACCCTATGGTTGGTTATAATTGTGTAAACAAATAGCATATGGATCATTGGAAGGAAATGAACTGGTCTTTCATATATTTGTTCTTGCTTTCATTTATCTGATTAATATGAGATATAAATTATTATAAAATCAGATTTTATAAAGTACAATTTTAATCTAGTATACAAGTCATTGATTTGGTTTGTGAAACGCTGAAGATAGTATAAAGACTTTTCTGAAAAGTGAAAAGAATTGGCTATTGTTGAGCATAATCTGAAGTTAAAAAAAAATGGAAACTCCTCGTTAGTGATGAATCATATCATAGGAAACTTTAAAAAGGGCAATGATAGTACATGAGTAGGATTTAATAAAGTTTCACCACCTATGAATCATGACTATGCCTTTTTTGCGAAATGCACATGAACTAACAAATTATGTGCCCACTACACCAGCTGTAGTACATCCAATAACTATGGACTTCCCTGATAGTTGTCAAATAAAAATGTAGAACCAAAGAAATCAACCTAGATTTCACCCTAAACCAGGATGATTTAATATACCTAGAAGTAACTCTACAAAATCTAATAACTTTAATGGTAAATCAAATCGGTTTGAAAAAAACAATTTTGAACAACAAAATCAATTCCATAATTTTAGAAATCGAAACTTTCAACAAAGAAAATTTCAAAATTGGCATGGTTGTCATCCAAGAAATGATTATATATAACTCAAATAATCATCCAAAATTCAGGGCATGATAACAGGAATAAAAGTCATTAACATAATAATTTTCAAAGGTCAGCAAGTTCGAGAATTTATTGGAACTCTCAAGACCAACGACCTACTGGAAATTATCAAGCTAAAAATTTGATGAACAACGGATTTTAGACACCTGAAAGGTGCAACGGACATCTAAAAGAGTTCAAGTATGTTAATGAATCAGGTCAACCCAAGATTGTTAGGTCTAGGTTCTTCTTTCTAACTGAGTTGTTGAATGAGAGCATGACGACCAAGGAGGACTATTGATGTGCTCAACAGTGGTTGTGGTATTATAACAAAAGAAACCTAATGTGGGTGTGAGTTGTTGTTATGATTTTTATAAGCATTGGAAATTGCAAGCACATAACGAGTGTGATTGTTGTTGTTGTTGTTCTTCTTCTTCTTCTTGGCCTGCTTGTGAATAATTATATTTCGCTAGCAAAAATGAATGGAGATTTTGTTGAGAGTGTGTGATTTGAAGACGGTAGGTGATTTGGAATCGACTAACCGGAACGATTTGCTGGTGAATTTTAGTTGATTATTGCGTAAGGACTTGAAGGAGAAGGTAGGTTTAATGTCGCTATTGTCTCTGCCTCGGCCTCTCTCTCTCTCTCCACCGTATTTTTTATTTCTCTTTCTTACGCTCGTGTTTACTTAAGGAAGAAAAAGAAAAGAATGGATTGTTTTTCTTTCCTCTCATTTCTCTCCTATTCTTTTCATTCCCTTCCTTTCCTTCCAGTTTTATAAGGATGATTTAACCCTAGACTCTCCTCTTTTTCTATTCGTTTCCTTCCATTTCCTTATAAAAAAAGATCTCTGGAAGACATCTAGATTCTTTCCTTCCATTCTTTTCAAAAAAATCTTAGACAACAACCAAAATTTTCTTTCCTTTCTTTCTTCAAATGAATCTTGGGAACACAACATTCGCCCCCTACCCCCCCCCCCCCCCCCCCCCCCTTTTTTTTATAGAATACCCACATCAATGAATTGTTTTGAAAAAAAAAAATATGGCTAAAAGTGTGGGGCGTCGCATAGCAATGTTGAGATAGTTTGAATCCAATCTACAAACTCCTAAACTAACCTTACAACTAACATAAGCATAAAACATACACAAAGCCTTAAGGTACAAGCTTACAATACATAAAGATGTTGCAAATTAGAGATATTTAATTAATCTAAATTTTAGTGTGCGTATATACACACGCACACGTCAAATGAAAATAAAGGGAACCAAAGCAGTCGTATTATTATTGACTTTGACACAAATGGCTGAAATACATCTAGTTTTTTCAACAACAGTTGATATTTTTTGTTTTATCCAGTAATAGAAAAAAAAAATAAAAACAATAAAAAGGACCCAAAATAACAGATTTGGGGTTTTAGGTTTGCGAGTTGCACATAGTTCTATCATGTACATTTTGTAACACATTTAAGTAATAAGGCTAGCCGTTGTTACATGTTCAGTTAGGCTTATGTAAAATGACCAAAACGCCCCTTAAAAACTAGAGGGGCTGTGTTAGTAATCAATTATATTTAAATATATGGACCACTTGTGCAATCTATAAAAACTAGAGCGAAATATGTTAGATTTCAATAATTTCTCATGTTCTTCATGGAAATCGATTCAGATGGAGTAGTTAACGAGGACTGAATCAAGGAACCAATGTGTTATGCGAAAAAGTTGGTGCAAGATGATTTGTTTATGTTTCTTACAACACCACATATTTTGGTGTTTGGTGAAAAAGAATGACGATCTGTGTGAGGTTATGGGGTGGCGAGGAACGTTGAATGGGGTGGAAGTGGCTTTTTTTTTAAAGGAGAACTTCATTGAAACACCAACCAAACGACACCCGCAAATCGAGGGGCCCCTACAACAACACCGAACCTACTTAATTACAAATTTACACCAATCGACCCATTCGATAGCTTTACATTTACTTCTATGTTTAAACCATAAGAAACCTAACGCTTTTACCTCGCTAACTATATCCCCGATCCGAAGCTCTTTATTTTCAAACCTTTTCTTGTTTCTAGCTTTCCAAATACACCAAACCGCAATCCTAATTATACCTTTAAAAGCTTCCTTTTTGATCCCGGATAAACCCACAAACTCGTGAATCTCCAATATGTCTTTAAACCCAAAGAAGAACAGATTTTGTATGTTGCACCATCTGCTGATTTGGTTCCACGCAACGGACGCCACATAACACGCGGAGAAAATATGAGAAACCGAATCTTCTCCGTCATTACAGAAGACGCACCTGTCCTGTTGAACTTGGATGTTCCTGTGAATGAGGGCTTCCACTGTCGCAATTTTATTAATAGCAGCTCTCCAAGTAAAGATGTTTATCTTCGCTGGCAGCCATTTACACTCCTCTAGAACAACCGCGGATGAACCTGCCTGCTGCCCACTACTATTCAGAATCCTTTTGACAGCCCCCACGCTGAAGCAGTTGTCTTCAGCACCTATCCATTCCCAGGAGTCCGGACTGTCCACCAACCTCACGTTGTACAGCCTGCTGCACAAATCCACAGCTCGATCACCTCAACCTCCGTCGATAAATTCCTGCTCCAATCCCACTCAAAAGCAGAGCCGGAAGCACTCCTGGCCAACTCTGATTTAACCCGGTCCAACACCTTACACCTCTTGTTTTTTTCTAGCTTGAACAATTCAGGCAGTTTAGTTTTGAGCGGCTCGTTTAGCAGCCAGGGATCCAGCCAGAAAGCTGTATTGTTCCCATTACCCACATTACTTCTGAAAAAATTCCTCAAAGGGCACCCGTCCACTTTAACCTTAATAAGTATTTTAGCTATATTGCACCACACCCCTCCCATTGAATTTCTAGCAGGAATAAAATCCCAGTTCCTTCTTGTGTCATGAATCGCTTCCACAACTTTGACCCACATCTTATTATTTTCCGTCTTAAGTCTCCACCCCCACTTCGAGAGAAGCGCCACGTTAATATTTTTCAGCTTACTTAGCCCAAGACCTCCCTTATATACAGGGAGCGTTACCGTATTCCATGCCACCCAATGAAGCTTTTTGGATTCCTCATTCCCACCCCACAAAAATCTTCTTATTTTCACTTCTAAATCCAAAATAACCTTGCTAGGAGCTTTATACAATGAGAAGTAATAGTTAGGAAGACTCTCGAGCACCGACTTGATGAGAGTAACTCTACCCCCGATGGACAGTAACGAGGCCTTCCAACTACTCAATCGAGCGTCAAAAATCTCGAACACCGGGTACAAATTAACTACCCTATTCATGTTGGCACCCACTTTGAGCCCTAGATAACAAAAAGGGAACGACCCCACTTTGCACCCGATAAACGATGCCAATTCCCCGAGCTCTTCCGAACCCACCCCTAACCCGAACAAGTTTGATTTGTCAAGGTTGATTTTCAATCCCGAGCACAAATGAAACACTCTAAGAACCCGAACCACATTGACCACCGTCTCTTTCGACCACTCCCCCATGATTATTGCATCATCGGCATAAAAAAGATGGGAAATAGTCGGACCGTTGTTGGGCAGCTTGATACCATATAATAGACCTTCCAGCTTATCCTTTTCGAGTAAACATGAAAGCACGTCCATAACCAAGATAAAAAGAAACGGGGAAATAGGATCGCCCTGTCTTAGACCTTTGAAGAATTGAAATTCAAATGTCGGGGAGCCGTTTACTAACATTGAGGAACGAGCCGATTTGAGAATTCCTTTAATCCAACTACACCATCGATCAGGAAAACCTTTCTTGGACAGGGTATCCAGGAGGAAATTCCAGTTCACGTTATCGTAGGCTTTCTCGAAATCAATTTTGAAGAAGAAGCCTTTCTTTTTAAACTTGTTTCCCCACCTTAGGATTTCATTTATAATTAGGGGGCCATCTAGGATGAAATTACCCTCTAAGAATGCTGACTGAGATTCCGACACCACTGAACCAATCACTTTCTTGATACGATTTGCGAGAACCTTGGAAACCACCTTGCTAATAACCCCTATAAGGTTAATAGGCCTATAATTCTTCAACTCCACTGGGTCTTTAACTTTAGGAACCAATGTAATAAAAGAGGAACCACTCCCAACGCTAAACTCTCCGTTCACAAAAAAACGAGTCAAAAATCTCAATGAAATCCTTCTCAAACAAGTGCCAAAATTTTTTTATGAACCTAAGATTCAAACCGTCCGGACCAGGGGATTTATCGCTACCACAATCCGCAACCGCCAATTTGATTTCATCTACCGAAAACCTTTGAATTAGCAACTCTTTTTCAGCCTCCCCCAACACCTTCAAGTCTTCACACGAAACCTTAGGCCTTGATTCCCAATCCTCTTTAAACCGATTCCTAAAAAACGACATAATCTCCTTTTTCACTAAAGCCGGTTTAGAGACCCACCTCCCGTTAATATTCAAGCCAGGGATCAGATTAGCCGCTTTCCTTTGATTTACCAAAGAATGAAAGAATTTAGTGTTGGCGTCCCCTTCCGAAGCCCACTTTACCCTGGATCTTTGTTTCGCCTCCGAACATTTTTTAAGATCCGAATCCAGAATAATATTTCTATTCTCCGCTAGGACCCATTCTTCTTCTTCGGAGAGGTCCCAATTATCCATACACCTTTCCAACTCCTCAATCTCTTCTAACGCGCGTGAGCAATCTTCGCTTTCTTTCTTTATGAAATTATCACGCCACACTTTGAGAGCCTTTCTAATGTTAGCAAATTTTTCCGTGAGCCTTCTGTCAGGAGGACCGAAGGAAGAACTCGAGGAAGCAGCCAATTCCACTATCTCCCTAATCCCGTCTTTTCCCATCCAAACATCAAACACCCTGAACGGCTTCGGACCAAAGTTCTTGTCCCCCGCTTCTAGAATAAGATGGCAATGATCCGAGTACAGAAAAGGCATCGCTCTGAGAACAGCAGTAGGCCATTTACTAAAAAACTCATGACAAATCAACACTCTATCAAGCTTGCTGAGCTTCTTTCCATTATCTCTCGAGCACGTGAAACTGAAACCCTTCATATCATACTCCAAAAGATTAGCTTGATCGATGAAGTTATTAAATTCAAAAGCACACGCCGCTTTAAACCCAGAATTTCTTCTCTCTGAAACATTTCTGACCACGTTGAAATCCCCTACCACCATCCACATACCATCCCAACCCTCCCTAATAGACAGAATTTCGTTCCATAGCGCTGCTTTGGCAGCAGAACCTTGCGGGGCATAAACGTTAACAATATTGAGCACATCACCACTACATTTCAACCTCCCCCTAATAGCCAGCAAATTCCTCCTTTTAATAGACGAATCCTTCACAAAAATTCCTTGATTCCATACGCACATAATTCCCCCAGATTGACCTTCAGACCCAACAAAATCCAAATCAAAGTTTTTGTTACCCCACATTTTCTCGGCCTTAAAACAATTAATGTCCTCCATCTTGGTCTCTTGAATAGCCAAAAAGTCTAATTTGTGCTTAACTTTCAAACCCTTGATCCAATTCTCTTTAATACAACCCCCAAGACCTCTAGAATTTAGACTAAGAAAATTCATTTAAGTAAATCATTATTACCTTCGCTAACCAGATACTCGTTAATTCTGCTAGAGTGCTCATCAAGACTAACTCCCATTTTTTTCCCAAAATCGATGGTCTCCTCTATCTCCCGCTGCAATCTTTCCTCCCTTTTGCTGAGACCTGTGCCCAAAACTTCTGTTTCTGGAGCCGCAGCCGATCCTACTCCATCCCCCCTTTGCGTTCCGTCTTCAACATCCCCTCCTCCCAGACCAACATCGATGTCATCTTCTCTAGCGAGACCCGGATCAGAGTTCCTAGGAATCTCCGGACTATCCCTGGAATTAAAGTGATTAGCTAACCCCACAGGCCATGAAAAAAACCTGGGCTCCTCTACCTCCACTCTAGATCTCTTGGTGGGCCTTTCATTACTAACCGGGCTAACTGAAATGGGCTTTTTCGAGTGCTTATCTTTAAACAGGTTAAAAGGCTTCTTTTTGACCTTCTTACTTTTCCCCAAAACTGGACCTAGGGGGGCCACCCCACCATCATTTACTGAAGGCAGAACTTCAGGCATATCCTCGGGAACTTCCCCCCTTCCCGATTCATGATTATTCGGATAGCTGTCACATTCCCCCAAACGCGTAGGCACTTCCCCATGCAACGAAACTTCCCCTTGCACTTCGATCACAGGATCAATAATGCTCTTAGCCGGTTCATGCACACTCTTGGCAACCTTTTGGGCTTCCGTATCGTCAAACCGGAATTCCGACGACATTCTAATGTCCTCCGACGACTCACCTTCCTCCTCCTCCCTGTCTTCCTCACCGAACCCATCCGGGGTCCACTCCGCCGTCTCTTCTTCCACCCAAACTAAGAACCTTTTGTCCCTCCAAATCAAGGAAATTTCCTCAGCTATTCTACCCCCATCCCCCCTTAAAACTCCGATACAAATTGACGACAGATCCACATCCTCCGGCGACCTTTGAGAACCGTGGATAACTTTCCCGTACTTACGAGCAATCGAATCAAACACTTCATCCGCCGCCAAAATGGATAGGCACTCCGATCACCCTGAGCCACGCAATCCTTTCAAACGGGAGCGATTGCCCGTACCAATGATCCAAAGACGATAACCAGTCTTGCCATAGGAGATGATTGCACACAAACTTATTGCAGTTCTCCTCACAATCGAATTTGAACAAAACAGATAAACCTCCCAAGTAACTCAGGCTGACCTCTCCACTACCTGCCTTAGACACCAGTGAGCTAAGACTATTGAGAAACTTCAAATTCTTGCATCTCCCCAAAGCTGCCAAACCAACTAATTCCTGGAAAGCTGAAACACTGTCATGAACTTCTACTACAGAACCCTCTGGCTGGGACTTAGACGCACACCCAATATTACTTTGACCTCCGTTCCGGAACAGGTCACTGAATAATCTCCCTCCTCCTTCTTTGATGAAAGCATTATTTCTAACCTGCTCATTAGCCATATTCTCCACAGGCGGACCCACGAAAAAATCCTTCTTCTTCCCAACGGGATTATCAAACTTTCCCGTGTTTTCAACAGCGAATCTGGCTATATTCACTAAAAGTTTCGAGTTCCCCATCTTCGTCCCGATTAAAGCTCTCTCCAGCTCCTTGGCATCCCGAACGTTTCTGAAACTGACAAAACCAAACCGGTTACCGGCTTTATCTTTCTTTTTGGCAATATAAACCCCAGCTACCTCCCCGAACACCTTAACAAACTCGGAGATTTCCCAAGGAGTACATCCCATAGGAAGATTCGTAACAAAAAATTTAGTAATGTTCTCTTTCCCTTGCTTCCCTGAAAGAGAGGAGGAGGTCCTTTTCCTTCTGTGATGAGGGTCCAGCCACGGACCTTCCTCTTCCATAACGAACACGACCAGGACGACAACTCCCAGACAGCGAATGGAAGCAGCCGGAACAGAGAGATAGGGGCAGAGGTAATGTTAGATCAGTAACACGATGTACTCGATCGGGTTAAACCACCACCGTTATCCCCCCACCTTTACTTCGTCGAGCCGCCGGCAGGTTGCCTCCAATAATGACCAAGAACAGAACTCCTGAATCCCGTCGGCGAATGGAAGGGGAAAGACACTAGATAGGATGAAGGGTCCAAGCCTACAAAGGAGGCGACCTCGCACACTATCCACTGACTCTACCCGACGTCGAGCCTCCGGTGATCGGAAAAAAGAGAAGAAGACGAGAGGGTTTTTTTAGAATTACTTGGGGGGTGGAAGTGGCTTGGTTTGTGGTTGGTGCACGAAAAGATGTGGCGGCCCGTGAGTTTCAGGGTCGTAGGAGTGGTTGCCAAAGTAGTCAACGGAGGATTGATGCATGAGGGGGTGTAAAATCATGCCAAATGGCATTAATGCCACACCACTACCAGCGACCACGAGTCGATCTAGGACCCACAAGTTGCGACGAACCTGTCAAATTAGAAAAATAGATGTAAAAATTGTTGAAACACACATGAGATTGTGCCGTGTTAACTCACAAAATTTTGAACGAAAGGTAAAACCGTTTAACAACACATGCATGTAGTGTCTTGTTAAGTCGCCAAATTAAGAACGAAACGTAAAACAAAAATTTGCGAAAGATGAAAAGTATAGGGGACCAAATTTGAAAGTAAAAGAGTTGTGAGGTCAAATTGCAAATAATTACAAGTTTCGGGTTAAAATTAAAAAAAAATACAAATTTTATGAGATTAAAATTGTAAAATATATAAAGCTTTGGGTAAAAAGTAAAAATCAACTTTTTTAAATTCCCCAAGTATGAGGTATAACCCTATTATATACAAAAATGTTGCTAATTAAGAGTATGTAAATGGTCCACATACGTTTTTTGTACTAAAAGTGTAATTTGGTACTTATAACACTTGATACATATTTTTTTACAAGACAAACTAGATCATAATGTATTTTAACTAGATTTAAGCTCCCCGCGTTGCGGCGGGGGCGTAAAACTATGCCAAATAGCACTAATGTCACACCACCGTTAGCGACTACCAACACTAAGTCGATTCAGGACCCGCGTGTTGCGACGAACTTGTCAAACGAAAAAAATAAATGTAAAACATTGAACCACACATGGATGTTACGTGGTGTTAACTCGCATAATTTTGAATGAAACAAAAAAACGTTAAACGACACATGTACGTCGCCCCGTCTTAACTCGCAAAATTTAGAACGAAGCGTAAAACGAAAATTTGCGAAAGATGAAAAGTACATGAACCAAAGTTGAAGGTTAAAATATTGTGAGGTTAAATTGAAAATAATGAAACTTTTAAGTTAACAGTGAAAAAAAACAATTTATATCACTACTAGAATACTAGGCAGTTGCAACCAAAATTTGCGACCGGCAAGGAACGGTCGTAAAATTAGCGACCAAATTGCGACCGAAATAAAATTTGTCTCAAAATTAGCGACCACCAAAGATTCGGTTGCAAAACGGTTGCAAATTTTGCAACCGCCTTTTCCGGTCGCTAATATGTCACAAATTTTATTATTTAATACTAAAGTGCAAATCACGATCGCAAATTCCGTCGCAAAATTTGCAACCGTTTTTTTTGGTCGCAAAAAAATAAATGAATAATAAAAACCAAAAGTCAGAAATATAATTCGGTTGCAAAATCGGTCGTAAATTTTACGACCTGCTTTTCGGTCGCAAAAATATATAAATACTAACAAAAGATAACAATAAATATATAATACGATCGCAAATCAGTCAAAAAATTTGCGACCAACATTTTCGGTTGCAAGTTTTTGTCCGGTTTTTTTACGAAAAAATGTAAAAAATTAAAAAAAAAACATTTAAATGCCTAACAAAAATGTGTTTATTTAAGGTTACTGACGGTCAATAAAAAGATGGAAATAAAGAGACTGTCGCTACCGGACACCGGTGCCCGACCAGCGCAAGTCGCCCACCTGCCCTAATCGGCTCCCGCCGACCACCGCTCGAGTTGCTGCACCTCCTTCGTGCCCCTGCTGGTTCTGACGACCACCACTGGAACCTGTTTTTTCAATTTTAGTTATTTCGCTCCCCGGTTTCAACCGTTTCAATTAAAATTGTACATGGTATTCCTAACAAAATACTACCCTAATATTAACCCAAATATGTTCAATTATGGCTGCTTTCGCTCAATTGTCAACATTGAATTTTTAATTTGGGCCGGTGACCAGACTTTTTGGTCGGTTATATCTATTGATGGTTAATTAGGGTAGTAATGCTTAATTTAGGGTATTTGACGGTGAATAATGGTTCAACTAGGACCAATGATGTTCATTGAGGGCAAGTTGTGATACTTGTTTATTAGACTTAGATATGGTGAATTAGGTTAGTTAGGCTTTATCTGTAATGCGGGAATGCAAGGTGTCAGTTAGTGTCATTCATGGCCAAATAGGGTTAATGATGGTTAAGCATGGTCATTAATGATAATCTAGGGTTAATGATGGTCAAGCACATTCATTATGGTCATTGATGATACCTTAGGGTATATTATAATCCATCGTAACCAACTAAGACATACTAAGGAATATCTTAGACCTAAACCACACAACCGGCAAGTGTATCGGTCAATGCAGTATAGCTAAAGTAAGTTCAGGTATCGAACCCACGAGACTCTCTAATTACGTTAATTACTTTGTCTAGAACTAAATTGACACGACATTAATTAAAAGTTTTTTTTACGTTTGAGGGAGGGGGGGGGGGGTTCTAAATATCCTAAAATTACAAAATAAATAAAAGAAAAATTAAACAAAACAAACAAAACACAAATTAAGGCATAGGATTAAATTCTATAATGATAAAGGAACTATCTAGGTCGATTCGCGGGGTGCGAGTGAGACTCAATTTTGCATTTCCATTTCGTTTTGTTTATTTCAGCATATTCTCAAAAGAAAACAAACTTTGTCCCCATTGCTTTTTGACTATACTTTTTATCCCACGAGAAGTTGTCCAACATATTTTTATTATATATTTTTTTAATTTATTTATATTATATAATTTATATTGCTATCTTATACATAGAGATAGCGGGCTCGACTCATTCACGGAAAATAGCTGTAATTTCAATTCGGCCACTGGCGCCTCTCTCTGCCCAACTGGCTGGTTATTTACTTATTACTCGTTTTTGCTCCATTTGCACCAGGACCTGGCAAAACACAAAAGAATATAATATACACCAAAAACTAAAAAGAGTAAATAAAAACTATACAAAAATTATACACTTTACACGAGACAAATATGTGTATTTTACCACACATCACATTTACATCAAATTATTGATTTATTTAATTTTATAGAATTAATAATAGGAAATTGTTCTCGCTTGATATTTTCACCCAATTACTTTTTCCCCCGAAACCCAATTACTCCCCCCCCCCCCAAACTAGGGCTATCCACGGGCTCCCATCTCAAGACTTCACACACTTCACATTTTGCAAAGCTAGGTTTACTCCCATCTCAGGTATACGGCATTTTTCTTGAGTTTCTTACTAATTATTGCTTGTTTGCTTCAATTATTTACTAAAGTATAATTTTCACGATTTGGAACCCTAGCATTTGTACAAGCGGCTCCCGTCTCGACTTGTACCAGTGCTTCTCAGACCATCGAACCTGGACTATCGTTTGTCTTCTGGCCAAAAATTAGGTACACCGTTGTTCATTTACTTTGTTTGTTTGGAATTCCCACTAGTTGTAGCTTGTTTACTTCAATTTTTCATAAGGTATATAAAACAGAGCTGCTACTTCAGTATTTCCTAAGTTGTTGTGATGTCTCAAATTTTAGTTTAATTCTAGGAAAATATTGATTGGTTTGGTAGTTTATGAAGAAAAAATTGTTAATCATACTTTTGATTTTGAACTTGGTTGAAATTAGTAATGTCCCCCAACAACCTTTAACCTTCTGTTTTAGTTTGTTTATTATCATTTGTGGACATTTAATATTGTAGGTTGCTGCAGATTTTAAGCGAAAAGTATTTAGTAATTATTATTTTTCATAATATTATAGTTTTGTTTTTTAATTTGATTTAGTAGCTCCATGTAAGCAAAGCATATTGAATGATATATTTTAAGTGAATGATATTTTAGTAAATACTACCTCATTTAAGTTTTTTTTTTGAACGGCTGGATTACTATAATAACATGTTCCTACCAAATTCACATGTATTTGTTGCGATAGAATATTATAATAACATGTTCCTACCAAATTCACAAGTATTTGTTGCGATAGAATACTTTTTTTAAGTACTGATATTAATCTAGTCATATCCTAAAAGTGGTGATGGCACCTCATTTTAAGTACTGATATTAATCTAGTCATATCCTAAAAGTGATATTATAGTTTTATTTTTGAATTTGATTTACTAGCTCCATGTAAGCAAAGCATGTTGAATGATATATTTTAAGTGAATGATATTTTAGTAAATACTACCTCATTTTATGTATTGATATAGTTTACTGAATAGTTTTTATCTGATTAGTGATGGCGTGGTACATTGATAGAGGGTGGATGATGCATCTCATCGTGAAAATAGTGACGATGATGAGTCTGTTGTTCATGTTGCTACTGTGAGGCGAGGATCTGCTTCCCAACCTCAAGTACCTGAACAAATGTACCGCGATTGGATTTTTGTTGAATATGGGCAGTAAGTAAATATATGTTAATATTGTTTTTCTATGTAGATAAAAAGATGCTAATATTGTTTTCTATGTAGATAAAAAGATGTTTTTAATGTGACTATTGTTAATTTCTTCCATTTTGTAGATTTAGTAAAAAAGTCAAGGCTACTCATGTTATTTTATCTAACTTAAAGTCTATGTGGTCTGGACCATGGCATGGATGGGGAGATGTTCCTAAGGAGGACAGAGACCGATTGTTTGAGCGATTCCAAGTGTGTACTTAGACTAACATTATATACAACTTAATAAATTTTATATACATTTATTAATAAGTGATCTTTTATAGTGTTATTTTCAATGGGAGAAAAAATGGAATGCCAAAATTCATAGCTGTTGGGAGAAGTGTATTGCTGGAAAGTTCGCCGATATGTTGTCGAGGGCTAGTAATGGTGCCATAGCAATGGCGACAAAAAAGGGTTTACAAGTTGGAGATGATACTTCTATTCTTCATGACTTTAAACCAGCATGGATGAGAATAGAGCCCTGGAAAGAACTGTGTGAGATATGGAACACACCCGAATGGAAAGAGAAGCGTCATAGAAACTAAGAGAACAGAAATAAATCAACAGGGGGCAAACATACTCTTGGATCACAAACCTTTGTGACTGCCAAGCTAGAAGCGGTAAAAGATATTAATCGTTCTCTTTTAGTACATATCATGTTGGTTTCGGGTCTATATCCTAGAAGAGGTTGAAATGGGTTTCGGGTCGGGTTGGTTTAAAAGTATAAAACATGTCATGTTGGCAGCCCACTTAATTTTTTTTTTACTTGCTCCAATAGAAGATCAAAATGCTTAACATCAACACATTTCTAAGTGGACTACACAGCCAAACCCTAATCATTACCATTTTTAATTAACTTCTAAATACTAATTTTGTAGGCTAAGAAACTTGGGCGTGAACCTGAATTTTTTGAGATGTGGAGGCAATCACGTTGCAAGAAAGGTAGGAGGCCATTGGACAAAGCTCAAGAGTGTACCAGTAACTACTACGTAGTCGGGGGCTTGGATTCTGAAGAAAATGGTCAAGAACAAAATCAAGGCTTAAATGGTGAAGAGGATATTGAAGAACCAAATCGTGACTGTGTTGACGAAAGGTCATTTGAGACCTGGGTAGGTTTCATCACTTCCAATATTGTATAGTTTTGCTACTTATTTATTAAATGTTAAACTACAAAAAATTGTTTTGTTTGTGTGTATCAGAAAATATACAAGGGATATCTTGTGGAGAAGTACGGGTCGGATGAAAGCGAACACCCAAAGTTTGACCAAGACTTGTGGACACGAGCCGGTGGGGGCTTGAATAAAGGAAAATTATACGGGTTTAGCAACGTTAGTGACCCATTAGCCTTGATCACTGTTGGGGAATTTCGGATTGCCGGATGATCAGAGAGGTGTGTAATCATTCTTAGATCAAATTATTTCGGTGGTTCACCCGAATAATTCAATCGGATAGAACTCTGATTTTGAGAAATCGAACCAGTGTATGTTTTTGTGTGCAAATTTTTGAACCAGGAAGATGATCAAAAACTGTGTCTACGAATTTGGGGGTGTTTCCAGATAACTGCCTCTGGCAGTTATATTTTAATTTTTATTTAAATTGCATTACTTCTGTGTATTATTATTCGCTTTGATCAACAAGTCAATCCCCGATTACACTAAAATATCTAACATTCCTCCCCCATTTTAGCGTAATCCTTGATTAACTTAAACAAATTCACAACAAAACAAACTTATGCATAAATGAAATATCGCGACGATTGAATTTCACATTAGTATATTACACATTCCAAATATTCGAATATAGGGGTGTCGCTAAGGATTGAACCCTTTCTATTCAGTGAATACATGAAGATAATATACACAAAAGTTTACGTACTCTAATGTTCTTTCTTGACACTATTTTTACTAGCCTGTGTCCCATCCTTCAATGAACATATCAAAGCCAAGTCCTAGCTTCTTGAAGCGGCTAAACTTCATGCTCATATAGGTAGCTCTTTATTCTTGCACCTGCATATGCAATTTTTCAAAGAACTATTAAAAAGAAAACCTTCAACCTCCTTTAACTTGCAGGTCTGAACACATACCTTGGGATGATGCTACTAATGTGTTCCAATTTCTAGATGTTAAGCTTTCCACATTGAATTCAGCACCTAACGTCATATTAGGTGGGAATTGGGTATATTAACACGAGAAATCTCAGGTGGACTTTAATCCCATCCCTACAGCCGCCTTGTGCACAAATCTCTACATAACTCTTTGGTTAAGTGGTCGGCTAAATTCTGTTGAGTTCTCACAAACTCCACCGATATCACCCCTTGCGTGATAAGCTCACGAATCATGCTGTGTCTAACACCTAAGTGTCTAGACTTCCCATTATACACTTGGCTATAGGCCTTAGCCAAGGTAGCAGCACTATCACATCTAATAGATATTGGTGATATAGGTTTAGGCCACAATGGAATCTCATAAATCAAGTTTCTTAGCCACTCAGCTTCTCTGCCAGCTGCGGCTAATGCTACAAACTCAGACTCCATTGTCGAATCAGTAATACAAGTCCGTTTCTTAGATGCCCAAGATATGGCAGCTCCTCCAAGTAGAAAAGTCCATCCACTTGTGGAAGAATGATCTTCCTTGTTCTTAATCCAGCTTGCATCTGAATAACCTTCTAGAACTGAAGGAAATCCGGTATAAGTCAAACCATATTTCATAGTTCCTTTCAAGTACCTAAATACTCGATTCATAGCTTGCCAATGACTTGCACCTGGATTGCTAGTATACCTACTAAGCTTTCCAACAGCATAAGCTATATCCGGTCTAGTGCTAATCATGGCATACATGAGAGATCCAATGGCCCTTGAATATTCAAGTTGGCTTACAGCTACACCTTCATTAGGTGAGAGCTTAAAAGCAGGATCCATTGGAGTGCTAACCGGAGAACTATCATGAAAATTGAATTTTTTCAATATCTTCTCAATATAATGAGATTGAGAGATAGATATGCCATTGTTCTCCCGTTTAATCCTTATACCAAGGATCACTTCCGCCTCCCCCATGTCTTTCATATCAAAACAAGATGACAAAAATTTCTTTGTTTTATCAACTTGATCCTGGTCAGTACCGAAGATCAACATATCATCTACATATAGACAAATTATGACTCCTTTTCTAGAATCATCAAATTTGCTATATACACACTTGTCTGCTTGGTTTAATACAAAACCGTTAGACAAAACCACATCATCGAACTTTTGATGCCACTGTTTTGGTGCTTACTTTAAGCCATATAATGACTTAACTAGCTTACACACCTTATGCTCATTGCCAGGCATAACAAACCCCTCTGATTGCTTCATATATATCTCCTCATCCAAATCACCATTCAGGAAAGCGGTTTTCACATCCATTTGGTGAATTACAAGATTGTGTATTGCAGCTAAGGCAACCAACAATCTAATAGTGGATATTCTTGCTACAGGAGCATATGTATCAAAGTAGTCAATTCCTTCCTTTTGTCTAAAGCCTTGGATAACCAATCGGGCTTTAAACTTATCAATTGACCCATCTACTTTCATCTTCTTCTTGAAGATCCATTTACAACCAAGTGGTTTACACCCAAGGGGTAGATCACACAGTTTCCAAGTGTTATTCTGCATAATAGAGTCCATCTCATCATTTATAGTTTCTTTCTAGAAAGCTACGTCCCGAGATACCATGGCTTCACTATAGGTTTTAGGATCTTCCTCAATATTGAAGCAATATTGATATTGAATTTTGATTTCATCTCTAGATCCTTCAACCAAATATAGTTGAAAATCATCACCAAATGATTTAGCTTTTCTAACTCTACCACTCCTCCTAGGTTCCAGAGGAGTATCCATCACTTGATCAGCCACGTGAGAGTTACTAGAGCTTGGAACCATATCTCTAGGCCTAGGTATAGAAGAGAATCTATTCTCATCATACTCTGCAGTTCTTGCCTCAATAACCGTATGCACTGACACGTAGTCATTTGGTTCTATAACATAGAACCTGTGAGCAAATGAATGCTCCGCATACCCAATGAAAATGCAGTCTATACCTCTTTCCCCTATGTTCCTTATCTTAGGATTAGTGAGCCTCACCACGGCTCTACAACCCCAAACTCTCAGTTTATGCAGCTCAGGTGGTTTTTTATACCAAAGCTCAAAAGGGGTGGTCTTGTTCCTTTTATTTGGAACCCTATTTAGCAAATAGCAGGCTGTCAACATAGCCTCACCCCATAAGCCCTCACTTAGGCCCGAATAGGACAACATGGTATTAACCATTTCCTTTAAAGTCCTATTTTTCCTTTCTGCCACACCATTTTGTTCTGGTGTGTAAGGAGTTGTGGTATGGTGTATTATTCCAGTAGATTGGAAATACACCGGATCAAAACACTCACCACCTCTGTCCGTATGTAGGGTTTTGATCAACCCACTCCGATGAAGCTCTACTTCTTGTTTATAAATCTTAAACTTTTCAAGAGCTTCATCCTTAGCATGCAACAAATAAATGTAACAAAATCTAGTAGCATCATCTATAAATGTTACTACATATTTTTTATTACCTAGAGATGGTGTAGCATGAAAATCACATAGATCACTATGTATCAAATCTAACACTTTAGTTTCCCTATGAACATGTTGCATGAAAGGCTTTTTGGTTATCTTATTCAACTTGCAAACATGGCATTTATCATTGTTTATGTTAATAGGCGGAATTAAGCTCATTTTAGACATTTCTTTAACTCTTTTATAATGTACATGTCCTAGTCTAGTATGCCATAATTCCGATTCAGTCAAGTTGTTTCTACTACTAGTTGAAGCTATGCAATTTGCATTACTAGTTGAAGGTACATCATTAACATTACTAGTTGAAGCAACACAAACAGATTCATTCATAAACGAGACATCAACATTCAACATAAACATACCATTACATAGATAACCAAAACCAACAAAGGTACCATGTCTTGACAAGATATACTTGTCACTTTCCAATACTTGTTTGTACCCACAATTATTCAACACAATGCCACTTAACAGATTCTTTCGAATTCCGGGCACATACAAAACATTGTTCAAAAGTAAACATTTTCCAGAAGTAAAAACAAGATTCACAGTTCCTATTCCCTTGATTGGTTCAGTTGCAACGTTCCCCATCTTGATGATAGATCCGTCTTCGATTGGTTGAAAGTCTTTAAACCAACGAAGATCCTTGCATACATGAGTCGTTGCACCCGAATCAACCCACCAAGCAATGTCATCATCCTGCACATAAAATGCCTCAGAAATTAGTGACACATAATTCTGAACCGAATTATTAAATTGTACTAAATTCTGACCTTGCTTGCCCGGGTCCTTCGACCCGCTAGAACCATCCTCATTCTTGTTCTTTGAACCGGACTTCTTGTTATTCTTCATCATTTTACAGTCTCTCTTAAAGTGACCAACCTTACCACATTTCCAGCAAGGGTAATTCGGCTTTTTGTTTGAACCCGAATTGTTGTTTCCTTGAAACTTGCGTTTCCCTTTGAACTTACTGTTTCCTTTCGATGATTCACCCGTTTCAACCATGTTCACAGAACTTGATCCAGCCCGTTTCTTATCATCATTGACCAACACATTTTCCTGTGCTCTCAAGCCTTCTTCAATTCTGAAGTGGCTTCCAAGTTCAACCAAAGTTAACTCTCCTTTCTGATGTTTCAGATTATGTTTAACATCTCTCCAGGAAGGAGGTAACTTGTCAATGATACTCAAAACAGAGATGGATTCATCCATCTTCATATCATGTTGGGCAAACTGCCCCAAAATTCGTAGCAATTCATGATATTGTTCCATCACAGACCGTTCATCAACCATTCTGTAATTATTGAAATTACTGACAAGAAACTTCTTACTAGAAGAATCTTCTGCCATGTATTTGGCTTCCAACGTGTCCCACAGTAACTTTGCAGTTTCAACATTTTGATAAACATCAAATAAGGGATCAGACATACCGTTCAGGATGTGGCCAAGACATATATAATTGTCGTTCTCCCACTTTGACCTCTTCCTGATTTGCTCTAGATTTCCCTCCTCCTGTATCTTCGGGATTGGAGTAGTCAACACGTACACAACCTTCAACGAAGTCAGAAGAAAATGCATCTTCTTCTGCCATCTTCGGAAGTCCACCCCTTCGAACTTCTCCAGTTTGTTCTCCTTGATTGTCATATCCTTCATCGATCCGCTTGCCATCTTCATAGAAACTAATTTGATCTTTGTTGGGGAATTTCGGATTGCCGGATGATCAGAGAGGCGTGTAATCACTCTCAGATCAAATTATTTCGGTGGTTCACCTGAATAATTCAATCGGATACAACTCTGATTTTGAGAAATCGAACCAGTGTATGTTTTTGTGTGCGAATTTTTGAACCAGGAAGATGATCAAAAACTGTGTCTACGAATTTGGGGGTGTTTCCAGATAACTGCCTCTGGCAGTTATATTTTTATTTTTATTTAAATTGCATTAAAACATGCCTTAATTTTTGTCTGAAAAATTAGGACGAATTTTCACAAATTTTATTTTCTAAGGCATTTTCCATAAAGCAATTTAACAAGGGGCGCCCTTGGACCCTGCTCTGGCAGTTATATTTTATTTTCTAAGTCCACCCCGCCAGGGGCTGCCGCCCCTTGGACCCTGCTCCCAGGGGCGCTGCCCCCTTGGAACCCCCGTAGAGTACGGGCTCCGCCCTTACACTTCGAATAATAATAACTCAAACAAGCGTGCACTCCCGCACCTCCTAACTTGCTTGATGTGTATTATTATTCGCTTTGATCAACAAGTCAATCCCCGATTACACTAAAATATCTAACAATCACGGGTACCCCTTCCATGTCGTCTAGCAATACTACAACACAAGACTCAGAGGTATTTTTTTTTTCTATTCTTTACCATGTTTAAAACCATAGTTATCCATTAGGGTGGGATTATAAATCGTTATAGGGTTGAATTGGTGGCTGACCACTTAGCATTGTCATCATAAATAAGGTTTGTTTTGCGCAAATACAATTAGTTTCTTTAGGCCATTATTATGTGGAGAGAGCTCGGTACCGGGTCGTAATGCATCTTATCTAGTTATAATAGGTATTGTTATAACGAGTCGTAAAGTGTAGTATTCTTTGACCGAATCGACCAGTTAAATCGAGAATTGGTTGGGCCACAATGGATTTTTCTTGGGTCTATATCTTTCAGCCTACAGTAGTGCAAAACGAAAATAAATTTACACCATGTTCACTGATTTTCCTTCCATGTTTGACTTACCCAACATAATTTAAGAATTGTTAAAGAGCAACATGTGTGAAATATATAAGTTAAACTATAATAATAACTAGTGAATTGGCTACAGTTAATTCCATCAAAGTCCACTGGCTACCCATCTTGTTTTAATATTAATAATCATGTGAGGATGTATGATATACTAAACTAATGAATAATTGTTAATTATGAGTCTAAATAAATTATATTTGAGCTTTTATATTTAAGTGTGAATATAAGTACATGTTTATTAATTTTTTTAGATACAAAAACTGAATGGAGTTATTGAAGATTTGGTGAAAGAAAAGGAAGAAGATAAACAACGGTTAAATGGAGTTATTGACGAGTTGACCAAGGAAAAGGAAGATAAACAAAAATTGAACGCGGTCATTGAGGATTTAGTGAAAGAAAAAGAGGCGATGCATGATAGGATGACGAGCTTTGAATCACTGTTACAACTTGTCTCTCGAAACATCCTACCACCGAGTTAGCTCTAGTTATTTTTATTCAAATGTTTTGGATCTATTATATTTGGATAATTAGGATATTTGACTTATTTTGTAACTTTAACTCGATGTTTTGTTTGATCCGAATGTGGATATTTTAGATGAATTGAAATTGCTAAGTTTGAAAAATATTAGCAGGTTAAAAATACAAAAAAAACAGAGATTTATTTTTAATTTTTTTAATGCAAAAAAACCAGTCTCAAGACGGTTGCAAAAGGCGCTATCGCAAGCCGGTCGCAAAAAACAGTTGCAAATCGGTCGCAAACTAGCAGTTGCAAATCGGTCGCAATAGCTGCGACAGCAATTCCGGTTGTAAATAGCGGTCGCAAATTTGCACCGGTTGCAAATTCCGTCGCAAATTCAGTTAGCGACGAGGTCAATTTCGATCGCATTTCCGGTCGCAAAACACGTTTTGCAACGGACTTGCGACTGAAAACGCAGTCGCAATTGGTCAGTTTTCTAGTAGTGTATGGGTTAAAATTGAAAATTATAAAAAGCTTTTGGTTAAAATTAAAAAATCAACTTTTTAAAAAAAAACCCCAAAAACATGAATTACAATACTTATGCACAAAATTGTTCCTAATTTATAGAATGTAAATATTTATAAATTATGGTACCTGTACCCTCTCAATGATTCATCCAATCACAAACATATACCATTTGTTCTTTTTTTAACCAAAACTACCATAATCACTTGTGACACCACACAACAATAATTCTTTTTAGAGTGAATTACAAGTTTCGTTCTTTATCTTTATACCAAATTTAAGCCGATGTCTTTTATCTCTAATATTGATATGGTTTGTACTTTATGTTTTAAAATCTTTTACGGTATGTCCTTTAGCGTAACACAATTAATTTTTTTCGTTAATCAAATTTTATGGACTCCATGTAAGGGTAATTCTGTCATTTCCAATCCTAATTACTAAATAATATAAAAAAGGTATTGGCCTCTAATAATCTCAAATAGACGTTATTGTCCATTGGCAGTCCCACATTTTTTATTCCCCCTGTCAGTCTCACCTTTCAACTATTTTTCTCCACCGGTCCTCAGTTAAAAAAACTTAACTGAGTTAAGTTCTATTTTTTCCGAATTACAAATTGAGGTTTTAAGGCTTCTAATCAGAACGAGGATAAGAGTCTATTGATGTAAAACTTATCTCAAAACGGTGCTCCAAACGACTTGATTTTTTGTTAATTGGAAGTTTAAACACCCGAATTGAAGCACTGTTTTCATCACTTGGAGCACAATTTGAAGGTAAGTTTTACATCATTTGAATCGTGTACTCGTTCTGTTCAAAAGCCCTAAAACATCAGGTTGTAATTCGAAAAAAAAAACTTAACTCAATTAAGTTTTTTTAAGTGAGGACTGGTGGAAGAAAAATAGTTGAAATGTGCAGGGAATAAATAAATGTGTCACTGCTAATGGCCAAGGACATCTAGTAGGGATTATTAGAGGCAACCTTTCTTTATAAAAAACGCAGAAACCCCCTAGCCACCACAATCACCACCACCACCACCTGCAGTACCACCATCAACATCACCCTTCACCACCATATCACGTTCGCAACGGTAATCTGCAAATAATTTGGTTTGACGAACGGAAACCCCAAATTCACAAAACCCTAACAGTAATGGATGCCGTTGGATTGATGTGTTAGCGTCGGTTGCTGATACGGAGGTTTCCGATAAAGTTTTTAATCTGCTTTCTCTTACTGGTGCGTTATAGAGTTCGGGATTGCTTGAATGGATTCAATTAACGTTAAAAAAGGCAGTCAGTGTGATGTTTTATCTGATTTATGCCTTTTGCTCAAAGGCAGGCTTAAAGATAGTCGGTGTCTGTTAGAGGTACAAGGCTTAAACTTGAAGAATATTACTTTTTTAGGTTTGTATATTAGCTTGTTTGCAAAGGAAGTTGTAATATCATACCTTGGTTAGCTCTAGGATTTTGCATTCTTATCTTCATTTTTTTTGCCTTTTAAGTGATTTGAATGGTTAGTTGCCTTACGGGAATTCATTGCTGCATTGCTCTTTAAGCTACAATAGTTCAGTTCTTGAGATCGCGGAGTTTTTTTGTTCATTCACTTATAAATGGTGGTGAAGGGTGATGGTTGTGGGTGGTGATGGCAGATGGTGGTGGTGGCTACGAGCCTAGGAGAGAGAGAGAGAGTTTGTGTTAAGAGAAAGAAAGGGTGGGTTGGTTTTATTTGTTTTTTATATTATTGAGAGAGAGAGAGAAAGAGGGATGGAGGGAGAGAGAGTGAGTTTGTGTTTAGACCGTGGGGTATGATGGGGCTTTGGTTGAGGGCATGAGTTGACACGTGGAGTTCGAGCCCCCACCGCCTAGTGACGTGTCCGTGGGGTATGGCGGGGCGTGGGTGCACCGCTTGGGTTGGCAGGTTATTAAATATATATATATATATATATATATATATATATATATATATATAAAATTTAAAACCCAAGGCGAATAGGAGGCCGCCACATCAAACCCAAGCCCGCCCCACGCCCGGCTTCAAACCCAAGCCCCAAGGGCCTCGCCCCAACCCAAGCCCACCCGGGGTGGTGGCTTGGGAGTTTTCCCCCAACCCACGCCCCAACACAAGCCCCATACCCCACAGTCTTAGAGAAAGAAAGGGTGGGTTGGTTTTATTTGTTTTTTTTTATATTATTATATAGTAATTAGTATGAGAAAAGACAAAAATACCCTTAGACGGGGTCCATCTGATATGATTTAAAGAAAGAAATTAACTGGGTTATATTCAAATAAAATAACGTGCAAGCTTTCAAAACATAAAGTACAAATCATATCAATTTTAAAGGTAAAAGATATCGCCTGAAATTTGGTATAAAATTAAAGTACAAATCTTGCAATTCAATCTTCTTTTTATTTTATTCATTTTTAAACTAAAAGTATTTATATGTTTAAAACTTGATGGGGTATGGTATTAGACCCAACCCGAACGACCAGACATATCCGTTACTTATCGCCTTTTATTAATTATTTATTATTGTTGCTTACTAACCCAACCGCGAGGCCCAACGCGATGTAGTTTACTCTACTTTGGGCTGGGGACTTGTAGAGATAAACCCTAACTGGGTCTGGCCCATTGAGATTAGGGGAGGCCCATATCTCCTATATAAAGAGGTGTTCACCTCATTATTAGGGCACAATATATGGAGCCACCACACTTTTGTAGCTGGAAATAGGATATTCTTCTCCTACCGGCAATCTCTACATCACCACTTTTCTCTCTTCTCCATGGCAGATCTAGGTTCAAGAGGAAGAACAAGGTGTGATTCTTCACCCTCACAAAGAAAGCGGTCCAATCATCCCGACGGTGATTCCGTGTTTCTTCATTGGCGCCCACCGTGGGGCTCGAACCCACGACCACAAGGTTAAGAGCCTTGTTTTGAATGTTTGCATATGTTAACTGTTATCTACGATATCAGCGTGCGACTGTATTACCACTTTGTACACGTTGTAGCGGATGAAAATTGGTGTGTGGTTCTGTCAGGGCGATGGAGTAAGTATCCGAGCCTGCTCAAAGGACCTGCCATTGGAAATACCTTTGTGCATATTGAAGCATCAAGATGGGGTGGCGCGTGGAAACCATTGCGCGTCCGGAAGATTGCGATACGCACTTGGAGTTTTTACGTTTCCAATTTGTTTTCGCGTGAACCTGAGTGGGACGCGCATTTGTAGCACAATTTGAACATATGGTAAACATAACAAAATAATGTAAAGATCCTCTGTGCTAAAAAAAATATGAGTCTTCCATTTCTCTGGAATGTGATTTATAAAAAACTGTGGGAGTCCTTTCACAATTTGTGGCCAGTCCAACCCCAAAGTCATAATGGGAGTTTTAATGGTTACTCTAAAATCCCATTTTGAGATGGAAAGTATTTGAAAGTTTTTTAGAATGGCCTTTAACAACCTTTTTTTTTGTTTTTTTTAAACAAATGGCCCATAAAAATGTAAATGCTCTATGAGATGATGTAAAAATGAAAGATAAATATGTGCACCCAATATTTAATGCCATATATTATAAACCACAAAGCTTTTTCAGCTTTATACGTGCACATGCTTCACATAGCAAGTGGCATCTTCATATGACCCAACCCGAACGACCGAAGATATCTGTTACTTATCGCCTTTTATTAATTATTTATTATTGTTGCTTACTAACCCAACCGCGAGGCCCAACGCGATGTAATTTACTCTACTTTGGGCTGGGGACTTGTAGAGATAACCCCTAACTGGGCCTGACCCATTGAGGTTAGGGGAGGCCCATATCTCCTATATAAAGAGGTGTTCACCTCATTATTAGGGCACAAGATATGGAGCCGCCACACTTTTGTTACTGGAAACAGGGGATTCTTTCCCCTACCGGTCATCTCTACAGCTCCACTTTCTTGTTTTCTCCATTGCAGATCTAGGTTCAAGAGGAAGAACAAGGTGTGATTCTTCACCCTCACAGAGAAAGCGGTCCAATCATCCCGGCGGTGATTCTGTGTTTCTTCATTGGCGCCCACCGAGTATATGCTATACATTTGTTGATCACATCTCGTTCTATCCTCAGATCTTCAGATCTGTGTTCTTAGAGTCACACTCTTGATCTTCGAATGGAGAAACCCCCCATATTTGTGTTACTTTTCTCTAGCTAACATTCTAGATCTGTGGTATTTCGCTTGATCCACACAAGATTTTAGTGCTTAAAAACCTGCAGATCTACATTTGTTTAAAATGGGGTTCACAACCTCGGGTACAAGGGAGCTCAGATCTGTTGCCGTGCAAGATCTTCACAAACAATAATTTTTAGATTCATGCTCAGTGAGGTTCTATACCTCCATTAATGAGTCTAGTCGCCATGGAAACATCATATCAGGTAAATTATTTACCTCTCTCTCTCTTTGGTGCAAGCTTTTGTTAGGTTGAGATATGAAAAAGTCATAAAACAATTTTAATAACTGGCAAAGGGTTTTTACAAATAAAAACAAATTGCCAAATTCTCTCACATCACTCTCACAATCCCAAATGCCTTATTAATTTAACATTTGTTGACCATGAAGAATCATGGGATTTGGTGATTAATAAATAATAACTTTGAATTTGGTCTTGGGAAAATGATCTCTTTCAACTCTGTTATTTTAAATTATTTATAAATATTATAAAATAAAAAGTTACAATAGCTGACTAGCTGTCATCCACTCATCCGTCCTTTTTAAAGGAAAGGTGTATACAACTGTAAACAACAAGTAAAGCTGCCAACCATGTGGTCACAAATTGCCGTTAAAAATAAAGGTCTACACCCTTATCGTTTTTTTATTTTCAAAGCCATGGCTATTTTTAAAGCAATAATTGACCACAACTCATAAATGCATGCTAATGGAAGTCTCGTGCTCTTCATCGTACTCCGCCGCCGCGGATGAACTCCGCCGCGCGAACTGTCTTCACCGATGGACACGCTCCGCCGCGCGAGTACCCTACCTGTCGGACATCATACTATGTCGCGCAGGTAAAGCGTGAGTAAACTCTGCCGCGCAAGTGCACCGTTTGTTAGACACACTATGCGCGCGGGTAAGCTCTGTCGCGCGAGAACGCTGCATGCTAGACACACTTCTGCCGCGCAAGTGCACCGCTTGCCCGACACACTATGCGCGCGGGTAAGCTCTGCCGCGCGAGTACGCCACATGCTAGACAAACTATGCCTCACGGGGTAAAATCTGCGCACAAGTACACTACCTGCCGGACATATTGAGTCGCGCAGGCGAAGCGCAAGTACACTATGCCAGCGCCTGCCGGCTCAATCCTCTTGTCGCGCAGCTCACTCACAGGTCTCGTACCTTCAGCGCACTGTCTTATCTCCGCCAAGAGGTGAATGTGGGCTCGCCCGAGTGAGGCTTGATCCCCCGGAAAAGTGCCATCACCCGAGCGCCAGTGCGCCTAGCATGAAAGCGGGCCCAGCAAGCCGCGCAAGTTAAGGTCTTTTAAATACCCCGCCGGTGCAACCTTGTGGGTGGCTATTTCTTGATAATCTGAAACATTTGCTTCTATATTTAAATGAATTTCGACCTCTGCTTTCTATAACACCTCGTTTTCGAAAAAGAAAGGCATTGGAATCATTTAATATATCGAATAAATGGACAATTCGTCTTCTATACTACAACTTATTGTTTGTGTGATGCTCATCATGATGTCACTAACCAAGAAACTTGAGGGACACTTTTTATACTCCCTAATTTAACAATTATGAAAAAAATTGCTTGCAAACTGGTTTTTATATGTATATTTTTTGAAAAATGTCTCTTTTTGAATAAATATGCCACATACTCGTTACGTATGGCATGTTTTCGAAAGTTGAGCTTCAACTCAAGACATTTCACATAAATAAATAAATCCCATACAAAGCCAAAGCCAAGGTAATAATAGCTCTAGTTACGATGTTGACCTTTTCAAACAAGTCGTTTTCAAATAACATATCAATGTTTGGATCTGTTGCAAGTAAAAGAATAGAAGTGATATTTTATCATCACTATACCGTCATGAGTCCGTTTTTGTTTAAGCAATCATGTGACAGACGCATTACATATGGTACATTTATACACTTGTTACTTACCTACAACTAATATGTTAGTTCACATGTCTACTTTATAATCTTGCACCATAACTTACATTGCCTAACACATGTTACAAGAGTTGGTGCATGACTTTTCAATATGCATTTGGGCACAAATAATTTTACTTAATATATGGACAGTACACATATTTACTTGGCTAGGAGCACTTGACTTATTAAGTAAAAGGTGGTGTTACACATTTTTCTCGGTAAAAGCAAGATGACTAAAGTAGAGTCGATTCAACGACATGGCTAGTAGTTCATCGTTTTAACGAGTATTAACCTTGCGATATTTCCGGTGCACACTAGTATCATTGCTTATTATTATTCAAGTTCAATGCTACTGACATTTTTTAGCAGCTGCAATAAACAAAAGGACTAGCATAGTCCAACACCATTCCGAAGTTTGAAGTTGCTTTCACATATTGTGAAGTATGGATGCATAACACGCACTCCTCCTAAGGACAAAGTTTCGGTACAGTGTGTTCCATATGTCACTCTTTATTACAATATATCTTGTCAACTTATTTTAAGTTCGAGAAATACTAATATACGACTGGGCATCTCATGATACTCGTAAGTAAAGGAGCCACGCGCGCATGCTCATTTACTTACGAGCGAGCAAACATGCACCATACGCGCATGCTCCTCTACATACGAGCACGTAAGTCGCCACACGCGCATGCTCCTTTACTTACGAGTGAGCACACATGCGCCATTCGCGCATGCTCCTCTACATACGAGCACGTAAGTCGCCACACGCGCATGCTCTTTTACATACGAGCACATAAGTTGCCACGCGCGCATGCTCCTTTACTTACGAGCGAGCACACATGCGCCATACGCGAATGCTCCTCTACATACGAGCACGTAAGTCGCCATACGCGCATGCTCTTTTACATATGAGCACGTAAGTCGCCACGCGCGCATGCTCCTTTACTTACGAGCGAGCACACATGCGCCATACGCGCATGCTCCTCTATATACGAGCACGTAAGTCGCCACATGCACATGCTCTTTTACATACGAGCACGTAAGTAGCCACGCGCGCATGCTCATTTACTTACGAGCGAGCACACATGCGCCATATGCGCATGCTCCTCTACATACGAGCACGTAAGTCGCCACACGCGCATGCTCCTTTACTTATGAGCGAGCACACATGCGCCATACGCGCATGCTCCTCTACATACGAGCACGTAAGTCGCCACACGCGCATGCTCTTTTACATACGAGCACGTAAGTCACCACGCGCGCATGCTCCTTTACTTACGAACGAGCACACATGCGCCATACGCGCATGCTCCTCTACATACGAGCACGTAAGTCGCCCACGTGCATGCTCTTTTACATACGAGCACGTAAGTCGCCACGCGTGCATGCTCCTTTACTTACGAGCGAACACACATGCGCCATACGCGCATGCTCCTCTACATACGAGCACGTAAGTCTCCATACGCGCATGCTCTTTTACATACGAGCACGTAAGTCGCCACGCGCGCATGCTCCTCTTCATACGAGCACGTAAGTCGCCATACGCGCATGCTCTTTTACATACGAGCACGTAAGTCACCAGTCGCATGCTCCTCTACATACGAGCCCGTAAGACGCCACATCCGCATGCTCCGTTACTTATGAGCACGTAAGTCGCCATGCGCGCAAGCTCTTTTACATACCAGCACGTCAGTCTCCGTACGAGTCTGGTGTTCTACATACGATCATCTCTGTCTTCATGCGAGCCTGACGCACCACACATGAGCACGTAGGTCGCTTTACGCGCATGCTCCTTTGACATATAAGCACGCCATTCTCCGTGTGAGACTGTCGCTCTACATACGAGCATGCAAGTCGCTATGCGCGCATGCTCCTTTAGATATGAGCACGCCAGTCTCAAGGCGAGCTTGCTGCTAGACATGCAAGCATGCTAAGCTCCATGCGGCCCTGCTGCCTTTACATACGAGAGTGTATGTCGCGCGCGCATGCTTAGCCATATATGAAAACGCTTACAAAACGTAAACTGAGCTACAAATGCACGCACCACTTTGGGTATACGCAAAAACACATTGGCTAAAATAAAGTTTCGTTTACACCTACATTCTTCAAGATAAGCCACATCTCCTTGCTTCACGCCACATTGTTGTTGTGGCACAGCGGAGGATTAGCGCAGGCTCGGGTTTCCACTTCATTATCCTGACGCAACTTTATTCCAATTCTCATTCGCGATAACCTGACTCAAAGTGGATTAACACGTGCAAATATTGTAGACAACAGTTTACAAAGATTTAAACACCAAGTATACGTATTCCATAAGGTTAAACACGCGTGCGCCTTGCGTTAACCAATAGAAGTCACACCAAAGGGTGAATATTTTACAGTAGCCACACGACTGTGTGCGCACCGCTAAAGCTGGGCCACACTCGAAAATCATCCGAAGGGAAGACACTCAACTAGTCCAGAATTCTACCCACTTGCCATCCGCGCGTGGGAGCAACACTGGACTAGGGGGGACCTGAAGGGGTATGGTCCCAAATGCTGCATCAGTCATACGCACGTTGGGCCCTAACCACACTCAACCGTCAAAACTCAGTCAGTTCCAAGACTCGTGCATAAGACCTAACCACGTACGCGCAACCTTAACAAGCTCATGGTAACGCGCCAGTACAAACGGCAACTGACTGCAACCAATCAACATGCACCAGGTTTGCCCAACCAATTTCCACAATGAACAATCGTGGGATATTCACTGTTCCATTATCTCTACTCACAGCTGAAGACAGACGCAACAAGCATGGCCAGCAACTTTCCCGCACCCGGGCGACAGGTAAGCCTAAAACTCAATCTTTACTTTCGTGCACTCCTAACAAGTCTAGTACTCCTCCCGCGCTTGCACGCGGGAGCAACACTAGACTGGGGGACATGATGGGGTATGGTATTAGACCCAACCCGAACGACCGGACATATCCGTTACTTATCGCCTTTTATTAATTATTTATTATTGTTGCTTACTAACCCAATCGCGAGGCCCAACGCGATATAGTTTACTTTACTTTGGGCTGGGGACTTGTAGAGATAACCCCTAACTGGGCCTGGCCCATTGAGGTTAGGGGAGGCCCATATCTCCTATATAAAGAGGTGTTCACCTCATTATTAGGGCACAAGATATGGAGCCACCACACTTTTGTAGCTGGAAATAGGATATTCTTCTCCTACCGGCAATCTCTACATCACCACTTTTCTCTCTTCTCCATGGCAGATCTAGGTTCAAGAGGAAGAACAAGGTGTGATTCTTCACCCTCACAGAGAAAGCGGTCCAATCATCCTGGCGGTGATTCCGTGTTTCTTCAAAACTATATTTCATTAATTCAAAATCATAAATATTAAATAAAATTTAACATAAAAATAATAAAAATTAAAGACATCTCTAGAAATCACACAATCATCCATATCGCCTCGCTATTTTAAGTTTTAGTTTATAAATTGTTACCAACATCCGTTTGGTAATATGGTTGTGCGGATCTGTAAACAACGTAGAATGAGAGATTGTAAAGAATCATGATAATTTAACGGAAACACAATCCGTTGATGGCAAGGAGTTTTCGTATCAATTTGACGAAAAAAAGAAAGGGAAAATTACGAAATTGTTGGTTGACTAAGAGAGTTTTCAATTTTGTCACCGTTCTGCGTCCTTGGAAGGACCACTCAGCACGGGAAGCGTCCGCATGTTATGTTGATGCGTCCATGTCCCTAGAGCTGACACGTGTCCGACAGACCACTCCCGTGCGTCGGCAGACCACTCCCGTTTTAGCAGACTCTTCGGACAGACCGACGGACCACTCCCGTGCGTCGCGGACCACTCCCGTGCGTCGCGGACCACTCCCGTGCGTCGGCGGACCACTCCCGTTTTGGCTGACTCTTCGGACAGACCGACAGACCTCTCCCGTGCGTCGCGGAGCACTCCCGTGCTCAGTGGTCCTTCCAAGGACGTATGAGAGCGACAAAATTGAAAACCATGTTGGTCAAAAGACAATTTCGTTTGTCAAAAGACAATTTCGTAATTTTCCCAAAATGAAAATCATCGGAATTCAGCAATTACGCAACTTCAAACAACGACCCTTTCATAGTTCGGCACCCGCCGTTAACGAAGAAGCAATACCAGTGGTAAAAAAAAAATACGCATATTCATGTTACTCGGCTCGGTAACTATTACCCAAAACCCCTACCCACCCACCTATTCGAGACTAACGGAACAGGGTAGGCGAATACCAGAAGTACGTGCCCACCCCTACCTGAGTGACGCTCCTTGTAACTTTTATTGTTTTTATATTCGTCATAATAGACATCATAAATCATAAGATAAATAACCGAAGCCATTGTTGACTTCGAAAAAATCAAACAATGCAAAAAACAATGAAACTCGATGAAACAAAATAAAAACTATAATTTCCATTAACCGGGGTGTTGGAACAACATAGTGAAACTGATTTCTAAAGTGAAAATAAATGGGAAAGGTTTAAATTGGATTATCATGGGTAAGGTGGGAAATGGGTTTCATATACGTTTTTGGATATACACATGGTTGAGCGATATTCCTTTCATGGAAAGATGACCACATCTGTTTTCTTTGGAGTTGTGTAAAACTTGTAGGTAGAGGGGGCAATCTTGACTCAAAGCATTTCAAGTGGGTTAGTTTGGGTTGCTTCTAAAATTTTATGGGTTGGTTTGTGTAAGATATTTTAACTAAATGAGTCACAATGGGTCACTTGAAATTCCAATCTTTTTATTTTCGGGTCAAAACGGGTCGACAACATTAAAGAAATGGGTCGATGTGGGTTAGTGTCTTGAAGAAACGGGGCAGGTTTCGGATCGGAATGGGTTTCGACCGGGCACAAGTATTTGCACGAGCCGGGTTACGACACAAAACGGGTTTTGGATCGGAACGGGTTCAGTTTAAATTGAGTTTCGGGCTGAGATGGGTTCGACACGAAGCAGGTTTTGGATCGGAACGGGGTCGGTTCGGGTCGGGTTTCGGGCCGACATGGGTTTCTGCACGGGACGGGTTTCGGATCGTAACGGGTTTTGGGCCGACACGAGTTTCCACACGAGACGAATTCCGGGTCGGGACGAGTTTTGTACCGTTTCAACGCATACCGTTTTGACGCGAACCATTTCGACCCGTACCATTTCTGCCCGTACCGTTTCGACCAGTACCGTTTCTAATCGAACCGTTCGACCAGTACCGTTTCGAATCGAACTGTTTTGACGCGAACCGTTTCGACCCGTACGGTTTCGACCAGTACCGTTTCGAACCGAACCATTTCAACCCGTACCATTTCGAACCGAACCGTTTCGACCCGTACCATTTCGAGACCCGTACCGTTTCGACCAGTGAAATAAGATTAAGGGATAATGATTGTGTTTGTTTGAAGTGTATAAAGTGATCACATAATGGTAATGCGATTGGGGACGGATAATTAGAAAGAATATCGCATGCTGATGAGCCGCTCAAGTACATGACAAATAGTTGACACAACATATAATAAACCGACTAGCTGACAAATCAACTTGGAAACAAATATGTATACTTCACCGCGTTAAAGTTATTTCTATGTGATAAACGCTGAGTTATTATATCGTTAGACCGTGGGGTATGGGGTGGGAGTTTGGGCGTGGGTTGGGGGAAAACGTCCAACCCACCATCCCGGGTGGGCGTGGGTTTGGGCGTGGCCCCATTGGCGTGGGTTTGAAGCCGGGCGTGGTGCGGGCTAGTAAGTGACATGGCGGGCTGTGAATGGCCAAACCAAGTTCATGCCCCCAACCCAAGCCCCCAACCCAAGCCCCACCATACCTCATGGGCGTGGATTTTGGTGGTGGAGGGGGCCCCATTCCACGTGTCAACAAATGCCCCAACCCAAGCCCCCCATACCCCCACGGTCTTATACACTTATATATATTACTGCTACATGGAAGAGTGCATTACCTCTAAATTAACTTAAGGATCTTTAATCTTTTACCCATACACCGTAATTCACATAATAATCAAATTTTATTACTGTCGTAAGCTATCTTGATTCAATAGCAGGTGTGCTATATCTATTGTGAACATAGAGAAATTATATATATTATATATTAATTAAATTATATATTAAAAAACAAAGAAAAAACAAAGCTAATGAATAGTAATGAATAGTGAGTGTCATCCTCCTTTGATATTATTGTTTATATACTTTTGGTTTCTTTAATATGATATATTTGTATGTTTGGTAAAGTGGTTTGTGTGGTGTTTTAGTTTGCAAAGGGGATGGGTTCAAGTCCCAATCTTTACATTTTTTTCATATCTATCATATTACCTATATATTAAAAAACAAAGTTAATGAATAGTGTTTTAATGCTACATGGTATCGTTGTTTCATCGTTAATCACGAGTACCGTACGATTGTACGAACAATAACGCTATCGCACAACTTTTTGTTAGGCCAGAGGGTGTGGGGGGCGCCACCCTCGCCACGTCACTGCCTATAGCGCCCCGGGCGCTATACACCCACACCCACCAAATTAAGTAGGGGCGCTATACACCCCTCGCCAACATGTTAACGTTATGCAATTGCGTGGATCGAGAGAGAAAGGTCAAAATGACCGTTTGAAAACGTATAAAAAAAATTAAACTTTTTACCTCTCTCTCTCTCTCTCACTCTCTCTCTCTCTCTCTCTCTCTCTCTATATATATATATATATATATATGGGAAGGTTCATTGGGGAACACTAAAAAAGTGGGGAACAGCGGGGAACCGGCTCAAACAAACTCCGATTGGACTCATTCCAGCGGCGTTGGAACCGGCTCGTCGAACCCTAACTAGGATCTCTTAACCCTAAATACTAAATCCTAACTCCTAAACTCTAAACCCTAAAAGCTAAAAAATAAGGCTAAAACCTAAGCTAAACCGTAAAATCTAAACTATAAATCCTAAAAGCTAAACCCTAAAGGCTAAACCTAAAGCTAAACCCTATAGCTAAACCCTAAATCTAAACCCTAAACCCTAAAGCTAAACTCTAAACCGCTAAACCCTAAGGCTAAACCCTAAAAGCCAAACCCTAATATATTTAGGGTTCAAGGGTTATGATTTAGGGTTTAGGGTTAAGAGATCCTAGTTAGGGTTCGACGAGACGGTTCCAACGCCGCTGGAATGGGTCCAATCGGAGTTTGTTTGAGACGGTTCCCCACTGTTCCCCACTTTTTTAGTGTTCCCCAATGAACCTCAGACTATATATATATATATATATATATAAACCTTACACCATATAAACACACCTCTATCTCAAAAACCAATCACAAATTTACCACCCAAACACACACCAATCGCAACTAGAAAATGGCATCCGATTCTTCGAGCTCTTCATCCGATGGTGGTTTCGACGACATGGTTATCGCAATGACGCAGGAGGCGATTAATTATTTGCAAGAAGAAGCCCAATCCTCTACGTGTATTTTTTTTTAAACTCTGGCATTGTATAGTTTTTATTTAAATTATGACATTTTATTTATATTATTTCAATTATGGCATTTTATTTAAAATATATAAATTATGAGGTATAAATTAATATATGAAAATTAAATGATTTTTAAAATAAAAAATAATTAGGCAATGATGACGGGGCTCCATTCCACACCCAACAAATTAAATTGGGGGGGGGGGGGTTATAAAGCCCCCTGGCTGATGTGGCGCCTAGGTGGCGCTGAGGTGTCCTTATAACCCCCCAAGGGGGGTTATCCCACACCCTCTAGCCTTAGTGCCAACCGATGCCAAATCCGAATCGGTACTTGTACCGAAAATGCTGGTTACGGTACCGGTTTATGAAGGTAAAACCGGTGGCGAACCGGTACCATGAACGCCAAAAGTCAGTACCGAATTGTTACTTAATATATTTCGGTTCGGGAAATTCGGTACCGATACCCAATACCATTGGCTCATATCTGACCATGAGTTTCATACGAACATCATTACCATATAAATTTTTTGGTTGATTTTCTTAAGGTTCTCTTTTAGTGTTTTTTTGTACATTTTTTTAATTTTTGTCTGTGGTTCCGTGCGCAAGGCGCTCGCAGTGATTTCAAAATACATATAAACACATACTAAATAACAAAAGAAGTACGCCGCAACGCGGCGACCATAATAAACCTAGTTACTGTAAAAAGAATATAATTCATAAGCTAAAGATAAGTATGTATACACGGAAGGTAATCATCGTACTTCAGGGTTGAAATTGAACCGTTTTGACCCGTACCGTTTCAAACTTAACCGTTTGGACCCGTACCGTTTCAAACTTAACCGTTTCGACCCGAACCGTTTCGAATCGAACCGTTTCGAGGCGAACCGTTTCGACCAATACCGTTTCGAACCGAACAAAATTGCCCATTGATGTACAATCTCTTTAAAAAGATTTTTAACCAACCCGACCCGAAACCCATTCCGACCCGATACCCGCTCTGACCTGAACCCGTTCCGACCCGTTTTGACCCATTACCCGACCCGACCCGACCCAACCCGACCCGTTTGCCAGGTCTACTTGTTGGGTAGCGGACATGATTGATTCCGATCAAGGAAATGGTGGCTATGCTTGGAGTTGGGTTAGAAAACCAGAGTCTGTTATTGAGCTTAAGGAATGACAGGAATGTCAAGACGCTATCAACGGGGTGAGATTGTCCAATGACAAGGATACGTGGAAATGGAACGATGGAAGTCAGGAAGGTTTCTTGGTGAATAAATTGAAAAAGGCGTTAATCAAGGACATGAGAAATAGTCATCTCCCTATTTTCGGTCGGTGCAAATGGGTGGCTCTCAAATGTAACATAATGGCGTGGAGGGGTAACTTAGATAGTCTTGCTACTAGAGTTATTTGAGACAAAAGAATGTGGATATTACCTCGGTCATATGCCCTTTCTGTACAGTACGAGGAAATAGTGGATCATTTATCCACTGCTTGTTCGGTGGCTATTAGGGTGTGGGCGGCTGTTAGTGCGTGGTGCAACATTCCACCGATTTTCGCTTTCGAGTTCAATGATTTAATAGATTCTCATAACTCTATACAGGTTTGGAAGAAAGCGAAAAAGATTATCCTGTGTTTGGTTATAATTTTGTGTTGGTGTATTTGGAAAGGGAGGAACGATTTGGTCTTCAATAAGATCAGGAGAAGCCCGCAAGAAATTATAGCAGAGATTAAATCGAGAGGTTTTGGGTGGTTTAAAAATAGATCATCTTGTAAAAATATTAGTTGGAATGAATGGTGTAAATATACTATGTATATGTTGTAAGTTTTGGCCCTTTGCCCGTTTGCGTTGGAGGTCTTTTGTTGTTTGGCCTTTTACCCGTTTGGGTTGGAGGATGTTTTGTTGAAGTTTTAATTTCAAAAAAAAAAAAAAGAAAGAAATTTCCATTTCCAACATATACAAACAAAAGTTTGCAGATGTCGGTGGGAATACGAAAAGCAAATGATTGGCAAAAATGTCGGCTAGCTTTATTTTTTTTCTTTACATAAAATAGTTATTTATAACTCCTGTCAAATTACGATTTTATCCTCTGTTTAAAATTACGATATTGCCTCCGGTTCGAAATTAAATTTAATGGCAGGGAATAGTATCACCCTGCTATTGGTTCAAATGGTCGGTCGCCTCTCCCTCATTGGACCAACCAATTTATTATTTTATACAAACTTTAAAATTACGTTTTTGCCCTGCAATAGTGTTTCTCTCCCATTGGTTCAAATTGGCAGCGAGCAATACCTATTGGATCACCCAGTTTATTATTTTATATCCACTTTAAAATTACGTTTTTGCCCCCAGTTAAAAATACTGTTTTGTCTCAACTTCAAAATACATTTACCCATTTGCCCCGAGCTAAAAAATACGATTTCGCCCTCGGTAAAAAAATTACGCTTTTACCCTCAGTCAAAATTACGTTTTCGCCCCAGTTCAAAATAAAATTTTGTTTTTCCCCCGGCTTAAAATTACGAATTTACACCAATTTATTATTTTATACCTACTTTAACATTACGGTTTTGCCCATAGTTTAAAATTACGTATTTGCCCCCAGTTCAAAATAAATTTATGCTTTTGCCCCTAGCTAAAATTTACGAATTTCCCCTCGGTTCAAAATTACAATATCACCCTCAATTCAAAATTACGTTTTTGCCCCCGGTGAAAAATAAAATTATGATTTTCCCCTAGCTAAAAATTAGAATTTTACCCTCGGGAAAAAAATTGAATTTTCCCCAAGTAAAAATAAAAATATAACTTTTTGCCCCCAGCTAAAAATCGTGTCAAAGAGCTGCCTAACACTCTTTTAACTTTTGATTTTTAGCAAAACTATAGTACTGCTTTTTTAATTGGCTGAGAATTATTCGACCATCGCCCCGCAACGCTGGCGGGGCATCACCTATTTTATTTACATTTACATTTACAACATATACATTCTCAAGATGGGTAATAGTGCTTTTCAATGATTGGGTGAAATGAGCAGCAAAAGGAACAGTGCCAGGCGGCTGCCTGGCACTCCCCTATTCAACAAATTTACAATTTTATTCCGTTTTAAAATTAAGGTTTTGCCATTACTTCAAAATTATGTTTTTACCCCAACTTAAATTTAAAATCACGATTTTGCTCCCAGCCATTACTTCAAAAATTATCTAAGTAGGGGCGCTATACACCTCTCGCCAACATGTTAACGTTATGCAATTGCGTGGATCGAGAGAGAAAGGTCAAAATGACCGTTTGAAAACGTTTAAAAAAAATTAAACTTTTTATCTATATATATATATATATATATAAACCTTACACCATATAAACACACCTCTATCTCAAAAACCAATCACAAATTTACCACCCAAACACACACCAATCGCAACTAGAAAATGGCATCCGATTCTTCGAGCTCTTCATCCGATGGTGGTTTCGACGACATGGTTATCGCAATGACGCAGGAGGCGATTAATTATTTGCAAGAAGAAGCCCAATCCTCTACGTGTATTTTTTTTAAACTCTGGCATTGTATAGTTTTTATTTAAATTATGACATTTTATTTATACTATTTCAATTATGGCATTTTATTTAAAATATATAAATTATGAGGTATAAATTAATATATGAAAATTAAATGATTTTTAAAATAAAAAATAATTAGGCAATGATGACGGGGGCTCCATTCCACACCCAGCAAATTAAATTGGGGGGGGGGGGTTATAAAGCCCCCTGGCTGATGTGGCGCCTAAGTGGCGCTGAGGTGTCCTTATAACCCCCAAGGGGGGTTATCCCACACCCTCTAGCCTTAGTGCCAACCGATACCAAATCCGAATCGGTACTTGTACCGAAAATGCTGGTTACGGTACCGGTTTATGAAGGTAAAACCGGTGGCGAACCGGTAGCATGAACGCCAAAAGTCAGTACCGAATTGTTACTTAATATATTTCGGTTCGGGAAATTCGGTACCGATACCCAATACCATTGGCTCATATCTGACCATGAGTTTCATACGAACATAATTACCATATAAATTTTTTGGTTGATTTTCTTAAGGTTCTCTTTTAGTGTTTTTTTGTACATTTTTTTTTAATTTTTGTCAGTGGTTCTGTGCGCAAGGCGCTCGCAGTCATTTCAAAATACATATAAACACAGACTAAATAACAAAAGAAGTACGCCGCAACGCGACGACCATAATAAACCTAGTTACTGTAAAAAGAATATAATTCATAAGCTAAAGATAAGTATGTATACACGGAAGGTAATCATCGTACGTCAGGGTTGAAATTGAACCGTTTTGACCCGTACCGTTTCAAACTTAACCGTTTCGACCCGAACCGTTTCGAATCGAACCGTTTCGACCAATACCGTTTCGAACCGAACAAAATTGCCCATTGATGTACAATCTCTTTAAAAAGATTTTTAACCAACCCGACCCGAAACCCATTCCGACCCGATACCCGCTCTGACCTGAACCCGTTCCGACCCGTTTTGACCCATTACCCGACCCGTTTGCCAGGTCTACTTATAGGGTAGCGGACATGATTGATTCGGATCAAGGAAATGGTGGCTATGCTTGGAGTTGGGTTAGACAACCAGAGTCTGTTTTTGAGCTTAAGGAATGACAGGAATGTCAAGACGCTATCAACGGGGTGAGATTGTCCAATGACAAGGATACGTGGAAATGGAACGATGGAAGTCAGGAAGGTTTCTTGGTGAATAAATTGAAAAAGGCGTTAATCAAGGACATGAGAAATAGTCATCTCCCTATTTTCGGTCGGTGCAAATGGGTGGCTCTCAAATGTAACATAATGGCGTGGAGAGGTAACTTAGATAGTCTTGCTACTAGAGTTATTTGAGACAAAAGAATGTGGATATTACCTCGGTCATATGCCCTTTCTGTACAGTACGAGGAAATAGTGGATCATTTATCCACTGCTTGTTCGGTGGCTATTAGGGTGTGGGCGGCTGTTAGTGCGTGGTGCAACATTCCACCAATCTTCGCTTTCGAGTTCAATGATTTAATAGATTCTCATAACTCTATACAGGTTTGGAAGAAAGCGAAAAAGATTATCCTGGGTTTGGTTATAATTTCGTGTTGGTGTATTTGGAAAGGGAGGAACGATTTGGTCTTCAATAAGATCAGGAGAAGCCTGCAAGAAATTATAGCAGAGATTAAATCGAGAGGTTTTGGGTGGTTTAAAAATAGATCATCTTGTAAAAATATTAGTTGGAATGAATGGTGTAAATATACTATGTATATGTTGTAAGTTTTGGCCCTTTGCCCGTTTGGGTTGGAGGTCTTTTGTTGTTTGGCCTTTTACCCGTTTGGGTGTAACACCCGTTCTTATAATCAAGGTTTAACGTAAATTTTACGTAAAACAATCATGTAATTAAGATTACATAAACATTTGGAAATACGGGTTTATTAAAAACTTTTACAAATCATAAGTTATTCTACATAACGCGGTTGAATTCGTTGTTTAAAATTTACAATGTATCAAAGTGCGGAAGCGTGTGTTTTTATCGTGTTCGGTTCTTCGTTGAGCTTGATCGTCTTCCGACATCCAAGGTGCACCTACATTTCATAAACATGAAATGCTTTAGTCATACAGGACTTAAAACGTGACTAAACGAGTCCGAGAAACAATTAATAACAAAAACACAAATTTCAACCTGGCCTCCACCGTAAATTACGGTGGCACCGTAATTTACGGTGGCCACTGGTTTGACATGCCCCTACCGTAAACCAGTAGGGGGCCGCCGTAAAGCTTTTCATCTCCACCGTAAATTACGGTGGCACCGTAATTTACGGTGGACCCTGCATCCAGTTTTCCATTTTTGCCGTAATTTGACACGAAATCTTCCGTATCTTTCAAACCGCTTGTCCGTTTGGCCTACCGTTTCTTCCTACGTGTTTGTAATTTGACTCTCCATCATTTGGAGTTAAAATCCGACATTCGGCTTAACAAAATTTAAGACTTTTAAGTCTTCGGCTTATTACCCTTTATACCAAATTTTGACCCGGTTATGCATTTTATCAAACAAACGTATTTATTTGATTCCTATATTTCATACACTTCATCAAATAATTGTGATATACCATATTAGGTTTTAATCATAGGTTTATTACACAAATTAAACCCATTTTCACTAGTATGCTTATTTTGACCCGTTAAGGATATTTTAAGCACTTTTAAGCTCAATTTCGTTTTCATTCTAATCTAGCGTTGTAACCTATATTTCTTATCTAGTATTCTCCCATCACAACTAAATGTGTGTTGGATTTAAAGTAGATATCTTTGTGCTCCGAATTTATACCCCTTGAAATATCATTTTACGGCAAAGACTCGTATGGAGTCTTTTGGCCCAAGAATTACATCTTTCACTACCCATACTCGTTCTAAACTTTTGTTTAATCATAAGACACCTTTCCAAACAACCTCTAAGAGTTGTTTGTTCAATTTAGCCTACAAGGGCGTTTTGGTCGATTTTGGTCCTTCTTTTACAATGAAGGGCTATCATCAATTATTCAACCAAATTAGCACTTTTACATACATCATAAACATGCGTACCTGGCTCGGATCAACAAATAGACCCGATTTTAATACCTTGCTTTATATTCGCTAATTAAGAACGATGCGAATATCCATTGGATATCTATTCCTGTAAGCATATAACTCGACAAAAGAATCATTAGTCTATATAGTCAAAAGGTGATGTCTACACCTTTTGACCCGTTTGGCCGAAATGGTCATTTATCTTTGCGAGATGATATTTATTATCATCTCCTCTACATGACTCTTTCCGTTTAACACCGTACGGTCATTTTAACTTATAAACCGTTTATTACCTTCGTCATAATATGACCGAATTATCGATTTACTTCTTTTTAAACCATCAACATGGCTTCTAATTATGCTCGACTATCTTGTTCCGTACGTCTACACGCCGGAACATCATACCTCGATTTTGTATTTATCTTATTCATACTAATACGATAAGAGAATATTCTGAAATATAAGACTAGTGTAAGCTATACTTACATTGCATCCGAATTATGCTTTTCCGTCATTCTAGCTTCGTTTGACCCGCTTCCTTCCCCAAGCCTTCACCTAGCTTGCCAAGCATCAAACTATCATTGTAATTGTAAGATGGTTAGGTTAGTCATATTCATTTACGACTATTCCATCCTACTCTTCTTATATCGAATTTACCATCCGATCATACACTTGGTCGATTTGACCCTTTTTAAAGTCAATCGACTTATCAACTTATTCATTGCACATTTTCACTCTAATTTCAACACTTTAGTTTTCATTTGGGCATTTTAACAAACACCTAATGTGCATACATTGTTTTTACACATTTTACAACTAAGTTACATGATTTCAAGCATCTATATCATGATCTTAACATCAATTCTTTTATATCATATAACAACCCATTTCATGGTAAATATGATTTATGTACTCAAACACCTACATTGTTCAAGTACTTTGTCTTACTAACTAGTATGGTGATTCTAATCACAAGTTTGACACCATCATCATCATATCATAAAAACCCATCTCAAGTCATGTATGTTCAACACTCTAACTTGCAAATTGTTCAAGTATCTTATTTCTACTAGCAACTATGATGATTTTAAACATGTGTAAACCATCATCTTCACTACATAATCAAAACCCACTTAGCACATAATAGGTTAATTATCAAATCCCTAGTTTTAACACCAATTCTCCAAGTTTTCAACTAGGGTTTGTTTCTAAACAAAGATATCAACACAATAGCACTCATAGATTCAATATTCATTCCAGAATTTCGATTATGATTGTTCATCATAATCTCAAAGTATCACCAAATCTTAAAATTCGACATACCTTGTGATCCCCACGACTAGGTGATCATTTATATGTGATCATGCATCGATTTGGGTCTTGATTTGATCTTCAATTAGTTGATTTGTTGAAGTTTAGGGTTTGAGCATGAGAGCCTTTCTTGGCTCTGGTTGAATTCGCAGGAACCACACACGTATGTGTGTTTTATGTTTTTAATAATTGATTTAATTAAAAACTATAATTCCTTTGTCCATGTTTAGCCCCTCAACTTTACACAAGTTATTTAAAGGATATCTTAACCATATTTGTTCTATAAATGTCAAGACATTATCTAACTAGGTTAATACTCCTAGTTACTTGGTGGGTTCCGGGAGTTATAATCCGTAGTATTTTAAGTCCCGTTAACTCGGGCTCTTATAAACTCAATTCCTTAAAACTTTGTTTCGCTTGTATTTAATATTAGGATTTCTTATTAAATCCCAATATTTACCGGGTTATTTTTACTACTAGCGGCACTTTACCCGTCTTTTAGTATTAACGTGGGTTAATTACCAAACCCGTTTTCGGGGCATTACAAGTCTACCCCCCTTAAAGAGGTTTCGTCCTCGAAACCTTGCTTATCTAGTTCATTGAGTTTCTAAACCCAATGCGTTTGACTTGAGTAATCTCTTAAGCATTACTCCTACTTTAACCAATTGTTAGCATTACCAGAAAAATTATGGTAATGTCTTTTTTGTTACAGAACCTCTACGTATCTCATATGACATAATGTAACTTCGAAATAATGTAGTTTCGTTATTTCCACTAGTTTAGTTAACTTAGCGATATCCATCGCTTTCATATACCATCAAATTCCTTATGAATCCGTTACTTTGACCCGTTTAAAGATCTTTAGTGAAATCTTTCACTTTTAGCAACAAATTCTTTTGTTTTCAAATTTATCTATTCGGTTCAGCTATACCGAATCTACCGCTTACAAGCAAACCAAATTTCTTGATTTGAATTGGTGACCTTAACCGGTCTCATTAACTAGTCTTATTAGTTCAGTTACTTTTATCACTCGCTTGGTTATAATGTGAATTTACTTCACATTACATTTCCTAACCGTGATCGTGTCACATCATGTTTAATTTGTATCAACCTTTCATTTTTGAGAATATCACTTTTCGAATATATCATCTTGCGCCTATCAGTGTCAAGACTTGTATCTTTCATGCTTACTATTTAAATTCCTATCAGAATTTATGTTTGTAAAAACATTATTTCTTACTAAAACCCAAGTTTTAGTTTTAGGATCTTTTCTTTAACTTGTGTCAATCATCCATACCGGGATATTGACAGTCCGTAATTTAATCCTTTACAGTCTTAGTTTTTATGCGGGGATTCTTAACTGATTTCCTCGCTTTATTCCATCTAACCCGTAGGTTTTATCACTTAGCCTTATGGGCTATTTTTTATTAGACATTCACCTCTTTAGGGCGAAGTCCTTATAACTTCTTTCTAATCATGACCCGTGGGTCGTTTTAGTCCGTAGATCTCTCATTTGTTTATAATCCTAAAGGTTATGTTGATCCCGTAGGTCACTCTTTTTACTCGTGTCTTATTAAAATATATATTTGGTGTCAAAGCACTCTTTTTACGTTTGAAATTCATTTGTCTCAAGCTTACCGTTATCCGGCTTGCGCTTACTTACGCCTTCAAGCATTATACTTTATTCAACCCGTTCAATCTCAAAATAGTTGAATATAATTATCAAAATTTCTGTTTACGAAATTTTATGGTCTTTTAGTCATAACTCATAATCCGAGTCTTTTGACTTTAAATTCGTGTTCTCGTTTCTCGGTTTACGCATGTGTTTAATTCTTACCCATCAACCGGGTGTTTTACCGAAGTCGTTATTATTGCAATCCTCCCGGTATGCATTAAGACCTCGCTTCATTTTTATATTCTGACTTTGTCTTTAAGTTTGACGTTTTACAAAAATGACCCGTTAAGGGACATATTTGCATTTTCCGGGTTCGAGTGTAAGTACACTCCCTCCCATTGCTTGTCTAAATCATTTTTCATGTTTGCGTTTTCTGGGTTCGAGTGTAAGTACACTCCCTCCCAATACTTGTCTAAATCATTTTACATGCTTGCGTTTTATGGGTTCGAGTGTAAGTACACTCCCTCCCAATACTTGTCTATATCATTTTACATGCTTGCGTTTTATGGGTTCGAGTGTAAGTACACTCCCTCCCAATACTTGTCTATATCATTTTACATGCTTCTTTGTCCCTTCGCTCGGGCTCATTATCCTGATGTAATACGCTTCAGTCACTCGGTTGTGCGTTTACATTATTATCAAATATTTTGCTTATCTGATTCATTTGGGTACTTTTTAATTAGTCCCATTTACTCCGCCCTTACTACATCGGATGTAAATGTGTCCGCCATAAGAAGTTCATGGTATCATATGCCACTACTTACTTGGCCAGAGTAAGCGATTAACACATGACATACACGACCTTTTTATAGTTTTCACATTACACCCTATGTAAGTAACGCCTCTATTTGTTTCTCTTGGAAACAATATCCCGAATACATTTTCTATTCGGGTTTTTCCAAGTTTTTTAATCTACATATGCAACTTTCAATTTCTACTTATTTGTTGCATATTACCATTTGTGCGATTATTTAAAATGTGCACCTGGTAATGTTTGCCCCAACGGGCGTTCCTTGCCATTAACCTTGTTCGCGGTCGTTACGCGATTTAGTCCTCGGTGAGTACGCTCCTCTCGTCATACTTCGGACCGTTCCATCATCATATCCACAATTCGTTTGACTCTCGTCGTCTTCAAACACGAGTGTCCTTCAATTAAAACATTCACAAAGTTAGTAACGTCAACTTCAATAATCGCCCGTATTATAATACAAGGCTTTTTCTACTATACGCATCAACGCGCGTATTTTCGCCAACTATATCAATCATTTTAATCGGGGTATCGTGTATCACACGATAGCCCTATGCGTTGTCTACGAGCACTTTAATACACTAGACCTTTAGCATACATGCACTTACCGGATTTACGATCAAGCCTCGAACCGAACACTATTCTTTGTCAAGAGCATAAGGTTTAAGTTCAAGCATGGTTCCTCCCCACCATACTCGAATCTCTTAAACCAAGGCTCTGATACCAACTTGTAACACCCGTTCTTATAATCAAGGTTTAACGTAAATTTTACGTAAAACAATCATGTAATTAAGATTACATAAACATTTGGAAATACGGGTTTATTAAAAACTTTTACAAATCATAAGTTATTCTACATAACGCGGTTGAATTCGTTGTTTAAAATTTACAATGTATCAAAGTGCGGAAGCGTGTGTTTTTATCGTGTTCGGTTCTTCGTTGAGCTTGATCGTCTTCCGGCATCCAAGGTGCACCTACATTTCATAAACATGAAATGCTTTAGTCATACAGGACTTAAAACGTGACTAAACGAGTCCGAGAAACAATTAATAACAAAAACACAAATTTCAACCTGGCCTCCACCGTAAATTACGGTGGCACCGTAATTTACGGTGGCCACTGGTTTGACATGCCCCTACCGTAAACCAGTAGGGGGCCGCCGTAAAGCTTTTCATCTCCACCGTAAATTACGGTGGCACCGTAATTTACGGTGGACCCTGCATCCAGTTTTCCATTTTTGCCGTAATTTGACACGAAATCTTCCGTATCTTTCAAACCGCTTGTCCGTTTGGCCTACCGTTTCTTCCTACGTGTTTGTAATTTGACTCTCCATCATTTGGAGTTAAAATCCGACATTCGGCTTAACAAAATTTAAGACTTTTAAGTCTTCGGCTTATTACCCTTTATACCAAATTTTGACCCGGTTATGCATTTTATCAAACAAACGTATTTATTTGATTCCTATATTTCATACACTTCATCAAATAATTGTGATATACCATATTAGGTTTTAATCATAGGTTTATTACACAAATTAAACCCATTTTCACTAGTATGCTTATTTTGACCCGTTAAGGATATTTTAAGCACTTTTAAGCTCAATTTCGTTTTCATTCTAATCTAGCGTTGTAACCTATATTTCTTATCTAGTATTCTCCCATCACAACTAAATGTGTGTTGGATTTAAAGTAGATATCTTTGTGCTCCGAATTTATACCCCTTGAAATATCATTTTACGGCAAAGACTCGTATGGAGTCTTTTGGCCCAAGAATTACATCTTTCACTACCCATACTCGTTCTAAACTTTTGTTTAATCATAAGACACCTTTCCAAACAACCTCTAAGAGTTGTTTGTTCAATTTAGCCTACAAGGGCGTTTTGGTCGATTTTGGTCCTTCTTTTACAATGAAGGGCTATCATCAATTATTCAACCAAATTAGCACTTTTACATACATCATAAACATGCGTACCTGGCTCGGATCAACAAATAGACCCGATTTTAATACCTTGCTTTATATTCGCTAATTAAGAACGATGCGAATATCCATTGGATATCTATTCCTGTAAGCATATAACTCGACAAAAGAATCATTAGTCTATATAGTCAAAAGGTGATGTCTACACCTTTTGACCCGTTTGGCCGAAATGGTCATTTATCTTTGCGAGATGATATTTATTATCATCTCCTCTACATGACTCTTTCCGTTTAACACCGTACAGTCATTTTAACTTATAAACCGTTTATTACCTTCGACATAATATGACCGAATTATCGATTTACTTCTTTTTAAACCATCAACATGGCTTCTAATTATGCTCGACTATCTTGTTCCGTACGTCTACACGCCGGAACATCATACCTCGATTTTGTATTTATCTTATTCATACTAATACGATAAGAGAATATTCTGAAATATAAGACTAGTGTAAGCTATACTTACATTGCATCCGAATTATGCTTTTCCGTCATTCTTGCTTCGTTTGACCCGCTTCCTTTCCCAAGCCTTCACCTAGCTTGCCAAGCGTCAAACTATCATTGTAATTGTAAGATGGTTAGGTTAGTCATATTCATTTACGACTATTCCATCCTACTCTTCTTATATCGAATTTACCATCCGATCATACACTTGGTCGATTTGACCCTTTTTAAAGTCAATCGACTTATCAACTTATTCATTGCACATTTTCATTCTAATTTCAACACTTTAGTTTTCATTTGGGCATTTTAACAAACACCTAATGTGCATACATTGTTTTTACACATTTTTCAACTAAGTAACATGATTTCAAGCATCTATATCATGATCTTAACATCAATTCTTTTATATCATATAACAACCCATTTCATGGTAAATATGATTTATGTACTCAAACACCTACATTGTTCAAGTACTTTGTCTTACTAACTAGTATGATGATTCTAATCACAAGTTTGACACCATCATCATCATATCATAAAAACCCATCTCAAGTCATGTATGTTCAACACTCTAACTTGCAAATTGTTCAAGTATCTTATTTCTACTAGCAACTATGATGATTTTAAACATGTGTAAACCATCATCTTCACTACATAATCAAAACCCACTTAGCACATAATAGGTTAATTATCAAATCCCTAGTTTTAACACCAATTCTCCAAGTTTTCAACTAGGGTTTGTTTCTAAACAAAGATATCAACACAATAGCACTCATAGATTCAATATTCATTCCAGAATTTCGATTATGATTGTTCATCATAATCTCAAAGTATCACCAAATCTTAAAATTCGACATACGTTGTGATCCCCACGACTAGGTGATCATTTATATGTGATCATGCATCGATTTGGGTCTTGATTTGATCTTCAATTAGTTGATTTGTTGAAGTTTAGGGTTTGAGCATGAGAGCCTTTCTTGGCTCTGGTTGAATTTGCAGGAACCACACACGTATGTGTGTTTTATGTTTTTAATATTTGATTTAATTAAAAACTATAATTCCTTTGTCCATGTTTAGCCCCTCAACTTTACACAAGTTATTTAAAGGATATCTTAACCATATTTGTTCTATAAATGTCAAGACATTATCTAACTAGGTTAATACTCCTAGTTACTTGGTGGGTTCCGGGAGTTATAATCCGTAGTATTTTAAGTCCAGTTAACTCGGGCTCTTATAAACTCAATTCCTTAAAACTTTGTTTCGCTTGTATTTAATATTAGGATTTCTTATTAAATCCCAATATTTACCGGGTTATTTTTACTACTAGCGGCACTTTACCCGTCTTTTAGTATTAACGTGGGTTAATTACCAAACCCGTTTTCGGGGCGTTACATTGGGTTGGAGGATGTTTTGTTGAAGTTTTAATTTCAAAAAAAAAAAAAAAAAAAGAAAGAAATTTCCATTTCCAACATATACAAACACAAGTTTGCAGATGTCGGTGGGAATACGAAAAGCAAATGATTGGCAAAAATGTCGGCTAGCTTTATTTTTTTTTTCTTTACATAAAATAGTTATTTATAACTCCTGTCAAATTACGATTTTATCCTCTGTTTAAAATTACGATATTGCCTCCAGTTCGAAATTAAATTTAATGGCAGGGAATAGTATCACCCTGCTATTGGTTCAAATGGTCGGTCGCCTCTCCCTCATTGGACCTACCAATTTATTATTTTATACAAACTTTAAAATTACGTTTTTGCCCCTGCAATAGTGTTTCTCTCCCATTGGTTCAAATTGGCGGCGAGCAATACCTATTGGATCACCCAGTTTATTATTTTATATCCACTTTAAAATTACGTTTTTGCCCCCAGTTAAAAATACGGTTTTGTCTCAACTTCAAAATACATTTACCCTTTTGCCCCGAGCTAAAAAATACGATTTCGCCCTCGGTAAAAAAAGTACGCTTTTACCCTCAGCCAAAATTACGTTTTCGCCCCAGTTCAAAATAAAATTTTGTTTTTCCCCCGGCTTAAAATTACGAATTTACACCAATTTATTATTTTATACCTAGTTTAACATTACGGTTTTGCCCACAGTTTAAAATTACGTATTTGCCCCCAGTTCAAAATAAATTTATGCTTTTGCCTCTAGCTAAAATTTACGAATTTCCCCTCGGTTCAAAATTACAATATCACCCTCAATTCAAAATGACGTTTTTGCCCCCTGTGAAAAATAAAATTATGATTTTCCCTTAGCTAAAAATTAGAATTTTACCCTCGGGAAAAAAATTGAATTTTCCCCCAAGTAAAAATAAAAATATAACTTTGTCCCCAGCTAAAAATCGTGTCAAAGAGCTGCCTAACACTCTTTTAACTTTTGATTTTTAGCAAAACTATAGTACTGTTTTTTTAATTGGCTGAGAATTATTCGACCGTCGCCCCGCAACTCTGGCGGGGCATCACCTATTTTATTTACATTTACAACATATACATTCTCAAGATGGGTAATAGTGCTTTTCAATGATTGGGTGAAATGAGCGGCAAAAGGAACAGTGCCAGGCGGCTGCCTGGCGCTCCCCTATTCAACAAATTTACAATTTTATTCCGTTTTAAAATTAAGGTTTTGCCATTACTTCAAAATTATGTTTTTACCTCAACTTAAATTTAAAATCACGATTTTGCTCCCAGCTAAAAATTTCAACTTTGCCCTTCGTTCAATATTACGATTTTGCCCCGTTTAAATTTACACTTTTGTCGTTAGTTTTTTTCCTTAAATTACGATTTTCCCATCAGTAAAAAAATATGTTTTTACCCACACTTAAAAATAAATTTATGCTTTTGCTCCCAATTAAAAATTTCAATTTTCCCCTCGGTTCAAAATTATGATTTTGCCCCGTTTAAATTTCTAGTTTTGCCATTAGTTTTTTTTACTCATAGTCAAGTTACGATTTTGCCCTCAACTTAAATTTACATTTTCTACATCGTTTTTGTTTGTTTTCCTGGTTAAGTTACAATTTTGCTCCCAGTGTAAAATTACAGTCATGTCGGTAGCTGCCTGGCACTCCCTCATTGGTCCATTTAATTTACGATTTTATCACTGAATTAAAATTATGATTTCGCACTCAGTTCAAAATTATGTTTTCCCATCGTTTTAGTTTTTTTAGCAAAACTATAAAAGTTTTTTTCTTTTTATTTGTTGATTCCATTTATTTATTTTTTTCGTCTCAAAGAGCTGCCTAACACTCGCTAATTAGTCCTGAAAAATTACAGTTTTACCCTAGGCCAAATATTACGGTCTTAGGGTGAACGGGGCGCTTTGCGGGGAGGGGTTCGGTGAGGCGAGTCCCCGAGCGGGAACACCGCCGCCGACCCCTCGAGGAGCGTAAGTGGGGAGGGTGGCTCGGTGGGTGTTCACCGCGTGAGATTTCAAGTTTTTTTTTTTCCTTGTTTTTTCAGGTGAAGAAATGAAGAATTCAGGTGAAAAAATGAAGAAGAGAGGATCTTGCAGGTGAAGAATTAGGTTGGAGAAAGAAGAAGAAGGAGGTTGGAGAAAGATAATTTTTTTTTTCAAAAATAGCTCTAAACTTTTGTTTTTAGTTTAAAAAAACACTCAAAGTTTTTTATTACTTTTAAAAGGACCCTAAAATTTGTTTTTAATATAATGAAATGTGTTTTTTTATTTTTATTTAGTTTTATTTTATTTAAATTACGTTTTACTTTTATAAAAAAAAAATTATAAAAAAAGACAAAAAAAGCAAGTCTCCCAAGAGAGGAGTGCCGCCATCAAATTGAGGGTGTGGGGGGAGTTAAGGGGGGAGTTGACGTGGCGCGTGCTGATTGGGTGTGTGTAAGAGAGGTCACCCCCCTAGAGGAGTGCCCTTTACACCCTTATCATCATTTTAGTTTTTTTCCTTGCAAAATTATAGTAGTATTTTTTTTAATTTTTTTTTTTGAACAGCAAATTAGGATCACTGACAGACCACTTGAGTATATCATCATGCCACCAGCAAAACCACCCGATCATATCCATCTCCACTAGGCTATAATGCCTATACACCAATTTAGGAGGAAACCCAATAAATCTGGGAAAACCCCCCTTTGTGAGAATCGAACCCAGGACCTAATGGTCCCAAAGCCTTATCCCACCCTCAAGATACCACTAGGCTATAATGTCATGGGCAGTATTTTTTTAATTGATTGAGAATTATTCGGCTATCGGCTCGCAACGCGAGTGGGGCATCGACTAGTTAACCTTAGATAACCGGAAGAGCCGTCGTCAAAAAAAAAAAAAAGAAAAAATTCCGTTAACCCTAGATAACAGGAAGAGCCGTCGCAGAAAACAATAGTCGGCAAGCAGCAGATTCGGGGTGCATCATCCATGTGTCCACTACACCAGCCATTGATGTGGCGTATTCTCAACACAATAACCCCGACACGTGATGACACTTGTAACTCCAACACCACAGCACGTGTTCACCTTTGCGTGGGTCGGTTATTTATACCATCCTAGATTTCATTTCCCGACCATTATTGTCATGCAAATTATCTAAAAACGAAAAAAAAAAAGGTTACAATATTACAAAGTAACAAAACTATATAATCCCATTATCCTCTGACGCACGCTATACTGTTCCCTCAAATATATCGTTACATAGATTCTACTTCATCTTTAGGAAAGCATATTTAGAGAGAGAGAGAGAGAGATGATGAGAGAGAAAGAAGTGGACGGTGACGGTAACCTTGGTGGCGGTGGTGGTGGTGGTGAGACGTCGATGGGGAGAGACGATTCGGAGAGGGTACGAGAGATGCAGTTGTCGATAGCGGCGGCGTCATCGTCGGTGTTTCCTGGGTTTCGATTTTCGCCTACGGATGATGAGTTGATTTCGTATTATTTGAAGAAAAAGTTACAAGGATTTGATAATTGTGTGGATATTATTCCGGAGGTTGATTTCTGTCGACATGAGCCCTGGGATTTACCAGGTTGTTGCTTGCTTTTCCTGTCGCTAAATTTATTTTGATTTTAACTAATGTTATCTAATACTAGTAATTCATTGGTATGTGGTGGATTCTGACTGTTTAACATGTTTAATTAAACATGTATGAATACGTATAGGTTAGTTAACCTTTTACAACCTAATGATAAAATACAAAAAAAAAAAAAGAAAGGTTATACCTTCTAACCTTAAACACGCTAACCTGTTTACAACCTGTTTAACACTTTAACTTGTTTATTACAACCTTTTTATATTTAGTTTGATTATAACTGACTGGCAAACTATTTTGCAACACATGTAATCCTGTTTATCACAAACCGTTAGCTCAACAACAGTTTAAACCCACTCTACTCGTTAATGAACGATAAATAATAAATAGGTATACTCTGTAAAATCTAATCATGAAGGAAGGCATATTATTTGAAGCTAATAAAATATCAACTCTTGGAGAATATTTCAATTCGGTTGGGCAATTAGACATCCGTATTTTGTAGAAAAACCGGTTTTGGGGTTTTAGCATATATATTTAAGAATGCTACATTTTGCCTTGTGTATGATAATATATATATATTCTGAAAACGTTACTTGCAAGTCAAGATTGATCAAGGTTCCTTTATATGTGATTTTAACGTTTGCTTAATCATTAGGTCTTTCCATTATTCAATCGGATAATGAGTGGTTCTTCTTTTCGGCCCGAGGAAAGAAGTATCCAAACGGGTCACAAAGCAAACGGGCTACACAATCCGGGTACTGGAAAGCCACTGGCAAAGAACGAAATGTAAAATCAGGTGTTGTTACAATTGGCACCAAGAGGACACTGGTTTTCCACACGGGCCGTGCCCCGAAAGGAGAAAGGACCGAATGGATCATGCATGAATATTGTATGAGTGACACTTCACAGGTTGATTATTATCATCAATACATAAATAAACCATGTTATTACAACCCGACCAGAACCGGGTTCCCAACCGCTGGTCTGGTTATGCTTCTCTGAACCATTTCAATTTGAACCGGTCGGACCAACTAGACCGGTTGGTCGGACCAGATTTTAGTTTTTGCTTTATATTATCATTTTCTGATTCATTTAGTACTTTAGACTCCCTATTTTATTTATTTAAGTCTTCGTTCAATAAGTTTGCAAACTCACCCAAAAATTTTTGTTTTAAATCACATATAAATAATCTCATACATACATAGAGGGACGCGTAAGGTTATCCTGTTTTAAATCTGGTCTGACTAGTGGGACCGGCAAAGCGACCGGTTTGGAGTGTGGTCCACTTAACATTGTAAGTAAGGTCTTTATGAATTCAATTGAGGGGTTAAATAACATTCTTTTTACCTGTGTTTATAAAGGAAGCCCTGGTTGTTTGCCGGCTTAGACGAAATGGCGATTTCCGGGTGAATGAATCGCCAAGGGGTTCTTCTGATCATAGGATATCACCAGCTGCAGATACTGATCATGATCATTCTGCTACAAATGAGTATGCCACTAATACCCAAATCGATGGAGACGGGTTTGACGATGAGAATGCTGTGAAGACCGGTTCTATGGAATCTAAAAGCAGCTACAGGTGTCATTCAGTTGAACAAAATGATTCAGAATCCATGTCTGATCAACAACTCATTGATGACTCCCTAGATGTTTTTTCAACTCAATATCAGGTCTCATTTCTACCTGCTCTATCATATATTTGTGTTTTTTAGAGGTGTAAACGAATTTCTGCCTGCTCTGTCATATATTTGTGCTTTTTAAGAGGTGTAAACGAGTCAAGCTGATCGTGAGCTATTCAAGAACAGTTTGCAAAACGGTTATCAATTTGAGCTTAAAAAAGCTCAAGCCTAAAAATAACTTTATTTAATAAAGTAGCCCGAGTTCGAGCTAGCTCGTGAGCCCGGTATACCAGTTATTATTATCTATAATACACGGATTTTTAACCTAGTATATATATATATATATATAGGGAGGGGCTCATGCGAGAACCACCCTTATTGTGAGAACCGCGAGAACCAATGTGAACACAACCTAAAATAGCTAAAAAAACCTTAAAAAAACCTAAAAAAAAACTTACCCCCCCCCCCCCCCAAGCTAAAATGCTAAAAACTAAACCCCCAAAAAACCTAAAAAAATCTAAAAAAAAAAAAAAAAAAAAATCTAAATTTTTTTTTTTTAATATTTTTTATGCTCAAATCGCTACTTTTAGTGGCAAAAAAAAAAAATTAAAAAAAAAAAAAAAAATTTAAACTTTTTTTTTTTTGCTTTGAAAAGTAGGGATTTTTATATAAAAAATATTAAAAAAAAAATTTTTTTGGTGTGATTTTTAGCTATTTTTAGGCATTTTTGGTTGTGTTTACATTGGTTCTCGCGGTTCTCGCAATAAGAGGTGGTTCTCGCATGATCTTCTCCCTATATATATATATATACTAGGTTAAAAATCCGTGTATTACATGGGTTGAATAAATGTAATTTTATATATTAAATAATAAAACGTTATAATTTTATAAACCTCGTATATTGTAAGGGTTAAATAAATGTAATTTTATATATCAAATAATAAAAAAAGTTATATCTTTAAAAACCATGTGTATTACACGGATTAAATAAATGTAATTTTGTACACTAAATACTAAAAACGTCGTATCTTTAAAAAAAACCCGTGTATAATCGAGTTGAATAAATCTCCCAAATAATAAAAAATTACATCCTTTAAAACCCCGTATGTTACACGTGTTGAATAGATCTAAAAAAGAGTTATATCTTTAAAAACCATGTGTATTACACATATTAAATAAATGTAATTTTGTATATTAAATACTAAAAACGTCGTATCTTTAGAAAACCCGTGTATAGTCGGGTTGAAAAATCTACCAAATAATAAAAAAATTATATCCTTAAAAACCCCATGTATTACACATGTTGAATAAATCTAATTTTACATAGCAAATGATAAAAAGTTATATTTTTAAAAACATCGTGTATTACACGGGTTATATAAATGTAACTTTGTATAGTAAATAATAAAAAAAAGTTATATTTTTGAAAACCCTGCATTTTACACGAGTTGAATAAATATAATTTTGTATAACAAATAATAAAAAAAGATATATTTTTAGTAAGTTAGGATAGCATTTAATATTAATTTATTATTTATATATTTAATATAAGATAAGTAGAAAAGAGTACCAAATAATAAAAAAATTACATTCTTAAAACCCCGTATGTTACACGTGTTGAATAGATTTAAAAAAGAGTTGATATCTTTAAAATCCATGTGTATTACACATATTAAATAAACGTAATTTTGTATATTAAATACTAAAAACGTCGTATCTTTAAAAAAACCCGTGTATAGTCGGGTTGAAAAATCTACCAAATAAAAAAAAATTATATCCTTAAAAAACCCCGTGTATTACACGTGTTGAATAAATTTAATTTTACATAGCAAATGATAAAAAGTTATATTTTTAAAAATTTCGTGTATTACACGGGTTATATAATTGTAACTATGTATAGTAAATAATAAAAAAATTATATTTTTCAGAACCCCGCATTTTACACGAGTTAAATAAATATAATTTTGTATACCAAATAATAAAAAAGTTATATTTTTAATAAATTAGAATAACATTTAATATTAATTTATTATTTATATATATTTAATATAAAATAAGTAGGAAAGAGAGGTATTTGTTTTAAAAATATATTAAATTGACAATTTAGATTTAAGGATAATATTTTATTAAAATATGATAAGATTTAATATTAATTTATTATTTATTTAGTTAATATAAAATAAGTATAGATTTGAGGATACATTGAATGAATGACACGTGTTCAAAAGTTTGTTTTTTTATTATAGTAGATAGATTGTCTTATACCGAAGTTATAAATAAAATTGTATAATTTTGTCGATTTATATACAAATACAAATTATATAACAAGTAATAAACCAGTCCAACTCTAAACTATTTACCAGCTAGTGAAGCTTATTTTATATAGTTTTTATTAAGTATTTATATAATAATTGCTATTTTTTACTTATAAAATTATGATGAAAGGAAAAAATAATATATCATATAAACATTAACTATGCATGTGTATAAATTAAATAACAAATAATTAACGAGCCTACCTTGCTCTTAAAAATAAGAGCTCAAAAGAAAGTTAAACGAGCTCAGCTCTGCTCGTTTACACCCTTTTTCAATTGGATTTGACAGGTGTGTATATATGTGGGATCTGTGCCGTATGTGTTTATGTTCAAACCGATCAAACTTGACTTTATTTTTTTCTTTTCATTTCCAAAAGTTGGTATTATCATGTTATATTACACAGGAAGGGGACAACGAGGATGATTGTTTCGCGGATATAATGAACGACGACATAATAAAACTCGACGAATCAGGCTCGCACTCTCTTATGATCCACAGCGTCTTGACGGGGACAAAGTACACCGAAATACTACCACCAGAAACCATGTCGGCCCAGGGAACAGCAGTCCGAAGAAGTAGACTCCGACAACAAAACACAGATCGAACCAAACATGAGCCACCATCATCTTGTGGTGACCATAACAACCCGACGTCCGATAAGAAAGAACCAGGATGTGTGTTTAGTCTCCTAGCTGGCAATGCCAATTGTCTGTCCAAGTTCCATCCTGTGTATCTGGTTTTCTTGTTTTTGCTCATAATGTTGGTTGCATGGAAAGGTAATTATATGGTTGCTAGACAACATATGGGTAACGGTATGGAAGCAGCTTCCAGAAGGCAGTTATGGTATTGGCTACGTAAGGCTTGAGGATAATATATAAACGAGTTGTCTGTATGTTATGTTGTGTGTCTAAAGTATAAGATGAGTACTGATCTACACGTTGTGAAATAGTGGTTAGTATCTTGGTCTAGTGGTTTGGAATGTTTAGATACACTTCATGTATGTAAAATCATATGATGTATGAAATATAAAAGATATTGTCTAACTGCCTTGTCATATGTTGTCAAGTGACACTTGATATAACAAATTATGAAAAAATGAAAATACAAAATTAAGTTTTGGTTGTAAAATGATCTTGAAAAAAGTTGTAATACAACGAAAAGTTGAATAATGATTGGAATAAATAAGATGTCGGTCGGAGAGCATTGTGAAATTTTAGAAATAAAAGGTACTCAAAAGGTTAAAAAAATAAAACAAAATAAAATTAGTCATCTGTAACGTAATACGGAATATTACTAGATGCGTCAAGATACATTTTTTTTTTTTATCAAAGATTGATTATATTATGTTGTCCAGGAATCTTTTGTACGTTAATATGTGTTCATATGTTATCATTAATTGATTGATGATTATATTACTGGTGCTAATACCCGCGAACTTCACGTTTTGGACAAAATAATATGTTTTCGAGATACGGAAAAAGAACATTATACGTTTATAATAATCATAACGAAATTATCCGAAAGAAATTATTATGGAACTCTCAGGTTCATAAAGTAAATAATACAATCAACGTACTATGAATATAAATATAAAATTGAAAAGACAAATAAATGATGAAATTAAGGTGCTGTTTGTTTTTTCTGCTGGAAAACCTCTTCTGCTGCAGGCCACATCTGCAGGCATCTGCAGGAGAAGAGGTGGACCAAATGTCTTCAGTCTGCAAGGAGAAGAAGGTTTGTTTTTTTTATATAAAACCTCTTCACACACAAACACACACAAACACACACACAGATCTCTCTCTACTCTCTCTCTACCACCGCCATCTTCACCACCGCCACCACTTCACCACCGTCATCATCACCACCGCCATCATCACCACCGCCACCACTTCACCACCGTCATCTTCACCACCGCCACCACTACTTCACCACCGTCATCATCACCACCGTCATCATCACCACCGCCATCATCACCACCGTCGATTAGGGTTTGCAGAGGTGGAGGTGGTGGTCGATTAGGGTTTGCAGAGGTGGAGGTGGTGGTCGATTAGGGTTTGCAGAGGTGGTGGTGGCGGAGCAGAGGTGGTGGTGGCGGAGCAGAGGTGGAGGTGGTGGTCGATTAGGGTTTGCAGAGGTCGATTAGGGTTTGCAGAGGTGGAGGTGGTGGTCGATTAGGGTTTGCAGAGGTGGTGGTGGCGGAGCAGGGGTGGTGGTGGCGGAGCAGGGGTGGTGGTGGTGGCGGAGCAGGGGTGGAGGTGGAGGTGGTGCCAAGAAGAGGTAAACCTCTGCTTGGAGAAGCTAAGGTCTCATCTCTTCCCCAAGAAGAGGTTAGGGAGAGGTAAAAAGCATTTCTCAAAAAAAAAAAAAAACAAACACTCTACAGCACCTAAACCTCTTCCCGCGTCTGCACGGTGCAGACAGAAGAGGCCAGGAAGCTCTTCTTCCAAAAAACAAACACCACCTAAGTTTATGTAGTTAGTTCAAAATAGGGCATATGGTGTGGGGACGTCCCTATGATGGATCGTTTCCTTCCGAGGTATGGAGCGGTCTTGAGGGCGCAACCCGGTTTTACCCAACTGTTACCCCAGCAACTCGTGTGGGGGCAGCATGGTTTCCGGGCGGAAGTCAGCTCATGCGCCGGCCGGGGCCCGATCGAACATCGCGTCTGGAAAAGCGGGGTTGACGGGGAATGTCTTTGACATGTCCCCGAAGACCAATCGGCCTTGTACAGAAAGTCTCCTCCAAAAAAAAAGTTCAAAATAGGGCAAATACCTTAAAACCCAACATACTTTCAGTTTTTTTTTTCTTCATAAAAGTTCTTCTACTTTTTTTTCACTTAAACAACAACATATTTTCTTTTTTGTCTTATAAAAATCCCTCTACTTTTTTACACATAAAAAACCAGTATACTTTCTTTTTTCTCTCATAAAATTCTTTTAACAACTTTTTATACATAAAAAACCAACATACTTTCTACTTTTGTATCATACACGTCCCTTAAAATGTTAAACTTTAACAAAAAAGAATCTCTTAATTATGATCGGATGAAATCAAGAAAATATTATTTGGAAAAATTATGAAATACTTTTTAGTGGTTGGTATCTTGGTCTAGTGGTTTGGAATGTAGATATACTTCATGTATGCAAAATCATATGTTGTATAAATATAAATGATGGAGAAGGTTCATTTGAGAAAAAAAATTTAATGTGAGAAGAAAAAAGAAAGGGCATAATAGTAAAATAGTATTTCATTTATAACTCATATCATTAATTTTTCTCTCTTTAATTAATTAGTCAACAAATCATTAATTATTATTATTATTATTTTAATTATACTATATATAATCTACAAAACCTACATATATCAAAATTTTTCTACATATACCCTACACATTATAGAATTTTATCCTACACGGTCAAAGTTTGTCCTACACATCTCGAAATATATCCTACACAAATCGTAATTTATCCTACACAACTAGTAATTTATTCTACACTTTAAATTAAGTTGTTTTTTTAATTTGGAAAAAGTATATATTTTGAAAACGAGTTACAAATTTAATTTAGTTAGTTATTAAAGGGGAAGAATACAAATTAATGATTTATTTAAGTTTACCAATATACACTTATATTAAAAATTAATGCAAATATTAAATGAAATAAAATGAATCATTCTTATTGGTTGAAATCTCTTATTTTTTCTTCTTACAAAAAAATTATTCTCATTTAAACCCTCCACTATAAATGATATTGTCTAACTGACTTGTCATCAGGGGCGCAGCTTTGGGGGGGTGGACCCCGTGAACTTTTCACTCAGTAGTGTTTGGCATGTAGTTTTCGTATGGAATTATTTAGGTATATACGTTTTCGACCTCCGGTTTTATATTATTTTTTATGTATATACGTTTTCGACCCCCAGTCGAAAATCTCAATGTTCGCCGCTGCTTGTCATATGTTGTCAAGTGACACCAATTGATATAACAAACGTCTCACTAAGTCTATGAATCTCTTGTGCGTCAAGATGGGTTCATATTCTTATCATTGATTGATTATATTATGTTGTTGGTTTTGTCGCCCAACGTCAACACTACCCAATCTTTGTGAATTATAGTCAAACATAACCTATACAGGCTAAATAATAGTAAATCGTGCTTAAATATGGCAATAAACGGATAGACATCCACGTATATTAGGTGTGTCTAAACGTACCTGTTCGCCTTCTGCACATATCCCCTCTCCCATGTGAGAGATATATGGTGGACCTCTTCACTAAATTTTGTGAGAAAGGGCGCAAGTTTAGTAGTATACACTCATCAAAATTCTAGACTAATTGTAGCCCCTAATGACCTGTTATAACTTCCTAACGACTCAGTATGAATTACGGTTACACATACTCAAGCTTGATGAATGATGAATCATGGATTAGGATCAAATACAAAGGATCCTAATTGTAAGAAGTGTAAGAAGGATTTATAGAGTGACAAGTGTCCAATAACCCAAAAAAACCCACTAAAAAAAAAAAAAAAAACCTTAAACATCCACCACCACCAACCCCCCCCCCCCCCCCACCCACATCACCCACCAAAAAAAAAAAAAAATTTTTTTTTTTTTGCCGAGGGGGTGGGGGTTTAGGTTTTTGGGCGGTGGTGGGGGTGGGTGTTTATTTTTTTTTATATTTTTTTAGGGGGGGTGGGTGGGTGGGTGGGGGGGTTTAGGTTTTTGGGTGGGGGGGGGGGGGGGGTTAGGTTTTTGGGTGGTGGTGGGGTGGGGTGGGGGTGGGTGTTTAGGTTTTTGGTGGTGATGTAGTGGGTTTAGTTTTAGGTTATTGGACACTTGTCACTCTATAAATCCTTCTTACACTTCTTACAATTAGAAGCCTTTGTAGAATAACTTGACCCGATGAATCATTACCAAGTATATTTATTGTTGATGAAGCATACTTGAAGAACCAAAGAATCGTATTTAGGCCGAAGCCTGTAAACGAGGGTTTGGATCTTATGAGAGAACTTGGGGAACAGTCCTGCAAAACAGAAAACCGTTAGGCTCGCCGCAGAGATGGGAGGGCCCCTCTGCGACCACCCTCCGGCGTGAGGATAAGTAATGGTAGAGAGAGAAAGTAAGGACGAAGGTTCAGAAAATCGTACTTGGCTTTGTACTTGATGGGGTATTTATAGTTGTCAACTGAGATGACATCATCCGTCCAGACGCACTTGAATGGAAGTTCGTCCTCGGAGGTTCTTGGTGCGGACGAACAGGTTTCGGACGTCCGTCCAAGTGAGGTCTTGTTCGTCCCATGGATCATGTCCGGCCTCGGACATGTATCTTCAAGTCCCCCAGTTTGGTAAGTCTTTGTAAAAACTTAGCAAACTATAATTTCAAACTTTTTTGTCCTACTCGGATGACGTGTAGCCATGGGAGTGGTCTTGAGTTGATGACGTGGCAGATTCTGAATGGTGTGGGTGATCTTCATTTTCTTGACCGTCAGTCACCTGCTGGTGACGGTAGCGGAACCCGTGTGGGAAGTGACGGTTGACATGATGGGCACCCCACCGACTTACTTCTCCTATAAATCTGATTTTTACCACTTCATTTTTACCTTTTCTCCTCTCTTCTTCCATCTTCTCTGCTGTTTATCCTCTTTAATTTTCTTCTTCTTCTTCAAAGAAAAAGGTGCGTCCTTATTCTTTTTACTTTTTAAAGTTATGGCTCCTGGTAAGGAGAATCTTTCGGAGAGCGTGAGCGTGCTTACCCAACGGCAGTTGGATAAGTTCATTAGGGATTATAGGATTCCCCTGGATCTTTACCCAGTCCTTCCCTCCGAAAGGGAAGCAATATATCCGTTCCGTCAAGGGAAGTTTCCCTTTTATACTCGCGTCTGCAATTTCGCGAATTATAGGGTTCCTTTCTCTCGTTTCTTGGTTAGGGTTTTACAATATTTTAGGGTCCATATTTGTCAGGTTAACCCCTTCGGCCTTAGCCGTATTAACCATTTTGAAATTTCTTGCCGAGCCTTAGATCGGAAACCGGACCTGAACGTTTTTCGTTATTTTTACGAGTTTATAACGGCCGGAGATTGGTATACGTTCGCGCACCGAAAGGGTGTCCCTTCCCCATCCTCCGGCGAGCGATCTAGCCTAAAAAATTGGAAAGACAATTTTTTCTGGCTGGATGACCGCTGCCTACCGGAGGATATGAGGTGGCGCTTCAAGGATCAGACGATGTCCTTTGATGAAGACTTTGTTTATGACGAAAGTCTTGTCCGTGCCCTGATTGAGCATAAATCTCCCATCCGTCCTCTTTCCGAGCATTTACTTTGGTTAGGTCGAGTTAGTTTTACCTGGGCCCGAGGGGATAGGGAATGGCCGATTATTCGCCGAAAGCGTGATCGTAAGTTCCGGCCCTTTGCCTCCCCTTCGGTCACTACTCCTTGTTTGTTTTGCTAAACCTCTTTTTCTATTTTGGAAATGCAGGTGCCGCAATGTCTTTACTCGATGCTCTGAAGGTTCCAAGCGCGGATGTGTTTGATTTTGACTTTGAGGAACAAGGTGAAGAAGACGTTCCGTTTATGAAACAGATAGCACCTTCGGCTCATCCCGTCCGCCCACAGGTGAATCTGAACGTGACCGGGCCATCTGCTGCCGAAGCAACTTCTTCCATTCCTCAAGATGTGCCCGAACAGGTTGTTGTGGAGACTGCTTCTTCTACTCCGAAATCAACGAGGGAAGCTGTTGGTTCGTCCGGATCTCAGTCTGGCAAGAGATCGTTTCTTGATGATGTGGATGATGACCCGGAGGTACGTGAATTAGATGAGGCCCTTCAATATCGGCCTTCTTCTTTGAAAAGCAAAGGTGTGGTTCCGGACGTGGAAAAAGTTCGTTCTCGTAAGAGGAAGACCGAGCCGATGCTGATACATTCTACCGATCCTCTTCCTTTGCCCCAGTCGAAGAAATCAAGGAAGGGTTCTTATTCCGAAGGTAATGTGATGGCTGAGTTGGATGAACATCTTACCGGAGGTAGGTTTTCTAGGGAGGAGGCCGCATTGGCTCGTAATAAACCAACTCCTGTCTATTCAGGTGGCTTCGTACCTGATAGTGAGGTGGAAAGCATGGAGATGGAGAATCCGGTGGTTACGGATAAGGGAAAGACTCATGGTGAGCCAAAGGTGGTGACTTTTTCAGGTACGCATTTGGGCTCATCCTTGGGTTCGGACTGTTTTGCAGATGATGAGGAAGATCAAGTGTCTTCTCTTCCTTCATCTTGGTTCGGACCTGAGTTGATGTCCTTTTTTCGATATGCAGATTTGTTTTCGGATGACATGGATATTGACCCAGCAACTGCCGAAGAAAAGTTCGTTCCCGACTGGGACATCCGGAACAAAGATTCGGTGATGGATACTTTGATTGCCAGAACTATGCTTTTCAATATCAACACTCCGATAGATCATGCAAGGAGTCGGAAGATGAAGAACCCAGATTTAGGGGCTGCGGTTTTGACCAATCAAGCCCAATCAAACATCTTTGTGACAGAGCTATATTGTCGATGGGTTGAAGCGGAATCGGTTAGGGAGAATTTGGAGAAAGAAACTCGTTCTTTGAAGAGGAAGGTTTCAAGGTCACCGGACGCAGAAAAGAAAATCACCCAGCTGACCCAAGATCTTCAGACTCAGCAAGAGAAGGTTAATTCTTTGATTGCTCAGAATCAGTCGTCCCAAGCGGCTGCTGCTGCTGCCGCTGAGGACAGGGATAAGATTTCTTCGGAGTTTAAAGCGTTTTCCGAATCGATGAAGCAGAAGGATGAAGAGCACAAGGTAGTTTTTGCGAAGATGGAGGATTCTCTTAACAAGGCTCGTCTTGCTTATGAGGGCATGATGGCTGGTACGTCTTTTTTCTGGTTTAATAGTCTCTTTATTTCTCTTGTTTTTCTAACACTTTTTCCAGAACGGGATGCGCTTAAATCAGGGGAAGCTGATTTAAAGGACCGCATTGAGGAGATGAAAGGCCGTGAAGAGAATATGGAAGCGGAGAATGCTTCTCTGAGAGCTAAAGTGAGCGATCTTCAAGAGACAAAAGTCTGGATGCTTTCGGAGGGGGCCAAGCTTTTGGCGAAAAACATCCATAAAGGTAAGGAGATGACTGCTGCGGTGGCTGGGGTTAACAATGCAATGAGCGCGGTGGGAATCAACTCCGGCTTGCATGCTGGTTATGTTCATGCCTTACAGAAAAAGACCCCTTATAAGGATGTTCCACTACTGAATCGTCAAGCTACGGAGGAGCTTAAAACAGCGGTTGCTTGCTTTGATACCCTTACGTTCCCGGTGATAGAGGATCTTCCGAAGCTTAGCGATGCGCCCCTTGACGAAATTAAGAAAGTTTTACGTTTTGCAAACGACGATTCTCCGAATGAGTAAAGTGGACATGCCCGGCTTCTTAGGGTATGCTCCTTAGAAGTTTATAGTTGATTCAGTTCTTTTGGGAAGGTGGACATGTCCGGTAACTTGGGGCATGCACCTTGTTTCGGATGAATGTAATGATGTTTTTACTGATGTTTGAACAATTATCCTGTGTATAATTATGTAACTTCCGGTTTATACAAGTCCGGTTAGTCTTTGATGTAATCACTTGTCTATACATGCGTCCATGTTTTGTTTTACATTTTCTTTTGTTTCTTGAACGTTCATTTTAAAGGCACGGATCCGATTTATTTTACTTAGGATAATTTTTTGAATGAAGGCAAAGTACGAACGAGACCAGTTCGTCCTTACCTTTTAGGGTTAGCATCCCTAATTCGGCCGAATATTAAACTTGTGTTGCAGTGTTGTTAAAGATAGAAAAATTTATTCTATTTTCTTATCCGGAGTTATGCTTCTCCGATTGACATGGTAAAAACATTTTATGCAATCCGTGGGTAAAACCCTCCACGGTCTTTTGAATTTATAGTTTATCTGGTGCGGGCATAACCATCCGCATTACAGGAAAATAGAAAAGTGACGGAAGCCGTAGCTTCCGTGTTACAGTCTTATTTTAAGATAGGAAACTTTAAAGAAAACACTTTTTAAGGTGAGCTCCGTTCCATGTGCGCGGAACGAGGGTCCCGTCCATTTTCTTGAGCGTATATGCACCGTTCTTTCCGGCGGTGTTGATCAGGTACGGACCTTCCCATCTTGGAGCCATCTTTCCAGTGCCTTCAACCAAGCTTGCTTCATTACTCCGCATGACATAGTCCCCGACTTTGAACCGTATCTCCTTCACTTTTGAGTTGTAATGTTTTTCCAACTCTTGTTTATATTTCGCCTCTCGGATCGCCGCGAGCTCTCTCCTTTCTTCGGCTAGATCCAGGTTCAGAAGGAGTTCCTGTTCATTTTCTTCCTGACTCAGCTGCATGCGGGGAGTAGGTATCCCTACTTCAGCGGGAATAACTGCTTCGGTACCGTATGTTAAGCTGAAGGGAGTCTCCCTGTTGCTCGTCTTTGGCATCGTTCGGTGGGCCCATAGGACGTGTGGGAGTTCATCCGCCCATGAGACGCCTTCCCTCCCCAAGCGTTTTTTAATGCCCTCCACGATGCTGCGGTTGGCTCTTTCTACTTGCCCGTTGGCTTGGGGATGGGAAACCGAAGCAAAACTTTGCTCAATGCACATTCTTTCACACCATGCTTTGAATGGTTTCTCGGCGAACTGTTTTCCATTATCGCTGACTATGCACATCGGCATTCCGTATCTGCACACTATGTTTTCCCAGACAAACCTCAGCACTTGCTCCCCTGTGATGGTCCGGAGTGGTTTGGCCTCGACCCATTTTGTGAAATAATCAATGGCAACCAATGGGAACCTCACCCCTCCGGTGGAAACGGGGAAAGGACCCACAATGTCAATCCCCCATTTCTGGAAAGGCCATGCCGATGTTACCGGAACGAGGTTGTTCTTGGCTCGATGGCTAATGGGAGCGTGCCGTTGGCAGTCTTCACATGATTGTAGTTCGTTTACTGCACTCTGGTGCATACCCGGCCAAAAATATCCGGCATTCATTACTTTAGCTATAACCATCCTTGGTCCGGCATGAATGCCGCATTCCCCAGTGGATTTCTCTTATGACGTAGCTGGCTTCTTCTGGCGTTAAGCATTTTAAGAGCGGACCTAAAAAGGTCTTTCGGTAAAGTTGCCCGTTATGGATCTGATACTGCAGCGCTTTGACCTTTAACTTCCGAGCCTGAGCTTTGTCTTCTGGGAGTTTTCCTTCTTTCAAGTAATCCACGATCGGAGTCATCCAGGATTTTTCAATTACAGAAACTGACATGACCGACTCCGTCTGCTGGATGGCCGGGGCTTGCAAGGTTTCAACTAAGACTTCTTTTGATAGATGACAAAATGCTACGGATGCGAGTTTACTCAAGGCATCGGCCTTTTTGTTTTTACTCCGCGGAATGTGTACTATCTTGCAAGAATCAAAAGAGGAGATTAAACTATTTACTTGCTGGAGATACCGAACCATGTTATCCCCTCGGGCTTCGTATTCTCCACTGACTTGGTTTGCTACCAACAATGAATCAACATGTGCTAACACGGAGGTTGCTCCGGCTTTGGCTGCGGTTTGGAGACCTGCAAGGAGAGCCTCGTATTCTGCTTCATTGTTTGAAGTTTTAAATTCGAATCGTAAGGCATAAGTGTACTTTATCCCCTCTGGATCTATAAGGATTAGCCCTGCCCCTGATCCTTCTTTACTGGAGGCTCCATCCGTATATAAGTTCCATACCCTTGGTAGGGCGGATTTTTCTTTGGTGCTTTCTCCGGTCGGAACCTCCGTAAGGAAATCTGCCACCGCCTGGCCTTTCACCGGTCCTCTGGTACGATAGGTGATGTCGAAAGCGCTGAGTTCAATTGCCCATTTCGTGAGACGTCCGGAGACCTCTGGCTTTCTAAGAATTTGTTGGATCTGGAGATCAGTCTGTACTTCTATATTGAAAGCTTGGAAGTATCTTCGGAGGCGTCTAGAGGCGTGTACCAAAGCAAGTGCCAACTTTTCGATCATCGGGTACCGGGTTTCATAATCTTTCAAGATGCGGCTTACGTAGTAGACCGGGATTTGTGCTTGATTCCGATGCACTACGAGCACTGCACTTATGGCAAAATGAGAAGCGGAGAGATATACCGTGACAGTTTCTCCGGTGATTGGAGCGGTTAAGGTGGGCAAGGATCCAAGACAGACTTTCAGCTCCTGAAATGCCGAATCGGCTTCCGGTGTCCATTCTATTTGGCCTTTTCCCGTTCGTTTTTTCAACACATTCATGAAAGGGATAGAACGATCGGCCGCTTTTGAAACAAAACGATGAAGAGCAACGAGCTTTCCGTTTAATGACTGAATTTCTTTGACAGTTTTGGGGGGTTGCATAGAGACTACTGCTTTGATTTTGTCTGGATGTGCCTTGATTCCGGACTGAGTTATCCATACACCGAGAAACTTCCCTTCTTCTAAACCGAAAGAGCATTTTTTGGGATTAAGTTTAAGATTGATACTCCGAAGCCTGGTGAAGGTTTCGAGTATGTCATCAATCATGTTATCTTCGGCCTGACTTTTTATGACCAGATCGTCCACATAAATTTCCAAATTCCTTCTGATCTGGTCCTTAAATGCCTTATCCATCAACCTCTGATACGTGGCTCCGGCGTTTTTTAATCCAAACGGCATTTTGGTATAACAATAAAGCCCTTCATTGGTTACGAACGCTGTCTTATCCTCGTCTTCCAAAGCCATCTGTATCTGATGATAGCCTTTGTATGCATCCAAGAAGCATTTAAGGCGGAAGCTGGAAAGAGAATCAATCTTTAGATCGATCTCTGGTAAGGGATAACAATCCTTCGGACATGCGTTGTTTAGATCGGAAAAATCTACGCACATTCTCCAGGTTTTATCTTTCTTGGTTACCATTACTGGGTTAGAAACCCAGGTCTGGTAGCGTACTTCCCGGATGATTCCGGCACTTAACAATTTTCGCACATCTTCGGAGATTGCCTTGTTTCGAGCTGGAGCCATGTTTCTTTTTCTTTGAGCCACTGGCTTTGCCGAATGCGACACTTTCAGCTTATGTTCAGCCAAACACCGAGGAACTCCCACCATATCGGAGGTTTGCCAGGCGAATACATCGAGAGAATTAGATAAAAGCTTCCACAACTTCTTTTTAGTACGTTCAGGAAGTTGAGCTCCGACTGCAATTTTTTGCTCTGGGAAGTGCGGATGGATAGCCCATTCTTCTGTGAGAAGATTTGGAGGCTTATCAGTACCCTTGCTTTGTCGTATTTCGGCTACGCAGATCGTTGATTCGGAGTGCAGAGTTGCCACTCCTGCTTCGGTGGGAAATTTTAACGATCCGTGAATGGTAGAACTGATGATACCAAAGGCACACATACCGGGCCTCCCAATTTATGGACGGACCTTGCTTCAACCACTAGATATGTCAAGCTGACTGTTCGGACCAAACTTCCGTCTCCTAACGTTGTTGGCAAAGTACTTTGCCCTATGGGCTGTACCACCTCTCCGGAGAAACTTACCAGCGGCATTGAAACTTGAATCAATTTTGCCTTAGTCTGTGGAGCTAGCTGCTGAAAACACTGCTTATACATGATTTCGGTGGCACTTCCGCTGTCAACATAAATCCTCCGGACCTTGTGACCTGCTATGATTGCGGACACTATGATTGGTCCATCCTTGATTTCTTCCGGATTGATGGGAGGAAAAGCAATGGGTTGCTGCATCCAAGCGGCCATGTGGTGATTGGATCGCTTGATGCCTTGATTATCTGCTCTTCTGATCATACAAATCGCTGGTTGGTTGTTCGGATTATCTCCCGAATTTCCCGAAGATTTTCCTTCCTTCACTTCTTTCACTAGATGCGACAGCTTTCCGGATCGCACTGCTTTTTCTATTTCTTGTTTCAGGGACCAGCAATCATCTGTGTTGTGACCTCGAGCATGATGGTAATCACAGTACTTCTTGGAATTCTTATCACCCGGGTTTCGGAGTTTTGGCGGAGCAGGGAAGTTTGCCCCTTCCGCACTGAGAATTTCACTGGGAGTTTTGGAAAGATCTGATAAGTTGTAAAACCTTGACCCGGAACTTCTTCCGCGTGGAGGTCTGTCATTCCTGCTGTAGGGGTGCGAACGTCCCCTATTCCCAGATGGGGTTTTATCAAACACCGACCCACCGTTTTTCTTCCAAGAAGACATTTTGTGATCTGACTCCGGAGCTGGGTTACATGCGTTTTTGCCCCGAGCAAAGGCTCTGGCTCACTCCATGAGTACCTCCATTGTCTTTGGGAGATTTTCATGTAATTTTTCGACCAACTGATTGTTCCGGACTCCGTGACAGAATCCGGAGATCCTCAGCTGATCAACTACTCCACTAATCTGCATACTCTCCCGGTTAAACCGGTCAATGAAGCTATCCAAAGATTCTCCGTCTTTTCTCCGAATGTTGTGAACTTCTGTGATTTCTTTGGAGTAGTGCCTTTGTTGGCTAAAATTTTGGAGAAATAATCTTCGGAACTCTTCAAAATCGTTGATCTCACCCTCATTCAGCGCATCAAACCACACTCGAGCAGCTCCAGTTAGTGTTTGCGCGAACATGAAACACCATGCTGGCATCGGCCACTGTTCGACTCGTGCGGCTCCATCGAAATCGAACATATGATCATCTGGATCAGTTGTACCATCATACTTTTTTACTGTAGTTGGCATTTTGAGCTTCGGAGGAAGCTTGGCATGTGTGATGCGAGTGCTAAATTTTGACTTGGCAGTCATGGAAACTGGGTGATACGGTTTGGTGAGCTCCGGATCATTAACTACGTCCATCTGTGCTTCATTTCGTATAGCCATCGCCGGCGAAGGTCCGGACGAACCCTGGACGTACCCAGTGTAAATTTCCGAGGTGACAACTGTGGAAAAAGTGGGAGAAGTAAGCATTGTAGGACCCATGGTCCTTACCGGGGTTTCTTCTTGAAATAACCTGGTTCGTAAACCGAGGATTTGTTCATCTCTAGCCTGTTGTGCCTTCAATCGTCGCAGAAGACTTGCATTTTTGGAAAGAAATTCCGCGTCAAACTCAGATGTTTGCGAAGTAGGGATTAGAACAAATGGCAAGGTTGTTCCCGGCCCTGAGCTTAAAGCAGCTGAGGTTATGGAAACAGTACTTGCTGGTGCTGTAACTTGTGTACTAACAGTTGTAGATCCCAGATTCACAGAACCTGAGGCCGCCATTTGTCAGTTCTTTGCTCAAGAAATTCACCAGAGTGAAGGACTAAGAGCTTTGAGATCGGATGGCGCCAATTGAAGAACCAAAGAATCGTATTTAGGCCGAAGCCTGTAAACTAGGGTTTGGATCTTATGAGAGAACTTGGGGAACAGTCCTGCAAAACAGAAAACCGTTAGGCTCGCCGCAGAGATGGGAGGGCCCCTCTGCGACCACCCTCCGGCGTGAGGATAAGTAATGGTAGAGAGAGAAAGTAGAGAGAGAAAGTAAGGACGAAGGTTCAGAAAATCGTACTTGGCTTTGTACTTGATGGGGTATTTATAGTAGTCAACTGAGATGACATCATCCGTCCAGACGCACTTGAATGAAAGTTCGTCCTCGGAGGTTCTTGGTGCGGACGAACAGGTTTCGGACGTCCGTCCAAGTGAGGTCTTGTTCGTCCCATGGATCATGTCCGGCCTCGGACATGTATCTTCAATACTACTATAGTAAATTATATTGTTGATGAAGTATATTTAATTTAGTTTTATTATTTTATTCAGTTTAGTTATTACTACTATATAATTTTTACTCAAGATATATAGAATTATAACACAATTTGACATTTTTAATGAATTTCCATATGTAATAGAAATAGATTCTTGGGCTCTAGGCTGCGTTTTAAGGCGTTGGATGTGAAACGGTTCATTGTCATAAATTATAGTCACATTTGTATTCTAGTAAACTGATGGAATCATTTCATGATAATTTAAAGAAAAAAAGTATTTTGGATTGTTGCAATGGAAAGTAACATCACCGAACATTTTGGGAAGATCGTTAAATTAGACACTTTGACCAAACAAATAACTGAAATGCTTATCAAATTTCACCGACCCGTTTTTTCGCCCGCAGCTTAGTCCTTGCTTTTGCCGCCGGCTAAGGCTTGGTTCAAACCTTTTGACGATTTAGCCCTCACTTTTTCCGCAGGCTACGCCATAACATGCTCTATTGACGGCTTTGCCTCTGCTTTTGTCGCTGGGTACAACTTAACCCGCTCTTTAAAAGCATGCTAAAAATCAACGTCTATTTTAGTGATTTAGCTGGTAAAGTGTCTGATGATATTTTGAACGACCTCCTGAATAGGAGAGGAGTCTTTTCTAAACCGAGTATAGCCCGTCACCATTCAACCAAACCACATTCAATCCCAAGGGCCACCATAGAAACTTTCCAATAATTTTTCTCTTACAAGATTTAATAAAGTAAATGGGAAAATGACTTTGGCACAAAGTCCGACTAGCTAAGGTCCATCTACATTATTTTGACACAAAAATCTTCCCACGTGTAAGATCCAACATATGTTTCTATTGCCAGCAATGCAATGACGTCAGCTCACCTGATTTTATGAACATAAAGTGTTAAGACACACATACAACACTTACTTCAAAATTCAAAGTTCAAACTTCAAAACTCTTCTTTCAAACCCAAAAGAACACAAGATGGCAAAAACAACTGCAGAGCTTATATTCATCCCATTACCCGTAATCGGTCACATGAAATCAACAATCGAGATCGCAAAACTACTCACAAACCGAGACCAACGCCTCTCAATAACCGTTCTCATCATGCAACCACCTTCCGGCTTGAAAACTGGTTCGGCTATAGCCACCTACATCGAATCACTAGCCGATAAATCCACACAACACATGCGTTACATCACTCTCCCACAACCCGAAACCCTACCAGCACGTGACCCAAAAGCCCCCATGACTTTTGTCAACGAGTACATAAACACTCATTGCGAACACGTTACAAATGTTGTAACCGAAATAATAAGTCAACCGGGTTCGGGTAAACTTTCCGGGTTTGTTATTGACATGCTTTGCCCCGGTATGATTGATGTGGCCAATGGTTTTAATGTCCCTACGTATGTTTTTTTTACTTCTAGTGCGGCTTATCTTGGTTTTGAGTTGTATATACAAACCCTATGTGATGATCAAAATCAAGATGTTGTTGAGTTGACTAACTCGGATGGTGTGGTTAAGGTTCCGGGTTTTGTGAACCCGGTTCCGACTAAGGTGTTTCCTTCGGGTTATGATACTAAAGAAGGGGTTGACTATGTTTTGTTGATTTCAAGGAAGTTGAGAGAAGTGAAAGCAATCATGGTTAATAGTTTCTTGGAATTTGAAACACATGCGATTGAGTCGTTGACTTCTGACAAAAGTGTACCCGTGGTGTACCCGGTGGGGCCTGTATTGAATCCGGTGGGTGGTGATAACGAGAATTCGGAGAGTGATGTCATAAAGTGGTTGGATAGTCAACCACGTTCTTCGGTGGTTTTCTTGTGTTTTGGGAGTTTGGGATGTTTTCATGAGGTTCAAGTGAAGGAGATTGCTTACGCTTTGGAGCGAAGTGGTCATCGTTTTTTGAGGTCACTACGTCAACCTCCTTCACCGGAGCAGGCATCGAGACACTCTGGAGATTACGAGGATCCAGGAGTAGTGTTGCCCGAGGGATTCTTAGAAAGGATTGGTGAATCTGGGAAGGGGAAAGTGATAGGATGGGCCCCACAGATGGCGGTGTTGGCTCATAGTGCGGTTGGGGGATTTGTTTCGCATTGTGGGTGGAACTCGGTGTTGGAGAGCGTGTGGTTTGGTGTGCCAATGGCAGCGTGGCCGATCTACGCTGAGCAACAGATGAATGCATTTGAAATGGTGGTGGAGTTAGGATTGGGTGTTGAGATTAAGTTGGATTATAAGAAGGATTTGTTTAATCCGAAGAATGATATTGTTACGGCTGAGGAGATAGAGAGCGGAATAAGGAGGTTGATGGATAATGATGAGATGCGAGAGAAGATGAAAGAGATGGGGAAGATGAGCCGAGTGACTGTGAGAGAGGGAGGTTCTTCCTACGCTTCTGTTGGTCGTTTGATTGAGGATTTTATAGGGAATGCCTCGTGATCGAGTTTGTGGCTGCTGTCTGTTTGTACGCGCGCTTAGAATTGAAATATGTAATCTTATTAAACTCCCTTTTATTTATATAACAGAAGGCCCTTTATTCGTTCTTCATATATCTATCAACAGATTTACAAAATTTTCAGATCTGGTCTCCCAAACTTGATGTATAAAATTTTGAAATTTGGTCAGTTGAACTCGAACAAAATTTGAAGTCCAGAATCGATAAATAAGAACACATGTGAAATTAGATCACTCCCAAACATTTATTTACCAAGAAAATATAACTCGAAAATTTGATTATAGTGTTAACCCATAACTCTTGTTAATAGAGTGACCCGAACTTGGTAGCTAAAACATTAGCATAACTAATTATAATATAACTAGGAATCTAAACAAGCTTTGGTCAAATTGTCAATTTTAGTCCCCCAGCTTCACTGACTTGTGAAATGGGTCTAAAATTACAAAAACCACCCCTTAACTCCGGACTCGAATTATGTGGGTCTTCACCATCTTCTCCTCTAAGTTGTTTCCTAATCCTCTTGACTCGGATCCCCAATTCTAGTAGACCCGTACTTCTCTAGTTGTGTTGTTTCGACTCCTTGTAGCACTAGCTCGATTACCTCCGTGACAGCGACCCCAACCATTCCCCTGGTCGTGTGAACTTGCATAACCGCTCATAAGGTTGCGATTCTTGTTAACTTATCAAGCAAACATCAATACTTCTTGATCTTCTCTTGCTACCTATCACATCGCGTTCTCCCGGTGGCCTTAAGTACATGGCATTAGCGTGATGATCGATTAATAGATTTCACAACGCAACGGAAGTAGGGAGTTTACGTATAAGTAAAATACGAATATGAAAACGCCAAATGCATTTAAAATATCATGTATTAATTAATATCTGGTACATAATAATAACCCAACGGCGGATGGATAAAGTAAAAAACGAGTTGGTGACATCATAGGTCATCGTCAGTGGATTCGCAATTTCCAAAGTGATAGACGGAACCCTACCCACCCTACTTATGAGAATCGGCACCCGTGATTCAATATTTAAAATACATCAGTTTTCGCTGGTAAATCAATACACCCATTTATAAATCATGTTAAAACAGTTATGAGATTAGTATCATGATTTACAGACTCACAGCTTAGCACACATGTGAAATCTAGTCATGCTAGATATACCAATCGTACACACCAACAAGGTCGTTGGGTGTTATGCCTACACCCTGCATTTTTGTGACTCAATTCATGAATACAAACCAGGGTACCCCCGTAAGTGAATAAATTGGGCCAAGGGTTATTGTTTGTAAGCATGCAACCATACGTTAAATTAACACGTGGCAACCAAAGACCACCTTATGTGATACAATAACCAAGAGTTTTCATACTAATCTCACATTTTCGTGAACTTGTTAACATGTATCTACCTGTAATAGCACTTGGAACACAATATATTCACGGTTGTATTGCAACTGGATTAAAGTCTAACGGCTCACTATTCGAATTCTTGGTTGTTTCTATAGTCACAGAGTGAATAGAAATAATATCCATAGTAATCGTTTACTGATCGTTATAAGTCGTTAAGATTTGATCAGTTAACGCGGATTTGAAAATGGTTTTTGTTAGATTAACCGGTGAACCGGATAGAATGTTGGTTATATTCGTATGGGTAGGGAAATCTTGTACATTTTGGTTTTATAAACTTTTTTTTTTATTTCGAAATATGTGGGTCGTAATGATTTAAACCAACTTAAAGATTCGTATCCATTTAAACAGGTTCAGATGGAAAAGCAGGTTCGTAACAAGTCGAACAAAAGTTTACAAACTGATTTTGTTTTGAAAAGATCATAGTTAATCATTTAAATAGGAAACATTTGTTCAAAACATGTTATTATTTTATTTTTATTTTGAGTTCCATAAATGAGGTTTGGCTTGTCAAATTGAACCCTTTAGACCCGATAATCAAGAGATGTAAATGAGGTCCCTTGATTATGAGGATCATCCAGATCATCTTAATTTGAAAACGACCGACTCGGGTGATCGGGAAAGAAGGTCAAAAGAAAAAGTCAAATTGTTCAAAATTTGTGAGACTTAGAAGAAACTATATGTTGAGACCAATTTTTAACAGAAGAGGATGAAAAGAGGAACTTATCAAACTATTAGAGACCCCAAATAGCTTAGAGAGGAGCTCAAAATCGCTAAACCAGTAATTGCAAAGGAGACTTCACAGTGAAATATGAGAAGATTGGAGGGATGAAGAAATTGAAGTACTTAGGCTGCCATTTATAGCTAAGGGAGGTTCATGAGGTTGCAACAAAGTGTCTTTCAGGTGTCCTAAGGTCTAAGGCTGGACTAGTGTCCATGAGGCTAGAACACGTGTCAATATGGAGAAGAGGGTTAGAAGCTGCCACGCATTTGCTCATCCGCAAGGCTCCAATAGGACTGCTTGAAGCTCAAGTTGTTCCAAACGGTCCACTTGGAACATGATTTAATAAAAAGTTTCAATTTTTACCAATTTGGTCCCTCAACTTCCAACTTTGATCCATTGACAACTTTAACCCCTCAATTTCAACTTACTTATCACAGGGAATGCTATGAAACACCTGTCACCGTTAGGATTTATTGAGAAAAACCGGGTGTTACTCTATTCGATCACAGTTACCTCGACTATTCTAATCGAGTGGTCACATGAGCACACTGCTCGTATCGTTGAAACACGTCACTCCGGTTGTTTCTTGTTCTCGTAGCTGTGTCACCGCCGAGCCAATCACTTCGGCCCTTTTCTTGTTACCACCCAAACAAATCTTTTGACTCGTAAACTTTGACCAGGCTTTCGAAAACCATAGCGTATCATGCCCCTTGTTCTCCGATTGTGGGATTAAATTTAATTTTCCTTTTCCTTTACTCACATTCCAACCCAAGTGACCAATTAATCGCTCACCAATTATTGTGGATGACCTAAGAAATGAAACTGGACTAAGCACCAAGGGAACTCATGACAATAGTCCCTGGCATGTTAGCTTTCCTCGTGCAATCATTGCCATTGTGAATCCAAGAAACAAAGGGTGATCTTGAAGTTCCTTCTCCATATTCAGATTTAGATAAAAACTTAACAAGAGCGTCTATCATCTTACAAACATCTACACGTATCAAATGTGTTGATTGAGAAATGAATTGGGGAAAAGTTCTTTTCCATTGATTCAACTAACTGAATATATACAAGATCAAAAAGATAATTAATTAACTAACTAAACTAATCAACTAACTAAGCTAACTAACTTGTACACATTTATCAGCATAAGGTACAAGTGAAAGCAACAATAATAACCAACACCCCCCTCAAGTTGGAGGATTCGAAAGCCCCAACTTGGATAAAAGATCATCATGTTTGTGTTTAGGAAGACTCTTAGTAAACAAGTCTGCAAGTTGATGCTGAGTAGAAACATGAGTTAAAGAAATTATGCCATCCTGAAGTTTCTCGCGAACAAAGTGGCAATCAATCTCTATGTGCTTAGTTCACTCATGATACACCGGATTCTTTGCAATATGGATGGCTGCCTGACTATCACATTTCAGGGAAATTGGAGTAACTGAGGGAACAGACAACTCAGAAAGCAAGCGTGTTAACCATGTTAATTCAGCAGTTACTCTCCTCATGCTTCGATACTCAGCCTCTGCTGAACTTAAAGAAACAGTGGCTTGTTTCTTTGATTTCCAGGAAATCGGACTACCCCCTAACAAAATAAAGAAACCAGTAACTGACTTCCTGGTGTTGGGACAGGAAGCCCAATCAGAGTCACAGAAAGCCTCAAGCTTGAAGTCAGAAGAGTTATTAAAGAATAACCCTTGAGTATGAGTTGCATGAACATAACCAAGAGTGTGTAAAGCAGCTTCCCAATGAGGAACATGAGGGTTAGTCATGAGTTGACTCAAAAATTGGACTGCAAAAGCAAGATCCGGACGAGTATGAGTCAAATAATTGAGCTTCCCCACTAGGCGACGATATTGCAAAGGATCATGATAAAGCGGACCAGAATCAGAAGCAAGTTGTAAATTGGAAGGAAGAGGACATTGTTTAGTACCATTAGGAAGAACATCTTGGAACTCGGTTAACAAATCATTAGCAAACCTGCGTTGAGTCATAACAGTACCAGTTGGAACTTTTAACACTTCGATGCCTAAAGAGAAATTAAGCTCACCGAGATCTTTGATCTTAAAAATTGTGTCAAGAAAAACTTTCAAACCATCCATTTCATCTGGATTGTTTCCTGTAATGAGGATGTCATCTACATAGACAGCCAGATAAACAACAGAGGTTCCCATGCTCTTGGTGAACAATGAATGATCATTAGAGGATCGGCTGTAACCTTTGGACTTTAAAGCATCTGAAAGTTTTCCATACCATTGCCTGGACGCCTGTTTAAGACCATATAGTGATTTTTGAAGTTTGAGAACAGGAGTAGAAGAGGGTAACAACATTCCAGGAGGAGGTACCATGTAAATATCCTCATCCAATTCTCCATGTAAGAACGCATTATTTACATCTAATTGATGTAAAGGCCATTTATACTTGGTCGCAACAGCAATCAAACACCGAATAGTTGTCATTTTGGCAACAGGAGAGAATGTTTCATTATAATCAATCCCTGCTGTTTGGGTATCACCTCGAACAACCAAACGAGCTTTGCATCTTTCAACTGATCAATTGGCCTTGTATTTCACTTTATACACCCATTGGCACTTGATAGGCTTCTTGTTTAGAGGTAAAGAGACAGGAACCCAAGTATGAGTTGCAGCTAGAGCATCAAGCTCTTGTTGCATGGCTTGTTGCCACTTAGGAGAGGTTGTAGCCTGTGAATAAGAAACGGGTTCAACAATATGATGGATTATAGGAGTGGAGGAAACTGTTGATAGAACATGATTTGTGGCAGAAATAGAAGTGATAGTATGAGGACAAAGATAAGCTGAATTACATTCATAATTAGCCAAATAAGAAGGAGGATGAGATTGTCTAGTGGATCTCCTTAACTCAGGAGATGGAGGATGAGATGAACTAGGTGAAATAGAAGGAGGAATGAAAGAAGAGGAAGAAGGAATAGAAGAAGAGGGAATGGAAGGAAAAGAAATGGGTTCAAAAAAATCAGGTGTGACATTAAGGGTTGGAAAAACAGTAGAGGAATTGGAAGAAACAGAAGGAAAGATGGACTCAAAAAACTTGACATCCTTGGACACAAAAACTTGATGTGTTTTAAGATTTTAAAGCTTGTAACCCTTTTTGCCCATTGGATACCCAATGAACAGACATGGATCGGCTCTTGGCTGAAATATATCTCTTCCATGAGAAAGAGTGGAGGCATTTCTTGTATTAAACAGATTCCTTTGCCAGGTAGAATACTGCCTAATCTGATCTTCTTGACTTGGAATTCTTCGATTATCATCATTTGTTGTTGTTGCCGTTGGTCTCCATAAAGGAGGTGGTTGATCTATTGATATTCTCATTTACTGATCTTAGCAAGTTCTTCCTGCAATATCTTGCTTGGATCTTTGTAAACGTAGAACGGGCCTTTTTCTTTTGGAACTACTGGCTTCCCTTCAATCTTAAGGTTCTTAAGATTTTCAAGGCCTTCTCGAATGGATGCTTCAGTTGGAGCTCTTGTCACTACTCTTTCTCTGAGTGGTCTGATCGTCCACTGCCTTCCAATAGGTACTTCTATCCCTTGAGCTGGTATAGCCCTGATGCTTGACGAGGCTAGGTAGCTTATAACATTTTCAATATTATAATTAAACCCGGCATTACTGGTATTTATCAATCTTCCTACCAGTGCTCGTGTAACAATCAAGTTTGATTCGCCGCTAAATTCTTCATTGCCATGAGTTTGTATTACTATCTGAATATTTCGGAAATCAGATAATGATACCATCATGTTTGGTGCTATGTATACCATCTGTGCCCCTGATGATTGATCAACTTCCATAGATCCGATTATAGACACGTTATTTGCCCATCTTGTGTCTCTTAAGACTACCAAAGCTTGTGTTCCTGCCCTTGTTCTGTGCAGGGTTTGTAGCCTTATCATAATAACACCCATATGCAAATGTTCTAGGCCTCTTTCGACAAGCCTTGCATATGATCTATCATTATAGAATTCCAATTCTGCTTGATCATCGTCTGTGACAAGCACTCTTTCTTCACTGTAGTGTTGGTAAACACTACTTCAAGTAACTCCTTTGGATATCCTTCTATTACAGCACTTTTTCCTTTGCTTAGCTCTCTAATAGCCCTTTTTATTTCACCGACGTCTTCTTTTATTTCTCGGAGTTCTTCTGAGACTCTTGTAACTTCTTGGATTAAGAAATTATTTTGCTTAATCAGGATCGCTGTTTGTTGTGCTGAGTTGCCAATACCAGTAGTTTTGCTAAAACCTACTAATGGTTCATCCAAGGACCAAGTTGCTGTTGCTTTTGATTTATAAGACTCAGTTTCTGCTAAAACCTACTAATGGTTCATCCAAGGACCAATTACTTTGTGGGTGAGCTCTTCTGTGAGTCTAAGAGCTTCTGCTTCAACGATCTTTGGTTGTTTTGCGATTTCTTTAACAAGTTGTCGAACCTGAACTGCTGTGAGTGGTTGTTGTGATTGTATGGTTACACCTATTTGTGTGACTTTCTTGGATAGGTTATTAATGGCTGTGTGAATACCACTAATTTGCCTGCCAAGACTCTCTTGCTCTCTCAGAATCTCACGAAATCTTTTTATGTGGAGGTGGGTTGTTAACAAGTGACTATCATAAAAAGCTTGTAAATTATATTTTTAAATATTTAAATCATCCGAGATTAGTAAATTCGGATTAGTAGAGTGATTATTTACGTTAAAAGCGCGTGTAACACTTTCTCCGTGAAAACACTCGTATTCTAAACCAAAATTTGTTCTTCTATGGATGGGTCTTGAAAACTCTAGATTAAGATAGTCTAATCTATTATTATTTTCACAAAAACTATTGATTTGTCTTTCAAAATCTTGTAGGTACCTTTCAACACTTGGATTCATAAAACATAAGAAGCATATCAAATAAACTGGGTTTAAAACAGTATTTAAAGACAAAGAAAACTTAATAGTTACTTGGCTCTGGGAAATCTCATCATCTCAATTAATTCCTTAAATTAACATAAAACTTTTACTTTGTTTGAAGAAAGAAGTTTATATAAACACTAGTTGTTTCCGATCCATGGTCTCTAAACATAGGATATTTCTATTGGTGAATACCTCTTGGTTTTGTTAAAAACTTTAACTTTTCAAATTTCCATTAGTTTCTCACCACTGGGGTTCTGCCTATCTTCGCCCTCCTTGGCTACTATTCCGGCCACTGCCAGCGTCTTTTGAAAACAAAAGGATTATTTTAAAAACTTTTAAAGACTCAACATTTTAAAACCATTTGCTTTTCACAAATTCCAGAAATTCCGCCTATATTTTCTTCCGAACTAATCTCACCATGGGGGATTACTTACTACTCTTCGGTAACAGCCCATGTCTTTTGAAAATTTTCATTTTAAAACATAGTTTAATTTTTACCTCCAAATCGAACAAACAATAATGTTTATAAAGTTATTTTCCTCAGAAATTGTTTACCTGAAACAATTATAAAAGTATTAAATTAATTCAAGATCATAAAATTGAATTAAATCATTCCCAGCCCTTTCACTATTAAGCCTTCTTCTAGGCTTAGCCTGCCATACCGGAGATTTTTAAAGCTCTGATACCAGGCTAATTCCCATTTAAGTGGATCAACGTAAGAGTAACAAAAAGCTAGAAAACAATTTACTTAAACTTTTATACAGAGATTTTATTCAAACATATGCGGAAGCTAAAAACTTAGAACACTTACAAGAAAAACTTCAAGCTATTTAGAGGATTACACAAGTTAGGTATTCTAGGTTGTGTGAATCCTTAGACACATTACGCTCTTATATAGGCATAGAAAGACGATTGAAACCGTCTACCGATTACCCGGGTGCACATTGGGCCCCATAGCCATAATTGATAGCTTTCTATCGTGTTGCCTGAGCTGGAAAGCATAGATAAAGAGACAAACACGCGTCTCTTGCTTTAATAATTAAACATAAACGGACGGCACAGCTGTCTCCTACTTTAATAATTTATCCACGATAAACTTGGACTGTTATGCTTTATTCGGTGCCGTGTTGCTTTTGAGTATGGTCCACCACTATCACCAAAGTTTTTAGAATTATTGCTTGAGAATTCGTCACTGCTTCCGTCATTTATTTCTAGAAGCTGGGCTTGGGCTTTAGTGCTGGTTTTCTTGATGGGCTTCACAAATAAGCCTTTTTGCTTGGGCCAATTTGTTAGCTGCTCGTTCCGCTCTTGTTGTGAAGATGTGTGGTTCTGTTCCTTCTGTTCGTATCCACCATCTGCACAGGTTGTATTCAACCATGGTTCTGTAGAGGTCCAATTCTGCAAGGGTGTTATCGCTTTGTTGATCTGCAAGTCTTTGTAGGGCCTCCATCCTTCTTGATGAGAGTAGTCTAAGTTGGTCGAGGATGTCTTCTTCTGTAATGCTGGCATAGCTGTTAACAAGAACTGCTCCAGAAGATGGCATAGTTTCTCTTCCTCCATAGTCACGTCTGCACCCATCTTGGCGCCATATGTTACCTCTTCTAAGGTGTCGCTCAACGTTGTTATTGTCTCTGTGTATTCGCCTGACATGTTCCATTGCCGTTTTGACAATCCATTTCTTGGTTTGTCGTTTTCTCAGCTTCTTGTAATTCTTAGCAGACCTCTTATAACACTGGTTGATTTCATTAATAACATAAGCACCCAAAAGCCTTGAGATTAGAATAGGAAGGGGGTTTGCCAAAGAACACTTCATGTGGAGATTTGTTTTGCAACAGTTTAGTGGGAAACAAATTTCTCAAAAAAGTTGCTGTTAAAAGGCAATCACCCCAAAATCTCACAGGTAATTTGGACTGAAAGAAAAGAGCTCTTGTTATTTCCAATAAATGTTTGTGTTTTCTCTCCACTATGCCATTTTGTTGTGGTGTAGCAACACAACTAGTCTGATGAATGATGCCCTTGGAAAGCAAATATTCCGTGTTAGCATGAGAAGACCCCAATTCAAAAGCATTATCAGTCCTTATGCACTTGACCTTAGTGTGATATTGAGTGTCAACCATCTGAATGAAATTTTTCAGAATAGTGAAAGCATTGCTTTTAGTTGAAAGCAAATGAGTCCAAGTAACTCTGCTAAAATCATCCACTATGGCGAGGAAGTAAGTAAACCCATTATAGGTAGGTGTATGATACCCTCCCCAAACATCCACATGAATAAGGTCAAAAACCTGAGTAGTTTCCCTTTTACTATGTGGGAATGGTAACATGTGTTGTCTAGCCATAGGACAGATATCACAACATTGAATATGTTCAACATCACTATGTGAAAAAAACAGGTAATTGTTTGAGTTTATACAAAGGCAGATGCCCAAGTCTATTATGCCAAGTTCTACCAGTTCCTACAGAACTACAACTGGATTTTATTGTCTTGTGAGAAACAACACTTGAAGCAAGAATCACATCATTGCTCCTGAGAAGATATAGCCCATCCATCAGCTTACCAAGAACCACTGGCCTCTTCAGAGAAGGGGCCTGCAGCATACAAGCTTTATTAGAAAGAAAAAAACTAGGCCATTTGTATCAGTGCACAACCTTGGTATAGAGAGCAGGTTATGTTTAAACTGAGGAACAAGAAGGACATTATGCAAAGACAAATCTGGTAACAGATTTAAAGTACTAGACTTAAAAGCAGTGATGACTGTCCCATTAGGGAGAAGAATGGAAACCGATTTTGTAAGAATTTTGACATTTACCAAAATATTTTCATCAAAACACATGTGATCATTTGCCCCTGTATCAATTATCCATGTGGAATTATGTTTAGACAGAGAAGAGCATGCCATTATACCTGCAAAGTTTGCATACTTGATTTCATTAGTGGAAGAACTTCCTTCTTTGTTATTTGTAGATGATGAACCAACATTCTTATTGAGTTGAGTATCATATATAGAAACTAAATCAATTGTTGACATTGATCTGGTGTAAAACTTGCCCCCGCATTCAAAGCATGTACAGAAGTCTCATTGTTTTCTCCATTATTACCATTCATACAAGCATTAGCAACCGCTTGTTTTTATTTGGTAAACTTAAAATCCTTTGGAAAACCAATCAGCTTGTAACATTTGTTCACTGCATGTCCCGGCTTCTTGCAGTGACTACAAACAAGCTTTCTTGAATCTCCTTGAAACTTTGCTTGAACATTCATGGAAGAAACATCTGGAAATGGTTGAAGAGTAGGATGAATCTCTTTTTGTTTCTCATCTTGAATCAGAAGAGAGTATGCAGTACTAATTGAAGGCAAGGGTTGCATCATTAGAATATTTCCTCTAACATTATCATAAGCTGAATTCAATCCCATGAGAAATTGGATCAACTTTTGTTCTTCGTCTCTTTTTGCTAATTCTGCAGAAGCACCACATGAACATGTAGAAATTGAAGACAACGAACTTATCTCATCCCAAATGCTCTTAATCTTGGAGAAATAGAGTGTAATATTACTACTACCCTGTGAAATTTTACATAAGCTTTTCTGTAGTTGATAGTACTTTTCACCATTAGCCTGACCATATCGATCATTCAATTCTTTCCACAATTGCGCAGCAGTTTGCACATATAGAACACTTTCACCTATGTCTCCAGTAAGAGTGTTGATTATCCACGAAATCAACATATCATTACATCGCTTCCACAGATTGACGTGCTGTGTGCCGGCTATGATGGAACCATCGACAAACCCTAGCTTATTCTTTGCTGATAGAGCAATTGACATAGCTCTCTTCCATGAACCAAAACCTGTTCCATCAAATTGCTTAGACACGAGAATCATACCGGGATGATCAGAGGGATGAAGGTACAAAGGATTCGAGGTATCAATTGCAGGATTAACCGATGAAGTAGAATTTGACATTATGTTGAATGAAATTCGAATAAGAACAGAGAATATGATCAAAGAATCGAACAAAAATTGAATCGGAAGATGATGAGAACGAACAATCGAAGAATCGAATGAAGATTGAACAAGAGAATTGATGAAAGTCGAATGAAATCGAATCAAAGAATGAAAATTTTGATCGAGCGGAACGAAGAACGAAGGATCAAGAACAGATTCGCTCTGATACCATGTTGATTGAGAAATGAATTGGGGAAAAGTTCTTTTCCATTAATTCAACTAACCGAATATATACAAGATCAAAAAGATAATTAATTAACTAACTAAACTAATCAACAAACTAAGCTAACTAACTTGTACACATTTATCAGCATAAGGTACAAGTGAAAGCAACTAATAACCAACAAAATGTTACATACCATATAAAAATGTATTCATTCTACAAAAACATCTTATGTAATTCATCATCATTTATAAAGGCTCTCATCTTTACATTTTCTATATCATCACCATATTTTAAATTTATTTTTCATAACAAGTTATTAACTATTATAAGTTATTTATTTTCTAATATTAAATCATTAAAGTTACTAAATCATTTTTTACTGATATTTAATTAAAAAGTTTGCAACTTTATGATAAACTGTTTATTAGTTTTTTAAGTTGTTTTACAAATGTTAAAAATTATTAATCTTTCTTTAGAAATAATATAAATTAATAACAAATTACATACGAAATAATATAAATTAATAACAAATTCCATACCTTATTTTACAAGTTGTTTTCAAAAGGAAAATAAAAAATAAAAAAATGAAATTGAAACTCAGATTGGCCCCACATATCCCGTGGCGTCTGTCATGACCCATGTATCCTAAAACGACCACAGATAACACGGTCTAAGACCATGGGGTATGGTGGGGCTTGGGTTGGGCATTTGGTGACACGTGGATTTTAAATATTAAAAACCCAAAGCCAAGTGTTTTAGCGGTATGGTGGGGCTTGGGTTGGGCGTGGCTGGGCGGCGTGGCCTAGCCACATCATCAATTTTTTTATATATATTTTTATTTATAACTAAATAAAAAATAAACATACAACATATTTTTTTTAAAATACATAAACATACATAATAATTATCAAAATAAAAAACAGTCATTCTTCGTCGTCTTCGTCGGTTTCGAACCCAGGAATCGTTGAAACATGTTCCACCAATTCAGCTCGAAGGTTCTGATGTATATCCCTTGACTTTATTAAAAATTCATTTGCCGCTTTATCTTCGTCTGTTACGTTACCTTGTTGGGGGTCATCGTCATCGTAGTAGGTAACGACCGCTCTACCTTCATCCTCCAAAATCATGTTGTGAAGAATGATACATGTGTACATCACGTTTCCAATCTGATCCTTGTCCCATAGTCGACAAGGCATTGCCAAAATTCGCCACCTTTTCTTCAAAACACCGAATGCTCGCTCGACGTCTTTACGTGCAGCCATCTGGACCCTGTTAAACTTTAATCTCTTTGGATCTGTGGTACCGTGTCTTGTAAACGATTTTACGAAAACCCCCCACTCTGGGTAAATCCCATCAACTAGGTAGTACCCGTACACGTACTCAATCCCGTTTACAAAGAAACTTCCTTTCGGTCCTATTCCATTTACCCGATCATTGAAAAGAGGCGAGTGGTTTACGATGGTAATATCATTATGTGAACCTGGCATACCGAAGAACGCATGCCATATCCAAAGATCTTGGGACGCAACCGCTTCAAGCATGATGGCTGGCACCCCGTGAAATCCACTAGTGTGAGCACCTTGCCATTGGGTAGGACAAAGTTCCTAAGGCCATTTCATACAATCTAAACTACCTAGCATCCCGGGTAGCCCATGATAATCTGCGTGATGTTCCAATATTTGTTGCATGTCACTGAAGGAGGGCTTTCTCAAATATCTTTTCCTATAAAGTTCTAGAATGCACGAACAAAAGTTGTGAAGAGTTTCTCTAGCTACACGTGCAGACATTTTTAAATAGTCATCCATAATGTCCGAACTATTGCCGTACGCTAACTGCCTAAGTGCGGCCGTGACCTTTTGCCACGTACTAAATCCTAATTGCCCGGTGACATCGGGTTTTTGTTGGAAACAAACATATTTCTCCTCAAGATCTCTATATATTCTTAAAAATAAATTTTTACTCATACGAAAACGACGCCTAATGTCACGGCCCCCGACCCGGTTTAACCCGTTTCAGGAGCCGCGGGACAGAAATTCTCGTGGTATTTATTTAATTGAGTTTAACAGCGGAAGTTTATCATCAGGATCGTTTAAAGCTAAAATTTTCCCGATTTATTTATTTCACAACGCGGAATAAAAACCCGGTAATTTACAATCATTTGATTTCACGAAGAAATCTTTTATTTTACAAAACATGTTTCTTTATTTTTATAATGAGCCACTTTCTCAAGCTTGAAATGCTTCTCAGCACTTTCCCTGAATTACAACAGATCACCTGAAACATGTTTGAAAAAGGTTTTGTCAGCGGAAAATACTGAGTGAATCATTCTATTTACTAAAATGACACATTTGTTATAATTTACAGTATTAAGGAAGATTACAATGTTTCTGATATCAAACCAATTACCCACAGTACTTTGTCACTCGACCCATTGGCCCTTCCGTCCAATGGTGTCTGTGACTATGGTCATATCACCCATTGGCTGCCCCAATGGTGAAGATTATCAAGTAATGTATACAAAACCCCACATACCGGCTGTAATATGGTGATTACATAAACTTAATCCCTGTAATTATAACTTTGAAATAAATAGGGTTTTGTAAAGCAATTTGATAAAAAGAGAATGACTCACATTGCTGATTTAATACGGACAGAGTCTAGTCTATGAATTAGCCTGGTTAACCTAATTTAGATAACAATGCACACAAAACTGGGTTAGTAATCAATACAGCATTTACGATAACTCACGAGATCAACCATCACAACGAGTGACAAAGTGCTATGCTTAACATCTGTCGAATTAACGACTAATGACAAAGCATCACCCTAATGTGGGCAGCACTTAAACACCCGTTGAGTACATTGATCGATCGGAAAATGAATCGTAGCAGCAATCGTGCTAATACCCTGTTTTGTGGCAGAATTTCGAGACCCAAGGGTGTAATTTGGAGTATTCAGAGTGTATTTCCGTGTGTGATTGGAATTATTTCGACGTTGAATGTCCAAATTTCGAATGCCACTGTCCTCTATTTATAGCTGAAATTTGGACAAGCTTACGCACCGTAACATTCCCAGCGTTGCGGTCCGTAAGACTGCTTACGGACCGTAAGCTTGAGAGTGTTGCGGTCCGTAAGGCATAAAAATAGCCTATAGGGTAGCCACGATTGAGACTAGCTCAAGTGACTTGCCAAATTCGATTTTCAGTTATTTGACAACGAATTAAGTGGATAATCGTCCACTAGGGTTTATCCCCCCCTTAGTTTTAGGGGCCCTAATCCTGATTCCAATTGTTCTGAAAATTTTAGGGTTTGTGCGGAATCACTTGGGTGTCTTAACTAGGGTTTCCTAATGATCAATTAAAGTAATAATTAGGACTTTTTAGTGAGGGTTGTTACATTCTCCCCACCTTAATAAAAATCTCGTCCTCGAGATTTACTGGAATAAATGTGGATATTTTCGCTTCATTTCTGATTCCAGCTCCCAAGTGTATTCAGCTCCTCTCTTTGAATCCCACTTTACTTTAACTAGCACTAGGCGTTTGTGCTTGAGAAACTTCACTTTTCTGTCTTCTATTTGAAGAGGTTTCTCTACAAATTTTAATTTTTCGTTTACCTCTATGTCTTGAAGAGGTACTACCAAAGATTCGTCTGCTAGACATTTCTTGAGATTGGATACATGAAATACATCATGTACTCCAGCTAATTCTTCTGGTAGTTGTAAATGATAAGCAACTGGTCCTATACGTTGGATCACCGGAAATGGTCCTACGTATCTTGGACTTAGCTTTCCTTTCTTACCGAATCTCACAACTCCTTTCCAAGGAGAAACTTTCAACAGTACTCTGTCTCCAACTTGGAATTCTAACGGCTTGCATCTATTGTCTGCATAACTCTTCTGGCGATCTCGAGCCGTCTTCAGTCTTTCTTTAATTTGAGTAATCTTATCAGTCGTCTCTTGCACAATATTCGGACCTGATAATTGACTTTCTCCTATTTCTGCCCAACAAATTGGAGTTCTGTATTTTCTTCGATACAATGCTTCAAATGGAGCAGTTTCGATACTTGAATGATAACTATTGTTATAGGAGAATTCAATCAATGGTAAGTGATCGTCCCAATTTCCACCAAAATCTATCACACATGCTCGGAGCATGTCTTCTAGAGTTTGGATCGTCCTTTCACTTTGCCCGTCCGTTTGAGGATGATATGCAGTACTTAGGTTAAGTCGAGTTCCCATTGCTTCTTGAAAACTTTTCCAAAAATGGGAAGTAAATCGACTATCCCTATCTGATACAATGGAGAGTGGAACTCCATGTAGAGATACGACTTCATCTACATATAACTTTGCTAGTCTTTCCATGGTAAAGGTTTCTTTCATAGGTACAAAGTGAGCAGATTTGGTTAATCGATCCACAATTACCCAAATCGCGTCATTACCTTTTCTGGTTTTGGGTAACTTAGTAACAAAATCCATTGTTATAAGTTCCCATTTCCACACTGGCATCTCTAATTGTTGTAGTAGTCCTGAAGGTTTTTGATGTTTTGCCTTAACTTGTGAACAAGTAAGACACTTAGAAACATATCGTGCTATATCTTTTTTCATTCCTATCCACCAAAAGTTCTTTCTTAAATCTTGGTACATCTTGTTGTTTCCTGGGTGCATAGTGTACTTAGATTTATGAGCTTCTTCTAAGATCTTATTTCTTAATTCTCCCTGCTTGGGTATCCAAATTCTGCTTTTGTGGAATCTCCAAATTCCATCTGCTCCTTGTTCTAATTCTTTTATTCTTCCTTTCATTCTTTCAGCAACATCCTCTATTGCTGTTTCTTGAATATTCTTAATTTGTTCTATTAAATCTAATTGTAGATTTAACCTAAGAGCACGGAATCGTCGTTGTTTTTCCTAATACTTACGACTTAATGCATCTGCAACTACATTTGCCTTTCCTTCGTGATACTGGATATCACAGTCGTAGTCGCTTAAAATTTCCATCCATCTCCTTTGCCTCATGTTCAACTCTTTTTGCCCAAATATGTACTTTAAACTTTTATGATCCGTATAGACAGTAAACTTACTCCCATACAGATAATGTCTCCAAATCTTAAGGGCAAAAATTACGGCTCCTAATTCTAAATCATGAGTCGTATAGTTTTCTTCATGCTTTTTCAATTGTCTTGAGGCATACGCAATTACCTTCTTGCGTTGCATAAGCACACATCCATATCCGAGTTTTGAAGCATCACAATATACTTCAAAATCTTCTGTTCCTTCTGGTAAGGCTAAGATTGGTGCATTGGTTAATTTCTGTTTCAAAATCCTAAAAGCCTCTTCTTGTTTAGGTCCCCATTCAAACTTAATGGCTTTACAGGTTAACTTAGTTAATGGTACGGCTATTTTGGAAAAATCCTTAATAAACCGTCTATAGTATCCAGCTAAACCTATAAAACTCCTAATTTCCATTGCAGTTTGTGGAACCTTCCAATTGGTAATCGCTTCTATTTTAGCAGGATCTACGTGAATACCTTCATGATTCACCATGTGTCCTAAGAATTGCACTTCTTGTAACCAAAATTCACACTTTGAGAATTTGGCGTACAACTTTTCTTTTCTTAACAAAGTTAAGAGTGCATGCAAGTGCTGACAATGTTCATCTTGACTTTTGGAATAAATAAGTATGTCGTCTATAAAGACAATTACAAATTTATCCAAATACGGTTTACAGATCCTATTCATCATGTCCATGAATGCTGCAGGTGCATTCGTTAATCCAAAGGGCATGACTGTAAACTCGTAATGACCATACCTAGTTCTGAAAGCAGTTTTAGGTATGTCTTCTTCTTGTACCTTCAATTGATGATATCCGGAGCGTAAATCAATCTTAGAAAAATATCTAGCTCCTTGAAGTTGATCGAAAAGATCATCAATCCTAGGTAATGGGTATCGATTCTTAATTGTAACCTTATTTAATTCTCTATAATCGATACACATTCTCATTGAACCATCCTTTTTCTTAACAAACAACACAGGTGCTCCCCACGGGGATGAACTAGGTTGTATGAATCCTTTACTTAATAATTCATCTAATTGCTTTTTCAGTTCTAACATTTCTGTGGGTGCTAACCGATAAGGTGCCTTAGCTATCGGTGTAGTTCCTGGAATTAGATGAATTCTAAATTCTACCTCCCGATCAGGTGGTAATCCGGGTAAATCTTCTGGGAATACATCTGAGTATTCTGAGACTACAGGAATTTCCTTAAGTTCTTTACTCTTAGTATTAATGATTATTGAAATCATATATACTATTCCTTGTTTTCGTTCATAACTAGCAACTTTCATTACCGATATGAACTTCATGGGTTTCCGTGGTTTATCTCCTGTAATCATAATTACTTCTCCAGTAGGTGCCTGAATTTCTATGGAATTTCTATCACAAAGAATTCGAGCATGGTTGGCTATTAACCAATCCATTCCTAACACGACATCGAATTCAGCTAGTTTCATAGGTAATAGGTTTGCAGCAAATTTATGACCTGAAAGTTCTACTTCTACTTTTTGCAAAACCTGATTAATTTTAACTGAATTCCCATCTGCGGTTTCAACTGTAAAAATCTGCCTAATGTGGGTTAAAGGTAACTTAAGAGCTTGACAGAATAAAGTATTGATAAAACTTTGGTTTGCACCAGAGTCAAATAATACTTTTGCGTATAAATTGTGGACTAAGAACGTACCGGCTATCACATCTGGGATGAGTTCTGCTTCTTGAGTTGTTAGCTGGAATGCTCTGACATTCTTCTTAGTAGCTCCTTCATTTGCCTTAGGTTTGTTGTCTACTGGTTTAACCAATTTAGGACATTCTGTTTTATAATGCCCTGCTTCTCCACAGTTAAAACAGATTACGGTTTTTTTTCTGCAGTTTTCTTCACGGTGTCCTATACCCTTGCAAAGGTTGCAGGTTACATTACATTTTTCGTAATGCTTCCTTTTGCAATTTCTACAGAAAGGTGGATTTGAATATTGCCCTGTTCCTCTTTTCTTGAAATTATTACTATTACCCGCCCGAAATCCTTGGGTAATCTTCTGAGCCAGTTCCTTTTTCCTATCTTCATCTCTTGTGCGCACCAGTTCATCGGTTAGAGTATTAGCTAATTCTACCGCATCGTCAATAGTGCGAGGTCTCGCAGCTTTAACGATATTGCGGATTTCGCTAATTAATCCCCAAATGTAGCGAGAAATGAGTACCGGTTCTGGCGAAGCCAGTGTTGGTACCACTCTAGCATATTCGAAGAATGTCGAAGTATAACCGCGACAATCTACACCCAACATCCGATGATTTAGGAACTTACTTGTCATTTGTTCCTTTTCATACTCAGGACAGAATTTTCTTTCCACCAAATTCTTAAATTCCTCCCAGTTCATAGCATATGCTATGGCTCTTCCTTTGGCTTGTAACACAGTGTTCCACCATTCAAGTGCTCCTTCTTTAAAAAGATTTGACGCGTACATAACCTGATCATCTTTGGCACATTTACTTATTGCAATTACTGCTTCGGTTTTCTCTAACCAACGCAGTGATGCAGTTGCTCCTTCGATGCCTGCAAATTCAGTGGGTTTACAAGCAAGGAATTCTTTGAAAGTGCAACCAGGTGTTGCGACTTTCATTTTCTTAGGGAGCGGAGCTTGTCGTGGTTCATGATTAACATGATCATTGCCTCTGTTTACACTATTACTGAAGTTATCTTCAGTATTAAGTTTACTAGGAACGATTTGTTGCGGTTCTACTGGATTCTTTACAGCAGCAACGATTGCAGGAATAGCATTGGCTATCCCTTGAGCAACAATATTTTTAATATCTTGTCTAGTCATATATTGATCTGAATGTTGCTCAGACTGATTAACTTCATTTACAGGTTCATTACCACTGTTTGCCATCTGATAATATATATAAATTTTATTAGTATCTGCTAAATAACAATTATATACAAACAATCAGAAAATTTTACAATACAGATATAGTCAAAACAATCGATTTCTCGATTTCATTTTATATCTAGTATAGTATGCATCATTACTCACCAATATCTTACAGAGTTTTATTCGTTATTTACAGACTAATTTTACTATTACTATTATACAACCATCGTTTTACCATCCTATTATCCTTCGTCACTTGTCGTTCTAAAAACGAAGCTCCCTTTCATCATATTTTCAGGCAATTTGTCCCCCTATTTCCCTGATTCTATTTCCCGCATCCATCAACTCTTCACCAAAGTGGCGAAGTTCAGCCATATTTTCATTACTCATGGGTGGATTAGGTAGGGGTTCTGGATCAAATTGTGGAAGAAAGGAATAAGGATCGTTGACAATATTTTGGAATTGCCAATCGTTCGTCCACCATTCGTCCATTCCTACAGGTTGGGAGTGGACTATTGGGTCTGGGATTGCTGGTTCCCAATTCATAGGGAGTTGGTTTTCAAGAGGATAAGTAAAAATATTAGTATTGACAGGCTGAATAGTTTCACAGCTTGCCAATAGGAAATCTATCTCATCTTGAAAGGTCCTTCCCTGGTTTTGATTGGAGCTCTCTCCGATTTCTATTTGGGTTGGTCTAGAGCCTTGCCCAACTTCCATTACTATTTCTTTAGTACCTTCCTCCATCTGCATTCACTGGTTATAAATTTAACCCTTTATTTATAACTTGTAAATGTAACGAAGTCTCAATAAATTTAACAATTTATTTAAAACTTGTAAATGTAGAAATGATAAATAATATTAGTTAATTTTATTTTAAGTTTCGTAAAATTTATTTGATGCCAAACTAAACAAAACGTTCAGATATATAGTTAATATGAAGAGTAAATTACGATTTTGGCTCCTGTGGTGAAATCACTTTTACCCTTTTAGCCAAAAATCGAATCTTTTAACATCTGAGCCCCTAACGTCTTTTTTTCTAACCCTTTTGGCCCCTAACACTAACCCTATCATTTACTTTTAGGGGCCAAAAGGGATAGAAAAAAAGACGTTGGGGTCCAAAGGGGTTAAAAAAAGACGTTATTATTAAACTTTTATGCATGATAAAATTAGTATATTATAATTTACGTATTTACCTTATTTTTTGCCAGTGTTATTATTTTATTAAGTTATTGTTTTATTAATTATCTAATATCTTTATTATTAATATATATTTTAAATTTTGAATCAAACGGATTATATAAATTGAATCAAATGGATTATATAAATATTGAATAATTGGAATCCTTATATTAATTAATAATATAATATTATAATTAATTAAAAAAGATTAAACTAAAATTATAATTATCCATAAGAAAGGGCCTAATATGATGACAAGTGTCTCTAAAGTGGTTTCTTTTATTATATAGTATAGATTTGCCCATTTAACCGTTTATTTCATAAATAAAATCATGCTTTGTGAGGAGATTTGCAGGTTGAATTGAAGATAAATAGAAGAAGAAGATAAATTACAGGTTGAATTGAATAAGAGGATAAATTGTTTTTAAACTACACAATTAGTCCCATAAATTTAAAAGGCTTTGGTTATCCACACATCCCCCTCAATTTATCTACACATCCCCTAACCCTATACATCCCTCATTGCCCTATACGCCTGAAAATGGACCCACCTGATAAGCCCCGCATTGCCGTATACGTTTACTTTTTGGTTACTTTTTCACACATCCTATTATTTGTCAATGATTGGGTGTCAGCCAATGATTGCCCAATCATTGGCTCTTTTGTGTGGAATAAATTTGAAGGGTATGGAGGGTTTTCAAGTGGGTGAAATATTATTTAAAAAAACTTTATATATATTTTTTTAAATTGTTATTATAAAACGTCAACATTTTTTTATTTATTAATTATTATTATAAAACGTCAACATTTTTTTATTTAATATATTTAGAAAAATGGCAACATTTTTATTTATTAATTATTATTATAAAACGTCAACATTTTTTTAAATTAGTATTATAAAACTTCTACATTTTTTTATCAAGTGTTAGTATAAAACGTCAACATTTTTTTAATTAGTATTATAAAACTTCTACATTTTTTTATCAAGTATTATAAAACTTCTACATTTTTTTATCAAATGTTAGTATAAAACATCAACATTTTTTTTAATTAGTATTATAAAACTTCTACATTTTTTTATCAAGTGTTATTATAAGACGTCAAATTCTCTATAATCCATAACGCAAATGTAAGTGAACATTATTGTTTGATAAAATAACACAAAACACAACACTTTCATACAAAATGTAATACAATACATAGCCGAAACCCTAAACCCTACACACTAAATCGCTAACTATTACATATTATTACTTAGATTCACACGAACCCGTTGTGTATCTGAATCAGGTTCTCAAACAAACCGTGAAATCGAACAGTTTCTTCGTACAACTGTGGCTAATGGAAATGCATGAAAAATATGATGAAGAAGTTGATTCTCGATTTGATGAACCTGTTCTTATGACAAACCGGTTGAGGATTACGAGTGTTTTTCTCACGGTTTGTTTGAGAACCTGATTCAGATACACAACGGTCTCTTTGCTTCGTCCACTAGAACTATTTGTGTATGCATTCTTTTGGTTGTTAAGAGACCGTTGTGTATCTGAATCAGGTTCTCAAACAAACCGTGAAATCGAACAGTTTCTTCGTAGATTCCGTCCGGTTTAAAAGCCAGTTCAGAAGCGTGATGGTATATGGTGGTCACGGAACTACCGGGCGTCGGTAGATGCCGGTGACGGAACTACTGCGCGTCGGTAGATGCTATCAAGAGTGCACCCGGAATCGACAATATGAGAGTTCCGTGCTATTTGCACGGTGACATCTGACAATGTCGGAGTTCCGGGTGACTTGGCAATTGATGTTGGATGATGCATCCCCCACCGCCAAGCACCTCACCCTAGACCGACGTCCCGGCGCATGAATCTGAAATATGAACGCAGTGCACTTCTCCATAAGAATTACGTTTCCACCACCGTCAAAACACCGACTTTCGATATCCTGTTAAAAAACATAGAATTATAGTGTTAGACTCGATATTAGAAATTATATTGTAAAATATAATAAACAAACAATACCACCACCACCACCACCAACACCACCACCACCACCACCACAGCCGACCACCCACCACCACCACAGCCGACCACCCACTACCACCACAGCCGACCAACACCAGTCGAACGCCCACCACCGCCCACCACCTTCCACCCACAACCTAACCACCACCAAAACCACCATCCCAACTACCACAACACACCACCACCACCACAACCTACCACCCTCAACCACCTCAACAACCACCACAGCCTACCACCCACAACAGAACACCACCTCACCACCATCAACCACCACAACCCACCACCTCAACCACCACAACCCACCACCTCACCACCGTCAACCTTAACAAACCAACAACACAGCCCACCACCCACAAACACCACAGGCTACCACCCACAACAAAACACCACCACAGCCACCACCGTCAACCACCACAACCCACCACCTCAACCACCATAGCCCACCACCTCACTACCGTTAATCTTAACAAACCAACACCACAGCCCACCACCCACAAACACCACAGCCCACCACCCACAAAACAACACAACCACAACCGTCAGCCACAAAAACCCACCACCCCAACACCAATATACCCGACCAAAATAAACCACAAAAATCAGAGAAAAAATGAAAATTAAACATAAAAATACGGAATACGAACTAACCTTAAATACTCCGAGCGTATGAAGCGATACGAAAGCGATAACAATACGAGAGACAAAGAATCCGTGCGTGTGTGTACTTCCGGATCTTCATCGTGTGGTCCAACGTTGGTCTCGTGTGGTCCAACGTTGGTCTCGTGTGGTCCAAGACCTTTTTGGGGATATAGTTTGGTGTATATCCGTCAAAGAGCAGGCTCCTCGGTAAATAAGTCAAACAAAACGTGCATGTATTTACTTTTTCTGAAAAGGTGTCAGCATATACGACCGTATAGGTCATTGTGAGGCATATACACCACCTAACTTTTGCACTACTACCTCCGTCCCATTAAAATTGTCATATTTTGAATTTTCAAAGTCTTTATTTATAAACTTTGACCTTAAATAATTTTGTTTGTGTTAGATAATACTTGATGAAAGTTATATGATTTGAGTGTGTTTTACAAGTGTTTTTATCGGGTTAATTTTCATCATGTTTTATATAACACAAAAAATCGATAATTAAAGTCAAAGTTTATAAATAAATACTTTGAAAATTCAAAATATGACACTTTTAATGGGACGTATTTTTTACACTTAGAAACACTAATTCGCCTTCGGTTTCAGCGTTCTCGGTGCAAATTCTTTGCGTGGATCGACCCTCCCATGTGTCCTCGGGCAGTTCAAGTCATCCGAGGTTTGCTGGATACGAAAGCAGTACTTGAAGACGAAGTCAAGCATTTGAAAGAGGAGGTTCGAATGTATAAAGAGCAAGTAGCAGAAATGGAAAATAAAAATTCAAGGGTCGTTCGTAAGAGGGACACCTGTTTGATAATATGTTGGATTTTGTTTTTTTTGTCCGTATTTGTATTTGTCGTTAGCCGTATTTAAGTTTATGCAACTTATGTAAACGAATGTAATGACTCTCGTATTTTGGTGATTTAGCAGAATGTTATGTCTTGAGAGTTTATGCAACTTATAATAATAAAACATATGCACATTTAAAAAAACGATGTTATATCTAGTCCCGGCAAACGGGTCGGGCCGGGGGTCGGGTAGGGTTTTTGACCCATGACGATATTTTATGAAATGAATTTTGTGTATTATAAAATGTCAAATTTTTTATTTATCAATTATTATTATGTCTTTAATTATTTTTCACGTGTCATTTATTAACCATAACGCAATAAATACACGAAACATCGTTTTATATTAATACACAAAACATGTCATTTTAATACAAAATGTAACGACCAAACCCTAAACCCTAAATCGCTAACTGTTACATATTATTAAATTCTTGCAAACTGTATCGGTTATTCAGATCTCTATTCGGTCACCATATTGTTACTATCAAGTTTAAGGATGCGTTCCACGTTAAACGTGCTTTCCGCTTCCCCATTACCACATGAAGAACCTCCGACCTGATCTGGCGCTCCCTCGTTGCAGAAGAATTCTCAGTAACCGGTTGCACAGCATGAAGAACCAATCCATACAGAAGGAGTTCTCCCTCGAGGTTGCTGACGCAGAAGCATTGTAGTTGGTGGAGGTTCCTGGAAATTCCAGTTAACCCTCATAGTCACTAGTAAATATCTACTTCCACCGTCACAGATTGTGAGTGCAGAAGCATTGCCGTTGGTGGACGTTCCGGTGCATGAATCTGGAATACGAACGCACTTAAGCGTTTGAATCTGAAATACGAACACAGTGTACTTCTCCATAAGGATTACGCTACCACCACCGTCAAAACACCGACTTTCGATATCCTGTTAATAAAACATACAATTATAGCATTAGACCCGACATCCGAAAATATATTGTTAAAAATAATAAATATAATAATAAAAATAACATATGCACATTTAAAAAAACGATGATATAAGTCTAGACCCGACAAACGTGTCAGGCCGGGAGTCGGGTAGGGTTACGCTACCACCACCACCACCACCACAGCCGTCAATCACCACCACCACAACCACCACCACCACCACCACAGCTGTCAATCACCACCACCACCACCACCACCACCACAGCCGTCAATCACCACCACCACCACAACCATAACCACTACCACCACCACAACCACCACCACCACAACCATAACCACTACCACCACCACCACCACCACCAAAGCCTTAAATCACCACCACCACCACAACCACCACCACAGCCGTCAAACACCACCGTCGTCATTCCCCACCACAGTCAATCCCCCACCTTCGTCAATCCCCACCGCCACCTATCCCCCACCGCCACCAATCCCCCACTAAATGAGCGAGTTCGAAACCATGGGGAAAGCGTTTGTGTTCAATGAGAGCCGTATGGTTAAAGCGTATGAAGTGTATAAAGGAAATACTATAACCAATTTATCAGCTCCTGTACAGGAGGATAAACTGGTTAAGGCTTGTGTGTTCTATGTTAAATGAGCGAGTTCGAAACCATGGGGAGGCCGGTCCGATACAGAAGGACCCCTCCCTTTTTTATTTGTGTAATTCTAATTTTTCAAATCCAAGTGTATAAAGGATATACTATAACCAGTTTATCAGCTCCTGTACAGGAGGATAAACTGGTTAAGGCTTGTGCGTTCTATGCGAAATGTGCGAGTTCGAAACCCATGGGAGGCCGGTCTTATACAGAAGGACCCCTCCCTTTTTTATTTGTGTAATTCTAATTTTTCAAATCCAGTCCCTGAGGTTTGTTTTGCACAAGAACAGTCCCTGCTCAGTTATTAAAAACTAACTGTAATTCTAATTTTTCAAATCCAGTACCTGAAATTCTTATAACCGTTTATACCCTTTCTGCACATGCTTAGCATTTTTAAAAAAGACCAATATACCCCTTCGTTATAAGAATCCCAATACCTATGGAACCCGGATTGAACAAGCAATGAACCTTATAAACATGACAATACAGCTGTAAAATCCAAAAAAACCAACATAGATGCGGATAAAATATTAAACATGTTACCATCCATACATGCTGATAAAAGATTAAACGTTTGTACAAAAACAACCGGGAATACAACTAAATATAAATAACAAAAGAGGAATAAATATTTGTTCGTACAACCACATTAAACCCAAAATACAACCAAACGAAACAGATAAATACTACTCCTAAGCCATTTCCTCGTCATTGTCATCAGAACCACTATCATAACATGTCAACTGCATCTGCGTGTCAGACGGGCCTGCCTGCGTGCCGGACGGGCCGGCTTCCGAGCCGGACCCCGGATACACTCGTGGTTGTGGCGGGTCTCGAACCGGCAACCCCGCCTCGGTACGCCTATCAGCCTCGCTAGCCAACATCCACTCCATCATATCCTCCATCCGGTCCATCCGCCGATCCTGCAGCGCCAACCTCTCCATCACAGCCGTCTGACCCGTCACAAGCCTTTCGAGGAGACGCTGAGTGGACTGAGGCAACCTCACCGCATGATAGACGCGCCGAGGATGCTGTGGCGGCTCCTGCGGATGCCCCTACTCAACCTCAGGCTCGACGTCACCCTCTCCAATAGGCTCGCCAACAACATGAGGCATATCCACCTCCACAGCCTCCAGCAGATGTTGATGTACTAACGGCTGGGCTACGAAAATCTGATCGTCCAAACCGACAAACCGATAACCAATGCCCGGAAAGTTCACAGCCAAGTTCATCCCTCTCATCGTCCTAATACCCAAATACTCGAAAGGGGCAGGCGGTGGCAACTCACCGATGAATGGAAAATACCGACCGCAATGCTGGGCAATATGCGTGATGAACGCCCCTCCGTGCAATCCACCACGCTTCTGACGTCGGGAAAATGAGGCGAAATACTCCGCCAGGCAGCGATGGAGGGCGCACGGCGTCCCCGTGAATAAACAGTAAAGATAGAATAGGTCGGTTTTCGTGACCCACTCGTTGCTTTTGCCACGCCTAGATATCGACGTGGCAATGCAACGGTGTATGTAGCGAACGAGTGGGTCAGGAATCAACGAGAGACGGGCCTTATTACCGAAGGGTACATCACAGAAGGTGGGCCACCAAGCAAGCAACTGATCATCAGGCATAGATGTGATCGCGGTGGTATAAATATCTTGAACCAACTCCTCATCAGTGTAGAATCCGGTGGCCAAAGCAAATGACGCAGCGACATATTCTGTCGCTCCCCGAATAAACAGAAAGTTACCTCAGCAGGGGGTGCTTCCACCATCGGATCGTCCATATCTGAGTTAGGCTGCTCAGCAGGCCGTGGTCGATAGATAAACGTGGAGAGGAACTCCACCATCATAGGCCTATAAGAAGACCCAGCCACATGAAAAAACATACGATCCCACGGGTTATTTTCCCCGATTATACCCTGAGCCCTCTGCTCCTCGCCACACTCCCGTAATGCGTCCCAACACAACGCCCCCTGCTGCCTCACTCTCATACCCCGTAACTTGGTAAAACGTCTATATTCCGTACTGCTCTGGGGAAGTCTAAAAAATAGTACTGCTCACAATTACCCCCGACCATCGGATTGAATACCGGACCACCATTTAGTGCCTGTTGTTCCTCATCTGACGACATATCTGCAACAATTAAAAGTTAATATTTTGTCAAAATATTAATAAAATTACGACAACCCACAACCACCACAGCCAACCCACGACCACCACAGCCAACCCACAACCACCACAGCCAACCCACAACCACCGTCAAACCCTAACCCATAGATACAACCACCACCGTCCTAACCTCAACCACTGTAACAACCACCACCGTCCTAACCTAAACCACTCTAACAACCACCACCGTCAAACACCTCTACCGCCAAAAACCACAACCAAAATATTTCAGAAAAAAAAACCCGTAAAAAAACAATAACAAAAAGGAAAGATGAAGATGTTACTAACCTCTTGTGAAAATTCGCACCGTATGGTTCGATACGGGATAGAAATGGTATACGGGAGCGATTTGTGTGTGTTTTTGGTGTTTTGGTGTGTGTGTGTGTGTGTGTGTGTGTTTGAATTGATTTTGATATTGTAACACCCCGTGTTTTCGAGAAGTCAAAGTCAAAGTCAAGGTTAAAGTCAACGACCGATTTCACGCAACTTGACTTGTAGAGAATTCCTTTTATGTGTTTAATTTAGCTGTATTATGTGGAGTAAGTGTCAATAATTACAATAAATCGACATATGTTAATCGCTATTCAATCGACTTACGACTGTGAACTATAGGAAGTAACAATGCGATAAAGTTAATGAAACGATAATCAAACTATGCTAATCCAACCGACATCGAATCGAATCGCAACTCGAACTACGTATTTTAATTATTGTTATACGTGTGTGTATGCCTTATGTGTTACTTGTGCATTTTCATTTATGTTATGTGTGGAATCGAAATCGGACTCGAAATACAATCGAACTCAATCGACATCGAACTCGAATCACAATCAAACTATGATAATTAGTGGAGAAGAGATAGTGCGAGATATGAGTGGTTGGGATTGAAAGTAATTTGAATAGGAAAACTCTATCGTATCACATCGATCGCAACCGAAATCGAATCAACACATATCGTCGCGTCAAACACACAAACCAAGTACCATCCGGTCGAATAGCCATCCGACCGGATAACCACTTGGTCATTGGTGTCAGGTGCCATCCGACCGGAGAGTCATCCGGGCGGTGTGCCATCCGACCGGACAACCCTTTCCTCTTTTGGAATCCTATAAATACCCGTGTCACTTTCATCATTTCCACTTTTGGAAATCTTCTGTCCGAACCATTCGTGCTCCCCACCTTTTCTTCGATTTCTCTCAATCCAGGTAAGATCTCGTCCTAAATCTTGTACTTTCTTGATCTACCCGCACTCCTACACCTTTCTATTTTTTGAATCTTAACTTCTAACCGTGAAATCACTAGATCTGAGGTGTTCTAGGATGATGTCATCATGAGTTCTTGAAGAACTTCTTGTTTTGGCCTCAATCCCCCAAGAACAACTTAGATCTGATAGATTTCCACACGCATACACAAAGATCTCGCGTAGATCTAAGCTTAAACATAGTGAAAGAGGATTGAAAGATGGTTTCTAACTTTCTTTCAACTCTTTTACACTCAATACACTTAAAACCGATAGGATCCGACCTTGATCTCGTCTCCTACTCATTCCTAGTGTTGTGCTAGCTCAGATCTGGATTCTACCCAGGAGACCACCGATTTCGGGTTAAACAAGGACAACCGTCTTGAAACGGTTAACTGACTGAACTAGGGTGATTCCTGGTCAGTTTGGTCACTTGGGTCAAGATGGGGTTCCGTTGATTAAAGCGTTATCAAAATGTCTCGATAAACGACAAACAATCAAAACGACCAAGTGTAAGACGAACGGATTGCTGTCCGAACGAATTGCTGTGCAACCGGATAGACTACCCGAACGGATTGCCATCCGAACGGATCACACTTTGGGTCCCACACTTAGTCAACTCCATCTGAAGTTTGAGTATTGAACGAATTGCCATCCGATCGAATTACCATCCGACCGGATTACTCTTCGGATCATGAGATACTAAGACTTTAAAGACTTAAACAATTTTCAACATGTTCACTAACAGGGTTGCCACCCGGTCGAATGAACATCCGACCGAGTGACACTCCTGCTATGAATTGTTTCCACTAAGTAACCTCATCACTAAGGTCGCCATCCGACCAGACTACCATCCGACCGAATGACAATCCGAACAGATTGTTGTCCGCACGACTGACTGTCCGATCGACCGACTTGAAGGATAGAGATACTTCAATGTTTTCTAAATGCTACAACGAAAACTTCAAAAGGCAAACCACCATACACAAACACATTCATCCCATAGGAAGAAACAATCCACTCGAATAGTCATCCGACCGGAGTACCATCCGACCGGATGACCATCCGAACGTATTGTCATCCGCCCGAATTGCCGTCCGATCGGATTACCATCCGACTGAACTGCTATCCGACCCAATTACACTTTGTATCGTTTTACGCGTCACTTATCGTTATGCTATCAATCCATTCAGGCTAACCTTACTCGCTAAGCGCTCCCTTCAATCCATCAACCGCTGTGAGTATACTCGATCCCTTTTTGCTTTATGCACTTTTGGGTGTTACATACGTTACAACTATTCAAATCACATCAAACACACTACTCAATACTATTTGAACGCTAACCGCTAATGCATGTTATACGTGGCTTATGAATGCTTGTTTGTTATGTTTACACATGGAATGCTGTCTACCTGCCTTAGCAACGATAGTACTATAGTTTGGACTCAGCACCCGTTCACACGGGGGTTGTTAAGGAGAATTACTTGCATGGATTACGGTGGTAATCATGTATTGCGAACTGCCCCGGGCAGTCAACTCGTAGTCATTGGTATCGATGGATCTATGTCGATAACTAACATGCTTCATTTCACTATGTGTACGTGCTGGTTATGCGTAAACGAATTCGAACTCCATATGCTATTATTAAACTTGTATGCTCACCTTTACATTTTATGTATTGACTTTATTTTAACGTATGTGACAGGTGCTTAGGTTGTTTGTATGCCTAGCTCATTGTGAAATCGAGGCTAGGAAAGGTCTAGGATGCTCTCTGCGCAGTGATGAAATCGAAGCTAGGAAAAGAGGTCCTAGAAACAATTAAATAAACTATCTATGTATAAATCTGAGTTGTCGGAACAGAATTTCTTGCCTAGATTTTATCTGTAATAATTTGTTTGCTATTTGAGACATGGTATGGGACATGTTATTTTAAATTGAATGGTAATGATAGTTGTTATGGAAACTTCTGGACAATCTGTTTCGCTCAGTGCCATGCCCCGATGATTCCTCCATCTGTTGGGGTGTGACAGATTGGTATCAGAACCATAACTATAGGGAATTAGGCAAGACACGACCTAGTCCGGGTCGATGTCTTAGGTACCTAGTCTATAGTTAGGAACCAACAGACCGACTTATGTATGATCGTTAGGGATTTCGCATAAGTTTACTACTATTCCTCACTATTCTCGCTTATACTACACTATCACTGCACTCGAATTTTCAACTATGAGAGAGTAACTAGGCCGAGAATAGGTGTGAAAACCGCAAACTCTAGACTAAAGTTGCTTAATCAACCCGCATTTTATCTACGAATGGGGAGAATTATGCCAAATCAGGAGTGAAATCCATATTTTGATGAATAATCTCCTCTGTTTTATTAAAAACAGGAGCGAAGTTGTTAAGCTAGGGGTGAAACCCTAACCTTGACGACTTGTTCCGCTTTTATACAAAACTCTCACCAAAGTCTCGACAGACTCCAACGACTCGAAGTCACAATATGACCAACGGGATGTGTGCCAACGCCCAAGAATCGAGGCAAAGGCATAATCCTGGAGGTCAAATGTGCACAACGGATCCTTGCGAATAGTTGAATCACTTTGGTTAGTCGAAGTCTACTAGCCGCAGACAATCTACATCTCGAATTTTATGTGTTTTGATTCTGAGCCGCAACTGCTGACTCTGATGATTCGTCGATTTTATGTGCTTATATATGTGTTTAAAATTTTTGGAGATTTACTCGACTTTTGCTTTCACTCAAAATGTTAACAAGGCGTTGAATTATGGCCGACCTTATGCTACGATATACGCTTATACTACGCTATTCGATATACTAAACTCGACCGCTATATTCGAACACTCGCGAACTTTGAATGCTAGGTTTTGTATTCTGAGGTAGTCAGAATGCTCTACGTGTCTCTATATGTACCTCATATGACTACATGGTTAGGTACTTCTGTGATTCTGTGCCCTACGTGCTTATGTGCTTCTGTGTTTATATGGATCTGTGATTATGTGCCTATGTGGTTGTGTGATACATGTTACATTGCGTGTTCCTAAGCTTTATTAAGTAGTAGACGTGTGAGGTGAGATTCGAATACAATGTGTTGAGTCCCGTGACGATGTCTGTTGCAGACAATGTCATCTGGATCCCGTCATTCCTCACTTTCTCGTCAAGAAAAGAGAGACATACGTCTTGCTGCCATCATCGCTAAAAGTGTAGCAAAGGCTGTGAGTGATGTTTACGAGAATGCCAGCAAATCATCTGAGGAGTCGAGAACCGAAGCTCCTAAAGCTACCGCAAAAGCCTTCAATTTCAAGCAATTCAAGTCGTGTGGGCCAAAAGAATTCACTGGCGAGGGAGGTCCTACTGAACTATTCCAATGGTTTGATTCCATTGAGGTCACTCTACGACAGAGTGGTTGCCCCGATGACCTCCGTACTCTGAACGCTACCGGCGTCTTTCAGTCCTGTGCTCTAGACTGGTGGACGACCGAGAGGAACAAGCGAGGGAACGATGCAGCCTACGGTTTGTCGTGGGACGAGCTCAAGGAAGTCATGCTGGAAGAATTCTGCCCTCCTCATGAACGTCAAAAGCTAGAGGATGAATTTTGGCACATACAGCAAAAGGATGGTGAAAATGCTGCACTCACTGCTCGCTTCAAGCAGCTCAGCATCATTTGTCCCGATCAGGTCAAGACTCCAGATATGGCAATCAAGAAGTATATCCGAGCCCTGCCTGACTGTGTTGTCGATTTCGTGCAAGCGGCTAAGACTACGACGATCGAAGAGACTTATCTACTGGCCGCTGAAATCAACGACAAACGGGTCAAGGCTGCTGTCTGGGATAAAACTTCAAAGCACATGCATCAAGCTACCAACAACGCACCAACTGCTGAAACCACCACCTCATCGAGCAACAAGAGGAAGAACAAGAGAAAGAATAGCTCCAACAACAAGAATTGTGCGATCACTGCTGCACCAATTCAAGCTGTACCAGCCCAACTACGTCAAGTAACGACGCTTGTGGCAAATGCACCTCCTGCAAAGCGTGCATACACTGGGCCACATCCGCTCTGCCCTACTTGTACCTACCATCACCCGACTACCATTGCTTGCCGTTTTTGTGCTCATTGCAATATGTACGGCCATTTTACCACCAACTGCCGTATTCGACAAGCTCCTGCTCATCAAGCTCTACTCACTGCCCCTCAGGGTCAACAAGCTCCTCCGGCACCCGCGGTCAACGCCAGAGCCTGCTTCGCATGTGGCGATCCTAACCATTTCGCCAACGTGTGCCCAAACAGGGTTGTGAAGCAAGAGCCCCAGCAGCAGCAGCCTCAACAGCAGCAGCAGCAACATCAACAACAACAAGCAGCACGCGCAAGAACTTTCAACATCAATGTGCGTCAAGCCCAAGCCGACAACAACATGGTCAATGGTACGTTTCTTGTGAATGGTATTTAAGCTTCGTGTTTATTTGATACTGGAGCCGATAATTGCTTTGTGTCGTTCGAATTCGAGAAACTCCTTAGTCGTAAACGCTCCCAACTCTCCTCGACATTCGATGTTGAAGTCGCTACCGGAAGAACTGTCGCCGTAAATTCTATTCTTCGTGATTGTACTCTTGAGCTCAACAATCACATCTTCCCAATCGACCTTATTCCGATGCAACTCGGAAGTTTTGATGTCATAGTAGGCATGGACTTTCTTCGCGAAAACCATGCTGAAGTTGTGTGCTTCGACAAGATGATTCGATTCTCGCTCGCAAATGGTGATCTATTGTGTGTTTACGGTGATACTACTTCGAAAGGTCTCAAGCTCATGTCATGTGTTCAAGCTAGCAAGTATCTCCGCAAGGAGTACAGGGCTTTCTTGGCTAACATTGTAGTAGCGGAAAAGGAAAAGAAAAAGAAGGAAGTAAAAGACGTTCCTGTGGTTCGAGAATTTCCTAATGTTTTTCCAGAGGATCTTCCTGGACTACCGCCAAGTCGTGATATTGACTTTCGTATCGACCTCATTCCAAGAGCCTGCCAAAGCTCCCTACCGACTCGCGCCATCCGAAATACGCGAACTCTCAAATCAACTCCAGGAATTACTTGAGAAAGGCTTCATTCACCCGAGCACCTCTCCTTGGGGCGCACCAGTCCTTTTCGTCAAAAAGAAGGATGGGTCGTTCAGGATGTGCATCGACTATCGGGAGTTGAATAAGCTAACTATCAAGAACCGCTATCCTCTACCCCACATGATGATTTGTTTGATCAGCTACAAGGTGCTACATGCTTCTCGAAGATCGATCTACGTTCAGGCTATCACCAACTACGTATTCAAGAGGAGGATATACCCAAAACTGCGTTTCGCACTCGATACGGCCACTACGAATTCGTTGTTATGCCTTTTGGTTTAACCAACGCACCTGCAGTTTTTATGGATTTGATGAATCGCGTGTGTAAACCATATCTCGACCGTTTCGTCATCGTGTTCATCGACGATGTCTTGATCTATTCCAAATCGAAAGCCGAACATGTGCAACATCTATGTTTGGTTCTCGAGCTACTCCAGGGGAACCAACTCTATGCCAAGTTCTCCAAGTGTGAATTCTGGTTGGAGAAGGTTCAGTTTCTGGGTCACATTGTTAATAGTCAAGGTATTCACGTCGATCCTGCGAAGATTGAAGCTGTTAAGAGTTGGATTACGCCTAAGAACCCATCTGAAGTTCGTTCTTTTCTCGGACTAGCGGGCTATTACCGACGATTTATCGAAGGATTCTCAAAGATCACTATACCACTTACCGCTCTCACGCATAAAGACAAGCCTTATGTTTGGAGAACTGAACAAGAGTTTGCCTTTCGAACCCTTAAGCATAAGCTCTGCAATGCTCCTGTTCTCATATTACCCGACGGAAACAACGATTTCATTGTCTACTGTGATGCTTCCAACCTTGGTCTTGGTTGTGTTCTCATGCAGCGGGACAAGGTTATAGCATACGCATCTCGTCAGCTCAAAATCCACCAGAAGAACTATACAACTCATGATCTCGAGCTAGGCGCAGTTGTTTTTGCATTAAAGATTTGGCGACACTACCTATATGGTACTAAGTGTACGATCTTCACCGATCATAGGAGCCTACAACATATCTTTAATCAGAAGGAACTTAATATGCTTCAACGCCGATGGGTGGAACTTCTCAACGATTATGACTGTGAGATTCGTTATCACCCAGGCAAAGCAAATGTTATTGCCGACGCGCTCAGCAGACGGAGCTATCTGCTTAGCACTCGTAATGTTCAAGCCCAACACGATCTCGAAACCCTCATTCGCGAAGCCCATCTTGCATGTTTTAATGAACGCACATTGAAGAAGGAAAGAATCTATCACGATGGAGCCCAACTTGTGAGCAAATCGAATGGGATATTCCACTTTCTGGACCGAATTTGGATTCCCAAACGAACCGATTTACGACAAATCTTGATGGACGAAGCCCACAAATCCCGGTATTCTATTCATCCCGGTGTCAACAAAATGTACCAGGATCTTCGCTACAAGTACTGGTGGCCCGGCATGAAAAGGGATATTGCCCTCTACGTTGGAAAATGCCTGACATGTGCAAGAGTTAAGGCTGAACATCAAAGACCCTCTGGCTTACTCGAACAACCACCAATCCCTATGTGGAAGTGGGAGAGTATAGCTATGGACTTTATAACCAAGCTACCACACACATCATCGGGTCACGACAACATTTGGATTGTGGTTGACCGATTGACTAAATCAGCTCACTTTTTGCCAATACGGGAAGACTACAAGGTAGAACGATTAGCCCGAATCTACACCGACGAGATCATTTGTAATCATGGTACGCCTCGCGACATCATCTCTGATCGTGATGCTCGGTTTACCTCGCAACTGTGGGAAACGTTTCAAACGGCACTCGGTACATCGCTTAATCTAAGTACCGCTTTCCACCCTCAAACCGACGGCCAGACTAAAAGAATGATTCGTACTCTTGAAGACATGCTCCGTTCGTGTGTCATAGACTTCGGTGGTAATTGGGATAAATACCTGCCGTTAGTCAAATTCTCGTATAACAACAGCTATCATGCAAGGATTCAAATGGCACCATTCGAGGCTTTATATGGAAGAAGATGTCGATCGCCTATTGTGTGGCACGAGATCGGTCATTCGCAACTAACCGGTCCTGAGCTATTACAAGAAACGACAGACAGAATTTTCCAAATTCGAGACAACCTAGTAAAAGCTCGGAATCGACAGAAAAGTTATGCCGATAGACGACGCAAGCCCCTTGAATTTGACGTTGGTGACTACGTACTCCTAAAGGTATCACCTTGGAAGGGTGTAGTCCGATTCGGCAAGAAAGGAAAGCTCGCGCCGCGATATGTTGGACCTTTTAAGATTCTGGAAAGGATCGGAAAAGTCGCCTACAGACTCGAACTACCGGAGGAACTTAGTAACGTCCACCCGACTTTCCACGTTTCGAACCTCCGAAAGTGTCTGGCTGAGCATGATCTAATTGTACCTCTCGATGACCTGCAAGTAAACGAAACATTACACTTCGTGGATAAGCCTGTTGAAATCATGGATCGCCAAACCAAGCAGCTCAGGCGCTCTCGCATTCCTATTGTGAAAATCCGATGGGAAGGCAAACGAGGCGCAGAGTTCACTTGGGAACTCGAAAGCGACACGAAGGCGAAGTACCCGCAGTTGTTTAAGGAGAAAGTCTAGAAAGAGAAAGTTCTCCACGTGACTCACGGTGTTGTACAACCTTCAGCTTAATTTCGGGACGAAATTCCGTAAACAAGGGGAGGCTGTAACACCCCGTGTTTTCAAGAAGTCAAAGTCAAAGTCAAGGTTAAAGTCAACGACCGATTTCCCGCAACTTGACTTGTAGAGAATTCCTTTTATGTGTTTAATTTAGCTGTATTATGTGGAGTAACTGTCAATAATTACAATAAATCGACATATGTTAATCGCTATTCAATCGAATTATGACTGTGAACTATAGGAAGTAACAATCCGATAAAGTTAACGAAACGATAATCAAACTATGCTAATCCAACCGACATCAAATCGAATCGCAACTCGAACTACGTATTTTAATTATTGTTATACGTGTGTGTATGCCTTATGTGTTACTTGTGCATTTTCATTTAGGTTATGTGTGGAATCGAAATCGAACTTGAAATACAATCGAACTCAATCGACATCGAACTCGAATCACAATCGAACTATGATAATTAGTGGAGAAGAGATAGTGCGAGATATGAGTGGTTGGGATTGAAAGTAATTAGAATAGGAAAACTCTATCGTATCACATCGATCGCAACCGAAATCGAATCAACACAAATCGTCACGTCAAACACACAAACCAAGTGCCATCCGGTCGAATAGCCATCCGACCAGATAACCACTTGGTCATTGGTGTCAGGTGCCATCCGACCGAGATGTCATCCGACCGGACAGTCATCCGGGCGGTGTGCCATCCGACCGGACAGCCCTTTCCTCTTTTGGAATCCTATAAATACCCGTGTCACTTTCATCATTTCCACTTTTGGAAATCTTCTGTCCGAACCATTCGTGCTCCCCACCTTTTCTACGATTTCTCTCAATCCAGGTAAGATCTCGTCCTAAATCTTGTACTTTCTTGATCTACACGCACTCCTACACCTTTCTATCTTTTGAATCTTAACTTTTAACCGTGAAATCACTAGATCTGAGGTGTTCTAAGATGATGTCATCATGAGTTCTTGAAGAACTTCTTGTTTTGGCCTCAATCCCCCAAGAACAACTTAGATCTGATAGATTTCCACACGCATACACAAAGATCTCGCGTAGATCTAAGCTTAAACATAGTGAAAGAGGATTGAAAGATGGTTTCTAACTTTCTTTCAACTCTTTTACACTCAATACACTTAAAACCGATAGGATCCGACCCTGATCTCGTCTCCTACTCATTCCTAGTGTTGTGCTAGCTCAGATCTGGATTCTACCCACGAGACCACCGATTTCGGGTTAAACAAGGACAACCGTCTTGAACCGGTTAACTGACTGAACTAGGGTGATTCCTGGTCAGTTTGGTCACTTGGGTCAAGATGGGGTTCCGTTGATTAAAGCGTTATCAAAATGTCTCGATAAACGACAAACAATCTAAACGACCAAGTGTAAGACGAACGGATTGCTGTCCGAACGAATTGCTGTCCGACCGGATAGACTACCCGAACGGATCACACTTTGGGTCCCACACTTAGTCAACTCCATCTGAAGTTTGAGTATTGAACGAATTGCCATCCGATCGAATTACCATCCGACCGGATTACTCTTCGGATCATGAGATACTAAGACTTTAAAGACTTAAAAAATTTTCAACATGTTCACTAACAGGGTTGCCACCCGGTCGAATGAACATCCGACCGAGTGACACTCCTGCTATGAATTGTTTCCACTAAGTAACCTCATCACTAAGGTTGCCGTCCGACCGGACTACCGTCCGACCGAATGACAATCCGAACGGATTGTTGTCCGCACGACTGACTGTCCGATCGACCGACTTGAAGGATAGAGATACTTCAATGTTTTCTAAATGCTACAACGAAAACTTCAAAAGGCAAACCACCATACACAAACACATTCATCCCATAGGAAGAAACAATCCACTCGAATAGTCATCCGACCGGACTACCATCCGACCGGATGACCATCCGAACGTATTGTCATCCGCACGAATTGCCGTCCGATCGGATTACCATCCGACCGAACTGCTATCCGACCCAACTACACTTTGTATCGTTTTACGCGTCACTTATCGTTATGCTATCAATCCATTCAGGCTAACCTTACTCGCTAAGCGCTCCCTTCAATCCATCAACCACTGTGAGTATACTCGATCCCTTTTTGCTTTATGCACTTTTGGGTGTTACATACGTTACAACTATTCAAATCACATCAAACACACTACTCAATACTATTTGAACGCTAACCGCTAATGCATGTTATACGTGGCTTATGAATGCTTGTTTGTTATGTTTACACATGGAATGCTGTCTACCTGCCTTAGCAACGATAGTACTATAGTTTGGACTCAGCACCCGTTCACACGGGGGTTGTTAAGGACAATTACTTGCATGGATTACGGTGGTAATCATGTATTGCGAACTGCCCTGGGCAGTCAACTCGTAGTCATTGGTATCGATGGATCTATGTCGATAACTAACATGCTTCATTTCACTATGTGTACGTGCTGGTTATGCGTAAACGAATTCGAACTCTATATGCTATTATCAAACTTATATGCTCACCTTTACATTTTATGTATTGACTTTATTTAACGTATGTGACAGGTGCTTAGGTTGTTTGTATGCCTAGCTCATTGTGAAATCGAGGCTAGGAAAGGTCTAGGATGCTCTCTGCGCAGTGATGAAATCGAAGCTAGGAAAAGAGGTCCTAGAAACCAATAAATAAACTATCTATGTATAAATCCGAGTTGTCGGAACATAATTTCTTGCCTAGATTTTATCTGTAATAATTTGTTTGCTATTTGAGACATGGTATGGGACATGTTATTTTAAATTGAATGGTAATGATAGTTGTTATGGAAACTTCTGGACAATCTGTTTCGCTCAGTGCCATGCCCCGATGATTCTGCCATCGGTTGGGGTGTGACAGATCTAGTTTTCCCTCTTTAGTGAGCTGATAGATTGCTTACCAGCAGCCGCTTATTGTGCTATGAGCGGCATATAGAGGCTGGTATACACCTCTCATTGCCCAATATGCTGCATATGATGCCTTTTTTTTAATAAAAATAGTGATGTAAATAAGTGTTTTTACATTATAAAACAATGTAATTAACATTTTTTTATAAAATAAATGTTGCTTACACTATATTCGAAAGATAATGGAATGTAAATTAAAAAAAAATTAAACACATAATAATACGATTAAACAGTTTTACGTGTTACAACGAGAACCTACAACAAGTTAATAAAGTCTCTTCGAACACTTCTATTACTACGAAGTAACTTCTTACCCTTTGAAAGACGAGACATGTACATTGTCTCCCACTCCATAGCTTCAGTACTTCGATACATATTCCATAGTCCATTCGGTGGAGGCATCGGACCATCATCCGTTAACTTAACCATGATGAAATGGCCATCTTCCACATAGGCAATCGAAAGAACAGAATGGCCCTCCGCCGGACCATCAAACATGGCAAAGTATGTTTGACAAACACCATTGCTTAAATGTTGAACAACCACACCAAATTTTTGAGCCACCAACAATCCGGCGTATGGCAAGAACATCCAGCATGCCATTGATGCAGGTTCCACGTGCAACCAGTTTATTGATCGATATACTGTAGTGTAAAATCCTGGATCAAAAGAGTCAAGAATAGGCCACCACCGGTCTTTGTTAATGAACATCTCATCCAGTAGCTCTTGGTGGACCCACATCCAAGCATTCTAGTCCAACCCCAAACCCATAGCCACCGATCGAAACCCACAGTTACCGTCAGGCTGGGCATCTTCCATATGTGTTATGTATCTCCGATACATAGATGGAAGCCAGTCCTTAAAACGATCGATCATGTTTTTGTACCTGTAATTGGAAAATATATTGTGGAAAATCTTTATCAGGGAAAATGTATGTATGGAAATACGTAGGATATTATATAGGTCAATGATTGTTGACGTACCTATCCCCCACCAACAGTGGAAAATCTTCATCTATAATTTCAACTGTCTTTTTAGCCTTATTTTTCTTTGAACGACTGCGTTGCACTGCTGGCTTTTGAGCGTCCTCGTCCTTCTTTTGGCTTTTGCCTTTTGTTTCGTACTGGGTATCTTTACGTCTCGCAACCTCCTCCTTCTTTTTTTGTTGTGCTTTAGAGGTTGGGCGCCCCCGAGTATCTTGTTGTACCTCAGGCGGTTGATGGTCAGTCATACTTGGATTCACCACCTCCTTTATCTTCGACAACATACTTTTTAACACTATCGGTGGTTGCGCCTTCAGTTGTTGCATGACTCTGTCCATTTCCTCCCAAAGATTATTATCGTCTTCCTTAAGTTCTTCAGCATTGAAATCTAGTTTTGTCCAGAATTTGTCTACGGCGGCAAGAGGAATTTTGCAATTTGTATTTTAAAAACAATAGTTAGAAATGGGGGGGGGGGGGGGTGGGTATTCATATGAAGTAGAATAAGCGGTTGAAGCCTGTTTTTATTACTTGTATTTTCCCACCACTCCATCTGACAAGCACATGGCAACCCACAACTCGTAAAAAGCTGGTGACCACAAGTCCCCCCTACTGCGAACAACGTACGTATCTTTTTCTTCTCCACAAGCAACAAATCTAATGCTTTCAGGGAAACATTACCACATAGGTTATCAAAGAATGATATCATGTGGTCCACCATTTTCAAGGACCGGCTATCCTGAAAAGTGAGGTTTATTTGTATGCGTTGTGACTCTACAACTTTGTCAACAAGCCACACAAGTCTATGGAGCGAGCTGTTTGGCCCCTTAAGGTATCTCTTAAACTTAGCATGTTGGCTTTCAACTCTGTTGGTTGTATGTTGACCAAAGTTAGGGCTTGTGTTAGTCCAGGCTGAAACAAACTTTTCTTTATAGGGTAGTAGCCAGACAGTATACAAATAGTCCAAAACTCCTGAAAAATACAGAATATAACGATTTGTAATGTTTGTAATGTAACACCCCGACCAAAGGCTGAAACAAACTTTTTCTGATAAATTAAGTATTTTTAAATAATTAATTAAACAATAAAACTATTGGATTAAATTGGTTAAAAATTGAATTTTGGGAAAAAATATCAATTTTATATTTTCGAACATCATTCTGATGTTAAAATAATTATATAAAAATTTTCAGGTTTTATAAAATTAGTTTACTATTAAAACTAACTTAATTCATAATAATTAGATAAAACCGGAAATAATTATAGTTTATATTTTTAGTAAATCAGGTTTGATGTATATGAGTTTATAAAAATGTTAGTTTTTATAAAAGTGATAAAAAACGTAAAAATAAAATAAAAGGTGTGTGCCCGGTTGGATTTTAAGAAGTGTATAAAACAACTAATGTTAGGGTATCAATCAGCTCCTGTACAGGAGGATAAACTGGTAAAGAAGGGGTGCTTTTACACGAGTGGTCCAGGTTCGATCTTTGCTAAGGTGCGGGTTATACAAGAAACCCCCCTTTTTGTTATTCTAATTAACATAGTTAACTAAGTTAATTTTTTTTAAAGTATAAAACAACTAATGTTAGGGTATCAATCAGCTCCTGTACAGGAGGATAAACTGGTAAAGAAGGGGTGCTTTTACACGAGCGGTCCGGGTTCGATCTTTACTAAGGGGCGGGTTATACAAGAAACCCCCCCTTTTTGTTATTCTAATTAACATAGTTAACTAAGTTAATTTTTTTTAAAGGATTTCTTATTCAACATTTAACTCGGTTAAGATTTTAGAGTTAAAATAAGTTTCAAACAAGGCAATTTCAACCCTTATACTTTAGATTTCAATAATTACATTTTATGCCCAATACTTTGTACTTTTAAATAATGTCAAAATAACCCCTAGACTATAACTTTCAATAAATGACAGTTTAGTCCCTGGACTTGGTTTTAACCATTTTTAAAGCAAGTTTCAAACAATGACAAACAAGTCCATCAACTTATAGTTTCACAAAATGTCAAAATAGGCCCCTATAGTTTGTAAAATATAATTGCGTATATAAAATTCAAGGAGGTTACATGTATATGTGTATACATGAATGAATGTGAAGTAATATAATACGTACCTGATCTATGGTCGTTAGTCAGTCGCGTATATAGCCGCTCAAAGTTATAACTGTATAGCGTCTCAGTGGGAGAATTACACAATCGAGACCAAGAAAGCTTGAAAATTTCCATTCTTCAGCCGTTGCAAATTTTGCCTTGGTGTGTTTTAGAATATTTTGTGAGATGTGCCACCTACATAGCAATTTGGATGCTTTTGGGAATACTTTATCGCAAGCATTCATCAAAGCTTTATGGCAATCTGTTACTATCACGCGCCGTTCCATACCCTCTACCAACAATCCTTTGAGCTTCTGTAGGACCCACAAGAAGTTATCATGTTTTTCTTTAGAGATAAAAGCATGAGCGACACAAAACGACTTGTGTGTCGATGTCACACCGACAATTTGAACAAACGGAAGTCTATACTCATTCGTTTTGTAAGTGGTATCAATCATCAACACATGTGGGAAAGCACGCCACATTATGTACGAGTACCGATGAACAAAAAAAACCTCCTCGACCGCATTTGTTTCGGGATTCACCCGGGTGTGGTAAACATACCTTCCATCATGCAACATTTGCTCCAATATCTGCATTGGAGTCCGATCACCGTACATTTTGACTTTAATATTTTTTATCACGTTTTGTATGTCTCGTAGAATGCACACGCTCTGTGGGTTTTGTTTTCTTATGGTTAAATGTATGTTCGTAGGCTCCATGTTTTGAATATAAAGTCTCTCTATCAATGATTCTTCATCTCGGGTCAACCTTCTCGCAAACGCGTGACCCTCGAGAAATACCGCAGGCTCATGGTTATGATCCTTTTGCTTCACCACTAAGCTCCAATTGCCACTACTTGCGTCTAGTTTCCCTATCAATTTAAAAGGACACCCAATCTTTTTGCTACCAGAACGCCGAACTGTTGCTTTACTTTTGCATGTGCCTCCAACTGTTGCTTTACTTGCGTAAGTGAATGTTATGTTATACCTTTCCTTGTTTTTTCGGGTCATTAGCACCATCGTCACCGCCACCACCATCGTCCCCGCCACCACCATCGTCCCCGCCACCACCATCGTCCCAGCCACCACCATCGTCCTCGTCTTGATCACTTTCCTCGAAGTGTGTAACACCTTTCTCGATTTCGTTATCGTCTTCCTCGATGTGAAAAGCACCTTCCTCGGACTTTTTCTTGTGTTGTTTTTCCTGATGGGAATGGTAAGTCCCGTATGCGTGTTACGGATAACTTTGAGCCACGTAAGATGGTCCCGCCTCCTCTACGACCTGAAACAACTTAATGGTTAGACTAAAATAACCAAAACGACAATATGAATTTTTTACCTGGTTCAAATCAGGCATCACGGGCCGCACACTCCCTCATCACAACGACGCACGGAAACCACCTCCTCCTCACCTCGATCAACGCCGGGTAACCAAACGCTTTCGGAGACGTATGACTCATTCGCACTTTCACCAAAAAAATATCCAAAGTCCCAATTTGACATCGTGATTCGAATCTAATTTAACCAGACCGTTTATTTGAAAATTTTTATCATTTTCATCACTTTTTGGGGATTTTTGAACATTTGTATTACATGAATCCCGTAAGCTTGGGGTAAAGGGAAAAAATTCGAAACAATACGCAGCGTATAGGGCCATAAGCGCGTATATGCGGATCACCTTTTCAGCCTTTTCAGTCTGAGCTCAGCTGTCTTGTCAGCTAATATACCTTAAATTCAGATATTGTAGTACCAATGAGCAGCGTATAAAGCAATGAGAGGCGTATAGGGTTTAATGCTCCAACTACCACATTTCTATACACCGCTCATAGGGCAATGAGGGGCGTATAGCTTTACTTTTTCTGACATAATTAATGCACTCAACCCCTATACAACCCTCATTGCCTTATACGGGGCTGCTGGGGGGGGGGGGGGGTGTCACTACTTTTGGGGGATGTACCAATACCCTCACCCATTTAAAATGACTAATGCCTTCAAATTTTAAAGTTAATATAAACAAACCTTTAAAATGACGAAGAATAGTTTTTTATTTTAGTTTTTAAATTTGAGTTTTTTTTTTCTTGTAGGTTATATTTTTCTTTAATTTTATGTATTTTAAAAATGTTGGTTTTTAGTTTATTTTATTTAAAAAATGTAGCGATAGATTGTGTTTTTTTAACTACAAATTTCTTTATTTCTGTGTCGTCTGTGGGACTTGAACGCAGAACCTCCCCCTTTTAAGATGTTTAAAGGTATTGTATTTGCCAATGGACCACCACCCCGTTGGTAGTGGTAGATTGTGTGTGATAGTAAAAATATGATTGAATAAAATGTCAAATAGTAATTAGGTGTGATAGTGTGATAAATACAATAGAGTGAAACGTGCTCTTCCACCTATAGGGCGTCGGTGATCTATGCTTAACCACTAAACCAATTATTGGGTCTCCAGCTATTACCCGTGTTGCATATGTTCTAATAAACCGTACTATGTAACCCTATTACTTTTTGATACATGTATGTACACGGGTCATTAACAATGACATCTACCCAGTCGTACCTTTTGGATTTCTATACTTCAATGCGCATCCAATGTCTCATCTAATATTCAAGTAACACGTTTCTTACTTTTGGGTTTCATCTAACTTTCAAACAGCAAGGAAAGTTTCTTATTAGTTAGTTTTTCTATCGTTGATCAGACAACAAATTAAAAACTCATGGTTTTCGGTTCTCGGGATTTTTGTTTTCTTGGCTAGGTGATTGAATATGTACATTTTAATCAAGCTGGTTCTTTTCTCCAGAGTGCGAATTACGTCTTGTTTAATTTTTATATAGGGAAAATCACAAAAATAAACATGTTGACTGGAAAAATTATACCAAAATTAATTAACATCGATTGTTAGCCTTTGCAAAATTAACGTATCACTAAGAGCTAATCAGGAGAGGACAATAAGCACCGCCAACAGCTAAATTTGAGTTGGTACAAAAAGCCTTGATTAGTATGATAGGGTTCATTAAAAAACCAATCACAATAACACACGTGTAAAATATGAGCTAAATTTAGCAAGCGGCTAAGCCTACCCTTTACCCACCATCCAAAAAGCGAATGCTACGAATAAAGGAGTGTCCCAAATTGTTAGGCTTAGTCGGTGGTTTTTCTTAAAACCAATAAAAAAGAATACATGTAATTTGCAAGCTATATTTTAGTCGCCTTAATTAACCGATGATTTTGTTTATTTTGGTAAAAACTCTAAGTTAATGTTCATTTTAGTAATTTTGCGGTCTAACATGTTCATTTTGGTGATTTTTCCTTTATTTAAAGTGTGTTGTTCAAGTTAGAACAAAAGGAAGGTTTAATATAACCAAGTTGGGAACACAACAGTTATATAACAAGAACACTAGCTATTTGAAGTCAAAGGCATTACAAATCAAAGACACATACACATCCATATATGTCATCTTCGAGCAAAACAGTGTTCTTTATTTTTATTAATTATGATTTATTATATGCTTATTTAAACTGCCAAAGCATCCCATATGTCCTCACTGCACCCTGCAAACCAAATCATCATATGTTAGATATTAAACAACCACACATGTACTCAATATATGATCCAAATCAAAAGAAGTTTAAATAGAAGCACATAATATTTAATTTAAAGTTTGAACATACTTGGAGCAATCGGTGCTTGGGCTGATCTTGTAAGGGATGCTGACACCACACTTGCCTGGGAGGCTGGCGGCATTGCCTGGATTGATGCCGGAGATGGAAGAGTAAGCACTCTTTAAGCAGCCACAGGCAGCCTGACGATCAGGGGTTGTTTTCGCAGCGTTGTTGAGCCCTTTTACCCCATTGCAACATCCCGGTGGCACAGCGCCACCTTTGGTTAGGTAGCCAATGCATGGTGCTAAGCTGCTGGATACCTGACCACAGGTAAGAGCCTCTGCATAGGGTGCAACCACCACCATGCAAGTCACTATTGCACATAAAACCATCATTGCCATCTTTGCCATTTTTAAAGTACTCTAGTTGAAGATGTAGGAAAGAGTAGCTTTGTTGTGTATGTATGTAAGGTTGTTGGTGCTAGAACATGTTGTCCAAGGTTACAATTTATAGGGGTGTTTGTCCATATGAATGTAGTAAAGGAGGGTGGTACTTGTTAGTTGGAAGTTGGCTCTAACATTAATTAAGGCTACACCTAGCTAACCTCTTTCATCTTTGATCTTCACCAAGTGTAAGGTTAAGGTTTATTCCCTTTGTTTCATTATAATATTGAAGTTCGGTTTTAATTAGATATCAAACAAACTAACTCAATTAGTGCCGACCCTGTTGACACTTTGAGCTTCTCTACTAAAATATGGAATGAGCCGTGAAATTAAAGCGCCCACACTAGAGGATGAAATATGTCTTGTCCTTCAAATATTTTATAGACCATTTCTTTTTCTCAATTTGATTCTACTCAAATTTAAATAACAATGTATTAATTAAATTTGGTAAATATTCTTAATAAGGTAGCTTGGAATATGGGCGTTTGACCAGGTTGATATATTTTTTTTAAAGGGAAATTGAATTTTTATTATCCCCATAGAGGTGATTGGTTAATAATAATTACATTTTTTAAAATTGCTACTAGCTGTCTCACCTTTTATTATTGTTTTTTCACAATGTTCCGTCGTCACCAATTTCTGATTGATGAGAACAACATTTTTAAAAGATGTTGCAATTTTTAAAAGTGAGATTATTATTTGCTAATCATCTTTAGATGAGATTATTAAAATCCAATTTTCCTTTTTGAAAAGTCAGTATCATTCACAAGCCCCCTGCAAACAAAAGAGGGGGGGGGGGGGGGGCAACAGTACCTCAAAGTGGCAGACAACAACTACACATCAAACTTATACAGCGGATATAAAGCCTAGTTTTTCCAAACAACCGATTTATGTTTCGACGCATGTCGAATGTATAATGCCTTCCACCTTGCAGCTCTTATTATTGAATACCGAGTTCTTTCTCCCTTCGACATACCCCAACAAGCGATGATGAGAATGCTGTGAACCACCTTCTTCATCTTCCCAATCCCAAGCATATTATGCACTTCCCACAGGTCTTTGACATATAGAGAGAACAACGCGGAAGTTTACACCAACCCGAAACATGCTGCCATACACCGTCGAAACCACACAGCCCATAAAAATGCGGTCGACTACCTCGTGTACCTCGTTACAGAAAAGACAGTTTACATCCTGCAACTCGATACATCTGTTGCACAGCTCAGTCCTTTTCGGGAGCTTATTGAGCGCAGCAAGCCAAGCAAAAATGTTACACTTAAGGGGCAACCATTTACACCATTCCATGACGTAATTTTGGCTATAATCGGCACTCCTCAACATCAATTTCCTAACCGAATTAATAGAGAACCTACCTGAGTCATCGCCTAACCAAACCGACGAGTCCTCTTGATCCGAAACAACAACTGAACCCAACAGATTTGTACTCGCATTCAGCTCCTCCATTTCCAGGTCAGACACCGCAACCCTATTCCAACGCCACCTCCAAACCAACCCACTATTACCCCTTTCAAAACACTCACTGACCCGGATGGTTTTGTCTTCTTCGAGGGCAAAAAACTAGGCCACAATCCAAGGATCAATCCAAAAGCGGATGTTCTTCCCATTCCCAACCTTACCTCTAATGAAGATGTGAAATTTAGCACCTGCAATACAAAGATTAGTTTCTATTCTAGCAATAGCATTCCAGCACCCCGAGATGGAACTATTAGACGGAGTGATGGACCACCCCCTCTTCCTACCGTGACAAGAAACTATAGTTTTCTTCCAAAGACTCTTATCTTCGACTTTGAACCTACAGACCCATTTGACAAGGAGCGCATTATTAACATCCTTGAGTTTATTAATCCCCAACCCCCCATTATTTTTAGGGATATAAACACAATCCCAATTGCAACCCAATGAATCTTCATGCCCTCCATCGAACCCGCACAAAGGAACCGTCTCATAATTGACTCAACTTTTTCTATCACTTTAACTGCCGCTTTAAAAATGGACAAATAGCAAATGGGGAAGCTTTCCAACACAGACTTGATGAGAGTAAGTCGATTCCCCACCGAGAGGGTGTGAGCCTTCCACAAAGCCAACCGATTTTGCTCGACCTCGACCTCCACCTCCACCATTGGTCTCCAGTTGTTCACTCTATTCGTGTTGCCCCCCACGGTTATACCCAAATAAGTAATAGGAGTCTCATCAAACATACAATCCACCACCCTAGCTAGCTCTAAGACATCCTTCCTATCTACCCCAACGAAAAACAATTTGGCCTTGTGCATGTTGATTATAAGATCGGAATAAATATAAAAGCATCTAAAGATTCTAGTCACATTCATTATGTACTTGGAGCAGTTAGTGCTCGGGCTGATCTTGTAAGGGATGCTGACACCACACTTGCCTGGGAGGCTGGCCGCATTTCCCGCATTGATAATTAACTACTTATTTTGAAACCTGAAAACTTTCTGTCAAAGTAAAACTTCGTGATGTTGCAGCCTTGAACGTCTTCACCGTGAGCCTTATTCTGTCTTTGTCTTTTCTTGCCAATGACATCCTGCCAAACCTCCGTGGAGAGTCTTCTGTAGGGCTTTGATTTCTAGTGAGAATAAAACTAGGTTTCCTCACGACCAGGTTGATAATTAACTACTTATTTTGAAAACTGAAAAATTTCTTGTTGGTCACAGCTCGCAACACTTAATTTTGGCTTAGTTAAAACAATAGTAAAAAAATCAAAGCCAAAATTAGGTCAAATACGAAAATGCGGTTTCTAAGCTAGAATATGTTTTCTTGTGTTTTCCAAGGGTCTTGATTAGGTTAAACAGGAGGTCTAAAGAACGCATTTTGGTGCGCATGTAATTTTTGGCTTGAAGTTCATCTTATTTTTTTGGTTCTTGGGTGGAAGTCTTCGGTTGGGGCCAACAATTGGTATCACAGCTTAGGCTTGAACCAAGGCATGTAATCAGTGAACGCAAGAGGAAGCAAGGTGTTCGGCCATATAAGGTGTATTGGCCGAGAAGCAGAAGTATTGGGCTCACATAAGGTGTTGTTCAATTTGTTGCAGCAATCTAGAAGTAGAAAACACGCAACAATTGGAGTTTCTTTTTGGTTTGCAAGGGTGTTTCCATGTAAGTAAGTAATCAAAGATATTTTTTTTGATGATTTAATGAAGGTAAAGAAAGTTAACAAGGTAAAGAAGGTAAAATAAGAAAGAAGGCAAAGTAAGAAAGAAGGAAGGAATGGCATATGACGTGAATAGAGCGTTGGTAGTTTGAGAGCATGGGAATATATCACTTTAATGCACAAAGTTGATTGAATCAAACTAAACCTTGTGGTCGATCCTAATGGAGCAAATCTTAGAGGCTTGTGACCTTTGGGTGGTAGTAATAATAGAAGTAGCTTTTTTATACGAAACTATTGGTATTTAAAGGGTTTAAAAATTAAGGTTATTGAATTTTTTTACGCTCAAACTATTGGTACACCAAATGTGCCTATTTGCACACTTTCGGGTTTATATATGGTGCGTACAGACCTATACGCATCTTATAGGGTTGCACAAAAATCAGTGTCTGACTGAGTTCAGTTCTGATCTGGCTGCTCCTATACGCTGCGTATAGGCCTATACGCAACGTATATAAAGGGTCAAAAAACAATATTTTATAAATGTTTCTAAAAAACACCCTTTATATACGTTGCATATAGGTCTATACGCAGCGTATTAAAAGGGTCAAAAAAACAATTTTACCCTTGTTTCGGGCTGCGTATAGCCCCTAATCCAGGGGTAAAATGGTCTTTTTTACCAAACTTTCCCAACATATACGCCACATACAGGGCTATACGCGACATATATTAAAAAAAACAATTTTATCCCTGGATTGGGGGCTATACGCAGCCCAAAACAAGGGTAAAAATTTGTCTTTTTGACCCTTTATATATGCTGCGTATAGACCTAAACGTAGCGTATATAAAGGGTTTTTTTTAAAACATTTTTACAATATTAATAGTTTTAGTAAAGTTTTATAAAAAAAAGTTTTCTATTTTAAATAAATATAAAAGTAAGTATTTCTTACAAACTTTTTTATACAACATTACTCATACGATAAATTTCTTATCGTATAGATACAGTATAGGTCACGTTTTGACCTCGTATAAGCCTATAAGTGTGATATCGTATCGTATAGTGTAGTATATGTCCCGTATAGGTGTAGTATGGTATAATATAAGTCCCTTATAAGCCTCATATAGAACTATAGATGTAGTATCGTAAGCATATATAAGACGTAGAAGGGACATACGAGACTTATACTACACTATACGATACGATACGATACGATATAGCACCCGTATAGACCTATAGGTGTAGTATAGGTCTTGTATAGTACAATAGGTGTGGTTTAGGTCTCGCTTAGGACTATAGGTATATACAAGACCTATAGGGAACCTATATGATACTTATACTATACACTATACCATACCATACGATACGATACAATGCAATACGATACTATATGATACCATATAACACCCATATAAGCCTATAGGGGTAGTATAGGTCCCTTATAGGCCTATAAGTGCGGTTTAGGTCCTGTATAGGCCTATACGCACATACAAAACCTATAGGGAACATATACGAGACTTATACTACACACTATACGATATGATACTATACGATACGATACAATACGATATGATACTATACGATACCATAGAACACCCGTATAGGCCTATAGGTGTAGTATAGTTCCCGTAAAGGCCTATAGGCATATACAAGACCTATACGAGACTTATACTATACACTATACTATATGATACGATACGATATAGTACGATACGATACTACATCAATAGGCCTATACGAGGTTTATACGAGACTTATACTATATACGATACCATACGATACTTAAAAATGTTTTTTTTTTAAATACTTATAATAGAACTTTGCTAAAACGATAAATAATTTATAAATTGTTTCCTAACAAAAAAAACCTTTATATATGTTGCGTATAGGCCTATACACGGCGTTTATAAAGGGTCAAAAAGACAATTTTACCTCAAGTTTAGGGTAAAAACCTACTCTTTATATACGCTGCATATAGGCTTATACGCAACGTATATAAATGGCCAAAAAGATAATTTTAACCCTGGTTTGGGCTACGTATAGCCCCAAATTCAAGGGTAAAATAGTCTTTTTTACTATACGTCGCGTATAGCCCTGTATGTGGCGTATATGTGGGACAAGTTTGTTAAAAAGGACCATTTTACCCCTGGATTAGGGGCTATACGCAGTCCAAACCAAGGGTAAACACAGTGTATATATAGGGTGGTTTTTAGAAACAACTATACAATATTAATCGTTTTGGTAAAGATTTATAAAAAAAGTTTTCTATTTTAAATAAAGAAAAAGTAAGTATTTCTTACAAACTTTTTTATACAACATTAATCATTTTTTTTCGATAAATATCGTATCATATCGTATAGGTGTAGTATATGACCTCGTATAAGCCTATAAGTGTGATATCATATCGTATAATGTAGTATATGTCCCGTATATGTGTAATATCATATAGTATAAGTCTCGTATAAGCCTCATATAGAACTATAGATGTATTATTGTAGGCATATACAAGACCTATAAGGGACCTATACGAGAATTATACTACACTATACAATACGATACGATACTATACGATATGATACGATATAACACCCGTATAGGTGTAGTATGAGTCTCTTATAGGACTATAGGTGTGGTTTAGGTCTCGTATAGGCCTATAGACACATACAAAACCTATAGGGAACCTATACGAAACTTATACTACACACTATATGATATGATAATATACAATACGATACTATACGATACGATACTATAGGATAGTAAAGGCCTATACGGGACCTAAACTACACATATACGAGACCTGTAAGCCTATACGGGACCTAACATACACATATAGTCCTGTACGAGACTTATACTACACCTATAGGAGTACGTGGGACCTATACTACATCCATAGGCCTATACAAGACTTATAGGCCTATACGGGACCTATACAAGACATATACTACACCATATGATACGATACTTACATGTATAGGCCTATACGAGACGATACTACACATATATGCCTATACATGACTTAAACTATACAATACGATATGATATGATATGATACGATACGATAAAATATTATATTACATGTATGGGCATATACGGGATTTATAGTACACTATATGATACGATACTACATCCATAGATCTATACAAGACCTATATTATATTATACTATAGAATACTTAACAATGTTTTTTACAACGCTATACGATACGATATGATACTATATTATATTGCACGTATAGGCCTATACAAGATTTCTACTACACTATATGATAGGATACTACATCCTTAGGCCTATACGAGACATATATTATACTATACGAAAAAATACTTAACAATGTTTTTTATTTATCTATTTTTTAAAAGTACTTATTATAAAAGTTTGCTAAAACGATAAATAATGTATAAAAATGTTTCTAAAAAAAAAACACCCTTTATACACCCTGCGTGTAGGCCTATACACGACATATATAAATGGACAAATTCACATATCATATCTAAGATTCTCTTAGAAATTGAAAACGGTGGCTGTATGCCGCGTATAGACCTATACGCGGCATATAAAGCTAGGGTTTGGTGTGCAAATATGTAAACTTTTTTTTATCAACGGTATGCCGCTAATTTTTAAACATTTAAACTTTCCTCACTTGTGCTCTTGTCCGGTGCTAGGTCACCGATGATCGGTGGAAAAAAACAACCACGAAATAGGGGGGGGGGGGGGGAGGGTTGGGTTCCCACCCGGGGCCGGACATCCCCAACCCCTCCCCAAACTCTACACCGAATACCCTAAGTATCAAAATTATCAAAGGAGTTATCTTTTCGGGTGTTTCATATGTACATAGTAATATCAGAAAAAAATAACATCTATAGTTAAAGTTATCAAAGATGTATGTGTTCTATGTGATTTGCATATATGCTTGATGCTTCACTCATGCGTTATATTTTTTTAGGGTGTTATACATTTGCATATATGCTTGATGCTTCACTCATGCGTTATATTTTTTTTCGGTACTAAAATGTATGTGTTCTATGTGATTCATATTTTTCTTGGGATTTAAAACACTTTTTGTCACGCCTCTTTTCAAGAATCCTTTAACGGCTAACTTCTTTAATCCTCTGTCGTCTGTGGGATTTGAACCCAATACCTCCCCCTTCCCAACCTTGGTGTTTTAAAGGCTTTGCCTTTATCAATGGACCACCACCTCATTGGTAAGTCTATATAAGTTATTGTCCGTACCTATTGCTAAGAAAATTTAAAAGGTTACCGTTTAAATATAAGGGTGTAGGGAGTGGTTAGACACTTGAAAGTGGTAAACTTCAAAATCAACCAATGAGAGTGTGTCATGTCATTCAATGAAAAGTGTTTAAACTATGATCAAAAGTGTTGGCAATGGTTAGACACTTCATGAATTGGTAAACTATGTAAAAAAGAAAAGAAAAATGTGTTATTAGTTGAGATAGCATGGACCCCCCACCACACACACCCCCTCTCTCTCCTTCCCTCCCTTCACCGCTTCGGCAACCCATCACCGAATTGGTAAACTAAGTTTACCGCATGAAACCGCACCCACTCCGTATACCCTAAGGATTTACTTATTTTACAAAAACTTTTAAAAATAATGTGTATAAAGACACAATAGATTGTAGAAGATGACACGGTCAACAAAATATAACACAATGCTGAAAAAATATAAAAAAATGTCGAGAAAAAAAGACACAATGAGTTGCAAAAAAAAAAAAAAAAACACAATAACGCAAATATAGAAAATAAACAATAATAAATAAAAAAAACACAATGATAATAAACAAAAACTCTATAATCTATAATCTATAAATTCAAAAGTGAAAACCTAAAATCTCATATCGTAGAGTTCGATAAGACGGTTTCAATGCCGCTTGAATGAGGTCAATCGGAGTTCGTTTGATACCGTTTGTACAACTTCTTGTTTTTAAGAGATTTTGTATTTGATTCTAACACTTAAATATAAAATAATAAATTAATGATTAAAGTTGATAACAATGTAAAAAAAATAACTCTATAAACACGTGAAAAGGATTTAATATAACTGACATTATACGCCTAACAAAAGTTATGAGTGAAACTGTTTGTCTGACCTTTTTTTTCAATTGCCTTAAAAGCCTTTCATTTTATATATTCACTCGTGAGTTCTTATTGGCTTATTGCTAGTCTTCAACATTATTGATGATTAGATCAATATCATTATAATAACATATGGACTTGGTACTGTACATGTGCAGTTAATTTGCTGGAGTTGAGATATATAAAAAGGATTATGCAAAAAAGAAAGGTTTATAGAAGAACACCATTTGAAGCCAAAGGCAGTACAAAGCAAAGAAACATACACAACCATATATGTTATCTTCAAACAAAACAGTGCTCTTTATTTTATTATAACATGTAAGTCTTTTTAAACTTCCAAAGCATCCCATATATCCTCACTGCACCCTGCAAACAAAATCACCATATGTTAGATATAAACAAGTAGGCGTGTACTCAACATATGATCCAGACCAAAACAAGTTTAAATAGAAGCACATGATATATATGTAAGGGTGTGCCTATTGGCACACCAAACCCTAGCAAAATTAGGATTTATCTAAGCAGCGTATTGGTCAATACGCAGCGTATAGGGTTAACCCTCTACGCTGCGTATTGACCAATACGCTGCGTAGATAAACCATGGATCTCAGTGTCTGATAACCAATCATTGCACAGAAAACAAGGGTCATATACACTGCGTATAGGTCTATACGCAGCGTATATAAACCATTAGATTTTTTTTGGTCATTTTGGTAGGTTTGAGGGATCATTTTTTCACAAAGTTTAAATACGCTGCGTATTGACCTCTAAGCAGCGTATATAAAGGTCTGAAAATGTCTTTTATACCCTTGTGTTGAGGCTATACGAAGCCAAATACAAGGGTAGTTGTGTCATTTTGGTCTCATACGCTGCGTAGGGACCTCTAAGGAGCGTATATAAAGCTCCATTTTTGTATTTTTTCTATTGTGTATTCCTTTGTTTATTTATAAAAAAAGAAAAGAAAAATTATTTATAAAAAAACAATATTATTGGTAAATAATACAAATATAAATTATAAAAATAAAAAATAATATAAATATTATGAATTATAAAAATTAAAAAAGAAAATTATTTATAAAAAAACAATATTATTGGTAAATAATACAAATATATTGTTTTGTTATCGTTTAAATTAAATTATCGTATTCCTTTGTTTATTTATAAAAAAAGAAAATTATTTATAAAAAAACAATATTATTCATAAATAATACAAATATATTATATTGTTATCGTTTAAATTAAATTATCGTATCGTATTGTATCGTATCGTATTGCATCAAATCGTATCGTATAGTGTATAGTATATAAGTCTCGTATAGAGGCCTATACGACGCTATACGATACGATATCACACTTATAGGCTTATACGAGGTCAATACGTGACCTATACTACGTTATACGATACGATATCACACTTATAGGCTTATACGAGGTCAATACGTGACCTATACTACACCTATACGATACGATATCACACTTATAGGCTTATACGAGGTCAATACGTGACCTATACAACGCTATACGATACGATATCACACTTATAGGCTTATACGAAGTCAATACGGGACATATACTATGCTATACGATACGATATCACACTTATAGGCTTATATGAGGTCAATACGTGACCTATACTACACCTATACGATACGATGTCACACTTATAGGCCTATACGGGACATATACTATCTGCTATACGATACGATATCACACTTATAGGCTTATACGAGGTCAATACGGGACATATACTATGCTATACGATACGATATCACACTTATAGTCTTATACGAGGCCAATACAGGACATATACTATGCTATACGATACGATATCACACTTATAGGCTTATACGAGGTCAATACGTGACCTATACTACACCTATACGATACGATATCACACTTATAGGCCTATACGGGACATATACTACGCTATACGATACGATATGACACTTATAGTCTTATACGAGGTCAATACGGGACATATACTATGCGATACGATACGATATCACACTTATAGTCTTATACGAGGTCAATACGTGACATATACTACACCTATACGATACGATATCACACTTATAGGCTTATACGAGGTCAATACGGGACCTAAATCACACCTATAGGCCTATACGGGTGTTATATCGTATCGTATCGTATATTATCGTATCGGGTGTTATTTTCCTTTTTTTTATAAATAAACAAAGGAATACACAAAAAAAAAATACAAAAATGGAGCTTTATATACGCTCCTTATAGATCACTACGCAGCATATAAGACAAAAATGACACAACTACCCTTGTGTTTGGCTTCGTATAGCCTCAATACAAGGGTATAAATGACATTTTCAGACCTTTATATACGCTGAGTATAGGTCAATACGCAGCGTATATACACTATAAGGGTTAAAAAGATAATTTTACCACAGGTTTGGGGTTAAAAATAATTTTACCACCCTTTATATACGCTGAGTATAGACCTATACGCAGCGTATATAAAGGTCCGAAAATGTCTTTTATACCCTTGTGTTGAGGCTATACGAAGCCAAATACAAGGGTAGTTGTGTCATTTTGGTCTCATACGCTGCGTAGGGACCTCTAAGGAGCGTATATAAAGCTCCATTTTTGTATTTTTTTTGTTGTGTATTCCTTTGTTTATTTATAAAAAAAAGAAAATTATTTATAAAAAAACAATATTATTTGTAAATAATACAAATATAAATTATAAAAATAAAAAATAATATAAATATTATGAATTATAAAAATTAAAAAAGAAAATTATTTATAAAAATCAATATTATTGGTAAATAATACAAATATATTGTTTTGTTATCGTTTAAATTAAATTATCGTATTCCTTTGTTTATTTATAAAAAAAGAAAATTATTTATAAAAAAACAATATTATTCGTAAATAATACAAATATATTATATTGTTATCGTTTAAATTAAATTATCTTATCGTATTGCATCGTATCGAATCGTGTTGCATCAAATCGTATCGTATAGTGTTTAGTATATAAGTCTCGTATAGAGGCCTATACGACGCTATACGATACGATATCACACTTATAGGCTTATACGAGGTCAATACGTGACCTATACTACGTTATACGATACGATATCACACTGATAGGCTTATACGAGGTCAATACGTGACCTATACTACACCTATATGATACAATATCACACTTATAGGCTTATACGAGGTTAATACGTGACCTATACAACGCTATACGATACGATATCACACTTATAGGCTTATACGAAGTCAATACGGGACATATACTATGCTATACGATACGATATCACACTTATAGGCTTATACGAGGTCAATACGTGACCTATACTACACCTATACGATACGATATCACACTTATAGGCCTATACGGGACATATACTATCTGCTATACGATACGATATCACACTTATAGGCTTATACGAGGTCAATACGGGACATATACTATGCTATACGATACGATATCACACTTATAGTCTTATACGAGGTCAATACGGGACATATACTATGCTATACGATACGATATCACACTTATAGTCTTATACGAGGTCAATACGGGACATATACTATGCTATACGATACGATATCACACTTATAGGCTTATACGAGGTCAATACGTGACCTATACTACACCTATACGATACAATATCACACTTATAGGCCTATACGGGACATATACTACGCTATACGATACGATATCACACTTATAGTCTTATACGAGGTCAATACGGGACATATACTATGCTATACGATACGATATCACACTTATAGTCTTATACGAGGTCAATACGGGACCTATACTACACCTATACGATACGATATCACACTTATAGGCTTATACGAGGTCAATACGGGACCTAAATCACACCTATAGGCCTATACGGGTGTTATATCGTATCGTATATTATCGTATCGGGTGTTACTTTCCTTTTTTTATAAATAAACAAAGGAATACACAAAAAAAAATACAAAAATGGAGCTTTATATACGCTCCTTATAGATCACTACGCATCATATAAGACAAAAATGACACAACTGCCCTTGTATTTGGCTTCGTATAGCCTCAATACAAGGGTATAAATGACATTTTCAGACCTTTATATACGCTGAGTATAGGTCAATACGCAGCGTATATACACAATAAGGGTTAAAAAGATAATTTTACCACAGGTTTGGGGTTAAAAATAATTTTACCACCCTTTATATACGCTGAGTATAGACCTATACGCAGCGTATATAAAGGTCCGAAAATGTCTTTTATACCCTTGTGTTGAGGCTATACGAAGCCAAATACAAGGGTAGTTGTGTCATTTTGGTCTCATACGCTGCGTAGGGACCTCTAAGGAGCGTATATAAAGCTCCATTTTTGTATTTTTTTTATTGTGTATTCCTTTGTTTATTTATAAAAAAAAAGAAAATTATTTATAAAAAAACAATATTATTTGTAAATAATACAAATATAAATTATAAAAATAAAAAATAATATAAATATTATGAATTATAAAAATTAAAAAAGAAAATTATTTATAAAAAACAATATTATTGGTAAATAATACAAATATATTGTTTTGTTATCGTTTAAATTAAATTATCGTATTCCTTTGTTTATTTATAAAAAAAGAAAATTATTTATAAAAAAACAATATTATTCGTAAATAATACAAATATATTATATTGTTATCGTTTAAATTAAATTATCTTATCGTATTGCATCGTATCGTATTGTGTTGCATCAAATCGTATCGTATAGTGTTTAGTATATAAGTCTCGTATAGAGGCCTATACGACGCTATACGATACGATATCACACTTATAGGCTTATACGAGGTCAATACGTGACCTATACTACGTTATACGATACGATATCACACTTATAGGCTTATACGAGGTCAATACGTGACCTATACTACACCTATATGATACAATATCACACTTATAGGCTTATACGAGGTCAATACGTGACCTATACAACGCTATACGATACGATATCACACTTATAGGCTTATACGAAGTCAATACGGGACATATACTATGCTATACGATACGATATCACACTTATAGGCTTATACGAGGTCAATACGTGACCTATACTACACCTATACGATACGATATCACACTTATAGGCCTATACGGGACACATACTTTCTGCTATACGATACGATATCACACTTATAGGCTTATACGAGGTCAATACGGGACATATACTATGCTATACGATACGATATCACACTTATAGTCTTATACGAGGTCAATACGGGACATATACTATGCTATACGATACGATATCACACTTATAGGCTTATACGAGGTCAATACGTGACCTATACTACACCTATACGATACAATATCACACTTATAGGCCTATACGGGACATATACTACGCTATACGATACGATATCACACTTATAGTCTTATACGAGGTCAATACGGGACATATACTATGCTATACGATACGATATCACACTTATAGTCTTATACGAGGTCAATACGGGACCTATACTACACCTATACGATACGATATCACACTTATAGGCTTATACGAGGTCAATACGGGACCTAAATCACACCTATAGGCCTATACGGGTGTTATATCGTATCGTATATTATCGTATCGGGTGTTACTTTCCTTTTTTTATAAATAAACAAAGGAATACACAAAAAAAAATACAAAAATGGAGCTTTATATACGCTCCTTATAGATCACTACGCAGCATATAAGACAAAAATGACACAACTACCCTTGTATTTGGCTTCGTATAGCCTCAATACAAGGGTATAAATGACATTTTCAGACCTTTATATACGCTGAGTATAGGTCAATACGCAGCGTATATAAACTTTGTGAAAAAATGATCCCTCAAACCTACCAAAATGACCCAAAAAAGTCTAATGGTTTATATACGCTGCGTAGAGAGCTATACGCAGCGTATATAAACCTTGTTTTCTGTGCAATGATTGGTTATTAGGCACTGAGATCCATGGTTTATATACGCTGAGTATAGGTCAATACGCAGCGTATAGGGTTAACCCTATACGCTGCGTATTGACCGATACGCTGCGTAGGTAAACCCTAAGTGTGCAGATAGGCAAATTGGGTGTGCAGATAGTTAGGGCCATATGTAAAATTGAACATACTTGGAGCATTCGGTTCCTGGGCTGATCTTGTAAGGAATGCTAACACCACACTTTCCTGGGAGGCTGGCCGTATTGCCTGCATTGATGCCGGAGATGGAATTGTAAGCGCTCTTTAAGCTGCCACATGCAGCCTGACGATTAGGGGTTGTTTTACCCCATTGCAACATGCCGGTGGCACAGCACTACCTTTGGTCAGGTAGCCAATGCATGGTGCTAAGCTGCGGGATACCTGACCACAGCTAAGAGCCTCTGCATAGGGTGCAACCACCATCATGGAAGTCACTACTGCACATAAACCATCGTTGCCATCTTTGCCATTCTTAAAGTACTCTAGTTAAAGACTTAGGAAAGAGTAGCTTTGTTCTATATGTTTGTAAGGTTGTTGGTGCTAGAAAATGTTGTCCAAGGTTGCAATTTATAGGGGTGCTTGTGTATGAATGAATTACTGGAGGGGGTCGGTTTGGAACTTGGTAGTTGGAAGTTGGTTTTAACATTATTGATCTTAACCAAGTGTATGCTTAAGGTTATTCCATTTGATCTTATCATAAGGCCACCCGGAGTCGTGTAAAGTTTGGCTTTTTTCATCCCCAAACACGCCTAAACACTCCCACCCCCCACCCCCTAGGTGTTGTTGGGCGTTATTGTTCAAAAAAAAGGCCACGGCGTTGTTTAAACCACACTTCAACTTCAATTTGTTGACCAATCACATTTAATCTTCCTTTTTTAGTCCAATAGCTTTTTTGTTGGTTTTTTTAATTTTTATTTAATTCTTTACACCCTTTTAACATAATGTCCACATCCCCACTACATACCCATTTTAGAAAAAAAAAAAAAACGCCCAATAATGCCCCTTGCTGACTGTACTGCCACATGGCAAAAAACGACCAAGGGTGGGGGCATTATTCACCCTTACCACTACGCATGATCTAATAATGGAGTACGGTTTTAAGTTGGTTTTAACTCTGCCAATGCCGGCAATGATTGGAATTGATCAACAATTTAAATTCGGCTCAATTCTCTAACATCATTCGGAGAATTTAAATTCTGCTAAAAAGGGTGCATTATACAACATGTGGACGCCACGTTATCACGCGTCAGAAAAGCGGCGAGGTGCAAAAAAGGAGGACTGGGGCGAGGCGTGAAAGGGTGGCGTTATTCGACACGTGACACAATTTTTATTATTATTTTATATTTAAAACTCGTATAAAATCTATTATTTTTAAATAATAGACAATCATATAAATTGCATAAATAACATAAATTAAAAAAATACATAAACTTAATATAAGATTACATAAACTTAAAATTAAAATTACTTAAACCTTAAAAAAATTACATAAACCTTTAATTATTCTTCGTCTTCGCCAGGGTCATTTCGTGGAACGCTCCAAATGTGTTCAACCAAGTTCGTTCGAAGGTTGAGATGTGTTACATTGTCATAAATTTCATTTGAGTTCGCTTCTTTCTCTTTAATTATCAATTATTTCTATAGTATTTGGTTGAGTCTTTCCTCATAGGACTCTCAAATTGCGCGTCACTCATCTCTAAAAATCATGTTATGTAAAATAACGTACGCGTACATCACATTTCGAATTCTAGGTTTTTCCGGTAATCCTACACGGCATCCTCAAAATGTGCCATCTTTTCTTCAAAACACCAAACACTCATTCGATGTCTTTTCGGGCCGCCATTTGATCAACATTCAACTTAGTTTTTTTTTTGTCTAACATTGTTCCCCGTGTAAATTATTTTATAAAAACTCAAAATCCGGGTAAATACGATCAAAGATGCCTTCGGTCCAACACTGTTTATATAGTCGTTGAAAATGGAGGACTGATTAAGAATATTTAAATCGTTATTTACAAATGGCGTACCAAAGAATGCATGCCAAATCCAAAGATCTTCTGATGCAAATGCCTCAAGGATCATAGATATCCACTGATGTGTTGCCCGCACCACGCAGTTAGGCAATTTTCCCACACCCATTTAATACAATCCAAACTATCGATCATCCAAGGAAATCTCCAAAAGTTGTTCTATGTCACCAAATGTAGGTTTCCTCACATATTTTTTTTAAATATAGTTCAATGACAAAGTCACAAAAATTATTGAGGCTTTCTCTCACGGTTCGTTCTGACATTTTATATATTCATCCATAATGTCAGAAGTCGTCCCATAAGCCAATTGTCTAAGCGCGACCGTAATGTTTTGCAAAGTGCTAAATCTAAGATTACCATGCGCACCTTTTTTGTTATAAATATTCATATTTACTGTAACACCCCAAAAACGGGTTTGGTAATTTAACCACGTTAACACTAAGGAGCGGGTAAAATACCGTTGGTGGTAAAAGTTAACCCGTAAACAAAATAACTAGGACCAAATTAACCTCGTTAGTAACTTGGTAATAATATTTAAACAATCAGTTGTAGCCTTTATAAATAAAAGCACAAACTCGAGGGGCCAAAAGGGGAAAGTTAGAAACTAGAATATAATTTAAAACAAATAAAACACAACACACACTAGGGGGGTGTGTGTGTGTGTGTGTTTAGCGACCAGGAGAAGAAAATAGGGAGCAAACCCTAGTTCATAAAAAATCATCAAATCGAAGGATGAATTGGGGCTCAAACTCATAAATGAACATGAATTAATGTTCACCTAAGCTATGGGATCAAAAGGTATGTAAAATTTTGATGTTTGTTGAAGTTGTGAAATTTGATGAACATCACTAGTTGTGAACTATGTGTAAATTGTAGAGGTTACGGTTGGAATTGAGATGTATGCTTGCTTAGGAACAAACCCTAATTGAAAATTTTGAGTAAATTGCTATGATTTAGGTGTTTGGATGAATTACCACACCTAGTTAAATGGGTTTTGATAATATGATGAAGTTAATGTTAAACTTGTGTTTAGAATCATCATATATGGTAGTAACATGAAGACACTTGAACAAATTGGGTGTTTGATTATATGATCATACTTTCCACGAAATACGTTTTTGTATGATATAATGAAATTAATGTAACGATTGTATGAGCTTAGTAGAGAAATTTAGTTAAGACGGTGGCCTAGAAATAACGCCTACCGGGTAAATGGTGGAATGCCAAAATGAGTTTGTTAAACTTAGTTGTGCAATTGCATATGTTAATAGGCAGTTTGACTTTTAAAAGTCAAACCGACCTATAATGAGATCAATGGTAATTTTGATAGAAAATGCGTAAGGTGGGATAATCGTGTTAGAAGATGATTAATCTAACCATCTTATGAATTATAAATGATAGTTTGACGCTTAACAAGCTAGGTGGAAGCTTGGGGAAGAAGCGGGTCAAATGGATCAAGTATGAAGGAAAAGCATATTTGGATACAAGTAAGTAAAGCTTACACCCATTTTGTAGAATACCTTTTTATTTTATGGGTTATGAATACGATAAGTAATATTTGAAATATGATGTTCCGATGCAAAATGATACAGGTCGGAACAAGTGAAAATGATGAATAACCATACTCAATGGTAAAAAGGGCAAAACGATAACTTAAGTCACGTGTAGATGAATAAAAGTTGAAGTGTAAATGACACCCTAAGGCTTAAGCCATGATGGGTTAAATGCGTAAGAGAAGGATTTAAGAATTTTGAACATATGGTGAAAATCCGTAATGGGCCAAATGAGAGACATGGTAAATAAATACCATTCTGTTATCAATACAAAATGTTTGGTCATTCAGGCCAAACGAGTCAAATGGTGATGTTAAGATCATTTGACAATAACGACGAATAATTGTTTGTCGAGTCTTATGCTCACAGGGGTGAATAGCGTATGGAATTTGCGTTGCTATTAATTAGCAATTTATTTAAAGCAAGGTACTAAAACGGGTCAATACTTTGACCCGAGTCAGGTATGTGTAATAGGTCAAAGTCTCATTAAGAACTTAAGGTTCTACGGGAGTTAAACGAAGTCAAGAATGAATATTGGTTTACCTAAGGTAGGTAAATCGAATAATCTAAATTGTAGTCATTGCGATTTTTAGAAACATAATGATTTTAGATAAGATTATGGCTAAAATGTGCGATATTGGTCAAACATGCTATTGGAAGACCTTCTTTCACACCCCCAAAATCCACACGCGGAGTATCACCGCTTGGAGGCGTGACTGACCAGGATCAAGCCACCAATCATTTTGAACATAACCAGTAATAAGTAAAATTCAACCACACAATATGAAAGGTGTTTCAACTCAAAAACGTAGTTAAGTGTTTAGAGGAAGCATAATTGTAAAACCCAATATAAGTATTAAGTACGAAATAAAGTAATGTTTTTAGCATGGCACACACTGCCATGTCCCACAACGACAGCGCCTCCCTGTGCAAGCTCCATGAGTACCTAACGACCTGCAAGGCATGTAGCAATGAATCAACAACAAAGTTGAGCGAGTTCACAGTTGGTTGTTTGGTTATAGCATTCTTTTCGTAAAGCATATGTTCGTTTTGTAAACCATGTAACGTATTGATTCGTATCGCGGTCTCCCAGACATGTTTGCGAAGATTAGTGGGGGCTTCCCATGTGTTACTAGACCACGCGTATCGACTGCTACGAAAATGTAAGAGGTGCCCTAAGTCAATGTCTATCAGCATTGACCCTTTGCCCATAGTCCATTAGTACACGCCCGTCCGACTAGCACGGTGTGAGGTTTGTTAAACCTAATAGCGCTATTAACTAATGACCCGATCGCCATAGGCCTCGGCGATTAAGTCGATAAATGAGGGACTTAAAGTGATAGAGTTGATGGTCTTATAGTCGTACGTATTCTGTTGTATGGGGAATACGCAAGTTCGTAGTTACCGTTCAGTTCTTTAACCCATTCCCAACCCTTGGGAATCCCATGCCTTGGATAGAGTGTGAACTCACCTCGGTTTGCTAGGTACGCTAATTATGTGCACACAAGAAATCAGTCAAGTCCTATAGTTATACACGTACACTCAATCAGTTAAGTTCGTATAGATTCTCATGCAATATATGTCACGAAGTGTGTTTAAGCAATCATCGTCATGTAACACATAACAGTTATTTCACGTTCATACAATCATGCATCATATGACTGAGTTCTTGGTCAATTCTAACATAGTTATTCAATAACACACTTAACAGGGTTATCAGGCTTAACAAGATCAACATACTTAACAAGGTTAACAAGCTTAACAGGATTAACACATTTAACTGAGTTACATACTTAACAGAGTTACATGCATAACTTAACAGAGTTAACATCTACCAGAATTAATAACTAACTGAGTTAATGGCTTAACATAGTCAATGAGTTTAACAGGGTTAATAAGCTAACCAGAGTTAATAAACTTAACTGGGTTTACATTCATAACATGCATAGCAGAATTAACATACTTAACTTAGTTAACATGACCCGGTTATCATATTAACATAATTGACATGTTCAACAGCGTTAATAAACTAACAGAACCATCATGTAAGATAATGGGCGAAATCGCAAATACAGCGAAAACACTTGTTGGCGAAATCCCCAGGTGACGAAATCACTTGGGGGTTTTCGTCGGGGGGGGGGGGGGGGGGTTGGTTTTCGTCGAGCATCATCATCATCAATGTCAGTTACATAATCCCAAAACCCTAATGCATTCTAACAGTCACAAGATTAAATCATCAACGAATCCAGTCAATCAGATCATTAATATGCACAAATGATTAATGACCTAATAACTTCAGATCTATTCTAACCAATTCATGTTCGAACATCAGGTTCCATCTATCAACCAACGCATCAACAACGATCTAACCTTGTCATATATAACCGAAATTGCTAATCTAGCAACCTATAATTTTTTAACCTAGCATCCAAACTTAATATCCACAAACAACGATTTCATTTGCACAGTTAACAGAGATGTTGATAAAGAATCATCTACGGGCTAACACTAACCGTGATAGACAAAACAATAGCTTGATCGTACTAGGGAGCATCAAAGACCCAAGGTTGCCGTCGCAAGATGAGAGGTGACTAGGGTTTTCGAATTAAACTTTCACGCTCGAAATCAAAACATATAATATCTCAACACTGGGCCAAGGCCCATCTCTGTTTTCGCTAGCGCACCTCCTGACGAAAACACTTTGGTGTTTTCATCCAGGAGTGATTTCGTGAGAAGGGTTTTCGGCCAGAGGAAAGTGATTTCGAGTGGAGTGTTTGGCATAGAATTCATGTTTTATTAATTATACGCATCATATCATTAACACAAAATATATAAATCACATACACACTAATATAATGCACACCAAACATAACATAACAATCACATTACGATTTAGCATCATACATACGTGTACAGTTTTGAAACAAACAAGTCGTGTAAACAAACAACTAAAACAATTAACGTGCAATTAATGCGAAGGTGGAAATCTTGGAAACTCGAGTTGTCACATTATCCCCAACTTGAAAGAAATTTAGTCCCGAAATTTAGCACGTGGTTACTGAGGAAGCTAGTTGTGTTGTGTAGTTTACTAGTTTTCCTGGGGTGTCACATCATCCCCCCGTTGATTTGGAATTTCATCCCGAAATTCTGTAGTAGCTTCAACCTCAGTAGTGGTTGCACTGTTTCCGAACAACTGGGGATACTTGAGTTTTATTTGGTCTTCTCGTTCCCATGTGAACTCTGGGCCATGACGGGAGTTCCAATGAACTCGAACAAGAGGTATTCTGGTGTGCTTGAGGACCTTAACGTCTCGGTCCGTGATTTCAGCTGGTTCCTCGACGAATCGTAACTGATCGTCGATAGTGAGCTCCTTCAAAGGAACTATGAGGGTCTCATCTGACAGACACTTCTTCAGACTTGACACGTGAAAAACGTTGTGAACTGCACTGAGTTCTGCGGGCAGATTTAGTTTGTAGGCCACCCTACCTATTTTCTCAATGATTTCGAACGGTCCGACATATCGCGGATTGAGCTTGCCCCGTTTGCCAAAGCGAACCACACCCTTCCAGGGTGAAACTTTGAGTAGCACTCGATCCCCAACTTGGAACTCGAGTGGTTTCCGGCGCTTGTTTGCGTAGGCTTTCTGACAGTCACGTGCTGCTGCCATGCGTTGTCGTATCTGTGCAATCCTTTCCGTTGCGTCTACTACCAGTTCTGGACCTGTGATCTGACTATCACCCACCTCTGCCCAACAAAGAGGTGATCGGCATTTACGCCCGTACAATGCCTCAAATGGAGCGGCTTGAATGCTGGTGTGGTAACTATTGTTATACGAAAGCTCCACTAACGGGAGGTGTTTTTCCCAGCCGTTGCCGAAATCGATTACACATGCACGAAGCATGTCTTCTAGAGTTTGGATGGTGCGTTCAGACTGCCCATCTGTTTGCGGATGATAAGCTGTGCTCATGTCTAATCGTGAGCCAAAGGACTTGTGCATTGCTTGCCACAGTTCAGAAGTAAATCGTGCATCACGATCGGAAATAATGGAGGTTGGCACCCCGTGCCTCGAGACAACCTCCTTAAGGTAGACATCTACTAGAGTGGAGAACTTATTCGTTTCCTTAATAGCCAAAAAGTGTGCAGATTTTGTGAGTCGATCCACGATCACCCAAATAGTATCATTTCCACGTTGAGATCTAGGCAGGCCAGTAACGAAATCCATGGAAATTTGCTCCCATTTCCATTGTGGTATCTCTAGTTGTTGGAGTAGGCCTGATGGTTTCTGGTATTCTGTCTTGACTCTCGCACAAGTCAAACATTTGCTAACGTAAGTTGCTATGTGAGCTTTCATGCTAGGCCACCAATACGTAGTTCTGAGATCGTGGTACATCTTATCCGAACCAGGATTTACTGAGTAGCGAGAATTATGTGCTTCATCCATCACCAGCTCGCGTAAGTTTCCATAATGTGGGACCCAAATGCGCCCTGTTACGTAATAGGCGCCGTCTTCCTTTTGTTCTAATCGTTGCCTTGAGCCGCGTAGGGCTTCAGCCCTGACGTTTTCTGGTTTCAATGCTTCTACCTGAGCATCTCGTATCTGTGAAGGAAGACTAGATTGGATGGTGAGTTGTAGTGCTCGTACACGCCTAGGTGTAGTATCCTTTCGACTGAGGGCATCGGCCACCACATTGGCTTTGCCCGGATGGTACTTTATGGCACATTCGTAATCATTCAATAGCTCGACCCATCGACGTTGTCGCATGTTCAACTCCTTCTGTTTGAAGATATGCTCGAGACTCCTGTGATCGGTGTAAATGGTGCACTTGGTACCGTACAGGTAATGTCTCCATATCTTGAGTGCAAAAACAACAGCTCCCAGCTCTAGATCATGTGTAGTGTAGTTCCTTTCATGAACTTTAAGTTGGCGTGAGGCGTAAGCAATGACTTTATCTCGTTGCATCAATACACAACCAAGACCCTGAATTCATGCGTCACAATAGACCACAAAATCGTCTGTGCCCTCTGGCAATGAGAGAATAGGTGCGCTGCAGAGCCTATCCTTTAAGTGCTGAAATGCTGATTCCTGAGCATTAATCCAACGATAGGTGACGCCTTTCTGCGTTAGTAAAGTGAGAGGTTGCGCAATCTTGGAAAAATCCTTGATGAACCTCCTGTAGTAACCTGCCAAATCCAAGAACTGGCGAATTTCCGTTGGTGTGCGAGGTGCAGGCCAGTTCTTAATCGAGTCTATCTTAGATGGATCAACATGAATCCCATCCTTGTTTACCACGTGGCCTAGGAAATGGACCTCACGAAGCCAGAAGTCGCATTTCGAAAATTTAGCATAAAGCTGCTCTGTTCGAAGCAGTTCCAAGATAATCCGCAGATGCTGCTCATGTTCCTCCTGACTCGTAGAATAGATCAAGATGTCGTCGATGAAAACAATCACAAACTTATCCAAGTAAGGCTTGCACACTCTGTTCATAAGATCCATGAAGACTGCAGGCACGTTTGTTAATCCGAATGGCATGACCAGAAACTCGTAGTGGCCGTAGCGAGTTCTGAATGCTATTTTGGAGACGTCCTCGTCCTGGACTCTCAGTTGATGGTAGCCTGACCTCAGATCAATCTTTGAATAGTAGCTCGACCCTTGCAGCTGGTCGAACAAGTCGTCAATGCGTGGGAGAGGATAGCGATTCTTTACGGTCACCTTGTTTAGTTCACGGTAATCTATGCACATACGGAAGGTACCGTCTTTCTTCTTCACAAACAATACAGGAGCTCCCCATGGCGAAGAGCTAGGATGAATGAAACCCTTTTCCAAGAGTTCTTGCAATTGCTTAGACAGTTCTTCTAGTTCGGTTGGAGCTAAGCAATAAGGTGCTCGAGCTATGGGTGCTGCTCCAGGAGCTAGCTCGATCTGAAATTCGACCTGGCGATGAGGCGGTAGCCCAGGTAAATCTTCAGGAAACACTTGAGGAAAGTCGCGTACTACTGGAATATCCTCTATCTTCTTCACTTTCGTCGATGCATCAGTAACGAGTGCTAAAATAGCAGTGTGGCCCTTTCGCAAACACTTCTGGGACTTAAGAAAGGAGATGATGCCCACAACAGCACCACTCTTGTCGCCTTGAATTTCGAGAGGTTCCTTGCCAGAACGGGGAATATGAACAATCTTCTCTTTGCAAAGGATCTCTGCTTGCTGTTGGGATAACCAATCCATCCCAATGACGATGTCGAAACTACCCAAAACTATAGGAATGAGATCGATAGAGAAAGTCTGACCAGCAAGGATAAGATTACAACCCTAAACTATGTGTGTGGCCTCTAGACTTTTACCATTTGCTAATTCTACGACATGCCTGGTATTCAAAAGTGTTGGTGTGCGCTTGAGCATTTGACTAACTTTTAGAGACACATAACTGGTATCGGCACCCGAATCCAATAAGACAGTAACATAAAAGTCGTCGAGAAGGAACTTACCCATCACTACGTTAGGATCATTCCTTGCGTCACCCTAACCAATCACGAACGCTTGACCTCGGGCGCCATTGTTTCCATTGTTTCCCCCGTTGTTGTTCCCATTGCCCTGATTATGGTTGTTGTTGTTGTTCGGATTTTGATTTAACTGGGGGCAGTCCCGCTTGAAGTGTCCTTCAGCACCACAGTGAAAGCATCCCTTGTTACCTCGCTGTCGTTGCTGGTTCTGTGGAGCTGGTGATTGTTGTTGTTGGTTCTGATTCGCAGGTCGTGAGCTCCTGCAATCCTTAGCTTCATGACCCAACTTGAGACACCTCTGGCAATGACCCCTGTTGCACTGCCCACTGTGGTGCCTGTTGCATCTGTTGCACTTTGGGTGGTTTCCCCGATATCCACCCTGCCCTTGACTACCAGAGGATTGCTGACCAGGGCTCTGATAGTCATCAATCTTTCGCTGCTGTGCCTGGGACTGAACTGAAGTCGAACCCTTGCTGGAGGTTCCATCCCACTTTCTCTTGTTATCACTGGGAATAGCAGAAGTAGTGGTAGTAGCACCGATGCGCTTAGGCAGCCTGTTCTGTTCCACTGCCTGGTCTGTGAGACGATGAGCAAGACGAGTAACATCTTGAATGGTAGCAAGGTTAGCAGAAGTCACATGACTTTGAATCTCTGGTACTAAGCCTTTGAGATACAGCTCAATGCGTTTGATGGGAGGATCCACCATAGTTGGACATAACACTGCCAGTTCGTTGGATCGTTTCGTGTACGCTTCTATCTCTGACCCCGTCATCTTCAGGTTAAAGAACTCCACTTCCAGCTTGTGGATGTCATCACGACTACAGTATTCACGTTGGATCAGTTCCTTAAAATCATTCCATGGGGTGGCATTAGCAGCCGCCAGCCCCAGCATCTGAACTTGCGCGTTCCACCAAGTTAGCGCAGTGCCTTCGAGAGTACCAGTGGCGTACTTCACCCTACGAGCCTCAGGGCATTCACACATCTCGAAAACCGATTCGAGCTACTCGAACCAGTGGAGGAGTCCAACGGCGCCTTCAGTGCCACTGAAAGTAGTAGGACGACAGTCCATGAACGTCTTGAATGTGCACACAGGTGGCTGAGCGTGTTGACCTGTCGTGTGCGTAAGAGTAAACAAACTTAAGCACAAGTGTTGGGTTACGAGAGTAGGATCTAAAGATCCTAGAGTAAATTGTGATGGCAGGTTATACCTACTGCCCGTGCGGCTGCGAGTGCTGCAGTAACTTGTTCAGTGATCAAAGCCGCCAACTGGGCTTGTGTTAGATTAACGCGTCCACTCATGATCTTCATATCAAAGGAAAACATGAGTGAGAGAGGTTCGCGAAAGTGCGATGACAGAAGAGAGTAAGCACACATGTGTTTTCAAACACTAGTTGTTACCTTTATCTAAGCATACCATGAGCAAAGTTCTATGTAATCTTGCAAGTAGGCAATGTAAACATAAATCGTATCACCTAGAATGTTGAGTCTTGCACGTGGAGCGAGGCGTCATTGTGGATCGTTGAGCACTGTTCAGGTTATAGTCTGGTTTTAAGAAAAACTTTTTCCCTTATTAAAACCAAGTTCACTATAACCAATGGCTCTGATACCAATCTGTCACACCCCCAAAATCCACACGCGGAGTATCACCGCTTGGAGGCGTGACTGACCAGGATCAAGCCACCAATCATATTGAACATAACCAGTAATAAGTAAAATTAAACCACACAATATGAAAGGTGTTTCAAATCAAAAATGTAGTTAAGTGTTTAGCGGAAGCATAATTGTAAAACCCAATATAAGTATTAAGTACGAAATAAAGTAATGTTTTTAGCATGGCACACACTGCCATGTCCCACAACGACAGCGCCTCCCTGTGCAAGCTCCATGAGTACCTAACGACCTGCAAGGCATGTAGCAACGAATCAACAACAAAGTTGAGCGAGTTAACAGTTGGTTGTTTGGTTATAGCATTCGTTTCGTAGAGCATATGTTCGTTTTGTAAACCATGTAACGTATTGATTCGTATCGCGGTCTCCCAGACATGTTTGCGAAGATTAGTGGGGGCTTCCCATGTGTTACTAGACCACGCGTATCGACTGCTACGAAAATGTAAGAGGTGCCCTAAGTCAATGTCTATCAGCATTGACCCTTTGCCCATAGTCCATTAGTACACGCCCGTCCGACTGGCACGGTGTGAGGTTTGTTAAACCTAATAGCGCTATTAACTAATGACCCGCTCGCCATAGGCCTCGGCGATTAAGTCGATAAATGAGGGACTTAAAGTGATAGAGTTGATGGTCTTATAGTCGTACGTATTCTGTTGTATGGGGAATACGCAAGTTCGTAATTACCGTTCAGTTCTTTAACCCAATCCCAACCCTTGGGAATCCCATGCCTTGGATAGAGTGTGAACTCACCTCGGTTTGCTAGGTACGCTAATTATGTGCACACAAGAAATCAGTCAAGTCCTATAGTTATACACGTACACTCAATCAGTTAAGTTCGTATAGATTCTCATGCAATATATGTCACGAAGTGTGTTTAAGCAATCATCGTCATGTAACACATAACAGTTATTTCACGTTCATACAATCATGCATCATATGACTGAGTTCTTGGTCAATTCTAACATAGTTATTCAATAACACACTTAACAGGGTTATCAGGCTTAACAAGATCAACATACTTAACAAGGTTAACAAGCTTAACAGGATTAACACATTTAACTGAGTTACATACTTAACAGAGTTACACACATAACTTAACAGAGTTAACATCTACCAGAATTAATAACTAACTGAGTTAATGGCTTAACATAGTCAATGAGTTTAACAGGGTTAATAAGCTAACCAGAGTTAATAAACTTAACTGGGTTTACATTCATAACATGCATAGCAGAATTAACATACTTAACTTAGTTAACATGACCCGGTTATCATATTAACATAATTGACATGTTCAACAGCGTTAATAAACTAACAGAACCATCATGCAAGATAATGGGCGAAATCACAAATACAGTGAAAACACTTGTTGGCGAAATCCCCAGGTGACGAAATCACTTGGGGGTTTTCGTCGGGCAGTGTTTTCGTCGGGGGGGGGGGGGGTTGGTTTTCGTCGAGCATCATCATCATCGATGTCAGTTAGATAATCCCAAAACCCTAATGCATTCTAACAGTCACAAGATTAAATCATCAACGAATCCAGTCAATCAGATCATTAATATGCACAAATGATTAATGACCTAATAACTTCAGATCTATTGTAAACAACTCATGTTCGAACATCAGGTTCCATCTATCAACCAACGCATCAACAACGATCTAACATTGTCATATATAACCGAAATTGCTAATCTAGCAACCTATAATTTTTTTTAACCTAGCATCCAAACTTAAAATCCACAAACAACGATTTCATTTGCACAGTTAACAGAGATGTTGATAAAGAATCATGTATGGGCTAACACTAACCGTGATAGACAAAACAATAGCTTGATCGTACTAGGGAGCTTCAAAGACCCAAGGTTGCCGTCGCAAGATGAGAGGTGACTAGGGTTTTCGAATTAAACTTTCACGCTCGAAATCAAAACATAAAATATCTCAACACTGGGCCAAGGCCCATCTCTGTTTTCGCTAGCCCACCTCCTGACGAAAACACTTTGATGTTTTCATCCAGGAGTGATTTCGTGAGAAGGGTTTTCGGCCAGAGGAAGGTGATTTCGAGTGGAGTGTTTGGCATAGAATTCATGTTTTATTAATTATACGCATCACATCATTAACACAAAATATATAAATCACATACACACTTATATAATGCACACCAAACATAACATAACAATCACAATACGATTTAGCATCATACAAACGTGTACAGTTGTGAAACAAACAAGTCGTGTAAACAAACAACTAAAACAATTAACGTGCAATTAATGTGAAGGTGGAAATCTTGGAAACTCGAGTTGTCACACCTTCGTCGTAAAAGAAGGGGCTAAAGTTGACCAAAACGCCCCTGAATGATAAATCGGACAAATAACCCTTAAGGGTAGTTTGAAAATAAGTTTTATGATTGAGTAAATTCTTTTGATAAGTGTAAAAGTGAAAGGTATTAGTCTTATTGATTTAATACCTCTTAACGAGTCCTTTTCGTAAATTGTTAAACCGAAGGGGTAAAATTTGGAATATGTGATTCTACTATAACAAATCCACCACAAATATAGTTGTGCTAGAAGATAAAATAAGTCTTTGTGTGGAAACAAGAGGTGAGAATGAAGGAGCGAGATTTAAGCTTAAATGCTAAAATTCAAGGAGGTTACATGTATGTGTGTATACATGAATGAATGTGAAGTAATATAATACGTACCTGATCTATGGTCGTTAGTCAGTCGCGTATATAGCCGCTCAAAGTTATAATTGTATAGCGTCTCAGTGGGAGAATTACACAATCGAGACCAAGAAAGCTTGAATATTTTCCATTCTTCAGCCGTTGCAAATTTTGCCTTGTTGTGTTTTAGAATATTTTGTGAGATGTGCCACCTACATAGCAATTTGGATGCTTTTGGGAATACTTTATCGCAAGCATTCATCAAAGCTTTATCGCAATTTGTTACTATCACGCGCGGTTCCATACCCTCTACCAACAATCCTTTGAGCTTCTGTAGGACCCACAAGAAGTTATCCTGTTTTTCTATAGAGATAAAAGCATGAGCGACACAAAACGACTAGTGTGTCGATGTCACACCCACAATTTGAACAAACAGAAGTCTATAATCATTCGTTTTGTAAGTGGTATCAATCATCAACACATGTGGGAAAGCACGCCACATTATGTATGAGTACCGATGAACAAAAAAAACCTCCTCGACCGCATTTGTTTCGGGATTCACCCGGGTGTGGTAAACATACCTTCCTTCATGCAACATTTGCTCCAATATCTGCATTGGAGTCCGATCACCGTACATTTTGACTTTAATCTTTTTTATCACGTTTTGTATGTCTCGTAGAATGCACACGCTCTGTGGGTTTTGTTTTCTTATGGTTAAATGTATGTTCGTAGGCTCCATGTTTTGAATATAAAGTCTCTCTACCAATGATTCTTCGTCTCGGGTCAACCTTCTCGCAAACGCGTGACCCTCGAGAAATACCGCAGGCTCATGGTTATGATCCTTTTGCTTCACCACTAAGCTCCAATTGCCACTACTTGCGTGTAGTTTCCCTATCATTTTAAAAGGACACCCAATCTTTTTGCTACCATAACGCCGAACTGTTGCTTTACTTTTGCATGTGCCTCCAACTGTTGCTTTACTTTTGCATGTGCCTCCACGGTCGCATTGCAACCATATCTTCACTGTCCTTGCCGACGAATCTTCGCCTTTTATTACCGTTCGTTGGGTCACAATGACGTAACCTTTCGCAATTTCTGTTTTGTAAGCCCAATTCTTTAACTCATGAAGTGTCGCAAATACCTGAAACAACGGTAATTTAAAACTATATTTAAAACTATATTTGTTTAAAATCTAATAAACCTTATACATAACGAATAACACGTATACAAAATCAACATTGTCTAAAATCTAATAAAAATTATACATAACGAATAACACGTAAACAAAATCAACTTTGTCTAAATTCTAATAGGCACCCTTTTAATAAACCTATACATAACGAATAACACGTATACAAAATCAAAATTGTCTAAAATTTAATAAACATTATACATAACGAATAACACGTAAGTGACGGTTATGTTATACCTTTCCTTGTTTTTTCGGGTCATTAGCACCATCGTCACCGCCACCACCATCGTCCCCGCCACCACCATCGTCCCCGCCCCCACCATCGTCCCAGCCACCACCATCGTCCCAGCCACCACCATCTTCCCAGCCACCACCATCGTCCTCGTCTTGATCACTTTCCTCGAAGTGTGTAACACCTTTCTCGATTTCGTTATCGTCTTCCTCGAAGTGAAAAGCACCTTCCTAGGACTTTTTCTTGTGTTGTTTTTCCTGATGGGAATGGTATGTCCCATATGCGTGTTACGGATAGCTTTGAGCCACGTAAGATGGTCCCGCCTCCTCTACGACCTGAAACAACTTAATGGTTAGACTAAAATAACCAAAACGACAATATGAATTTTTTACCTGGTTCAAATCAGGCATCACGGGCCGCACACTCCCTCATCACAACGACGCACGGAAACCACCTCCTCCTCACCTCGATCAACGCCGGGTAACCAAACACTTTCGGAGACGTATGACTCATTCGCACTTTCACCAAAAAAATATCCAAAGTCCCAATTTGACATCGTGATTCGAATCTAATTTAACCAGACCGTTTATTTGAAAATTTTTATCATTTTCATCACTTTTTTTTGGATTTTTGAACATTTGTATTACATGAATCCTGGGGTAAAGGGAAAAAAATTGAAACAATACGCAGCGTATAGGGCCATGAGCGCGTATATGTGGATCACCTTTTCAGCCTTTTCAGTCTGAACTCAGCTGTCTTGTCAGCTAATATACCTTAAATTCAGATATTGTAGTACCAATGAGCAGCGTATAAACCAATGAGAGGCGTATAGGGTTTAATGTGTAACAACCCTCGGTAAAACCAACACTTTCATAATATTTTACGACATTCTATTATATCTTAAAATATCCCAATATGTCTTATATTACACCCCGTATGTGAAAACCGAGCCCGAAATAGATTATAACATATAAAATAAATTAAAAATAAGAAAAATAGAGTTGAGGCGGGCCGCGTAGACCCACCCCAACATCTCACGCGGGCGGTATCAATGCTGGAACTGACTCCGCTGAATTCTTTAGTTCAAGCGGGCCGCGTAAAACATCGTCCAAGTCGACGCGGGCCGCGAAAGATCATGAAACGCGGAGACAATCCAGGCCGACACATGTCAACATCGTGGCGGGTCTACTTGGTGACCGGGACAAGCTATAGAGTTGACCAGGGTTCCATAACAACTGTCGCGGTTCTGCCCGACGTAGTTGTTGGAATGCCGTCTCGGGGAGGGTATCATTAGTAATTTCAAAGGGTTATGATACTAACCAATGTACATTTGTATAAATTATAGATTATATCCAGGAAACCCTTAAGCGAAGTCTAACATAGCAATGTGAGTTTATCCTCTTTTTGTTAACTTTTTGGAATATTTTACAAAACCTTAATTGTTTTACAATGTGATTAAGCGGTGATTGAGTCTTTGTAGTTCTTCAATTACTGCCGGTATTATGGGGTTTTGTATACAAAATTTATTACTTGCGAGTAATAAGTCGGAATGACAGTACGTTACCATTGGACAACGAGTTAGCCAATGTGTAATATGACCCACAAGTCAAGGATTGACAGTACTGAATGAGTAATTGTGTAGAAATAAACAATGTGATCGCTCTCAATACTGTGTTAATTGATAAAATGTTTCTTGATTAAACTGGGATTCACTCACCAGTATTTCCCGCTAACAAAATATTTTTAAAACATGTTTCAGGTAACACAATGTGAAAGCCAACTAGGAAAAAGCCAGCTCGAGAGCACTGACGGCTTGGAAAATAAGTGGCTATAAAAGTTATCTAATAACAATGTTTTAAATTCAATGAAATAGGGTTTGTCCCTATAAATGTATTGTAATAAGAAACTTGGGTTTTGCCCATGTATTTATTAATATCAATTATGGTGGTTTTACTCTGATAAACTTTTCCTAACTACGGTCCTGATGTAAATTCCGCTGCCAAATTAACGAAACCTGATACCACCACCACTGAGTTCGCGCCCGCCCGTTCCCAGGACAGATAAGGGATCGGGGGTTGCGACAGAAGGTGGTATCAGAGCCTAGCCACTGGTCTGAGCCAAAGAAGTGTTCTGCTGACACTTAGATTCTAAATTTTGTGTTAGGAAATAAATTACAGAAATACGTGCATAACTGTAATTATGTGTTATGTGTTATTTGACTATTTGTTAGTTTACAGTATGAGTGATCAAGGACCCTCAGACATAAATCGTCAATTGTCTGATTCACCTAGGAGTGAAGGTACCTCTTCACAGCCTGCCCTCTCTGGCTATACTGCTGATCAAGAAGAAGGAATATTTGCCTTTAGAGCTCAGTCGGAAGAGCCATTCCCTCATAAGAAACGAGGATGGTTCAGTAAGGAAGCCTTTGCTCATAGGAAGAGAATGCGAAAGTTGCAACAGCAAAGAGTTTTAGCAGCTGCTAAGCGAGAGACAGATGCCCATAGACAGGATATGCTTAATAGAAGCCTAGCTAATTTCCATATCCTAGCTACAACTGCTGCTGACCTGAGTCTGGAACAACTAGTAGCCCCACAACCACAAAACCCAGAACAACCCATGGAGATAGAAAATCCTGACAACCAAGTGGAGATGCATGACTTTAACCCAGAAGAAATCCCTAGGGTACCTACACCAAACCCCCTAGACCCGAATTACGACCCCTGGTGGGACGATAATAGGGACTTTGTGCAACGTTACCCTATCCAGGAATACCCACCCATACAGAACGTAGAAGCCTACCCAGGTATGGACCCTTTAGATCCCTATTACCATAATAACTACATTAGGGAGATCTTAGAGGATCCTTACCAATTTCAGGAACTTTCACCCCCATATCAGGAACCCGCACCCCAGATTCCAAACCCAGTCCGAGAACCTGCACCCCCAATGAGTGCAGAAAACGTCCAAGAGCTTAGGACTTTCCGGGAGGAAATTTTAGAAAGCAGTGAGAGGATGCGTCAGGTGGGAGAGCGTCTCGTATGGAAATACGATGAGCGCAATATGGATTTTTGGATAAATCCATATCTGTGAATGTGAGAATGGAGGAAATGGTATTAGTAAAAATAATATAATAAAATAAAAATAAAATAAAATATGTGTGTACGGATGCATAGTACTATTAGTGTAATTTTCTTTCTGTTGGTATTGTAATCTTTATTTCAAGTACTAGTGTGTAATAGACGCATAGTATATGAAAATAGAGTACAAGTCGCAATGATCGACGTTTTTTGTTAGAATGCATGTCATGTGAATTATGATATTACTTATTATCTTGTGATATTAATATGGGGTAAATGTTTAAAATTCAGATGGCCGACGAAGGAAATCAAGGAAATCTGAATAATTATAACCAGAGTAACATTAACGTGGTTAATGAGAATCCAAGCATCAATAATAATGGAAACCAGATGGATAATAGAGCTATCCAACACATAGTGGCACAAGGAATTATAGATGCAATGCCATTTATTCTTCAAACTGTTAAGGATGCTGATAATAAAAGTAAACATAGCAGTAAGCGACCAAGTGAACCAGAAAACAGTGTTAACAATGGACCCATACTTCAATTGCCTATTCCCAAAAGAAGAAGAACCATGCCTTATGGTTGTTCTTATAAAGAATTTTGGTCTTGTAAACCAATGAAATTCTCGGGCAACGAAGGGGCCATTGCAACCTTACGCTGGATAGAGAAGACTGAGGCAGTCTTAAGGATAAGTAAATGTGCTGAAGAAGATAAGATACTGTTTGCTTCTAATCTGTTTAAGAATGCGGCATTAGAATGGTGGAACACTATCCTCCAATCAAGAGGAAGTGATAGAACCTACAATATGGAATGGGAAGAATTTAAGAACAAGGTAGAAAGGAAATTCTGCCCACCCAATGAGAAAGAACAAATAGCAAAAAAATTCCTAAACCTTAGGATGACTGGTGTGGATAGTAAGGGATACACTAAAATATTCTTTGAATATGCTAGAATAGTGCCAACTCTTGCTTCACCAGAACCAGTATTAATTTCCCGTTATATATGGGGATTAATTGGAGAAATAAGACACGTAGTCAAGGCAGCTAGACCTCAAACTATAGAAGAAGCTGTAGAACTAGCCAATACCTTGACAGATGAATTAGTCCGTACCCGAGAAGAGGATCAAAGAAGGAACCTAACCCAAAAGCTCACACAAGAATTTCGTTCTGGAAATTTTAATCGTAGGAAAAATATAGGTTCTACCTCTACACCTTACTGTAGGAATTGCAAAAGAAAACATTCAGGAAGATGCTCTATATACTGTAATTTTTGCAAAATATCGGGACACAAGGAAGAAGACTGCAGGAAGAAAAACAACAGGATATGCTACAACTGCGCTGGACAAGGTCACATCAAGCCTAATTGCCCAAAATTAGCTCTAGCTACGAACAAGAAGAACACTAAAAATGCTAGAGCATCTGTTCTAACTGCAGATGAAGCCAAGATGATTCCAGATGTCATAGCTGGTACGTTTTTAGTTAATGATGTCTTTGCTAAAGTATTATTTGACTCTGGTGCAAACCAAAGTTTTATTAATACATCATTTTGCAAATTTCTAAATCCGTCATTAACTAAACTACCACTATAATGCTTAGTAGAGACAGCCAATGGAGAAACCGTTAGAATTTCTGAAATCTTGCAGGGAGCAAGCATAGAAATTTTAAATCAGAAATTTATTGCAAATCTTTATCCTATGAATCTGGCAGGATTCGATGTTGTTTTAGGAATGGATTGGTTAATAGCCAATAAAACCAGTATTTTATGTGATCCAAAGTTAATACAAGTAAATTCCCCAAAAGGTAAAACGATCACAATTAAAGGAGATAAGCCCTTTAGGTCCACTAAATTTATCTCTGTGATGAAAACTGCAAGTTGTATAAGAAAATGTTCTATAGTGTATTTGATTTCTATAATCACTAACACTAAAGGAAAAGAACTAAAGGACATCCCAGTAGTGCCTCAGTTTTCAGATGTCTTTCCAGAAGAATTACCAGGACTACCACCAGACAGAGAAGTTGAATTCAGAATCCATCTACTGCCAGGGACAACACCAATTGCCAAAGCACCTTATCGTTTGGCACCCGCCGAAATGCAGGAGTTGAAGAAACAATTAGATGAATTGTTGGAAAAAGGATTTATACAACCCAGTTCGTCGCCATGGGGAGCGCCAATACTATTTGTTAAAAAGAAAGACGGGTCGATGCGTATGTGTATTGATTACCGTGAATTAAACAAGGTCACGATTAAGAATCGGTACCCATTTCCGAGAATCGATGATCTGTTTGATCAACTACAAGGAGCTCGATTTTTCTCTAAAATCGATTTAAGGTCAGGATATCATCAATTAAAGGTACATGAAGAGGACATTCCTAAAACCGCATTCAGAACGAGGTATGGTCATTATGAATTTACTGTCATGCCATTTGGTTTAACCAATGCCCCAGCTGCATTTATGGACATGATGAACCGAATATGTAAGCCATATTTTGATAAATTCATAATTGTCTTCATAGATGATATTCTAATTTACTCTAAGAGTAAAGAGGATCATGCAAAACATTTGCACGCACTTTTAAGTCTATTAAGAAAGAAAAAGCTTTATGCTAAATTTTCTAAGTGCGAATTTTGGTTAGAACAGGTACAATTCCGTGGACACCTAGTCAATCATGAAGGAATTCATGTAGATCCAACAAAGATTGAGGCAATTACTAAATGGAAAACCCCTGAGTCACCAACCGAGGTTAGAAGTTTCTTAGGATTGGCCGGTTATTATAGAAGATTCATTCGAGATTTTTCTAGAATAGGTATTCCTTTAACTAAGTTAACCTGTAAATCTGTTAAGTTTGAATGGGGATTAAAACAAGAAGAAGCATTTAGAATTCTTAAGCAAAGATTAACCCATACACCCATACTAGCGTTACCAGAAGGAACTGAAGACTTTATAGTCTATTGTGACGCTTCTAAGTTAGGTTATGGATGTGTATTAATGCAACGTCAGAAGGTTATAGCCTACGCATCTAGACAACTTAAGAATCATGAAGAGAACTATTCAACTCATGATCTAGAATTAGGAGCTATAATTTTTGCTCTTAAAATTTGGAGACATTACCTTTATGGGAGTAAGTTTACCATATTCACTGATCATAAGAGTCTAAGATATATCTTCAAGCAAAAGGAGTTGAATATGAGACAAAGACGCTGGATGGAGATGCTTAGTGATTATGATTGTGATATTCAGTATCATGAAGGAAGAGCAAATGTAGTAGCAAATGCTTTAATCCGAAAATATCATGAAAAGCCAAAAATGGTACGTTCTCTTAAAATAAAATCTACAAGTAGATTTAAATGATCAAATAAGAGAAGCACAAGAATCAGTAATCAAGGATGATTCTGAAAAATTAAAAGGTATGCTAAAAGAATTAGAACAAGGAACAGATGGAATTTGGAGATTCCATAAAAAGAGAATGTGGATACCTAAATTAGGAAACCTACGTCATCGTATTTTAGAAGAGGCCCATAATTCTAAATATACGATGCATCCAGGAAGTGATAAAATGTACCAGGACTTAAGGAAAAATTTCTGGTGGATAGGAATGAAGAAGGACATAGCAGCCTATATTTCTAAATGTTTAACTTGTTCACAAGTCAAAGCTGAACACCAGAAACCCTCAGGTTTGTTACAGCAATTAGAAATGCCAGTTTGGAAATGGGAATTGATAACAATGGATTTTGTTACTAAATTACCCAAAACAAAGAAAGGAAATGATACAATCTGGGTGATTGTAGATAGACTAACTAAGTCAGCTCATTTCCTACCAATGAAGGAAACAATTAGTATGGAACAATTAGCTAAATTGTATGTAAATGAAATTGTTTCTTTACATGGCATTCCTTTATCAATTGTTTCTGATAGAGATAGTCGATTTACCTCTCATTTTTGGTCAAGTTTCCAAAAGGCAATGGGAACTAAGTTAAAACTAAGCACAGCTTATCATCCTCAAACGGACGGACAAATCGAAAGAACAATCCAGACAATGGAAGATATGCTTAGAGCTTGTGTAATTGATTTTGGAGGTAATTGGGACGATCACTTACCTTTAATAGAATTTTCTTATAATAATAGTTATCACACAAGTATCAACGCTGCACCATTCGAAGCACTTTATGGACGAAAGTGTCGAACCCCAGTCTGTTGGGCAGAAATTGGGGAAAAGCAATTATCTGGACCTGAGATAGTACAAGAAACAACTGACAAGATTATTCAAGTCAAGGAACGACTGAAAGCAGCACGTGATCGACAGAAGAGCTATGCTGATAATCGACGCAAACCATTGGAGTTTAAAGTAGGAGATAAAGTATTGTTAAAAGTCTCTCCTTGGAAAGGAGTAGTAAGATTTATCAAACGAGGAAAGCTAAATCCCAGGTATATTGGACCTTTTAAGACTATTAGAAGAATAGGACCTGTAGCCTATCAGCTAAAACTGCCAGAGGAAATGGCAGGAATACATGATGTGTTTCATGTATCAAATCTTAAAAAGTGTTTAGCTGATGAATCCCTAATAGTACCTCTTAAGGATATAGAGGTAAATGAACAACTTAAGTTTGTAGAAAGGCCTCTACAGATTGAAGACAGGAAAGTCAAAAATCTCAGGCATAAAAGACTAGTTCTAGCCAAAGTGAAGTGGGACTCCAAAAGAGGACCTGAGTACACATGGGAGCTCGAGTCAGAAATGCAAAGGAAATATCCGCATTTGTTTCAATAGATCTCGAGGACGAGCTCTAAAATAAGGTGGGGAGGATGTAACAACCCTCGGTAAAACCAACACTTTCATAATATTTTACGACATCCTATTATATCTTAAAATATCCCAATATGTCTTATATTACACCCCGTATGTGAAAACCGAGCCCAAAATAGATTATAACATATAAAATAAATTAAAAATAAGAAAAATAGAGTTGAGGCGGGCCGCGTAGACCCACCCCAACATCTCACGCGGGCGGTATCAATGCTGGAACTGACTCCGCTGAATTCTTTAGTTCAAGCGGGCCGCGTAAAACATCGTCCAAGTCGACGCGGGCCGCGAGAGATCATGAAACGTGGAGACATCCCAGGCCGACACGTGTCGACATCATGGCGGGTCTACTTGGTGACCGGGACAAGCTATAGAGTTGACCAGGGTTGACGCGGGCCGCGTAACCCTGGCCTATGCTTTACGCGGGGTGCGTGGAGACCAGAATCCAGCACTATATAAGAAGGACATCAGTTTTCGTTTTCCATGGCTCACTTCTTTCATTCTAAACGAAATTCTGAAGTTATAAGCATTATAGTCGGGTATTATACCCCTAATTAGCGAGGTTCTGCTCCGTTGTAAGTATTATAACCCCAGTTTCGTAATAGTTACGCTGCCCGATTGATTTATGGTTCCGTAACAACTGTCGCGGTTATGCCCGACGTAGTTGTTGGAATGCCGTCTCGGGGAGGGTATCATTAATAATTTCAAAGGGTTATGATACTAACCAATGTACATTTGTATAAATTATAGATTATATCCAGAAAACCCTTAAGCGAAGTCTAACATAGCAATGTGAGTTTATCCTCTTTTTGTTAACTTTTTGGAATATTTTACAAAACCTTAATTGTTTTACAATGTGATTAAGCGGTGATTGAGTATTTGTAGTTCTTCAATTACTGCCGGTATTATGGGGTTTTGTATACAAAATTTATTACTTGCGAGTAATAAGTCGGAATGACAGTACGTTACCATTGGACAACGAGTTAGCCAATGTGTAATACGACCCACAAGTCAAGGATTGACAGTACTGAATGAGTAATTGTGTAGAAATAAACAATGTGATCGCTCTCAATATTGTGTTAATTGATAAAATGTTTCTTGATTAAACTGGGATTCACTCACCAGTATTTCCCGCTGACAAAATATTTTTAAAACATGTTTCAGGTAACACAATGTGAAAGCCAACTGGAAAAAAGCCAGCTCGAGAGCACTGATGGCTTGGAAAATAAGTGGCTATAAAAGTTATCTAATAACAATGTTTTAAATTCAATGAAAGAGGGTTTGTCTCTATAAATGTATTGTAATAAGAAACTTCGGTTTTGCCCATGTATTTATTAATATCAATTATGGTGGTTTTACTCTGATAAACATTTCCTAACTACGGTCTTGATGTAAATTCCGCTGCCAAATTAACGAAACCTGATACCACCACCACTGAGTTCGCGACCGCCCGTTCCCGGGACAGATAAGGGATCGGGGGTTGCGACATAATGCTCCAACTACCACCTTTCTATACACCGCTCATAGGGCAATGAGGGGCTTATAGCTTTACTTTTTCTGACATATTTAATGCACTCAACCCCTATACAACCCTCATTGCCTTATACGGGGCTGCTGGGGGAGGGGGGGGGGGGTGTCACTACTTTTGGGGGATGTACCAATACCCTCACCCATTTAAAATGACTAATGCCTTCAAATTTTAAAGTTAATATAAACAAACCTTTAAAATGACGAGGAATAGTTTTTTATTTTAGTTTTTAAATTTGAGTTTTTTTTCTGGTAGGTTATATTTTTCTTTAATTTTATGTATTTTAAAAATGTTGGTTTTTAGTTTATTTTATTTAAAAAATGTAGCGATAGATTGTGTTTTTTTTAACTACAAATTTCTTTACTTCTGTGTCGTATGTGTGACTTGAACGCAGAACCTCCCCCTTTCAAGATGTTTAAAGGTAATGTATTTGCCAATGGACCACCACCCGTTGGTAGTGGTAGATTGTGTGTGATAGTAAAAAGATGATTGAATAAAATGTCAAATAGTAATTAGGTGTGATAGTGTGATAAATACGATAGAGTGAAACGTGCTCTTCCACCTATAGGGCGTCGGTGATCTATGCTTAACCACTAAACCAATTATTGGGTCTCCAGCTATTACCCGTGTTGCATATGTTCTAATAAACCGTACTATGTAACCCTATTAGTTTTTGACACATGTATGTACACGGGTCATTAACAATGACATCTACCCAGTCGTACCTTTTGGATTTCTATACTTCAATGCGCATCCAATGTCTCATCTAATATTCAAGTAACACGTTTCTTACTTTTGGGTTTCATCTAACTTTCAAACAGCAAGGAAAGTTTCTTATTAGTTAGTTTTTCTATCGTTGATCAGACAACAAATTAAAAACTCATGGTTTTCGGTTCTCGGGTTTTTTGTTTTCTTGGCTAGGTGATTGAATATGTACATTTTAATCAAGCTGGTTCTTTTCTCCAGAGTGCGAATTACGTCTTGTTTAATTTTTAAATAGGGAAAATCACAAAAATAAACATGTTGACTGGAAAAATTATACCAAAATTAATTAACATCGATTGTTAGCCTTTGCAAAATTAACGTATCACTAAGAGCTAATCAGGAGAGGACAATAAGCACCGCCAACAGCTAAATTTGAGTTGGTACAAAAAGCCTTGATTAGTATGATAGGGTTCATTAAAAAACCAATCACAATAACACACGTGTAAAATATGAGCTAAATTTAGCAAGCGGCTAAGCCTACCCTTTACCCACCATCTAAAAAGCGAATGCTACGAATAAAGGAGTGTCCCAAATTGTTAGGCTTAGTCGGTGGTTTTTCTTAAAACCAATAAAAAAGAATACATGTAATTTGCAAGCTATATTTTAGTCGCCTTAATTAACCGATGATTTTGTTTATTTTGGTAAAAACTCTAAGTTAATGTTCATTTTAGTAATTTTGCGGTCTAACATGTTCATTTTGGTGATTTTTCCTTTATTTAAGTGTGTTGTTCAAGTTAGAACAAAAGGAAGGTTTAATATAACCAAGTTGGGAACACAACAGTTATATAACAAGAACACTAGCTATTTGAAGTCAAAGGCATTACAAATCAAAGACACATACACATCCATATATGTCATCTTCGAGCAAAACAGTGTTCTTTATTTTTATTAATTATGATTTATTATATGCTTATTTAAACTGCCAAAGCATCCCATATGTCCTCACTGCACCCTGCAAACAAAATCATCATATGTTAGATATTAAACAACCACACATGTACTCAATATATGATCCAAATCAAAAGAAGTTTAAATAGAAGCACATAATATTTAATTTAAAGTTTGAACATACTTGGAGCAATCGGTGCTTGGGCTGATCTTGTAAGGGATGCTGACACCACACTTGCCTGGGAGGCTGGCGGCATTGCCTGGATTGATGCCGGAGATGGAAGAGTAAGCACTCTTTAAGCAGCCACAGGCAGCCTGACGATCAGGGGTTGTTTTCGCAGCGTTGTTGAGCCCTTTTACCCCATTGCAACATCCCGGTGGCACAGCGCCACCTTTGGTTAGGTAGCCAATGCATGGTGCTAAGCTGCTGGATACCTGACCACAGGTAAGAGCCTCTGCATAGGGTGCAACCACCACCATGCAAGTCACTATTGCACATAAAACCATCATTGCCATCTTTGCCATTTTTAAAGTACTCTAGTTGAAGATGTAGGAAAGAGTAGCTTTGTTGTGTATGTATGTAAGGTTGTTGGTGCTAGAACATGTTGTCCAAGGTTACAATTTATAGGGGTGTTTGTCCATATGAATGTAGTAAAGGAGGGTGGTACTTGTTAGTTGGAAGTTGGCTCTAACATTAACTAAGGCTACACCTAGCTAACCTCTTTCATCTTTGATCTTCACCAAGTGTAAGGTTAAGGTTTATTCCCTTTGTTTCATTATAATATTGAAGTTCGGTTTTAATTAGATATCAAACAAACTAACTCAATTAGTGCCGACCCTGTTTGACACTTTGAGCTTCTCTACTAAAATATGGAATGAGCCGTGAAATTAAAGCGCCCACACTAGAGGATGAAATATGTCTTGTCCTTCAAATATTCTATAGACCATTTCTTTTTCTCAATTTGATTCTACTCTAATTTAAATAACATTGTATTAATTAAATTTGGTAAATATTCTTAATAAGGTAGCTTGGAATATGGGCGTTTGACCAGGTTGATATATTTTTTTTAAAAGGAAATTGAATTTTTATTATCCCCATAGAGGTGATTGGTTAATAATAATTACATTTTTTAAAATTGATACTAGCTGTCTCACCCTTTACAATTGTTTTTCACAATGTTCCGTCGTCACCAATTTCAAATTGATGAGAACGACATTTTTAAAAGATGGGACTACGGGTAGCAATTTTTAAAAGTGAGATTATTATTGGCTAATCATCTTTAGGTAAGATTATTAAAATTCAATTTTCCTTTTTGAAAAGTCAATATCATTCACAGGCCCCCTGCAAACAAAAGAGGGGGGGGGGGGGGGGCAACAGTACCTCAAAGTGGCAGACAACAACTACACATCAAACTTATTAAGCGGATATAAAGCCCAGTTTTTCCAAACAACCGATTTATGTTTCAACGCATGTCGAATGTATAATGTCTTCCACCTTGCAGCTCTTATTATTGAATACCGAGTTCTTTCTCCCTTCGACATACCCCAACAAGCGATGATGAGAATGCTGTGAACCACCTTCTTCATCTTCCCAATCCTAAACATATTATGCACTTCCCACAGGTCTTTGACATATAGAGAGAACAACGTGGTGTTAATCAGTTCTTTTAATATCTAATGGAAAAACACTTTAGGGATCTTGACATACCTGACAATCCAGTAGTAGTTAGAGATGAAGAAGAAGCCATCTTGATCGGTTCCCGTTTAGGGTGAGCAGTTAGGATGGAGTTGAATACGAATTAGGTTATTGCAGTGAGGGGGGCCATAAACTTTATGGTGTGTTTTAGGGTTCCCAATAACCTGTATTTATAAGCTTCACCAAAGGGGAAACCCTAATTAACTAGTACGGGCCTTTATATCCATCAAATAAAGCCCAGTTAATTTTATAGGGATATTAAGGTAAATTGATCTGGTTATTAGATAAATGATCAATAAGGGCACCATAAATTATTTATTAAAATAATTTACGCTAACATTCGACTTGGCCGAGTGATCATTTATTATGAGTATTAGATTAGCCTGATCAGGAGTTAATACTCATTTTAGTTTTAAACCAAAATTGCAGTAGAAAAATACAGTCGTTGAGTCAGTTATTCAACTCAGGACCCCCATTAATCATACTACAATCCCAAATTTAAAACCTAAGCATAGTAAGGATCAATTTACAAGTAAGCCCTTAAACGATGATTTGTATAATAATAGTCTTTACGTCATTAGGCTAGCGAAATGTAGTTAGAGACAAACAAATCAAATGAGGAAATTTTATTATCATTAAAACGTAAGTAAGTACAATATGCATTTAAATAAGGTCTTTACAAAAGCCCATCTTCGAAACATGTTCTTCGAATACTTTAGGTGGGAGACCTTTAGTCATCGGATCCGCAAGCATGTTTTTCGTACTTATATACTCAATACAAAGCTTATTTTCCTCAACACGTTCACGTACGAACAAATACTTTGTATCAAGATATAATCCAGCTCCGGTCGAACTGTTACTGTTCGAGAAGTTAACGACAGCTGAGTTATCACAGTACAGCTTCAATGGTCTAGATATGGAATTAACAACTTTGAGTCCAGTAATCAGATTCTTTAGCAACATTCCATGACAGGTAGCGTTATATACAGCAGTGTATTCTGCCATCATAGTGGATGTTGAAGTTAGCTGTTGTTTATGACTCCTCCATGAAATAGGTCCGTCGGCTAACATAAAGATATACCCTGAAGTGGATTTCTTGTCATCTTTGCATTTAGCAAAGTCAGAATCAGAATAACCAACCACTTCCAAAACGTCACTTCTTCTATAAGTTAGTTTATAGTCTTTCGTCCCCTGAAGATATCGAAGTACTTTCTTCGCTGCTTTCCAATGATCAAGGCCAGGATTAGACATATAACGGCCTAGCATCCCTGTAACATAAGCGATATCTGGACGAGTGCAGACTTGAGCATACATGAGGCTCCCAACTACTGAGGCATAAGGTATCATTCTCATTTGCGCCTTTTCATCCTCAGTTTTCGGACATTGAAAAGAACCGAAAACATCTCCTTTAACTACTGGAGCTACAGAGGGAGAGCTGTGTTGCATGTTATATCGACTAAGGACACGATCAATGTAAGCCTTTTGTGATAAGCCCAAAATTCCATTGCTCCTATCTCGGTGTATTTCGATGCCAATAACATAAGAAGCCTCTCCGAGATCTTTCATGTCAAAGTTATGCGAGAGTAAGCGCTTCAATTCATGCAACATATCTAAGCTATTACTTGCCAATAGAATATCATCTACGTAAAGGACAAGTATAGCAAAATTGCTCCCACTCATCTTGAGGTAGGTGCATTGATCCACTTGGTTCTTCATAAAGCCTTGCTTCTTCATGACTTCATCAAACTTAAGATACCATTGACGTGATGCTTGCTTCAAACCGTATATGGATTTCTTCAGCTTGCAGACAAGGTGTTCTTGACCTTTAGGTTTGAACCCTTCAGGTTACTTCATGAACACGTCTTCATACAAGTCTCCATTGAGGAAAGCAGTCTTGACATCCATCTGATGCAACTCCAAATCAAAATGAGCTACTGGGACCAAGACAATCCTTAAGGAATCTTTTCGAGAGACAGGTAAAAAGGTCTCTTGATAATCGATTCCCTCTTTCTGAGTGTAGCCCTTTGCAACCAATCTTGCTTTATATCGTTCAACGCTTCCATCCGGATTTAGTTTTGTTTTGAAGACCCATTTACATCCTACGGGTTTAACACCGTCGGGTAATTCAACCAAATCCCAAACGTCATTTTTCTTCATGGAGTCAAGCTCGTCAATCATAGCTTTGTTCCATTCGGAAGACTGATCACTACTAATGGCTTCATTGTAAGAGGTAGGATCGGTAAACTTTCCATCATCTGATACAGCTTCAGCTAGGTAGGTTTCATAATCATCAAAATTAGTAGGCCTTCTCGCCCTAGATGACCTCCTAGGTTGATTCTCAACTTCGACATTGGAGGGTCCTTCATTCTCAGGTACATGCGGAGCAGCAACATTTAATTCTGAATGAGTTGGAGGTGGTGCAGTGACATGCGGTTCAGCATCGAGTACAAGAGGAGTAGTAATAGGAGGTAATGAAATGGACGAGTGTCTCCCCCCCGCGTCTTGTACTTCTTGTAAATCATTGTAAGGATTTTCACTGCTCCCACTAACCTTAAAGTCCTCGAGAAACGCGGCACGCTTGGTTTCTACAATACGAGTAACATGGGAGGGACAATAGAATCTATAACCCTTTGAATGATCTGGATATCCAATAAAGAAACAACTTGTTGTTTTCATATCCAGTTTCTTTAAGAAAGGGTTATAAAGTTTAGCTTCGGCAAGGCAACCCCATACTTTCATATATCTAAGACTCGGTTTCCTTCCTGTCCAAAGTTCATAAGGAGTTTTAGGGACAGACTTCGAAGGAACTCTATTAAGTATATGAACAGCTGCTTTTAAGGCCTCGGTCCAGAGGAATAAGGGCAAACCTGAGTTGGCTAACATACTGCGTACCATGTCCATTAGGGTTCTATTTCTTCTCTCAGCAACACTGTTCTGATGAGGAGTACCGGGCATAGTATATTGGTTCACGATCCCCTGGCTCTTACAAAACTCATAAAATGGACCAGGAGCCTGACCCACGTCGGTATGTCGACCATAATATTCGCCTCCTCTATCTGATCTAACAACTTTTATTTGACGATCTAATTGTTTTTCAACTTCAGCTTTATAGTCTTTAAAAGTTGTGAGAGATTCAGATTTTTCTTTAATGAGATACAGGTGCATATAACGTGAATAATCATCAATAAACGTGATAAATGAAGTGTGTCCAGTTATGCCAGCGATGTTATAAGGGCCGCTAATATCAGTATGAATGAGTTCTAATAAATTAGAGCTCCTAGTGGCACCTTTCTTATTCGCTGATGTCATTTTACCTTTAAGGAATTTGACACATGTTCCAAAATCATTGAAATCGAGAGGTGGTAAGACCTCATCCTTCACGAGTCGAGTTAAGTGTTCTCGTGAAATGTGGCCTAAATGTTAATATTATATGATAACAAAGACTTGGAAAAATCATCATCTAATTCTAATCGATAGAGACCACCATCCAAGAAGCCATAACCAGATATTTGAGAATTAAAACTGATAGTAAGTTTGCCATGACCATGAGAAACAAGAAAACCGTCTACGTCTAACTTTGGTCCTGATACAAGATTCCGAGTAATCTCAGGAATATATAAGGTATCATAAAGTCTAATAGTTAAACCAGTTTTCATAACTAAATCTAATGTTCCCACGACCTCGACTACTAGTGGCTTTCCATTTCCCAACTTAAGCGTTCTTTGGTTTCTTTCCAGCTTCCGGATTGTATGGAATTGCTGTAAGGAATTGGTTACATGAACCATAGAACCAGAATCAAACCACCAAGAATTAGATGGAACATTTAAACTAAAGGACTCAAGTATCACGAAAAGATTATCACCTTTCTTGGCTAGCCACTCCTTAAAGTCCGGGCAGTCCTTCTGCTTATGTCCTACCTTAAGGCAGAACTTGCAGTGAATCTTCCCTTTGGAGTCATTAGAGCCAGAAGCACTTGCACCTATATCCTGCTTTTGGACCTTTACATTAGGCTTCTTATTGTAGTTTTCCCTTCCTTTTCTTCGAGTCAGCAGTCATCAGGTAAGCAACACCGGCTTTCTCCAGTTTCAGACGTTCTTCTTCTTGCACGCACATGGCAATCAACTCGTTCATCTTCCATTGCTCCTTCTGAAGGTTGTAGTTGACTTTGAATGCTTCATAAGATGCGGACAGAGATGTCATGATAAAATGCACCAGAAAGCCATCACTAATCTCCATGCTTAATCCCTTGAGCTTTTGGGCCATGTCATTCATTTTCAGGATGTGCTCACGAATACCGCTGATCCCATCATACTTTGTAGTCACCAATTTCAGAATGAGGGTGCTGGCTTGCGCCTTAGACGTCCCTTGGAATTGAGCCTCCACATTAGTCAGATATGTGACAACTGGCACAAAACCGGTAATTTCCGTACACTTTAATTATTATTTAATGACTGCAATTATGTGCTTAAACGTCAACATTGTCTGATTACATACTAAACAAGTGAATTCATGCACGTTTTAATACTACAAGAATTACTTTATGCATTCATGAACAAGCGTTGCGTCAGAAATACTAGTAAACTCACCGGTAAGACACATTGTGTCAACAATTCTGCAGAAAGCAGTTAGACAATAGACTTGGAGCCTAGGTGTAGGTCCAATAACAAGAATGAATTAAAACCCAAGAGTACATACAAGGGTTAACATATAGACGTTCCGAAAGCTAAAATACGCACTAAAAAGCACCCGAAACGCACATTAAGTGCAGAATTGTATTAAATTCAGCCATAAATCAGCTTCTATCACGTAAATATTATGCAGAATTCATGAATTATCATCCAGAATACTTCCCTGAGTGTAGGGGATTGAAAGGGTCACAAAAGAATACTTAAAGGACACTAAACGGTGCAAATTAGCACTTTAACGGAACGGTGTTTAACCGAACAACCGAACATTACCCGGAACATAAAAATATTACTAGAAGCATTGTTAAATTATTTCATGGCTAGTTGTGATCCCCGAACACCCTAGCACCCACTAAAATATCTACCAACTAAATAACCTAACTAAATACTTAGCTTTGGAGTATAATCTAACTACATGGTTCCAATTTACAATTAGACCCCCTCCCCCATGCTAGTATACGGCCACATGGCCTAATTAGTGAGATTTTATTTAGTTGTTTAATTGATCATGTTAAGTACTTAGGGGACACATGGTCTAATGGTTAAAGAAATGTTGGAAGTTTTCTTTATAAATCCCCTAGATAACCATTCTTATCACTCCATCTTCTCCAACAAAATTTTCCTCCTTCCCCTTCCATTATTCTCGGCCGAAACCCCCTACCCACATACCACCAACATTCAACATTCAATCATCCATTCCAAGCTTGTATTAAGGTGCAAGGAGGTGATTAACAAAGCTTGGAACATTCGGATCTTGAAGGACCTCACTCGTTTGCTTTTAACCACTTGATCTTCATCATAGTTCTTCCCTAGCTTCAAGCTAGTAGTAAGCACCTTGAACACTCTTGTTTACTTCTATTGTAGTTGGTTAAAAGATATATTATGAGGAAAACATAAGAACACTAAAAGAAACACACTTGAATCTTGAAACATAGGATGAAAGATGATGATATCTTGATGAAATGTTATTGTTTAGTAGATTTTTGGTGGTTGCTTGTTGTTTATTTGAGATATTGATGATGATAATTACATGAAGCTTGCTAGATTGTGATTAAACACATGATCTAGCAAGTTAGGAGACGATTATGTAACAACATGAAATAATCATCTTCGAGTAAACACATGAACTTGATAAATGAAATGATTTCTTGAAAAGTAATAAACAAAAGAAGCTAGTAAACTTATAAATCCAAGACTTATGAATGATTTTTTTTTTCAAGAAAAACAAGTGTAAGATATGATTTTTAGAAGATCATGATTCTTACATAAACCAATATTATTTTTGGTGGAAAAACAAGTGTTTGAACACTTGTGAAACAAGAGAGCTAATGAAATCAACATTTTTGTAAATTATGTTTACAAGTTGTAAACATCAAATCTTTTCAAGAATGGAATTTTTGATGAAATAAACACACTTTAAGGAGTAACTAAGTCTACTAGAGACATTGGCAAGTTACTACAAGTTTTGAGAAAGAAGAAGTTCATGTTGTCATGTAACTTACTTGATTTTAACACTTGTTAGATGAGAAATGAGTTGTTGATTGTTGATGATGTTTTAAAAGAAAAAAAACACATGTTTTGAAAACATGGGAAACCTCCATTTTTAGGGGAAACTCTGCCAAAATTTTATAAATTTTGACACTTAGAAAAATATAAGTTTTTGAGAAACTTATTCCCTAAAAATGTATCTAAAAACATTTACCAAGATTTCCCAAACTTTTGTGTTAAGAAATGAGGATTTCTTCAAGAATAAAAATGGATATTAAATATGTATACTTGTGAGAAAAATATATATATTTGATCACCAAATTTTGTGCTAAGTGTATGTAGTATGTATTATAATTGATAGTGTATTAGGACTTGAAAATACACTAAATACTCCTAAGGAGTGAAGATACAAAAAATATACACATACAACACACTTAGAGAAATACAAGATACTTATATTTATTTTTGAGAAGATAATATAAGTAAGACACAAAGTTAAAAATATAAATTATTTTTAACACAAGAACACCTATACAAAAGATAGTGCTTGTACTTGTGCGATACAAGTCTAGTGACTAACGTTAATAAAACACGTTTAGGTCACGACGCTAGATAAGCAAATCCGGTGAAGTTTACGACGCAGGAACGCAAAGTTGTGAGTTCATGCTCCCCCCTTTTCTTTTAACTGTTTTCAGTTTTATAACTTCGGGGGTGAAATATATGTTACAAATATTACAATGTTTACAAATGGTATGATGAATACAAAAATACAAGAAGCACTCTTGGTGATAACTAGTACCAAGTATGATGCGTTTTGAGGAATGATACGAGAAATCGTGTCACGAATAGGGTACCATAAGCACCATTAATCGTGTACATACTTAGACCGCAGAACAAAAGTTTAGATCTAACGGGTGACCGGGCAGCCACACTCTTGGTGAAAACTAGTACCGAGTAGTGCTTTTGTGTCTCCGTCGTGAATCGACAACTAGAAAAATGCCTATGGTTTGGTGACTTCCTATGTCGTGTCACATGTTAATGGCCTTGCAACCCATTAACAACCCTGATACATACAAGAATACTTTATGGTTCATACCACAAGAATACTTTATTTGTACGAGGTTCGTACAAAAGAATACTTTATTTGGTTCATACCACAAGAATACTTTATTTATACAAGAATGCTTTATTTACACAAGAATACTTTATTGTTACAAGACATATATCACGTTTTCATACAAAGTATACTAGCGTGAAATACAAAAATTGCATGAATTCACACGAACATTATGTTGACGTTTTTCCAAAACTCACATGTATTTCAGGTAACTAAAAGTGGATGTGCGCGCGGTCTTACTCATGCTCCTGGATGTTGTTTATGTTTATCCTTAAATAAAGTTGTAAACTTTCAGACAATTTGCAGTCTCGTGACGTAAACACTTAATCTACATTTTCAGTAATGTAGGGGGGGGGGGTATTTGCACGGACCTCCCATCCGCCGGAGTATTACAACTCCGCAGCTTACCACGCCTCAAGGTTGCATGGCGGTGAATACCCAACCGAGCCGAGCCTTGGGGGTATTATGCCTGATCCAAGACTCGAACCCGGGTCTCTACGAAAGAGGAGGGTGAGGCTGGCCAACTGGGACACCCCATTTGGTTACATTTTCAGTAATGTAATGTTTGGCATTTGAAGTTATTTTTATGAGCATGTAGTATGTTTACCAATCGTATGCAATGAAAACCTTTCATGATCACACCTCGTGCTTCCGCCTTAGAAAGGGGTCTGACAAGATATTCCTTAACTGTAGCAGCGTCAGGAATGGCTCCCCTGATAGCAAGACTTATCGAGTTTTTCATGAAGATAAGAGACAAGCGATTAGCTCTCTCCCACTTTTGATAGTGTAGTTTTTCAGCTTCAGTACTCTTATCAGTAAGAGCAGGGGGAGCGTTTTCAGTTAGCGCACAGTCAAACTCCATGAGTGCGAGAGTACGGTTAAGAGAATCCTTCCACGAAGCATAGTTCGCACCAGTCAAGGTATCAATAGCCATAACAGGAGCTGATAGTGGATTAAAATGAGAAGAATAAGATACATTGCAAAAGAAGAAGTTAGAGTGACTTATGGGTAACCTAAAACTAAGGCAGGCGAAAATCAAGACCATTATACTAAGGAAGCTGTGATAACGTTAATTATACACACCAATTTTAAATAAGGTTCTACTTGAATGACGGTTTTCGCTTTGGCTATGGCCAATCATACAAGTATTATGAACAGTCAGACTGTGCAGATTAGGTGTAACACATCACCTTTGGGCAGAAGTTGAAACACCATAACTTTAGGCACAAGTCAAAGTTTGCGAGACATGAGTGTAACACATCACCTTTGGGCAGAAAATGAAACACTCATGCATCTTAGGCAGAAGTCATGTGTATATCATATGAACAAATGTAAGAAGGTAAGTGTTACACTATGCTTGTTCATATAATAAGGATATACACCTAAGTGACTATGCTTAAGTTTACTAAATAACGCCACAAGTAAACACATCATCTTTGGGCAGAAGTGAGAACTTGAAAAAATGTTATTTTAGTTAAGCAAATTTTAAATCAATCAAAAGAATTAGTTGAATGATTATTTAAAAGTTAGGTTTATCCAAGTTAATTATTTGTTTATAAACTGAAAATAAAATAATATTTATACGAAACTTGGAGATAAAGTTACACAAATTTTGGAAACATAATCAAAATCTAATCTATCACAAAATTAGATGATATTATAAGAAACACTTTCTCTATATATATACACTAGGTTATCACCCGCGAACTTCGCGGGTAGGAAAATTTACTTTATATTAATCGAACTATGTTAGAAACTTGTTTTATAATTGTTTTGAATTGAAAGTTGTAGTCATTAGGGTTGCGAAGAAACTTGTTTGATAATTGTTTTGAATTGAAAGTTGTAGTCATTAGGGTTGCGAGTAGGGTCAGAAACTTTGGGCAAGAACCAGAGGCAGAAACTTGCCTCACTGAATGACACACGACACAAAAAAACTTTAAGTAATTTGGAGAAAAAAAATACACATAAATCACTAAACATAGCCATAATTACTACAAGTAGTTTATTGTTATTAGATTGCAGCATAAACCATACGGAACCTGCATATGAAAAACACATAAATCAACTTCTTGTGTGCTTATCATAATCTATCTGGCATGTTAAATAGCTACAACACGTTTCAGTATTGTATGTTCCCACAGAAAAAATTCAATTTGTTCCTTCATAATCGTGTTTTCCTTAAAACATTGTTGGTCAAAGAATTTAAGAACAAAGGTCATCACTCAACACACACGCAAACTCACCAACCTTATGAAGGCTTTTTGCAGCCTTACCAACACAATATGCCGGTTTATTTTCCATGCGATTGTAATACAAACATACACTTTTGGTGAGAACTAAACTGTGGAAAAGAATCAAAGTTGCTTTTTCCTGAAAATACATGTCCACCATAGTGGAAGAATATAAAAAATCTCACAATAAATTTCAACAAATTAAGAACAAAATCAACCAAACAAAGTCTCCGATTGGATGTCATACCTTTAAGAGCAAACTCTACATGAATCCAACAAATATCAATCCTCCGTTAACCTGGAATAAAAAGAAAAGATAATAATAAAAAAAAAATGAAAAAAAAAAAAGATTATCAAGCCAACCCAGCCTGGCTAAAATTTATTCATACCATATAACAGAACCTATTTTGACCTGTTACCCAATCCAACAAATAATGTAAAGCCAATTGTTCTGCTTTTGCATGGCTTTTTTTTTTTCAAATTATCAATTAAATAAATACTCACACAGGATTGCATCATAATAAGTAAGCTAATACAAATCTAAAAAAAAGATTAGAACTCACCTTGCCATTTCATACAGAAGGCCATCAATATGTCAATTTTTAAAATTTACACTAAAAAAAACTATAAAATATTAAGGATTTATCAAACTAAATAGATAAATTATTAGGAAACATACCACCTCAAGTTGATATTTGTCAACTCAAATATAAGGACCGTAAATGTGTAAGGTTAGTCTTCCCCATGTAAACATGGAATATGCTACTAATAGCTGGAAATCAACAATTTGCATAACAGAACAATTAAAATTTGGCAACAATGATACCATAAATGCCCCCCAATAAAAAATACACATAACATTAAAAATTAAAAGTTCATGAAAATACAAAGTATATATGAATGTACATTTTCTCTTTTCAAATTATATTAGTGAATGTATAACAGTAAGTAACTAACTAATTACGTAATCTCTTTAATATTTAACTTGTTTTCCTCATGTGAAGTGATATATTAGCATTATGGACACTACAACAAAAATGGCTTTTTATGACCTTTTCTGTGGGACGCTTGTAAAAGAGGGTCCTAAAAACTATTTAATAGGACTAATGAACTTTTGGGGTCCTTTTATAATATACTCTGCTAAACCGGTGTCCTAAAAAAACTATTTAATAGGATGGATGATTTTTTGGGGTCCTATTATCATATAATTTAATAGGACACTTAAAATGTAGATCCTAATAAAGTACTTTATAAGACATTTAATTGTTAGTGTCCCATTATGTGGTACTATATTAGGACACTTGACCATCTAGGGTCCTATTATAACATAACTTAATAGGACACATTGTAGTTAAGTCATAAATGTTCAGTGTTATAGGACCCTTTCTAGTCGAAGTCATATTAGAACTTAACTTAATAGGATACTTGACACTTGAGTCTTATAACTTTAAACTTTATAGGACGCTTAATCATTGTGGGGTTATTACAATACACCGTAATAGGACACTTGATATTTGAGTCATAAAACATTAGTTTTATAGGACGCTTATTCGCTAGAGTTTTATTATAATATAACTTAAAAAGACACTTGACACTTCGGTCTTATAAATTTAACCTTTATAGGATGCTTAATCATTGTGGTGTTATTATAATACACTGTAATAGGACACCTGATATTTAAGTCATAAAACATCAGTTTTATAAGATGCTTATTCGCTAGAGTTCTATTATAACATAACTTAATCGGACACTTGACACTAGGGTCTTATAACTTTAACCTTTATAGGACGCTTAATCATTATGGTGTTATTATAATACACCGTAATAGGACACTTGATATTTGAGTCGTAAAATATAAGTTTTATAGAACATTTATTCGCTAGAGTTTTATAATAATACTAGGTTATTGACCCGTGATTACACGGGGTGGTAGTAAACAAACAATAATTTTGAAACTAATGTTTCATCATTCATCCTGCTACATTCATTTCTACCCTAGGTTGTAGTTTTCTCTGGTTGAAAGTGGGACAGAAACTCGATCAAATTTTTTTCCGAGGCAAGATCTGATCTAACCTAGCAGATGTACTAGTTGTGATACATATCTGTTCACATACACATAACTATTAAAAAACAAGTAATAGCGATGAAAACAACCCTTCCAACCCGAACCCGTTCGACCCGAACCAAAACTGTGACAACCGGTAATGAACAGCTTTTAATTACGCGGTTAACAAACGTTTACAGTGATAATAAATAGTGTTTAAAGCATGAATTAACTTAATTAGGCTACTGGAATGCCTAGGAACGCTTATTTGACGTTACAGTACGCGTACAGTGATTTTCGGGAAATCTTCTGAGCGTTAAACGAATACGAACTGACACCGTATAAAATACTGACAACGCTGAAAAATACGAAGTTTATATGTATAACATATACATGTGAATGTGGTTTTGCGGAAATACCATGCTCTCGAACGGCACAAATAGGGATGGCAATGGGTCGGGTTTGGGACGGGTTTAGGTAATCCCAAACCCAAACCCGGTTAGATAAGCTTGTCCCAAACCTATCCCAAAACCCGTCGGGTTTCTAGCGGGTAAATACCCATCGGGTATCGGATATGCTCGTGGGTTTCGGGTAAACCCATTGATTTAAAAAGATTACTCGTTGGGTATACTTATCTCAAAACCCATTGGGTATCTATCGGGTAACTACTAACCGGTTACATTTTGTATTGTCACTATAAAAATATATATCAAATAACTACAATGTATACGAAATAGAATACCTATATGTGTAAAAAATGGATATATCATATATATACATATTTAATAATATAAAAGAAATTATATCGGGTATACAATCGGGTAAACGGGTACACTTTATCGGGTAATTGGGTTGGGTAAACAGGTATATCACTAAATCCCAAACCCGTCCAAAACCCGCGAAAAAAATAAAAACTATTCCCAAACCCGTCCCAAACCCGATTAACCGACCCCAAACCCGTCCCAATGTGTCGGGTTTCGGGTTTACCCAGTGGGTTCGGGTTTAATTGCCATCCCTAGGCACAAGACGCAAACGTGAATGAAAAACGAGGAAACAATAACGCGCCGACAATCAACAATGAAACGGAAGCACCGGACTCGAATTACATCTCAATATTAATATACTATGATATATTTAGCTTCATTTTCGAAATTTTATACTCACGATGGAAAACGGATCGAAAAAAAAGGACAAGAAACAACAAACGAGGCATTTACGCGATTGTAAGGCAACCGACGAACGAACGCGATAAACATTGATTACCGACCCTATTTTACATATTTTTGATCCTAAAATGGTAGTTACTGACATTTCATGAAGCTCGGAATGTGAAAACGGGCCTCGGGAGTGCTAATGGGCCGTGCAAACGAATTGAAACGGGCTAATGGGCCTAGGGCCCAACCCACATTTACCCTAACTATATAAACAAAATAATTCATCTTTTTTTTTTTTTTCATTTAAGATACCCTAGCCACATTGGACCTCTGCTTGTCTCTCTCGCCACATTCAAACACCGGAGCCGGACTTCCGGCGATCTCCGGCGACGGGTTTTCGGCGAAACAACCCACCCCCAACCTCACGCACCCCCTTCATCACCTCCTCCCTTCTCTCTCCTAAATCCGGTCACCGGACTTGGATTCCAGCCGGTATTCAAACGCCGTTTTCCGGCGAGTTACACACACACACCCCGAACTCCTCCTCTTGTTATACCCCCTCACCCCCACTCCGCAGCCACTTTCCCTTCATTTTACAGCCGGCCACCACTGTGGTGGCGACATATGGCGGCAGCCACGAGCAAGAGAGAGAGAGAGAGATAGAGGTTGAAGAGAGAGGAAGAGGAGCCGGCTCGACGGCGAGTTTACCCCGACGGCATCGCCGCCGTGAGCGGTGGCGGTGGAGCTATTTCATTTTGACGTCTTCCCAGACGAATTTTTATGGTAAGCACCAGACCTCTTCTCTTTTTCTTCAAGATCATTACAGAGCTAGTTTGAGTTTTAAATGAAGTTTTGTTACTGTAAGTTCGTTCAAATCCTTTGCTTTCATAATTTTCGTTTATCAATCGTATTATGTGTTTCCATGGATTTTTAATATGATTACTGGTTGATTTTGTGCCTGTTTGAGTTTTAGATGTTGTTTTTAGGTTTTATTACTGTAAGTTCTTCCAGATCTTTCCATTTTGTGTGTTTATTGATCTAATGCTACTACGCTACTTTTTAGTACGCTAAGGTAGTGATTGGTATGCATGAATGGGAGACGGAGTGTTAATATATATTTTTATTTGATAGGATTATTGGGTTTAGTCGGCAAACTTATTAATTAGGGATTTTTACATATATCCCCCTGCTAAGAGACCTTATTACACATTTACCCATTCTTTTAAATTAATTACATATTTCCCCTACTCAAATCAAATTACCCGATTACCCTTTTCTAATTCCTATAAAAACTAAAGACGGTACCCACACCTGTTGAAGATGGCTTTAAATTTGTAGGATGCTATTAAATTTCAAACAAAAACAATGAAAATATAATTAATTAAACTAGCTCATGAATACAAATTTTAGCAGTTTGCTTGAAATTGGAAATTGGGCTGGAGAACAACGAATTGGGTGTCGTGCGGTCTGAGTTGGTAGTGTGGGGATAGAGAAAACGACTGGTGAGGGACGGGCGTTGGTTCTCCGGCGATGGTGCTGGTCGGAGATGGCGGTGGACAACGATGATGATGGCGGCAGACGGCGGGAGATGATGAACGACTGACGGTTGGTGGGCGGTGTTGGAGATGAAGACCGGCAATGGCGATTGACCGTGGGTTATAGAGTTGGAAGTGACGATGTCGATCTGACTTCGTTTCGAAACAATGAAACTATTAGGTTGGGGAGTCGGTGACCTTATTGCATATTTTGTAATATAAATCAGATTACATTATGTTGTCATATTTGTAATACAAACCTTTTTATGGTTATTTTATATGCAAGTTTACATCATATTGTAGGTAAAGAAAGGCTAGCAGTTTTATCTTGGAGATAAAAATTTTAGAAATACATATTTTATTTTATTTAATAAATTCATTAAGGGTAAAATAGTAATTTAATAAGAGTAATTTTAATGAAATGGATAAATATGTAATATATAGAGTTAAGGAAGGGGAAATATGTAATATATATGGTTTAGGAAGGGGAAATATGTAATTGATTTTAAGAGTTGGGGAAATATGTAATAAATGATCTTAACAAGGGGAAATATGTAAATGACCCTATTAATTACTTAGGCGTGTTTCGTTCTTCTAGAAATAATATCTCCCAAGGGACTATGTATATGCCATTTATCATATACTAGACTCACTGAGGTGCTTTTCCCATCCCAAGGGACTATGTATATGATTTCCCTATTTCGCAGGATGCTCTTTCTACTCTAGCATGCACCATCGTCCCCATCGTCAGGTCTTATATCTGTGAAGCTTCTTTCTCAATTCTCATTGGATCTTGGTTAGGTGAGTAGTGTCTTGTAATGTTTTTATATTGGGTTGACCCATAGCCTATTTAATCTCTTAATGTAGTTTAATCATTCATTAGTAGTTTCATATGCCTTTAGCCATATTGTCACCTTTTTTTTCTAATAAATCTGGTTTATAGATAGATAAATGCAGAGCGTACAAGGGGTCGAGAGTTTGGTTGACAAGTCAATTTTTGAACCAGTTCCAAAGTTGTAAAGAATTTATGAAGTAATGTGAATGAAAGGTGTAGATGTTGGAGCAGATGTTCATATGAAGATAGCATTCTGAAAGTTGAAAAGACTTGAGATGGTGATCATGTAAATGGGATAGCTACAATTAGACTTAGGTTAGCTGGTGTAGATTCGTTTGATACAGTTGATTATGGAAGGCATTCAACTTGGTTGGTTGGTGTAGATTTGTAAAACTTATTTCAATTACTAAGTTTGTTATTTTTAATTGAATTGATGATATTGTGATTTCTATATTTTACAAACTATTATGGATATTTAAATAGAAATAGTTTTTATTGACTCAAAATTTGTGTCACTAAAGCCTTTTTCTCTATATTGTGGCAAAAACAAAAAAAATGCCACTAAGACTCTTAAACTTTTATAGTGGCACATTAAAAGTGCCACTAAAAGGCTTTAGTGGCACCGTTTCTAGTGGCACTTTTTGTGTATGCCACTCATTCGTTAAGGTGTCTTTGGTGGCACTTTTATGGATTTTTGTGGCAGTTTTTATGTGTCACTGAATGGCATTTTTTTGTAGTGATATGTTCTTTTTAGGACGCTATTTAAGTTGTCTATAGACATATTATGCGACCATAAAATTGGTTTCATAATCTTATTTGGTATATTAGGACCCTTTTCTTGGTACTAAATTAGCTATAATGTTACATCATAAGGGTCCTATCAATTAATTTCTAAGGACATTTGTAAGTGTATCAAAAGATTAAAAGTATATAAGCACATGTTAGAACATCGTAAAAGTGTCCTAATATGTTTTTATTAGGACACTATTTTGGTTCTTCAAAGACATATTATGCGACCATAAAATTGGTTTCATAATCTTATTTGAGATGTTAGGACGTTTTTTTAGTTCCGGGACTTATTACCACCCCTTTACATGAAACGCTTTTACCATTGGTTCTATTAAATGAAATGTCCTATAAAATAGCATTTTAGGACGTTTTTGCACGTACTAAAAACCCAGTTTCCTTGTAGTGGGAACAAATTTTATCACATTTGAGTTCAACCACTCGTCTAACACTAATGTACAGCTAATACACCATTACATAATGCAATCCTAGTTTCAAGATTTTTAAGAATTTTACCTTATGTTGCTAGCACATGAAACCAATATCATACATGTTTAATGCATCCCTATTTGCCTTATGTTGCTAGCACATGAAACCAATATCATACATGTTTAATAATCCCAGCAAACAAACCAATATCAAATAAGAACTCATCATCAGCAAAAAAGATTCTTGTGTACCAGCAAATAGTAAATCGTTTCCTAAAACCAGTGAATAGACTTGCCCAACAGGTCCATTAAGACTCAGCTCGGCAGAAGTTTGCACATTCCACGCCTATGATGTTGCGGTAACAATAACAATAGTAAGATAATCAGAACATAAATTGATGCATAAACGACACCAAGGGACTTACTTTGACAAGGTTTGGCAGACCCACAAACATCCATGGGCCTTCCCTGAGCATGCAGCCCACTTCACCACCCACTTTAATAACCCCTACACACTGCAACCAAACCAAAAGACCACGATAAATGACAAAATTGAAATGAAACAAATCAAAATCATAAAACAGTTGTAAACATATATAGAAACCTGTCCAGATTGGCAATCCCAAACCCGCACAGTCTCGTCTATACTCCCTGTGTACAATTTATCTGACCCAACTGGTAGTGCAATACTAATAACAACCTGTCAAATTAATCAACAAAAAATTCATGATTTTAATGTAATGCAAAAAAATACATACACCAACCCCAATCATCATACATATCGCAAAAAAAATCATGAATTTTTTGTCCACTCAAGTTATTAATCAACAACTGCAGCATCTAATCTAATCTCAAATTTTCAATATAATCAAAATAATAACAGTAAAATTAGAGTGGACTTATGAATGATTATCAAATCGCATTTAAATCTACAAAAAAAATCCACATCGTAATCTATAAAACGCAATATTCAATAAAATAAACAGAAATTCGATTCAGTTGTAACAAACTGTTGAAAATTGCACACAAATCGAGAAAACGATCGCTGAAGCTGAGCAAGTAGATGCAATTTGTTCTTTCTTCTGCAGATAGATAGATAGATACAATTTAGTTCGATCGCCTGACGAATTTCAGAAGCAGAAAACGATGAAACCGTCGGTTTTTCAGGCTATTTAATCGGCATTAGGGTTTGGTTGGATGAATCATGTGATCGACGTTAGGGTTTGGGAAGAATAGCCAAACAAAATATCAAGATTACCTGATGGTTGATCCGAAGGAATGCAGAGGATTAAGGAGAAATAAGGATTGTTTGATTGTAGAGTTTGAATCGTAAAACAACGAATAAGAAGGATGATCATGGTTTTGCAAAACCTGCTGGTGAATCGTTAATGGAGATGAGAAAGAATGCAAATGAAGGCTGCTAGGGTTTTGCAAATAATATATAAGATCCATTTTAAGAGGTGGATGATCCAACGTCCGACCTAATTGTTTCGGATCCCGCGTGCAAAAAAAGATTGTGTGTATTTAGAATGATTCCCTCCTAAAACCTTCACCATAACATGCCACATCAGCAAATTGTTCCACCATCACATGCCACATGGCCAAAATCCTTTTCATTTATTAATATATATAGATATAGATACATTATTACATACAGTTAATGACCCAATATGAATATGAAAATCCAATATAAACAAATGATGGGATCATCCTAAATATGAAGATGAACAATAAAAAAAAAAAAGAAAAAAAATCAACCATAACAATTGCAGCTTCACAATAATACTATATAATTACGTAATATAAAACTAATTAAACATCGACTACAAAAGTTGAAAAAAGTGTCATCGATTTTACAAGTACTCTTTATGTCGTAAGGCTATGCGGTGTGGGGGCTCCATCCACGCCACGTCAGCATCCATCATCACATCCTCCAAGTGGGGGCTCCATGGGGGTAAAGTCCTTTAACGCCAAAGTTGGTTAATTCAGGTGGGGTCCACTAGTTTAAAACCAATCAAATGTTTTTTTTTTTTGTTTAATAGGGGCTCCATCCACACCCTCTAAATTAAAGGGGGACTCCATAGATGAGTTGGATCCTAGGTGGACTTGATAAAGCCCCATGGGGCTCCATCCACACCCGATAGCCTAATATGTGATCATCATTGAGAATCACAGTTTTCCTTTTTTTTTCTTTTCTTGTTTCAATATATTAAAAAATATGTAATAAAAGTTCAAACAATAATTAATGTCAACAAAGTGGCTGTTAACATATCTTGAAGTTCAAGAAACCTTTAATTTTTCATAAGAAAAAAACCATGCTAAACGTGTGTATATCAGGTTTAATAAAACTTAATCTTTTCCGATTTCAATTCCAGATCATAAGGGAATTTAAGAACTGAGTAACATCGCTCTGATACCACATGTTAATAAGTTCTTTTAATATCTAATGGAAAAACACTTTAGGAATCTTGACATCCCTGACAATCCAGTAGTAGTTAGAGATGAAGAAGAAGCCATCTTGATCGGTTCCCGTTTAGGGTGAGCAGTTAGAATGGAGTTGAATACGAATTAGGTTATTGCAGTGAGGGGGGCCATAAACTTTATGGTGTGTTTTAGGGTTCCCAATAACCTGTATTTATAAGCTTCACCCAAGGGGAAACCTTAATTAACTAGTACGGGCCTTTATGTCCATCAAATAAAGCCCAGTTAATTTTATAGGGATATTAAGGTAAATTGATCTGGTTATTAGACAAATGATCAATAAGGGCACCATAAATTATTTATTAAAATAATTTACGCTAACACGCGGAAGTTTACACCAACCCGAAACATGCTGCCATACACCGTCGAAACCACACAGCCCATAAAAATGTGGTCGACTACCTCCTGTACCTCGTTACAGAAAAGACAGTTTACATCCTGCAACTCGATACATCTGTTGCACAGCTCGGTCCTTTTCGAGAGCTTATTGAGCGCAGCAAGCCAAGCAAAAATGTTACACTTAAGGGGCAACCATTTACACCATTCCATGACGTAATTTTGGCTATAATCGGCACTCCTCAACATCAATTTCCTAACCTAATTAATTGAGAACCTACCTGAGTCATCGCCTAACCAAACCCACGAGTCCTCTTGATCCGAAACAACAACTGAACCCAACAGATTTGTACTCGCATTCAGCTCCTCCATTTCCAGGTCAGACACAGCAACCCTATTCCAACGCCACCTCCAAACCAACCCACTATTACCCCTTTCAAAACACTCACTGACCCGGATGGTTTTGTCTTCTTCGAGGGCAAAAAACTAGGCCACAATCCAAGGATCAATCCAAAAGCGGATGCTCTTCCCATTCCCAACCTTACCTCTAATAAAGATGTGAAATTTAGCACCTGCAATACAAAGATTAGTTTCTATTCTAGCAATAGCATTCCAATACCCCGAGATGGTACTATTAGACGGAGTGATGCACCACCCCCTCATCCTACCGTGACAAGAAACTCTAGTTTTCTTCCAAAGACTCTTATCTTCGACTTTGAACCTACAGACCCATTTGACAAGGAGCGCATTATTAACATCCTTGAGTTTATTAATCCCCAACCCCCCATTATTTTTAGGGATACAAACACAATCCCAATTGCAACCCAATGAATCTTCATGCCCTCCATCGAACCCGCACAAAGGAACCGTCTCATAATTGACTCAACTTTTTCTATCACTTTAACTGACGCTTTAAAAATGGACAAATAGAAAATGGGGAAGCTTTCCAACACAGACTTGATAAGAGTAAGTCGATTCCCCACCAAGAGGGTGTGAGCCTTCCACAAAGCCAACCGATTTTGCTCGACCTCCACCTCCACCATTGGTCTCCAGTTGTTCACTCTATTCATGTTGCCCCCCACGGTTATACCCAAATAAGTAATAGGAGTCTCATCAAACATAGAATCCACCACCCTAGCAAGCTCTAAGACATCCTTCCTATCTACCCCAACGAAAAACAAATTGGCCTTGTGCATGTTGATTATAAGACCGGAACAAATGTAAAAGCGTCTAAAGATTCTAGTCACATTCATTATGTACTTGGAGCAGTTAGTGCTCGGGCTGATCTTGTAAGGGATGCTGACACCACACTTGCCTGGGAGGCTGGCCGCATTTCCCGCATTGATAATTAACTACTTATTTTGAAACCTGAAAACTTTCTGTCAAAGTAAAACTTCGTGATGTTGCGGCCTTGAACGTCTTCACCGCGAGCCTTATTTTGTCTTTGTCTTTTCTTGCCAATGACATCCTGCCAAACCTCCGTGGAGAGTCTTCTGTAGGGCTTTGATTTCTAGTGAGAATAAAACTAGGTATCCTCACGACCAGGTTGATAATTAACTACTTATTTTGAAACCTGAAAAATTTCTTGTTGGTCACAGTTAGCAACACTTAATTTTGGCTTAGTTAAAACATTAGTAAAAAAATCAAAGCCAAAACTAGGTCAAATACGAAAATGCGGTTTCTAAGCTAGAATATGTTTTCTTGTGTTTTCCAAGGGTCTTGATTAGGTTAAACAGGAGGTCTAAAGAACGCATTTTGGTGCGCATGTAATTTCTGGCTTGAAGTTCATCTTATTTTTTTGGTTCTTGGGTGGAAGTCTTCGGTTGGGGCCAACAATTGGTATCACAGCTTAGGCTTGAACCAAGGCATGTAATCAGTGAACGTAAGAGGAAGCAGGGTGTTCGGCCATATAAGGTGTATTGGCCGAGAAGCAGAAGTATTGGGCTCACAGAAGGTGTTGTTCAATTTGTTGCAGCAATCTAGAAGTAGAAAAAACGCAACAATTGGAGTTTCTTTTTGGTTTGCAAGGTTGTTTCCATGTAAGTAAGTAATCAAGGATATTTTTTTTGATGATTTAATGAAGGTAAAGAAAGTTAACAAGGTAAAGAAGGTAAAATAAGAAAGAAGGCAAAGTAAGAAAGAAGGAAGGAATGACATATGACGTGAATAGAGCGTTGGTAGTTTGAGAGCATGGGAATATATCAGTTTAATGCACAAAGTTGATTGAATCAAACTAAACCTTGTGGTCGATCCTAATGGAGCAAATCTTAGAGGCTTGTGACCTTTGGGAGGTCGTAATAATAGAAGTAGCTTTTTTAGACGAAACTATTGGTATTTAAAGGGTTTAAAAATTAAGGTTATTGAATTTTTTTACGCTCAAACTGGGGTAAAGGGAAAAAATTGAAACAATACGCAGCGTATAGGGCCATGAGCGCGTATATGTGGATCACCTTTTCAGCCTTTTCAGTCTGAACTCAGCTGTCTTGTCAGCTAATATACCTTAAATTCAGATATTGTAGTACCAATGAGAGGCGTATAGGGTTTAATGTGTAACAACCCTCTGTAAAACCAACACTTTCATAATATTTTACGACATTCTATTATATCTTAAAATATCCCAATATGTCTTATATTACACCCCGTATGTGAAAACCGAGCCCGAAATAGATTATAACATATAAAATAAATTAAAAATAAGAAAAATAGAGTTGAGGCGGGCCGCGTAGACCCACCCCAACATCTCACGCGGGCGGTATCAATGCTGGAACTGACTCCGCTGAATTCTTTAGTTCAAGCGGGCCGCGTAAAACATCGTCCAAGTCGACGCGGGCCGCGAGAGATCATGAAACGCGGAGACAATCCAGGCCGACACATGTCAACATCGTGGCGGGTCTACTTGGTGACCGGGACAAGCTATAGAGTTGACCAGGGTTCCGTAACAACTGTCGCGGTTCTGCCCGACGTAGTTGTTGGAATGCTGTCTCGGGGAGGGTATCATTAGTAATTTCAAAGGGTTATCATACTAACCAATGTACATTTGTATAAATTATAGATTAAATCCAGGAAACCCTTAAGCGAAGTCTAACATAGCAATGTGAGTTTATCCTCTTTTTGTTAACTTTTTGGAATATTTTACAAAACCTTAATTGTTTTACAATGTGATTAAGCGGTGATTGAGTCTTTGTAGTTCTTCAATTACTGCCGGTATTATGGGGTTTTGTATACAAAATTTATTACTTGCGAGTAATAAGTCGGAATGACAGTACGTTACCATTGGACAACGAGTTAGCCAATGTGTAATATGACCCACAAGTCAAGGATTGACAGTACTGAATGAGTAATTGTGTAGAAATAAACAATGTGATCGCTCTCAATACTATGTTAAGTGATAAAATGTTTCTTGATTAAACTGGGATTCACTCACCAGTATTTCCCGCTGACAAAATATTTTTAAAACATGTTTCAGGTAACACAATGTGAAAGCCAACTGGGAAAAAGCCAGCTCGAGAGCACTGATGGCTTGGAAAATAAGTGGCTATAAAAGTTATCTAATAACAATGTTTTAAATTCAATGAAATAGGGTTTGTCCCTATAAATGTATTGTAATAAGAAACTTGGGTTTTGCCCATGTATTTATTAATATCAATTATGGTGGTTTTACTCTGATAAACATTTCCTAACTACGGTCCTGATGTAAATTCCGCTGCCAAATTAACGAAACCTGATACCACCACCACTGAGTTCGCGCCCGCCCGTTCCCAGGAGAGATAAGGGATCGGGGGTTGCGACAGAAGGTGGTATCAGAGCCTAGCCACTGGTCTGAGCCAAAGAAGTGTTCTGCTGACACTTAGATTCTAAATTTTGTGTTAAGAAATAAATTACGGAAATACGTGCATAACTGTAATTATGTGTTATGTGTTATTTGACTATTTGTTAGTTTACAGTATGAGTGATCAAGGACCCTCAAACATAAATTGTCAGTTGTCTAATTCACCTAGGAGTGAAGGTACCTCTTCACAGCCTGCCCTCTCTGGGTATACTGCTGATCAAGAAGAAGGAATATTTGCCTTTAGAGCTCAGTCGGAAGAGCCATTCCCTCATAAGAAACGAGGATGGTTCAGTAAGGAAGCCTTTGCTCATAGGAAGAGAATGCGAAAGTTGCAACAACAAAGAGTTTTAGCAGCTGCTAAGCGAGAGACAGATGCCCATAGACAGGATATGCTTAATAGAAGCCTAGCTAATTTCCATATCCTAGCTACAACTGCTGCTGACCCGAGTCTGGAACAACTAGTAGCCCCACAACCACAAAACCCAGAACAACCCATGGAGATAGAAAATCCTGACAACCAAGTGGAGATGCATGACTTTAACCCAGAAGAAATCCCTAGGGTACCTGCACCAAACCCCCTAGACCCGAATTACGACCCCTGGTGGGACGATAATAGGGACTTTGTGCAACGTTACACTATCCAGGAATACCCACCCATACAGAACATAGAAGCCTACCCAGGTATGGACCCTTTAGATCCCTATTACCATAATAACTACATTAGGGAGATCTTAGAGGATCCTTACCAATTTCAGGAACTTTCACCCCCATATCAGGAACCCGCAACCCAGATTCCAAACCCAGTCCGAGAACCTGCACCCCGAATGAGTGCAGAAAACGTCCAAGAGCTTAGGACTTTCCGGGAGGAAATTTTAGAAAGCAGTGAGAGGATGCGTCAGGTGGGAGAGCGTCTCGTATGGAAATACGATGAGCGCAATATGGATTTTTGGATAAATCCATATCCGTGAATGTGAGAATGGAGGAAATGGTATTAGTAAAAATAATATAATAAAATAAAAATAAAATAAAATATGTGTGTACGGATGCATAGTACTATTAGTGTAATTTTCTTTCTGTTGGTATTGTAATCTTTATTTCAAGTACTAGTGTGTAATAGACGCATAGTATATGAAAATAGAGTACAAGTCGCAATGATCGACGTTTTTTTGTTAGAATGCGTGTCATGTGAATTATGATATTACTTATTATCTTGTGATATTAATATGGGGTAAATGTTTAAAATTCAGATGGCCGACGAAGGAAATCAAGGAAATCTGAATAATGATAACCAGAGTAACATTAACGTGGTTAATGAGAATCCAAGCATCAATAATAATGGAAACCAGATGGATAATAGAGCTATCCAACACATAGTGGCACAAGGAATTATAGATGCAATTCCATTTATTCTTCAAACTGTTAAGGATGCTGATAATAAAGGTAAACATAGCAGTAAGCGACCAAGTGAACCAGAAAACAGTGTTAACAATGGACCTATACTTCAATTGCCTATTCCCAAAAGAAGAAGAACCATGCCTTATGGTTGTTCTTATAAAGAATTCTGGTCTTGTAAACCAATGGAATTCTCGGGCAACGAAGGGGCCATTGCAACCTTACGCTGGATAGAGAAGACTGAGGCAGTCTTAAGGATAAGTAAATGTGCTGAAGAAGATAAGATACTGTTTGCTTCTAATCTGTTTAAGAATGCGGCATTAGAATGGTGGAACACTATCCTCCAATCAAGAGGAAGTGATAGAACCTACAATATGGAATGGGAAGAATTTAAGAACAAGGTAGAAAGGAAATTCTGCCCACCCAATGAGAAAGAACAAATAGCAAAAAAATTCCTAAACCTTAGGATGACTGGTGTGGATAGTAAGGGATACACTAAAATATTCTTTGAATATGCTAGAATAGTGCCAACTCTTGCTTCACCAGAACCAGTATTAATTTCCCGTTATATTTGGGGATTAATTGGAGAAATAAGACACGTAGTCAAGGCAGCTAGACCTCAAACTATAGAAGAAGCTGTAGAACTAGCCAATAACTTGACAGATGAATTAGTCCGTACCCGAGAAGAGGATCAAAGAAGGAACCTAACCCAAAAGCTCACACAAGAATTTCGTTCTAGAAATTTTAATCGTGGGAAAAATATAGGTTCTACCTCTACACCTTACTGTAGGAATTGCAAAAGAAAGCATTCAGGAAGATGCTCTATATACTGTAATTTTTGCAAAATATCGGGACACAAGGAAGAAGACTGCAGGAAGAAAAACAGCAGGATATGCTACAACTGGGGAGGACAAGGTCACATCAAGCCTAATTGCCCAAAATTAGCTCTAGCTACGAACAAGAAGAACACTAAAAATGATAGAGCATTTGTTCTAATTGCAGATGAAGCCAAGATGATTCCAGATGTCATAGCTGGTACGTTTTTAGTTAATGATGTCTTTGCTAAAGTATTATTTGACTCTGGTGCAAACCAAAGTTTTATTAATACATCATTTTGCAAATTTCTAAATCCGTCATTAACTAAACTACCACTAGAATGCTTAGTAGAGACAGCCAATGGAGAAACCGTTAGAATTTCTGAAATCTTGCATGGAGCAAGCATAGAAATTTTAAATCAGAAATTTATTGCAAATCTTTATCCCATGAATCTGGCAGGATTCGATGTTGTTTTAGGAATGGATTGGTTAATAGCCAATAAAACCAGTATTTTATGTGATCAAAAGTTAATACAAGTAAATTCACCAAAAGGTAAAACGATCACAATTAAAGGAGATAAGCCCTTTAGGTCCACTAAATTTATCTCTGCGATGAAAACTGCAAGTTGTATAAGAAAAGGTTCTATAGTGTATTTGATTTCTATAATCACTAACACTAAAGGAAAAGAACTAAAGGACATCCCAGTAGTGTCTCAGTTTTCAGATGTCTTTCCAGAAGAATTACCAGGACTACCACTAGACAGAGAAGTTGAATTCAGAATCCATCTACTGCCAGGGACAACACCAATTGCCAAAGCACCTTATCGTTTGGCACCCGCCGAAATGCAGGAGTTGAAGAAACAATTAGATGAATTGTTGGAAAAAGGATTTATACAACCCAGTTCGTCGCCATGGGGAGCGCCAATACTATTTGTTAAAAAGAAAGACGGGTCGATGCGTATGTGTATTGATTACCGTGAATTAAACAAGGTCACGATTAAGAATCGGTACCCATTTCCGAGAATCGATGATCTGTTTGATCAACTACAAGGAGCTCGATTTTTCTCTAAAATCGATTTAAGGTCAGGATATCATCAATTAAAGGTACATGAAGAGGACATTCCTAAAACCGCATTCAGAACGAGGTATGGTCATTATGAATTTACTGTCATGCCATGTGGTTTACCCAATGCCCCAGCTGCATTTATGGACATGATGAACCGAATATGTAAGCCATATTTTGATAAATTCATAATTGTCTTCATAGATGATATTCTAATTTACTCTAAGAGTAAAGAGGATCATGCAAAACATTTGCACGCACTTTTAAGTCTATTAAGAAAGAAAAAGCTTTATGCTAAATTTTCTAAGTGCGAATTTTGGTTAGAACAGGTACAATTCCTTGGACACCTAGTCAATCATGAAGGAATTCATGCAGATCCAACAAAGATTGAGGCAATTACTAAATGGAAAACCCCTGAGTCACCAACCGAGGTTAGAAGTTTCTTAGGATTGGCCGGTTATTATAGAAGATTCATTCGAGATTTTTCTAGAATAGGTATTCCTTTAACTAAGTTAACCTGTAAATCTATTAAGTTTGAATGGGGATTAAAACAAGAAGAAGCATTTAGAATTCTTAAGCAAAGATTAACCCATACACCCATACTAGCGTTACCAGAAGGAACTGAAGACTTTATAGTCTATTGTGACGCTTCTAAGTTAGGTTATGGATGTGTATTAATGCAACGTCAGAAGGTTATAGCCTACGCATCAAGAAAACTTAAGAATCATGAAGAGAACTATTCAACTCATGATCTAGAATTAGGAGCTATAATTTTTGCTCTTAAAATTTGGAGACATTACCTTTATGGGAGTAAGTTTACCATATTCACTGATCATAAGAGTCTAAGATATATCTTCAAGCAAAAGGAGTTGAATATGAGACAAAGATGATGGATGGAGATGCTTAGTGATTATGATTGTGATATTCAGTATCATGAAGGAAGAGCAAATGTAGTAGCAGATGCTTTAAGCCGAAAATATCATGAAAAGCCAAAAAGGGTACGTTCTCTTAAATTAAATCTACAAGTAGATTTAAATGATCAAATAAGAGAAGCACAAGAACCAGTAATCAAGGATGATTCTGAAAAATTAAAAGGTATGCTAAAAGAATTAGAACAAGGAACAGATGGAATTTGGAGATTCCATAAAAAGAGAATGTGGATACCTAAATTAGGAAACCTACGTCATCGTATTTTAGAAGAGGCCCATAATTCTAAATATACGATGCATCCAGGAAGTGATAAAATGTACCAGGACTTAAGGAAAAATTTCTGGTGGATAGGAATGAAGAAGGACATAGCAGCCTATATTTCTAAATGTTTAACTTGTTCACAAGTCAAAGCTGAACACCAGAAACCCTCAGGTTTGTTACAGCAATTAGAAATGCCAGTTTGGAAATGGGAATTGATAACAATGGATTTTGTTACTAAATTACCCAAAACAAAGAAAGGAAATGATACAATCTGGGTGATTGTAGATAGACTAACTAAGTCAGCTCATTTCCTACCAATGAAGGAAACAATTAGTATGGAACAATTAGCTAAATTGTATGTAAATGAAATTGTTTCTTTACATGGCATTCCTTTATCAATTGTTTCTGATAGAGATAGTCGATTTACCTCTCATTTTTGGTCAAGTTTCCAAAAGGCAATGGGAACTAAGTTAAAACTAAGCACAACTTATCATCCTCAAACGGACGGACAAAGCGAAAGAACAATCCAGACAATGGAAGATATGCTTAGAGCTTGTGTAATTGATTTTGGAGGTAATTGGGACGATCACTTACCTTTAATAGAATTTTCTTATAATAATAGTTATCACACAAGTATCAACGCTGCACCATTCGAAGCACTTTATGGACGAAAGTGTCGAACCCCAGTCTGTTGGGCAGAAATTGGGGAAAAGCAATTATCTGGACCTGAGATAGTACAAGAAACAACTGACAAGATTATTCAAGTCAAGGAACGACTGAAAGCAGCACGTGATCGACAGAAGAGCTATGCTGATAACCGACGCAAACCATTGGAGTTTAAAGTAGGAGATAAAGTATTGTTAAAAGTCTCTCCTTGGAAAGGAGTAGTAAGATTTATCAAATGAGGAAAGCTAAATCCCAGGTATATTGGACCTTTTAAGATTATTAGAAGAATAGGACCTGTAGCCTATCAGCTAAAATTGCCAGAGGAAATGGCAGGAATACATGATGTGTTTCATGTATCAAATCTTAAAAAGTGTTTAGCTGATGAATCCCTAATAGTACCTCTTAAGGATATAGAGGTAAATGAACAACTTAAGTTTGTAGAAAGGCCTCTACAGATTGAAGACAGGAAAGTCAAAAATCTCAGGCATAAAAGACTAGTTCTAGTCAAAGTGAAGTGGGACTCCAAAAGAGGACCTGAGTACACATGGGAGCTCGAGTCAGAAATGCAAAGGAAATATCCGCATTTGTTTCAATAGATCTCGAGGACGAGCTCTAAAATAAGGTGGGGAGGATGTAACAACCCTCGGTAAAACCAACACTTTCATAATATTTTACGACATCCTATTATATCTTAAAATATCCCAATATGTCTTATATTACACCCCGTATGTGAAAACCGAGCCCAAAATAGATTATAACATATAAAATAAATTAAAAATAAGAAAAATAGAGTTGAGGCGGGCCGCGTAGACCCACCCCAACATCTCACGCGGGCGGTATCAATGCTGGAACTGACTCCACTGAATTCTTTAGTTCAAGCGGGCCGTGTAAAACATCGTCCAAGTCGACGCGGGCCGCGAGAGATCATGAAACGTGGAGACATCCCAGGCCGACACGTGTCGACATCGTGGCGGGTCTACTTGGTGACCGGGACAAGCTATAGAGTTGACCAGGGTTGACGCGGGCCGCGTAACCCTGGCCTATGCTTTACGCGGGGTGCGTGGAGACCAGAATCCAGCACTATATAAGAAGGCCATCAGTTTTCATTTTCCATGGCTCACTTCTTTCATTCTAAACGAAATTCTGAAGTTATAAGCATTATAGTCGGGTATTATACCCCTAATTAGCGAGGTTCTGCTCCGTTGTAAGTATTATAACCCCAGTTTCGTAATAGTTACGCTGCCCGATTGATTTAGGGTTCCGTAACAACTGTCGCGGTTCTGCCCGACGTAGTTGTTGGAATGCCGTCTCGGGGAGGGTATCATTAATAATTTCAAAGGGTTATGATACTAACCAATGTACATTTGTATAAATTATAGATTATATCCAGAAAACCCTTAAGCGAAGTCTAACATAGCAATGTGAGTTTATCCTCTTTTTGTTAACTTTTTGGAATATTTTACAAAACCTTAATTGTTTTACAATGTGATTAAGCGGTGATTGAGTATTTGTAGTTCTTCAATTACTGCCGGTATTATGGGGTTTTGTATACAAAATTTATTACTTGCGAGTAATAAGTCGGAATGACAGTACGTTACCATTGGACAACGAGTTAGCCAATGTGTAATACGACCCACAAGTCAAGGATTGACAGTACTGAATGAGTAATTGTGTAGAAATAAACAATGTGATCGCTCTCAATATTGTGTTAATTGATAAAATGTTTCTTGATTAAACTGGGATTCACTCACCAGTATTTCCCGCTGACAAAATATTTTTAAAACATGTTTCAGGTAACACAATATGAAAGCCAACTGGAAAAAAGCCAGCTCGAGAGCACTGATGGCTTGGAAAATAAGTGGCTATAAAAGTTATCTAATAACAATGTTTTAAATTCAATGAAAGAGGGTTTGTCTCTATAAATGTATTGTAATAAGAAACTTTGGTTTTGCCCATGTATTTATTAATATCAATTATGGTGGTTTTACTCTGATAAACATTTCCTAACTACGGTCCTGATGTAAATTCCGCTGCCAAATTAACGAAACCTGATACCACCACCACTGAGTTCGCGACCGCCCGTTCCCGGGACAGATAAGGGATCGGGGGTTGCGACATAATGCTCCAACTACCACCTTTCTATACACCACTCATAGGGCAATGAGGGGCTTATAGCTTTACTTTTTCTGACATATTTAATGCACTCAACCCTTATACAACCCTCATTGCCTTTTACGGGGCTGCTGGGGGAGGGGGGGGGGGGGGTGTCACTACTTTTGGGGGATGTACCAATACCCTCACCCATTTAAAATGACTAATGCCTTCAAATTTTAAAGTTAATATAAACAAACCTTTAAAATGACGAAGAATAGTTTTTTATTTTAGTTTTTAAATTTGAGTTTTTTTTCTGGTAGGTTATATTTTTCTTTAATTTTATGTATTTTAAAAATGTTGGTTTTTAGTTTATTTTATTTAAAAAATGTAGCGATAGATTGTGTTTTTTTTAACTACAAATTTCTTTACTTCTGTGTCGTATGTGGGACTTGAACGCAGAACCTCCCCCTTTCAAGATGTTTAAAGGTAATGTATTTGCCAATGGACCACCACCCGTTGGTAGTGGTAGAGTGTGTGTGATAGTAAAAAGATGATTGAATAAAATGTCAAATAGTAATTAGGTGTGATAGTGTGATAAATACGATAGAGTGAAACGTGCTCTTCCACCTATAGGGCGTCGGTGATCTATGCTTAACCACTAAACCAATTATTGGGTCTCCAGCTATTACCCGTGTTGCATATGTTCTAATAAACCGTACTATGTAACCCTATTAGTTTTTGACACATGTATGTACACGGGTCATTAACAATGACATCTACCCAGTCGTACCTTTTGGATTTCTATACTTCAATGCGCATCCAATGTCTCATCTAATATTCAAGTAACACGTTTCTTACTTTTGGGTTTCATCTAACTTTCAAACAGCAAGGAAAGTTTCTTATTAGTTAGTTTTTCTATCGTTGATCAGACAACAAATTAAAAACTCATGGTTTTCGGTTCTCGGGTTTTTTGTTTTCTTGGCTAGGTGATTGAATATGTACATTTTAATCAAGCTGGTTCTTTTCTCCAGAGTGCGAATTACGTCTTGTTTAATTTTTATATAGGGAAAATCACAAAAATAAACATGTTGACTGGAAAAATTATACCAAAATTAATTAACATCGATTGTTAGCCTTTGCAAAATTAACGTATCACTAAGAGCTAATCAGGAGAGGACAATAAGCACCGCCAACAGCTAAATTTGAGTTGGTACAAAAAGCCTTGATTAGTATGATAGGGTTCATTAAAAAACCAATCACAATAACACACGTGTAAAATATGAGCTAAATTTAGCAAGCGGCTAAGCCTACCCTTTACCCACCATCTAAAAAGCGAATGCTACGAATAAAGGAGTGTCCCAAATTGTTAGGCTTAGTCGGTGGTTTTTCTTAAAACCAATAAAAAAGAATACATGTAATTTGCAAGCTATATTTTAGTCGCCTTAATTAACCGATGATTTTGTTTATTTTGGTAAAAACTCTAAGTTAATGTTCATTTTAGTAATTTTGCGGTCTAACATGTTCATTTTGGTGATTTTTCCTTTATTTAAAGTGTGTTGTTCAAGTTAGAACAAAAGGAAGGTTTAATATAACCAAGTTGGGAACACAACAGTTATATAACAAGAACACTAGCTATTTGAAGTCAAAGGCATTACAAATCAAAGACACATACACATCCATATATGTCATCTTCGAGCAAAACAGTGTTCTTTATTTTTATTAATTATGATTTATTATATGCTTATTTAAACTGCCAAAGCATCCCATATGTCCTCACTGCACCCTGCAAACAAAATCATCATATGTTAGATATTAAACAACCACACATGTACTCAATATATGATCCAAATCAAAAGAAGTTTAAATAGAAGCACATAATATTTAATTTAAAGTTTGAACATACTTGGAGCAATCGGTGCTTGGGCTGATCTTGTAAGGGATGCTGACACCACACTTGCCTGGGAGGCTGGCGGCATTGCCTGGATTGATGCCGGAGATGGAAGAGTAAGCACTCTTTAAGCAGCCACAGGCAGCCTGACGATCAGGGGTTGTTTTCGCAGCGTTGTTGAGCCCTTTTACCCCATTGCAACATCCCGGTGGCACAGCGCCACCTTTGGTTAGGTAGCCAATGCATGGTGCTAAGCTGCTGGATACCTGACCACAGGTAAGAGCCTCTGCATAGGGTGCAACCACCACCATGCAAGTCACTATTGCACATAAAACCATCATTGCCATCTTTGCCATTTTTAAAGTACTCTAGTTGAAGATGTAGGAAAGAGTAGCTTTGTTGTGTATGTATGTAAGGTTGTTGGTGCTAGAACATGTTGTCCAAGGTTACAATTTATAGGGGTGTTTGTCCATATGAATGTAGTAAAGGAGGGTGGTACTTGTTAGTTGGAAGTTGGCTCTAACATTAATTAAGGCTACACCTAGCTAACCTCTTTCATCTTTGATCTTCACCAAGTGTAAGGTTAAGGTTTATTCCCTTTGTTTCATTATAATATTGAAGTTCGGTTTTAATTAGATATCAAACAAACTAACTCAATTAGTGCCGACCCTGTTGACACTTTGAGCAATTGAGCTTCTCTACTAAAATATGGAATGAGCCGTGAAATTAAAGCGCCCACACTAGAGGATGAAATATGTCTTGTCCTTCAAATATTCTATAGACCATTTCTTTTTCTCAATTTGATTCAACTCAAATTTAAATAACACTAGTTTTTTTGGCGCCGCACGTTGCGGCGAAACCAATAAAATGATAATGTAAAACAAACGTGATTTGAAAATAAAGTATGTTGTTTAGAAAACCAAACCATTAGAACGGTTTAGTTTATCATCGTACCGTTTTATGATAACAAATAAATACTTTATTTTGAGTATAACTTTGTTTTTAACAAAACTTAAGGGAAAAAATCAAACACAACTACATACTTAAGTTTTTAGAAAAAAATTATAAACGTAAACTATTAAAGAAGTATCAAATTAATTGATAAATTGATATATGTTTTAAAAAAGAAAAAAAAGAATTATCAATAAAAATGGTAAATGAGATATATATGATTTAAAAAAAAGGAAAAAATTAAAAATATATTGTTAAAAGTAAATATAATAATAAACTATTCTAATATATTAAATAAAAAAGCTATATATTATTATAAAAATAAAGTTACTATTTATGGTCAAAAATGAAAAAAGAATTATTAATAAAAATGGTGAAGGAAATATATGAATTAGAAAAAAGAAAAAAAAATTAAAAATACCTTATTAAAAGTAAATATAATAATAAACTATTAGAATATATTAAATAAAAAGCTATATATTATTATAAAAATAAAAATACTATTCATGATCCTTTACTAACAATATATATAATTGTATTAATTAAATTTGGTAAATATTCTTAATAAGGTAGCTTGGAATATGGGCGTTTGACCAGGTTGATATATTTTTTTTTAAAAGGAAATTGAATTTTTATTATCTCCATAGAGGTGATTGGTTAATAATAATTACATTTTTTAAAATTGCTACTAGCTGTCTCACCCTTTACAATTGTTTTTCACAATGTTCCGTCATCACCAATTTCAAATTGATGAGAACGACATTTTTAAAAGATGGGACTACGGGTAGCAATTTTTAAAAGTGAGATTATTATTGGCTAATCATCTTTAGGTAAGATTATTAAAATTCAATTTTCCTTTTTGAAAAGTCAATATCATTCACAGGCCCCCCGCAAACAAAAGAGGGGGGGGGGGGGGGGGGCAACAGTACCTCAAAGTGGCAGACAACAACTACACATCAAACTTATACAGCGGATATAAAGCCCAGTTTTTCCAAACAACCGATTTATGTTTCAACGCATGTCGAATGTATAATGTCTTCCACCTTGCAGCTCTTATTATTGAATACCGAGTTCTTTCTCCCTTCGACATACCCCAACAAGCGATGATGAGAATGCTGTGAACCACCTTCTTCATCTTCCCAATCCTAAACATATTATGCACTTCCCACAGGTCTTTGACATATAGAGAGAACAACGTGGTGTTAATCAGTTCTTTTAATATCTAATGGAAAAACACTTTAGGGATCTTGACATACCTGACAATCCAGTAGTAGTTAGAGATGAAGAAGAAGCCATCTTGATCGGTTCCCGTTTAGGGTGAGCAGTTAGGATGGAGTTGAATACGAATTAGGTTATTGCAGTGAGGGGGGCCATAAACTTTATGGTGTGTTTTAGGGTTCCCAATAACCTGTATTTATAAGCTTCACCAAAGGGGAAACCCTAATTAACTAGTACGGGCCTTTATGTCCATCAAATAAAGCCCAGTTAATTTTATAGGGATATTAAGGTAAATTGATCTGGTTATTAGATAAATGATCAATAAGGGCACCATAAATTATTTATTAAAATAATTTACGCTAACATTCGACTTGGCCGAGTGATCATTTATTATGAGTATTAGATAAGCCTGATCAGGAGTTAATATTCATTTTAGTTTTAAACCAAAATTGCAGCAGAAAAATACAGTCGTTGAGTCAGTTATTCAACTCAGGACCCCCATTAATCATACTACAATCCCAAATTTAAAACCTAAGCATAGTAAGGATCAATTTACAAGTAAGCCCTTAAACGATGATTTGTATAATAATAGTCTTTACGTCATTAGGCTAGCGAAACGTAGTTAGAGACAAACAAATCAAATGAGGAAATTTTATTATCATTAAAACGTAAGTAAGTACAATATGCATTTAAATAAGGTCTTTACAAAAGCCCATCTTCGAAACATGTTTTTCGAATACTTTAGGTGGGAGACCTTTAGTCATCGGATCCGCAAGCATGTTTTTCGTACTTATATACTCAATACAAAGCTTATTTTCCTCAACACGTTCACGTACGAACAAATACTTTGTATCAAGATATAATCCAGCTCCGGTCGAACTGTTACTGTTCAAGAAGTTAACGACAGCTGAGTTATCACAGTACAGCTTCAATGGTCTAGATATGGAATTAACAACTTTGAGTCCAGTAATCAGATTCTTTAGCAACATTCCATGACAGGTAGCGTTATATACAGCAGTGTATTCTGCCATCATAGTGGATGTTGAAGTTAGCTGTTGTTTATGACTCCTCCATGAAATAGGTCCGCCGGCTAACATAAAGATATACCCTGAAGTGGATTTCTTGTCATCTTTGCATTTAGCAAAGTCAGAATCAGAATAACCAACCACTTCCAAAACGTCACTTCTTCTATAAGTTAGTTTATTGTCTTTCGTCCCCTGAAGATATCGAAGTACTTTCTTCGCTGCTTTCCAATGATCAAGGCCAGGATTAGACATATAACGGCCTAGCATCCCTGTAACATAAGCGATATCTGGACGAGTGCAGACTTGAGCATACATGAGGCTCCCAACTACTGAGGCATAAGGTATCATTCTCATTTGCGCCTTTTCATCCTCAGTTTTCGGACATTGAAAAGAACCGAAAACATCTCCTTTAACTACTGGAGCTACAGAGGGAGAGCTGTGTTGCATGTTGTCACGGCCCCCGACCCGGTTTGACCCGTTTCAGGAGCTGCGGGACAGAAATTCTGCGGTATTTATTTAATTGAGTTTAACAGCGGAAGTTTATTTAACAGGATCGTTTAAAGCTGAATTTTCCCGATTTATTTTATTTCACATTTCGGGATAAAACCCCGATAATTTACAATATTATATTTTTACTACGAAATTGTGATATTACAAAACTTATTTATAATGAGCCACTATTTTAAGCTTGAAATGCTCCCCAGCACTTTTCCTGAATTACAACAGATCACCTGAAACATGTTTGAAAAAGGTTTTGTCAGTGGGAAATACTGAGTGAATCATTCTATTTACTAAAATGACACATTTGTTATAATTTACAGTATTAAGAACGATTACAATGTTTCTATTATCAACCAACTACCCACGGTATTTGTCACTCGACCGAATCTGTGACTATGGTCATATCCCCCAATTGGCTGCCCCAATGGTGACGATTATCAAGTAATGTATACAAAACCCCACATACCGGCTGTAACTTGGTGATTACAAAGACTTAATCCCCGTAATTATAACTTTGAAAATAAACATGATTTTGTAAATAGATTTGATAAAAAGAGAGAATGACTCACATTGCTGATTTAATACGGACAGAGTCTAGTCTATGATTTAGCCTTGTTAACCTAATTTAATTAACAATGCACACAAAACTGGGTTAGTAATCAATCCAGCAATTACGATAATTCACTAGATCAAATTCTCACAATGAACGACAAAGTGCAATACTTCATCCATCGAATTAACGATGATCCGTCAAATTAATGACGAACGATAAAGTATAACCCTAATGTGGGCGGCACTTAAACATCCATTGGATATATTGATTGTCGGAAAATGAATCGTAGTAGTGATTGTGCTAATACCCTGTTTTGCAGCAGAATTTCGAGACCCGTGTGTGTTTGTGTAGTAATTCGGACGTAACACAGTGTAGAATTGGAGTTTGAACGTCGTTGTTTTTCCAGATTTCAAGTCCCACTGCCCTCTATTTATAGGTGATTTTTGACCCGTACGCGGCCCGCGTGAGTTTTAAGCTCATCCTTACGCGGCCCGCGAGACACCTAATTTTAGGCCTAGGGTTGCCACGGTTGGCACTAGCTTAGCTGAGTTGACAGTTTTCGAAAATTACTTGCTGCCAACGTTTTAGATGGATAATCGTCCATAGGGTTTAACCCCCCCTGACTTTTAGGGGCCCTAATCCTGATTCTGAAAATTATGAAAATTTTAGGGTTTGTTCAGAATCACTTGGGTGTCTCAATTAGGGTTTCCTTTTGGACTAATTATTTTAATAATTATGACTTTTGATGAGAGTTGTTACATTCTCCCCACCTTAATAAAAATCTCGTCCTCGAGATTTACTGGAATAAGTGAGGATACTTTTTCTTCATTTCTGATTCCAGTTCCTAAGTGTATTCAGCTCCCCTTTTTGAGTCCCACTTTACTTTAACTAGCACTAGGCGTTTGTGCTTGAGAAACTTCACTTTTCTGTCTTCTATCTGAATAGGTTTCTCTACAAATTTTAACTTTTCGTTTACCTCTATATCTTGAAGAGGTACTACCAGAGATTCGTCTGCTAGACATTTCTTGAGATTGGATACATGAAATACATCATGTACTCCAGCTAATTCTTCTGGTAATCGTAAACGACAAGCGACTGGTCCTATACGTTGGATCACTGAAAATGGTCCTACGTACCTTGGACTTAACTTTCCTTTCTTTCCGAATCTGACTACTCCTTTCCAAGGAGAAACTTTCAATAGTACCTTGTCTCCCACTTGGAATTCTAGCGGCTTGCTTCTATTGTCTGCATAACTCTTTTGGCGATCTCGAGCCGTCTTCAGTCTCTCTTTGATTTGAGTAATCTTATCAGTCGTTTCTTGCACAATTTCCGGACCTGAAAATTGATTTTCTCCTATTTCTGCCCAACAAACTGGAGTTCTGCATTTTCTTCCATATAGTGCTTCAAATGGAGCAGTTTCAATGCTTGAGTGATAACTATTGTTATAGGAGAATTCAATTAATGGTAAGTGATCATCCCAACTTCCACCAAAGTCTATGACACATGCTCGGAGCATGTCTTCTAGAGTTTGGATCGTTCTTTCACTTTGCCCATCTGTTTGGGGATGATATGCAGTGCTCAAATTTAGTCGAGTTCCCATTGCTTGCTGGAAACTTTTCCAGAAATGGGAAGTAAAACGACTATCTCTATCCGAAACAATGGAGAGTGGAACTCCATGTAAGGATACAACTTCATCTACATACAATTTAGCCAGTCTTTCCATGCTAAAGTTTTCTTTCATTGGTAAAAAGTGAGCTGATTTGGTTAATCGATCCACAATTACCCAAATCGCATCATTACCTTTTCTGGTTTTGGGTAACTTAGTAACAAAATCCATGGTTATAAGTTCCCATTTCCATACTGGCATTTCTAATTGTTGTAGTAATCCTGAGGGTTTCTAATGTTCTGCCTTAACTTGTGAACAAGTAAGACATTTAGAAACATAGCTGGCTATGTCCTTTTTCATTCCTATCCACCAAAAGTTCTTTCTTAAATCTTGGTACATCTTATTGTTTCCTGGGTGTATAGTATACCTAGATTTATGAGCTTCTTCTAAAATCTTAGGTCTTAAGTCTCCCTGCTTAGGTACCCAAATTCTACTTTTGTGGAATCTCCAAATTCCATCTGCTCCTTGTTCTAATTCCTTGATTCGTCCCTTCATTCCTTCAGCATCATCCTTGATTGCTGTAGTTTGAACATTCTTCAATTGTTCCATTAAATCTATTTGTAAATTTAATCTGAGAGCACGAACCCGTCGTTGTTTCTCATAATACTTACGACTTAAGGCATCTGCAACTACATTTGCCTTTCCTTCATGATACTGAATATCACAGTCGTAGTCATTTAGGGTTTCCATCCATCTCCTTTGTCTCATGTTTAACTCTTTTTGCCCAAAGATATATCTTAAACTTTTGTGGTCTGTGTAGACAGTAAATTTACTTCCGTAAAGATAATGTCTCCAAATCTTAGGGGCAAAAATTACGGCTCCTAATTCTAAATCATGAGTCGTATAGTTTTCTTCGTGCTTTTTCAACTGCCTTGATGCGTACGCAATTACCTTCTTGCGTTGCATAAGCACACATCCAAATCCTAATTTTGAAGCATCACAATATACTTCAAAATTTTCAATTCCTTCTGGTAAGGCTAAGATTGGTGCATGGGTTAATTTTTGTTTCAATATTCTAAAAGCTTCTTCTTGTTTGGGTCCCCATTCAAATTTAGTGGCTTTACAGGTTAGCTTAGTTAATGGTACAGCTATCTTGGAAAAATCCTTAATAAACCGTCTATAATACCCAGCTAAACCTATAAAACTTCTAATTTCCATTGCTGTTTATGGAACCTTCCAATTGGTAATTGCCTCTATCTTAGCAGGATCTACATGAATACCTTCATGATTCACCATGTGTCCTAAAAATTGCACTTCCTTTAGCCAAAATTCACATTTCGAGAATTTGGCGTACAACTTTTCTTTTCTTAACAAAGTTAAGAGTGCATGAAGATGTTCACAATGCTTCTGTCTGACTTTTGGAATAAATAAGTATATCGTCTATGAAGACAATTACAAATTTATCCAAATACGGTTTACAGATCCTATTCATCATGTCCATGAATGCAGCAGGTGCATTTGTTAACCCAAAGGGCATGACTGTAAACTCGTAATGACCATACCTAGTTCTAAAAGCAGTTTTAGGTATGTCTTCTTCTTGTACCTTCAATTGATGATATCCGGAGCGTAAATCTATCTTAGAAAAATATCTAGCTCCTTGAAGTTGATAAAAAAGATCATCAATCCTAGGTAATGGATATCGATTCTTAATTGTAACCTTATTCAATTCTCTATAATCGATACACATTCTCATTGAACCATCCTTTTTCTTTACAAACAACACTGGCGCTCCCCAAGGGGATGAGCTAGGTTGTATGAACCCTTTACTTAGTAATTCATGTAATTGCTTTTTCAATTCTAACATTTCGGTGGGTGCTAACCGATAAGGTGCCTTGGCTATCGGTGTAGTTCCTGGAATTAGATGAATCCTAAATTCTACTTCCCTGTCTGGAGGTAATCCTGGTAAATCTTCTGGAAATACATCAGGATATGCTGAGACTACTGGTATTTCCTTAAGATCTTTACCCTTAGTGCTAATGATTACCGAAATCATATATACTATTCCTTGTTTTCGTTCATAATTAGCAACTTTCATTACGGATATGAACTTCATGGGCTTACGTGGTTTATCTCCTGTAATCCTAATCACTTCTCCGGTGGGTGATTGAATTTCTATGGAATTCTGATCACAAAGGATTCTAGCATGGTTGGCTACTAACCAATCCATTCCTAAGACAACATCAAATTCAGCCAAATTCATCGGCAATAGTTTTGCAGAGAATTTATGTCCTAAGAGTTCTATGTTTTCTTCTTGCAAAACTTTATCTATTTTAACTGAATTTCCGTCTGCTGTTTCAACTGTAAAAATCTGCCTAATATTGGTTAAAGGTAAACTAAGAGCTTGGCATAATAAAGTATTTATAAAACTTTGGTTTGCACCAGAGTCAAATAATACTTTGGCGTAAACGTTGTGAACTAAGAACGTACCAGCTATCACATCCGGAATGAGTTCTGCTTCTTGAGTGGTCAACTGAAATGCCCTGGCATTCTTCTTAGTAGTTCCTTCCGTCGCCTTAGGTTTGTTGTCTACTGGTTTGACCAATTTAGGACATTTTGTTTTATAATGCCCTGCTTCTCCACAGTTAAAACAAATTACAGTCTTCTTTTTGCAGTTTTCTTCACGATGTCCTACAGTTTTGCAAAAATTGCAAGTGATATCGCATCTTCCATAATGTTTCTTTTTGCATTTCCTGCAAAATGACGGAGCTGGAGATTGCCCTGTTCCTTTTCTTTTGAAGCTGTTATTATTACCCACACGAAATCCTTGGGTAATTTTCTGAGCTAGTTCCTTTTTCCTATCTTCATCTCTTGTGCGTACTAGTTCATCGGTTAGAGTATTGGCTAATTCTACCGCATCATCAATAGTGCGAGGTCTCGCAGCTTTAACAATATTGCGGATTTCGCTAATTAGCCCCCAAATATAGCGAGAAATGAGTACCGGTTCTGGCGAAGCCAGTGTTGGTACCACTCTTGCATATTCAAAGAATGTCGAGGTATAACCGCGACAATCTACACCCATCATCCGATGATTTAGAAACTTATTTGCCATCTGTTCCTTTTCATACTCGGGACAGAATTTTCTTTCCACCAAACCCTTAAATTCTTCCCAAGTCATAGCATAAGCTATTACTCTTCCTTTCGATTGTAACACAGTGTTCCACTATTCGAGTGCTCCTTCTTTGAAGAGATTTGATGAGTACATGACCTGATCATCTTTACCACATTTACTTATTGCAATAACTGCTTCGGTTTTCTCTAACCAACGCAGTGATGCAGTTGCTCCTTCATTGCCTGCAAATTCAGTGGGTTTACAAGCAAGGAATTCTTTGAAAGTGCAACCAGGCGTTGCAGTTTTCATTTTCTTAGGGAGCGGAGCTTGATGTGGTTCCTTATTATGATTAACATGATTATTGCCTTCATTTACACTATTACTGAAATTATCTTCAGTAATCTGTTTACTGGGAACAATTTGTTGCGGTTCGATTGGATTCTTTATAGCAGCTACGAATGCTGGAATAGCATTGGCTATCCCTTGAGCAACAATGTTTTCGATATCTTGCCGAGTCATATATTGATCTCCTGGATGTTGCTCAGACTGATTAACTTCATTTATAGGTTCATTACCACTGTTTGCCATCTGATAATGTATATATAAATTTTATTAGTATTTGCTAAATAACAATTATATACAAACAATCAGAAATTTTAAAATACAGGTATAGTCAAAACAATCGATTTCTCGATTTCATTTTATATCTATTATAGTATGCATCGTTACACACCAATATCTTACAGAGTTTTATTTGTTATTTACAGACTAACTTTACTACTACTATTATACAACCATTATTTTAACATCGTACTATCTCTCGTCACTTGCCGTTCTAAAAACGCATTTCCCTCTCATCGTACTTCCAGGCAATTTGTCCCCCTATTTCCCTGATTCTAGTCCCCGCATCAAACAACTCTTCACCAAAGTGGCGAAGTTCAGCCATGTTTTCATTACTCATGGGTGGATTAGGTAGGAGTTCTGGATCGAATTGTGGAAGAAAAGAGTAAGGATCATTGACAATATTTTGAAATTGCCAATCGTTTGTCCACCATTCGTCCATTCCTATGGGTTGGGAGTGGACTATTGGGTCTGGAATTGCTGGTTCCCAATTCATAGGGAGTTGGTTTTCAAGAGAATAATTAAAATATTATTATTATTATTATTATTGACAGGCTGAATTGTTTCACAGCTTGCCAATAGGAAATCTATCTCATCTTGAAAGGTTCTTCCCTGGTTTGGATTGGAGCTCTCTCCGATTTCTATCTGAGTTGGTCTAGAGCATTGCCCAACTTCCATTTTTATGTCCTTAGAGTATTCCTCAAATTGCCTTTCCATTTGCCTAGAATCTTCTTTGGCTTCAGTCTCTATCTGTATTCCTATCTCCTTAACCGCTTCTTTGTCTTTAGTTTTCATCTCCTGTAGTCTAGGACTTTTCCTGGTTACAATTTCCTGTTGTTTAGAATTCTCTCCGGTTATAATTTCTTTTCCCTTTTTCAAAGGATTGTTTATTTTGGGCAGTTTTGTAGCTGGCTTTTTCCTACGTATTTTCCTCCATTCTACATAACTTCTTTTCTTTCGTTTTGGCTTGTTCACAGGTGGAACCTTGAATTCTACCGGTTGTTCTACATCGGGAAAGTAGCTAGTATATTCTTTGAAAGCTTCGATATTCACTGAGTAAAGATTAAGGTTCTGAAAGGCTTCAGATATCCCACTCATGCTGATGTAGCATATATGCAAAATGCATAAAATACTAAGTTAAAATTTACAAATAACCATTTAATTTATTACATACTGTATACTAATTTATTACAAAGATAACTAAAAAAAATACACTTAAGGTTTCAAATTTTATTTATTGCACAGGGCTTCTAGATTATAAGGGTAAGGTGCTAAAACTTTAAAATATTTAAAGATTTATATTTTCTGCTACTGTGGCTAGCATATATAAATTTGCCCATTTCTCATCTAGCTTATCTTCCCAAGGTGATTTATCAATTAATTCCTGAGTTTCCCGTTTAATCTTCTTTTCTCAGATTTTCTCTTTACTTTTCTTAAGAATCATCTCCCTTTTTCTAGGAGAAAGTGTTTCCTCGTAATGTGCCTTTCGCACAAATATTCCTTCTTCAGGAATTTCAGCCTGATTCGAGGATTTGGTTCGGGATGAACTTCCCTTCTCGTTGGATGATCTATCTAATTTAAGATAGATACTTGACAGCTTTTGTTTACCCATACTGTAACTAACAAATAATCAGTTAATAACACACATAATCACATAATAGTAATCAGGAAAAAATTAAGTATTTTTAAATACTTAATTAGCTTAACTCAGTGGCTCTGATACCACCTTATTTCTGTCACGGCCCCCGACCCGGTTTGACCCGTTTCAGGAGCTGCGGGACAGAAATTCTGCGGTATTTATTTAATTGAGTTTAACAGCGGAAGTTTATTTAACAGGATCGTTTAAAGCTGAATTTTCCCGATTTATTTTATTTCACATTTCGGGATAAAACCCCGATAATTTACAATATTATATTTTTACTACGAAATTGTGATATTACAAAACTTATTTATAATGAGCCACTATTTTAAGCTTGAAATGCTCCCCAGCACTTTTCCTGAATTACAACAGATCACCTGAAACATGTTTGAAAAAGGTTTTGTCAGTGGGAAATACTGAGTGAATCATTCTATTTACTAAAATGACACATTTGTTATAATTTACAGTATTAAGAACGATTACAATGTTTCTATTATCAACCAACTACCCACGGTATTTGTCACTCGACCGAATCTGTGACTATGGTCAAATCCCCCAATTGGCTGCCCCAATGGTGACAATTATCAAGTAATGTATACAAAACCCCACATACCGGCTGTAACTTGGTGATTACAAAGACTTAATCCCCGTAATTATAACTTTGAAAATAAACATGATTTTGTAAATAGATTTGATAAAAAGAGAGAATGACTCACATTGCTGATTTAATACGGACAGAGTCTAGTCTATGATTTAGCCTTGTTAACCTAATTTAATTAACAATGCACACAAAACTGGGTTAGTAATCAATCCAGCAATTACGATAATTCACTAGATCAAATTCTCACAATGAACGACAAAGTGCAATACTTCATCCATCGAATTAACGATGATCCGTCAAATTAATGACGAACGATAAAGTATAACCCTAATGTGGGCGGCACTTAAACATCCATTGGATATATTGATTGTCGGAAAATGAATCGTAGTAGCGATTGTGCTAATACCCTGTTTTGCAGCAGAATTTCGAGACCCGTGTGTGTTTGTGTAGTAATTCGGACGTAACACAGTGTAGAATTGGAGTTTGAACGTCGTTGTTTTTCCAGATTTCAAGTCCCACTGCCCTCTATTTATAGGTGATTTTTGACCCGTACGCGGCCCGCGTGAGTTTTAAGCTCATCCTTACGCGGCCCGCGAGACACCTAATTTTAGGCCTAGGGTTGCCACGGTTGGCACTAGCTTAGCTGAGTTGACAGTTTTCGAAAATTACTTGCTGCCAACGTTTTAGATGGATAATCGTCCATAGGGTTTAACCCCCCCTGACTTTTAGGGGCCCTAATCCTGATTCTGAAAATTATGAAAATTTTAGGGTTTGTTCAGAATCACTTGGGTGTCTCAATTAGGGTTTCCTTTTGGACTAATTATTTTAATAATTATGACTTTTGATGAGAGTTGTTACACATGTTATATCGACTAAGGACACGATCAATGTAAGCCTTTTGTGATAAGCCCAAAATTCCATTTCTCCTATCTCGGTGTATTTCGATGCCAATAACATAAGAAGCCTCTCCGAGATCTTTCATGTCAAAGTTATGCGAGAGTAAGCGCTTCAATTCGTGCAACATATCTAAGCTATTACTTGCCAATAGAATATCATCTACGTAAAGGACAAGTATAGCAAAATTGCTCCCACTCATCTTGAGGTAGGTGCATTGATCCACTTGGTTCTTCATAAAGCCTTGCTTCTTCATGACTTCATCAAACTTAAGATACCATTGACGTGATGCTTGCTTCAAACCGTATATGGATTTCTTCAGCTTGCAGACAAGATGTTCTTGACCTTCAGGTTTGAACCCTTCAGGTTACTTCATGAACACGTCTTCATACAAGTCTCCATTGAGGAAAGCAGTCTTGACATCCATCTGATGCAACTCCAAATCAAAATGAGCTACTGGGGCCAAGACGATCCTTAAGGAATCTTTTTGAGAGACAGGTGAAAAGGTCTCTTGATAATCGATTCCCTCTTTCTGAGTCTAGCCCTTTGCAACCAATCTTGCTTTATATCGTTCAACGCTTCCATCCGGATTTAGTTTTGTTTTGAAGACCCATTTACATCCTACGGGTTTAACACCGTCGGGTAATTCAACCAAATCCCAAACGTCATTTTTCTTCATGGAGTCAAGCTCGTCAATCATAACTTTGTTCCATTCGGAAGACTGATCACTACTAATGGCTTCATTGTAAGAGGTAGGATCGGTAAACTTTCCATCATCTGATACAGCTTCAGCTAGGTAGGTTTCATAATCATCAAAATTAGTAGGTCTTCTCGCCCTAGATGACCTCCTAGGTTGATTCTCAACTTCGACATTGGAGGGTCCTTCATTCTCAGGTACATGCGGAGCAGCAACATTTAATTCTGAATGAGTTGGAGGTGGTGCAGTGACATGCGGTTCAGCATCGAGTACAAGAGGAGTAGTAATAGGAGGTAATGAAATGGACGAGTGTCTCCCCTCCCCGCGTCTTGTACTTCTTGTAAATCATTGTAAGGATTTTCACTGCTCCCACTAACCTTAAAGTCCTCGAGAAACGCGGCACGCTTGGTTTCTACAATACGAGTAACATGGGAGGGACAATAGAATCTATAACCCTTTGAATGATCTGGATATCCAATAAAGAAACAACTTGTTGTTTTCATATCCAGTTTCTTTAAGAAAGGGTTATAAAGTTTAGCTTCGGCAAGGCAACCCCATACTTTCATATATCTAAGACTCGGTTTCCTTCCTGTCCAAAGTTCATAAGGAGTTTTAGGGACAGACTTCGAAGGAACTCTATTGAGTATATGAACAGCTGCTTTTAAGGCCTCGGTCCAGAGGAATAAGGGCAAACCTGAGTTGGCTAACATACTGCGTACCATGTCCATTAGGGTTCTATTTCTTCTCTCAGCAACACTGTTCTGATGAGGAGTACCGGGCATAGTATATTGGTTCACGATCCCCTGGCTCTTACAAAACTCATAAAATGGACCAGGAGCCTGACCCACGTCGGTATGTCGACCATAATATTCGCCTCCTCTATCTGATCTAACAACTTTTATTTGACGATCTAATTGTTTTTCAACTTCAGATTTATAGTCTTTAAAAGTTGTGAGAGATTCAGATTTTTTCTTTAATGAGATACAGGTGCATATAACGTGAATAATCATCAATAAACGTGATAAATGAAGTGTGTCCAGTTATGCCAGCGATGTTATAAGGGCCGCTAATATCAGTATGAATGAGTTCTAATAAATTAGAGCTCCTAGTGGCACCTTTCTTATTCGCTGATGTCATTTTACCTTTAAGGCATTTGACACATGTTCCAAAATCATTGAAATAGAGAGGTGGTAAGACCTCATCCTTCACGAGTCGAGTTAAGTGTTCTCGTGAAATGTGGCCTAAATGTTAATATTATATGATAACAAAGACTTGGAAAAATCATCATCTAATTCTAATCGATAGAGACCACCATCCAAGAAGCCATAACCAGATATTTGAGAATTAAAACTGATAGTAAGTTTGCCATGACCATGAGAAACAAGAAAACCGTTTACGTCTAACTTTGGTCCTGATACAAGATTCCGAGTAATCTCAGGAATACATAAGGTATCATAAAGTCTAATAGTTAAACCAGTTTTCATAACTAAATCTAATGTTCCCACGACCTCGACTACTAGTGGTTTTCCATTTCCCAACTTAAGCGTTCTTTGGTTTCTTTCCAGCTTCCGGATTGTATGGAATCGCTGTAAGGAATTGGTTACATGAACCATAGAACCAGAATCAAACCACCAAGAATTAGATGGAACATTTAAATTAAAGGACTCAAGTATCACGAAAAGATTATCACCTTTCTTGGCTAGCCACTCCTTAAAGTCCGGGCAGTCCTTCTGCTTATGTCCGACCTTACGGCAGAACTTGCAGTGAATCTTCCCTTTGGAGTCATTAGAGCCAGAAGCACTTGCACCTATATCCTGCTTTTGGACCTTTACATTAGGCTTCTTATTGTAGTTTTCCCTTCCTTTTCTTCGAGTCAGCAGTCATCAGGTAAGCAACACCGGCTTTCTCCAGTTTCAGACGTTCTTCTTCTTGCACGCACATGGCAATCAACTCGTTCATCTTCCATTGCTCCTTCTGAAGGTTGTAGTTGACTTTGAATGCTTCATAAGATGCGGACAGAGACGTCATGATAAAATGCACCAGAAAGCCATCACTAATCTCCATGCTTAATCCCTTGAGCTTTTGGGCCATGTCATTCATTTTCAGGATGTGCTCACGAATACCGCTGATCCCATCATACTTTGTAGTCACCAATTTCAGAATGAGGGTGCTGGCTTGCGCCTTAGACGTCCCTTGGAATTGAGCCTCCACATTAGTCAGATATGTGACAACTGGCACAAAACCGGTAATTTCCGTACACTTTAATTATTATTTAATGACTGCAATTATGTGCTTAAACGTCAACATTGTCTGATTACATACTAAACAAGTGAATTCATGCACGTTTTAATACTACAAGAATTACTTTATGCATTCATGAACAAGCGTTGCGTCAGAAATACTAGTAAACTCACCGGTAAGACACATTGTGTCAACAATTCTGCAGAAAGCAGTTAGACAATAGAATTGGAGCCTAGGTGTAGGTCCAATAACAAGAATGAATTAAAACCCAAGAGTACATACAAGGGTTAACATATAGACGTTCCGAAAGCTAAAATACGCACTAAAAAGCACCCAAAACGCACATTAAGTACAGAATTGTATTAAATTCAGCCATAAATCAGCTTCTATCACGTAAATATTATGCAGAATTCATGAATTATCATCCAGAATACTTCCCTAAGTGTAGGGGATTGAAAGGGTCACAAAAGAATACTTAAAGGACACTAAACGGTGCAAATTAGCACTTTAACGGAACGGTGTTTAACCGAACAACCGAACATTACCCGGAACATAAAAATATTACTAGAAGCATTGTTAAATTATTTCATGGCTAGTTGTGATCCCCGAACACCCTAGCACCCACTAAAATATCTACCAACTAAATAACCTAACTAAATACTTAGCTTTGGAGTATAATCTAACTACATGGTTCCAATTTACAATTAGACCCCCTCCCCCATGCTAGTATACGGCCACATGACCTAATTAGTGAGATTTTATTTAGTTGTTTAATTGATCATGTTAAGTACTTAGGGGACATATGGTCTAATGGTTAAAGAAATGTTGGAAGTTTTCTTTATAAATCCCCTAGATAACCATTCTTATCACTCCATCTTCTCCAACAAAATTTTCCTCCTTCCCCTTCCATTATTCTCGGCCGAAACCCCCCTACCCACATACCACCAACATTCAACATTCAATCATCCATTCCAAGCTTGTATTAAGGTGCAAGGAGGTGATTAACAAAGCTTGGAACATTCGGATCTTGAAGGACCTCACTCGTTTGCTTTTAACCACTTGATCTTCATCATAGTTCTTCCCTAGCTTCAAGCTAGTAGTAAGCACCTTGAACACTCTTGTTTACTTCTATTGTAGTTGGTTAAAAGATATATTATGAAGAAAACATAAGAACACTAAAAGACATTCACTTGAATCTTGAAACATAGGATGAAAGATGATGATATCTTGATGAAATGTTATTGTTTAGTAGATTTTTGGTGGTTGCTTGTTGTTTATTTGAGATATTGATGATGATAATTACATGAAGCTTGCTAGATTGTGATTAAACACATGATCTAGCAAGTTAGGAGACGATTATGTAACAACATGAAATAATCATCTTCGAGTAAACACATGAACTTGATAAATGAAATGATTTCTTGAAAAGTAATAAACAAAAGAAGCTAGTAAACTTATAAATCCAAGACTTATGAATGATTTTTTTTTCAAGAAAAACAAGTGTAAGATATGATTTTTAGAAGATCATGATTCTTACATAAACCAATATTATTTTTGGTGGAAAAACAAGTGTTTGAACACTTGTGAAACAAGAGAGCTAATGAAATCAACATTTTTGTAAATTATGTTTACAAGTTGTAAACATCAAATCTTTTCAAGAATGGAATTTTTGATGAAATAAACACACTTTAAGGAGTAACTAAGTCTACTAGAGACATTGGCAAGTTACTACAAGTTTTGAGAAAGAAGAAGTTCATGTTGTCATGTAACTTACTTGATTTTAACACTTGTTAGATGAGAAATGAGTTGTTGATTGTTGATGATGTTTTAAAAGAAAATAAACACATGTTTTGAAAACATGGGAAACCTCCATTTTTAGGGGAAACTCTGCCAAAATTTTATAAATTTTGACACTTAGAAAAATATAAGTTTTTGAGAAACTTATTCCCTAAAAATGTATCTAAAAACATTTACCAAGATTTCCCAAACTTTTGTGTTAAGAAATGAGGATTTCTTCAAGAATAAAAATGGATATTAAATATGTAGACTTGTGAGAAAAATATATATATTTGATCACCAAATTTTGTGCTAAGTGTATGTAGTATGTATTATACTTGATAGTGTATTAGGACTTGAAAATACACTAAATACTCCTAAGGAGTGAAGATACAAAAAATATACACATACAACACACTTAGACAAATACAAGATACTTATATTTATTTTTGAGAAGATAATATAAGTAAGACACAAAGTTAAAAATATAAATTATTTTTAACACAAGAACACCTATACAAAAGATAGTGCTTGTACTTGTGCGATACAAGTCTAGTGACTAACGTTAATAAAACACGTTTAGGTCACGACGCTAGATAAGCAAATCCGGTGAAGTTTACGACGCAGGAACGCAAAGTTGTGAGTTCATGCTCCCCCCTTTTCTTTTAACTGTTTTCAGTTTTATAACTTCGGGGGTGAAATATATGTTACAAATATTACAATGTTTACAAATGGTATGATGAATACAAAAATACAAGAAGCACTCTTGGTGATAACTAGTACCAAGTATGATGCGTTTTGAGGAATGATACGAGAAATCGTGTCACGAATAGGGTACCATAAGCACCATTAATCGTGTACATACTTAGAACGCGGAACAAAAGTTTAGATCTAACGGGTGACCGGGCAGCCACACTCTTGGTGAAAACTAGTACCGAGTAGTGCTTTTGTGTCTCCGTCGTGAATCGACAACTAGAAAAATGCCTATGGTTTGGTGACTTCCTATGTCGTGTCACATGTTAATGGCCTTGCAACCCATTAACAACCCTGATACATACAAGAATACTTTATGGTTCATACCACAAGAATACTTTATTTGTACGAGGTTCGTACAAAAGAATACTTTATTTGGTTCATACCACAAGAATACTTTATTGTTACAAGACATATATCACGTTTTCATACAAAGTATACTAGCGAGAAATACAAAAATTGCATGAATTCACACGAACATTATGTTGACGTTTTTCCAAAACTCACATGTATTTCAGGTAACTAAAAGTGGATGTGCGCGCAGTCTTACTCATGCTCCTGGATGTTGTTTATGTTTATCCTTAAATAAAGTTGTAAACTTTCAGACAATTTGCAGTCTCGTGACGTAAACACTTAATCTACATTTTCAGTAATGTAATGTTTGGCATTTGAAGTTATTTTTATGAGCATGTAGTATGTTTACCAATCGTATGCAATGAAAACCTTTCATGATCACACCTCGTGCTTCCGCCTTAGAAAGGGGTCTGACAAGATATTCCTTAGCTGTAGCAGCGTCAGGAATGGCTCCCCTGATAGCAAGACTTATCGAGTTTTTCATGAAGATAAGAGACAAGCGATTAGCTCTCTCCCACTTTTGATAGTGTAGTTTTTCAGCTTCAGTACTCTTATCAGTAAGAGCAGGGGGAGCGTTTTCAGTTAGCGCACAGTCAAACTCCATGAGTGCGAGAGTACGGTTAAGAGAATCCTTCCACGAAGCATAGTTCGCACCAGTCAAGGTATCAATAGCCATAACAGGAGCTGATAGTGGATTAAAATGAGAAGAATAAGATACATTGCAAAAGAAGAAGTTAGAGTGACTTATGGGTAACCTAAAACTAAGGCAGGCGAAAATCAAGACCATTATACTAAGGAAGCTGTGATAACGTTAATTATACACACCAATTTTAAATAAGGTTCTACTTGAATGACGGTTTTCGCTTTGGCTATGGCCAATCATACAAGTATTATGAACAGTCAGACTGTGCAGATTAGGTGTAACACATCACCTTTGGGCAGAAGTTGAAACACCATAACTTTAGGCACAAGTCAAAGTTTGCGAGACATGAGTGTAACACATCACCTTTGGGCAGAAAATGAAACACTCATGCATCTTAGGCAGAAGTCATGTGTATATCATATGAACAAATGTAATAAGGTAAGTGTTACACTATGCTTGTTCATATAATAAGGATATACACCTAAGTGACTATTCTTAAGTTTACTAAATAACGCCACAAGTAAACACATCATCTTTGGGCAGAAGTGAGAACTTGAAAAAATGTTATTTTAGTTAAGCAAATTTTAAATCAATCAAAAGAATTAGTTGAATGATTATTTAAAAGTTAGGTTTATCCAAGTTAATTATTTGTTTATAAACTGAAAATAAAATAATATTTATACGAAACTTGGAGATAAAGTTACACAAATTTTGGAAACACAATCAAAATCTAATCTATCACAAAATTAGGTGATATTATAAGAAACACTTTCTCTATATATATACACTAGGTTATCACCCGCGAACTTCGCGGGTAGAAAAATTTACTTTATATTAATCGAACTATGTCAGAAACTTGTTTTATAATTGTTTGATTTGAAAGTTGTAGTCATTAGGGTTGCGAAGAAACTTGTTTGATAATTGTTTTGAATTGAAAGTTGTAGTCATTAGGGTTGCGAGTAGGGTCAGAAACTTTGGGCAAGAACCAGAGGCAGAAACTTGCCTCACTGAATGACACACGACACAAAAAAACTTTAAGTAATTTGGAGAAAAAAAAAACATATAAATCACTAAACATAGCCATAATTACTACAAGTAGTTTATTGTTATTAGATTGAAGCATAAACCATACGGAACCTGCATATGAAAAACACATAAATCAACTTCTTGTGTGCTTATCATAATCTATCTGGCATGTTAAATAGCTACAACACGTTTCAGTATTGTATGTTCCCACCGAAAAAATTCAATTTGTTCCTTCATAATCGTGTTTTCCTTAAAACATTGTTGGTCAAAGAATTTAAGAACAAAGGTCATCACTCAACACACACGCAAACTCACCAACCTTATGAAGGCTTTTTGCAGCCTTACCAACACAATATGCTGGTTTATTTTCCACGCGATTGTAATACAAACATACACTTTTGGTGAGAACTAAACTGTGGAAAAGAATCAAAGTTGCTTTTTCCTGAAAATACATGTCCACCATAGTGGAAGAATATAAAAAATCTCACAATAAATTTCAACAAATTAAGAACAAAATCAACCAAACAAAGTCTCCGATTGGATGTCATACCTTTAAGAGCAAACTCTACATGAATCCAACAAATATCAATCCTCCGTTAACCTGGAATAAAAAGAAAAGATAATAATAAAATAAAAAATGAAAAAAAAAAGATTATCAAGCCAACCCAGCCTGGCTAAAATTTATTCATACCATATAACAGAACCTATTTTGACCTGTTACCCAATCCAACAAATAATGTAAAGCCAATTGTTCTGCTTTTGCATGGCTTTTTTTTTTTAAATTATCAATTAAATAAATACTCACACAGGATTGCATCATAATAAGTAAGCTAATACAAATCTAAAAAAAGATTAGAACTCACCTTGCCATTTCATACAGAAGGCCATCAATATGTGAATTTTAAAAATTTACACTAAAAAAAAACAATAAAATATTAAGGATTTATCAAACTAAATAGATAAATTATTAGGAAACATACCACCTCAAGTTGATATTTGTCAACTCAAATATAAGGACCGTAAATGTGTAAGGTTAGTCTTCCCCATGTAAACATGGAATATGCTACTAATAGCTGGAAATCAATCGGCATTAGGGTTTGGTTGGATGAATCATGTGATCGACGTTAGGGTTTGGGAAGAATAGCTAAACAAAATATCAAGATTACCTGATGGTTGATCCGAAGGAATGCAGAGGATTAAGGAGAAATAAGGATTGTTTGATTGTAGAGTTTGAATCGTAAAACAACGAATAAGAAGGATGATCATGGTTTTGCAAAAACTAATTAAACATCGACTACAAAAGTTGAAAAAAGTGTCATCGATTTTACAAGTACTCTTTATGTCGTAAGGCTATGCGGTGTGGGGGCTCCATGGGGCTCCATCCACGCCACGTCAGCATCCATCATCACATCCTCCAAGTGGGGGCTCCATGGGGGTAAAGTCCTTTAACGCCAAAGTTGGTTAATTCAGGTGGGGTCCACTAGTTTTAAACCAATCAAATGTTTTTTTTTAATTTTGTTTAATAGGGGCTCCATCCACATTCTCTAAATTAAAGGGGGACTCCATAGATGAGTTGGATCCTAGGTGGACTTGATAAAGCCCCATGGGGCTCCATCCACACCTGATAGCCTATTATGTGATCATCATTGAGAATCACAGTTTTCCTTTTTTTTTTTCTTTTCTTGTTTCAATATATTAAAAAACTAGGTTATCTCCCGTGGTACCCACGGGTTGTTTTATTTTATTAGTTATTAATCATGTATTTTTTTTAAATTTGTGAAAACATTCACTGATAATCCTATATAAATTATGAGATAAGATTATTGGTTTACTGTTTGAGGATATAATCTTTGATTTAAAAAAAAACATGTGACTATTGAAACGGCTAGTATAATTACTTAGCATACCAACTTCAACATAATACATACTTAAGATGATACAAAATGTATGACAGATTAATGTGTTGGCTATAATTAGAGTTAAAAAGTTGCTCCGCCATCTAAACAATTATCTATCCAAAAGAGTGTATTCTCTCTCGTTCAAACTTCGCTTACCAAATGAAGTCTTTTTTCAACTTGAGCCAGGTTTTTTTTAAAGGCCAACATAATATCATTAGAAATCTTGCGAGTAGCAAACACCAATTGTACAGAATCCTCAAAAAAAAAAAAAAAACATATTACAGTACGTGGAGGCAATCCATCAGCCATACTACAATACAAACCCAAAATAAAGCGCCAAGACATGGCCAAAAATATATTACAACTTATTTCGATCTATTTTTTTTTACCCAAACGATTGTGACGGCTTTGACTTCCTCAATCACTTTTCACACTCATACTCTATGTAATATATACCTAGAGAAATAGATAACAAAAAATTTTCAAGGAAATAAAACCAAACTGGAATCATACAAAAAGAATGACATATTAAAATCATACAAAAAGAATGACATATTAAACTATTTATGATTGATTAATACTTAATTAAAATCATACAAAAAGAATAACATATTAAACTCGCCTCCACTTTGTAATACGTCATTTCGCTCTAGTATATCTCCTTGCCTTTAATTGCCATTTCCTTGTAGATCTAAATCAAGAAACAATCCATTACCCGTTTCTAGAATTGGTCACTTCAAATTTACATATATTATCGCTATTGGTTAAAACAGGTGAAAACAAAAAATATACATATTATTCAGATTAGAAAAAAATGGGTTGAATGTCACATAATGCATTTTAATACATAACCAGACCCAACCCGGACGTACCCTTTTAGACAAAAGGACTTTTGATGAACTCAAACGACCCGTCTTTACCTGCATTAAAAAAGGACCCATTATGAACAAATAAGAGGGTTGATAAAAGACCAAAGAAATTCATAATGCTCAAGACCACTTGAGGAGCAACAGTCGATATACACAGAAATCAAACGCTAGAGAAGCCTATATTGGGCCAATGGGCCATAAACTAATAAACCAAACTACATACACTATACACACAATGCATTTAACATGTTCTCTTATGCATTGGAATACATAAATACACAATAAAAAAACTTAAAAAACATTCTATTTGAGGTTAACACAATTAAAATTTATTGAATAAACACCAGTCGATAAACTTATCGAAATAAATACCTTAAGCATAACTCTCATGATAGCAAGACCACGAGCATAGAAATCCCCTTGCTCCAACTCTGTTCTATATTCATCTAATACAAGTATATCTGACCACGGGCACAGTATATCTGGACCGACAAGCTGTTGGGAAATTCGGTACCGGTTCCGAACCATTACCATTTGCTCATCCCTAGAAACACCACCATCACTGCGGGAAATGGAACTAAATAGAAATCGTTGTTTTTTATTAAATAACCATCCATTTATTCAAACACTGAGAACAAAAACTGCTTCTTGGATGCATATTTTTTTTATCTTGTAAGGTTCACAGGAGCCTCAAACCTTGAAACAAAGCAGAAGTAAAATCTTATGAGTTAATAAATATAAATTCCAGCTACAAATTATTAGCAAGATTAACAGTATATTCAACCAAACATTTGTTAAAAAATCATTAACCTGCCAAATGTGGCAGATTTGTTTATGTAGTTTGATGGTCTGATGTATTATATACATTTGTGTACATGTTGGAAAATTTTTAATTTAAATATATTGATTCGGGAAAAAAAATCGGGTTGAACGGGTCATGTTCGGGTCAACCTGCAAATACCAGGGGTCGTGTTCGGGTCAACCTGCAAATATTTGGGGTCGTGTTCGGGTTCATATGTATGACATGATTTTCAGGTTCGGGTCGGGTTGAACCAGCCAACACGCGAACGCGACCCGTTTAACTTTAACACCCCTAATTCTAATCACAAATTATCATTTTTATAACTATACCTGATGGACATGGCTTGATTCAATGCAAATGAACGATCATATACGTCGTTTGGGGCGTCGGGTAGAGGACCCGAGGCATGTCCTTTGGAGTTTGAATAGTGCAAAATAGCAACGCCTGTGACGCATTGCCAAACTGATTCATTAACAGATCTCGGGCTTGCTACAACGTAAAAATCCATATTAACCATAAAAGAGTAAGACTGTCCCACGTGGATGTATAATGTCCCTCGGCTTCTGCTAGAAGCAAAACGTGGCTCTGAATCCGAAAATTCAAACACGTTGAGACTCCAACATTGATCACGCGAATTCTGTAAGTTTTTCCTGTAGTATATAGAAATATTGTCACAGCATCATAATCATAATTTATAATAAAACATGTACTATTACTAATAATTAATTTTTTTGCAGGCCACCTAAGCTGACCAACCCTTTAGACATGCACTTACAGTGACTTCTTTCAACACAGACTTTACTTGAGTATTTGACCCGTTACCCAACCCGCATATTATGATTTATGCCAATTCTATTAAGAATAAAACCATGAAGCTTTATATGCCATGTTTTATATAATAAACTAACTAATACGAATAACATCTACCTGGATCAACGTTAAGCGTTGAATGGTTAATGCCATCCGGAACAACGGAACTATACTTAAACGGTCCCCTGCCGTTAATCAGAACCCCATCCGGCATTCCAAGCTCCTCTCCGTTATCAAGAGAAGCTCGTAAATCCTTGGCCTACAAAAAAGAAAAGAAAAAAAAGCATTTATTAGATTAGGGGTGGCAATTCTTGACATGGCCCGAAACCTATCCCGAACCCGACATGAAAAAAAACAGGGTTGAGTCGACTAACATGACCTGTTTAAAAAACGGGTCGGGTTCAGGTGACCCATATTAAAAGCAGGCTTGGTTCGGGTTAACCGGTTTAACTATTTTTTATTAAGAAAACTTCTATATTTTTGTTTTTTCGGTTTCCGTTTTACATGGTTAGTCATAATAGTGTTAGTTCTTGCACACTATACATTGTCACACTCATACTCACCGTTAAACACGTCATCGATAACCCGCTTAAAATCCAACAACTCGCATTTAAATCGTCAACATGTGTGACTCATTTAAAAATACGGGTTAAATGGGTCGTGTTCTGGTTGACCCGATTTATAGTGTTATTTAAAAAAACATGAAGTATATATAGGTTTTCATGTTAAATAATAATAAAACTTAATAAAAATCAACAATGGTGGCCCTTTTTCTCACTTGATACAAGTGATCACCCACGTTCATTTTAATCTTTGATATAATTTAACTTGACATGATATAATCTGACGGACCTATATTTTAAATTTCTTTTAACATTTCATCGTATGCAAATATTTTTGTGAGAAACCTAAGAACCCTTAATAATCATTGATCATGATTGATCGACTATAATCACTCACTGGCATTACTATAACTAAATGAATGCTTGATGACTTAGTTTTAGTCATCAAGGGTGCTATAGTCAAAAACACATTTTTTGGGTTTGAAACTCATACACTCTCGTTACTATCGTAAATCTAGTCCTCTAAATCAAATCAGTACTAAAAAATTGAGCATGGGTCTTAATATAGAAAATAGCCTTAACAAAAGAAGTGAAGGAGATATTTTATTTTATTTTTTGAAATTTTTTTCTCATCTACTTAAGCAATGGTGTTTAGTTGAAAATGTAAATACCAGCAGCAATGGTGTTGCGCAATCCTTTAATACCCTGATGCCAAAACCAAACCAAACAAAAACATAACGTGTCCGTGAACTTACTTAAATAGCCATGGCTTTTTCTGGCATGTTTTAACTGATACGCATGTGTGTCTACTTGTTCAAATTGCAGAGCTACAACGGAGTTAATTACCTACCTGTGGCTATATGCACCAGCAGCTCTTCCAAATTTTTGATACAAGATCATTGATGCAAGTTTTATGGAATCTGCACTGAAAGAAGTTAGTAAAGATATTTGTTGATCCACCATGACAATTTCATTCAAGAACAATAAATTGTTTCATCAATAGCAAAAACCAAGATAAGATAAATAAACCCATACCTAAACGAATTGTTTGTTTCTCTCTTGTCCAATAAGGCAGGGTGATCACATAATGCAAAAACCTGGCATAAGATAAGACACATGATCAGTAGTATGTGGAAATTACTTATATTGAGAGTAAAGTCGCAGCATGGCAACCTCTCGAAAGAAAGTTATGGGCTTTTGACCAAGTGATTGTGGATTTCCAATATTACAGTAAAGTATCTGGCAAAGTTGAAAGGAATATGTCAGCAGTGAAGAAGAAACAATATTGCCATCAATGTAATCATGAGTTTTGACCCAAACCAAAATGCCATGCCTTTTTTAAAAGCGACTTGTTTTGACCCAAACCAAAATAACCCTTTTTTAATCGACCCATTCTGATCCAAACAAAAATAAAACTTTTTTAATCAACCGGTTATGACCCGAACCAAAATAAATCTCTTTTAATCAACCCATTCTAACATAAAACCAATCTTACCCGAACCTACTTTAAAGATACAAGCTTTAGAAAGTTACAGATACTGCAACACTTCATTCCAGTATATAAGCCTCGGGATTTCGCCGTTTAGCCGATTTTGTGCCAAGTTACAATACATGTTTCACCAATACTCACCGTTCAAACCATCATTCCTGGTACAAAATCTATATATATATATATTTCTTTACAAAAATTAAAACTGGTTTGTTGCAAAGTATAAATAACATACCTGTTAAATACATATATGAAACGATAAAAAGAAGAATCAAAATTGGAAATAGTCATGTGCATTGATGTCCGAAATAACATAACAATTCGGTCGAATTAGGCCATTCTGTAAATACTAAACAAAACAAACCACAATAAGAGTTCAAATCAAATACTTATGCAATTTCCCTATCATCTCAACCACAAATCATCATTAATCACTAAATTATTATGTTGAAGATATGTTTCGTAACATATACTTCTTAATAATAAGAAAAAAATTACAGACCTGTCAAATGAACTGGCTCCGGATCAACTCGTCGGATCCCTAGACGTCATTGCTAGAGCCGGCGGCTGAGGCATCTGACCAAGTTTTCAGATCTGTAACAAAAAACCACCCCAAGTACGATAGCAAGAATCAGATTCTAATAAAAATTATTCAATATCCCCATAAGCAAGAAACCAAGAACGATCAAACATAAAAAATCATAAAAAATTGATAAACGAATGTTTAAGACGGAGTCATATGAAATCAAACCGTAAATCATATAAAAATCACACCCTAAACGAATATTTAATATGGAATCGAACCATAAATCATATGAAAATCCAACCCTAAACGAATGTTTCATATAAAATCATATGCAATTGCAGCCTAAATCATATGAAATACATAATTCAAACCCTAAAAATCACCTTGAAGATACGGAATTGTAGATCTTAAGGATTATCGGTCAATTTCAATAGGATGAAAAGAGGATCTGATGTGCTGTAATGTTAGGGTTTGAAGGATGGATAGGTGAAGTTGTGGATTGAGATTGTATAAGCAGAAGGAAGAAGACAATTGAGATCTAGGGTTCATAAAAAAGAAACGTATTTTATTAGTTGGGTTATACCAGGTTAGATATCCACAACACAAAAAAGAAAAAAGGAAAAGAAGTAAACGGAACTTATGATACCTGGGAATTTACTCGATTAATTACAGAGGTTAATGGATTATAGAAGTTGAAGAAGGAAAAGAATGAACAGGAAGGATTATCACAGCGTGAAGGAGAAGGAGAAGAAGGAAGCGGCAGTGGAAGAGATGCAGATTTAGGGTTTTTAGAACATTTAAATACACGGGTCAAAATCCGGATCCCTTGTATACCCATATGAAGAAAAAAAAAGACCCGAAATTTTGGAGCCAAAACCAATTTCTAGAATGCCTAAGGTGATGCCACATCATCTCTCAAGCCCTCACAACAAGACACATAAGCCCTTATTTATCATGTTTATATATATATATATATATATAGATATGTAATAAAAGTTCAAACAATAATTAATGTCAACAAAGTGGCTGTTAACATATCTTGAAGTTCAAGAAACATTTAATTTTTCATAAGAAAAAACCATGCTAAACGTGTGTATATCAGGTTTAATAAAACTTAATCTTTTCCGATTTCAATTCCAGATCATAAGGGAATTTAAGAACTGAGTAACATCGCTCTGATACCACATGTTAATCAGTTCTTTTAATATCTAATAGAAAAACACTTTAGGAATCTTGACATACCTGACAATCCAGTAGTAGTTAGAGATGAAGAAGAAGCCATCTTGATCGGTTCCCGTTTAGGGTGAGCAGTTAGAATGGAGTTGAATACGAATTAGGTTATTGTAGTGAGGGGGGCCATAAACTTTATGGTGTGTTTTAGGGTTCCCAATAACCTGTATTTATAAGCTTCACCCAAGGGGAAACCTTAATTAACTAGTACGGGCCTTTATGTCCATCAAATAAAGCCCAGTTAATTTTATAGGGATATTAAGGTAAATTGATCTGGTTATTATACAAATGATCAATAAGGGCACCATAAATTATTTATTAAAATAATTTACGCTAACACGCGGAAGTTTACACCAACCCGAAACATGCTGCCATACACCGTCGAAACCACACAGCCCATAAAAATGTGGTCGACTACCTCCTGTACCTCGTTACAGAAAAGACAGTTTACATCCTGTAACTCGATACATCTGTTGCACAGCTCAGTCCTTTTCGAGAGCTTATTGAGCGCGGCAAGCCAAGCAAAAATGTTACACTTAAGGGGCAACCATTTACACCATTCCATGACGTAATTTTGGCTATAATCGGCACTCCTCAACATCAATTTCCTAACCTAATTAATTTAGAACCTACCTGAGTCATCGCCTAACCAAACCCACGAGTCCTCTTGATCCGAAACAACAACTGAACCCAACAGATTTGTACTCGCATTCAGCTCCTCCATTTCCAGGTCAGACACCGCAACCCTATTCCAACGCCACCTCTAAACCAACCCACTATTACCCCTTTCAAAACACTCACTGACCCGGATGGTTTTGTCTTCTTCGAGGGCAAAAAAACTAGGCCACAATCCAAGGATCAATCCAAAAGCGGATGCTCTTCCCATTCCCAACCTTACCTCTAATAAAGATGTGAAATTTAGCACCTGCAATACAAAGATTAGTTTCTATTCTAGCAATAGCATTCCAATACCCCGAGATGGTACTATTAGACGGAGTGATGGACCACCCCCTCATCCTACCGTGACAAGAAACTCTAGTTTTCTTCCAAAGACTCTTATCTTCGACTTTGAACCTATAGACCCATTTGACAAGGAGCGCATTATTAACATCCTTGAGTTTATTAATCCCCAACCCCCCATTATTTTTAGGGATACAAGCACAATCCCAATTGCAACCCAATGAATCTTCATGCCCTCCATCGAACCTGCACAAAGGAACCGTCTCATAATTGACTCAACTTTTTCTATCACTTTAACTAACGCTTTAAAAATGGACAAATAGCAAATGGGGAAGCTTTCCAACACAGACTTGATGAGAGTAAGTCGATTCCCCACCAAGAGGGTGTGAGCCTTCCACAAAGCCAACCGATTTTGCTCGACCTCCACCTCCACCATTGGTCTCCGGTTGTTCACTCTATTCATGTTGCCCCCCAAGGTTATACCCAAATAAGTAATAGGAGTCTCATCAAACATACAATCCACCACCCTAGCAAGCTCTAAGACATCCTTCCTATCTACCCCAACGAAAAACAAATTGGCCTTGTGCATGTTGATTATAAGACCGGAACAAATGTAAAAGCGTCTAAAGATTCTAGTCACATTCATTATGTACTTGGAGCAGTTAGTGCTCGGGCTGATCTTGTAAGGGATGCTGACACCACACTTGCCTGGGAGGCTGGCCGCATTTCCCGCATTGATAATTAACTACTTATTTTGAAACCTGAAAACTCTCTGTCAAAGTAAAACTTCGTGATGTTGCGGCCTTGAACGTCTTCACCGCGAGCCTTATTTTGTCTTTGTCTTTTCTTGCCAATGACATCCTGCCAAACCTCCGTGGAGAGTCTTCTGTAGGGCTTTGATTTCTAGTGAGAATAAAACTAGGTATCCTCACGACCAGGTTGATAATTAACTACTTATTTTGAAACCTGAAAAATTTCTTGTTGGTCACAGTTAGCAACACTTAATTTTGGCTTAGTTAAAACATTAGTAAAAAAATCAAAGCCAAAACTAGGTCAAATACGAAAATGCGGTTTCTAAGCTAGAATATGTTTTCTTGTGTTTTCCAAGGGTCTTGATTAGGTTAAACACGAGGTCTAAAGAACGCATTTTGGTGCGCATGTAATTTCTGGCTTGAAGTTCATCTTATTTTTTTGGTTCTTGGGTGGAAGTCTTCGGTTGGGGCCAACAATTGGTATCACAGCTTAGGCTTGAACCAAGGCATGTAATCAGCGAACGCAAGAGGAAGCAGGGTGTTCGGCCATATAAGGTGTATTGGCCGAGAAGCAGAAGTATTGGGCTCACAGAAGGTGTTGTTCAATTTGTTGCAGCAATCTAGAAGTAGAAAAAACGCAACAATTGGAGTTTCTTTTTGGTTTGCAAGGTTGTTTCCATGTAAGTAAGTAATCAAGGATATTTTTTTTGATGATTTAATGAAGGTAAAGAAAGTTAACAAGGTAAAGAAGGTAAAATAAGAAAGAAGGCAAAGTAAGAAAGAAGGAAGGAATGACATATGACGTGAATAGAGCGTTGGTAGTTTGAGAGCATGGGAATATATCAGTTTAATGCACAAAGTTGATTGAATCAAACTAAACCTTATGGTCGATCCTAATGGAGCAAATCTTAGAGGCTTGTGACCTTTGGGAGGTAGTAATAATAGAAGTAGCTTTTTTATACGAAACTATTGGTATTTAAAGGGTTTAAAAATTAGGGGCAATTACATATATCCCCCTATTAATTTCATAAATTACACATATACCCAATGTAAAATTTTATTTACATATATCCCCTTCCTAAAAGTAAAAAATAACAAATATACCCATTTTGATTTATTTTAATAAAAATAAATTAAAGAATGACAAATTTACCCTTTTAGTCAAATAAAACTTCAAAATTTCTAGGTTTACCTATATTTTTTAATTAAATTACAGAAACGTCACCATCCCCTTCAATCTAACTTTGTAACCTGTAATCTCTACCATGAAGTAATGGTGAAATCGTATGTTCCGACGAACCCATAATGAAGCCAAACACTGAATAGATACTTGTACTACTCATCTCCACCCATATGCAACAATTTCGTGAAGTCTAAACCTTCAAAACCCTCTTATAGAACTCAAAACAAGTTACGGTCAACCAGCGCATTTTTCCGGCGAACTGCTAGAGAAGAAAGCTTAACAGGTTAAATTTATTACGAGTATAATTTTCTATAATTAAACAAATATAAATCTGGTTGATCTAGCTAAGCTTGAAACCCTTAAAACATAAGATCCGATGTTCGAACCGTGTTCTCTATTACTTTTCATTTAGTCTTTCTATTTGCTTCTTTAATTTGGTTTTATACTAATTTAAGTATCTGGAGCCACTGGTTTGTACATAGCTTTAATTTTTATGCCTGGGAATCTTTGCAATTCAGTGTTTGTATGGGGTATAATTTCTTTTATGTTGTAAGGGTATATGTGTCATTTTGGTGTAAGAGGGGGAAATATGTAATATAAATTTTAAGTCGGGTAAATATGTAATTAAGGTTCTTAATAGGGGGATATATGTAATAATCCCTAAAAATTAAGGTTATTGAATTTTTTTACGCTCAAACTATTGGTACAACAAATGTGCCTATTTGCACACTTTAGGGTTTATATGCTGCGTACAGACCTATACGCAGCTTATAGGGTTGCACAAAAATCAGTGTCTGACTGAGTTCAGTTCTGATCTGATCTGGCTGCTCCTATAACGCTGCGTATATCCCTATTCGCAACGTATATAAAGGGTCAAAACCAATATTTTATAAATGTTTCTAAAAAACACCCTTTATATACGTTGCGTATAGGTCTATACGCAGCGTATTAAAAGGTCAAAAAAACAATTTTACCCTTGTTTTGGGCTGCGTATAGCCCCTAATCCAGGGGTAAAATGGTCTTTTTTAACAAACTTGCCCAACATATACGCCACATACAAGGGCTATACGCGACATATATTAAAAAAAGACCATTTTATCCCTGGATTAGGGGCTATACGCAGCCCAAAACAAGGGTAAAAATTTGTCTTTTTGACCCTTTATATACGCTGCATATAGATCTAAACGTAGCGTATATAAAGGTTTTTTTTTAAACATTTTTACAATATTAATAGTTTTAGTAAAGTTTTATAAAAAAAGTTTTCTATTTTAAATAAATAAAAAAGTAGGTATTTCTTACAAACTTTTTATACAACATTACTCATGCGATAAATTTCTTATCGTATAGATACAGTATAGGACACGTTTTGACCTCGTATAAGCCTATAAGTGTGATATCGTATCGTATAGTGTAGTATATGTCCCGTATAGGTGTAGTATCGTATAATATAAGTCTTGTATAAGCCTCGTATAGAACTATAGATGTAGTATCGTAAGCATATATAAGACGTATAAGGGATCTACGAGACTTATACTACACTATACGATACGATACGATATGATATAGCACCCGTATAGACCTATAGGTGTAGTATAGGTCTTGTATAGTACAATAGGTGTGGTTTACGTCCCGCTTAGGACTAAAGGTATATACAAGACCTATAGGGAACCTATATGATACTTATACTATACACTATACGATACGATACGATACGATACGATACGATACAATGCAATACGATACTATATGATACCATACAACACCCATATAAGCCTGTAGGTGTAGTATAGGTCCCTTATAGGCCTATAAGTGCGGTTTAGGTCCTGTATAGGCCTATAGGCACATACAAAACCTATAGGGAACATATACGAGACTTATACTACACACTATATGATATGATACTATACGATACGATAAAATACGATATGATACTATACGATACCATAAAACACCCGTATAGGCCTACAGGTGTAGTATAGTTCCCGTAAAGGCCTATAGGCATATACAAGACCTATACGAGACTTATACTATACACTATACTATACGATACGATACGATATAGTACGATACGATACTACATCCATAGGCCTATACGAGGTTTATACGAGACTTATACTATATACGATACCATACGATACTTAAAAATGTTTTTTAAATACTTATTATAGAACTTTGCTAAAACGATAAATAATTTATAAATTGTTTCCTAACAAAAAAAACCTTTATAAATGTTGCGTATAGGCCTATACACGGCGTTTATAAAGGGTCAAAAAGACAATTTTACCTCAAGTTTAGGGTAAAAACCTACTCTTTATATACGCTGCATATAGGCCTATAGGCAACGTATATAAATAGCCAAAAAGATAATTTTAACCCTGGTTTGGGCTACGTATAACCCCCAATCCAAGGGTAAAATAGTCTTTTTTACTATACGTTGCGTATAGCCCTGTATGTGGCGTATATGTGGGACAAGTTTGGTAAAAAGGACCATTTTACCCTTGGATTAGGGGCTATACGCAGTCCAAACCAAGGGTAAACACAGTGTATATAAAGGGTGGTTTTTTAGAAACAACTATACAATATTAATCGTTTTGGTAAAGTTTTATAAAAAAAGTTTTCTATTTTAAATAAAGAAAAAGTAAGTATTTCTTACAAACTTTTTTATACAACCTTAATCATTTTTATTCGATAAATATCGTATCATATCGTATAGGTGTAGTATATGACCTCGTATAAGCCTATAAGTGTGATATCATATGGTATAATGTAGTATATGTCACGTATATGTGTAATATCATATAGTATAAGTCTCGTATAAGCCTCATATAGAACTATAGATGTAGTATTGTAGGCATATACAAGACCTATAAGGGACCTATACGAGACTTATACTACACTATACATGTAACAACCCTCATTAAAAGTCCTATTTATATTATTATTTTATCCAATAGGAAACCCTAATTGAGACACCCAAGTGATTCTACGCAAACCCTAAAATTTTCAGAACAATCAGAATCAGGATCAGGATCAGGGCCCCTAAAATTCAGGGGGGGTATTCCCTACTCAACGATTATCCTTATAAGTTATTATAAAAATCAAATTTAATCGAACCGTCGACTCACCTGCACTCCAAACACACGTGGCAAGCATATGGCCATTTTAAGTCCCTTGCGCACCGTAAGGGTTGAGGCTTACGGTGCGCAAGCCATGCAAATTTTCGGGTATAAATAGCAGGCTTTGGGACTTGCTTCTGTGCGTTCGTTCAACGATAAAATTCGACTCAGGCACGGAGATATCGTCCAAATACTCTCAAAACACACACGAATCACTAATTAGTATAGCGGGGTGCTGCCGCAAACAGGGTATTAACTCGATTGCTGCTACGATTCAATGTCCGATCGATTGAAACTATCCGATGGATGTTTTAGTACTATCCTTTGTCATTCGTTGTGAATCCGATGGATGTTTAAGTAATTATACTTTGTCATTCGTTGTGATTCCAATGGATGTTTAAGTGATTGCACTTTGTCATTCGTTGTGAAGGATTTAATCTCGTGAGTTATCGTAAATGCTGTATTAGTTACTTACCTAGTTTGTATGCACTAGGTTACAAGGCTAATCAGTAGGCTAAGCTCTGCCTGTATAAATCTGCAATATATCAAGGCTTATCTGTAGACTAAACTTTGCCCGTAGAAATCTGCAATGTGAGTCCATTCTCTTTTCTCACAGTTTTTATCACCTTTTTGTGATACAATTATATTTACAAATGCTTTCCAAAATTCTAAATGTTTACCTGTTATACTTACAGTGATTAAATTTTTATATTCTATAATAACTGCCGGTATGGGAGGTGTTATACATTATTTAATCCTCATTACTATTAGCCAGAAAGATAGCTAATAATAGCATGACCACAATCACAGTGAGAATTATGCCTTAGTAGCCATAACCTATAACTAATATTATTTTAACATTAAATCGTTAATAAATTTAATGTATGTTTGAAATAAATCTAAAAGGTGTATACCATAATGAAATAGTCAAGTATAATGTATTCTACTATACGAAGATTATATTGTTAGTCACGTTAATATATCAAATAATGATATTTACAATTATTTAATTAACATATTATATTTGATAAGTAATAGTAGTTTGACATAAAATGATATATGTCATTCTCTGGGTTAAATGGTTTTGTACTATAAGTAATATATTTGACAAAGTAATGTCATGGGTGAAATTTGGTATACATTATAAGAGTCACTAGTTGAGAGAATGATCAACAGTGACATGTCCAAAGACACTAGTTGAGAGAATGATCAACAGTGTTATGACTAGAATTACTAGTTGAGAGAATGATCAACAGTAATATGATCTGAGTCACTAGTTGAAAGAATGATCAACAGTGATATGACCAGAGTCATTAGTTGAAAGAATGATCAACAGTGATATGACCACCGTCACAGGAATCGCCTAGTGACTGATAAATTGAATAATAGTAAAATATAATTACTTGATAAATTCATTATTGGACGAAAGTGAGCCAATGAGTGATATGATTAATGTCACATCGGAACTACCACTATGTCACAAATACTGATTGAGTTGGGTAAATATAAAGAAATATAAAAATCTTAATGCTGTAAGGTATAACAATATATTTTATAAAAATGGAATGAACTCACTCAGTATTTCCGCTGACAAAACCTTTTTCAAACATATTTCAGGTAATTACAGTAGATTGGAGTAAGAGTTGGATACAGCACCGAAAGGCTTCAAGAAGTGGCTTATTTTATTAATTAAATCAAATTAAGAAATATTGTTTTATGTAAACAAATTTATCTTATTAAAGCTACCATTGTAAAACATGGGTTTATCCCATCTATTTAATAAATAAAATCCGGTGTTTTCTAAACTCTGATATTTTTCCTAACTCACGGTCCTGATGAAATTTCCGCTGCAACGTTTTAAAATAATCACCGGTACCACTGGGCTGTTCGCGGCTTCCGATTCCGATTCCGTCCAGGGTGGGTCGGGGGTCGTGACAGAAGGTGGTATCAGAGCCACTTGTTTAAGCTATTTAGGTGTTCCTTTAATACCTAAACAATAAGTTAGGAAACTCATACAAATTAACATATGTATTATATATGAATATATATATGTCGATATGCACATATAATATCCTGGAAGTATTATTTTGTTTTAATTATTTTGTGATATTAATAAGTGAAAATGTTTGCAATTCAGATGTCGAATGAAGTACCACATAATCCAGAAGTTCATGCTAATAATGAAAATCCTTTGGATAAAAATGCTATAGAAAATCTAATAGCCCAAGGAATAGCTAATGCTTTACCTTTAATAATTAAAGCTGTTAAAAACCCCGTAGAACCCACCAAAGTTATGAATAGCAAGCATACACGTGACGACAGTTTTAACCATAGTGTCAATGGAGGTAATGATAATATTATCAAAACCCCATTTCCCAAGAAAAAGAAGGCGATAATTCTCAGGTGTACCTACAAAGAATTTCTAGCCTGTAAACCAACTGAGTTCGCAGGCAGTGAAGGAGCCACGGCTGCTCTCTGATGGTTGGAAAAGACGGAAGCTGTTCTTACAATCAGCAAATGTGCCGAAGAAGATAAGGTGATGTATGCATCAAACCTCTTTAAGGAAGAAGCCTTAGAATGGTGGAATACAATTCTTCAGGCAAAAGGAAGTGACATGGCTTATGCCATGAATTGGGAAAAATTCAAGGAAATGACAGAAAGGAAATTTTGTCCCCCTTATGAAAAGGAACGAATGGCTAACAAGTTCCTAAATCATAAAATGATAGATGTGAATTGTCGTGAATATACGACAACATTCTTCGAATATGCAAGAATGGTACCAACTCTGGCTTCGCTAGAACCCGTACTAATTTCTCGTTATATTTGGGGATTAGTTAGCGAAATCCGAGACATAGTCAAGGCCACTAGACCACAGACTATTGAAGAAGCAGTTGAACTAGCTAACATGCTAACAGATGGACTAATTCGCACAAGAGAAGAAAACAAGAAGAAAGAGTTAGCCCAGAAAATTTTCCAAGAATTCAAGAAGACAGGAACTGAACCGTCATTGGAGCAACCTATCTGCAGAACCTGTAACAAAAAGCATTCAGGAAGATGCCGTTTTAGGAGAACACCCTACTGTGACTTCTGCAAGATGAGCGGGCATATAGAGAAAGAGTGTAGAAGGAAAACTAATGTTTGTTTCAATTGCGGAGAGACGGGACACATCAAACCATATTGCCCGAAACTAACCAAAGCACCTGACAACAAGGTCAGGACAACAGACGGAGCTAAGAAGAACGCGCGAGCATTCGTACTTACTACGCAAGAAGCAGAAATGATTCCAGACGTGATCGCTGATATGTAATATCTAAGTTAAGTTATTATTTAACCCTAGTACAAATAAAAGTTTATAAATAAATATATTCTGTCAAGTACTTCATCTATTCCGAACCATAACAGAATTGTTTGGTCTTCACTTTCACTAAATCATTTATTTGGTCACGATCACCTTGTGGTGACGTTTTCACAAAATTTGAAGCTTGTGCTAATCTCGTTGCACACCTTATATACGGGTTTAATTATTTATTTATATTGAATCCGCTTTGTTGGTTTATTCTATAAAAACAATCTTAACACAATCATGTGCTAAGATAATGATACACAAATTCATTTCATATTTCAGTTTATCTCTTAATGATTTTTATATCAGCAATCGAGCCCTTCGTAATCTTTATTGCTTTATCATCTTTGATCGAAAAACATTATTCAATTATTTCAATTTCAAATCCTACTAGATTTATTTGAAACATTCAGACTTACTTCATTTGATTTAAAGCATGGTGAAACTCATTTCATTCACCGCTACTATTTCAATTACTACGACACCTTGTGGCGTCACAATAAATTTGTAGTTTGAGCTAATCTCATTTTCACTACTGATGTACGAATTTTAAATTTTTTTTGGTTCATTATCTTAAACAGTCTTAATACAATTATGTGTTAAGATAAGAGTACACAAATTCATATCATATTCCGGTGTACCTCTGATGTAGAGTGTGAAACATGGGTGTTTAAGGGTTGATTTTGCGTGGTTTAGATTGTTTTACGTGATTATATGCGTGGAATATGTTTATTGCGAGTGTTTGTGCTTTTGTAGGTAAAACGCGTAATTTGATGAAGTTACGGAGTTTAAAAAGAAACAGGGACTTGCATATGGAACTTACGGATTCCAAGACAAAATAACATGTCATACTCGTGGTCAAGTTTTGTGGGATTTAAGGTTTTAAATAAAAACTCTACTTGGTGGGCTTGAGCACATACCACGAAATATGGGCAGCCATTATTCATTACTTTTGGCTCTTATAGCCACACAACATCATCATCATAAAAGATGGCATATTGAAGGAGTCAACAACATCATCTAACCTAGACTCCTAAAATTCACATCTTTGGTGGCAGCTTTGAGGGCATCAAAAGTCAACAAATGTTAGCAACCAACATCAATTATTGGACCACCTCCACTCGATTTTTGGCAGCCATATTCCACATTTTTGGGCTCTCATAATTACAAAACATCATCATTATTCAACATCTATTTTTTGGGCAGCACATTAATTATTTTGGGCTTCTAAACACATGCAGCCACATGGGCCGAATAAGGAGGACTTTTGATTTTGGTTGATTGGGCCGATAATAAGGCAGCACATGTGAGCGGATTTTGTTTTGGCGGCTGGACATATGGATTGGAGGGCCCACGATTTTGGAGGAGGTCTTGGCAGCCAACATGAGGGGATCAATCATTACGGCATTGGGGGTTACGGGGGACGATATACTTTACGGTTACGAGAGGGAGGAGACACGAGGTTCGAACAAAAATCACGTGAGGGTTTCCAGGATCACAACCGACATGCGCGGCTAGTCTCTTCGGTTTCACCCCGGTGTAGGTAGTTGTATTTTCTAGGGTTTATGCATTTGTTCTTTGATTCGACTTTGTGACAACTTGTATTGATTTTTGAAACCATTGACAATAGTTTACATTTGTTTCGTATTCGTAAATTGTCGAACGATGTTAAAAGTTATGACTTTGCGAAATGGTTATGTGTAGTTATGCGTTGTCGTGGTTAGGATTTACTTGTGTTGATTACAAAGTGCATTCTTGTCCGTTCTTCGGGACGTTGATAGTTATTGGCACCTAAGTCACGGTACACTAAATCCGCTAATCGTATGCAATTGAGTTGAATTAAAACATGTAGGAACCCTAGGACTTACAATTACCGAAACCGGGTGTGAACCTTATCCCTAAATTCTTGTTTTAATCATTTAGTAATTTAGTTTGCAATTTTAGTTAATTGACAATAGTTTTAAATAATAGTCATTTGTCAGTTCACCCGATTTCTTTTCAAAACAAATAAACAAAATAAAATTAGCAAACTTCATAATCACTTTGTACATTGTTTGTAAATAGTCTAACTAGTCGAACGGGTCGTGCAATACTAACCACCTGCTCTTCGTGGATTCGATACCTGACTAACCCTAGCTACCTAGGTTTAATTGGGTTTTTGACTGATCGGGACGACACGGTCACGTTACCTCTTAACGTTTCTTTCATCATTTATCGAAAATTCTATAATATTCATTTGGTCTTTTCATTATTAATTGAAAATCCTATTCGAAATGAATATCCAAATTTACTTCATTAAAGCTTTCAATTGATTACACGGTGAAATTGTTCGGTTACCATAATTATTGAATTATTTCAATCATTACGACACCTTGCGGCGTCGTTATAAACTTATAGCTTGGGCTAATCATAATCATACGAACCATTCAAAACCACGTATGTCTTTCATTTGACTCGTTATTAAAAATAGTCTTAATGCAATTATGTATTAAGACAATGATACACTAAACTCTGTTGTATTTCGGTGTATCCTTGCAAATTCAATAATGTCAACACACTGATTTTTCTCTTGTTATGATTCGATAGTTGACAATCATTTTCGTGCTTTTATTTCATTTTGAGCTTGTTGATTCTGAGTCTTCCTCAGTTACCAATCCAAGTAAGTTTTCTTTTGACAAAGAATTTTTATTGATTCTAAAAGTCCTTCACATTCATTCTAAATATCTATTGATCATATATTTTTTGGCTTGAACATAGTCACCTTGGAAATTATATCATTTCATCTCATTCATTTGTCATCGAACTAATTCAGTTGAACCATTGAATCCTACCTATTATACAACTTGTATTCGCAAAATTCGATATTTAATTCTGTGTCATTTTGTTGACTAAAATATAACATAAATCTAAAAGAAATATCGTAACCCAAATCTCGAGGACGAGATTTTTATTAAGGTGGGGAGAATGTAACAACCCTCATTAAAAGTCCTATTTATATTATTATTTTATCCAATAGGAAACCCTAATTGAGACACCCAAGTGATTCTACGCAAACCCTAAAATTTTCAAAACAATCAGAATCAGGATCAGGGCCCCTAAAACTCAGGGGGGGTATTCCCTACTCAACGATTATCCTTATAAGTTATTATAAAAATCAAATTTAATCGAACCATCGACTCACCTGCACTCCAAACACACGTGGCAAGCATATGGCCATTTTAAGTCCCTTGCGCACCGTAAGGGTTGAGGCTTACGGTGCGCAAGCCATGCAAATTTTCGGGTATAAATAGCAGGCTTTGGGACTTGCTTCTGTGCGTTCGTTCGACGATAAAATTTGACTCAGGCGCGGAGATATCGTCCAAATACTCTCAAAACACACACGAATCACTAATTAGTATAGCGGGGTGCTGCCGCAAACAGGGTATTAACTCGATTGCTGCTACGATTCAATGTCCGATCGATTGAAACTATCCGATGGATGTTTTAGTACTATCCTTTGTCATTCGTTGTGAATCCGATGGATGTTTAAGTAATTATACTTTGTCATTCGTTGTGATTCCGATGGATGTTTAAGTGATTGCACTTTGTCATTCGTTGTGAAGGATTTAATCTCGTTAGTTATCGTAAATGCTGTATTAGTTACTTACCTAGTTTGTATGCACTAGGTTACAAGGCTAATCAGTAGGCTAAGCTCTGCCTGTATAAATCTGCAATATATCAAGGCTTATCTGTAGACTAAACTTTGCCCGTAGAAATCTACAATGTGAGTCCATTCTCTTTTCTCACAGTTTTTATCACCTTTTTGTGATACAATTATATTTACAAATGCTTTCCAAAATTCTAAATGTTTACCTGTTATACTTACAGTGATTAAATTTTTATATTCTATAATAACTGCCGGTATGGGAGGTGTTATACATTATTTAATCCTCATTACAATTAGCCAGAAAGATAGCTAATAATATCATGACCACAATCACAGTGAGAATTATGCCTTAGTAGCCATAACCTATAACTAATATTATTTTAACATTAAATCGTTAATAAATTTAATGTATGTTTGAAATAAATCTAAAAGGTGTATACCATAATGAAATAGTCAAGTATAATGTATTCTACTATACGAAGATTATATTGTTAGTCACGTTAATATATCAAATAATGATATTTACAATTATTTAATTAACATATTATATTTGATAAGTAATAGTAGTTTGACATAAAATGATATATGTCATTCTCTGGATTAAATGGTTTTGTACTATAAGTAATATATTTGACAAAATAATGTCAAGGGTGAAATTTGGTATACATTATAAGAGTCACTAGTTGAGAGAATGATCAACAGTGACATGTCCAAAGACACTAGTTGAGAGAATGATCAACAGTGTTATGACTAGAATTACTAGTTGAGAGAATGATCAACAGTAATATGATCTGAGTCACTAGTTGAAAGAATGATCAACAGTGATATGACCAGAGTCATTAGTTGAAAGAATGATCAACAGTGATATGACCACCGTCACAGGAATCGCCTAGTGACTGATAAATTGAATAATAGTAAAATATAATTACTTGATAAATTCATTATTGGACGAAAGTGAGCCAATGAGTGATATGATTAATGTCACATCGGAACTACCACTATGTCACAAATACTGATTGAGTTGGGTAAATATAAAGAAATATAAAAATCTTAATGCTGTAAGGTATAACAATATATTTTATAAAAATGGAATGAACTCACTCAGTATTTCCGCTGACAAAACCTTTTTCAAACATATTTCAGGTAATTACAGTAGATTGGAGTAAGAGTTGGATACAGCACCGAAAGGCTTCAAGAAGTGGCTTATTTTATTAATTAAATCAAATTAAGAAATATTGTTTTATGTAAACAAATTTATCTTATTAAAGCTACCATTGTAAAACATGGGTTTATCCCATCTATTTAATAAATAAAATCCGGTGTTTTCTAAACTCTGATATTTTTCCTAACTCACGGTCCTGATGAAATTTCCGCTGCAACGTTTTAAAATAATCACCGGTACCACTGGGCTGTTCGCGGCTTCCGATTCCGTCCAGGGTGGGTCGGGGGTCGTGACAGAAGGTGGTATCAGAGCCACTTGTTTAAGCTATTTAGGTGTTCCTTTAATACCTAAACAATAAGTTAGGAAACTCATACAAATTAACATATGTATTATATATGAATATATATATGTCGATATGCACATATAATATCCTGGAAGTATTATTTTGTTTTAATTATTTTGTGATATTAATAAGTGAAAATGTTTGCAATTCAGATGTCGAATGAAGTACCACATAATCCAGAAGTTCATGCTAATAATGAAAATCCTTTGGATAAAAATGCTATAGAAAATCTAATAGCCCAAGGAATAGCTAATGCTTTACCTTTAATAATTAAAGCTGTTAAAAACCCCGTAGAACCCACCAAAGTTATGAATAGCAAGCATACACGTGACGACAGTTTTAACCATAGTGTCAATGGAGGTAATGATAATATTATCAAAACCCCATTTCCCAAGAAAAAGAAGGCGATAATTCTCAGGTGTACCTACAAAGAATTTCTAGCCTGTAAACCAACTGAGTTCGCAGGCAGTGAAGGAGCCACGGCTGCTCTCTGATGGTTGGAAAAGACGGAAGCTGTTCTTACAATCAGCAAATGTGCCGAAGAAGATAAGGTGATGTATGCATCAAACCTCTTTAAGGAAGAAGCCTTAGAATGGTGGAATACAATTCTTCAGGCAAAAGGAAGTGACATGGCTTATGCCATGAATTGGGAAAAATTCAAGGAAATGACAGAAAGGAAATTTTGTCCCCCTTATGAAAAGGAACGAATGGCTAACAAGTTCCTAAATCATAAAATGATAGATGTGAATTGTCGTGAATATACGACAACATTCTTCGAATATGCAAGAATGGTACCAACTCTGGCTTCGCTAGAACCCGTACTAATTTCTCGTTATATTTGGGGATTAGTTAGCGAAATCCGAGACATAGTCAAGGCCACTAGACCACAGACTATTGAAGAAGCAGTTGAACTAGCTAACATGCTAACAGATGGACTAATTCGCACAAGAGAAGAAAACAAGAAGAAAGAGTTAGCCCAGAAAATTTTCCAAGAATTCAAGAAGACAGGAACTGAACCGTCATTGGAGCAACCTATCTGCAGAACCTGTAACAAAAAGCATTCAGGAAGATGCCGTTTTAGGAGAACACCCTACTGTGACTTCTGCAAGATGAGCGGGCATATAGAGAAAGAGTGTAGAAGGAAAACTAATGTTTGTTTCAATTGCGGAGAGACGGGACACATCAAACCATATTGCCCGAAACTAACCAAAGCACCTGACAACAAGGTCAGGACAACAGACGGAGCTAAGAAGAACGCGCGAGCATTCGTACTTACTACGCAAGAAGCAGAAATGATTCCAGACGTGATCGCTGATATGTAATATCTAAGTTAAGTTATTATTTAACCCTAGTACAAATAAAAGTTTATAAATAAATATATTCTGTCAAGTACTTCATCTATTCCGAACCATAACAGAATTGTTTGGTCTTCACTTTCACTAAATCATTTATTTGGTCACGATCACCTTGTGGTGACGTTTTCACAAAATTTGAAGCTTGTGCTAATCTCGTTGCACACCTTATATACGGGTTTAATTATTTATTTATATTGAATCCGCTTTGTTGGTTTATTCTATAAAAACAATCTTAACACAATCATGTGCTAAGATAATGATACACAAATTCATTTCATATTTCAGTTTATCTCTTAATGATTTTTATATCAGCAATCGAGCGCTTCGTAATCTTTATTGCATTATCATCTTTGATCGAAAAACATTATTCAATTATTTCAATTTCAAATCCTACTAGATTTATTTGAAACATTCAGACTTACTTCATTTGATTTAAAGCATGGTGAAACTCATTTCATTCACCGCTACTATTTCAATTACTACGACACCTTGTGGCGTCACAATAAATTTGTAGTTTGAGCTAATCTCATTTTCACTACTGATGTACGAATTTTAAATTTTTTTTGGTTCATTATCTTAAACAGTCTTAATACAATTATGTGTTAAGATAAGAGTACACAAATTCATATCATATTCCGGTGTACCTCTGATGTAGAGTGTGAAACATGGGTGTTTAAGGGTTGATTTTGCGTGGTTTAGATTGTTTTACGTGATTATATGCGTGGAATATGTTTATTGCGAGTGTTTGTGCTTTTGTAGGTAAAACGCGTAATTTGATGAAGTTACGGAGTTTAAAAAGAAACAGGGACTTGCATATGGAACTGACGGATTCCAAGACAAAATAACATGTCATACTCGTGGTCAAGTTTTGTGGGATTTAAGGTTTTAAATAAAAACTCTACTTGGTGGGCTTGAGCACATACCACGAAATATGGGCAGCCATTATTCATTACTTTTGGCTCTTATAGCCACACAACATCATCATCATAAAAGATGGCATATTGAAGGAGTCAACAACATCATCTAACCTAGACTCCTAAAATTCACATCTTTGGTGGTAGCTTTGAGGGCATCAAAAGTCAACAAATGTTAGCAACCAACATCAATTATTGGACCACCTCCACTCGATTTTTGGCAGCCATATTCCACATTTTTGGGCTCTCATAATTACAAAACATCATCATTATTCAACATCTATTTTTTGGGCAGCACATTAATTATTTTGGGCTTCTAAACACATGCAGCCACATGGGCCGAATAAGGAGGACTTTTGATTTTGGTTGATTGGGCCGATAATAAGGCAGCACATGTGAGCGGATTTTGTTTTGTCGGCTGGACATATGGATTGGAGGGCCCACGATTTTGGAGGAGGTCTTGGCAGCCAACATGAGGGGATCAATCATTACGGCATTGGGGGTTACGGGGGACGATATACTTTACGGTTACGAGAGGGAGGAGACACGAGGTTCGAACAAAAATCACGTGAGGGTTTCCAGGATCACAACCGACATGCGCGGCTAGTCTCTTCGGTTTCACCCCGGTGTAGGTAGTTGTATTTTCTAGGGTTTATGCATTTGTTCTTTGATTCGACTTTGTGACAACTTGTATTGATTTTTGAAACCATTGACAATAGTTTACATTTGTTTCGTATTCGTAAATTGTCGAACGATGTTAAAAGTTATGACTTTGCGAAATGGTTATGTGTAGTTATGCGTTGTCGTGGTTAGGATTTACTTGTGTTGATTACAAAGTGCATTCTTGTCCGTTCTTCGGGACGTTGATAGTTATTGGCACCTAAGTCACGGTACACTAAATCCGCTAATCGTATGCAATTGAGTTGAATTAAAACATGTAGGAACCCTAGGACTTACAATTACCGAAACCGGGTGTGAACCTTATCCCTAAATTCTTGTTTTAATCATTTAGTAATTTAGTTTGCAATTTTAGTTAATTGACAATAGTTTTAAATAATAGTCATTTGTCGGTTCACCCGATTTCTTTTCAAAACAAATAAACAAAATAAAATTAGCAAACTTCATAATCACTTTGTACATTGTTTGTAAATAGTCTAACTAGTCGAACGGGTCGTGCAATACTAACCACCTGCTCTTCGTGGATTCGATACCTGACTTACCCTAGCTACCTAGGTTTAATTGGGTTTTTGACTGATCGGGACGACACGGTCACGTTACCTCTTAACGTTTCTTTCATCATTTATCGAAAATTCTATAATATTCATTTGGTCTTTTCATTATTAATTGAAAATCCTATTCGAAATGAATATCCAAATTTACTTCATTAAAGCTTTCAATTGATTACACGGTGAAATTGTTCGGTTACCATAATTATTGAATTATTTCAATCATTACGACACCTTGCGGCGTCGTTATAAACTTATAGCTTGGGCTAATCATAATCATACGAACCATTCAAAACCACGTATGTCTTTCATTTGACTCGTTATTAAAAATAGTCTTAATGCAATTATGTATTAAGACAATGATACACTAAACTCTGTTGTATTTCGGTGTATCCTTGCAAATTCAATAATGTCAACACACTGATTTTTCTCTTGTTATGATTCGATAGTTGACAATCATTTTCGTGCTTTTATTTCATTTTGAGCTTGTTGATTCTGAGTCTTCCTCAGTTACCAATCCAAGTAAGTTTTCTTTTGACAAAGAATTTTTATTGATTCTAAAAGTCCTTCACATTCATTCTAAATATCTATTGATCATATATTTTTTGGCTTGAACATAGTCACCTTGGAAATTATATCATTTCATCTCATTCATTTGTCATCGAACTAATTCAGTTGAACCATTGAATCCTACCTATTATACAACTTGTATTCGCAAAATTCGATATTTAATTCTGTGTCATTTTGTTGACTAAAATATAACATAAATCTAAAAGAAATATCGTAACCCAAATCTCGAGGACGAGATTTTTATTAAGGTGGGGAGAATGTAACAACCCTCATTAAAAGTCCTATTTATATTATTATTTTATCCAATAGGAAACCCTAATTGAGACACCCAAGTGATTCTACGCAAACCCTAAAATTTTCAAAACAATCAGAATCAGGATCAGGGCCCCTAAAACTCAGGGGGGGTATTCCCTACTCAACGATTATCCTTATAAGTTATTATAAAAATCAAATTTAATCGAACCATCGACTCACCTGCACTCCAAACACACGTGGCAAGCATATGGCCATTTTAAGTCCCTTGCGCACCGTAAGGGTTGAGGCTTACGGTGCGCAAGCCATGCAAATTTTCGGGTATAAATAGCAGGCTTTGGGACTTGCTTCTGTGCGTTCGTTCGACGATAAAATTTGACTCAGGCGCGGAGATATCGTCCAAATACTCTCAAAACACACACGAATCACTAATTAGTATAGCGGGGTGCTGCCGCAAACAGGGTATTAACTCGATTGCTGCTACGATTCAATGTCCGATCGATTGAAACTATCCGATGGATGTTTTAGTACTATCCTTTGTCATTCGTTGTGAATCCGATGGATGTTTAAGTAATTATACTTTGTCATTCGTTGTGATTCCGATGGATGTTTAAGTGATTGCACTTTGTCATTCGTTGTGAAGGATTTAATCTCGTTAGTTATCGTAAATGCTGTATTAGTTACTTACCTAGTTTGTATGCACTAGGTTACAAGGCTAATCAGTAGGCTAAGCTCTGCCTGTATAAATCTGCAATATATCAAGGCTTATCTGTAGACTAAACTTTGCCCGTAGAAATCTACAATGTGAGTCCATTCTCTTTTCTCACAGTTTTTATCACCTTTTTGTGATACAATTATATTTACAAATGCTTTCCAAAATTCTAAATGTTTACCTGTTATACTTACAGTGATTAAATTTTTATATTCTATAATAACTGCCGGTATGGGAGGTGTTATACATTATTTAATCCTCATTACTATTAGCCAGAAAGATAGCTAATAATATCATGACCACAATCACAGTGAGAATTATGCCTTAGTAGCCATAACCTATAACTAATATTATTTTAACATTAAATCGTTAATAAATTTAATGTATGTTTGAAATAAATCTAAAAGGTGTATACCATAATGAAATAGTCAAGTATAATGTATTCTACTATACGAAGATTATATTGTTAGTCACGTTAATATATCAAATAATGATATTTACAATTATTTAATTAACATATTATATTTGATAAGTAATAGTAGTTTGACATAAAATGATATATGTCATTCTCTGGATTAAATGGTTTTGTACTATAAGTAATATATTTGACAAAGTAATGTCATGGGTGAAATTTGGTATACATTATAAGAGTCACTAGTTGAGAGAATGATCAACAGTGACATGTCCAAAGACACTAGTTGAGAGAATGATCAACAGTGTTATGACTAGAATTACTAGTTGAGAGAATGATCAACAGTAATATGATCTGAGTCACTAGTTGAAAGAATGATCAACAGTGATATGACCAGAGTCATTAGTTGAAAGAATGATCAACAGTGATATGACCACCGTCACAGGAATCGCCTAGTGACTGATAAATTGAATAATAGTAAAATATAATTACTTGATAAATTCATTATTGGACGAAAGTGAGCCAATGAGTGATATGATTAATGTCACATCGGAACTACCACTATGTGACAAATACTGATTGAGTTGGGTAAATATAAAGAAATATAAAAATCTTAATGCTGTAAGGTATAACAATATATTTTATAAAAATGGAATGAACTCACTCAGTATTTCCGCTGACAAAACCTTTTTCAAACATATTTCAGGTAATTACAGTAGATTGGAGTAAGAGTTGGATACAGCACTGAAAGGCTTCAAGAAGTGGCTTATTTTATTAATTAAATCAAATTAAGAAATATTGTTTTATGTAAACAAATTTATCTTATTAAAGCTACCATTGTAAAACATAGGTTTATCCCATCTATTTAATAAATAAAATCCGGTGTTTTCTAAACTCTGATATTTTTCCTAACTCACGGTCCTGATGAAATTTCCGCTGCAACGTTTTCAAAATAATCACCGGTACCACTGGGCTGTTCGCGGCTTCCGATTCCGTCCAGGGTGGGTCGGGGGTCGTGACAATACGATACCATACTATACGATATGATACGATATAACACCCGTATAGGCCTATATGTGTAGTATAGGTCTCGTACAGTACTATAGGTGTGGTTTAGGTCCCGTGTATGCCTATATGCATATACAAGACCTATAGGGAACCTATATGAGACTTATACTATACACTATATGATACAATACGATACGATACTATAGGATGCCAAACCACACCCGTATAAGCCTATAGGTGTAGTATGGGTCTCTTATAGGACTATAGGTGTGGTTTAGGTCTCGTATAGGCCTATAGGCACATACAAAACCTATAGGGAACCTATACGAAACTTATACTACACACTATACGATATGATACTATACGATACGATACGATACGATACTATACTATACTATACGATACGATACGATACTATAGGATAGTAAAGGCCTATACGGGACCTAAACTACACATATACAAGACCTGTAAGCCTATACAGGACCTAACATACACATATAGTCCTGTACGAGACTTATACTACACCTATAGGCGTACGTGGGACCTATACTACATCCATAGGCCTATACAAGACCTATAGGCCTATACGGGACCTATACAAGACATATATTACACCATATGATACGATATTTACATGTATAGGCCTATACGAGACGATACTACACATATATATGCCTATACATGACTTAAACTATACAATACAATACGATATGATACGATACGACAAAATATTATATTACATGTATGGGCATATACGGGATTTATACTACACTATATGATACGATACTACATCCATAGATCTATACAAGACCTATATTATATTATACTATAGAATACTTAACAATGTTTTTTACTACGTTATACGATACGATATGATACTATATTATATTGCACGTATAGGGCTATACAAGATTTATAATACACTATATGAAAGGATACTACATCCTTAGGCCTATACGAGACATATGTTATACTATACGATAAAATACTTAACAATGTTTTTTATTTATCTATTTTTAAAAAGTACTTATTATAAAAGTTTGCTAAAACGATAAAAATAATGTATAAAAATGTTTCTTAAAAAAACCACCCTTTATACACCCTGCGTGTAGGCCTATACACGGCGTATATAAATGGACAAATTCACACATCATATCTAAGATTCTCTTAGAAATTGAAAACGGTGGTTGTACGCCGCGTATAGACCTAGACGCGGCATATAAAGCTAGGGTTTGGTGTGCAAATATGTAAACTTTTTTTATCAACGCTATGCCGCTAATTTTTATACACTTAAACTTTCCTCACTTTTGCTCTTGTCCGGTGCTAGGTCACCGATGATCGGTGGAAAAAAAACAACCACGAAATTGGCTGGGGGGTTGGGTTCCCACCCGGGGCCGGACATCCCCAACCCCTCCCCAAACTCTACACCGAATACCCTAAGTATCAAAATTATCAAAGGAGTTATCTTTTCGGGTGTTTCATATGTACATAGTAATATCAGAAAAAAATAACATCTATAGTTAAAATTATCAAAGAAATTATCTTTTAGGGTGTTATACATTTGCATATATGCTTGATGCTTCACTCATGCGTTATATTTTTTTTTCGGTACTAAAATGTATGTGTTCAATGTGATTCATATTTTTCTTGGGATTTAAAACACTTTTTGTCACGGCTCTTTTCAGGAAGGAATCCTTGAAGCGCATTGGGCCTAGAGAGAATAAGAAGAAGCAAGTCTGAATAAGTTTTTTTTTTTTAACGGCTAATTTCTTTAATCCTCTGTCGTCTGTGAGACTTGAACCCAAGATCTCCCCCTTCCCGACCTTGGTGTTTTAAAGGCTTTGCCTTTATCAATGGACCACCACTCCATTGGTAAGTCTGTATAAGTTATTGTCCGTACCTATTGCTAAGAAAATTTAAGAGGTTACCGTTTAAATATAAGGGTGTAGGGAGTGGTTAGACACTTGAAAGTGATAAACTTCAAAATCAACCAATGAGAGTGTGTCATGTCATTCAATGAAAAGCGTTTAAACTATGATCAAAAGTGTTGGCAATGGTTAGACACTTCATGAATTGGTAAACTGTTGATACATATTTTGTGGACGCGACTCGGCTCGGTTCGACTTGGTTCGGTTCAACCCGGTTAGGTTCGGCTCAAGCCCGACGTCACGACATTCCTCCGTCGTGCGCCCCAGAGTTCGACACGCGAAGCACGGAGAGCCGCGAGCATTACCGAGGAGCCACATCACCATGACATCATCATAATGATGTCATGATGATGTCATGTAGAAGTAAATACATGCAAATGGTGAAACTGTACGTGCATGGCATGAACACTATGACATGGGCCTTCACTGCTGGGCCAAAGCCCAAAGATGGCGAAACAGGAATCATGTCGACGAAACAGCTCAGTTTCGTCGACCTTGAATGTGATTCGTTGACTGCCTCTTGTTTCGTCAAATGTTTATGTGTTTCGCCGAGTCTTAGTTTGATTCGTCAAGTGTTATGTGTCTGTGAGTATAAATAGACATGTTATCTTTCTGTTTCAGAGAGAACACACAGAGAGCAAACACACACACACACGAGAGTTTGAGAGAGTTTGCAGAATATATTTGTAAACATTGCTTTGTAACTGAACCTTTCATACGTATTAATACAGAGGTGTTAATCGGTGAATATTGCGTGTCGTGTATTTGCGTGTTCGATCTCGGTTTGCTTTCCCGGTTGGATTCCGCACAACCGGGTTGGTTTGTACACAAGGATTAGGCGACTAGATCCTCCCCTAGCCGGACCTACAAGTGGTATCAGAGCCTTGGCTCTTCTCCTTGTTAAAACCGAGTGTGTTCTTGGTTTGTTTTCGGGTGTTAAAGTTCATATTTTTCTGGAAACAACTTAAAATCTGGTTAAAATCTTGTTATTTTGCTTTTTGTTTGACTAAAAACATTGTTATTTTTCATGTTTACATGTTAGTTATGGGTTTTTGTTACACACTTTAGCAAAATATTGTGTTCGGAGAGTTTCGGTTCACCGGAAAACTTATTTTTCTGGGTGGTGTTCTTGAAATCTTCATTGTGTTCTTCAAAAGTAACACTTTTTGATCCTAAAAATTTAAGTGATAAGGTGTTTGTGTCATTGAAAATTGTAATCTGATTAAAATATTGTAAGTCATCATTTGGTTGGTAATTTGGTAATGGTGTAGCCGAAAGCATGTTTGCGTGTGTCAGGTTAAGATAAAAGTCAAAAAGTTTACCAACTCTCTGAAACACCCATCGGCGAAACAGAATTTCACTTTCGTCGACCTTGTTGGGCTTATAACCTGTTTCGTCAAAACCATAAGTGGGCCTAATATTGCCTTGTTTCGTCAAAGCCCAAAAAGAACCCCCTTTGTTTCGTCGACTAAGATTAAGATTGGTCTCCTGTTTCGTCTAAATGTCAAAAATGGTATAAATGGGCCTAGTAAACCTTTCGTCAAGGCCCAAAGCAACAATTACATCAGTCTGTTTCGCCAATCAATTAACTTGGGCCTGTTAAAATTTCAAAATCTGTTTCGTCAAGTTAAAGTTACATCATCCTGTTTCGTCAATAACATAAGAATTTTTGTTTCGTCAACAAGGTGTCTTAGAGTCTGTTTCGCCAAACAAGTAAATTGGGCCTTAAACTGAACTGGGCCTGTTTCGTCAACATTCTGTTTCGTCGTGAAAGTTGTAATTTTTAAACAGAAGGTTTGCACTAGTTGTTTAACTGTTTGTGTGTTTCAGGTCTTTCGATCAAGGATCCTTCGGCTGGTGGTTATCATTCGAGATCTTAACATAGTTTGTGAAAATTAAATTTTTAAAAGGAGAAAACTTTTTTTCAAATCTTAAATCAATTTTCACTTAATATATTAATTTTCATAAAATGGGAACAAACGGTCAGTGGGATCCAACCGCGTGGACTCAAATAACTTCGACTCCACAATCATCAGCTATGCAATCTACGCAATCTACGTCAGATTTCGACAAAACTGCATGGATGCGAGCTATTGCCCCACCTCAAGCTGCAATGATAACTGCAAATCAATGGGCTTTGGTCACAAATCAAAGCAACAACATTCAATCTATGATGCAGAACGACAGTGAAACTGGTACAAGCACAAAACCGCCAAAGTTAAATCACATCAATGATTGGGGATGGTGGAAAGAAAGGCTGAGAACTTATGTTCAGGGACAAGGTCAAGATCTATGGATGTGCTTCTTCACAGCTTTTGAAAATGAGTTGGAAGTTGCAGGATCTAATCCACAAACTTACAGCACTTTGTCTGAAGAAGATAAGAAGAAGTTTGAGTTAGAAAAGAAAGCATTCATGATTCTCACACAAGCTCTTCACAAAGACATTTACCACCAGTTTGTTTACTGCACGACTACTAAAAGCTTGTGGGATATGCTCACGTTACGTTGTGAAGGAAATGCTCAATCTAGAAAGATCAAGCAAGAATTACTGAAGAAAGAGTTTGAAGGATTCACGTGTTTGGAGAATGAGACTTTGGCAGAGTTATCTACAAGGTTCCATCACTTGTTGAGCGAGATGTTTGCTTTTAAAGTCACTGCCACTCCACAAGAATTGGTGAAGAGATTCGCTGATAGCTTACCAGCAAAGTGGAGCAGTTATCTTGAAATTCTCAAAGAAAATGGTGTTCTAGACACAATCACCGTTTATGAATTAATTCAAAGATTGGAGAATAAGGATGTAGAAGAAAAGCTTAAAGCAAAAAGAACACAAACTCCTCAAAATCCAGAAATGTACTTTGGGATTGCAGGAGGTATCAGTGGAGAAAAACCAGCTTCTCAACACGCGAAGCTTCAAACAGCTTTCATCTCAAGCACCACCGGACCTTCCACAACAGATCAGTTTGATCCTTCAGCATACACGATGATGTATTCAAGACCAGATGTGCAACCGAAAGCTCAGCAGCAACAACCGCAACAGCAAGGGTTTTATGGAAGCTCTTCAAACTTTCAAGCCACTTCCAATCCTAACACAGTCAGATTAGACACTTCCAACTTTTCCAAAGTCAGTGTCGAAGTAGCCAAGGAGCATATGGAGATGTTGAATACCTTGGTTAGTGCTTATAGTGGATTGATCGCAGGTCAGATTGGGAATATCAATCTAACCAATGAAGATTATCAGCAAGTGGATAAAGAAGAGTTTGAAATGATGGATATCAAATGGGCTCTTGCTAGTGCAATTCGAAGAGCAAAGGAGTTTATGGAAAGGACGGGGAGAACCAACTTGGAAAACAAGAAAGACACCAAGTATGGGTTCGACAAGCAAGCTGTCAAGTGCTTTAACTGTGGCGAACGGGGTCATTTCAAAAGGGAATGCACAAGACCAGCTCAGCATGGAAATCAAAATCCGTTCAGAAATCAAGGCAACCAGCAGAACCAGAACGGGAACAATGTTCGTACATTGATACCTGTCAACAACCAAGGCCAAGCAGGGTCATCAAATGCCAACCGGGGGCTGGTGGTTCAAATAGATGAGGGTTGTGATTGGTCGCTTCAGCTTGGAGAAGGAGGAAATGGTGGAACAGCATGTTTTGCTGAAGTCGTAAAGGATTTAAAGCACGCCAGTGGTGGAGAACCTTCCACCAATGGTGTTGCTTCTTCTGAAGATGAAGACAGTTCTGGTTATAGTGGAAGCTCAGATGAAGAATCCTCCACTTCAGGAAATGATCATGTGGATGAGACATCAAGTGCGTCAGTCGATGCAAATATTGATGAGCTTTTGGAAGAAGCTGCAGCAGGAACTGAAAGAAGATCTAATTTGATGGATCAAGCTGCTTACTCTTCGTCTTCTCTCCATTCAGCCTTTATGGCTAATGTCGACAGTTCATCAGGTCAGGTATGTGTCGATGAAGCCACTGTAGTTAGCTGTGAAAAGTGTGATAGTTTAAATGTTAAATATGCAGAAAAGGAAAGTCAGTTTGAAATCACACACAAACACAATCAACAATTGATTGTAGATCTTGCTAAAGCAACTGAAGCTAACGTGTTTTTAACCAGAAATGAAAAGGAATTTAAAACAACAATTGCGTCATTAAGACATGATGTTTCTGAATTACAAAAAGCTGTTTTGCGAAAACAACATGCTAACAATGATCTTATAGACACAATTGAAAAGCAGATGGTAGAGTTGGCAACCGCTCGATGTGAATGTGAAACAATCAAGCAGAAATTGGAAAGTTATTCCAATTCCCGCTATGTATTGGATCACATTATTGATGTTCAAAAGAAAAAGGGGGATAAGAAGTGTATGGGATTCAAATCATGTCCTCCTCCAATGAATCACAATTACTCCAAATTGCCTGATGACGAGGATATGCCCCGTTTTGAACCTACTGTGCCACTCGGTCTAGATGACTTTGCAGCAGGCCTCGGGTTCACAACTGGTACATCATCCTCGGGTCAATCAGAATCTGAGAAAAGTGTGACAGATTCATCGTGTGTTAAGGAACAGAGTCCTCCCGTTGTTGAGGATACTGATTCTTCGGATGATGAATCTGATGAAATTGTGAACCAACAGTCTAACTCGGTTACAACAGATATTCCAATCGAGAATCACATCCTGTGTGATCCACCAGTGAAACCGAGTAAGACTGAAATGTCAAAAGAAATGGAGTCGATTGTATCAAGTTTTGAAGGGAGTAACTTGTTGTACACGCTCAAAGGAGATAGCAAAATCTACTCTAACAAAGATTTTCCAATTAAAAATGTAAATCAAGATTTAATTGAGCAAATTTTTGAAGGATGCACTGATAAGTTTTTGGGGAACAAAAGTGGCAAAGTTACCGTCACTCAATGTGATCCAATTCCGTGTGAACAAATTAGAAAACAATACGGAAACCAAAAACTACAAGTTGAGCGAAAACAACAAGTCAATTCCGGAAAAGGTAAGGTACAGGGAAAGAAGGCTCAGAACAAGAATGCTCAAGCACCTAAGGTTCAACAACAATGGGTGCAAAACAAAAGAGCTCCTGTTAAGAAAAGAGAACCAAAAGTGAACTTTGTTGGATCCATGGGTTCAGATAAACTTGAAACATTTCAGGATAAATCTAACATTGAGTTTGTAAAACAAGTTAGAATTTTAAAACGAAATGATCAGAATAACTACACCCAACACACCAACGGAGGTGATTTAGGTCCAAGCACGTCTAGATCACAAAGTTCATTGTCTGGTTCTCCGTCTGATCATCAACATGTTTCTCCGAGGTTTGTAGAGCGGAGAATGTGTTTTGAGTGTGGCACAATTGGGCATATTGTAAGATACTGCCCATACCTGCAAAAGTTGAAGGCAAAAACAAGTGCTCCCCAAGAAACCAATTACCAAAAACGATCATTTTCCCCGAAACAAGACCCACGTGTCTTGAAAGAAAGGGAAAAGAAGTTAAAACAAAAGAATCAAAAGGAAATTGAAAAGGCCTTAAAATCAGAGGTCAAAGAAGAAAAACCTGTTCAAGCCAAACCTAAAACTGTAAAACCAGTAAATGCTAAAACAATTAATACAAATACTGGTAAAGGACAAACAGCTTGGAAACAAAAACAGGTAATTCAGTCAGGGGGAGCACCACAGGTTCTTTTTCCTAATCATCAAGTAATTGAAATCACTTTTCTTGATGATCAAGGACGACCCAAGTCCACAAAGGCTTGGGTCCCTCTCTCCAACTAATTTTTGAGTGAGTGTGTAGGATATTCCAGGAGGAACTTTCGATAGTCGTAAGATTGTTGATAGTGGAGCATCCTTGCACAAAATAGGCAACAGAAGAAATTGCTGCCTTTGATGGAGAGAGAGAAAAGAAAAGGAAAAGAAGAAGAATATGTTGGTGAAAGAATGTGGTTGGATGTAGTTGAAAATTCGACAAGATGAAAAATGTGTCAAAATTTGGTTGTTATGGTTTTTGATCGGGTCCTCAGGAAAGATTCCAATGAAAAGTACGCACCTGCAGCACGGTTGAAGTTCAAAATCTACAAGATGAACGTGCAGTGTACATTTCTTCGTGGTGTGATTGAAGAAAATGTGTTTGTTGAACAAACCAACCAGGTGTGCGGATGCCTTGGCTTGGAATGAACAACCGCACACTGCTTCTGAAAGAGAAAGACAAAGACCTTCGCTGGTGCAATGTGGAAGACCAGCCGGACCCAAAGGTTTATGATCTTGTTGCTGTCAACAGATTTCTAAGTAGCTACATAAATCGACCTAGAAATCCACACCGGGTGGATATCCAGTTTGGGAGAGCACTCAGATTCCTTGTAATGCACGGAGCAGTGGCAGGATACGGTTTTAAATTTCTAATCTCTCCTATACTTGTCGATATTTAAGCTGCTTTGTAAATTATTATCTTGTTCAGCACTCTTTGGCCAGACAATGTTGTCATGGTCCGCACCGCTTACCGACATGCCAACTGATTTTTCCAAAATTCGCTAAATCATTTCTGATTAAAACTTAATTTTGGTAAACGACATTGAGGTAAAACATGAGTTAACCAACATCGGAAATCGTTTTTGTAAATACCTTCGTGTCTTTTAAATTTTATCTTAGTTTGTTGATTTTAGGGGGAGTAAATCCAATTTTGAAAAATCCAAAAACATCGAAAAATTTAAAAACACAAAAACAATAGAAAAACAAAAATGAGTTTCCTGGCGAGAAAAAGAGAAAATGATAGTAAATCAGTGGTCTGTCCAAACCTCTTTAAACCTAAACTGAAAAACGATAAGCAGCTCTATATAAGATGTATCGGTAGGCTCACAATCATTTTAAAGTGTGCAGGGTGATATAAATCTTAAATCGACTGAAGACCAGGTGGGAACCATTCATTGGCATATGGTCTTAGTACCGAAATTTCGTTTGAGAGATTGCCGAGGTTCTGAGATATTCGGTCTTTATGCTGCTTATCATCTGGGTATCATGGTTGTATCTTTTACCGAAAAATAACGGGGACGCAAGTCTAGATCTTCCATGATACCATACATACGTGTACATATTGCATTCGACCTCAATAAGTGATCAACAATCACATGTCCAAACAAAATAAGTGATAAAATATCACATTTATCCGGGAGTCAAGTTCGTCTCTCTGCTGTACGAAAGTACTGACCTGTTCACGGACTTGCTCCTGTGCCCTCATGCATCGAAAACCAAGTTCCTCATCAATAAGTGATTCTATCACATAGGGCTTGTTTTCAATCAAAATAAGTGAGAATCTCACATCATATACGGTTAAACAGATGATAATCGGTATACTCACCGGTAAGATGAATCCTCGTGCATACCTTGATACGGGAATGTGTCGTGATGTGGATGAACACCGGTCGGTAAGTATCAATCATACCTTAACGTATCCCCTCGCCATGATTACATCTGATAAGTTAAGCTTATGTGGACAACAATACCGATAATTGTTATAGGATGCTTATCTAAATGTTAACTAATTGAACAAAAAGACCGTTTTGGCATGACCGTACACTGATATGATTCTCTTACCCTCGAAACTCGCAAAAAGAATGTTTGTATATATTTACTTTTCTTAGTTTCTGCAACTTTGTATATATTTATTTACTGCTTTCTGTCTTTACATTTGAAATATTCAAAAATTCCAAAAAGATTTTAGGTGTGTTTTAATATAAACTTTCTAAAAATCCAAAAAGATTTTATTTCTATTTTATTTTCGATCGTACGATGTTGGAGCTCGAGTCTTCGTTACCTGAAACCTGATTGAAAACCAAATCGACTAAATCTTCATAATCGGTCGAAATTTGCAAGTTTTGAAAGTTAAAAAAAAAAAAACCTGAAATTGACAAATTTGTTAAACTTTCAAACTGTCGGACGGTGTTTGATTGCTATATGGTCATACATGTGTTGTTTGTTTATACTAACTATGTTCCAAGCAGTTGTTCTCATTACGCGTTTAGATTTCTTGCATGTGCAGATTCTAAAGGCAAGGAGAACATGGTCGATGACAAGCTTCGGAATGAAGACACAGCATGAAGGCACTCAAAAGACAAAGATGATCGAGTTGCCGCTGACCATCATCAACACCACAAGGATCTCAAGTACTGAAGATCAAGTCATTCACGAGCATAACTCAAGGGGGAGCTTATGTTAAGGGGGAGTTTGTCAACACACTTCCTACATGAAACGGGGAGTTTGTTGATACACTTTCTGCTTTCAAGACGTGAAGACTTTGAAGATCCTCCGACATGGAAGATATGGAAGATGAACCTCACGAGTAGCGTCCAAGGGGGAGTTTGTTGATACATATTTTGTGGACGCGACTCGGCTCGGTTCGACTTGGTTCGGTTCAACCCGGTTAGGTTCGGCTCAAGCCCGACGTCACGACATTCCTCCGTCGTGCGCCCCAGAGTTCGACACGCGAAGCACGGAGAGCCGCGAGCATTACCGAGGAGCCACATCACCATGACATCATCATAATGATGTCATGATGATGTCATGTAGAAGTAAATACATGCAAATGGTGAAACTGTACGTGCATGGCATGAACACTATGACATGGGCCTTCACTGCTGGGCCAAAGCCCAAAGATGGCGAAACAGGAATCATGTCGACGAAACAGCTCAGTTTCGTCGACCTTGAATGTGATTCGTTGACTGCCTCTTGTTTCGTCAAATGTTTATGTGTTTCGCCGAGTCTTAGTTTGATTCGTCAAGTGTTATGTGTCTGTGAGTATAAATAGACATGTTATCTTTCTGTTTCAGAGAGAACACACAGAGAGCAAACACACACACACACGAGAGTTTGAGAGAGTTTGCAGAATATATTTGTAAACATTGCTTTGTAACTGAACCTTTCATACGTATTAATACAGAGGTGTTAATCGGTGAATATTGCGTGTCGTGTATTTGCGTGTTCGATCTCGGTTTGCTTTCCCGGTTGGATTCCGCACAACCGGGTTGGTTTGTACACAAGGATTAGGCGACTAGATCCTCCCCTAGCCGGACCTACATAAACTATGTAAAAAAAAGGAAAAATGTGTGATTATTTGAGATAGCATGGACCCCCCACCACACACACACCCACTCTCTCCTTCCCTCCCTTCACCGCTTCGGCAACCCATCACCGAATTGGTAAACCTTTGAGTGGTAAACTTATGTTGGCGGTGGTGTTCCCAATTGGTAAACTAAGTTTACCGCATGAAACCGCACCCACTCCGTATACCCTAAGGATTTACTTATTTTACAAAAACTTTTAAAAATAATGTGTATAAACACACAATAGATTGTACAAGATGACACGGTCAACAAAATATAACACAATGCCGAAAAAATATAACAAAATGTCGAGAAAAAAAGACACAATGAGTTGCAAAAAAAAAAACACAATAACGCAAATATAGAAAATAAACAATAATAAATAAAAAAACACAATGATAATAAACAAAAACTCTATAATCTATAAATCCAAAAGAGATTTTGTATTTGATTCTAACACTTAAATATAAAATAATAAATTAATGATTAAAGTTGATAACAATGTAAAAAAAATAACTCTATAAACACGTGAAAAGGATTTAATATAACTGACATTATACGCCTAACAAAAGTTATGAGTGAAACTGTTTGTCTTTTTTTTGAACGGTAACTTTCTCAAGTTGGATCGAGTCATTACAGCCCACAAGACGCAGGCCCCAACCGCCCCACGAACTCCAGGGCCTTGCAAGCAGAGGACCCTGTGCCGTGTGACTCGGCGTTCCCCGAGAAAATTTCTCCCCCCCCCACATCCGTATAGGTATGGGTTGCCCAGCCGAAGACTGAGCGGTGGATACTCGAAAACTCGGGCGGTTGCTCGGATTCGAACCCACGCCAATGGCATGTTTCCGAATCTTCATTGCTTCCTGGCCACTGGGCTAGAGCCAGTGGTTAGTGAAACTGTTTGTCTGACCTTTTTTTTTCAATTGCCTTAAAAGCCTTTCATTTTATATATTCACTCGTGAGTTCTTATTGCCTTATTGCTAGTCTTCAACATTATTGATGATTAGATCAATATCATTATAATAACATATGGACTTGGTACTGTACATGTGCAGTTAATTTGCTGGAGTTGAGATATATAAAAAGAATTATGCAAAAAAGAAAGGTTTATAGAAGAACACCATTTGAAGCCAAAGGCATTACAAAGCAAAGAAACATACACAACCATATATGTTATCTTCAAACAAAACAGTGCTCTTTATTTTATTATAACATATAAGTCTTTTTAAACTTCCAAAGCATCCCATATATCCTCACTGCACCCTGCAAACAAAATCACCATATGTTAGATATAAACAAGTAGGCGTGTACTTAACATATGATCCAGACCAAAACAAGTTTAAATAGAAGCACATGATATATATGTAAAATTGAACATACTTGGAGCATTCGGTTCCTGGGCTGATCTTGTAAGGAATGCTAACACCACACTTTCCTGGGAGGCTGGCCGCATTGCCTGCATTGATGCCGGAGATGGAATTGTAAGCGCTCTTTAAGCAGCCACATGCAGCCTGACGATCAGGGGTTGTTCTACCCCATTGCAACATGCCGGTGGCACAGCACTACCTTTGGTCAGGTAGCCAATGCATGGTGCTAAGCTGCGGGATACCTGACCACAGCTAAGAGCCTCTGCATAGGGTGCAACCACCATCATGCAAGTCACTACTGCACATAAACCATCATTGCCATCTTTGCCATTCTTAAAGTACTCTAGTTAAAGACTTAGGAAAGAGTAGCTTTGTTCTATATGTTTGTAAGGTTGTTGGTGCTAGAAAATGTTGTCCACGGTTGCAATTTATAGGGGTGTTTGTGTATGAATGAATTACTAGAGGGGGTCGGTTTGGAACTTGGTAGTTGGAAGTTGGTTTTAACATTATTGATCTTCACCAAGTGTATGCTTAAGGTTATTCCATTTGATCTTATCATAAGGCCACCCCAAGTCGTGTAAATTTTGGCGTTTTTCATCCCCAAACACGCCTAAACACTCCCACCCCCCACCCCTTAGGCGTTGTTGGGCGTTATTGTTCAAAAAAAGGCCACGACGTTGTTTAAACCACGCTTCAACTTCAATTTGTTGGCCAATCACATTTAATCTTCCTTTTTTAGTCCAATAGCTTTTTTTGTTGGTTTTTTTAATTTTTATTTAATTCTTTACACCCTTTTAACATAATGTCCACATCCCCACTACATACCCATTGTAGAAAAAACACCCAATAATGCCCCTTGCTGACTGTACTGCCACATGGCGGAAAACGCCCAAGGGTGGATGCATTATTCACCCTTACCACTACGCATGATCTAATATGGAGTGCGGTTTTAAGTTGGTTATAACTCTGCCAATGCCGACAATGATTGGAATTGATCTACAATTTAAATTCGGCTCAATTCTCTAATATCATTCGGAGAATTTAAATTCTGCTAAAAAGGGTGCATTATACAACATGTGGACGCCACGTTAGCACGCATCAGAAAAGCGGCATGGTGCAAAAAAGGAGGACTGGGGCGAGGCGTGAAAGGGTGGCGTTATTCGACACGTGACACCATTTTTATTATTATTTTATATTTAAAAATCGTATAAAATATATTATTTTTAAATAATAGACAATCATATAAATTGCATAAATAACATAAATTAAAAAAATACATAAACTTAATATAAGATTACATAAACTTAAAATTAAAATTACTTAAACCTTAAAAAAAATTACATAAACCTTTAATTACTCTTCGTCTTCGCCAGGGTCATTTCGTGGAACGCTCCAAATGTGTTCAACCAAGTTCGTTCGAAGGTTGTGATGTGTTACATTGTCATAAATTTCATTTGAGTTCTCTTCTTTCTCTTTAATTATCAATTATTTCTATAGTATTTGGTTGACTCTTTCCTCATAGGACTCTCAAATTGCGCGTCACTCATCTCTAAAAATCATGTTATGTAAAATAACGTACGCGTACATCACATTTCGAATTCTAGGTTTTTCTGGTAATCCTACACGGCATCCTCAAAATGTGCCATCTTTTCTTCAAAACACCAAACACTCATTCGATGTCTTTTCGGGCCGCCATTTGATCAACATTCAACTTAGTTCTTTTTTGTCTAACATTGTTCCCCGTGTAAATTATTTTATAAAAACGCAAAATCAGGGTAAATACGGTCAAAGAAGCCTTCGGTCCAACACTGTTTATATAGTCGTTGAAAATGGAGGACTGATTAAGAATATTTAAATCGTTATTTACAACTGGCGTACCAAAGAATGCATGCCAAATCCAAAGATCTTCTGATGCAAATGCCTCAAGGATCATAGATATCCACTGATGTGTTGCCCGCGCCACACAGTTAGGCAATTTGCCCACTCCCATTTAATACAATCCAAACTATCGATCATCCACGGAAATCTCCAAAATTTGTTCTATGTCACCAAATGTAGGTTTCCTCACATATTTTTTTTAAATATAGTTCAATGACATAGTCACAAAAATTATTGAGGCTTTCTCTCACGGTTCATTCCGACATTTTATATATTCATCCATAATGTCAGAAGTCGTCCCACAGGCCAATTGTCTAAGCACGGCCGTAACTTTTTGCAAAGTGCTAAATCTAAGATTACCATGCACATCCTTTTTTGTTATAAATATTCATATTTACTGTAACACCCCAAAAACGGGTTTGGTAATTTAACCACGTTAACACTAAGGAGCGGGTAAAATACCGTTGGTGGTAAAAGTTAACCCGTAAACAAAATAACTAGGACCAAATTAACCTCGTTAGTAACTTGGTAATAATATTTAAACAATCAGTTGTAGCCTTTATAAATAAAAGCACAAACTCGAGGGGCCAAAAGGGGAAAGTTAGAAACTAGAATATAATTTAAAACAAATAAAACACAACACACACTAGGTGTGTGTGTGTGTCTGTGTTTAGCGACCAGGAGAAGAAAAATAGGGAGCAAACCCTAGTTCATCAAAAATCATCAAATTGAAGGATGAATTAGGGCTCAAACTCATAAATGAACATGAATTAACGATCACCCAAGCTAGGGGATCAAAAGGTATGTAAAATTTTGATGTTTGTTGAAGTTGTGAAATTTGATGAACATCACTAGTTGTGAATTATGTGTGAATTGTAGAGGTTATGGCTAGAATTGAGATGTATGCTTGCTTAGGAACAAACCCTAAGTGAAAATTTTGTGTAAATTGCTATGATTTAGGTGTTTGGATGAATTACCACACCTAGTTAAATGGGTTTTGATAATATGATGAAGTTAATGTTAAACTTGTGTTTAGAATCATCATATATGGTAGTAACATGAAGACACTTGAACAAATTGGGTGTTTGATTATATGATCATACTTGCCATGAAATGCGTTTTTGTATGATATTATGAAATTAATGTAACGATTGTATGAGCTTAGTAGAGAAATTTAGTTATGACGGTGGCCTAGAAATAACGCCTACCGGGTAAATGGTGGAATGCCAAAATGAGTTTGTTAAACTTAGTTGTGCAATTGCATATGTTAATAGGCAGTTTGACTTTTAAAAGTCAAACCGACCTATAATGAGATCAATGGTAATTTTGATAGAAAATGCGTAAGGTGGGATAATCGTGTTAGAAGATGATTAATCTAACCATCTTATGAATTATAAATGATAGTTTGACGCTTAACAAGATAGGTGGAAGCTTGGGGAAGAAGCGGGTCAAATGGATCAAGTATGAAGGAAAAGCATATTTGGATACAAGTAAGTAAAGCTTACACCCATTTTGTAGAATATCTATTTATTTTATGGGTTATGAATACGATAAGTAATATTTGAAATATGATGTTCCGATGCGAAATGATACAGGTCGGAACAAGTGAAAAAGATGAATAACCATACTTAATAGTAAAAAGGGCAAAACGATAACTTAAGTCACATGTAGATGAATAAAAGTTGAAGTTTAAATGACACCCTAAGGCGTAAGCCATGATGGGTTAAATGCGTAAGAGAAGGATTTAAGGATTTTGAACATATGGTGAAAATCCGTAATGGGCCAAATGAGGGACATGGTAAATAAATACCATTCTGTTATCAATACAAAATGTTTGGTCATTCAGGCCAAACGAGTCAAATGGTGATGTTAAGATCATTTGACGATAACGACTAATAATTGTTTGTCGAGTCTTATGCTCACAGGGGTGAATAGCGTATGGAATTTGCGTTGCTATTAATTAGCAATTTATTTAAAGCAAGGTATTAAAACGGGTCAATACTTTGACCCGAGTCAGGTATGTGTAATAGGTCAAAGTCTCATTAAGAACTTAAGGTTCTACGGGAGTTAAACGAAGTCAAGAATGAATATTGGTTTACCTAAGGTAGGTAAATCGAATAATCTAAATTGTAGTCATTGCGTTTTATAGAAACATAATGATTTTAGATAAGATTATGGCTAAAATGTGCGATATTGGTCAAACATGCTATTGGAAGACCTTCGTCGTAAAAGAAGGGGCTAAAGTTGACCCAAACGCCATTGAATGATAAATCGGACAAATGACCCTTAAGGGTAGTTTGAAATAAGTTTTATGATTGAGTAAATTCTTTTGATAAGTGTAAAAGTGAAAGGTATTAGCCTTATTAATTTAATACCTCTTAACGAGTCCTTTTCGTAAATTGTTAAACCGAAGGGGTAAAATTTGGAATATGTGATTCTACTATAACAAATCCACCACAAATATAGTTGTGCCGGAAGATAAAATAAACAGGAGGTGAGAAAGAAGGAGCGAGATTTAAGCTTAAATGCTAAAATTCTCTTAAAGGGTCTAAATGAATTATGCGCATAACTTGGATAATGGCTGCGTAATTCAAAAAAGTTATGAACCCGAGTTAAAGATTTTGGGTTAAATATGAAGGCTTATCTTTTAAGAATAATTAGAAACAAGTTTGAAGTAAAACGGATAAAAATTGAAGAAGTTACGAGTGTTTTTGTGAAAAATGGTTGAGAGCTGGGAGTATGCAGATCCTAGCCACAAAGTTTCTGTAAAAAATGGGCTCTCGCGCCCCGCGACGGGTGACGTCCCATCCAGTTACGCCCCGCCACGGGCTTTCGCGCCCCGCGAAAGATTAGATAAAACCTGTCGCGGCCCGCGACATGCTACGGAACTGGCAAAACATGTTTATTATGATTGTTTTGTCTTATGGTCTCAATTAGACATGTGATAAACTCTATATAACTAATGCATTTCATGATTTATGAAATACAGGTATACTTTGAAGCACCAGTTGACGATCAAGCTCAATGAAGAACCGAACATGATCAAATTTAAGCTTCCGCATTACGTTTCGTCGTTACACGATTAAAAGACGATATTATGTTGAAATGTTTTAAATTCCAAGATGTTTTATGAAACTCATATTTTTAAATGCATGTGTATATTATATATACACAATTATAAACGAAACTTATATGAAATTGTTATAAATATAATAAGGGTCTTACATTTACTTGATAAATAGTTTGATATTCTAAGAAATAAATCATGGCTCATAAGAAAGAGACATCTAAAATTACTATCATCATACATCGGGTTGAGTGAAATAATCCCTTACAATAAATCGTGTGCAGTGATTCCATCGCATACTATATAGTTTCAACTACTTTCTGAACCACTGAAATTGAGCATAAAAGATACTTCTCAAGCGAAGATGACGAACTAGAGCCTTCCATTTTTTTAATGATTTTGTAGGAAGTGACGATATATTTGAGTAGAGAGAAATGATTGTGCGTTTTTTTTTAAAAATGGGTTGAAAGATATGAATTTATTGGTTTTTTTTAGTCAATAGCAAGTTGAATCCAATCAGTACCACACGGCCACATCGTCACACATATTGCCCTCCACGTCGATGGAATTTCTCTCGCCCTTTCAACAACGCCGGGCTATGTTTATTTCAATTATTTCAGATTTGATGTGATAATTGTTTATTTCAGATTTGATGTGATAATTCATTAGGGTCGGGTTATGGGTCAGAACGGGTTTCGGGTCGGGTCGGGTCATTTTTTTAACAATATAACTTTGGTGATCATACTTGACACGTGAACTATTATTAAAAAAAAAACTAAAACTTCTGAACAAAAAGTGATCATGCAAATTCTTAATTTTTTATTTTTTTCTGTTAGTCATCCTGCAAATTCTTATTTTTTTATTTGTTTTCTGTTAGATCCAGCATGCTTTTGAAGAACATGGACATGTTGAGGTTTCTTTAGTCAAAAACAAGAGAACAGGGCAACAACAAGGTATGTTGACACATGTCAAAGTCTTTTTAGGTTAGCGCGGGAATCTAAAACTGTAGTTGATCCATCTATGTAGATATCATCCTTGCTTTTTATTGTAGATATCATGGGACATACTACGGCAAATATCATGGGTCGTGGCCTAGGCGTTGATCGAAGTAGTGGTGAGCAAGGTCGTAGTCAAGGAAGTGTTCTAGGTAGTAGTGATACCGTTGGAGTAAGATGCTAAAAGCTAGGTTTCAAAACGTATAAACGCTTTGTTTTGAATATGTATTTCGTTATGATAACTTTGGTATTTGATGTTTTAAGTCGAATGTTTTATATGATAATATGTAAATTTTAAAATTGATATTATATGCAGGTTTAAATAGAAAATGGCTATAATTAATAAAAATTGCGACCGCAAAAACGATCACAATTTTTCAAAAGGCAAGCAGTTGCAAAACGGTCGCAACTTGTAAAAGGCATGCGGTCCGAAAATGATCGCAGTTTGTAAAAGGCATGCGGTCGGAATACGGTCGCATCAAGACCGTCGCAACCAAAGTCTCACAAAACCAAGTGCAGTCGCAATATTTGTGACCATTATTAAAGTCGCAAACCCCGGGTCGCAAAAGATAGCAGCAGTCGCAAGTTAGTCGGAGTAGAGCAATTACGACGGGTGTTTTTCCGATCGCAGTTCCGGTCTGAAAACGGTCGGAACAGGGCAATTGCGACTGTTTTGCGACCAAAATTGCGGTCGGAAAAACCTTGTTTTCTAGTAGTGATGGTCTGCTCGGTGTGGACTGGTTTCCACGCCACATGACTGTGTTGTCTAATATAATAAGGAAAGAGCAGTTACTAGAAGCTAAAACATTTACACTAGCTAGATGAAATATATATGTTGTACTAGAAAATTTCCAAGTGTCTAATGCTCATGGACACATATGTTTTTTTTTTCAATTCGTTGATTTGATTTCATTTAGAAATGAAATCGTAAAATTTTGTTTTTTTTCACAATTTGACTATTGTAATTCAAATAAAACACCTTAATCAATTTTCGATAAACTTTATTAATAACTAACAAGGTAGCCTTCACTAAGGGACTGTTTGTTTACCTCTTAATGAGGCTCTTAATGGTTCAGACCTCTTACTGGTTCAATACTTAATGGTTCAGACTGTTTGTTTCACGAGCAGATGTCTGAATGGTTTAGACATTTGCCTCTGAATGGTTAAGATTTATACAGAATCTGAATGGTTAAGACCTCTAATCTGAATTGGTCAGACATTTGTATCTGAACGGTTAAGCATTATACAGGCTCTTAATGGTTTAGACCTCTTACTGGTTCAGTACTTAATGGTTCAAACCTCTTACTGGTTAACCATTCAGATGTTGCCAAACAGCTCCTAAGGGTTTAGTTTTATACTAAACTACGTAGTTATTTTGAACGGGGTTTCTATTCTCACATACCTATTTTCTTATTTTCACATCCCTAGATGTATATGAGCCGTATAACCTTATACGGCCCGTAGAGAATGATGTTGCACATAAATAAATGCAGTGGCATGTTTTTTTGTTTTACCTGTATACGGGCCGTATAACATTATACGAGTCGTATACAATTGTATACGAGCAATATAATGTTATACGGCCTAAGGAGTTTTTTTGTGAGATTTTATGAGGTTTTGGGTTTTGAAGATTTGTATACGGGCCGTATAATGTTATACGACCCATATATATGTTTTTTTCTTGTAAAACCGAACAACCGTTTAATAAGTTTTAGTAATTGTTTAGATAGTGTTTGCCGTATTATTTAGATATATCGGATTATGTTACGAGTTTGTAAAACGTCTATGTTACAATAGTATTTGCCATATTATTTTTTATATATATCAGATAAGCAAACTATGTGTATATGATAAACAATACCATAACAATTATTAAACAAACAAGATAATAAATAACACGATAACAATTATTAAACAAACAAGATAAAATGTAAACATAAGATTATGTTTTATATCTAAAACAACAAAAGATAAATATGTTACAGTTTTACAAACGTAAAACAACAAAACCAAAATAAAATAAGCAGCTACGGTGGTGGTGGTGCAGTGCCAGCTCGTGGAGGTAGAGGCGTGCCATAATGCATAGCAATAAATGCCTCCACCACCCACTGCATGTCGCTCTGAATACGCGATACGTCCACACCCATACGGGATACGTCCATGTCACACCCCAACCGATGGCGGAAATATCGGAGTGAGACGAATGAGATTGCTTGAGACTTCATAACACTAAATGTTGACAAGTATTTAATAAATAATTTCTTTTCATTGCTAATATCAAGTACATTGTTTGAAATAGAAATACAACAAGTTTGAAACGAACAAATTACAAAAATTATCAAATGACAAAACTAATAAACACGAATTTAAGTATGGTGCGTTTCGAGGCAAGTTGTATTTCTATTTCAAACAATGTGCTTGATATTAGTAATGAAATGAAGTTATTTATTAAATACTTGTCACATTTAGTGTTATGAAGTCTCGAGCAATCTCGTTCGTCTCACTCTGATGTTTCCGCCATCGGTTGGGGTGTGACAGATTGGTATCGAAGCCATAACTATAGGGAATTAGAAAAATAGCCATGATTTTGACCTCGTTTATAGTTAAGCACCAGACTCGACCATACTTGATTTTGTGCAAAATTCTTGAAACGTCTTTTATGTGCTCATATCTATTTTCCTATTTCAAAACATATGCCTTTCCTAAGGTAACTTTACATGATTATATTAAAACATGAAAACACTCGTATTACACAAATGAAAAGATGTCACCAAAATAAGCGTGAAACCCACAATTTGGTGAACGACTCTTAATCCGCTTATTCGTTTTTGCACGAAATTTCGCCATCAAGTTAGGAGTGAAATCCTCACCTCAATGGAAAATTTCCAATTAAAACTTTAGTGGACCCTCGTCGATGTGTCGGAATTAGCATTCCTAACCCGATGAGTCCTAACCACACTTAGGGTACAAGGTTGTCAAGTTAGGGGTGAAACCCGCATCTTGTCAACTAGTCCCACTCCTCGATTTTCAAAATCTCGCCAAGTCTTGAATTTTTGATTGATTAGGGACATGTAGTAACCGGAAGGGTGAATACCGTTAACCAGAATTTCGGCGAGAGTATTCTACATATTAGGCCAAAGCATGCTTCTCAAACTCAAAAGAACTTTCGATCACTTTGGTTTAGTCAATGTTCCATTTTGGAACAATCCAAGTTTTAATCAAACCTCCATTTTACTAGTATCAATTTATGCTTAACACGATCCAACCTTTTCCTTTCAAAATTCAAATTATCTTCGCGATGGTTACACACACATCCTACTAATCCTTTTTATATACATATATGTTATTTATACGCAAAATTTCAAAACGTCACCAACAAGATTTACACTACTCATAATCCCAAAATGGGGGTATATCATCAAGATAAGAGTGATTCCCTTACCGTGACAATGAACTCCGCTCCTTCCCTTCTTACAACTACCTCACCAACGGGCTAGGAGTGATTTCCTTACCTCGGTGATCATTACCAACTCTCGTTTTTTTAAAGAAACTTTATCTTGCAAACTATACTATCAAGTCTTATATTTAAACTTTTTATCATTTGTCAAATCTCTACTTATGCAAAAATCTCAAACCTCATTGTTTTATCAAGCGTATTTTTTTACAACCTATTTTACGTAAAGCACATACATGAAATTCATAATCACACATTAAATGCTTTATTACCCGATTTTCAAAATTTTATGAAATGTTACCTATCAACCTAATCAGTCTAATGAATCTCTTGCCCATGAACTTCATACTCGACCTAATCATTAAATCCCGCTCACATTATACTATTATACTAAAGACATTTTGTTCCCAATAGGGAACCAAACAAAACTTTCTATCACATACGTATAAAACCTTATAAATGTCGCTTTTTTAACCTCGCTTAGTTGGTAAAACCTAATTAGTTCATAGACAACCTAACCAACAAATGCAAATGGCCTATCCATACACCCTCGAGTCTTCGATTTCCAACAGTAGATCCTAATTAAGTACTAGCTCGCCTACCAGAAAACCCATCAATACCTTAGAACAAGGATGAAACTCTTACAACCCTCGTCTATACACACAACCCAAGAAACTTGATACGAACCATACCTAGAGGAACTTCCGATACCCACGACTAGTAACTTACTCATACACCATGCAGCGAGCACTAAGGAACCAAACCTATAAACTCTTAGTCGAGACTTAACACCTTATCATCAAAGTACCATTCAAACAACTTACCACAATCGTCGCCCAAACTAACTCCCAATACATACGCTAGACATGGTAACCCTACACCTGCACGACTATACCAACGAAGTTCGATTATCTATAAGTTCATTTTGCTAAAATTCTATTCACAACCAAATTTCAAAATATAGTTTTTTTTTTTTTTTGAAGCAAGCTCACTGTTTTCATAAATCTTTTCAGACACCGCTAATACACAATTCTAAATGCAATTACGTGGGCAAAGAGACTTCATGAGAGTAGACAATCTACGACATGCGTAAATCCCATTTTTTTGAAACAAAAAATAGCATTTCCTTTTTACAAAACACAGCTCGCATAACAAATAGATACTTTATATTCTCTTGACATTCACGTGCCATGAGAAATTCTGTGTTTTTCCCAAACCTTATTCAAACACAATTACACAAACTTTAGTGACTCATAAACGCACTGCTAAAAGCGCGATATCCGATTATCCATGACGAAACCTCATTCTAAATGCTTCATATTCGCATTATATCCGATAATCATACCATTCCTACCCTTGCATTCATCTAATGAATCGTTCGTTCACTCTCACACCACGATTATTCCCAATTATTTTTTAACATTTTATCCAAACCTTATTTACAATAACTCGACCTAAACGTTCAATCCCTTAAACAAATATCCTCGTCGGTTCAGTTCCGTCAAATACCTCTTTACTTTTTAAAATTGTCCTTCATTCTTTACTACGCACGAACTTTACCTAGTCGGCCCATTACCACCAAAACCTTTTGAAATAATAAATACCTACCATCCAAGTTTCTCACCAATAAGCAATTTTCTACAAACATGTGATTTTACTAATACGCCTTAAAACCGATAAAACTTTTCTTACAACCTACAGTGCGAGCCCCACTCTTTGTCAAAATACATTCTATTTTATACGAAAACTTTTCATCTTAAGTAATATCCTTTTAAAATACTTGCACAAATTCACCTTACCTTTGCACATACCTGCACGTTTTACTCATGCTTATGATGGATGCCTCAAATCACCTTAGTCAAACGAACTACTTTTACAAACCTACCCTTGTCGCTCCTCCGAATTTCTATGCATTTCCGACACGATTCAAATTGCAAAATTTCAATTTTAGCCAACCGTTTTAACCAAAACTCTTTTTTCAAAGTCTTACTCTTGAATAAATTTCGGGACGAAATTTCCCAGAGGAGGGGAGAGTGTAACGCATCGCTTTTTATAACTTTTCCTGTTTAGAAAGTTTGCTTGTATTCTGTTTTTGGAAACTAGTACTCGCTTGTAATCATATTTTGTGTTCAACCGTAGTAATCCGAGGCGTTGATCGTAATATAACTTGATCATATTATATACATTATACGTTGATTATAAATACTTGTTCTACATTCAACTTATATACACGTTTGGTACGTATTAGTCTCTCACGCAAATTCTTACTCGTTTTACAAATAAACCATCGTAATTACACATTAGGATACTGATTATACGTGCAAATATTTATTCACGCATTCACAATACTCAACCTATGATCCCATACATGTTACATACTTGAAAATGTGTTGAAAATGGAAGTTATGGCTTAAAATAAAAAGAATATCAAAGTTCAGGGACCAAAATGCAATAAATCAAACTTGACGCTGATAAAATAGCACGCCACGGGGCGCGATACCGTAAAACATATATGTCACGGCCCATGAAACCCCTTAATCAGCAGAATGTTGTTTTCCTTTCACGGATTGGCCATCGTTTTCCCATTTTTTTCTTTTCTAATCACCTTTAAACCTCATTAAACTCTCAACCCTAATCCACCACTATATAAACAAGCTTCCTACCTCCCATTTTTACTTTCCCAACTCAATTACACTCTCAAAATGCTATTTCTTTCCTACCTCCAATTTTCACTTTCCAAACTCCATCACCTCCCTCTCCCTCGTCACCCTCACCATCACCCTCACCATTACCCTCATCTCCCTCGCCCCCGTGGCCCGCCGCCTCGAACTCCATTAGTGGCTACCTCTTGTACCACTCGGTACGACCATATTCAAGCGACCAAAAAATGTGGTCCCCGTTCTCATGGGCAATCCCCATTGAGCATGTTGTGCCCCTACCTACTGGATCAACCTGACGTGTGATGGTCAAATCCCGAGCCACCTGCGAGGATAAAAGGCGATGCCAGTACTTCGCTTAAAAGTGTGGCTCGACGTACGCTTAAAAGTGTACTCGGCGAAGTATGTGGCCAACATGTATGCCAAGTTGGCCCCGCCGCCGGTAAGTAGGTCGTGTAAAAAGAACAGATCATTTTGGGTGACCCATTCCCTGTTATCGTGACGACCCGCAATCATCATCGTGATACACAGATCTAGGTATCGGTGCAACGGGTCGTAAATGCGTGCCACCTGCGCCTTCAGGGATTGCGCACGTGGTTTCACGAAGTCCCCGACACCAATAGTGCGCCACCAGCACCACAACACGTCAACGGACATGGTGGTCGGCGCATCCAAAAATGCCTGGGATACTGACTTATCATGTGAGTACAGACCGATGGCAACAACAAACTGTGGAAGCGTCATCGAGCGAGACACCCCACAAAGAGTAAACGAGACTGCATAGGTCTCCAAAAAATACCGTAAACCCCTACCCCAGGTCTCGGTAAACGCAAACGTACATAAAACTCTAATGTAATCTCCCCGTGGGCCCGCTCTCGGCCGGCCTCAAATAAACGGTCCCACGGGGAGGTAGCTAGCATGAACTCCTGGACCCGACTGATCGATCCAATGTCAGTCAAAAAACCTATATCAATGATCCAGCCGCACTCAGCTCCAACTGTCGTAATCTACCCAAACACCTGTGGGCAACCGTACCGTGGGGGATCCCTACAACAAACTACTCCGTCTCCTGAAAATCATAATCAACCTCCTCCTCCTCATGTGGTCATATATCTTCTTATTATACGATCAATTATTGATTGTATACAGTCGTATAACCTTATACGAGTCGTATAAAATGTGTATTAATTTTTTATTCGCTCGTATACTCAATATACAAGCACTGTTTTATACCTCTTATATGGGTCGTATAACGTTATACGGCCCGTATACAGTGAACCAACTTTTTTTTATTTTTCTTTTAAATTATATGTTTGGATTTGAGGAAAACGCAGTCGGTATGTGTTTAGAAAATGAAATAAGATCAACCGTATCTTGCTTTTGGTTTATGTTTATCAACTGGTCACCTTAACTCAAACTTTTAATCATTACGAATTGTCGGAACATCAAATAAGATCAAACTTTTCGTTAACTCAAACTTTTAGTCATTACAAAATGTTGAAACATCAAATAAGATCATAAGAAACGACTACAGAAACCGAACAACTTTTATCGCTGGTCACCTTAACTCTAACTTTTCATCGTTACATCCAAGTTATATCCATGAAATCCTGCATCTTGTATTCATCAACGATTTTCTGATATAGAGTCATACGTTTGTTGTAAATGTTTTCCCAGCTCGCTGCCAGCCTACCTGTAACACCACGTAAAAACGTGTCCAATTATGTAAAGACACGTGTCCTAAACTCTAAATTTGTGAAAGATTGAGTTTAAAGGACTAAAGTTGACAAAAGGTGAAAATATGTATGCGAAGGGACTAAAAGTGTCAACATGCCAAACTTGTCCCTCTGAATGACCATACGTGAAGAATATATTCTTAAACGAGTGATTAATTGGATATAAGAAGCCTTTCATGAATATAATCCGAAGATTATAAACTACAGGGGTTAAACGTGTCAACATGTTAATTCTTACTTCTGAATGACCTTTTAACAAACCCGAGGCTTCGAAATATTCAAATATACTCTCAAGAATAAGTGGTATAAATTTCACAAGGTTTCGAGATCGTTATGCGTTGTTTATGCAAATTCCCAAGAATTAGGGTATAAAGCGTCAACAAGGTGAAACTTATGTTTTCGGTGACCAATAAGCAAAACCGGGCCTAATGGAGTTTGGTTATACTCCCTTGAACCTCTACAAACTAACTACAAGGGCCAAAGGTGCTTAAAATGAAAGATATAAGACTTGTAAAGGTGCAGGGGCTGAACATGTAAACTTTAAAACTTGTTTGACTGGTAACCTGGGTGGTCGCGTGGTGCGACCATGGAACTCCTCAGCCGTCGCGCGACGCGACGACAGTGTTTCGACAGAATGTTGCTGCCAGATGCAGGTTTGTTCTCTTCCTTGGTTGCCAAACAAGTTATAAACGATTCCACGGACTTGTTGATGGTTTTTAGAAACCACCGGGACACTTGAACAGCCCTGATAACATTTCAAAACACCTGGGATCATTAGAATCAATTGGACTTCCCTATATAATGAGCCTTTTGTCCATTCTTTCAAGTGCTAATTCACTTATATTTCACTCTCAACACACCAAGCTTGAGTTCTGGACATTTCTGGAGTTAGCAAGCATTAGGAGAAGATTAAGAAGTGTAGAAAAGATAGCAAGGACCTTATGCAAGTGTTTTAGTCCCTGCTTAGTCCATTTTATTAGCTTAAAAACCGAAAAGTCAAACATATCATAATTAGGCTTTGACTTTCGGTTTAATCATAAATGGTCCAGCCATTGACCGAAATGAAAGTGGTTATGGAACCATATTAAGGTAGGTGATTAACCCTTAAAAGGGCACCTCCTAATTATTTCGTTTGACTAGTTAATTGTCGGGTCAAACTAGTTAGTCAAAAAGTCAAACTGGACAGAAACTTTAAAAATGATTTAAACTAATAAAACAGAGGTTCTAAATTATATTTTAACATCCTAATGACTTGGTAATTAATATTAGAACATGTTTGACCAGGTCTAACCCGACAATTATCAGTCTAAGGTCAGTTTATAACCGAAAGTCGCAAAAGCTTGACTTTTGCTTTGACTTTCAGTTCTGACCCGTTTAAGCTTAATTCCCCCATGTTTTAAGCTTCCATTAGGACCATATTATACAGTAGTATAACCCCCTGGAGTTATATTGCTTGGTCCTTAGTGGTTTGAATTATATGCTCTTATTTGTTAATATGCTTATAAATGCTGTAAATGCCCTTTTGACATATAAATGAGATTTTTAGAAATGTGAGAGGACAAAAACCTTTGCTGCTGATATATAAACTTGTCCCAAAATTTTGACATCAGTTCTTGGTCTCAAACAAAAGTTATGCTCAATATCGTAATTAGAAGCTTTTTATTAATTAAATTGCGATATCTTGCATAAGACGTGTTTAAACTTGGATTTTGAACCAAAAATCATTACCTACTGTTAAGATATTATTTTTAAGGAATTTTAACATTTTTGGTCAGATTATAATCGGTTTTAATCATAGAGTTCTTGTGTAATTCGGTAAATGATGATAATACCCTTTTCATGCATAAAATGAGATTAATAAATGATTTGAATGCCAAACCTTTTCCTACTAATTTCATACATTAAATAAATTATTTTGAGCATTTAAAACTGATCAAAATCTCAGATTTACATAAACATCTTGATTATCGTCAATTAGCGAGTTTTACACTAATTAGGTGCATAGTATGGTTTAAAACCATATTTAACACCTAAGACTTGTTACCTACTGAATTTTTAAACAAATTTAAATATTTTCTGAAGATTGATTGACATCAAGTTAATTGTATTTACCAGTGTAAACTGACGTATTTTTTAAAGATTGATTGACAGGTACTTCTCGTAAATAGGCTGGAGCTACTAGGTGTCATATAAGAGGATCTTGCAAATCCCTAGATACCTGGAGTCTGTTATTTCAGTTTCTTGTATTTTATTTTATGATCTGCCTGTGGATCTTATTACAACCAAGTTTGTTTATTCTTTCATTCGAACACTCAGACACTATGACACTATGGGTTGTAATAGTTTATTCACCAAGCCTTCCGCTGTGCTATTATATTGTGTATATTAAAAATGATGATATCAACTACGTCACGATACTCCCAGCCGGGCCCACCGGTAATATGTGGAAATATCGGGGTGTGACACTACCCCGTGCGGGTTGTCGCTAGAACGCTAACGGGGTAGGCATTTGATATCCCCCCTCTAATTTGACGTGAATATAATGGTTACCGAATACATGCACGAGCGTAACGGTTTGATGAGGAAAAATCTCTTCGGTTGTTGACAACAAGGGAAAAACGTAGCATGCCGATGTCGCTTAATAAGTAACAAATCACATTCCACTAGTTAGCTATCAGAATTCCCGAGAAAGGCATTAGCAGCCACTTATCTTCCGGTGCAACCCCTATACCGTTCCAATCGAAGCAGTTCGAGCTAAGTTATACTCAACTGAATTTATTCCTTTCCACAGGTCTTGGTGCCGGTTGCACTCACCTAGAAGCACCTTTCGTATTAACGACCACTCATTCTCCTGAAGCGACAAGCCGACCGCTATGGATGGAAGCAAGGTGGTATGAACCGTTGGTAGTATTTGAATATGACTTAGGTATGGATGGAAGCAAGGTGGTATGAACCGTTGGTAGTATTTGAATATGTTAAACTGTATTACAGGCAGTAAAGGTAACGAAAATGCCTCTTCCATTGATTTTCCACCTTTTGCTTACCCTTCCATTGCCTAGCGCCCATCGCAATCTCATCGATGAACGTCGGCACTCCACGATGATCACTTTGTGACTGGACAAACGAGCTATGTCTTACAGGTTGGGTGTGCGACTCTTGTGTAGCAATGCCTGGGGAATCACCATGAGCATCTAAAGATGACCGAATAGAGATAAAACTGTGCCTAGAAGGCTCCGCAAAAGAATCAACCTTCCTTTCTTGCTGAGCCTTTAAGGTTGGACGACCCCGTGGATTTTTCTTCACGACTGGCTGTTTGATATTTGTTTGAATGGGGTTAACCATCTCCTTTATCTTCTGAAACATGATTCTCTTAATCGCTCTCGGCTGCCCCAAAAAACGTTGTCTATGTCGAAGAACTCCTCACACTCTTCGTTTAAAGGTATCAAATCCAGCTTTTACCAAAAGGGGTCTATCAACTCCGAGGGAATCTTTTGATCTGCATTAAAATAAAACAAAAACAAGAGAAAACGTTAAAATCATTTTGTGATGAAATGAGCTTATTAAAAGACGTGGTTGGTTGAAGAATGTATTACTATTTTGTATCTACGGTACCAATCAGCACGTGCATGGCAGCCCACAGCTTGTAAATATACGGCACACGCATGTACGTTAGCTGCTTTTAAGATCTCTATTTGTTGAATGTCGTTTCTTAACAGATCCAGTCATTTATGTAAAAACCTTCTTTCGAATAAGATCAAAAAAGGTTCGTTATGTGGACCCATTGTCCGGCTCCCGCTTGCTTCAATGCTGGCTTTTATTTCAGTGTCCTGGTTTTTCATTAGATGGTCGATAACCGGTACAACCTTAGCAAGCGTGTGGTTGGGTTCGTCGAGGTATTTCTTAAAGAGCACATGTTGACCCTCTACCCTGTTGGTTGTGCGGTGTCCGAAGTTCTGATGTTGGTCGGTCCAGTAAGCCACAAATCGGTCGCCATATGGTTGTAACCAGTTTGAGAACAAGTAGTCCATGATTTTTGAAAAAAAAAAGTGAAGTGCAGTCAAGACAAGTCAGATAAGTACGATTAATAAGAAAATTACTAGGAAACTTACCGTCACGTCTTTTGCTTGGCAGTCCTACTCGTATACGCTCGTACCAGTAGTTGTAGTCGTATTGGGTGGTTGAGTTAATCAGCCTGTCCCACTTGTATACAAACTTTTCCCATGCTTGTTCCGTTTTAATGCTTGGCTTGCAATGTTTTACGATGTTTTGTTGTATGTGCCACCTACAAAGTGAGTGTCTAGCGTTTGGAAAACACGCTTGCACATGCGTTCGTGAGGGCAAGATCTATATCCCTTACTATTACACGGGGCTCCATAACACCGTTCAGTGAGTCTTTCATCGTCTGTAGCACCCACGTGAAGTTTTCCTCTTTCTCGTTGGCTATGAACGCATGCGCAACGCAGAACAACATGGATGTAGACGTGACACCAATAATATGAACTAGCGGCATGTTGTACCGGTTCGTCTTGTAGGTGGAGTCTATAAGCAACACATGCGGGAAGGCGCGCCACAACCTGTTCGACACCGGGTGGATAAAGAAAACATCATGTACCTTTTCGTCGTTTCCATATGTTCTGTGGAAGAAAGCAAACCCAACTGTCGTCAAACGGTGGAAAAGTATCTGCATTAGTGTTTCGCCGACTTACTGAATTCGGCCCAATTTGGCACGGGCGTTGTATATGGTGTTTCTTGTTTAGACATTCTCGGGGTTGTATTCTTTGATGATAGTAAGAATGTCTCATGGTTTCATATTCTGGTACGTCAGTTGCTCCAACATCCTCTTTTCTTCTGGAGTCAGGCACATTAGGGACGGATGACCCACTGGATACAGAAATGGTTCGTGGTTATGCTGAGCTTAGTCAACCCTTAGATCCCAACACCGTGGCCTTTTACTGTATGAATAGATCAGTTGGAACTCGCAACCGGTTTTCCTGCTCCTGGTCCATCTCACCGTGCCTGTTGGCTTGTGGTGGCTGGCACAATCACACGTTAGCCAAATTTTTAAAGGTTGCCCACTTGGGGGTTTGTCGTAGATCGTGCGTTTGATGGCTATGGCGTACCCAGTTTGGCGTCCGACTGCTTTACACCACTCTACCAAATTATCCATGCTATCGAATTTCTAACGAAACAATTATATGTGAGATTTTATGCATGTATACGGCCCGTATAACGTTATACGGGTCGTATATAACGTTTATTATTTTTTTATTCGCTCGTATAGTCAATATACGAGCACTGTTTATGACTTGTATACGGGCCGTATAATGGTATACGGCTCGTATACAGGTAACATATATATATATATAATTCGTATAGGTGAAACTGAAGAAATCATACTCGATATGTGTTCGGAGATTAAGTCTATTTTGCTTTTACTTCATGTTTATTTTACTGGTCGTTTGCTTGACTTCAAATGTCTAAACAGTAATATCAAACGTACCGCAAATAAACATATAAATAAATGTTATACCTTTTTGGTTGTAAACTCACTAGGTTCATGGTCAACGTATGGACCCAAGGCGGTCCACCACTACCAGGAGGAAATTCAAAACTACCGGGAGGAGATTGAAAACCACAGGGGAGCGGTCCACCACTAGTAGGAGGGGATTGAAAACCAACGGGCGGTGGTGGATAATAACCAGCATAATTAGCCTGAAAAGCATCCAAGCCCCAAGGATCCTGACTTGCATCAGACGCAAGATTGAGATCGAACGGAACATTTAGATCAAACAAACCCGGATTGTTATTCTGATTGTTTTGATCACTCTCTTGATTTGATTTGTTAGCCAACTCACTACGAAAAATATTCCAAAACAACATTGATAACGTAATATAATTTGAATACAGAGAAATATAGAAGAAACGAATAGAAGTTGAATGAAAATGAATATGATTATTGTTGTTTATATAGACTTTTCTACAGAATATTACATCGTATCAAATGATTAACACGTGGATCGAGGAATCTAACGTCGGATCAAATAAGTCACACGAATATCGAGAAACCTAACGTTTAACTCGGACGAAATTGGGAATATACAGCTCGAAAAACGTTATACGGCCCGTATAAAGTGTCGTATCTATCTATTATACTAAAAGAATTCTTCTTAGCCACATGTCATGCTGATGCGGACATTCTCTTAAGCCAGAGAATGGAACTTTGAGCGGCAATTCGTTCTCTTTATTTTCTTCATTCACACGCGCGCGCTCTCTCTCTCTCTCTCTCTTTTCAAAACCCTAATTGAAACACAATGGAGGCAGGAAACCAAGCACTGGTCATATCTATGGCTAATTGAAACACAATGGAGGCAGGAAACCAAGCACTGTCATATCTATGGCGATTCTTCTCATGCCACAATGTTTTGGTTTAGGCTCCTAAATCTTGCCTGCACTTCTTCTTTTCTCCTAGGGTTTATAACCCGATTCCTTTTTCTTCTTCTCTTATTCTCTGATTGTCTTTCCCTTTTCACACCAACCCTAGATTACTTCCACCGTCATTCACCGCCTCTTAACAGTGTCGTCCGCCGCCTATACGCATCATCACCGTCACCGCAACAACCAATGGGTAAAGCTGCAAACTCCGGCCCCAAATATTCATTGTCGGCTGCTAAAGATGAAGCATATCTTCAATCACTCATCCCTAAATGAATCCATAAAAGCTCAATAGATTTCAGATCTTAAGTCAATTTCCGGTGACGTAAGTTTCGAATTTGACATAGTTTGACCGATTTGTTCTCTCAAGTGTATTGTTGAACAACAGTTGGTCTGCACTATTAATCACATTTTTATTTTATTACTTTTTTTCTTTTTTAGGGTTACATTGCTTGAGGGGACTTTGAAGGAGGGGAGAAGTGGGAAACAACTACTTTCGATACAGCGACAGAGTTATCGAAGAGTTTTGCTTCAAATGCTTTGATTTCTCACATGTATGGTTTGATGTGGGACTTTGGAGCCATAGGTTTTTAAGTGATTAGATCTTATATTGATTTGTGTTGCATATGTTGTGGTAAGAGCTTCCACACCATCTAAATATATATATATATATTTTTTTTGACTAATATATGTTTTAGTCGGAAAACAAATAATTTGTTTGGGTTGTGTTGTGTTGTATAGCTATCAGTTAGGGTGTTCATGGTTCGGTTTAAAATCGTGAAACCGCCCAAACCGTTCAACACCGGTTTGGTTGGTTTCGTGGTTGCTTTTTTTTCTTTTGCTTTCGGTCGGTCGGCTTTAAAAAATTCAAACCGTAGCGAATAGTTTGGTTTACGGTTTATATCAAAACTGGTTGTATAAAACCACACCGGATAGTTAGATTTGTATATAATGTAATTAATTTGTAGGGATTTCACATTAGGTATCATTATTTTAAGATTGACAATTCAAGATTTTGTCCTTAGAATATATATATGATTTATGGTTATTTTTTGGTTTGATTTAGGATATGTTGTTCAAAACAGTTGTAATTGGATTAGTTATATGATTTCCAACACTCCATATATTGAATTTTTTTTACTGCAGTTGGTGGCGTATGCATGAATTCTGGAGCATAAGTGATGGACAAGTATCTTTTGAATCATTGGCAAAGTTCTATTTGACAGGTATTATCAAGTTATTATTAATAATTTAAATTATGAACTTATGTTGAATTGTGTACTTTATGTCAAACACATACACGTAGCAAAATTTTAATTGGATTCATGGAATTAATATTAGTTATTTACTTTTCTATATCATGTAGTACAAACTGTGATGCATTAACAACCCGATAAAACATAAATGGTGCCAAATTTCACATATCAAGATCACCATGATAAATAAGTTCCACCTATATAAACGCCATCAACCCCACCAGGTTGTTATGGTTTTTTCCAACTGTAAGCAGAAAACTTTTTTTGTTTATTTTTTAGGATTATTATAGGTCCCTTTTGTTGCTTTGATTTTTGGCAGTTGTTTTTCTGTTTTTAATTTGGACCCTTTCTTGATAGGTGTGGTTCGTGTATGAATCATTCAAGAAACTGCGTCCTGGGATCTCTTTAAAATGCCTGCATGGAAGGATGAAACAAGTGAAAGAATGTTCATATTGCAACAAAGATCAGTTCTTTTTTCAATTGAAGTGTCTTCAATGGGCATGGATTTCAACAAAGGGGTCGATTGGGTTGTTCAGGTGATCTACAGTTATAGTAGAAGTGTTAAAACTGGTGGGCCGGGTAATAGTCATAACGTGTTCAGGTTGAAACATGCTTTTTTTGTATAAGACAAAACGGGTGGGCCGGTGTCTACACTTTTCATCATGTTTAATTCATTAATCCGTTCGTTATAATTTTCAAGTCTTAGCATGCATTGTTTTAGGGTATAAATCTGATTTTTTTTCTTCTCTCAGGTGGATTGCCCTGATGATGTGGCAAGTTACATACATAGAGTTGGCCCCACAGCACGTTATGATTCTAAAGGGCGGTCTGTCTTATTTCTCTTGCCTTTTGAGATGAAAATGCTTGAGAGATTACAAGAGAAAAAGATACCTGTTGAATTTGACAAAGGTAATAATAGTAATATTAATAATCATTATAATTTTTATCATTGTATCTTATATTTTTGTGTTGGCATTTGAAATTTCGTTGTATTTTAATATTTGAATATTAATGTGCTGCAGCCAAACACCAAACGATTGCAATTTGTTTCTGGTTTATTAGCTGCTCCTGTTAGCAAAACACACACAACTGCAGCCTTTGGGCCAACAAGCCTTCAAAACAAAAGTAAAGTCAATTTACAAACAAAAAGGTAAAGAATTTTTTTTATGTGAGAAGGCTTCCCATTGATGACATTTCAGCTTCATTTGGTCTGCCTATGTGTAGTCATATTTTTTTTTTTTATAATAACTAATGCCACAAACTGCATCTTCACACAACTTAAGGTAATCACATTAGCTTGCAAGAAATAAAGTTGTTTACAAGCTAGCACACAAATACAAAACTTGATATTTGATATACTAGCCAGATGGCTTTTGCACTTATAATTTACCCACATTGACCCATTAACAACCTGCATATTTTTCTACAATTATATAAGCGACTCAATTCTTATTTTCTATGTGTAATTTATTAAATTAATAGATTTATAAATATTTTTTTACAATTATATAAGCGACTCGATTCTTATTTTCTATGCCACTGGCACTCTTTTGTCCATTTTTCATATTGTTCTTACTTATGTTTTTGAAACGGGTCAGTTGTATCTAACGACTGGGAAGTCATTACTCGTGTATTCAAATGCTTACACTGTGCTAAGTCGTTTATAAAAAAATGTATATTCTTATTCAAAGCCATTAACTTTTGAATCCTTTTTTACTGTAACAATTTGAAAAAGGATCATCATCAATTAACTTTTGAGACACCAGGTAATCAAATTTTTGCACAAAATTTCAATCTTTTGAATGTAACAATTTGAAAAAGGATCTGATATGGGAACTAGATGCGTTTACATCACATACTAGCTATTTATTAATCTGATACGTTTGTTAAATTGATTACTAATCGCTTATATGTGTTGACTCGGATTTGTTATATATATGTCTGTATTTAGAGCTATGATTACTCTTGGAACTATTATGAGTATAACAGCTAAAGAAAATAATATATAAGAAAACAAAGATGACCAGCGGGAAACTGGCCGATAAAGTTTTATTACACAATGCATCTATCATTTTCTCGAAACTTCAGGTATGCGAGTTTGATCGGAGAAGTTTGATTTGGAAGTGTTTACAAGGGTTGTTTGGAATCTGGGAAGGTTGATGTTGTTCATTATTACTCTGTAATTTAAAAGAACTAAAATTGTTGATGTGCTTGTTTGAAAGTGAATAAAAGCAACTTTTACTAATCGAAGGAATTGAGTTAGCCGACGGCGACAGATCCACTGGAGAAAGGTTTTTTTGAGCTGCCGGAAGGACAGGAGCGGTGATGGTGAGCTGCTTCTGTTGTTACTGGTTAGTTGTTAATCTGTTGCATGTTTGTTATTGGTTTGGTGGTTCTGCCGGTGCAGGGGAAATAGATGATAGACGGGTATAACTTTTTCATATCTTTGTTTAATTTTAACTCTACATTAATTCTTTTTGTGGTTTTTTAAAACCTTATTAGTTGGCATTTTTTAAGCCATTAAAATCAGGGATTGCCTTTTCGAAGGTTTATCTAAGTTTACTTCTTAAATACAATATTCACATTCACCTATTTATACAATAAACCTATTTAGTTCGTAGTGACAATACTTGGTCAAAGTTATAGTCAACATAATCATAATCATAATATCTTATATAAAAAGCAACAAAATCATAAATAATCATAATATCTTATATAAAAAGCAACAAAATCATAATATCTTATATAAAGCAATCGTATTGTTTTTTTGTATGTTAGTGAACTTTCGGCCTCTTCTTTTTTGACCTTATGTTTTTATTTATGTCTTTTACTTTGACCTATTCATATGTATGGCACAACTTGAAATTGTGCCTTCTTAGTGTAAACCCGACAAACTACTTACTGTTTTCAACATGTTTGGATATGATCATGGACGGTTAATGGTTGATGAGAATATATTGGTCGGGGTTTTCGCTAATATTTTTGCGATTGGAGTTGTTACCGATGTTCATGTAAGTTGGCCCATTTATGCATTCTTTTCATGTTTTTCTTTTTCTCTCAAAAACAATATTTATCTACTTTTTCTATAGATGTGGTACATTGATGTTCAATTCAGACTATTTTCGCAGGTGTTCGTAGTGACAATGCCAAAGAAATTTTGCGTTTGACAGGTTGGCACTGTTTTGAATACCAATGATGCTGAAAATGCCAAAAACGCTGGAGCAAAGTTCATCATGAGTCCTGCAATCATAAAGGCATGATAATTAGTTATTACTCAATTCTATTATCTCTTTCAAAGACCTCTTTTTATCAAGTATAATTAAACAATGTAAATGTAAATACAAATTCTAATTTAAACACAGATGGTCTGCATTATGAGTATGACCATGTCAGGTGTATGTTTTTGTAAAGGCATGCTTCTGTTTGATTTTTCGTTTTTTCTTTGTATATATTATATCTTTCTTTAATAGTGTATTAAATAATTTGCAGGACATTCTGGATCAAGAGAGTGATGACTTGCTATATATACCTAGTGTAATGACCCCAACAGAAGTAAGTAAGCGTTTAAATATACTTTATATTTGTTGCTTGAATCAAGTCGAAGAGCAAAGCCATCTAACTGCACTTTGTTCATAGTTACAAGAATGATCCATATTTATAGCCTGATCTTAATACATGTTTAATCAATGTATACTTAATACAATGTATTCATTGGTATTGTTTTCCCGTCTTCTAAATGCTCTTCTTTTCCTCCTGCGTATTCTTAATTTTTAATTTGGCTTATGCAAACACTTCCTGATTATATAGATATTGTCATCATATAACGCCGGTGCCAAAATTGTGAAGGTGAGGTGCACTGTTACTATTGTTTATAAATAAAACTATCACTTCATGGCATATATCACTGCAATACTTCTAATTACCTTGCAGCTTTGCAAGGCGATGCAACTATCTCTATGCGTACTCTACAATCATTCCATTCTAAATTCGTGTCTCTCTATGCGTCGAAAAGGTAAGTTTTTTTTTCTTTATACATTAGAACCACAATGATACAATGAGAAGTTACACAAAGGTGCAGTGTTATTCCTTTCAGACACCCCGAACTTGCAAAATATGAGTATGTAATCTATCTAGTATACTAAAAGAATACATCTTAGCCACATGAGAACTCTACAATCACTTCATGTTTTTTTACATTAATGTTTCACTGCAATATATGGATGCTAATCAAAGATGACATTTATCCCTTACTATTTTTATTTAGGGAATATTTCACATAATAGTAACCAAGTTTTAAAAGTGTTCTAATTAGGTCACTGGTGTCGTTTTTGTTCCAATTAGATAACTTAACATTCAAATCGAGCATGTCATTTTTTCCACGTGTCAAGAAAAAAATGAAGCATAAGATGTTACCGTCGAATTATTTTAATATATGAAATTATATTTATTAAAAATAAAAACCATTTAATTACATTAAAAATTAAAAAAACAAGTTACAATCCACGTCATCACTCGACGTTAGCATCAAATAAAAGAGAAAAAAGAAACAAAAATCCACATCACCACGGTTACCTATGAAATTGATGAAAAAACCCTTAATTTTAATGAAGAATGAATGTTGAGTGACCTGATTGGAACACTTTTAAAACTTGAGTGACTTAATTAGAACACTTTTAAAACTTGGTTACTATTCTACAAAGTTACCCCTTTTATTTATATACGTATAGATTCACAAACTTTTTTATGTGATGCCATACTTCTAATTACCTTGTGTGCGATGTTCGGGTCAAAATCATTAATCATTTACCTATTGCTTTAGTCCATTTGGACATCATTTTGCAAGTGCATCTCATGACAAAACAAGGGTTTGGTCATTGGATAGAGTACAACCTTTAAGGATATTGGCAGGACATCTATCTGATGTTAATGTGAGCTTTTTGTGAAGAGGTTGAAGTATGGGTTGGTAGAAAAGGATCATGTTTTAATATGAGGCGGGTTGGGTAGGGTTGACCCGCAAACCTTTTATTCTTCAATTAATTTTAAAAAGATTAGACTTTGTTGATGTTGCAGCTGAATGAATATATGAGACACTAAAAGTATAACATGACTGTAGCAAGCCCCATTTAAACTTTTGCTTCAGATTGTGACTTTGGGTTCAAAGTTGATTTTGTTGGTCGCCCCTTTATTTATGCTTAGGTAAGTTCTTTATCCTCTTTTCTATATGAGTTTTTAAAAGGGAGTCTTCGGATGTGTGTCTGTTCATGGTTTTGTTTATTTTATTTCTGCTAATTTTAGCTTCTTATGTAACTTTGTTTGCTTAATGGGTGGCAGATTCTTGAAACCATATTTGACATCAAGAACAACATAAAAAGGCTAAAGAGAATACCTTACAGCCTATTGGAATCAATAAGTGGCTTCAGAAGGTGCTTATAATATGCTCACTCTTTGTAGATCATTGTAGTTTGTGAAATTTGATCATTGGGGGATTAAGTATAAAAAAGATATGAAATTTGCTCTAAAGATAGTTAAAAATAAGTAAGGCTTTGATATATCGATACAAATCTATTATGATCAGTGGTCATTATTCTCTTGAAGATTTCGTCTTAATGCGTCATTAACTTGCAGGTCTCATGTACAGAGGAAAAATACCTAGAACAATTAGTTGATGCATCAATTAGTGAGTTAATGGCTAACGGCGCAGCCGCAGCGAGTGCAGCTGCATCTCATTTGCTTTTCCTAAAACGAAGAATCTCATTTCTCTTGAAGTCGCAATGGCTTCGACCCCAAGATCCTCCACTTCGTTAGTAATATTAAAATTACCAATAGTATTTTATTTCCGTGAAATGAGTTGTATTGTGTTTATAATTTATGTTGAGATGTTTAGCATTTTAAGGATTTTTTGGGATGTGTTAATCTGAAAATAGCTGATATATATTGATTTAAAATGAAACGATTTCAAGTGTTCTTTTTGAATGTTTTGGATGTGTAGAGGCTGATCTTGAAATGGTAGATGTGACTGAAAATGAGTTAGCAACTCTTTTCTTAATGAATTGTTTTGATTTTTTTAGTTTATCTGGTTAATGATGGTTATTATTTGTTTCTGTTACGGGTACATGCACATGAGAGACCTGATATTGCACAAGATCAGAAGGAGAAGTTTCTACAGCGTTTCTAGCAAGTGCAGCAACAACCTCAGGGTAATACCTTCTTAACATGCCTCCGATTTCTGCTGGAAACCATAAACAATTCTCGGCATAGCAGAGTCCTCTTTTGCAACAAGTGGGTCTTTATGTATCTAGATCATTGCAAACTTTGCTTAAATATAATTATTTTATGAAAAATATGTTGATTAGTAAACTTTAGTTTGTAAAGAATTACGATATGTATGAATATTTTTTGCAGTTCAATTCTCATTATATGTTATATGTATGGTTATGGTGAACAGAGAAAAAGAGAGATGGCGGAAGAGGTGGTGGCAGTCTATGCTTTAACGATGTCGAGTATATGGAAAGCAAGAAATGAGAAAGTGTTCAAATGTGCAAACGCGGTTCAGCACAAGATCATTGAAGAGATAAAGGAGGCGGCTTTTGATTGGGTCATACATAGATCGAAATTTAAAGAAATAGAAAGGCGCTAATGGAGAACTTTTGATGTACAAGTATAATTGGTACTTATAGTTTTTTTTTCTTATTTGTTTCTTTATTTCTTGCTCTTTGTAGGTTGCGTATTGAGAATATTATTTCAAGATCCATTAATTTATTTTGGTAAAATAACATAAAGCCGGTACCTAGCGCTGCCCAGGAAAGGTTACCCTTTTGGACATTTTATCTTTTGATCTTTTTAAGTCCTACACATTAAATATCAAGGTTACCGGGTAAGTTGATATGGATACAAATGGTAGTAGCATCGGGCCATCAGATTATGTATGGGCCATTGATATGATGTTGAAAAGTCTTTTGAGTGGAAGAAGTAATGTCACAAAATACTTGGATTATAAATTGAAGTATGAATTATGAATGTTTAACTCAATGGTCCACTTTTACATACTATTACAATCCACTAAAAATAGTGTAACAAAGTAACAAGCTATTATTATTATTATAAGTTTGTCTATATATATCTAAAGTAAGTTTATTGAATATTTTACATAAAACGTAAGTTTAAATTATAAACAAAGATATATGCTTGAAACATTCTCATTTAGATATTTAAAACGAATATTATCCTTGAATATATATATATATATATGTGTGTGTGTGTGTGTGTGTTGTGTGTGTTGGGTTCATGGTTGTAAAACAAGGTTTCCAAGGCCGAGTACTCCCCGAGTAGTCGCTACAAGGTAGGCTGCCGAGGCGACTTTCTTTGACTCTGCCTAATTACTCGGAATCGTTCAAATACGGTCAACCTCGGCCAGAATTGGATCTAGTAAGTCAACTCGGGCCTAGTTTGACTTAAATAATAATAAAACATAATTGCTATGCCTATCATATTAAAGAATGAATATCATTTTCATGTATTTTGTTATAAATATTAGTAAATTTATGTTATTTGACATATATTTAATCTCCAAAAAGTAATTTCTTTATGATTTAACATGTCCGAGTACTCCCCGAGTACTCTCCGCCTAGACCGAGTACTCTCAACTCCCCGGTCGACCGACTAGGGATCGCCTAGTGACTTTTACAACCATGGTTGGGTTTAATGGGAAACACTAAAAAAGTAGGGAACCGAGAGCCATGCATTAAACATGTTTAATATATCATAAAAAAATCAATTAAATCATATATAAAGGTTCATAGCTAAATTTAGTGATTTGTGATTTTCATGTACTCATTTATCTATATTTTTTAGTTCAGTATCATTTTTATACATTTATATTGGAAAGTTCTTTCATTACAAAGTTCATCTCAATGCCAGTAGATATTATATGTTTGTGTTAAGCCACCCGTGAAACTCACGGGTTCTTAAACTAATGTGGTCAATTGTATGTTGCCTTATCAAGGGTGAAAACAAGAGATGAGGTCAAACTACTCATACTTGACAACAACGGAAAACATTAGTATAAAACAACTAATGTGGTGTATAAAGAGATTTTCAACGAATTGTAATTTGTGCATATTGATGATTAATAAAAGGTTTTTACCTGATCCGTTTTAACACGTGTATTTATTCATAACATTTTATGTAAACGATGATGATGATGAGATATTATCTTTAATCAACCCGTGTAATACGCGGGTTCTTAAGCTAGACGACCATAACTATTTCAGTGAGCGGGCTTTACTTGCACCTAAAAATGATGTTGTTCATGAGATTAATGACAGGTTGCTAGCAATGTTTCCCGTTGAAGAAAAAGAGTATCTTAGCTCTGACAGTCTTTGTCCGTCTGAAGATGTAAATTCTACACAACAAAGAATATACTCTCCGGATATGCTCAATGGTCTTAAAATATCAGGCTTACCAAATCATAGGTTAGTCTTAAAGTTGGTGTTCCAGTAATGTTATTACGAAATATTGATCAACGGAGTGGATTGTGCAACGGTACAAGGCTACAAGTAAAAAAGCTTCACAACCGTGTAATAGAAGCCCAGATAATATCTGGTGTAAATATTGGTAGTTGCACATATCAAGGTCAATGGTATGTTGCCTTATCAAGGGTGAAAACAAGAAATGAGGTCAAAATATACTTGACAACAACGGAAAAGCTACAGATAAAATAACTAATGTGGTGTATAAAGAGATTTTCAACGAATTGTGATATCTGCATATTGATGGTTAATAAAAAGATTTTACATGATCCGTTTCAAGACGTGTATATATTCATAACATTTTATGTAAACAATGATGATGAAGCAATATTATCTTTAATCAACCCGTATAATACACGGGTCCTTAGGCTAGTACATTATATACGACCAGACAAAAATCTTATTTTCACATGGTGCATACGGGCCGTATAAGGTTATACGACACGTATAGAATAAAGTCAACTGACAAAGGTTGCTCGTATAACCTTATACGGCCCGTATACACCATGTGAGAATAAGATTTTACCATGTGGGATTATTAACTCCCTATTTTGAATCCTGAAAACTTTCTCAACAATCACATCTAGCGACAATTAATTTTGGCTTAGTTAGCACAAGAGTACAATGATTAAAGGGTAACATAACATACTATTATATTTAATGTATATGGGCCTGTTTTGTAACTTTGTTGACAATTGAATACGTGTTACAAGGATTGTGGACGAAAATAATAGAACTAATTATTAGGAAATACTAACATTGAAAATCTCATCGTTTCACACAACATGCTAGGACCATGTGTTAATTATTTATTTATTTTTTTTTTTTTGAAAGAAGGCTATATCTCTTTAAGATGAAAAACCTCAGCAAGTTGCTTAAGGCATTAATACAGTACAAAAAGGAAAAAAATACAGGATCATTACCAAAAAAAAAACTAAATTCACCCCGATCTTTCCATTCAAGATCCTTTATTCCAGCCCTTGCTTTCATCCATAAGAATGAGAGTGCTTTGATGTCTACAACTACTCTTGATACTTGTGTTGTCTTGTTATTAAAAATTAGATTGTTTCATATCCGCCAAATAGTCCAACATGTTGCTGCCATAATAACATATACCGCCTTCTTTTTCTCTTTCGAAGAACTATAGCTTTCAATATGTTCCATTAGTTCCACTAGACTGAGTAAATACCTTGGAAGAGGTATTTTCAGCCACAATGAAATCGCAACCCAGACCAAATGAGTGTATTGGCAGGAAATCAGCAAGTGATCAACTTATTCGTTAGCCGAGTTACATAACACACACATTACCGAGTGTATTGTGATGTTTTTGATTGCCAGCGCATCCCTTGTGGGTATCCTATCCAACACGACCCAACGTCGAAAACAATTTTTTTTTGGTATCCTGTTCATCCGTCTAAGCACTTTTGTTTCTGGGATAGTTTGTATAGCATCCATTTCTAACCGTAGATAGCAAGCTTTGAATTCCACGTTGGTGTCGTCGCTTTTCCATAACCAAGTGTCTGGTTTCAGCCCTACCACTTTGCCTTCCAGCAGATTAACCGCAATTTCCCTACGCATTTGCGGCTCCATATTGCGTGAGAGGAGAAGCGCTACCCCATAACCACAAAATCTGCCCATTATTAAAACTGCAACGCTGCTGAACCATGCAATATTTATTTGTTTCCAAGGTAAATAGGTTAGGGAAGCATTCCCGTAGCGATATGTCGCCCACCCAACTATCTAACCAGAAAAAATGTTTTGTCTCCACAGCTTGTAACATCCCGATTTTTCGTGGGATTAAAATATGTATAATCCTTCAAGTAAGTTTGTATTGGTGGAAATAGTATTTTATAACACCCTAAAATACTAAATTTCGGTTATCATGTTTCATTATGATATTAACATGATGTAATGTAACTAGGTATATTGAACCTAGTTAAAATCTTAATTATATATTAGTGAAAATAGTGCTTTGACCAAACTAGATAACTAACCAAAACATGTAACACCCCAAAACTTACAAGTATGCATACTATATATATATTGTTACTAAAATGTGAACCTAGTTAGAATGGAACTTAGAAGAGTAATTTAAAAATAGTAAGTTTCAGTTAATTAAAAACATATGTATATACATGAGGGACTAAATGAGGAAATGAGGAAAGTTAAACTATTAGAAAGAAAAATAACATGAGGGACTGAAGTGTGTGTGGGTGTCGCCTAGAACAAGGAAGCAAGAACCAAAAGCCCTCAACATCATAAAATCAACAAATTGAAAGGGAATCCATGGCCTAAATTACTGCATGTGCACATAGAAACGTTCAACTAAGTTAGTCTATCGAATGGTTAGTCAACTTTTATGATTTGGTGATTCTTCATAAGTGGGTCTTGATTGAAACATGAAATTTGCTTGAAATTGATTATGAGCATATGTTAGAATCACTATATGGAGGATAAATCATGCTTGAATTCTGATTATTTCGATGATATATGAAATACCCACTTTGAAGGTTAGAAAGATAGTAAAATATGATGATCTTGTTAATCCAAATTCATGCAATATTGATGTAAGGATTGTATGTGTTAGAATATTAGTGAATGTTTGATATAAGATGTTGATTATGTGAAATTAATTGACTATAATGGTTAATGTTGAGAAATAGGAAAAGTATGCATAGAATACTTGTAAAATATGCTTTGTTGATGATATGCACACTAAGTGTTTGTTAAAATGCTTGAATGAAGAGCTTTTATGTGAAAAAGATAATCTCATGTGAAGTAGGATGTTAGACAGCTAGAATCGAGAAATTTGTAATTGATAACTTGATTCTGTCTAAGACAAGAATGAGAAATAAAGACATGAGATTGAAATATGTTGATTATGAATTGTAGGAGTAAAAGAGGAAGACACAAGCCATTCCGGATCGCAAGCGAAACACGACAAAGGTAAGTTCTTTGCTTACAAAATATATTAATAGTATGTATTAGTGTGAAACGTCATTATTCTTTTGTCGAAGCCGTATAATTGTAATGAGTTGGTGTAAGTCGGATACATGATATGGATATGGGTTGAATGAGCAAGAAAGTGTAATGTGCTAAGTTGAGAAATTCACGTTCGAATGAAGGTTTAAAAGGATCTTATTGTAGTTCGACTAGTAACTTGATATCGTATAAATTATCTAGTTGAAATGTCTAATTGATTGGTTGTATGTAGGTAAAGCTACTTGATGGATGGCATTACTTGGATCGAACACACTTATGATGCACGCTTCCGCAAACATCTTAGTTATGGTTTAAACTTTTGGTAAATGATGCCTTTTGTTAAACAAAACGGGTCTTTTGTAAGTAACTTGATTCGCTAGTCGTCGAATGTTAAACTAGTAATTAAAATCTAAGTAGTTGGTCATGAAATGTTGGGATGTGGAATTATTTTTGTAACCATTTCGTTAGCTATCATGATGTAAATATGGATGTTTACTCTTGGAATATTCGACCCGTTTGTCACTTTTGTCAAATGAAAGCTTGTTAGTTTCTTTCAAAAGTTTAGGTCTTACAAGTTGGTATCAGAGCGTAGGTTTGAGAGATTCGAGCAAGTTTTGGTGCTCGAACTCAAACCGAAAGCTCTTGTGGAAGTGTGTTGTTCCAAAGCGCCACGCAAGTAAGAGATTTAAGGATTTCGAGCTATGCTTTTAGATGAAAACGGGAATGGGTTATGGTTAAATTACTAGTATAACCGGGGTTGGGACGTTATGGGATGCCATGGAAGGTTTCGGGACTGCCCAGGACCATTTCGGGTTGGAAAAAGGGCATGGGAATGAAAGTTTAGATCGAACAGCGTCTGCACACCAGAGAGCCCGTCGGCGACGGCACCCCTTCACCCGACGTGCTAACTGACTGTCTACGGGTAGATTTCAGCGACGCAACTTTTCCGAGCCCGTCGGCGACGCACCCTGTGCCGTCGGCGACGGGGCCTCCTTGTTTGCTTTTGCTGAAATTGTTTGTTTATTATGCTAAGGCCTTTAATTCAATTCTAGCATTCGTTAAACGCTAGGAACACCCCAAATTGACTATGAAACTAAGAAATTCAAGATAACTATCATGTTCTAATGATGAATGTGTGAAAGAACGGGGAGTTATGTGCGCGAACGAATGAAGTAAGTAATACATCTAGAATGTTTGTAAAGAAAGATTGGATGAGTTTATGACTTACGAGAATGAATTATTAAGAGTGATTGACGTATAGAAAGAAGCGAAGAATGAATGTAATAATGTTTAACATAAATACTTAATTGTAGATGGCAAGTGGAGGAAACACGGATACCACAAAACGGATAACTCGAAATGAGTTAAACAATATAATTTCGGATGAAGTAGTCAAGGCGTTTGATGCAAATGTTGCAAAGCTAGCGCAAGAAGTGGAGAGCCAAGTGTTGAGTAGTGTGGAGACTATGGTAACAAGTAAGATAGATGAGTTGAAAGAAATGATAACTGGGATTCAAGGCAAGAAGGATGTACGACGATGCACCTATAAGGATTTTATGGCATGTAAGCCTGCAACTTATAATGGAGAAATTGATCCCATTGAATGTCAAAGATGGATAGCTGATATGGAGGGAGTGTTCATTCGAAGTCATTGTGATAAGGAAGATCAAGTCATGTTTGCCACGGGGCAACTTTTACGAAGGGCTAAAGATTGGTGGGATACGTATAGTAAAGAGATCGGTGAAGATAGAGTTCAAACTTTGACTTGGCAAGAATTCAAACAACCTTTTATCAAGTATCATTGTCCACAATCAGCCGTGGATCGAATCCAAGAGGATTTTCTCCGACTCCGACAAAAGGATGAATCAATTGATGAGATCACAAATACTTTCCTTGATCAGCTGAAGTTTTGCGGAGAAATAGTCAGAACAGAGAGGAAGAAGATTATCCGTTATCATGGCATGCTTAAGGCTGAATATCGGGAGTTCATAACTCCTTCTAAATGTGAAACTTTGGACGAGATTATTGACCTGGCAAGGGATAGGGAAATTGAGATAAAGAGGCAGGCTGAACGCGGGGAGAAAAGGCAAATTGAGAAGGGATCAACACAAGGTTCTTTCAAGAAACCTAAGACACACGATCAGGGAAAGAAAGAAGCTTCTAAAGGAGGGTTTCCACGATGTAAAACGTGTGGAAAACCCCATTCGGGAGAATGTTTATTGGGAAAGAGGGGATGTTACAACTGCGGGCAAGAAGGGCACCCATATTATAATTGTCCAAATCCCAAGAGGGTGTGCTACAACTGTAATGAATCGGGCCATGTGAAGGCCGAATGCCCAAAACTCAAACAAGGAGCGAAGAAAGAAGGAAAGAAGGAAGATGCAGCCAAAGCTAAGGGGATAATGTTCCAAATCTCTACGGAAGAAGCTAGGGCTCACCCAAATGTGGTGTCAGGTATCTTTATGATAAACTCTATACCCACTTATGTGTTGTTTGATACCGGGGCTAGTAGATCATTCATTTCTAGCGAATTTGCACATTCCTCTTTATTGACGATAGAAAGAATGCCTACACCACTTGAAGTAGAAATAGCCGATTGTAAGAGTTATCTTTTACACGAAATATGTAGAAATTGTAGAATCACCATAGAGGACGAAGATTTTGATATTGATTTGATTCCCATGGTCTTAGGAGAGTTCAAGGTAGTAGTAGGTATGGATTGGTTATCCCGCCATCATGCGAAAATTTTATGTGAAAGCAAAATTATTCACATGACATCTCCTAAGGGAAGGCGAGTGAGTATTCATGGGGAAAGAGAGGTAGAAGCAAAATTCTGTACTATCTTAGAAGCGGTCAAGTACGTGATGAATGGAAGTAAGGCATTCTTAGCCTATGTTGTCAATACGAAAGTAGGTGCCTTAAGAATTGAAGATACTAAGATAGTGAATGAATACCCGGATGTGTTTCCGGATGAATTGCCGGGACTTCCACCCGAGCGGGAAGTCGAATTCCGTATCGAGTTGGAACCAAATGCCAAACCGGTAGCCAAAGCCCCTTACCGGTTGGCACCAGCGGAAGTACGAGAATTAATGGTCCAATTACAAGAACTTCTTGACAAAGGCTTCATACGCCCTAGCGTGTCCCCGTGGGGAGCGCCCGTTTTATTTGTTAAAAAGAATGATGGGTCGATGAGAATGTGCATCGACTATCGTGAGCTCAACAAACTCGCGATAAAGAACCGATATGCCCTTCCGAGAATAGATGATCTTTTCGATCAATTACAAGGGGCAAGTTGGTTATCAAAAATCTACTTGCGATCTTGTTACCATCAAGTACAAGTAAAGGAAGAGGACGTACCTAAGACCGCGTTCAGGACCCGTTATGGACATTATGAATTTTTAGTAATGTCATTCGGGCTAACTAACGCTCCGGCCGCTTTTATGGATCTAATGAATAGAGTATGTGACGGGTAGTCCGTAGGACAACCCTTAAGTGGTATAAACGATATTAAAATCCTACATTTAATCGGGTAATTGTCTAGAATTAGATAACTACGGTTGTTTGTGTTTCAGGTACAAATGGAGCTTAAATGGAAGGAATACGGAAAATAAATGAAAAAAATTAATTATTGGAATTGAAGAATTAAGATGATGACATGATAGGGGATGAAATTATGAGAACGTGGGCAAAAACGGCGAAGAAAACGGAGTTGAAACGAGAAAGTTATGAAGAAAACAAAATTTCTTGCTAAAGTCCACCATAACTTACGGTGGCACCGTAATTTACGGTGGAGGCTGAATTTCCCCATTTTTCACCGTAACTCAGGCTCATCCCACCGTAACACCTTGAAGTCCACCGTAACTTACGGTGGCACCGTAATTTACGGTGGAGGCTGCAAGGAACTTCGTAACTGCCTTCATTAAAAGCGTTTTTGGGTGTCTTTTCACATGATCTCATCATTGGTCGGTTAGAGAACATACTAGGGGCGATTTTGGCTGTTCTTGCTTGGTTTTAGACAATTTCTAACATTCGGGTTGTGATTTCGATTCGTATGAACATTGAATTTGTTGCTATGATGATTCACCAAGCTATGTGTGGCTAAAACTTTCGGTGATCATCTTAGGTGAAGGTTTCTCTTGAACTTTTGTATGTTTATTTCTGAATTTCTAGAATGATAACTTGTGTTTGCTTGATTATCATGGTGTATGCATAATTGTTTGTAGCTTGTTAATTGATAGTACAATTTCTAGTCTCAATCGTACGTTCTTGGTGCCGTTGGCAATCGAGATATCACGGGAAGGGTTAGGGTTGGTTATTGATTAATTGATCATCGGGAAACAACCTCGCGTTTATATAATCCGAGTACTTTGTTCCCTTTTATCACTTCAATTATTTATGCACGAGTTATGTCTATGTAACTCTTTCTAGTTGGAATTTCACACAATTGTTAAAAGAAACTGAATCCTAAGATGGTCATTGTTCTCCTAATCTGTTAAACAACCAATTTTGATTTGCAATTAGTTATTAATTTAGTTTTCTAAAACAACAATCCAAATCATTGATCTTTATTTTCTGCAAATTAGGTTAATTGTAGTTTAATCACAAAGCTATATAATCGACATATTTTCCACATACTCCCTGAGTTCGATACCCTCTTACCACTATCTATAGTTGTTATTGGGATTAAATTTGCGTGTACCACGACAGACACGTCAAATTTTGGCGCCGTTGCCGAGGAGTAGTGCGCAACGTGTGTCAGTTTGTTAGTTTTGCTTTGTTATTTTCGGGTTTACACTGGTGTGTTTAGTGTGCAGGTTCTACAGGTGCATGCATACTAGAGGCTCTCACAAAGCGTCACCATTGTCATTTGATCCGGAGATCGAAAGAACGCTAAGGCAAAACAGAGTTTTACTACGGGAAAACAGAATCATTGGTTCACCCACTTCACCCATTACACCAAGAAACATCATGGAAGAAACACAAGTACCACCCACAACGGGTCAAACGACCTCATCATTTATACCTACTTCCACACAACCATCACCAAACACCACCATACCAAATTCCACTACAATTCCTACTCCACCTCATGACACTACACCATCTAACACCACACAACTGATTACTACTCAAGTTGAACCCAATCTTTCCTTTAACCCTTCAACTATGATTCCACCACTCACTCATTTCTTCCCAGTTTCAGGTCAATCATCCTCAAACTTTACAGTGCCACACGGCTCAACTGTTGTTCATGCAGCTTCAACATTTCAACATTTCAATACTCGACTCTTCCCTTTGGGCAAACTTTAGGTATAGGGGGAGATGGATATGAGGAAGGATACAAAGATTTTGAGGGCTATGATGAAGACGGGTATGCTTATGGGGGTTATGGTGATCAAGGAGAGTTCGTGATGTGCAAAACCAACCTCAAGGGATGGCAAATGTAGGTGGAGTGCCACAACAACAACAACTCCTACCACAACATATTCGGCCACGACCACAAGGGCTACAAGTGCAACGCCCTACACCATTGCAACAAATTCGTCCGCAAAATGTGCAACCGCAATTCCAAAGGCCGATACAACACCAACCGATGCCACAACAGCAATTTCAACAACTATTCGTACCACAAGGGTATATACCAAGGCCAATGGGTCCTGTTCGACCACGGGTTAGGTTGGGGGTGCCAAGAAGGCATCTTAGAGAACATGCGAGAGGAATTGAAGCGCATTTTAGGCCGATAATCACTCAAAATCCCTCACCGGTAGTTATTCCTCATAATGATCAAGGGAGGACCTTTGAAGTGAGAACAAATTCTTTGCAAAGTTTGCCGAAATATAAAGGTCTAGCAACGGAGGAACCGTATTTCCACTTAGAGGCCTATGACTCAATTTGCAATACTCTTGGGAGTCAAGGTTTTTCGGCTGATGATGTTAAGTTGGTCTTGTTTCAATTTTCTTTGGAGGACAAGGCAAAGAAGTGGTTCTACACTTTGCCTTCAGCATCTATTTATACTTGGGCGGAGATGCAACAAATTTTCCTAGACGAATTTTACACCGCTCAAAAGACCAACGATGCTAGGAAGGGGTTGAGGAGTTTTCAACAACAACATGGTGAAATGTTCCATGAGGCATTTGAACGTTTCAATATGATGATCAAGAATTGCCCTCATCATGGAATTGAACTTTGGGAGTTGATGAATGCCTTCCACGAGGGGTTGAGTGCCGAAGATGCTCGTGATTTAATGTCCATTACCGGTGGGACTTTTGGTACAAACTACGAAAATGATGATTGGGAGTTTTTAGAGAACATGGCAATTACATCAAAAAGAAAGGCTCAAGCATCAAGGAGAGCGCGACCGGCCATTACCCGACTTCAAGTGCACGCAATAGATGATGGTAATGTTCAAACTACTAACCAAATTTATGATGTTTGTGCATTGTGTAATGAAATAGGTCATGCGGCTGAAAATTGCCAAGGAATGGTGGAAGGGCAATATGAAGAAGTTCATGCGGTTCAAGGTCAAGGAGGGGGTGGTAGAAATTACAACAACATGAATTCTAATACCTACCACCCCGGGTTAAGGAACCACCCAAATTTTCGTTATGGGAACCCTTCAAATCAAGCTAACCCGAATTTTCAAGGTAGCCAAGGTAACTTTGGTTCGCGCCAACCTTACAACAATCAAAGTGGTTCGGGTCAAACTTTATCAAGCGGAAATGAGATGATGGAGATGCTCAAGGCAATGCAACTAGAGATGCAGCGAAGAAATCAAATGGATGATGTTCGCATGCAAAAAGATGAAATCCATGACAAAGCGATTCAGTCGTTGACCACTCAAATGGGTCAACTTGCAAGTGATGTGGCATTATTGAAGAAAGCAAAAGGTCAATTACCAAGTGACACGGTGATAAATCCCAAGAACACAAAAAGCATTAACATCAATGTGGTAAGCACCGTTCCAAATACTAAATTTAATGAAACATTGCTAACTTCTTCATATCAAGTGAATGCAGGTTTGGAAAAAGATGCCGAAGTTGAGAATGATAAAGAGTATGGAGCGCCAATCGTGCCTATCCGAGTGGGGAAACTAAAAATTCCTCATGCATTATTGGATTATGGGGCGAGCATGAGTGTGTTACCAGGTGACCTATACGACATGTATGATTTTGGTCCGCTTTAGGATGTAGACACCATGGTGAGTTTGGCGGATGAAAGTTGGAGGCGTCCACGGGGAATTGTTAAGAATGTTATGATTCGGTTGGGAGAATTCGAATACCCGGTGGATTTTCTGGTCTTAGATTATGCTACTACCAAGATGGCTTCGCAACAAAGGGTGATTTTAGGTCGACCGTTTCTCTATACGACAAATGCTCAAATTGATTGTAGAGAAGGAATCATTACCATGACCGAAAAGAACCGTAAGTTGTCATTTGATGTTCAGACTAAGATGATTAGTTACGATTTTGTTGTGGCGAAGGATAGCGGGTTTAGTGAAAAGGTGTTTCAAAGAATGAGAAAAAATCACCCACCGGACCGTGAAGAAAAACATATGGGTTCAAGCAAGAGTGTATTTGATTACCCATCGAGTCAAAACGAGACGGATGCATTTTGCTCAATGGCACGAGGAAGTGATGGAGATGGCAGGAACCGTTTCTTTGAGCCACCATAAATGGGGGTGGTACGGTCTGGCTGAAGACCTGAAAACTTAGCGCTGCTCGGGAGGCAACCCGAGGTTTTTCACTGATCTTGTTATTTCTTTAGTTTTTTTTTATGTTTCAGGGCCATGGCAACACTCAAGTGTGGGGAAGATGTGCGGATATTTGTATAAAGGTGGTGAAAGGAAATTGGATCATTTACAATATCTGTTGTGCCAAATTTTACCAGGTCAATGTACTTTTTCCTTAGACTTGTCATGTTCTTTAGCTTTGAAATATTGTTAGTTTATTAGTTTGCTTTTGTTTATAAAAAAAAATCCAAAAAGAAATTTGTGGTTTGAGATTTTGAGCTTTTGGTTGATGTTGAATGGTTTTAGCGATCACTTCTTCCCAAAACCATACATTGGGGTCAATGTATCCCAAGTGTGGGGATGGGGGAAATTTTGAAGTTTTTGAAAATTTTTAAATCAAGCAAAACATTGTGAGAATTTGAACACCTTGGACTAACCCTAAATGATGCACCGGCAACCCTTAATACCTTTTTGTTCTTGGTGAGAGTTGAAACCACACATGTAAATAAATAATACTTGTCTTTGATGAGAGTGGCAACGGGTGGGGGTGCATTAGAACTTGTGCTTGAATACGGTTTGAGTCCTTAGTTGGATATGAATGCGAAAAGGATAAGGGCATTTAGGTAGCCTCGTCTTTAGTGTGTGCGAGTGTGGGATTTGGGGGGTTGGACCTCATAAGTTATATATATGAGCATGGTTGCGAGAGGGGCGGGGGTTTGGACATTTAGTTGCTCAATTTTGTGCCTAAAAGCCTATCATTTGTTTCCCCTAGCTAGTTACCTAAAAGAATTACCCAACTTGAACCGGTCTTATAGTGTTAGTAGTAGTTGAGTAGTATGTAGATATATTTGATGTTATAGTGTATGTTTGCTTTAAGTTGCTATGTAAAAAAAAATAAATAAAAAAAAATAAAAGGCAATGAAAAAAAAAAGAAAAAAAAAAGAAGAGTGATGTTGAGTTGTCTTGTGTATAGTAGTTTATGTTTCATTTGTTTATTTCAGTGTGTAATAAAAAGACCGGGTTAAGTTTTCGCTACTACATATATATTCCATTTCCGACCCGTATACCTAGCCACGTTACAACCTTAAAGTCCCTTTGATTTGCATTAATGTTTGGCACTTGTTAGGAGAAGGATCGATTTAGGTACAAGCATATAGTTGTACAATCACCCGTTTGCCTTTAGTGTGTCTATCTTACATATGCTAGTTCTTACTTGTTGCCGAGAGGAGAGATATAGCGAGGGGTGTGTTGTTTGGGTGTTAGGAGAAGGCTAATAAAAGGATGACATGTTTATGCTTGATTTATGTTGATCGCTTATGCATTTGAAAATGGTTTTTGATGGGTTGCTTGGGGCAAGCAACGGTTAAGTGTGGGGATGTGACGGGTAGTCCGTAGGACAACCCTTAAGTGGTATAAACGATATTAAAATCCTACATTTAATCGGGTAATTGTCTAGAATTAGATAACTACGGTTGTTTGTGTTTCAGGTACAAATGGAGCTTAAAATGGAAGGAATACGGAAAATAAATGAAAAAAATTAATTATTGGAATTGAAGAATTAAGATGATGACATGATAGGGGATGAAATTATGAGAACGTGGGCGAAAACGGTGAAGAAAACGGAGTTGAAACGAGAAAGTTATGAAGAAAACAAAATTTCTTGCTAAAGTCCATCATAACTTACGGTGGCACCGTAATTTACGGTGGAGGCTGAATTTCCCCATTTTTCACCGTAACTCAGGCTCATCCCACCGTAACACCTTGAAGTCCACCGTAACTTACGGTGGCACCGTAATTTACGGTGGAGGCTGCGAGGAACTTCGTAACTGCCTTCATTAAAAGCGTTTTTGGGTGTCTTTTCACATGATCTCATCATTGGTCGGTTAGAGAACATACTAGGGGCGATTTTGGCTGTTCTTGCTTGGTTTTAGACAATTTCTAACATTCGGGTTGTGATTTCGATTCGTATGAACATTGAATTTGTTGCTATGATGATTCACCAAGCTATGTGTGGCTAAAACTTTCGGTGATCATCTTAGGTGAAGGTTTCTCTTGAACTTTTGTATGTTTATTTCTGAATTTCTAGAATGATAACTTGTGTTTGCTTGATTATCATGGTGTATGCATAATTGTTTGTAGCTTGTTAATTGATAGTACAATTTCTAGTCTCAATCGTACGTTCTTGGTGCCGTTGGCAATCGAGATATCACGGGAAGGGTTAGGGTTGGTTATTGATTAATTGATCATCGGGAAACAACCTCGCGTTTATATAATCCGAGTACTTTGTTCCCTTTTATCACTTCAATTATTTATGCACGAGTTATGTCTATGTAACTCTTTCTAGTTGGAATTTCACACAATTGTTAAAAGAAACTGAATCCTAAGATGGTCATTGTTCTCCTAATCTGTTAAACAACCAATTTTGATTTGCAATTAGTTATTAATTTAGTTTTCTAAAACAACAATCCAAATCATTGATCTTTATTTTCTGCAAATTAGGTTAATTGTAGTTTAATCGCAAAGCTATATAATCGACATATTTACCACATACTCCCTGAGTTCGATACCCTCTTACCACTATCTATAGTTGTTATTGGGATTAAACGAGTTGATGCTAACCCGCGCGTTGCGGCGGGAATCATGTTGCCAGTGATGGATCTAGAAAAAAGTTAAGCGGCAACCTTTCAAAAATTTATTTTCTATAAGGGCAGCGAAATCGAAAAAAACGTTATTTTTTTCCAAAATTTACACTACCGCCGGAGCGTTAAGGGGTAGCCTGGCTACCCCTTGTTATATGGTATGTCCGCCACTGCATGTTGCTTTAGTATTTGGACAAAAAAATGTTAAAAAGTTAAACCATGTACGCGCCTTGCGGATCTTTACGTCAATTTTTTTATGTTTATAAAAAAATAACTAAGTCGAAACGATAACACTGGTTCATTGTGCTAAGGCCAATCGCTACAGTAGTAAAAACCCAAATGTCTAAAAGGATATGCATTGATCGAGAAAAGGAAAAACAAATTAAAGTTTTGTACATCAATAATTAGTATACTGACCACAATCGTCCCTAAGGTTTAGATCTGTTTACCAGTTTCATACAAAATGATTTTTTTATGCCAAATAGCACTTCATCTTTGCCATTTTTTTTTTTTTTTTTGCCATTTTCATCAAAACCACTAACTTATTTTAATTTTTCTGTTAAGTTGAAGGATATTTAGATGAAACTGACAAATATAAAACCTTAGGGACGATTTTGGCAATTTACTTAAATTCTTTTTAATTTCTTTTATTTAATTAATTTTGTCACATATATAAAACAGAATATACATGCAGTTCTTATAAAAAAAATAATAGTTTTGTCACATAATTTTTATAAATTTTCATCCAACCACTAAGTCAATTATTTTTTTCTATTAAGGTGAAGAATCTTTTAAATTTTTTAAAGTAAGGCAAAAAATAATTTTCAATTTTTTTATATATAAATCAATTTTATAAAAAATAAAATCTACTTCCAACCTCTAAATTTTATACAACTAATATGCTAGTGACCTTCTAGAAAAAGGTCAAATAAACAAATCTTATAAATGTACCAAGTCTGTAATTCATCTTCTACTCTTTTAAATTCGCTCATAACAAAAAACAGAAGCCACTGCCCCCCCCCCCCCCCACCCATGAAATAACGTATCATTACCAAATCTTAAAATTACCCACCAAATAGTAAGTATAATGCCATGAAACAAAAGTTTATTTACTCAAATCACTCGGAATAAATATTAGTTAGTTACTATCATAATCTTAATTAGATAATATTTTATTTCTGCCAACATAGGTGCTCAACACATTTAAAAATATATAACGTTTTACAATATTAAAACAAATATTAGTTACTGCTACCCCAACACCACCATCGAGCCGTTGCTACCACAACACCACCACCGAACCATTGCCATCACAGCATCACCACTCAACCATTGCTACCGCCCAATTGTTGTAACAACATATCTTTTGTTTCATATCTCTTTAGTGGAGTAACCACACTTTTTATGACAGAGGGCTCCGATGTAATTTTCATATATACAAACATATTAATTGCCACTTATATTTAATTGATGCACCACGACCCCTATAACGGTTTTAATTTGCAATTGGTATGCCATGCATTTTACGGATCAAATACATGTTATAAAAAAATACATCATTATATGTATTAAATATAACAATATTAAAGGTTATTATACAACATACATACAATCAAACAAATCCAATTATACAACATACATAACAATCAAACAAATCCAATTATACAACATACATAACAATCAAACAAATCCAAGACATGTTAAAGTATTATATGTATTAAAAAAACAATATTAAAGTATTTAAAACAATGAAACTAAAGTATTAGATTTTATCAAATAATGTATGAAATGTTTATACTTCAGACTATTCTGTTAAGCCCACACATATGTATGTAAATAGCATTTCTGTCATGTTTTAAGTGGGCAACAATTCAAACCTCAAAAAAGCGCATGTAATATACACAACAAATAGGGCAGTTCCATCTTCAGTCTTATCTTTCATCCCTAAATCAGCACCGACCAACGATCCCTGAACCGCGTCGCACTTTGCCGGATGCAACATTTGTTGTTTCTTTTTTTCTTTTAAATAGGACGATACCTTTTTTCTTCTGTTTTCATCATCCTTGGCGCCATTTTGAAGGAATTCAGACGGATGAAAACATGGCCGGAGGGGGTATATAGGGTATTTTATTCAGACGGATGAAAACACACCCCTTCATTTCATTTCAGAAAGGTGGCGCCTAGGAGTTATATTGATTAATTTATTAGCGCACCGCTTCATTACGGAAAGACAGACATGATTTTTAACCTACGTGATGTTTAATACTTCATATTGTATGCTAGATATATATAAAAATAACTATTCTAACGGACGTGTCTTTTAAATAAAAGGGTACATAAAAGTTGGTTTTTGTAGTTTAAAAGTTGTGAATTGTTTTTAAGAGTGTAATATATTTAAAAGTAGTTTGAAAGGTTGTGACTTTTTGTAATGGTGTGATATATTTAAAAGTTGTGACTTTTTGTAAGGGGTGTGATACATTTCAAAGTAGTTTGAAGGGGTGTATATATTTAAAAGTTGTGACTTTTTTTGTAAGGGGTGTGATACATTTAAAATGATTTGAAGGGTTGTGTCTTTTTTGAAGGGGTGTGATTCAAACCATGGTGTCTTAAGTTGCTTTTGGTAGGGTTATATAATTTGCGTGTACCACGACAGACACGTCAGTATGCCGAAATATGCTAGATCAGTTCGTCATAGTATTTATTGATGACATTCTAGTATACTCTTGTAGCGAGTCTGAACATGCGAGTCATTTACGTCAAGTACTCGAGACGCTTCGAAAGGAAAAGTTATACGCTAAGTTTTCTAAATGTGCATTTTGGCTCAGGGAAGTGCAGTTCTTAGGCCATGTAATTAATGAGAAAGGGATTTTGGTGGATCCCTCTAAGGTGGAAGCTGTAATAAAATGGGTACCCCCGAAGAATGTTAATGAAATAAGAAGTTTCCTCGGTCTAGCCGGCTATTATCGGCGATTCATCCAAGATTTCTCCAAAATAGCCCTCCCTTTAACCAAGCTGACAAAGAAGGAAGAAAAGTTTAAATGGGGTGATGATCAACAGAAGGCTTTCCGAATATTAAAAGAGAAATTGTCAAGCTCTCCCGTATTAACCCTGCCAGTGGGAACGGAAGACTTAGTGGTTTACGCGGACGCATCTCATCAAGGGTTGGGTTGTGTCTTGATGCAACGAGGCAAGGTTATTGCTTACGCTTCAAGACAACTTAAGCAGCATGAAATTAAGTATCAAACCCACGATTTAGAACTGGCGGCGGTAGTGTTTGCCTTAAAAATCTGGAGACATTATTTGTTTGGAACGAAATGTACAATTTATTCAGACCACAAAAGCCTTAAATACTTCTTCTAGCAGAAAGACCTTAATATGAGGCAACAAAGGTGGCTGGAATTGATCAAGGATTACGACTGCGACATTCTTTACCATCCAGGTAAAGCTAATGTTGTGGCGGATGCACTAAGCCGGAAAGAATACCCACCACCCATTCGAGTGAAATCGATGAGAATGATAGTCACACCAAACCTTCTCAAAACAATACGGAAGGCGCAAGACGAATCCTTGAATGTAGGTGATCCGAAAAGTGAAAGAAGGAAAGGGTTTGAAAATAAACTTGAAGTAAACGCGAGCGAGATAAGAACGAGGTTTGGGCGGGTATGGATACCACGTCATTGTGAAGCAAAGACCTTATTATAGGAGGAAGCGCACAAATCCCGTTACTCGGTTCATCCAGGAGCCACTAAAATGTATAGAGATTTGAAGGAAAATTACTGGTGGCAGGGAATGAAACGCGATATTGCTAAGTATGTATCTAAATGCTTGACGTGTTCCCATGTAAAGGTGGAACATCAAAAACCTTACGGGAAATTGCAACCTTTAGAGATCCCGGTATGGAAATGGGAGGATGTAACCATGGATCTTGTGACCAAACTTCCTAGGACGAGAAAGGGGCATGACTCGATATGGTTCATTGTTGACCGCCTTACCAAAAGCGCCAATTTTCTACCCATACGGGAGACTTATTCCTCAAAAAGGTTAGCGGAAATTTATATAGATGAAATCATTTCCCGCCATGGCGTGCCTGTGTCCATTGTGTCAGACCGGGACACGCGATTTACCTCCCGCTACTAGCAGAAATTTCATGAAGAAATGGGCACACAATTTCATATAAGTACCGCGTATCATCCACAAACGGATGGTCAATCTGAAAGGACCATTCAAACTCTTATGGACATGTTGAGATCATGCGTTATGGATTTCGGGGGAAATTGGGATGAACATTTGCCATTAGTGGAATTCTCGTATAACAACAGCTACCAAAGTAGCATACAAATGGCGCCGTATGAAATGTTGTATGGGAGAAAGTGTAGAACCCCTGTTTGTTGGGGAGAAGTGGGACAAAGAGAACTTACACCTAAAGATGTAGTAGCAATAACTAATGAAAAGATCGACATAGTACGGGCCCGATTAAAAGCAGCGCAAGATCGACAGAAGTCCTATGCGGACAAAAGAAGGCGCCCTATTGAGTTCCAAGTGGGGGACCGTGTATTGTTGAAAGTGTCTCCGTGGAAGGGCATAATTCGATTTCGTAAGCGAGGAAAATTGGGTCCTCGATATATCGGACCATTCAAGATTTTAGCTAGAGTTGGAAAGGTAGCCTACCGGTTAGAACTACCCTCAACATTAGAAGGAATCCACAACACTTTCCATGTATCACAATTACGAAAGTGTCTTGCGGATGAAACGGCGCATGTACTGCTTGAAGACATTGATATAGACGAGAAAATGAATTACATAGAAATACCGGTAGCTATAAAGGATTCCAAGGTAAAGACTCTTCGTAACAAAGAAATAAATCAAGTTCTAGTTCAATGGCAACACAGAAAAGGGTCGGATCTCACCTGGGAACCGGAGGATGAGATGAGAAGGTTCTACCCGTCTTTGTTTGGTACGTAATCAGGTTTCGGGACGAAACCTATTTTAAGGGGGGTGGACTTTTAACACCCCAAAACTTACAAGTATGCATACTATATATATATATATATATTGTTACTAAAATGTGAACCTAGTTAGAATGTAACTTAGAAGAGTAATTTAAAAAGAGTAAGTTTCAGTCAATTAAAAACATATGTATATACATGAGGGACTAAAGGAGGAAGTGAGGAAAGTTAAACTATTAAAAAGAAAAATAACACACACCACACACACTTCAGTGTGTGTGGGTGTCGCCTGGAACAAGGAAGCAAGAACCAAAAACCCTCAACATCATAAAATCAACAAATTGAAAGGGAATCCATGGCCTAAATTACTGCATGTGCACATAGAAACGTTCAACTAAGTTAGGTTATCGAATGGTAAGTCAAATTTTATGATTTGGTGATTCTTCATAAGTGGGTCTTGATTGAAACATGAAATTTGCTTGAAATTGATTATGAGCATATGTTAGAATCACTATATGGAGGATAAATCATGCTTGAATTCTGATTATTTCGATGATATATGAAATACCCACTTTGAAGGTTAGAAAGATAGTAAAATATGATGATCTTGTTAATCCAAATTCATGCAATATTGATGTAAGGATTGTATGTGTTAGAATATTAATGAATGTTTGATATATGATGTTGATTATGTGAAATTAATTGACTATAATGGTTAATGTTGAGAAATAGGAAAAGTATGCATAGAATACTTGTACAATATGCTTTGTTGATGATATGCACACCAAGTGTTTGTTAAAATGCTTGAATGAAGAGCTTTTATGTGAAAAAGATAATCTCATGTGAAGTAGGATGTTAGACAGCTAGAATCGAGAAATTTGTAATTGATAACTTGATTCTGTCTAAGACAAGAATGAGAAATAAAGACATGAGATTGCAATATGTTGATTATGAATTGTAGGAGTAAAAGAGGAAGACACAAGCCATTCCGGATCGCAAGCGAAACACGACAAAGGTAAGTTCTTTGCTTACAAAATATATTAATAGTATGTATTACTGTGAAACGTCATTATTCTTTTGTCGAAGCCGTATAATTGTAACGAGTTGGTGTAAGTCGGATACATGATATGGATATGGGTTGAATGAGCTAGAAATTGTAATGTGCTAAGTTGAGAAATTCACGTTTGAATGAAGGTTTAAAAGGATCTTATTGTAGTTCGACTAGTAACTTGATATCGTATAAATTATCTAGTTGAAATGTCTAATTGATTGGTTGTATGTAGGTAAAGCTACTTGATGGATGGCATTACTTGGATCGAACACACTTATGATGCACGCTTCCGCAAACATCTTAGTTATGGTTTAAACTTTTGGTAAATGATGTCTTTTGTTAAACAAAACGGGTCTTTTGTAAGTAACTTGATTCGCTAGTCGTCGAATGTTAAACTAGTAATTAAAGTCTAAGTAGTTGGTCATGAAATGTTAGGTTGTGGAATTATTTTTGTAACCATTTCGTTAGCTATCATGATGTAAATATGGATGTTTACTCTTGGAATATTCGACCCGTTTGTCACTTTTGTCAAATGAAAGCTTGTTAGTTTCTTTCAAAAGTTTAGGTCTTACAAAACATAAGGGCCAAAAGTGAATATGTTAGAACCTTGGATAAATAAAAACAAAAAAAAAGGGGAAAAGATGAAGGGCACCCCTATGCGACGCTAACTAAGGAGAAAGGAGAGGGAGATTGATTTTGCATGAGGATCACAAAATTGGAGGGTTGAACTATCAATTCTGTCTTCTTTGCTTGAATCTAAGGCTCTAGTAAGTGATTCTTATGTTATTTTGATAAAATTCAAAGTAGTGTTCTTCATGCTTTTTGTTCAAACCCACGAAATTTGGGGTAATTGTGAGTGATTTTGGTGTTGAATAACCATACTCTTGATGCTAAACAGATTGATTGTTATAGATTCATATTGCATGTTATGATTTGGGTTCAAATTCATGAATTGGTGATTAGGTAAAGATGTATGGAAACCATGTGTGAAGTTGCTGACCAAAATCTGAGTAGAAACTGACGATTCTAAAACAACGATGATTTTGTTAAAACATAAAAAATGATACTATTTGAGAATTGCAAAGAAAGTATACATCCTTGATGATGAATTGGGTGTATGAGAGTTCATATAAGTGTAAAAATGGTGGAATATAGTTTATGCATGCAAGGTGTTTGATTAAATGTCTAAACCAAAACAAATGTGAAATTTTTGAAAGATTTGTCATGTTTACTACATGAAATGATTTGTTAACAATGAAGGATTAATTAGTGGGCGCAAGTCTATGATAACCTTAGTTGATGAATTGGTTTATTATATATTATCATAATGATACATATGAGTTCGTTATGTTAATAACGGGAGAATCACCTAAATGGGTCACTTGGGTGAATGGGTTGAATTATAACCAAAACTTATATATATTGGTTAATTGGTGGATTAAAAGTAAGATGTCATGAATTTATGGTGAAAATGACCCATATGTTATGATTAAAAACAAATGTGTGATAACGGGTCAAACAGGCAGGGTAAACCCAATTAATCGAATGAATGGTAAAATGATTAAGAACACATATGGTGAGATGGGTGAAAAATACTTAGGAATTTAAGGGGAGTGAATGACCCATTATGTGTTCTAAAGGTTTGCAAGGTTGACTTGTGTTAAACTAGGAATGGCATGGATTGAAAGACAACGGGTCAAACGAATAGAATGGATCACAACACTCCTATAGGCAAAGGTGAGTGACTCGAATATGTTTGGATTCGTATTGAATTAAACAGTATTCTTGTTGACTTGAAATTTTATAGTTAAAGTGGACGTTTTAACACAAATTATTGAATGGGGCATGATTTAACAATAACGTATTGTTTTGGTGATGTTTTGGGGTTTAAACCCATTGAAAAAGAATGTAAATTGTAAATGGGTCGAGATACCCGAGTGCTGAAAATTCAGCTTATTTCCGGATTTTTGCTGATCTTAAAAAATTCATAGTAAATCAACCGAATGTACGTTCGGGACGAATTTTATATTCACATAACCACCATCTATACTTTCAAAATCAGTCAACAATCTCGCATCCCTCGTCATGTGCCTGGAGCAGCCACTATCAACATACCACAAGTTGATATTCCTCCTTAGCAGCTCCTGCACAAGCCAATAAAAAATTAGTTAGATTGGGGGACCCAAGCCTTAATGGTCTTGGGTCTTCCAAATTCATCAACTTATTGAACATCCATCCAATATCCATCACTCCTGACTGGAGTCTTGGATCTAGGACCTGTTGATGGAGATGGGGTTTGATATCCACGAGGTCTCTAGTCCTGAGGCTTCCTACGCATTGTTGTCCGCGGTCGCAGACGTATAAGGTCGTCTTTTGCTATTGGGTTATCCCGTGTAATCTTGCATTTATTTCGTTGATCGTTAAAAAAAATAAAATTTTACAATAGTGGTCCCTCGTAAACTTACTATAGTTTTTGACACATGTTTCTATAAAATACTTTTTTGGCTTTGACTTGGACTCCGGTCCTTTTTATTATTAATGACATTGGTTATGATCAAATACAAAGTCTCCTAAAAGTAAGAAGTCGTAAGAAGAGTATCAACCGGACTCCAATTGACCTCATTTAAGCGGGATTGGAACCGTCTTATCGAACTCTATGATGTGAGATTTTAGGTTTTTGTTTTTAGATGTTTAGCTTGTAGATTTTAGACTTTTTGTTTGTGTTTTTTTTATATTTGCGTCATTGTGTGTTTTGTCCGACATTATGTTATATTTTTTGGCAGATTATTATATTTTACTCGACATTGTGTTAGATTTTGCGATTCATTGTGTCTTTTTTACCCTTAATGACATGTACCAACATTTTTTGGAATTGCGTGAAGGTCTCATATTTAACATTCAAGAAACACATTTCTTACTTTTGGGTCTCAACTAACATTCAAACAGCAAACAAAGTTTCTTAATCTCGACAACTTCTATCATTGATGAGACAAAAAAAAAATTCATGGTTTTCGGTTCTCTTGATTTTGCTTTAGTGGCTAGATGATTTGGTTCTTTTCTCAATGCGATTTTGCTCAGGTTAGATTCTTTAAGTTATCGTCAAGTGTTGTTCAAGTTCATCTCAGTAAATTTCTTATGGTTACAATTAAATCAGGTCATATACCTTAAAACCTTTTTATCTTATTCACTCGTGTGTTCTTATTGCTAGTTTTTATTGTTGAAAATTATAATTAGATCGTTAATACTAACTTACGGACTTGGGACTGTACATGTGCAGTTGATCATTAATACCAAGTTGGCAACACAACATAGTTATATAACAAGAACACTATTTGAAGTCAAAAGCATTACAAAACAAAGAACACATACACAGCCATATATGTTATCTTTGAACGAAACAATGCTCTTTTCTTTATTATAATTTATAAGTCTTTTTAAACTTCCAAAGCATCTCAGATATCATTACTGCACCCTGCAAAATTAATCACCATATGTCAGATATTAAACATGTAGGCATGTACTCAATATATGATCTAGATTAAAAGAAGTTTAAATTGAAGCACATAGTTTTCGAAGTTTCAACGTACTTGGAGCAATCAGTGCCCGGGCTGATCTTGTAAGGAATGCTAACACCACACTTTCCTGGGAGGCTGGCGGCATTGCCTGCATTGATGCCGGAGATGGAATTGTAAGCGCTCTTTAAGCAGCCACATGCAGTCTGACGATCAGGGGTTGTTTTAGCAACGCTATTGAGTGATTTTACCCCACTGCAACATGCCGGTGGCACAGCACCACCTTTGGTTAGGTAGGGAATGCATGGTGCTAGGCTGCTGGATACCTGACCACAGGTAAGAGCCTCTGCATAGGGTGCAACCACCACCATGCAAGTCACTACTGCACATAAAACCATCATTGCCATCTTTGCCATTTTAAAGTAATCAAGTTAAAGATGTAGGAAACAGTAGCTTTGTTGTGTATGTTTGTAAGGTTGTTGGTGCTAGAAAATGTTGTCCAACGTTGCACTTTATAGGGGTTTTTTATTAGATTATAAACTAAACTTTATATTTATTATTATTATGTAACGTTAGGATAGTTATACTGTATATATTCGAATAAGTGAAGGGGCATGATGGTTGAGACATACCGGTTTAAAACGGTAGTTATTCCCGCCAAGAATAACCGACCAAAGTAACTGCCCTCTTGGTATGTATATAATAACATTTGCTGGTAATATTTCCGGCACCAAGATATTCATAATATCCATTCAGTTTTTTCTGTTCTCTGTACATACACGTTCATATCAAACACACACAGAAATATGATGTGCACGATGATGATGTTAAACTTCCGCTGTTATCATGTGGTATCAGAGCCATGGTGGGAAATCGATAAAGATCGATCGATATTATACGATTCCGGGCACAACCGGATGAAGAACAAAAACAGAGTATATGGAGACGGAGACGAATTCAACCCCGATCGCACAACTCCGCGATCACGAATGTTCGCAAGAATGAAGCGAGAGATTCTAATGAAATTAGAAATCGAAATCGAGTTACTGGAACGAGAGAAAGAAGAAAGACGAGAACAAACAACGGAAATAGAAATGGGAGATTTCAATTCTCATGGTGATGTAAACAAGGAAGATCACCGAAATAAAGATATGAAAGAAAAGGAGATGTTCGATGATCAGAACATTGAAATGGAACGAGAACGGGAATGGTTGGAGATCGGAGAATTACGATCAGAATTAAGCGATCCCGGTTATATGAGTCCCCGATTACATGTGAGAGAGAAAGAGAACCGAGATATCGAGAGAGGGACGAAGGATGAAGATATGAAAGGAATGGAAATAGAGGATCATCAAAATAGAGGAACATCAGACGTTAAAATGAAGAAGAGAAGGATGCAGAAAAGGTGGGAACAAAAAGGAAAGAAAGGCTACCCAGATTTAGCGACGGCAGTTAGTGACAAGAGAATAAAGATAGCGACAAAAGACAGATTAGCGACAGAAGAACTATTAGTTTCGGAAAGAAGTTTTAGCAATCCAGATCACACATATTTCTGGAAAACGCACAAGGGAAAACAATTCAGACAAAGACGTTGCTATCGACAACCGGGACGTACGATTCATCACGGATACATCAAAGAAAAGAGTGAAGATCTGTGCATGATTACTCAAGAATATGAAGACAACTACACATCATATTTGTTAGGTGACTGGAATGCAACGAAGCCAACAAAAACACTGCCCTAGAAGAAGCATGATCAAGTTTAGTTTAAGGGGAGATATTAGATTATAAACTAAACTTTATATTTATTATTTTTGTGTATGAACGAATTAAAGGAGGGGGGTCGGTTTGGAACTTGGTTGTTGGAAGTTGGTTTTAACGTTATTGATCTTCACCAGGTGTAAGCTTAAGGTTATTCCATTTGATCTTTTCATAATAATGAGAGTGTGGTTTTAATTGGATTGCCAACAGACTAATTAACTAACTCTGCCAATGCCGACAATGATTGAAACTTGGATCAACAATTTAAAATCGGCTCAATTCTTTATTAAAATAAGGCAATAGCCGTGCATGGAAATTAAAGTGTCCACACTAGAGGATGAAATGTATATATCCTGTACAAGAAAAATTCTTAGTGTGTAAGGGGTGAGGGTGGTCACTAGTGATAGAATTCTATCACTCACAATATTCAATTAACTCATGCCATGTCATCAGCCACTATTCTATCACTCACAAACATTTTGTAGTGTGGTGGTGGTCATCACTAGTGATAGAATTCCATCACTCACAAATATTTTTAATTTTTACTTTAAAATTAGAAATTAACAATAAAACACTAAATTATAAATTTCATTAAAATTAAAAAATAAATTACATAGCAAAAAAAAAAAAAAAAAAAACTAAACATTGGAAAAAAAACTTAAATTAAACGGGTGGCATCTCCCGACCCCACCTTTCGCAAATCTCGCTCTTTTGTTGAATTACAAGTGTCTTAAACGGTTCGTCGAGATGGGCGTGCGGCTCACACAAGATTTTTAAATCATTTTGTCTTTCTACCGTTTTCAAGTGGCCCATGTACGCCTGCTCGCGTTCAACTTTTACGGACATAATTTTTTCTTTTCTTTGTTCGGCCTTGTTGTATTGCGTCATTTTCGCCTCTTCGATTCTGAAGATCGACTCCGCCACCGCTTCCTTTCCTTTACTTGACGATTCACCACTTCTCTTGCGGCGTGGCCTTGTAGGTGTATCTTCTTCAACGGGGTCGTCAACGGTTGATCGGGTTCGTCAAGGGGGTCGTCGTTTAAGTTCATTTGGGGCAAGTTATCCAACGCGGAAGTCGTGTCGTTCCCCGAATCGGAGGTCTTTGATCTTTTCGGACCTCCTCTTTTTGTAGAGTTCGCAATACTCTGCGGTGGCTTGTTGCATGATTGTCGCCTCGCTCGCTCCACTTTGTGGATTTCGGCTCTACAAAAAATATATAAACTTATGTATTTTTTTTTAAAAAAAAATTCTGTTTTCTGTTTTTTATAAAAAATAAACTGTTTCTGTTTGTTTTTTAAATAAACTGTTTTCTGTCATATTTAAAAAAAAACTGTTTCTTTTTAAAAAAAAATAACAGTTTTATGTATTTCTTAAAAAAAATTGTTTCTGTTTAAAAAAAACAGTTTTCGGTATTTTTTATAAAAAACTGTTTTTTTTTTAAATAAGAGTTTAAAAAAAAGATTTAAACTTTATAAAAAAACATAACTTTTAAATGAAACAACCGTTGAACTTACTAATTTTCACGTTCAAATCCGTCTATTTCGACGTCATTTGGTCCATGTTTCGTTCCTTTGAACCGGGAAGTCGGCTAAAATAATTAATGACCCGTCTCCAAAACGCATCCTTTCTTTGCTCGTTGGCATGTTTCTTGTTCTCGGAGTGTGCAAGTACGCCTTCACCAAGGCCACCTCCTCGCTCGTCCAATGTTGTCGGACGGTTGGGACGATTTCTTGAACGTCATCTTCTTCTTCTTCCTCTTCCTCTTCTTTTTTCTTCTTCTTGATGTTCTTGAACGTAATCATCATCTTCATCGTCGTCAAGACTTTGTTGTGGTTCACGATACGCGTTTGCAAAATGATGGATGAAGGTGTTGTCTTCTAGTAGTGGGTCGAGTTGGTGGGGTTGGGTTTGAAAGTTTGGAAACGATTGGGGTTGAAATTGGTGAGGTTGAAACGGTGGAACGAACGGTTGGTTTTGATACGTACGTTTGCGATTGAAAGGGTGGATATTGTTTGGTTTGAAAGGGTGGATATTGTTGGGTTTGAAAGGGTGGGACTTGCTCGGGTTCGTCTTGCAACGGTCAAAAATCAAACGGTAACATTTGAAATCAACGCGTTGATATCACCACGCGTGATACGGGTGGTGGCGGCGGTGTTGTGCTCAACTTCAACGCGTGATGGGGGATCCATAACGGACCGCCACCACTCCCCTAATACGGACATATTTGCTTTTTTTAACCAATTCGTTGATTTGATTTCTTTCAGGAATGAAATCGTAATATTATGTTTTTCACGTGCGCGTCCTATTAACCCACTTCTTTTTCTCAATTTGACTATTCCAATTCAAATAGAACACCTTAATTAATAAAATTTCGATAAATGAAGTAGCTTTCACTATGGGTTTTAGTTTTATACTAAACTACGTAATTATTTTGAAACCTGAAAACGTTCATATTGGTCACATCTAGCAACATTTAATTTTGGCTTAGTTAATACAAGAGTACAATGATTAACACGTGTAAGATAACACACTATTATATTTAATGTATGTGGGCCTGTTTTGTAACCATGTAGACAATTAAATACGTGTTAAAAGATTGGGGACTAATAGAACCAACTACTAGGAAATAATAACACTGAAAAACTCATCCTTTAACACAACATGCTAGGACCATGCGTTGTACTAGCAAAATGCTGCGGGGGTGCCTAAGTTGCATGAAGGGGCTGAGTGGGAACACTGCACCACACCATGCTGTAGGTCCCGATACTGATCGTCAAACCATGATGATTTCTTGTTTTGGATGTCGTAGCGAGTGCGTAATCCAAGCTACGACACAAACCGAGCGAGAGAATATATAACACAATAAAGATTCAACGATTAACGGTTCCTAGTATTGATTTCGACAGAGTTTCAGTACAATATTGGATAAATACAAAGCACTCACCGGAACTCTCTCTCACTACACTCTCTCTCTAGCTCATTCAAGCTCTCTACCTTTTACAGAGATATCTGCTGGTATTTCTACTGAACCAGCAGATGATTTCATCGAAACAGAACAAATACAAACGAAACACATCGAAATACATGGCATGTATCAAAATAGAATATGAAGTTATCTGTGGAAATAGAATAGTTGTTTATGTATCGAAATAGACAAGTCTATTTCGATATTTTATATCTTTCTAATTTGAGATATAAGCTTCAATATGTGTACAGCCTATTTCGATCAGTCATGGGACCTGGGATGAATTAGACACAAACACACGCGGTTCTTTTTCACAATCCAAACCCTAATTTTTAAATCACTCTCACAAACACCACCATTCCCAATTCGGTTCACAGCTTCCCCAATTCGGTCATTTTCATGTCTTAAACATGTCGTGTTCGTGTCTTAACAGGTTGTGTTCATGTCTTAAACAGGTCGTGTTCGTGTCTTAACATGCTGTGTTCGTGTCTTAAACATGTCATGTTCTTGTCTTAACAGGTTGTGTTCGTGTTTTAATAGGTCGTATGATACGTTGGTAATTTTTTCGTGTCTGTCTTAACAGGTCATTTCGTATAACCTGTTTATTTACAGGATATTCGTGTTTCGAAAATCTGACACGATAAGATTTCATATCGTGTTTGTGTTTACGTGTTCCGGGTTTGTGTCTTATCGTGTTCGTGTCTTAACAGATCGGTTGACCCGTTATGCCAGCCCTGCCGGCGGGTATGATTTGCAGGTGTTGTTTACCGATGAGGTTTGTTGATTTTTTGGGGTTTATGGGGAAAATCAAAGTGTAAATTTCAAAGCTTGTCCTTAATTTATATTGACATCGCATTGTGAAGTGTGTCATTTGTATTTAGAAGTAACGAGATTCATACTTTATGTTTGTAAGACGTAACATGTTATATCGTTTACCCCAAACTCAGTTAAATTTTAATGTTAAATCAGGGTATATTAGTATGTTTTTGGGGAAAATCAAATACAAGACTTTGGGGTTTTGGGGAAGAGGTTTGTTGGTGCTGGAGCTAGGTTTTATGTATTTTAACTGTTTTCTATTTTTCTGGTTTTATTTTTTTGATTTATGTTTTTATTTTTCGAATAGCCTTTATTTAAATGTTTTTTATATTCATGAAAAAAAAGAAGAAGAGGGTCGCCTTATATCTACGGATGTGTGTGGTTTCTTAATTTAATGAATAAATACATAATTTTCAGTAAAACAATGCATGTAATACTAATAAAAGAATAAAAAATGACACATTGCATTCTCTACATTAAATTAGTAAAACATTGTTAACATAATTTAATTAATATCTAATATCTAATATTGTTTAATATCTAGTATCTAAAATATAATATATTAATTATTAATTAATATTAATTAATATAATAAAATATAAATGTTTATTAGTAACCGTATCATATTTCAAATGTCTATATCTAATATGTTTCGTTCTTTTTTGTTTTCTATATAATATAATAAATTTTATTTTTTATCAATTAATATTTTTTATATTTCATGTTCTATATAAACATTTTATAATAAAAATCATCTTCAATTCATATTCTATATAAACATTATATGATAAAATCATCTTCAATATCAGTGGCATTAACATCATTTTAAATATTATTCAAGAATAATGATTATGTATTTTTTTTCTCGAGTGGTACAACTATACAACCATAAAAGAAAATTTCGTTTTTGAAATTACTAAATACAAAAATAACTTACAGGGTATGTAAATAACGGAGACACAAAACCTAAGTTAATAGCGACCGATACATAGTTCAGAATATCATAAATTTATAATGGATGAATACGAACACCATTCATAGCAATAACCTAAGTCGTACATGTATCCTAACTCGACATTTACTCATTACCTCACATGTTTTATTTTAGAACAAAAGAAAAATACGACAGGAAAGAGCTTGAGCTCTGATACCGTAATTGTAACACCCCAACGTAGCTAGGCTCATATTATTTGTTGGCATATTTTGTAATAACCAAAAATTTAAAACCATTATTATTATTATTTATTTTAGTTAATAGGAAACCCTAATTAAGACACCCAAGTAATTCGGTACAAACCCTAGAAATTTCAGAATTTTCAGAATCAGGATTAGGGCCCCTAAAACTCAGGGGGGGCATTACCTACTTGACGATTATCTCAATTGTGTGTTGTCAGATTCGAAATTATCTATTTTGTCAACTCATCAAGGCTAGTCCCACGCGTGGCAACCATATAGTGCATTGGTGTCCTTTACGGACCGCCTTATGATGCTTACGGTCCGTAAGCAGCCTTACGGACCTCAACCTTCTTAAGCTTACGGTCCGTAAGCTAGTCCAATTTCGTGTATAAATAGCAGGCCTTGGCACTTGATTCTGGGCACAAAAACGACGTTCAAACTTCAAATTCACTCTGAGATATCGTTTAATTACCCTCCAAACACACACAAAACACTAATTAAGAGTAGCGGGGTGCTGCAGAACAGGGTAATAACACGATCGCTATTACGATTCATTGTCCGATCGATCAATATATCCAATGGATGTTTAAGTGCTGCCCACATTAGGGTTATACTTTGTCGTTCGTCATTAATTTGACGGATCATCGTTAATTCGATGGATAAAGTATTGTACTTTGTCGTTCGTCATTAATTTGACGGATCATCGTTAATTCGATGGATAAAGTATTGTACTTTGTCGTTCGTCATTAATTTGACGGATCATCGTTAATTCGATGGATGAAGTATCGCACTTTGTCGTTCGTTGTGAGAATTTGATCTCGTGAGTTATCGTAAAGGCTGTATTAAGTTACTAACCTAGTTTGTGTGCATGATTTTTAAATTAGGTTAAAAGACTAATCAGTAGTCTAAACTCTGCCCGTATAAATCTAAAATATTAGCACACGGTAGCTTCACTTTGGAGTTATTAAGGTACGGATCCTACCCCACTCCTTATTGCTTCATATTCAAATTGTTATAAACCCATTAAATTCAGATATCTTTTAAAACTCTTCACGTCTTTGATTATCGATTCATTTGACAGTCCTTTCGATTTTTATTCTAATCATTTGATTTAACTTTTATGTCATGCGATAGTATTCTGTTAGTTATACTCATTATCGCATGTTCCAATATATGTTCCGTTTTGTTATGAAAATAAGTTTTATAAGTTATGTGAATAAGTCCATTTGTACTCTGTTACCCTGAGTATCGCTTCTCGTGGAGTGTCCCACGAGCATGTTGTTGCGGCATCGACATCATGTGCTCCATCCGTGATGGAGAGATCAGTTCACGGCGTCTCTTAAGTACAAGTGTGGTACATAAGGCTATTAGGAGGCGTATGGATCGATCCTAGGATTTCAGTTAATGAGATGGATAGAGGGTATGCCAACTCGCCATTTCGTGTGATAAGTATGCAGGAGTAGCTACCTGTGTATTGTCACGTTTTCAGTTTGCTCATGGGTACATCCGTAAGATATGATTATGAAATTATGTTCTTGCATCGTATCAGTTTTGCATAAAGCGTTATTTGTTCTTTGAGCCTATAATTCCGTACTGAGCATTCGGCTCATTCCGTATAAATTTTGTATTTACAGGTCAGCAGGTTACCTTGGGCGGGGAAAAGAGAGAAGAATAAAGCCTAGGAATAAATCTGAAGATATTAGTTAATCAAGTCAAATGTGTCAGCTTGTATATTAACTTTAAGTTTAATTGTCTTATGATTGTATCCTTGTTAAATAAATAAATGGAATTACGACTTTTGTTTATGATACTGTTATTGTGACACGTCAGCCCTTCCGGGTTGGGGTGTTACAGCTATGGTATCAGAGCAAAGGCTCTTTCCTGTAGAAAACTTGAAGATAGTAATTAAAACCTGTGAGGAATGGGTAGATATATATGATAGGATTCAACTTGGTCACTTATTTGGTTTAACTCCTATGTTTATTCGTATAGATGCCTCCTCGTCGTCCGCTACGTAGGAGTACTCGTACTAACCATGTACGTAACAACACTTCTTCGAATGAGACTCCAGTTGATCCAAACATCATTAATGCTATCAACCAGGCTGTTGCCGGGTTGCTTCCAAACCTTGTTGCTCAAACAGCTGAGGCCGTTATTCAACAAACTCGTCATCCAGAACGTAATAACACGAATCCAATCTCTGGTGAAGAAATTCGTGAGAATACCACAAACAATACTAATTATAGTATAGACATATGGATTAGTAAATTTCAAAAACAAAAGCCGAAATCCTTTAGTCACGCTAATAATCCAGTCGAAGCAAGAAACTGGATAGCTCATGTTGAAAAGATCTTCGGAGTTCTTGGAGTTCCGGAGCAATACAAAGTTAGACTGGCTACATACAAATTTGAAGATGACGCACAAACTTGGTGGGAAGGATATAAGCAAGTCAAAGGAGGGGATGTTTTTGACGCTAATCTTTCATGGGTCGACTTTCGTACCATCTTTTACGACAAGTATTTTTCTACCGCTGATAAAGAAGCTTATATCAGAGTGTATGCAGTGGTTCGACAGGGGAGTGATGAACCAGCCTCTGAGTTCATTACTCGATTTTCAAGGTTGGCTAGTATTGTAGGAGAAGTTGCAGGATCAGCAGAAGTCCAGGCAGAAAAATGCAAGTGGGCAGTCAATGATCGAATTCGGAAGTCGATCATGTACATGAAATTTAAGGATATCACCGAAGTTGCTGATGCAATCAAAACTTTTGAATTCGAAAGGAAAGAATTCTTATCTCGAACTGGGGATAATAAGAAGAGAAATAGGGAAGGACAATTTAAGCAGGAAATCGGCCAATCATCCACTACGCCACAGCATCAAGATCGCAAAGTGCAAGGAAATCAAAACTCTGGAAATCAGGCACGTCCATGGCAACCTAGAACCCAAAACCCGAGGCCTACTAAAAACCAGATTCAGTTGTATGCAGAACCTATTAGAGCTCAACCCCTGAATCAACATATAAATCCGAATCAGATTACATATCCTTTATGTAATACTTGTGGCAAGCGACATCAGGGCGTATGTCACCGAAGTACAGGGGCATGCTTTAGATGTGGCCAAACTGGACACATGATCAAGGAGTGTACAAAGAAAGACACTAAGAAGAATAACCGACCAAACGTTGCACCACCCAATGTTGGAGGAAGAGTTTTCGCACTTTCTGCTACTGATGCTGCTAATGTTCCAGGTACTGTATCTGGAACCCTTCAGATTGGTGAACGTAGTATCTATGTGTTATTCGATACAGGAGCGACTCATTCTTTAGTATCCCATTCGTTTACTAAGTACCTTCCGATAAGACCAACTCTCTTAAATCATACCTTAACCATTTCTACTCCCATGGAACATTCATCCGTAATCACTTACGTATATAAGAATTGTCCGATCCGTATTGAATCTATTGTGTGTAAGGCAGACCTATTTCCAATACATATGTGTGACTTTGATGTTATTCTAGGGCTAGATTGGTTGTCTAGACATCACGTAACTATAGATTGTCATTCTCGCCGTGTTACTTTTGGTGATCTTCATCATCCTGATATTATATATCAGGGAACTCAAGCTCATAAATCTCTTAAAATTATCTCTGCGCTCAAAGCTCGAAAATTCATATCAAGAGGCTGTGTTGGATTCCTAGCATCGATTAAGGATACTTCTGCTAGTGTTAAGAGTATCGATAGCCATTCCGTTCTTCGTGAATATCCTGATGTATTTCCGGATGAACTACCGGGATTACCACCTGACCGTCAGGTAGAATTCACCATCGACTTGATCCCCGGTGCCGAACCTATTTCTAAAGCTCCATACCGTATGGCCCCGATGGAACTGAAGGAGTTGAAGGAACAATTGCAAGAATTGTTAGATCTAGGATTCATAAGACCCAGTGTTTCACCTTGGGGTGCTCCGGTCTTATTTGTGAAGAAGAAAGACGGTAGTATGCGTCTATGTATTGACTACCGAGAGCTGAACAAGATTACTATTCGTAATAAGTATCCTCTGCCTCGCATTGATGATCTCTTTGATCAACTTCAGGGGGCTCAGTTCTTCTAAAAAATCGACCTAAGATCCGGGTACCATCAGCTAAAGATCAAGAATGATGATGTTCCCAAGACCGCCTTTCGTACTCGATATGGTCATTACGAATTTTTAGTTATGCCCTTTGGGCTAACTAATGCACCCGCAGTCTTCATGGATTTGATGAATCGCGTATTTCACAAATTCCTAGACAAATTCGTTATTGTTTTTATCGATGACATTCTGGTATATTCCAAGAGTCGTGAAGAGCATGAAGCACATCTACATGCAGTACTTGGAACCTTGCGCCATGAGAAGTTGTACGCTAAGTTTTCCAAATGTGACTTTTGGCTTAGCCAAGTGGCATTTCTAGGTCATGTCATATCAGCAGAGGGAATTATGGTAGACCCAACAAAGGTTGAAGCTATTACAAAATGGCCAAGACCCACTTCTGTTACCGAAATACGAAGTTTCTTGGGTCTTGCTGGCTATTACCGAAGATTTGTTGAAAGATTCTCGGTAATTGCTCTACCACTCACAAAACTCCTAAGGAAAGGGGTGAAGTACTCATGGAATGAGGAACAAGAGAAAAGCTTTGAAGAATTGAAGAAACGACTCGTATCCTCGCCGATACTCACTCTACCTTCTGGATCAGGAGGTTACCAAGTCTATAGTGATGCCTCAAAGAAAGGATTAGGTTGTGTGCTAATGCAACATGGGAAGGTTATCGCTTATGCCTCCCGTCAGTTGAAGCCTTATGAAGTTAACTACCCTACACATGATTTAGAACTAGCCGCAGTCGTCTTTGCACTTAAGATTTGGCGACACTATCTGTATGGTGAGAGTTGTGACATCTTTACTGACCACAAGAGCCTCAAGTACATATTTACGCAGAAGGAGCTAAATATGAGGCAAAGAAGGTGGTTAGAACTTTTAAAAGATTACGACGTAAATATTCAGTCCATCCAGGCAAAGCCAATGTTGTAGCTGACGCGTTGAGCCGAAAGAATTCCGGGACTATATCTTACTTACAAAATCAGCCTCGTATTAGGAGGGATCTCGAAAGAATGAACATTTGGATTCAGGTTAGTAAATCTGATGGATATCTAGCTAGAATGCAGATTGAACCCGACCTCATATCACGGATCAAAGATGCACAAAAGCAAGATGGAGAACTTTGGGCAATTGTGCAAAATCTTGAGGTAGGTAAGCAATCTGAATTTCGTATAGATCATCATGGGGTAATTTGGTGTGGCAAAAGACTTTGTGTACCCGATGACTCCACCCTTCGTGAGTCATTGTTAGCCGAAGCTCACAGCTCACCATTTTCAATTCACCCAGGATCTACTAAGATGTATAGAGATTTAAGACAGAACTTCTGGTGGAATGGCATGAAGGAAGACGTTGCTCGATACGTAAGTAAATGCCTCACTTGCCAACAAGTGAAAATTGAACACAAACGAGCAAGCGGTCTGTTGCAGCCATTAGATATTCCCATATGGAAGTGGGATGAGATCACAATGGATTTTGTTACCGGTTTGCCTAAAACATTCAAGAAGAATGATGTTATATGGGTTGTTGTCGATAGATTGTCGAAGTCAGCACATTTTCTACCGATTCAGCAAGGATTTTCGGTTAATAAGTTATCCGAAATATTTCTTCAAGAAATTATTCGACTCCATGGCACACCATCTTCCATTGTTTCCGATAGAGACCCACGTTTCACCTCACGATTTTGGAAAGGTTTTCAGGCAGCTTGGGGTACACGACTGAAGTTTAGTACTGCTTTCCATCCACAAACAGATGGGCAATCAGAACGCACGATTCAGACCTTGGAAGACATGCTCCGAGCATGTGCACTTGAATGGTCTGGAAACTGGGATGAATATCTATGTCTTGTTGAGTTCGCTTACAACAATAGTTGGAAAGCAAGTATTGGCATGGCACCTTTTGAGCTTTTGTACGGTCGGAAATGTCGAGCACCGATATGCTGGGATGAAGTTGGAGAAAAGATTATTGAAGGGCCAGAACTAGTTCAAATTACAAACGAAAAAGTCACTATGGCACGAGAAAAACTGAAAGAAGCTCAGAGCAGACAAAAGAGCTATGCAGATCAAGATAGACGACCACTTGAATTTAAAATTGGTGACCACGTTTTCTTAAAGGTATCACCTTGGCGTGGCGTTCGTAGATTTGGAATTAAAGGGAAGCTTAGTCCCCGTTTCATCGGTCCGTTTGAAATTCTTGAAAGAATTGGAGAAGTGTCATATCGACTAGCTTTACCACCTCAGCTCTCTCACGTTCATAACGTTTTTCATGTCTCCTCGTTAAGAGGATATAATTATCATCCACTTCATGTCATTAGTTATCCGTTACTAACAATTCACGAAGATTTGTCCTACGAAGAGGAGCCAGAAGCCATTTTAGATCGACAAGAAAAGGTTTTGCGTAGGAAAGTAATTCCGTTTGTTAAAGTCCTCTGGAAAAATCACTCTGAACACGAAGCAACATGGGAATCTGAAGAATCAATTCGCTCTCTATACCCTAATCTATTCTTGCAATAGAATTTTAGTCAAGGTAACAGTGAACCTTGCTCTTTGATCTATGTTTATTTGTTTTTGTTTGTGGTCATTTATGTTTTGCCTTATATGAATATATCTTAGCTATGATTAAGCATGTTTATGTAGGAGATATCAGTATCAATAAGTCACTCTTGTTATCTGCAAGTATATGTTGATTTTCTGCATGATTAAATATGTTATTAAGATACGTAGTGGAAGAACCATTAGGACATCATGGTAAGGTAATTAAGAATTTTGGCCATGAACGTAATTATGAATTTCAGATACACATGTGTGTTTAGGAGATTCTGGTTATATAAGTTAGTAACTCTGCTATGAAAGTTCCGTTTCTGTTACTTATGCGATAGGTTATATTCTTATTTGAAAAAAGATTTCGAGGACGAAATTTCTTTTAAGGGGGTAATAGTTGTAATAACCAAAAATTTAAAACCATTATTATTATTATTTATTTTAGTTAATAGGAAACCCTAATTAAGACACCCAAGTAATTCGGTACAAACCCTAGAAATTTCAGAATTTTCAGAATCAGGATTAGGGCCCCTAAAACTCAGGGGGGGCATTACCTACTTGACGATTATCTCAATTGTGTGTTGTCAGATTCGAAATTATCTATTTTGTCAACTCATCAAGGCTAGTCCCACGCGTGGCAACCATATAGTGCATTGGTGTCCTTTACGGACCGTAACCTTATGATGCTTACGGTCCGTAAGCAGCCTTACGGACCTCAACCTTCTTAAGCTTACGGTCCGTAAGCTAGTCCAATTTCGTGTATAAATAGCAGGCCTTGGCACTTGATTCTGGGCACAAAAACGACGTTCAAACTTCAAATTCACTCTGAGATATCGTTCAATTACCCTCCAAACACACACAAAACACTAATTAAGAGTAGCGGGGTGCTGCAGAACAGGGTAATAACTCGATCGCTATTACGATTCATTGTCCGATCGATCAATATATCCAATGGATGTTTAAGTGCTGCCCACATTAGGGTTATACTTTGTCGTTCGTCATTAATTTGACGGATCATCGTTAATTCGATGGATAAAGTATTGTACTTTGTCGTTCGTCATTAATTTGACGGATCATCGTTAATTCGATGGATGAAGTATCGCACTTTGTCGTTCGTTGTGAGAATTTGATCTCGTGAGTTATCGTAAAGGCTGTATTAAGTTACTAACCTAGTTTGTGTGCATGATTTTTAAATTAGGTTAAAAGACTAATCAGTAGTCTAAACTCTGCCCGTATAAATCTAAAATATTAGCACACGGTAGCTTCACTTTGGAGTTATTAAGGTACGGATCCTACCCCACTCCTTATTGCTTCATATTCAAATTGTTATAAACCCATTAAATTCAGATATCTTTTAAAACTCTTCACGTCTTTGATTATCGATTCATTTGACAGTCCTTTCGATTTTTATTCTAATCATTTGATTTAACTTTTATGTCATGCGATAGTATTCTGTTAGTTATACTCATTATCGCATGTTCCAATATATGTTCCGTTTTGTTATGAAAATAAGTTTTATAAGTTATGTGAATAAGTCCATTTGTACTCTGTTACCCTGAGTATCGCTTCTCGTGGAGTGTCCCACGAGCATGTTGTTGCGGCATCGACATCATGTGCTCCATCCGTGACGGAGAGATCAGTTCACGGCGTCTCTTAAGTACAAGTGTGGTACATAAGGCTATTAGGAGGCGTATGGATCGATCCTAGGATTTCAGTTAATGAGATGGATAGAGGGTATGCCAACTCGCCATTTCGTGTGATAAGTATGCAGGAGTAGCTACCTGTGTATTGTCACGTTTTCAGTTTGCTCATGGGTACATCCGTAAGATATGATTATGAAATTATGTTCTTGCATCGTATCAGTTTTGCATAAAGCGTTATTTGTTCTTTGAGCCTATAATTCCGTACTGAGCATTCGGCTCATTCCGTATAAATTTTGTATTTACAGGTCAGCAGGTTACCTTGGGCGGGGAAAAGAGAGAAGAATAAAGCCTAGGAATAAATCTGAAGATATTAGTTAATCAAGTCAAATGTGTCAGCTTGTATATTAACTTTAAGTTTAATTGTCTTATGATTGTATCCTTGTTAAATAAATAAATGGAATTATGACTTTTGTTTATGATACTGTTATTGTGACACGTCAGCCCTTCCGGGTTGGGGTGTTACATATTTCACTTCACCATGTTTTCCAGTCCAAAATTTCTTCGTAACCCTAAATAAATAAATATTTTATAAAGTAAGAAATAACAACTTAATCATATTTTAACATTTTTTTTATTTTCTTTTACCAATTTGTGATATAGTAAATTAATCATTAAGTATGAAATTATTTTATTCGGCATATATAAATCATTAACTTAGACTATATTTTTATAATAATTAATTATTAATTAAATTCGTATCAAAATTATTAATATGAATAAATTTTTTTTTTCAATTACTTTAATTAAGAAATATATTTAAAAGGTACACAATAATTAAAAATACTGTTATCTATGGACAATATCATATGTAATGTAATACGTAATTTCACTCATACGAAGAATATATATTTTTATGTATTATATATTTTTCAGGATTCGATCTGTTTAATGCACATGCAATTTTAGTATTTCAGTGTTACTAATTAACATTGATCAGTTTTTGTGATAAATTCAAGTTAGTTATATGAATTGTCATATTGTGATAAAAATATGTCATTTAGGTCTTGGGGTATACTTTAATCTTTTTTAACTTCACCTAAGTGTCACATCACCTATTTTTCCTCATTTCACGCCACCTCGCTTCAAGGAAATGATTTAATCTTGTTAACTTCATCTAACCTGATTTTTAGTTTAAAAAAGAAAAAAATAATTGATTAAATCACTTCACATCCGGTTAAAACATGATAACACATAACCTTTTTAACTCCCCTTAACACAATGAGAGAGTGGTATGCAATACCAATTAACATGTCATGTCATTGTTAACACCCAATATATTATAGTACACCCCATGGTCTTATATCAAATTTTTTTTAAGAATTACATAATTATATCGTTTTTATTGTAAAAACCGTGTAATACATGGGTCTATAACATAGTAGTGTAATATAAGTTTAAACCATGTTTCCTATCTCGAGAGATGCATTTTGAAGATGTGGACAATAATTACGTGCAAATGGTTTTTTAGCGTGCCTATTACAACACTTTTTATGCAATTTTATTGTACATTTGATAGGCCTTATGTTATGGTCTCTTGCACACCACTCGTCCATAATATGTGGTGGAGGATAAAGTCAGATGATCGTTGTCAATCTCAAAAATATGATTTTCAATATCAAAATATAAAGAATAAATGTCCCTATGGTGCGGCATGTTTCACTCGTGTTCTCATTGTTGCAACATCAAGCTTTCATCCTTAGTTAGGTTGGGAAGCCTTTGTTCCGTCTTTGTCTATTCTTCTCTTGTGGTTTCATCACCTTAACGGGGATAGAAAGCCGTGTTACCGCATGGTGTAGCGTGGTGTTCCCACTAGGCACCTTTATTCCACTTAGGCACCTCGTTGGTATAAGAGATGGTCTTAACATATTTGTGCGAAATAACTTCTTTTTCCATCTTCAGTGTGCTATTATTGCGATGGTCTTAACATATATGTGCAAAATAATTTCTTTTTTCAACTTCAGTGTGCTATTATTGTGTTTCTTTAGACAAATTTATTGTACATATATTTGTCAAAATGTTTGTTTCCTATTGGTTGATTCAGTTCACCCGCACTGCATTCTACATGTGTACTATTGTCTACAGGGTTACAAAAAAGGCCCACATGAATTAAATAATATAGTGTCGGTACACGTGATGTATTGTCTTACACGAGTTCAACTTTGTACATATGGTTTAACTAAGTCAAAATTAAGTGTCGCTAACTGATACCAATGAAAAAGTTTTCTAGGCTTCAAGTTATAAGTAGTTTAGTATCAAATCAAAACCCAAAAATAAGTCCGTGAGCAAAGACCAGGGGCGGACCGACCCTTTGGTCAAAGTGGCTGCACCCCTTGAAAAAAAAATTTACTGTATGTTTAACCCAAAAACCCTGACACGTACCCCTTAAAAATATGGTTAAACACCTTATCCCTGTATCCCAGCAAAAAATTTATGGGTTCGTCAGAAGCTTGTTAAGGTACCATAATGACTTTATTTTTCTAGTAAAAGATATATATTTCATCTTCTAGTGTGGACACTTTAATTTCTATGCACCACTACTGCCTTATTTTAATATATAGAGAATTGAGCCGAATTTGAATTGTTGATCAAAATTTCAAACATTGTCGGCATTGGCAGAGTTAAAATCGTACTCCATTATTATGTTTAGATCAATAGAGTAACCTTAAGCTTACACTTGGTGAAGATCAATAATGTAAAAACCAACTTCCAACTACCCAAGTTCCAAACCGACTCCCCTCCTTTAATTCGTTCGTACACAAACACCCCTATAAATTGTAACCTTGGACAACATTTTCTATCACCAACAACCTTACATACATACACAACAAAGCAACTGTTTCCTACATCTTCAACTAGAGTACTTTAAAAATGGCAAAGATCGCAATGATGGTTTTATGTGCAGTAGTGACTTGCATGGTGGTGGTTGCACCCTATGCAGAGGCTCTTACCTGTGGTCAGGTGTCCAGCAGCTTAGCTCCATGCATTGGCTACCTAACCAAAGGTGGTGTTGTGCCACCGGCATGCTGCAGTGGGATAAAATCACTCAATAGCGCTGCAAAAACAACCCCTGATCGCCAGGCTGCATGTGGTTGCTTAAAGAGTGCTTACTCTTCCATCTCCGGCATCAATGTAGGCAATGCGGCCAGCCTCCCGGGCAAGTGTGGTGTTAGCATCCCTTACAAGATCAGCCCAGGCACTGATTGCTCCAAGTATGTTCAAACTTTAAATATTATGTGGTTCTATTTAAACTTCTTTTTATTTGGATCATACATTGAGTACACATCTACTTGTTTATATCTTTACCTATTGTGATTTTCTTTTTCCTTTTTGTCTTTTTGTAGGGTGCAGTGAGGAACATATGGCATGTCTTGGAAGTTTAGTGAGACAAATAATATATCTATAATATAAATAAGGAACACTGTTTTGTTCGAAGATAACATATATGGCTGTGTATGTATCTTTGCTTTGTAATGCCTTTGGCTTCAAATAGTGTTCTTATTATAAACCTTCCTTTTCGCGTAATCCTTTTTTATATCTCAACAACTGGCCTGCAAATCAACTGCAGGTGTACAGTTCCAAGTCCATATGCTATTAATGATCTAATACTCAAAAGAACATGAGTGAATATTTAAGATGAAAATGGTGTTACGGGCTTAAGGCAATTGACCATACCAGATCTTACTGTAGCATAAATAAAACTGTTAAAGGCAAACACGAACAACAAACTATATATTATGTATCTACTACCTAATTATACATGAATACGTGTCACAACCATATTTCATGCATTTCGTCAATTTTCCCCGTCAACAAACTATAAATGTTTTTTTCCTACAAAAGTTCCCACAAATTTCCCATGACTCAATTTTTGTTACAACTTTTCTACACTTTTCGGTCAAAAAAGAAAAAAAATAACCCAAAACTTTTCCACAATTTCCTACAAGATTTCTACACAATAAGCAGATGTAGCAATTTCGTTACAAAATTAATTACCTTTGTGACAAAATTCCTACAAAATATATTAAAATTTTATATTGTTTACTACTACAGCAAAATAAATAAATTAAAAAATCAAATTTCTACATTTGTCTGAAATTTCTAGCAACTAGCTACAGATTTGCGACAATTGAAACTTATTTTATTTTTAGTTACTAAATTTCAGTAAAATTAATCATTTAAAAAAATATAATGTAAAATTTGTTGGAACTTTGTAGCAAAAAGACCCCGTTTGCTACAGTTTTCCGGCAAAAAAAGTTATTTTCTTTGTTATGTTTTAATTTTAGTAAAATAAATACTTTTAAAAAATAAAATTTTAAATTTGTCAAAAATTTGTAGCAAATTGACTCCATTTGCTACAGTTTTCCGGCAAGAAAAATTATTTTATTTCTTATGTTTTAATTTTAGTAAAATAAAGACTTTTAAAAATAAAATATTAAATTTGTGGAAAATTTGTAGCAAATTTACCACGTTTGCTACAGTTTTCCGACAAAGAAAAGATATTTTATTTGTTGTTTCTTAAATTCAGTAAAGTAAATAATTAAAAGAAATAGAATGTCCTATTTGTAGCAAATTATCCCCGTTTGCTACAATTTCCAGACAAAAAAGCTATTTTATTTGTTATGTTTTAATTTTAGTAAAATAAATACTCTTAAAACATAAAATATTAACATTGTCAAAAATTTGTAGCAAATTGACCACGTTTGCTACTTCCGACAAAAAAAGTTATTTTATTTGTTGTTTCTTAAATCAAATAAAGTAAATAATTAAAACAAAGAAATTTTTTTCATTTGTCAGAAATTTGTAGCAAATTAACCCCGTTTGCTACAACTTTATGACAAAAAGAAGTCATTTTATTTGTTATGTCTTAGTTTTTGTAAAATAAATAGATTAAAAAGATTAAATGTTAAATTTGTTGGAAAATTGTAGTAGTTGAAAGGGTTTTAAAGTTGAGGATGAAAAGACATCAGCGGTGAAGTCTTGGCAAATCCCTTCGACAATTAAAGAAGTGAGAGGTTTCCTTGGGCTTACGGGCTACTATCGTCGTTTTGTTCGGAATTATGGGTTGATAGCGCGGCCTCTCACAACCATGACTAAAAAAGATGGTTTCACCTGATCGAAGGAAGCTTTACATGCTTTTACCGCCTTAAAACAAGCATTGCTTTCCACATCGGTTCTAAGGCTACCCGATTTCTCAAAGCCATTCGTCACTCAATGTGACGCTTCATCCGACGGGGGTAGGGGCTATACTATCCCAAGAAGAGCATCCAGTGGCCTATTTCAGCAAAGGGTTCTCCCCTTCTAATAGATTCAAATCAGCTTATGATCGGAGTTCCTAGCCCTAGTGTTAGCGGTACAAAAGTGGAGTCATTATCTCCTTGGCCGCCGCTTCATTATTCGTACCGATCACTACACGCTAAAGTTATTACTCGAGCAATGCATTACTACCACTGTACAACAACTTCTCTTACTAAAGTTTATGCCTTATGATTTCTATATTGTTTACAAAGTTGGTAAAGAAAATAGGGCGCCGTTGCATTGTCTCGTCGACCCCATTCTAGTGAATTGTTAACGTTCGTCATCCCTTACTGTGTTGAGGTAGCTAAAATTAAATCGGGGCTGCAAACTGATCCAATTACCAGTGAGATATTCAGCAAAGTACAAGCCGATCCATCTTTTGTTGCAGGCTATTTAATTGTCCAGTAGTTTTTATTTGACAAAGGTCGTTGGTGATACCAGAGGTCCCTAATATCAAAATCAAGCTATTACACAAGCACATGACACCCCAATTGGAGTCCACGGGGTATTTTTGAAGACTCTTAAACACCTATCCACACGTTAATTTTCGCCAAGAATGAAACAAGAAGTTCGAAATTTTGTACAACAATGTATTATTTGCCAACAATAAAAATACCAAACTTTATCTCCAGTGGGTTTGATTCAGCCTTTACCTATACCAAAGCAGGTTTGGAAAGATATCTCCATGGACTTCATTGTTGGGTTACCACATTCGAACCTTTTTGATACAATTCTGGTGGAGGTTGATCGTCTTAGCAAATATGTTCATTCTTATGCATATCTCATCCTTTTATAGCCAAGGGGGTAGTTGCACTCTTCTGTAAGGAAATCATTTGGTTGCATGGGGTTCCCCGTTCTATTATTTCAACTGGGATGTGGTATTTCTTAGCAATTATTGGTAAGGACTTTTTCGTTTGAGCCAAACTAAGCTTCAACTGAGCACTAGTTACCACCCCCAAAAGGATGGGCAAACCGAAGTTTTGAATCTTTGCCTTGAAGCTTACTTGCGGCATTTTTCCAGTGAACAACCCAAAAAATGTAGTACATATTTACCTTGGGCCGAGTATTCCTACAATACGGGTATCATACTTCAACAGGTATGACTCCTTTTTCCATTGTGTATGGGAGGGAACCTCCTTCATTGTTCCCTTACGCTATAGGTGAGACTAAGAACACAGAATTGGAACAACAACTACTGGATAGAGACGAGATGATAAGGCTGCTACAACACAATTTAAAGAAGGCCCAGGGCAGGATGAAGAATCAGGCCAATCTCAAGCATCGTGAATTATCATTTCAGGTTGAGGATTATGTCTTTCTCAAAATTCAGCCCTACCATCAAAAAAGTTTGGTCAAACGCCGCTATGAGAAATTGTCATCCAGATTTTTTGGACCATATCATATAAAAAGAACCATTGGCCCAGTTTCTTATGAGATGGAGTGTCCCCCTACTACTCGAATTCAACCGGTATTTCATGTATCTATGTTCAAGCCAGCTCATGGTTCATTCCCATCTAATCCACTCACTCCGTTGCCGATTACTAAAGACTGGGAGGTTGATTTGCGACCACATTCTGTTCTTTCTCACACGTGGACTTCAGAAGCTGGTCATTCGGTTATGGAAATGTTGGTCTCCTGGTGCAATCGTCCCGTGGAGGAAGCCACATGGGAAACTTATCATTTGGTAGCAGAGCAATTCCCAACATTTCGCCTTGAGGACAAGGCATTTTATCGGGCGGTAATTATGATAAGACTCCGATTAAAGTGTATGCGAGAAGAAAATGAAATCGGGTCAAAGAAGCCAACATGGGGCAGTTGGGTTGTGCTATCGGGTCTGAGCTGGATCTATTGGGTCAGGAGGAATTTAATGGAAACTGGAAGAGTGGGGAGTATTTACTTATGCCTATTATCAGCAGGAAGATGGAAGAATGAGGAGTTGTCCCTATGCCTACTTTTATGAGAAGTTACTAAATGTCATGGGTCTTTATAAGTAGGCTTTTCACTTTTGTATTCTCATTCTTGTTTTTCGTTGTCAAAGGTTGTGTAATTGGAGACCTTGCCCCTCTCGAATTGGGCTGATTATCTCAATTTAAATAAAAAGTTCCTTGCTTGAATCTTTGCTCCTACCATCAACCTTAAAATTTATATAAAAAAAAACTTTGTTTATTTATTGAGATGCAACATTTGTTCATCCACCTTAGGATTTAAACAAACTTCATTTATAACATGTGCATGGCATGAAGATGTCCATGTAGAAGTTCTACAAAGGTGTATTTCCCACATATAACCTATACGTGTGTAGAAAATAGTGTAAATTTTGATAAAAGTATTAATAATTAATTCAATAAGTTTGAATAAATATCATATACACATTAATTATATATAATAAAAGCAACGTAATCAATATTAGAGGGAACCTGTGTGATGTGACGGAGGGATCAATATCACAATAATACATTTAAATAAGATTAAAAAATAAAAAATAAAAAATAAAAAAATGAAGTTATTGGTTATTAGGACGTTAAACAATATCTATATTGAAGTGAAGAAGACGATCGGTCTTTAGGTTAGAATGGATTGAGAACTAAATTTCAAACTTTCACTTATAATCAATATATCACTAGGAATTTTACCCGCCGCGCGTTGCGGCGGCGTACTGGACTTATGTCTTCGAATGAAAACGTATTCTATTTTACCCCCTAATAAATTCTACGTTGAAACGTAGGCTAACTTGAAACGTAGATATGTGGTTGCCGAGCGAATTTTACATCGAAAGTTGGACCGAAATAAAGATAAAGAAAACATACCAGTCGCTCCCTCAAATTAATACCGTCCTCGAATCAAAACGTACTATTCCAAGTAAAAATGTCTTTCATCTTTTGAAAATTGAGGCAGCGAGTTATAATGCTGAAGTTTGATTGATTTTTGGTGTTGTTTATGTAAATGCATCGTTTGGAATAAACCATAATATAAGCAATTGCCTGGTAAAGTATAGGGATTCTTAAAAGCCCAACATATCTCATAGTTGTGGAACTTCTACATCCTACAATCTATCCAAGTCTTGGATATACACTTACATAAAAGGTCTAGGTGATTACATATTCCTATAAGTGTATATCCAAGAATATATTTACACACAAAAAGCTATAAAAACCAGAAAAGCCCAACATATCTCATAGACTCATTGTTGATCAACACACAAATGGAAAGCTCTACAACCATAACAACCGAGTCTATTTAAACAGGCTCTTCACCTGTAGAATCGTATTATGCCTTAAAACATATGGTGTCTAAGAATTTCCCCATGCACTATATAATGTACAAAATATAAATTTACCTATAATAATATACACTTATTTTGCTACAGTTCATGGAGACAGGACTATTTGTAATTTTATACTTCCAAAGTAAAGAGGATGGTCCCTCTTCACGGTTATTAAAGTTCATTGTGTCGTTATATTAAATCTTTGGTTTAATTAATAACTTAACCATTAAGATTTTACTCGACTACCCCCAAAACCCCTTTTCAATGCCCTAATCAAAGCCCCAAATTTCTGCAATGGAATGGATCAATCAATCACCCCTGAAGCCCAAACCCTAAAAAAATCACCTAAAGTAGTAGCCTTGAAGCAGTTTTCTTCACCCACAAAAACCCTTACTTTCCCCTAGGCCTTCAATCCCAGAACAGAGCATCAAATTAAACACACAAAAAGAAATTATACCAGGGAAAAACAAAAGTTATAGATTGCTAACCTGGTAAACCATTAGGAAGAGGCGACGACATCATAAGAATGGCGCTAAACAATGACTTCTTAAGGAAACCCGGAAGATCTACGAACATAGGTTAGCAACGTGATCCGCCGTAAAATCCGCCTCCACCACCACTGCTTCCGTAACCGCCACCACTTCATCCGTATCCACCACCATCCTTCACCATCGCCGCCACCTCCACCATAACCTCCACCTCCGCCACTTCGTTCCTAATCACGAAAACCCCCAAATCACAGAACGTTTGATTGCACTACTAGAAAAATTAAAATTTCTGACACTATTTTCCGTAGGAAATGCGTCACAACTCGCGATTTTCTACGAATTTGTGACGAAATGCGTATGTAGGAAAACCACTCGTAGGAAACTGGTTTCTTACGCATTTTCTAAGCATTTTCCTACCCATTTCTGACAGAAAAGGGCTCTCACAAATTGCTACACATTTTCTACGCATTTTCCTACCCATTTAACGGAAGTTAATTTTTAATTTTTGCTACACAATTGTCACGAAATTTAATTTTCTACGAATTTGTGACGAAATGCATATGTAGTTAAACCACTCGTAGGAAACTGGTTTCTTTACGCATTTTCTACGCATTTTCCTACCCATTTCTGAAGAAATGCATATGAAGGCTCTCTGGGCGAATTTGGCGACCTGGGTATTCTCGTGAAACCCTAACAGTTTTCTTGCTACTCCTATTCTCGATTAAGCTTGGTTATCATCTTAGGATTTCCAATCGATCCTTCGAATATAATCAGTTGAAATCATAGTAGGATTTTGTATTTAGGGTTTCGTTTTTCTTTGATATCTGATTGTCGAAGGGGTGTGCGGCTGCTACTTAGGGTTCGGCAAACCATATTCAGCGGCAATCCATATTCAGTTTAGGGTTTCGGCAATTCATCGGCGCTACTTCTTCTTTGTTTTCTGATTGGTTTGGGTGTTTCATCTAGGGTGTCGGCATTGTTATCTGTGGCTGTTGTTATGGATGATCAGAATGCAGATAACTCAGACGTTCTTTCAACGAAGATCAGAAATATCGACGGAAGACTTTTTGAGCCAAGACAAACATCCCTCATGGCGGCTAGGGTTTCTGAAATAAATAAGAGGGTAACCTTTATGCTACCATTGAATGATGCTGAACATGCTAATGGTCGTTCGGATTCTCCTAATCAGCAATATGCTAAGGTTTTTGATAAACGAAAAGTAGCTTTTGTGCTTCCATTGAATGATGTTAGTCCTAGCTCCCGAGCTAATTCTCAACATCAATCGTATGCTAATGTTGTGTCAAACAAACAAGTTGATCAGGGAGGTGTTAAGGTGGATTGTGGTTCGACAACCCAAAATCAAAATCAGAATGTTGATAACTCAGCAATGAATGCTAATGAGTCGGCTGATCAAGTCCCTAATATTAATTTTCGATCTTTAAAGTCGGAGGTCTCATTGGATGGAGTGGATGTTGTCCTACCAATCGATTCTGTTCGTCAGGTTAGCAACAGGTTAGCGAATACTCTTTATGGTTACTTCTTGGGGGATAGAATTGCTTATCCGGTTGTTGAATATTTTGTGAGAACAAATTGGAAGAAACATGGTCTTCAGAAAACTATGATGAACTTGAATGGGTTTTTCTTCTTCAAGTTTGAAGATAGAAAGGGTATGAATAACGTGCTTGAAGGGGGACCGTGGCTGATTCGTAATAAACCACTTTTTCTCAACACTTGGTCCCCTACAAGTACTCTTAAAAAAGAAGATATTAAAAAGGTTGCGGTTTGGGTTAAATTGCATGAGGTTCCTATAGTGGCGTATACGGATGATGGATTAAGCATGCTGGCATCTAAAATTGGTTCACCTTTGCGGTTGGATTCGTATACAATTGATATGTGTAACGAGGCTTGGGGAAGGAGCAGCTATGCTAGGGCTCTCATTGAAATATCTGCTGAACATGACTTTAAAGAGGTTCTAACAATGGCTATTCCTGAGTTGGATGAGAACAAGTATGTCAATGAGACTATTCGTGTGGAATATGAATGGAAACCACCGAGATGTGCCCACTGTTGTGTATTTGGGCATGATTCTGAGGAGTGTCCAAAATGAATTCGATCGATAGTGAAACCTCCTACAAACGGTCCGAAAGTAGATGAGGATGGTTATACGGAAGTCAAGACAAAGAAGAATGTAAAGAAGAGCGGTTTTCAAGTTAACAATCAAAAGCCCAAGTTTGAATATAGACCTGTGGATAAAAAGAAAAAGGCAGTGAGTTCTACCTACGTGAATGCGAGGTGCACTAGTTCGTCCAAGGTTCAAACACACAATTCGTTTAGTGCTCTTGGGTTTGTTGGGGGGAATGGGGGTTCCTCCCAGGGGAGATATAAAGGGGGACGTGAGCGAAATGAGGAGTCTGACGATGACGAGGTAGAGGTTGTATATGATGAAACGAATGAGTTTATGACATCGGGTACACATCCTACGTCTTCCAGTACAGGGGCAAGCACCTCTCACATAAAGTTCAATGGATAGGTGGCTTCTGTTTCTTGCTAAGGGGCTGCCGGTTGGTAGCAATTTCATTTTTGATGATGGCGGTTGACGTAGTTGTTTGATTTTTTCGTTTGTCTACTAGTTAGTCATTATCATGATTGTAGTAGGCTAGATTGAGTTGGTATGTTGGTTTGTTTGCTTTTTGCTTACATATATGGGGCATGTCCTGTATATGAACTAGTGGGGAACTCATCCTCACTACTTGTACTTATTTGGCGGTTGTCTATAATAGAATCACCGGGGTAACCCTTTACCCAAAAAAAAAAGGGCTATCACAAATTGCTACACATTTTCTACGCATTTTCCTACCCATTTAACGGAAGTTAATTTTTTATTTTTGCTACACAATTGTCACGAAATTTAATGTTTTTTCTAGTTTTATTCTATTTATAAAACATCCGTGACATCGGATACAAAAGCAAATAAAACTAAAAACTATAAAAATTCAATAACATTAATCATAAATTTATACAAATTTACAAACAAATCTGAATCGCATTCCCAATCGAAATCTAAATCTGAATCGCATTCACAAATTTACAAACATAAATTTATCTTGGGCATAACTTCAAAGCCATATGAACACTCTCTCTTAATGACTATAATGAATCAAAGAAAGAGAAAAACAAATTCACTATAATGAACCTGATTGACTATAATGAATCAAAGAAAGAGAAAAACAAATTCACGCGTCACCAACAACAATTTTTTATTATCCGGACTTGAACCAACTATGTAATATAGTTTGTATTGACTTTTCAACACTATTATTTGGTCTGTAACCTGTCTTCTTCGCAAACACATCTGCATAGTGGGCTTTGATTCTTCTTTTTTTGCCTCCGCCGGACCCACACTTACCAGCTCTGCGTATCCAACCCTCTTCCTTAGTGACATCATCAGGTCAACTGGGACAATACCTTCCCCAGTAACGACTAACTGGTCTCTATCTGACCCAACTAAAGACACAGAAGAGAGGAGGGGTGTGCGTCAATAGTCACTTAGGGTTTTTTTTTTTTTTTTGAGGTTTTGAATGTGATAAATGAGATTGAGGGATTAAATAGGTTGGGTTTAGGTGAGCAATGGACCGTTGGATTGAAAATTAGGTGAGCAATGGACCGTAGGATGGTGATCCATGTGAAGTTGAAGTAAAGCTTTTGATTGGCTCACTTATGTGTAAACCTTTTTGTTTTCTTTTTTTTTTTTTTCATTTTGTAATCTTTTATTATTAGTTTTTTTTAGATTTTTTTTTTCTAAAATGTTTTGTATTCACTTTACTATAAAAAGTTTTTTTTTCTTTTTTTTTTTCTAAAAGTTGTTTTAGTTTTTTTAGGAAAGTGTTTTTTTTTGGTAGAAATTCCAACACAAGTATTGCTATCCTAAGGAACTGACCGATACCACCCGAACAATATCGGTACCAGTAACAATATTAAATTATATGGTTTCAGTTTCGTTTTCAATGAATCGATACCGTGTCAAACCTAACCGATACCGGCCAAACAATATCGTACTTGAGGTACATGTATTCATTTTTATGATTTCCAATTTCGATAACTTATTTTCATTTCTTGTTAAACCCAGCCTTGTCGTGGTGTTTGCCCTTAACGAAACTATTATCGAAAAGAAAGCCATTAACTTTTGAGTGTTTACTAATGTTTATATATATTTATTTTGATTTGATTTTGTACTTTATGATGTTCTGGACTCGACCATACAGAAAATAATTTGAATAATTTTTCTTTCAAAATAAAATCATTCATAAAAAGATTAAGGATTTTTATAAGGATGAAATTTGAAAACTTTTAAACTTATTATTAATATGGTGGCACATAAATTATTATTAATTTGGTGGATAGTAATGATTGAAAGGGCATTAAGAGATGTATGGTAATAATAAAATATGGTAATAATAAAACTAGTTAAATATTTAAATATGGTAATAAATTTTCTATCACAAATGCGTAGCAAGTTGTTACACATTTCCTACGCAATAAATTTTCCATCACAAATGCGTAGCAAGTTGCTACACATTTCCTACGCAATATGGTAATAAATTTTCCATCACAAATGCGTAGCAAGTTGCTACACATTTCCTACACAATAAATTTTCCATCAAAAATGCGTAACAAGTTGCTACACATTTCCTACGCAATAATTAATAATAATGCTGATTAAACATTAAAATATAATCTAAGTATAATAATAAATAATTCGTCATAAATGCGTAGCAAATTGCTACGCATTTCTGACGCAACAATTAATATTTAAATGAATTTAACATATAAATCTAATTCCAACAAATAAATAATGGTTCCATCGGAAATGCGTAGCAAGTTGCTACGCATTTCAATACTTAGAATTAGTATATTTGTCACTATTGTGTCACAAATTGCCCAAAAAAATCAAGGTCTTTTTTCCGTAGGAAATGCGTAGTAATTGTGTCAGAATTTGCGACGCATTTTTTTGCGTAGGAAATTTCCGTAGCAAAATGACCACTTTTCTAGTAGTGTTGAGAGCCGCTGTTACAGCGCCGGTGTTGCAGTCATCGTTCTCCATCATAAACCAAATCATACACTCTTGTTACTGTTGGAACCCGGTTACCTCTGAAAAATACGAATAATCTGTTATGGTAGTGACGGTGAAGGTGACGGTGGTGGTGGCGCAGTGAAGTGTTGGAGCCGTAAAGTGATTCTGGACATATACCTGAGAAAGATGTTTAGGGTTAGAAAGAGAGGTGGAGTAGGAGAACACTGACACATAGACGGTGGACATAAGCTTGTTTGTCCTTTTTGCACCGACCTTTCTCTTTAATAGGTATATAATATAATATCGTCTTGATATCTCCTGTCCTAATATGGTCTTCATATCGTATAAAAATTACCTTTTTTTAATCCCAAACAGATGTATTTTGATATAATAATAATAATAATAGTAATAATAATAATAATAGATAATTAATTAATAGCCATTCTTCATCAAATTTCAATTAATTAAATTGGTAATTAAATTGGCTTACACTATAAATTTACAATTTTGTCCATCTAAAATGAATTATATTTATATATTGTAGTATAGATATAGATTAGTATGTTGATGTAGCTGGATTGTAGGGATATAACATGAATTTACACCCTTGTCAACTCATATTCACTCATGTGTTCTTATTGCTAGTTTTCAACATTATTGAGGATTAGATCACTATTAACATGATATGGACTTGGGACTGTACACATGCAGTTGATTTGCAGGCCGGTTTTGAGGTATAAAAAATTAGAAACGATTACGCAAAAAGAAATGTTTATAACAAGAACACTATTTTAAGCCAAAGGCAAAGCCTTACAAACCAAAGAAACATACACAACCATATATGTTATCTTCGAACAAAACAGTGTTCTTTATTTTTATTATAGTTTATTTGCCTCTCTAAACTTCCAAGACATGCCATTTATCCTCACTGCACCCTGCAAATATACAAAAAGGAAAAACAAAATCACAATATGTAAGATATAAACACGTAGAATATGTGTACTTAATATGTGATCCAAAATAATAGAAGAACACAATATTTGAAGTTTGAACATACTTGGAGCAATCAGTGCCCGGGCTGATCTTGTAAGGGATGCTGACACCGCACTTGCCCGGGAGGCTGGCGGCATTGCCTGCATTGACGCCAGAGATGGAATTGTAAGCACTCTTCAAGCAGCCACATGCAGCTTGACGATCAGGGGTTGTTTTAGCAGCGCTATTGAGTGATTTTACCCCACTGCAACATGTCGGTGGCACAGCACCACCTTTGGTTAGGTAGGGAATGCATGGTGCTAAGCTGCTGGATACCTGACCACAGGTAAGAGCCTCTGCATAGGGTGCAACAACCACCATGCAAGTCACTACTGCACATAGAACCATCATTGCCATCTTTGCCATTTTGGAAGACTAGTTAAAGATGTAGGAAAGAGTAGCTTTGCTCTATATGTTTGTGTAGGACCGGGTTTGGGGACCGAAACCGTGATTCTTGTGATTATGTTCAAAGACGGAAGAGATAAGCAATGATAAACAAACAACCTTGTATTAATCCGGTAGTAAAACGTTACAAGTCGGCCCGATTACATGATAACCGAACTAATACCAAAGGAGTATACATTCCGGGAGAGATCAAGTGGTGATCTCTCCCTGGGTGAGGTCTCAAACCTCCTCTCACTCTCTTGTTTTGCAAATGACAAAGTGTTGGTATTTATACCCAAACACAGCAGGTCTGGTCGAAGGATCAGGATTACTGATCGAAACATCATCTTTCGATCATACAGCCATCGAAGGATCAACATGTACCTCGAAGGATCAACATGTACCTCGAAGGATGAGATCTTTCGAGGTCCATCCATCGAAGGCTATCTTTCGAGCACATCGAAGGATCTAAGCAATCCTTCGATGATCTATCCTTCGATCCAGACAACTTACAAACATTTTCTAACTGTTTGTCTAGCAAAACCCACACGGTCAACCGAATAACCCTCTCGTTTGACCACTTCAAACGAGCGGGTCTATACACGTTCGATAGACCGTTTCACTAACTATTACAAATTCAGCGTAAAATAATAACTAATCTATTCGACAAGCATCGGACACAAAATCTGCATCAACAAATTCCCCCTTGTCCGTTGCTGTCGAATGCTGAAAATGCAACTGCAATCGATCTTCAGTCAAGAATCCATCTTCTCTGTGTTAACAAATTCCCCCTTGACCGATGATCCAGGTAAGTAGTATCTTGACGCTCCTTGTAAAATATTTCCCCCTTAAAGTACGCGTATCCGTGTTGGGTGTTGTGCAATTTCCTCAATTGACCGATCTTCCGCTGATCTTCCAATACTCCAACCGGCATTTGATAAGGGTTCCAATCTTTAAGAACTGCATCAAGTCTTGATCTTGTCATAAGAACTCTGTTTCATACAAGCATACTACATTGATAGAGATTTCTGGTGAACTGTCTTCTGTAAACCGTCTTTGTGGAATCGACCAAGTAATGCACTTTAATCTTCAGCATCAACACTCAGGAAAGTCAGCTAGACCAAGTGTATCCCTTGCAAGCTCAACCAGCATGCTTAGTTGAACTACATCCAGATCTCATTGTCTCGCCTTTGTGAAGTTGACCACGTAATGCACTACGGATCTTCAGCATCAGTACTCAGGAAGTCAGCTTGACCAAGTACATCGTTTGCAAACTCAACGAATTGAGTTACCCCCAGATCCCTGTAAAATCCCAAAGAAACATCAAACCCAAAACCGAATCCTGCAGGTCTTCAGCCTTGAACTATCAGCTTTCATTAAGATTCCCCAGGTCTTCAGTGAACAGCGCTTTTGTAACTACTGTAGACTTTAGTAACCTGTATTTTTCCGTGCAAAACCCTTCACGCTGGCTGGAGAATTAATTAAAATCCTCAAATATGTGTATGTGCAAAACATTCCACGCCGAACCGTTTGTATCACCAGAAAATCACAAACTCTACCACCTGTGATTGCGTTTAGAAATTTACCGAAGAAATTCAACATTTTTATCCCCCCATTTCTTTGGTAAAATCTCTAAACCTTAACAGATTCTCTCCACTTCAAAGAAACTGTCGTCAAATGTTCACCAATTCCCTCCACTAAGCGGAACTGTCATCAATCTCCGTTGAATGTTCTTGGTTTTTCGAAAAATCACGAAAACGAATTTCTTCTTTGCATAAGCTAGTTGAATAAGAACGTCCCCTAGTACCCCGTAGGATCCGACTTGTATCCCTCCAAAGACTTTGTGAACTCGTTAGGACCGGTGTTGACATTCTAGGTTCATTCATTCGTTACCAAATGCGAGAATATGACAATAAACAAAAAGGATTTCTTCGTTGCATATTCTAGTTGATAAAGCAATATCGCCTAGTACCCCATCGGATCCGACTTGTATCCCTCCAAAGACTTTGTGAACTCGTTAGGACCGGTGTTGGCGTTCAAGGTTCATACGTTCGTCTTCAAATGCGAGAATATGACAAATAACAAAATGCTTTCGAACATTTTCGAATAACCAATAACAATCATAAACTATCGACGTGCGGAAGTGAACATACCGTTCTCGTTTTTGGCCCATAATAGTCGCGTCACCATTTTTGCCATTTGCATCGGTAACCGTGACTACCCCACATTTTTCAAAATAATCAAGTTTTCATCATCTCTTGTTTTTTTTTTTTTTTTTTTTTTTTTTTTAAATCAAAATGTTTTCATCATTCCGCATCATCCCCCGCGCTCCCAAAACCCGTACAAATTTAACGTTTACACTTAGAAGCGCGGTTCAACTAAACTTCGCGAATACCCGACCCCAACGCTTAAAATTCTTGGCCCACAAAAATATAATAAATCTCACCCAACTAATCAATCCATAGTAAAACCCAAGTAACATTTTACCAGTCCACTTGAACAATGGCCCAAAAAAAATTGTCAAAGCAAAAAGGCCCAATCATGTCGTCTGATGATATGATGCAAACATTTGCCCTAGTCAACATTCAACAACCCTACTTTAACATTTTAAGGAATCATCACAGCCGACATCACTTCTTTCACTCTCCTGGTCCTTTTCTTCGATACATACCTCCAAAACAGCCACCAACATCTTTCAACTGCGATACAGCTGATCAATCTTTCAAGTCCCAACCACCATCCTTCGAACTCTGAATCAAACGAAAGTCAAACAAGGATCTTTCGAACATATCAGTTTAAACTTTCGAAGTTGTTGGTTGTTGAAGATAAGGATTATCTTTCGAAGCAAAACATCAACTGGACATCTTGTATGCTTGATCTTTCGAAATAAAACAAGAATGACCCTTCTTGATCCTTCGAAATAGTTGATGTTGATCCTTCGAGGAAAGTGAGATGACCCTTCGAATTCATTTGATCTTTCACAGAATTTGAAATGACCCTTCGAAGTAGGTAGATGATCTTTCGAAAATATCTGACCTTTCGAAACAGAACATGGCCTTTCGAATTACTGTTTTGATCTTTCGAGATTGTTGATTTGGTAATGGTGACCCTTCGAAGTATGAAGACACCAAGAACACAGGGGACTGTAAATATGCAGATTCGATGAAAACGCTTTGTAAACGGTTTTTGATGATGATAACTTGAATTTTTAGGAGAAAAACATAAAACCCAACACTCGTTTTAGCACAGATCTGAATATTCGGGTCCAGATCTGAGTTTTTCTCATTTTCACCATTTTTACATCTTGAACAAAAACACACAAAAATCACAGATCTAGAGCACATGTGACTTAGTAAACGGTTAGTTTTACTAAATCGGGCACCATGGCTCTGATACCAATTGTAGGACCGGGTTTGGGGACCGAAACCGTGATTCTTGTGATTATGTTCAAAGACGGAAGAGATAAGCAATGATAAACAAACAACCTTGTATTAATCCGGTAGTAAAACGTTACAAGTCGGCCCGATTACATGATAACCGAACTAATACCAAAGGAGTATACATTCCGGGAGAGATCAAGTGGTGATCTCTCCCTGGGTGAGGTCTCAAACCTCCTCTCACTCTCTTGTTTTGCAAATGACAAAGTGTTGGTATTTATACCCAAACACAGCAGGTCTGGTCGAAGGATCAGGATTACTGATCGAAACATCATCTTTCGATCATACAGCCATCGAAGGATCAACATGTACCTCGAAGGATCAACATGTACCTCGAAGGATGAGATCTTTCGAGGTCCATCCATCGAAGGCTATCTTTCGAGCACATCGAAGGATCTAAGCAATCCTTCGATGATCTATCCTTCGATCCAGACAACTTACAAACATTTTCTAACTGTTTGTCTAGCAAAACCCACACGGTCAACCGAATAACCCTCTCGTTTGACCACTTCAAACGAGCGGGTCTATACACGTTCGATAGACCGTTTCACTAACTATTACAAATTCAGCGTAAAATAATAACTAATCTATTCGACAAGCATCGGACACAAAATCTGCATCAACAGTTTGTAAAGTTGTTGGTGCTAGAAATGTTGTCCAAGATTGCAATTTATAGGGGTGTTTGTGTATGAACGAATTAAAGGCGGGGGGATCGGTTTGGAACTTGGTAGTTGGAAGTTGGTTTTAACATTATTGATCTTCACCAGGTGTAAGCTTAAGGTTATTCCATTTGATCTTGTCATAATAATGGAGTGTGGTTTTATTAGCTTGCCAACAAACTGACTCTGACAATGTCGACAATTTTTGAAATTTTGATCAACTTTACATTGGGCTCAATTCTCTTATTAAAATAAGGCAAGAGCCGTGCATAGAAATTAAAGCGTCCACACTAGAGGATGAAATGTTTACTTTTTGGAGCATTTGTTATTTAGAATTCACTCTTTCATTTTTTTTAACCGCTAAAACTTCTATAGCTAGAGTCTAGCAAGAAACTGAGAAGACATACAAAAACATCAACCGAACAAAACAAAGGTAACTACAACATAGCAACAACATCCAAGTCGGACCAATTCTCCCAAGAAGGAGCTGGGATCTTTGATCAGTTGCACACCCATAAATACGCGTCTTCCTTTATAAGTTCCATCGCCTTCTTGACCAAAACAAACTTATCTTGCAAAGTCTTCTCATTTCTAGCAAGCCATATTCTCCAAACGGTAGCAATGGCTGTCATGTGAACATGATTCTTCCATCTCTTGGAACCTGGACTCTGTTAGATGCATATTTATAAGCTAGATGATATTATTATTAGTATTATTATTGTTGTTATTTATTTCTCTTAACCTAAGTTAGCATATGGCGGTTACTGCCAATTTAATTCATGTATATAAACTTATGTATCATAACACTTCAAATCTATCAATTCATTATATGAACATACGCTTACGTTCTGCAAAACCCTAGAATAGATTCAAATCAAGATAAACGATTTCTAACAAAGTGGTATCAGAGCCACATCGATCAAAATCTCAACATAACAAACATCAATTTCACTGCAAATTCTCCGATCAAGAAACATGAAGCAGGCAAAAGGAATACAAACGCAGATTCCCAAACTTACTGGGCAGAATTATTACCACTGGCATATACAAATCAAAGTGCTACTCGAATCACAAGAATTGTGGAATATTATCGATGATGGATATCGGGAACTGGGATCAAATCCCACTGAAGAGGCAACCGCAGTTTATCGAGATTCAGTAAAAAAGGATAGAAGGGCTCTGCATATAATCTTCCAATCCATGAATGATACGATACTCGAAAGAATTGCCCTAGCAAAATCATCAAAAGAGGCATGGAACATTCTGCAGAAATCATACAAGGGAGAAAATCGGGTAAAAACTGTAAAACTTCAAACTCTTAGATGTGAATTTGATGCATTAAAAATGAAGGAGGGAGAGTCTATTGAAGATTATTTCAATAGAACAACCCATATTGTTAATCAGTTGAGAATGAATGAAGAAAGAATAAGTGAATAGAGAATTGTAGAAAAACTTCTACGAAGTTTGACTCGAAATTTTGAGTCAGTAGTAATCGCTATAGAGGAAACAAAAAACTTAGAGGACGTATCAACTGAAGAATTAATAGGGATTCTTCAATCTCATGAATTGAGATTGAATCGATATGAAGATAATTCTGTAGAACACGCGTTTTCGGTTCAGAATTCCAATCAAGATAGATTTAAGCAAACACGGAACGACACAGGAGGAAGGGAACGAGGCAAGAACAAAGGTCGGAATCTGAGTTCAATAATGTGTTTCAATTGTCAAAGACTTGGTCACACAGCCAAGTTCTGTCAACGGAAAGATGAAGGTGAGAAGTCGGATAACGTTCTAATTCACAAAGAAGATGAGGCCGATGAACAAGATGACACCATGTTCATGATCTTCAATATGGAAGAGGATGTTAAAGATGACTGTTGGTATCTAGATAGTGGCTGCAGCAATCATATGACAGGAAACCAAAAATTGTTTATCATACTCGATGAATCACTAAAGAAAGAAGTGAGGACAGGTGATGACAAAAGGTTGGAGGTATTGGGCAGCGGAGACGTCTCAATTTCAATTAGAGGACGAGAAAGGAAGATACCAAACGTGTTTTATGTGAAAGGTTTGAAACATAACTTATTAAGTGTGGGACAACTCATACAAAAAGGGTATGAAGTCTCATTTCGAAAGGAACGATGTGTCATCAAAGACGCTAGTAATGAAGTGATAGGGGTCATAAAAATGACAAACAACAAGATGTTTCCACTCTATCCTAAGAATGATCTAAACTTTGCAATGAATATGACAATGAAAGATGCTTCGAGTCTATGGCACAAACGTTATGGCCATGTGAATATGGACACTTTGATCGATATGGGAAACAAACAGTTAGTAATCAGACTACCAAGGATGATGAAAGACGGTAGTATATGTGAAGGATGTATATCGGGAAAGCAAGAAAGAAGACCTTTTCCAAAGAAAACAACGTGGAAAGCTAACAAACCTCTACAACTGGTGCATTCTGATATATGCGGCCCAATGAGAACGGAATCAATAGGTGGATGTAGGTATTTCATCACATTCATCGATGATTTTTCTAGTAAAACGTGGGTGTATTTTCTCATGTTCAAATCTGAGGCGCTGAATTACTTCAAGATGTTTAAAGCTTTGAACGAGAAACAATCGGATCATTTGGTTAAAACATTAAGAACAAATCATGGAGGAGAATATTGTAGCAAGATGTTTCAAGATTATTTAAAACTTAATGGAATACGTTATCAACTCACGAATAGTTACTCTCCTCAACAAAATGGAATAGCTGAACGGAAGAATAGGACTCTTATTGAATTAAGTAGAAGCATGATGAACATTAAGCAACTACCGAATTGTTATTGGGCGGAAGCAATATCCTGTACTACTTACATTCTAAATCGTACAGTCACTAAAACTAGACCAAACATCACTCCATATGAAGCATGGAATGGGTGGAAACCCAATGTGGAACACCTCAGGGTGTTTGGCTGTTTGGCTTATGTCCATTTACCGAAACAACACCGAGATAAGCTGACAAATAAGACTGAAAAAACAATCTTTGTTGGTTATAGCGAAAATAGCAAAGGATACAAGCTATATAATCCACTAACAAACAAGATTATAATAAGTCGTGACATAATATTTGATGAAAACAAAAGGTGGGTTATCGATTCAGGAACGTCTAATGTTCCATTTGTTATAACTGATACTGATGATGGTCAAACTCAAGAAGATAATGGATCAGGAAAGACACAAGGTGAACCGGTATCTGGTGAACAGCCTGAGCACAGTGTTTCTGCAACGAGAGAAGACGAGGAACAGTATCAAGGGACAAATCACAATCAGCATAACGAGAATGTCTCTACAGCCGAACATGTGCAGCAACATGAGAATGACTCATCATCATCAGATTTTGAGAATGAAGTCATTCGCACGAGAAGCCTCAACAACATATATCAAGATTCAAGAACTCTCACAGAAGCAGAGGTGTTGCAGAAATATAATGAAAATCAAGTTGTAAGTTTTGTTCTTTATACAAGTGCTGATCCAACATCGTATGAAGAAGCCAGCAAAGACTCGAGATGGATGGAAGCAATGGATAAAGATATAGAGTCAATTCATAAAAATCAGACATGGGAACTTGTAGATCCTCCAAAACATCAAAAACCGATTGGTGTTAAGTGGATCTATAAAACAAAGTATGACGAAAAAGGAAATGTAGATAAATACAAGGCCATATTGGTAGTAAAAGGATACAAATAGAAATATGGCATAGATTATCAAGAAGTATTTGCTCCAGTAATCGGATTTGAAACCATCTGATTAGTGTTGGCTCTCGCGGCTCAATATGAATGGCATCTTCATCAAATGGACGCAAAAACTGCCTTCTTAAATGGTAAGTTGGAAGAACAAGTTTACATAGAGCACCCTCAAGGCTATGTTAAAAAGGGAGAAGACAAAAAGGTATGTTATCTTAAACGAGCTCTATATGGTCTAAAACAAGCTCCTAGGGCGTGGTACAGTCGAATAGATGCATATTTCGTTCAAAACGAGTTTAAAAAATGCATTTATAAACACACTCTTTACATCAAAGACACTAATAAAGGAAAGATAGTAATATGCCTATATGTAGATGATTTAATTATAGCAAGCAGCTCGATGAGATTAATTTAAGAATTAAAAAATTCAATGAAAAAGGAATTTGGAATGACGGATATGGGCCGATTACACTACTTCCTTGGCATGGAAGTTTCCTATGAGAATGTGTCCACTCCAATGGAATATGGGCTAAAATTGTCTAAAGATGATCCAGAAGATGATTTTGTTGATGAGGGGGTATATCGAAGCTTAGTCGGAAGTTTGATGTATTTAACCAACACAAGACCAGACATTATGTTTGCAGTAAGCAAAAGAAGTAGGTTCATGGAGTGTCCAAAGAAAAGTCATTGGGAAGCAGCGAAACGCATACTGAAATACATCAAAGGGACCCAGGAACAAGGAATTACATATTCTAAAGGAGGAAAGAAACATCTAGTGGGATTCAGTGATAGCGATTATGCCGGAAATATAGATGACAGTAAGAGTACCTCTGGGTATGTTTTTCATTTAGGGTCAGGTCCTATATCTTGGCAATCAAAGAAACAAAAGGTGGTAGCATTGTCTTCAACAGAAGCTGAGTATATGGCTTTATCTTTAACCGGATGTCAAGCGTTATGGATTAAAGGAATTCTAGATGATCTGCAAGGAAAACAAGACTACTCAATTCCAATATACTGTGATAATAAATCAACTATCTGCCTAGCTAGAGATCCGGTGTATCATGGTAAAAGTAAGCACATAAGGGTCAAGTATCATTTTATCAGGGACTTGATCAAGAAAAGGGAAGTAGCGGTTGTCTTTTGTGCAACAAAAGATCAAATGGCAGATATTATGACGAAAGCATTGCAGCCGAAGGACTTCACTCGCTTAAAGGGCCTACTGCACATGAATTTGAGATGATCTAGCTTACGGGAGGGTGTTAGATGCATATTTATAAGCTAGATGATATTATTATTAGTATTATTATTATTGTTATTTATTTCTCTTAACCTAAGTTAGCATATGGCGGTTACTGCCAATTTAATTCATGTATATATACTTATGTATCATAACACTTCAGATCTATCAATTCATTATATGAACATACGCTTACGTTCTGCAAAACCCTAGAATAGATTCAAATCAACAGAGTCGTTCCAACGTTTTTGGAGACCCTAAGCGAGCTGCGAAGTGGAGGCCCTTTGCACAATTAACCTTTTTAACATATTTAGTAAAGCATCGACTTTGTTCCTTTTTTTCACTTCCTTTTTTAACAGATGATTGAACTTAAGACTTGTTTTTTTTGCTAGTAGACAACCTTCAAACAAAGAAACAGAGCAACAAGTTCAAAATAAACAGAGCAATAAGTTCAAAAAACACCTTATGTATCTTATACAATGCATCTAGAATAAGTCGAAAACGTACAACTTAGAAACATTAGTGAGGGTTCTTAAAAAAAACACACATCCTGTTTCTATTGAGCCATTGCCACAAAATGCCAAGTGCAAACTCAAAATAATTACTTTAAAGTTTAAACTACATGGGCTTTCCTCAAGTGGATATTTAATTCTTTTTTAAACTACACGGCTTTCCTCAAGTGGGCCATGGATACAACGTAATTGTAAAAAAAGGGTTAGTTGCTGGGATTTGAACTTGGGTTTGCAAAGCAGCAAAGTGGCAAGCTTGCCGCTAAGCTGGAATTACATAATGTTCTTTCTTAATCACAGTATACATGATATCCACACTACATGATATATTTTGTTTTCTTTCAAACTGAGGCCCTAAAATTGTGGAGGCCATAGGCCCAAACCTTAGTTTAATATAGGGTTGGGCCGGCCCTGCAAATCAAGATAAACGATCTCTAATAGACTCGAGGAGATCACCTCACAAATGCTGGCGAGCGTATTCATGGAATTCGGCACTAGAATATATCCTAACCCCATACGAACACCTACCACCAAATACTTGTAGCAAAAAGGCACAAAGCGAAAACATGATCCTTAGTTTCCGCCATATACCGGCATCTCTTGGTAACTTAACTGGAACACCTCAGATTTAATTTAGTGTACAATTTTAAGACAAAATAAAATTTAACATGAGTTCCTTAAATTGATTTTGCCTACAAATTCCGGTCCCCTGATATTTTTTTCTTGATATGCATCAAGAAAAGGGAAGTAGCGGTTGTCTTTTGTGCAACAAAAGATCAAATGGCAGATATTATGACGAAAGCATTGCAGCCGAAGGACTTCACTCGCTTAAAGGGCCTACTGCACATGAATTTGAGATGATCTAGCTTACGGGAGGGTGTTAGATGCATATTTATAAGCTAGATGATATTATTATTAGTATTATTATTATTATTGTTATTTATTTCTCTTAACCTAAGTTAGCATATGGCGGTTACTGCCAATTTAATTCATGTATATATACTTATGTATCATAACACTTCAGATCTATCAATTCATTATATGAACATACGCTTACGTTCTGCAAAACCCTAGAATAGATTGAAATCAACAGAGCCGTTCCAACGTTTTTGGAGACCCTAAGCGAGTTGCGAAGTGGAGGCCATTTTACACAATTAACCTTTTTAACATATTTAGTAAAGCATCGACTTTGTTCCTTTTTTTCACTTCTTTTTTTAACAGATGATTGAACTTAAGACTTGTTTTTTTTTGCTAGTAGACAACCTTCAAACAAAGAAACAGAGCAATAAGTTCAAAAAACACCTTATGTATCTTATACAATGCATCTAGAATAAGTCGTAAACGTACAACTTAGAAACATTAGTGAGGGTTCTTAAAAAAACACACCTCCTGTTTCTATTGAGCCATTGCCACAAAATGCCAAGTGTAAACTCAAAATAATTACTTTAAAGTTTAAACTACATGGGCTTTCCTCAAGTGGGTATTTAATTCTTTTTTAAACTACACGGCTTTCCTCAAGTGGGTATTTAATTCTTTTTTAAACTACACGGCTTTCCTCAAGTGGGCCATGGATACAACGTAATTGTAAAAAAAAGGTTAGTTGATGGGATTTGAACTTGGGTTTGCAAAGCAGCAAAGTGGCAAGCTTGCAGCTAAGCTGGAATTACATAATGTTCTTTCTTAATCACAGTATACATGATATCCACACTACATGATATATTTTGTTTTCTTTCAAACTGAGGCCCTAAAATTGTGGAGGCCCTAGGCCCAAACCTTGGTTTAATATAGGGTTGGGCCGGCTCTGCAAATCAAGATAAACGATCTCTAATAGACTCGAGGAGATCACCTCACAAATGCTGGCGAGCGTATTCATGGAATTAGGCACTAGAATATATCCTAACCCCATACGAACACCTACCACCAAATACTTGTAGCAAAAAGGCACAAAGCGAAAACATGATCCTTAGTTTCCGCCATATACCGGCATCTCTTGGTAACTTAACTGGAACACCTCAGATTTAATTTAGTGTACAATTTTAAGACAAAATAAAATTTAACATGAGTTCCTTAAATTGATTTTGCCTACAAATTCCGGTCCCCTGATATTTTTTTAAACCCCCCCCCCCCCCCCTCCTATAAATTTGTTCAAGCTTCAGCACTAGAAGACCCAAAGAAACATTTTATTGTATTTGTACCAACATATTTGGACAAGTTATAAACTTCTAGTAAAGTAGTTATTTCTAGTCTTCTTCCCCAATACATATTTGTATGGCTGTATCGAAAAAAAAAAAAAACATGTATTACAAACAGGCAATGTAAGCTGCAAAGGTTGCCATATATTTTTTAATATTGTGACTTGTATATTAATATAAGGAAAACTTATATACATGTTCAACTTAACATAAAAACCAACACAATATTCAATGTAACATGTTGACAAAGTACAAACCTATAGAAATGTGTGATGCTTGGAGTGTTTTCCTCATGGCTACAAAATGCAATTTGATGACTCATGGCTGCGAAATGCAATTTGATGACTACTTTTTGACTACAAAATTAATACAATCCCTTTTACACGTGTTATATTGTCCACATTCTACATGATTTAAGAAAAAGCCCGTATACATTTGATGAAAATATTATTATACCTTTTTTTTTGTTAAGAGAACCCAACCACCCGTGCGGTAACATTGTTGCCGGTCTGGTGTGTATGATTTGTGGGTGTTGTTTACAGATAAGGTTTGTTGATTTTTTGGGGTTTATGGGTAAAATCAAATACAAGGCTTTGGGGAAAATCAAATACAAGACGTTGGGGTTTTGGGGGAAGCAGGTTTGTTGGTGCTGGAGATTGGTTTTATGTATTTTAACTGTTTTCTATTTTTATGGTTTTATTTTTTTATTTTTCGAATAGCCTTTATTTAAATGCTTTCTATTTTCATTAAAAAAAAAAAAACAACAAAAAAGAAGAGGGTCGCCTTATAACTACGGATGTGTGCGGTTTCTTAATTTAATGAATAAATACATAATTTCCAGGACAAAAATGCATAGTGTAATATAAGTTTAAACGATGTTTCCTTTCTAGAGATGCATTTTGAAGACGTGGATAATAATTACGTGCATACTGTTTTTTTTTTTTCAATTTCAGCGTGCCTATTATTACACTTTTTATGCAATTTAATTGTACATTTGATAGGCCTTGTGTTATGGTCTCTTGTACACCGCTCGTCCATAATGTAGGGGGCATATAGAAGGTGCGGCATGTTTCACTCGTGTTCTCTTAGTTAGGTTAGGAAACCTTTGTTCCTTCTTTGTCCATTCTTCTTGTAAGATAAAATAATCCCTTGCCTTTTCACATTGAACATAAACGAATATATACAGGAACAATGCAATCTCCTATTTTTGGAGATGATTGAAACAATAATAGCAAAATACAATTACAATAATAAAGGCATAATTGGCGGCGTCTATTACACCCCCGCAGTCGAAGCGGGAGGCGACCGTATGCTTAGACTGGATCGAAAATCATCGAAGAGAACCCGAGGCAGACCCTTAGTGAAGATGTCTGCAATCTGGAAGCGTGAAGGCATGTGAAGAATACGAACCAGTCCCTTTTGGACATGTTCCCTGACGAAGTGAATGTCGAGCTCGATGTGCTTGGTTCGTTGGTGTTGAACCGGGTTCCCAGACAAGTAAATGGCGCTGACATTATCACAATAGACCAAAGATGCTTTTGTCAACGGACGATGTAGCTCAAGAAGAAGGTTTCGCAGCCAACATATTTCGGCAACTACATTTGCAACGCCGCGGTATTCGGCTTCTGCACTTGAACGGAAAATGGTGGATTGTCTCTTATTAGAGGACCATGAAATTAGATTGTGTCCGAGGTAGACACAATAGCCGGATGTGGATCGGCGAGTGTCGGGGCAACCGGCCCAATCAGCGTCTGTGTAGGCACGAATGGAGAGTGCCGAAGAAGAATGAAGGTGAAGACCATAATCAGCAGTGCCTTGTACATATCGAATGATATGCTTAAGAGCGTTCCAGTGAGCTATGCAAGGAGAGTGCATATGCATACATATTTGCTGAACCGCGTATGCTATGTCTGGTCTTGTGAAGGTTAAGTACTGTAATGCACCTGCTAGGCTTCGATAGGTGGTGGGGTCATCAAACAGTGAATCTGGTTCACTAGGCAACTTACTCTGAGTGTCCACCGGTGTCGCAGCTGGTTTGCACGAATCCATACCTGCGCGATGAATGATATCTTTGGCATATGCATGTTGGGACAAGAACAGTGTATCGGCCGTTCTAGTGACTGAAATGCCCAAAAAATAGGATAAGGGCCCCAAATCCTTCATAGTAAATTCTCCTGCTAGGATAGTCATTAGCCGTTGTCGGAGACGGTCGGAGGAGGTGGTGAGAATAATGTCGTCCACATAGATGAGAAGGTAGGCGACGTCATGGCCGTGGTGATGAATAAATAAGGAGTTATCTGTCTTGCACTGAGTGAAGCCGTGCTGAACAACAAAGTCAGTGAACCGTTGATACCAGGCCCTGGGCGCCTGTTTGAGACCATATAGGGACTTTTTGAGGCGGCAAACATAATCTGGGTAATCCCGATGGCGAAATCCCATGGGTTGGTGCATGAAGACGGTTTCCTGCAAATTACCATGTAAAAAGGCGTTTGTAACATCCAACTGATGTATGGGCCATGACTGAGAGAGAGCCAGAGTGAGAACGGTTCTGATAGTTGTTGGTTTTACCACCGGACTGAATGTGTCACCACAGTCAATGCCAACCTGTTGACTACGACCATCGCATACCAGCCTTGCTTTGTATCGTTCTAAAGAGCCATCTGAACGAAATTTGTTCTTAAATAACCACATACTACGAATGATGTTCATGTCAGAGCGACGTGGCACTAGTTCCCAAGTCTCATTTTTAATAAATGCACTAAATTCGTTTTGCATGGCATCGTACCATTCTGGTGTGGACAAGGCAAGGTGAGGGTTTTTATGTATCGGGACAATGGAGGTAGCGTGAAGATTGAACAATTGCTTAGGTTTGGTGATGCCGTCCATCGCTCGAGTGCGCATGGTACGGATCGGATGTTGAGGGGCCGAGGTAGGTGGAATGGGCTGAGGTGAGGGCTGAGGTGGGGTAGGTTGGTGCTGTTGTGGGGCCAAAGAATGGGTATGGGATGTAGTTGGGGTTGGTGAAGAAAATTGGGCTGCGGGTGTGGGAGTTGAATGTGGGCCGGAAGAGTGAGATGTAGGTGGGGATTGGTTGGGGTGGTCTGGGCCAGAAGGGGTTGGGCCGAGAGGTGTGTGAGGTGGGGCGTTGGGTAGGGTAGTGGGTTGGGGAGTTTGAATATTGTTCCAGTAGAGGGGGTTGAAGGGAGGTGAAAGGAAATTGTAGTCAAGGTTGGTGTGGGAGTGTTGTATTGAGAAGGGATAAATGGACTCCTCAAATTGTACGTGGCGAGAGATAAAAAATTGGTGTGTAGTCATGTCAAAACATTTGTACCCGCGATGGTTATAGGGCTAACCAAGGAAGACACAAGGCTTAGAGCGGTTGGTGAGTTTATGTATGGTGGTAGAGGGGGTGATGGGGTAGCATAGGCAGCCAAAAACACGGAGATGTGTGTAGGTTGGGAGGACGTTGTATAGGAGTGTAGTAGGGGATAAGAAGTTATGGGTTTTCGTAGGAAGGATGTTGAGAAGGTATGTGGCGGTCTCAAGAGCATGATGCCAAAAGGAGGGAGGTAAAGAGGCTTGAGATAAAAGAGTGCGAATCATATTGTTAATGGTTCGTATTTTTCTCTCGGCTTTTCCATTTTGGGAGGAGGTGTAGGGACAGGAGAAACGAAATTGCAGTCCATTATTTTGGCAAAATTGTTTAAAATTATTGTTCGTGTATTCGGTACCGTTGTCACATTGGAACTGTTTAATTTTTCGTTCAAACTGTGTATGGATGTGGTTATGAAAATTGGTAAATGTGTTGTAAACTTGAGATTTATTGGTTAGGGGATAGGTCCAAAGAAAGTCCGTGAAATCATCAAGAAACAATACATAATAGCGGTGACCGCCGGTGCTTAATACCGGGGAGGTCCACAAATCACTGTGAATAATATCAAAAGGTAAATGAGTTTTATTTAATGAATCAGAAAATGGAAGTCTGACACTTTTGCCGAAAACACAAGATTGACAAAGTGTATTGTTTGGTTTACTAAAATTAATAAAGGAACTAGACTTTAACGAATGCAATAAAGAGTTGCCCGGGTGCCCAAGGCGTTGGTGCCAACGGTCTTGAGTGATAGCAGCTAAAGCAGTAGGTTTGGGGGGATGCTTGATGAAGTTGGTTGTCAGAGGGTAGAGGTCTCCCGAGCTATTGCATCATAGGATAGGTTCCTTGGTCTTGAGATCCTTCACAAGAAAACCAAACGGGTCAAATTCTATGGAAAGTAAGTTGTCTGTCGTTAAACGACGGACAGAGATGAGGTTTTTGATTAGGTTAGGGGCATAAAGGATATTATTTAGTTTTAAAGGTGGGAAAGGTGGTGGTAAGGTTTTGTTGCCTTGTCCAACAACAGGAATGGTGGTGCCATTACCAACGATAATTTGTTTATTAGTGCAAGTATTAAAAACAGACGGGGAATTCATACATGGGTGCTCCATGTGGCCAGTGGCACCGGTGTCCATGTATCCAACGGGGTCTGAAGGCTGACTCATCGAGAGAGTATAGAGTGCCTGGGCGATGTCGGTTGGTGTGGGGCTGTAGGTTGCCATATGGGCCTGCGCGGGCCGTGGGCCCAGAATTCCTTGAGAGCCATTGGGCCGTGGGGTGGAAGGATAAGGACATGGTGGGGCAGGAGGAGGTTGTGGGCTATTGAGGAGAGAGGCCCATTGGTTGGAAGCCCAATTATTCGGAAAGATGATATATGGATGTGGAGACTGGGCCGAGTAAGTGGGCTGTCCCCTTTGGCGATTGGACTGTGAGAAAGTGGAGCGGCCTCGGCCACGTCCACGGGACCGACCTCGGCCGCGGGAAGGTTCAGCAGCGTGTTGGGAGGTGGTGTGGCTGGGATTGGTGGAAGGCGACCGGGTTTGGGTTTGGACGTGAAGGGCGGTGGCGGCTTGGTTGGCGGAGTGAAGAGCTTGGTTAGCTTTGGTGGTTTCGGTTATGCATAACTGAGAGCGGACTTCAAAGAATGATGGTAAAGGTTTGGTGTTTCGGAGTATGGTGCCCACGGTTTCATACTGCTCGGTGAGACCGGCTATAGTTTGTAAAACAAGATCTTGTTCGTCAAATTTGTCACTTCCTTCTATAATTGATAGAGTTAACTTCCATTATCGTTCTTGTGGTTTGTCCAAATTATGCCGGTCCATGCCAAATTTCAAGGTTTTTTGCACGTAAATGGCATGTTTCAAGAATGTCATGGACGGAAATGTTACAAATTTGAAATTTGGTCTAGACTGCCATAATTGAACAAACCACAAGGATGAAACGAGAGTTAACTCTTCTTTTTATTTGGTTTGTATATGGCACATCTACCTCTTTATGTCTTACATATTGTGAATTTTTAATTTCTTTTTGCAGGGTGCAGTGAGGATATATGGGGATATCTTGGTTGTTTAAAGATGCAAATAAACTATAATAAAAATAAAGAACACTGTTTTGTTCGAAGATAACATATATGGTTGTGTATGTATCTTTGCTTTGTAATGCCTTCGGCTTTAAATAGTGTTCTTGTTATAAACCTTCCTTTTCGGATAATCCCTTTTTATATCTCAACAACCGGCCACCATATCACTGCAGGTGTACAGTTCCAAGTCCATATGCTATTAATGATCTAATCCTCAAAAAAACAAATGACTGAATAGTTAAGATGAAAAGGATGTTATGGGCTTAAGGCAATTGACCATACCAGATCTTACTGTAGCATAAATAAAACTGTTAAAGGCAAACTCGAACAACAAACTATAAGACCGTGGGGTATGGTGGGGCTTGGGTTGGGGCATTTACTGACACATGGAATGGGAGCCCCCCCACCACCTGGTTACGTGTCCGCGGGGTATGGCGGGGCGTGGGTTGGGTTGGGTGTACCGCGTGGCAGAATATTAAAAAAAAAAAAGTTACAAAAAATTTATAAAAATCACACAACATTTATAAAAAAAACCTACAACTTCATTAAAATTTTTAAAATTACATAATCCTAAAAATTAAAAAATAACAAACCTAGAGCGTTAAATAAATTTCAAAAAGGTCGATCTTGTCGAACGCCTTTTTTTCCTTGCCTCGAAACTCTATGTTCGCCACCGCCACCCGGTCCTCGTGGCTTAACTCGCCCCCGGGAACCGCTTCGTAGTAAGCCTTGAAACGCTCGAGCTTGGGCCGTAGCTCGCGCCATTTATGTTGGCACGCGTTGAGGTTGTGGCGGTCGTTACCGACGTTATGTGGGTAGGCTGCGAAAGCTTCCGGCCAATATTTTGTTTGGCCCGGTGGCCGCCCCTTGATAGCGTCAACGACGCTTGTGACGAGGACAAGTTCTTCTTCGTGGGTCCAGGATGCCATAGCGGGTTCGTGAGATGTTGGGGTTGGGGTGACCGGTGGGGTAGCGGGGGATAGCGAAGGTTTGGGATGGACCACGGTGGGGTTTGGGATGGACCACACAGTTGGGGTTTGGGGTTTTTTATAGGGGATGTTGGGGTTGGGGTGACCGCTTGGCCAAGCCAACGGTTTGAATTTTAAAATTCAAACTTTTCATATGTACCGCTATGACATGGCGGGGCGAGCAAATGGGAGTCCGCTAGCTAGGATGTCAAGACCGCCCCACGCCCGGCTTGAAACCCAAGCCCCAAGGGCCACGCCCCAACCCAAGCCCACCCGGGGTGGTGGCTTGGGCGTTTTCCTCCAACCCACGCCCAAACCCCCGCCCCATACCCCACGGTCTAAATTATGTATCTACTACCTAATTATAAATGAATACAAAGTTGGACATGTGTCATAACTATATTTTATACATCTTGTCAATTTTCCCGTCCAAAACCCTTTATGACCTTAAATAAAGAAATATTTTATAAAGTAGAAAAAATATTAACTTAATTAATCCTATTTTAATATTATTAATTTCTTCTTTTATCCATTTGTGACATAATAAATTTAGTATTTGATTCGTCATATATAAACCATTATGTTATCACCCGGGATTGCTTCCCGGGCTCAAGAATGTTAGTTATATTAATTATTGTTTATGATTAATACAAAAAAAAAAAATTGACATACTAACATCTTCGCTATAAAGAAGATGCACAAACTTTTGAAAAACTTAATCACGAGTCATGAAGTTGTACACAAACTTAGGGGCCGTTTGGCAACATCTGAATGGTTAAGTGCTGAACCAGTAGAAGATCTGAACCATTAAGGGGCTGTTTGGTAGCCTCTTAATAACCATTCAGATGCTACATCTTAATGGTTTAAAACCTCTGAATGAATAAGAGGTAACCTCAAGTCTGAGTGGTTAAGAGGTAACCTCTGAATGGTAAATCATCACATGTCACATTCTTCTACCTTCTCATTGGTAAAATTTTTAATGGTTCCATTAAGAGGTAGGCTCTTAATGACCATTCAGAGGCAGTAAAATGTTTGAACCATTAAGAGTCTGTATAATGTTAACTGTTCTGATGACTGTCGTTAGGGTCATGCAAAAACCTAATTAAACTAAGTAGATAGCGTATGTAGGGTATCGTATCCACGGGTAATATGTGGTTAGTGTTTAGCTAAATTATTTAATTAGCTACTACTAATCTAGAATTGGGGGTTTTGATTAATTTGAAAGAAAACTTTAAACTAATTACGAGAAAAGATATCAGATTTATAAAGCGTAACTTCCTCCAAACTTCATTTTCTAGGTTTCACAAAATTCAGTTTACTCAGTTAATTGGCCATCACATAGACATGATGCTGGAAAGTTGATTAATTTAATATGATAATCAAACATAGGGCTTTGTCATCAGATCTTTTATAGTTCAATTAACCCTATTTACTAATGTGAGTCAACCTACTCTATGTCACCCAACAAGTTACTAGATTTTGTCATCAACCGAACAAGTTGTAAAGCAAGAACTCAAAACACAAGCAAATAGTTCAAAGAAACCAACACATCAATGTATTCATACAACGTTGTCAAAGTCAAAAATACATCCAAACCTGAATAAAAACTGAATAAAGTAAAAACCTAACTGAACCGTCCGCCTGGAGGAAGCCACGAAGAGCCTAGCCGCTCATAATTGTCGGTACCGCGTCAGTTGTCATCCCGAGTTGATCCCACATGAGAACCCGGCTTGAATAATGAAAGAATAATGCCTAAAGTTTCTTTCTCGTTCCGTGCGTAGCCGTCAAAAAACTCCCCTCGAACAAACCCCCTGTTGTCGAATATATCTTCTTTTTCATTCGCGTGGGCTGATCAATTCGTGGGCTGCTATCCTCGTTCTAGCCCAACATTTGTTGTTTACTCATGAATTAACATTATTAATTCCTTTACTTCACGTGATCTGCACTTAGTCCAACTAAAGACACCATACTACTTTTTAGTATTAATTCAGCATTGCTTTCTATCATCGTTTCTTGATACCTACAAAAATACATAGATATAATTGATTAATATACTAATACTGTATTAGTAACGAGAAGGTATAAAAAAAGATTTTTATCTCATATATATTTAATTTAATTACAAATTTTAACTCATATTTTTAACAACCTACAAAATATAAAAACCAATCAAAGTAGTATTTCTTGTAACAATATTGATGCATATTTATTATAATTAATATTAAATAATGTGTATTTAAAATGCACCAATCAGGTTCAGAGAAAAATGTCTGACCAATTAAGATTAAAGTTCTTAACCATTCAGACTCTGTATAAATCTTAACCATTCAGAGGCAAATGTCTGAACCATTCAGACATCTACTCGTAAAACAAACAGTCTGAACAATTAAGTGCTGAACCAGTAAGAGGTCTGAACCGTTAAGAGCCTCATTAAGAGATAAACAAACAACCCCTTATACACTTATTGACTGCTTATGACTTGTGTTTGTAATTTACTTTGAATTAAATTTGTATTAGATGTGTAGGAACCGTTCGCATAAATTATAAATAAAATAAACAAATTTTATTATAAGATTACAATTCAGAAATAAAGAAAGCAAAATTACAGGTACAATTACAACTGAAAAATAAATCAAAATGCAAGAATGGTGTAGAAGCAGAGTGGCTGAAGCACGTGTTCAACACGCTTCCCTTATAACAAATTCCGAGTCTCCCAAGAGTACTCGTTTTGTTTCCCAGGGTACAACAGCCAGAGCAGTAGTACTGCCGGAGTAGACCTACAACCCGAAGGTTACCTTGAACTTTGTAAGAAAACCGATCAGAAATTTGAAGAGAGAATGTGGAGTATGCTGTTGTGTAGCTGGTGATTTTCTTCTGCTGGGTATGGAGCTGTATTTATACAGCTCCTAAGTCGAAACAGTCAAAAACGAATTAAAGAGAGGTTTAAATTGCATTAAACGTCTTCAATGCAATTTAATACGTCATTTAATTCTCAGTCAAAGCCAGTTAACTCGTCAGTTACGAAGCTGGACTGAAACTGCTCTGTTATTCAATGCTGGAAGCTTTCTGCGCGCGCGCTCATGCGCGGTGCGGCCTCTTGGCTCACAGCCGTGTGCGCATGCGCCACATCACCATGCGCGGTGCGTCCTCTTATGCGGGCGTGCGCCACGTCACCTGTGAGCCTATACGAGCGCGCCACACAGTCGCGCCGTATTGGCTCACTCTGGTGCGCCGCGCACGACACAGCAGAACCCATGCACCATGCGTGCACCCGCGCGCGCATGCGCATGACTGCCACGTCATGCGCCGCATCACCTACCACTTGGTCCTTGCAACCCTTGTGCTCCACCACGCGCACGTGGTCAAAAATACAAAGGCGGCTCTCAAGCGGCTCGCGGCGATGCGAAGTGCGAAGTGCAAAGTGCGCCATCAAAGCGCCACATTGCGCCTCATCGCCCACGCCACGCGCGCGCGCGCGAGCGTGTGCGAGTGCGAGTTAGGGTGCTCCGCACCCTTCGCGAGGACACTAGTGTGTGCTTCCATGAAACAATAAGGATGGAGAGTTCCCACTTAAATACCCCTTTAAGTTCCATCTCTCATCCGATGTGGGACAAGGTGCTACTTTCCCTTTTGTTTCAGCATTGAATGTTCTAAACACCCAACTTTGAGCATCGATATCTCATTCATCTTAGCTCGGTTTTGGACGTGGTTTAGTTCGTTGCGAAGGTCTTCCAACATAGAACACAAACCCACAAATAAATATATAAAACCCGCTCATTTTATTATATTTAGTTGAGTATTGCAAGATAGGTAGGTTTTAACCTTTGAACCTTCTTTTGTGATGCGCACTTAGCTTACTAGCGGTGTGTAGACGCGATGTCCTTGAACATACCCCCATTTGTGTAAACGACAATACACTTCACACAATACTCTCCCTGGTTTGGCCAACTCCTCATTGTCGTGTCCTATTATGGTCCTGGGACACTAGCCTGGTTCTGCGAGAGCTCTAGGATTTGCGCACCCCACAAATCCATTTGAAGCGACCCTACTTCTCTCTAACATAGGTGATTCCTCTGAATCATTAAAAGCATCATGGTTATTTGATTTCCTGAAATCGTTAACCTTAATATGCTTAGCCTCCCTTCAATGTCACTGATTGGAATGGACTAGGAAGTATAAATAACTCCCTTTTTATTTAGTTTGGGGTACTCCCCCACAGTGACTCCGTTTTGGTAATATGATTAAGTTTGCCTATTGAACTTAGATCTTGGGATCTCCAGTCAGCTAAGTTAGGTTTCCCTCATATTCCCATTTACCACGGGCTTTAGTCCCATTCCTCTTGACGACGTTTCTACTAACTCTCTGCTTAAGCCTTTTGTAAACGGGTCCGCAATGTTATCCGTTGATCTCACATAATCAATTGTGATAACACCCGTTGAGAGTAGTTGTCGTATCGTGTTATGCCTACGTCGCATATGCCTTGATCTGCCATTGTACATCAAGCTTTGGGCTCTACCAATCGCTGATTGGCTATCACAATGTACACATATGGCTGGCAAAGGCTTTGGCCATCTTGGAATATCTTCCACGAATTGACGTAGCCATTCCGCCTCCTCGCCTGACTTATCCAAGGCGATAAATTCAGATTCCATTGTGGATCTTGCTATGACCGTTTGCTTAGAAGACTTCCAAGCAATAGCAGCTCCTCCAAGTGTAAACACGTAACCACTTGTTGATTTGGAATCTTTATTATCCGATATCCAGTTTGCATCAGTGTATCCTTCGATCACTGCTGGTTGTCGGGTATAATGCAGTCCATAATCTCTTGTGTATCTTATGTATTTAAGCACCCTCGTGATAGCTTTCCAATGATCCGCGCACGGATTGCTGGTGTATCTACTTAGCCTACTCACCGCGTATGCCAAGTCGGGTCTAGTACATGTCATTAGATACATTAGACTGCCAATAATTCTTGAATACTCTAACTGAGCAACTCCATGTCCCTTATTCTTCTTAAGATGTTGGGAGGTATCAACTGGAGTTCGAGCTACACTCGTATCTCCCGAGTTGAATTTTTCAAGAATTTTATCCACATAGTGAGATTGACTTAACACAAGACCTTCTTGGGTTCTTATGATCTTTACTCCAAGAATCACATCCGCTAAACCCATGTCTTTCATGTCAAATCTCGCTTTTAACATGCTTTTAGTAGCTTTGATGATTTTATCATTACTCCCAATGATAAGCATATCGTCTACATAAAGGCATAAAATCACATAACCTTCGTTTGTGTCTTTGAAATAAACACATTTGTCGCACTCATTTATTTTGAAACCATTGTCAAGCATGACATGATCAAACTTTTGGTGCCATTGTTTTGGTGCTTGCTTCAAGCCATACAAAGACTTGACGAGTTTACATACTTTACCCTCTTGACCTGGGGCGGAGAAACCTTCAGGTTGCTCCATGTAAATCTCTTCTTCTAAATCGCCATTTAGAAATGCGGTTTTAACATCCATTTGGTGAACTTCCAAATTTCTTAAAGCCGCTATAGCAAGAACCAATCTAATCGAGGTTATGCGCGTCACAGGCGAGTAGGTATCAAAATAATCTAGACCTTCCTTTTGTCTAAATCCTTTAATCACCAACCTAGCCTTGTATTTATCAATACTTCCATCAGTTTTCATCTTCCTTTTGAATATCCAACGATATCCAAGTGGTTTGCAACCAGGTGGAAGATCTACTAACTCCCAAGTATGATTTTGCAATATAGAATCTATTTCATTTCTTATTGCTTCTTTCCATTGAGGTCCTTCTGAAGAAAAAACCGCTTCGCGATATGTATTGGGCTCGCCCTCAACCATATAGCTCACGAAGTCTGGACCGGAAGATTTTTCAACCCTTGGCCTTTTGCTTCGCCTACGGTCACTTTCTTCAACCTCAGGTTGTTCATGTGTCTTATCATGAACTACCTCATCAACTCGTCTAGATGAGCTTTCACCTACTTCAAAATTAGGTGTTGGTGACGTTGCATGTGTTTGTCTTCTCAAAGGAAACACATTTTCAAAGTAAGACACAACGTTAGGATTCACCTCCATGATAGTGTTTACGTGTACATCAGGATTCTTGGACTCATGTACAAGAAAGCGATGTGCACTACTTTGATGCGCATACCCAATAAATATGCAATCAATAGTTTTGGGTCCTATCCTAAGAGCCTTAGGAGGTGGTACAATCACCTTTGCTAGGCACCCCCACACTTTCAAGTATTTATATGAAGGCTTTTTCTTTTTCCATAACTCATATGGAGTCTCGTCTCTCTTTTTCAATGGTATCTTGTTCAAAAGATAATTGGCCGAGAGAATGGCTTCCCCCCACATGTCATGGCTCACCCCAGAACTTATCAACATGGCGTTCATCATTTCTTTCAATGTGCGGTTCTTTCGTTCCGCCACGCCATTTGATTGTGGAGAATAAGGAGGTGTACACTCATGTACTATGCCACTTTTTGCGCATAACTCGGCAAAAGGTGTAACATATTCGCCTCCTCGATCGCTTCGCAAAGCTTTTATCTTCTTTTGAAGTTGATTCTCAACTTCATTCTTATACAAGATAAATTTACTTATTGCTTCATCTTTACTTTTTAGTAAATATACATAGCAATATTTAGTACTATCGTCAATAAACGTGATGAAGTACTTATTTCCACCTCTTGTGGGTACCGCTTTTAAATCACAAATATCAGTGTGAATTAAATCAAGGGGTTCGGTTATTCGTTCAACCGATTTGGATGATGTTCTTGTAAGTTTGGATTCAACGCATGTTTCACATTTATAGTGTGAATCAATATGGAATGTTGGTATGCAATTTAAATTGATTAAACGGCTTATAGAATTAAAATTAACGTGACCTAATCTACCATGCCATTTATTCGATTCAGAAAACTCAAGCATATAAGTAGAAGTAGTAGCAATTTTATTCATGTTCTTTTTGACAGCCATTACATTCAATTTGAACATACCATTTTGGGCATAGCCCTTGCCTACATACATTCCTCGTTTAGTTAGTACAAATTGATCGCTCTCAAAAACTAAACGAAATCCAAACTTATTAAGCAACCAACCCGAGACTAGGCTCTTGCGCAAGTCTGGGACATATAACACGTTGCTTAAAGTGAGCTCCTTCCCTGAAGTCCACTTCAAAATCACCGTTCCTTCACCCTTGATGTCCGCGGTGGCTGCATTTCCCATGTACAGCTTCTCATCTCCCGCAAGCTCCTTGAAGGTGGTAAAGAGGCTCCTGTCTGGGCACACATGACGGGTCGCTCCCGTATCAATCCACCACCCTTTTGGAGTGTTGGTCACAGCATTGACCTCATCCAACATTGCGGTTTTGTCGGAAATCATTGCCACCAAAGGCATTCCGTCTTCATCCACCATGTGCGCACGCTCACGCTTTGGTTTCTTGCATTGGTTAGCCCGATGCCCCGGCTCGTCACAGTTGTAACAAGTCCCTTGGAACGTCTGAGGTTTCTTTTTCACAACCCCTTTCTTTGGTCCAAGGTTGCTAGCCTTTGCTTTCCCTTTGTCCTTTTTCCCCTTACCCTTCGCGCCTTTAGAGGATTGCCCATGCTCAACCAAATTTGCGCTAGCACTAGACTGCGCAAGGCTGCCTTTTTGGGAAATTCTATTGTCCTCTTCAATCCGAAGACGAACAATAAGGTCCTCTATAGTCATCTCCTTTCGTTTGTGTTTAAGATAATTCTTAAAATCAACCCAACTAGGAGGTAACTTTTCAATCATCGCTGCCACTTGGAATGTCTCGCTAAGTGTCATGCCTTCCGCAAAGATGTCATGAAGTATAATTTGGAATTCTTGGACTTGATTCATAGCCGTTTTAGAATCAACCATTTTGAAATCCAAAAAACGGGCTACCACAAATTTCTTTGTGCCAGCATCCTCCGTTTTATACTTCTTGTCCAAGGCATCCCAAAGGTCTTTGGAAGTCTTGACATTGTAATACACGTTATACAATGCATCCGAAAGCCCGTTTAACACATAGCCTCGACAAATGAAATCCGAGTGCTTCCAAGCCTCTACCGCGCTCAGAGCCTGAGCGCTGGTCTCCCCTTCCGCAGGTTGGGGAGCGGTTTCACTTAAGAACCTCGCAAGGTTCATGGTGGTCAAGTAGAAGAACATCTTCTGTTGCCACCTTTTGAAGTGGAGAGCCGAGAACTTCTCGGGTCGTTCAGCGTGATTGGCCACTGTGGACGCTCCCACAGTGGTGGCGTTAAGAGGGGTTCCCGTCACAACATTTGTGGTGTTGTTAACGTTGACATTTTCGTTCGACATGCTGAAAAAATTAAAATTAAAATTTTTTAGTCAAAAAATTCTGATTTACGCACAAACCAGAAGGAAACTACTAAATTTTAATTTTACCACAAATTTACTGTTTAGGCTTCTAAGTCCAACTTTGAAGACCAAAACAGAAAATTCTTAATAATAAAAACTTACTGACTGGCTTCTAAGTCCAACTTTGAAGACCAAGGCAGAAAGTTTATTAGCAATTTAGGACAATCTGAATGTAACCAAAATAGTTTTCAACCAAAGTCGCTCCTTTGAAGATGAAAACCAAAAAAAATCTGTTTTTAAAACTCAAACTGAGTGAAATCAAAACTAGTTTGAATCACAAACAGAATGGTTTTGATTACACGAACGGTTTTAAAAATTTGTTTTAAGATTGTAGGAACCGTTCGCATAAATTATAAATAAAATAAACAAATTTTATTATAAGATTACAATTCAGAAATAAAGAAAGCAAAATTACAGGTACAATTACAACTGAAAAATAAATCAAAATGCAAGAATGGTGTAGAAGCAGAGTGGCTGAGGCACGTGTTCAACACGCTTCCCTTAAAACAAATTCCGAGTCTCCCAAGAGTACTCGTTTTGTTTCCCAGGGTACAACAGCCAGAGCAGTAGTACTGCCGGAGTAGACCTACAACCTGAAGGTTACCTTGAACTTTGTAAGAAAACCGATCAGAAATTTGAAGAGAGAATGTGGAGTATGCTGTTGTGTAGCTGGTGATTTTCTTCTGCTGGGTATGGAGCTGTATTTATACAGCTCCTAAGTCGAAACAGTCAAAAACGAATTAAAGAGAGGTTTAAATTGCATTAAACGTCTTCAATGCAATTTAATACGTCATTTAATTCTCAGTCAAAGCCAGTTAACTCGTCAGTTACGAAGCTGGACTGAAACTGCTCTGTTATTCAATGCTGGAAGCTTTCTGCGCGCGCGCGCGCGCGCCCATGCGCGGTGCGGCCTCTTGGCTCAAGTCCATGCGGGCGTGCGCCACGTCACCTGTGAGCCTATACGAGCGCGCCACACAGTCGCGCCGTATTGGCTCACTCTGGTGCGCCGCGCACGACACAGCAGAACCCATGCACCATGCGTGCACCCGCGCGCGCATGCGCATGACTGCAACGTCATGCGCCGCATCACCTACCACTTGGTCCTTGCAACCCTTGTGCTCCACCACGCGCACGTGGTCAAAAATACAAAGGCGGCTCTCGGCGATGCGAGCGTGCGAAGTGCAAAGTGCGCCATCAAAGCGCCACATTGCGCCTCATCGCCCACGCCACGCGCGCGCGAGCGTGTGCGAGTGCGAGTTAGGGTGCTCCGCACCCTTCGCGAGGACACTAGTGTGTGCTTCCATGAAACAATAAGGATGGAGAGTTCCCACTTAAATACCCCTTTAAGTTCCATCTCTCATCCAATGTGGGACAAGGTGCTACTTTCCCTTTTGTTTCAGCATTGAATGTTCTAAACACCCAACTTTGAGCATCGATATCTCATTCATCTTAGCTCGGTTTTGGACGTGGTTTAGTTTGTTGCGAAGGTCTTCCAACATAGAACACAAACCCACAAATAAATATATAAAACCCGCTCATTTTATTATATTTATTTCTAGCCCCAAAATAGGAAAAAATCATTTTCCTATATTTGTGAAAAATGCTATTTTCACCTATTTTTCCAACAAGATGTTTGTTGATTAATATAACAATTGGACATCAAATGGAAATTATATTCACCACCGAGACCACAGCAACTTGCTTGAAGCCAACAAAGTATTATACATATTCAATTAAATTAAGACCAGAACATAAAAAACCGCCAAAAATGTTACATACTCAAATTAAATAGTCTCCAAGCACTCCAAAAATCCTAAATCCTGGTTCTTAATCTGTTGATAAGCCATCGGAATGACAACTCTTTCACGTTCTCCACAACTTTTTTTCAAGGCTTAATCTTCCCATTAAACTGCCTTTGAGTTTCTCGCAAGCCACAAAGCCCATAATGTTACCATAACCACCAGTAACATAATCTTTTTCCCTTTTTTTTGAAGAGTAGCGACCCAAAAAGTAAGGGAAATCTCAACCAAATGTGTTCATACCATACACGTACTTATACCCATTGCTATGATTTGAAATAACCGCAGCAGACATATGGCCATACAGTTGAACCCAAGCCTCTCCTACGCTTGTAGAAATTACAATTCTCACACTAATTTACTAAATAATAATAAAAATAATGATGGCCACATCTTTATAAAATATATATAATAATGTTATGTAACATACCGCTTTTGAAGGTCCGCACCAACAAAATACGATTGTTCGACCCTATTCAGTTCTTTTTGTCATAACTTAATAAAATGTCTCTCTTTTTCTTTCCTGGCTTCTTGAGTTACCTAATTCTTGTCTTTGAAAGGCTCTTTTTGGGAATCCATCTAATTCAAGCACCAAAAGAAATAAAGAAAATTACAATTCAAACGGACACTTTTTTTTTTTTTTTTTTTGAAAACGGACACTAAATAAAAGAAAGGTTGTATATGATTCAAACCACAATGGAGGATGTATGAATAGAAAGTTTTGGAAGTTTTATGCTTCAAAATAAGGGCATTAGGGGCGACACTTTTAGCGGCGACATGTAAAATGTCGTCGCTAATAGTCCGATCCGTGTTTAGGCATCTTAGATGAGATTCTGGCCATTGATCAACAAAACATCCGATGGTTGGTGTTATATCTTGATATATCCCCTTAGCATCAACAAAACCCTTATAGGCGGTCTTTTTTCCCAGTTCCCCCCCAAATCGCACAACCCTTCAAAGACCACCACCGGTGCCTGCGTGTGTCTGAGACGACCACCACCGGTGCCTGCGTGTGTCTGAGACGACCACCACCACCTGAGACACCGGCACCACCGCCGGAGTACTAGGCCCCCACCATCTGAAACCCCCAAATCACCACCGTATTTCACCATTCGCGTCTGCTGTGAGACCCACCATCTGAAACCCCCAAATCACCACCGTATTTCACCGTTCACCACCGCCGAAATATGTCGCACCACTGCCGGTTTCAAGAAACTCACCACCGTATCTCAACAATTTGATGAATTTGGTAATTTTTTGTGCTATATATTGTGTTAATTTTTTTCTGAAACTTGGAATTTCGATAATTTATAGTTTGGGGTTTGTTAGAAGTTGATATCTAAAGCTAATTGTTAAAACTTGATATTTAGGGCTAATGGTATGCTTTGTTGCAAAAGGAACTGTTGTTTTGGCAGAACACACCCTGTAAGTTTTCTTTTTAATTTGTTTTGTTTAGTTTGTGTTAATTGTTTAATTTGTGTGTTGTTAGTTTGTGTTTAACTTGTTGCAATATCATTATTTCAGCAGATTTCCCCATCGGACGACCACCACACAACAACATGTGTTTTTCATAAGGTAATTTATTCTTGTTTTTGAACAATTGCAATTGACTAGATTTCATGGTTGAATTACATTTTGATGGGGGTAACTTATGAGAACTGCACTTTTATTTTTCTTGTTTTATTTGTTTAGATTTCATGCAATGACTAGATTACATCTTTATTGAAATTTGGGAATATGAATTGCCCTTGACTGCTTCGTTTGTTGGCATTTGAAAAACATACGATATCAATATATTATATATTAATAAAATGGTGACTTGGATGTGAGGACCATATAACTAGATTAAGTTTTCTAAAAAAATTCAATAAACAATATGTTTGGGATGGTAAAATTTGGAAGAATCTAGTAAACTATATATGCATCTATGGTAGTTTACCGGGGGTTCAAGTCAAAACATGTTCTAAGGAAGACATGCTCGGGTAAAAACGGGCCATTCATAGAAAGTATCCGTTTTTTTTCAGATAAAAAAAGGTGGAATGTGGTGGGCTGGGTAATGGGTCAAATGTGTCCTTAGTGTGTTTAATATTAGACCTTGGGTGATTTTGATACCATTAAACGGGTTGGGTATTCAGCTTGTTGCGGGTGGGTTTTTAGATTTTTGCGGGTCCGGGTGAAGGTTGGGCTTGAACTTTTAGATGTTGTGGGTTGCCGTTCTGGGTGTGGGTTGGGCTTTGGTTTTCAAATTGTTGTTGGTTTTCAAATTGTTCTTGGTGGGTTTTCATATTGTTGCGGGTCGGGGTGCGGGTTGGGTTGCGGTGTAGTTTTCATATTATACGGCCGTAAACGCAGCCGTTTAACGGCTACGAACGGGCCGTAAACGCAGCGGATAACCGCTGCGTTTGCAACCGTTAAACCGCTGTGTTTACGACCCATACGCAGCCGTTATACGGCCATAAACACAGCCATTTAACGGCTGCGAACGGGCTGTAAAAGCAGCGCATAACCGGCTGCAAACGCATCAGTTAACCGCTGCGTTTACGGCCCGTTCGCAGCCGTTATATAGCCGTAAACGCAGATACTTGATAAGGGTACACTCAATGGAAGATGGGGTTTACGAAGACTAATCAGACTCTCGTTCGTCATGTTATTATACAATGCTTAAAGTTAGGCCTTGGAGTCATTTAAGAGTCCTTTATACATGAGATAACACGTTGTATGTAATTCAATCTTTCAGCTGGCATATAGTTGGTTGCTATGATGCACTGGGACGGGTACGGGAACGGGAAACGGCAAAACTAAAAAATTCAAGAAGCGGGGACGGGACGGGTACGGGAATAAAAACATATAAAAAATAAATATAAATTAAAGATAATGTAACACAAAACCCCAAAATAGTTATATATTGATGTAAAGTTCAAAAATACAGTATTTTGGGGTTTTGTGTTACATCAATATATATAGAACCCCACCCTGTATGTATGTATATATATATATATATAATAAAAACAAAAACAATTATATAAACTGATAAATATTGAATCAAATAAATTTGAGAACAAGTTAAGTTAATATAAAGTTACTTTTCTTACTGAGTATATATATGAGATAACATACTGTATGTAATTCAATCTTTTAGTTGTATTGAATGTATGAATGAGATCTTGATTGGCTTTATTTCGTCTCAGTTATTTGAAACTAAACTTTGCATATATGATTCATCAATACATAATAAGGCTACAACAAACGAATTGCACGAGGAACTACCGACAGTTCATCAATATTCTAAGAGTCCTTTATACGGCCGTAAACGCAGCCGTTTAACGGCTACTTACGGGCCGTAAACGCAGCGGATAACCGCTGCGTTTGCAACCGTTAAATCGCTGCATTTACGGCCCATAAGCAGCCATTATACGGCCATAAACGCAGCCATTTAACGGCTGCGAACGGGCTGTAAAAGCAGCGGATAACCGGCTGCAAACGCAGCAGTTAACCGCTGCGTTTACGGCCCGTTCGCAGCCGTTATACAGCTGTAAACGCAGATACTTGCCCGTAAACGCAGCCGTTATACAGCCGTAAAAGCCGTTATTCTTTTTTGTGCTCAATAACTGTACACACACATGTACTAATAAACTCATGTGCAGCTTGCAGGAGGGCTCGTCTTAGAAAAGAAGTCATGTCCTTTAGGTGACCCGACCCGAGAGTACGATGAACATTTGGGTAAGTTAGAAGCCATAAGAACTAAATATGAGTAATAACTCATTAGTAACTTAAATGCTGACATAGATTACAATAAATTAGTTGCATATTACTAACTTAATATATTTTTTAGATTAAGGCATCAGCAATATGAAGAGAGGCCAGAAACCACCATCTTCCGACAAGATAAGTTGCGGCAGGTGCTTTTCGATACATAACAGGTCCGCGAATCAAATTGTAGTTTAACTCATACAATGTCAAACTACAAATGTTTGTCATCCCCGCCACAACACGCGGGTTGAAAGCACTAGTTACTACTGTTTTAATATGGTGATATAAACAAACTGCTATGTAATTTTTGGTTGTTTGAATATGAATTACTGTTTAATTCTTTGTATACTTATGAACGTTTTGGTCCATGTATGTTTAGGAAAAACTTAAAAAATGTGCATGTAATTGTATGTGGGTAACAATGTAAATAGCAGTAAATTATTTTTTTTCCTTTTTTTTTTACTTTTAGTGGCGACAAATGTCGCCCCTAGAAGTCCCAAATGTCGCCGCTAAAAGTCATTCACAATAGCGACGACACAACGTTTTTAGCGACGGCAGGTGACTAATAGCGGCCGATCTATAGCGGCGACCCTTTAGCGACGACATGTCGCCGCTAAAAGTCAATAGCGGCGACAAAAAGGACTTTTAGCGGCGACACGTGTCGTCGCTAAAAGTGCCTGTTTCTTGTAGTGACTATCACCCACAACCCACTTGACATGTTCCGCTTTCAAATAATTTTAATTGACCCGTTTGACGTTAACCAAAACCACAATCGACGCATTCATAAAATTTTATTTGAATCAAAATTGGCACCTCTAGTTTACACCAGCTTCCTCTTCAAATCCCTTAACAAATAATCAACCACAGGGTTCAAAATTCAGCTATGCATAATTTCATGAGTTATATGTAGTGCTCAGAGCATATTATAGGAGAAGTTGAATGGTGAAATATGTATAATTTAGCAATACCTCAACTTTTAACCATAGGCAAGCCCTTGATGAACATAAGCAACCTTTGTATCTTTTATATCGAGTCTTGCAATGAGGGAAAGCTTGATTTTCATCTCTTCTTCTGTACTCATAGCAAGGTCTACACACCTGAAAAGCACACTCATTGCAAGCAAAAAAATGTCACCATTTTTGGTGAGGCCAAGTGTATTGTCAAAACTGTATATTGACCAGATATGGAGGTTGTGCACATTAGGAAAGTAACCTACCATTTTGAAAAAAAAAAATATACAAAAACAATATAGAGGTTCTGCACATTAGGACTAACCTTAGCCAATTAGGCTGAACCGTTCTCCTTCATAGTGGTTGTATGGCCACACCTTGGTGGTGATAATGTTCATGAAACCGCAAACTCAATTCACTCCAAGGACACTCTCTATAAGCATAAATATTATCTTAATGTCTTCCTATAAATATACAAATCATATCAATAAGAACAGTAACTAAATACAAAAGGATAAGATTCTAAATGCAAAATCTTTTAACTAAGCATTTAGGTTTTATTAATAGTATTAATTCTTATTGGTTGAAACTTCTTCTTTTTTCTTCTTACAAAAAAAATTCTTCTCATTTGAACCTCCCACTATGTAACTAAATACACATGTTTGTCTTTATTGCAGCAATCAACACAAAAGCCAAACCATAAAAAAACAAATCACAGGTAATTTATATTCCACACCAGATGTGGAGGGACACGTCACTTCCTGTTTTATTGGCATCAAACCACACACGAAACAGAAGATCAAAGCATTTAACAACAGAAGCTTCAAGCTGAACGTGGCAGCTCACCTGTTTGAAGTTTGACCAATGTGTAGACACCTGCTCCAGCCAGGACTCCAAGTGTGGGCGCCAGTAGGCACACCCATATCGTTGCGTAATTCCCTGTTGCAACTACTGGACCCAGCGTTCGCACTGTGTTCATGGAACCAGCGCTTGACGACCTGCCATATATATTAACCAATCATCATTACCATTTTACCTACTAATCCAACTTAAGGGTGTTCATGACTACCTACCCTTTAATAACCATGTTGTGCACAACAGTAGCTCCAACTTCAATACCAGCCAATTCTCCCACCTAAATATACACATATATATATACCAATGAGCATCACTTTATAAAAATTATAAAAATAATAAAGAAAAACAAAAATATGTCATGTTTATGTACAACGCGAGTATCAGTACCAACTACTATGACGCCAAAGAGGAGATCAAGTTAGAAACTCGAGTTACATTGGTTGAATCCATTCATGACTATTCACAAACACGAAGAAGATAAAAAACACATTCATGATTAGTCATTCAGCTATTAACGAATAAAAAGTAAACGAATGAAAAATGTATTGCATATAATAGAAAATCATGTTATACGGGTGGAATCCAACTACTAACCATGTTCATTGGCTATTAACCAACATGGTACCTCATTATGTTTAATCTTGAATGCACCCAAATCTACTCCAAAATCATACATCATAGGATTGACAGATGCACGCTTTGTGGAAAGAACCTGAAATTCATGTATTAAACAATAGCCAAGTAAGTTTATCTTCTCCGTCTACCACCACCCTAACAACACCCTCCACCATCACAAACAAACAACTTTCAACTTTGAGGTTTAATCATATAAACATAGACAAGAAGAGGACGGAATTACCTTTGCTTTCTCATAAATGAGTTCCAGAGAAGCATCAGTTGCTCCTCATGTTGGCTAACATACTTAAACCTATCCAGCCTCTGAATTCAAGTAAACATTGGAACCAATTATTGTTTATCTATCAACTGTAAATAATATTAACTGTTACCAGAATGAATATACCATTCTATCTTCAAGATCAAGGACCTCATCATCAACCTCGTCTTCGCTGTCTTCCTCAGCAAACACCTGCTCTGGTGCCATTGGCTAAAAGTAGACCGTTCAAAATTAAATAGAGATTCCGATATCAATGGGTGAGTTGTGAAGTTTATAATACCTGAACGGTTTGAGAATGAAAGAACTGCCATCTCTCCAACAGGGATTGGCTGTAAAAAATGACCAAAATCATGTTTCAAATTCTTTAAAATCAAACTTGAAAATCCTGAACATACTTTCTAGAATTGCGTACTTTTATTAATTTTCCAGATCTTGCAGATTTCCGCAGGGTGGTTGGTGTAACGCTGCTTCCAGGTACAGGTGCGGAAGCCTCTTCTGGTCTAGAAAATACGATGTCAGCAGCAGCAGCAATTGACACATCTGCAGCAGTAGATTCACGATCCAAACGCTCAAAAACAACACCTGAAAGAAACAAAATCAATATATCAAACGTAATTTCTGAAGAAATGAACAAAACAGTTGTGAGTCACGAATGATCAAACTTGCCAGACATATTAGAGTCCACGCCGCATGATTTGCATTTTGATTTTTTCTCTCTGGTTTCCTTCTTCTCGTAGACATACGGCTGTGAAATTTAAGGTTACCCTTAATTAAAAGGTGCATTTGTTTGTATTCAAAAGCAAAACCTAATAAAACAAAATTGCTTGTGACTTACCAAAAGTTGAACGCCTTTTCTCTAGGTTCTAACTTTTTGCCAACTATCTGATTTCAAGAAGAAAACACTGTTAAAAAATGCATCCTTTTTTATGCAATAGGTTAAAGGTTATTTATGTAAATAAAATGGTTTCCAATATACCAAATGACCACCTATTCATCATCTTTCTTACCATGATTTACAAAATATAAAAAAAACTTGTTTAACCAAACATTTGTTCAACCCCCCAAGGGTCAAAAGTGAACTACCAAGTCTACCATTTATTGTTTAAACACAAGCAACTAAGACCAACAATCTCCAACATTCATGCACGGGACCTTTTCTTTTTGGTCTTGTGAACAACTTTTGTCAACACCAAAAGCTGAGTAGACTTGACGAACTTAAAGAAAGAATGTCACCAAACTTGATGTCACAAGGTTTCAAGTACTTTGACCAGCAGACGAAACCATACCTGAAACCGGTTCCGGATTTCTCAAATCTTGTTGTAACGTCCTTAACATCACCTCTCAAGTTCTGAACGGCCACAACACGAAGGTTTTGAGGAGATAGACTCAACTAAGCTGCTACGTCGGACGGAAGGAAAAACATGGATTAGTTGATTATTGTAATATTAATATATTAGTTAGTTTATAAAAGAATTAAAGAAAAAAATGCATGAAAGAAAGTCTACAATTCTATATTCGGGAGGTTTGCTAAATTCAATGACCGGCGAAGCATTGACATTTGGAACCTTAGAACAACTACGATCAACTACATCAGCAACCTCGATGACGATTGCGTTTCGGCTTACCCTAAGTAAATTAATGAAAAAAGAGGTAAACATACACAAATCTATTATATAAACTAATTATTTAAAAACATTATTAAATACTATAAATAAAATATAAAAAATCACATTATATTGATTCTTCAGTATTATGAGTTGATCAACATCCACTTTAGACTTCCCTTTCACCTTCAATGACAAAATAATAACAATAATCAAGTCATACAACTCAATCTATAAATATATAATAATATAAGTTCAAAACATAAAATAAATCTTGTACTTACACCAGATTGAACTTTTGTAGACGCAAGTTCGTCACCAACTGTAACTTTCGACTTTCCTTTTGCTTCAAACTACAAAACAATCAAAATTCATGATTTAAGAATTCAAGTAACTAAAACAATACAGAATTATCCAAATATGATTGTAAAAATTGATGTACTTTCGTCAAACGAAGTACAAATATTCTAAAATTTGAAAAAATACAAATATTCTAAAAATTGATGTACTTTCGTCAAACGAAGTTGAACAAAATCAACTCATTGATAAACTTATAAAATATGATTGAGACGATAATAAACAAAAACAGTTAACCAAAACCCTAAAATCTTCAACTTTATTACAATAAAAAATAGAAAACTAACATAATCAACAATCAGATTCAATTTGGTTGAAGGAATCATACCTATGATTGAGACGAATCATACCTATAATCAAAATCGGTTATCAAAAAGTGAAATCAACATAGATACAGTGTGAGAGTGTGAGAGACGATTGCAGTGAAATCGAAAAGTGAAATCAACATATAAACAAATAATCATACCTGATTATTGAACCCTATATCAACTGTTAGCATAGTATTTAGGGTTTGGTATTTAGGATGGATCAAAGAAGGAGAAGGATGAACATCAGAAGAAAGATAAAAGAAAAAGTGAAGAAGGAGAATGATGAACATCAGAAGGAGAAGGATGAACACCAGATGGATTAAAGAAGTTGAAGAAGGAGAAGGATGAACATCAGAAAGGGGATCCTGCAAGCGTGAAGGGGAAGAATGAAGCAGCGGATGAAAGCTTTGGTATTTAGGGTTTGTGAAAAAGTGAAGTTTCTTGAATGAATGAAGAAAGATAAAAGAAAAAGGGGGATGAGAGTTTGGGTGGGAAAAAGGAAAAAAGATGCCCTAATCTACTGACACATGGCCCAAATAACTTTCATCTATCTATACTTTCTATAAAAGAAGAAATCCCAATGACATAAGAAAAGTTGAGGTGTCAGCAGGAGCGGTTGTCCAACAAGGCTTTTCTTATGTCATTATTACATCATAAACCTTAATATTAAAAGACTTTAAAATTCAAAGGTGGCCCACATTCACCTTTTCAAAGGTCTGCCCTCATTCATAAGCAAACCTCTGCCCTCATTCATAATTTAAAGCACTGATGTTCATTCAAAATCATGGCTCTAGATTCAAAATTTAAACATGGCTCCAGATTCAAAATTTAAACAACAGATGTATAAAAAGCTCAACTCCCTCTATCTCTCTCTAAAACTGCCCTTAACATTTTATAATCAAACATCTGTCCAGATTCAAAATTCTGGCTCCACATTCAAAATTCAAACCATATATTCTAATCCTATAAATAAGATACAATTATCTGGCTCCACATTCAAATCTCTCTCGCTCATATCTGCGAGCGTATCTCTCTCTCTCAAATGCATCTTTCTCGTGATTCAGCCGCTAATCTCTGATTATACTTCTTTGTTCGAACGTTTGTTGATTCTGTTTACATGTTATCGTTCCAGTATCATTGTTCCAACATCGTCGTTTCAATGAAGTTTCCCATCACACATCAACCTTTCAATATCGATGTTGCAGTATCATTGTTGCAACATCGTGAAAAGTTGCATGTGCTACCTTCTTTGATGGGAGAGTTGCATTGTTCGATTTTCGTTAAATCGAAAGTTAGGTTTTCTTGCGTCAGTAAGATTTTCTCCTTTTATAGAAAGTATAGATTCGTGCAAAATCGTGAAAAGTCAGATGTGCTACAACAGTTGAGAGGAGACATTTGCATTTTAGGTTTGTTTCTTATTTTGATTAACTGTTGATGATGTTGAGAGTTTTTATTGACACTGACATTTTAGAATATGTTAAGATGCATGGTGATATTATTAAAATGAACTACTACACAGAAAAATAGAAATTTAATGAAATATTTATAAAGTATTACACGCTAGAGTTAACAGTTGTTAGGATTTCGTAGACTCTGGCCTTTCTCTATGTGATTTCATGCTCTCTTTTGAATTTCAGGTCAGTTAGCATGTTGCAGATTTTCTGATCCTGTTTTAGAAGTTGTGTCAGAAACTCTTCTCCATTCTTCTGGAACTCTGATGGAGGAGAGTGGAGGACTTCATCGAGCAATGCTATGCTGTTCCAGGCTTTGTTGTAATTAGTGTCATTGATTATGTTGACTTTCCTGTTTAGTTCTTCATCTGTTCTTTGTTCTTTGAGTGACCACATCGAGAATTGTATTTTAACATCGATGGTGTCTAACCAGTGGTAGAAGCTGAAGTTTTCCATGTAGATTTTTTGTTGGTTTTTCTGATTTGGAACAATTTTTGACAGAAAGTGATTTGGAGGACAATTTGTTGATGTTTTGAATCAAAAGTAATCATCGGTCTTTTATAGAGTTTAAAAACGCGTCTACATGGTAAATGAAGAGGTTAATTGTAATTGTGATAATCTGCTATGTTCTTTGAACTTCAAAATTTTGTCCTTTGGGTTTCTTGGTATTTAATTTTACAGTTTTCCGATAAAAGTTGGGGTTTGAAAAGGTTTTTGCATTAAAAGACTGCTGTTTTGAAATATACATTAATATGTTTATATTAAATCTACACGTTTTCACTGTTAGATATTTCAGTATATAAACTCATAGTCACTTCACCTGTTTTTTATCACGTTTTCCTATGAAGATATCATACTTTCAGGAAAGTCGAGTAATATAGTTTATTCAAATGGCGTCATTCACTTCTGTAAAATCAGATGATTTAAAGCAGCGTTTTGTCAGGCAAATCGAGGAACATGTGTATGAAGATAGGGCTACTCTTCAAGAGCTGAAGAGATGTTTTGATGGATTGCAAGTTGGCCTGTTCACGAGAGAGCAGGTTTCCAGAAATCTTATGCGGATGCCTTCAACTTCCGTTCGTGAGCTTTGTGTTGTCAGTAATATAGAGTGCGGTGATAGAGACGTGGAGTTCATGGCGATGCTGAAGGATATACATCGAGAGGTTCAACAATCGATGGAGTTGAAACTAAAGGTTCTTAATTCTTGCTGTTATTGTTAGATTTGAACTTTAATGTTGTTTAGTATATTATGTAACTATTGGATTTTTAATGTCATGAATAAATGAATAAATTTTAATCTTATGAATCTATGTTGCGTTTTAGTTTTACTTATTTAGTGTTTGAGTTTGATTTAGATTATGTTGATGTTGAATTGTGTCTGAACATCTGTTTGGTAAGTCAACAGAAGTTTAATAGTATCAAGGGTTGGTTTGATGGTGAACAGATAATGTTGATGTTGAATTGTGTCTGAACATCTGTTTGGTAAGTCAACATAGGTTTAATAGTATCAAGGGTTGGTTTTATGGTGAACAGATTATGTTGATGTTGAATTGTGTCTGAACATCTGTTTGGTAAGTCAACAGAGGTTTAATAGTATCAAGGGTTGGTTTGATGGTGAATAGATGAGTGCAAAGATAAAACAATGTTCAGAATTTGATCATTGATAGTAGTTTTTTTGAAGAATTTGTGCTCCTGCAAATTACAGAGAGTCAATATTTGGAGTTGTAAAAGGTCTGTTGTAGTTAAAGTTTGGTAAAGAGAACATCTGCTGATGATGAAACAACTGTGTAGCTAACGACTGTTGATTTACCACTATTGACTAAATGAATAAATTTTAATAGTATTAATCTTTGTTGTTGCATCTTCATTTTAATTATTTCAGTCATTCCTAAGTATTATTATATAATTTTGTTTATCAATAACAGTTTTTTGGAAGAATTTACCTTATATTTTGCTGTTATAAAAGGTGTGTTGTAGTTAAAGTCTGACAAAAGAGAGCATCTGGTGATGAATAAATTTCTGAAGATGCAAAGGTCTGCTATGGGTCAACAGATGTTAACGAACAACAGATGATATTCAATCTTAAAATGCTTAACAGAGGATTTGATACTACGAGTGGTTGGGCTAATGATGAATAAGTATTATTATATAAGGTCTGCTATAAGTATTATTATATAATTTTGTTTATCAATAACAGTTTTTTGGAAGAATTTACGGTATATTTTGCTGTTATAAAAGGTGTGTTGTAGTTAAAGTCTGACAAAAGAGAGCATCTGCTGATGAATAAATGTCTGAAGATGTAAAGGTCTGCTATGGGTCAACAGATGTTAACGAACAACAGATAATATTCAATCTTAAAATGTTTAACAGAGGATTTGATACTAACAGTGGTTGGTCTAATAGCAGATGTTAGACTTACGACTGTTGAGTTACACTGATTGAAAACAACTATTTTTGAAACTTCTGCTTGCCTAAAAATACATCCACTGTTAAAGGGTATCGTCTGTTGTCATAATTTCTGTTTATCCTAATGACTGGCGATTTACTATATTGCTGACTATCATCCACTATGACAACAGAGGTTCTGACGTGGACAGATGTTAGCTAAAAATAAAACAACCGCTGAAAGTTATCATCTGTTCTCATAACTTCTGTTTATCTAACGACTATTTGACTCACACTGTTCCCAACGACCAACAGAGGTTTCCAAACAACTGCGATCGGTTGTCGCAAGAGAGGTTCTGACGTGGACAGATCTTAGCCATCGAATATTTGTAACTACTGCCACGTCAGCATTCACTTATTCTCTCTATATAAAAGGTGTTTCATCCCTAAATCGAGGTTCTACCACTGCCGTCTCGAATTCAAAATTCTCAAAAACAGTTTCCAACATATTAAAAACCCTCCAACTTAAACCCGGTTTCATCCCCAAATCACGTTCTTCTCCAATCATGTCTCTGAAAATAAAAAACCCTCACAACTACCTCCCCATCTTCGAGAAAACCAGTAAAAATACCAGCTATCACTCAATAATTGACCTTTTAACGTCATCAAAATACAAATCAATTCTTACTGCTGATGCTCCGGTTCATACAGAAACACTCCGACAATTTTGGTTTAATGCTGAAATAGAGTCTGAAGATAATAATCCAGTTGCCATCACATCTAAGGTCGGGGAAAGTGTGGTACGAATTTCTCCCTTTACAATTTCCACTACATTTGCATTGGATTACTTGGGAGGTAAGACCAACTTTGAAAAACTTGAACTTCATACAGAGTTCATTGAAAGAGGGTATGATGCACAATTAAAGGAAGTTACTATCTACAAACCAAACTTCCCTCCGCCAATGAAAATTTTGTTTCATACTCTTTTAACTTGCCTCTCAGCCAAGACCACCGCATTTAATGAGATACCTTTGAACATTCAGTATTTGGGTTATGCTATTTTACAAAATCTGATTACAATTTATCACAAACACTGTTTTCTAATTTTTTGAATAATGTGAAAAATGTGAAAAAATTGAAAAAAAGGTGTTCATAGTAATGCTTTTCTGTTGTATCCAAGACTTCTAAGCTACTACCTACGAAAACAAGTGTCACAAACAGATTTTGAAGAAGGTGTAGCTTTTCAAATAAATAGTCTTACAAGTAAAACTTTTACTAAACTTATGGATAAAGAGTCAAAAGTTTCAACAACGGAAACAAATGGGGATGAGCCTGTTTTAGATGCGTCCGCATCAGTTGCTCAAACTTCTGTTGTTGAGCGAACTGCTCCTGGTGATCATGACAACACAACAGGTGTTGTGAAACAAACACCAGGAAAACGCAAAAAGAAAGATGTCACATCCAAAAAGCCCACCAAAACCAAACAAAATAAAAAGGTTCCTCTGGAAGATGAGATCCCAGAGGTTAATGTAGTGACAACACAAATGTCACTTGAAACCACTGCTGCTACTTCCTCACAGTTGTTGGAAAGATCTCAACCCATCCAAACTCCTCATGTATCCTCACAAAAGGATCATGTTGTAAGCACAGGGACACCACAACATAAAGGAGACCTTTCATATGAAAGTATGTTTAAAATCCCTCTCCCAGGGCAATCACCCTTTCTACATCACAACCCTCGACTCAAGTTCCATCAACAATATTACCTCTGTTTGAAGCAATTGAATTTTTGAAAGAAAACAGTTCCTCTAATGCACACATTACTGAGAGTAGATCGCAACAAATGACTGTGTCTGAACCAATTCAATCTCCTATCCTACAAACAGTTGAGGAGGTTATCCCCATTGAGTATTACGAAACTCCTTGTGGTAGTTCAAGTGGAGCAGCCACTACAACTGTTGAACCCATTGGTGATCAGCTGGACAGTGGTTACATCATTAAGACTCCCTTGAAGGCAACCACTGATGAGGTTGTGACACCTGTGTCACTACAACCATCATACGAATACCAAACCAATGAAATATTGTATTTCATACTTGGGATTTGTATAAAAATGTGTATGATTTGCACATATCAATTCTTGTTCGATTTCGAGCTCTAAATCGCTTTCTGGAAAGTTATACGCGAACTGGTGCGTAAACGTAGTCAGTTTAATGCAACAAACACTCCAGAATAGTGACATAGGCTTAACATACCTTAAATAACCTTTACATAACTTAGAAATAAGTTTGGGAGGGTTTGGTGTGTCGAAATCAAGTTTATTTGCTTAAAGGGACTAATTTTGACAAACTGTGAAAGTATGCCGATTCGTACTATAACAAACATTCCGAAACTTGATCATAAGTTAAACATGCCCTAAATATCCTTTACATAGCATAGAAATAGGCTTTGAGGTGTTTGGTGTGCTAAAATAAACTTTCTTGATCAATAGGGACTAAAAGCGTCAAAAGGTGCATAAGTTTGCATTTTCGCGCATATCTTACGTTTTGAATATATCCGGACACCCAAAAATTTATGTAATCATTAAAATGTTTTATTTTAGTGATTGGCATGATAAAATTCCATTCGTCGCTTAATTTGGATCGTTTTTGCGTTCGTTACGATTTCCGTCGTAATTACCCGAATAACGCAACCGTACGACCAAACGAACCGACATCCGAGATATTTTTGAGCATATTTTAAGTTCCTTATACTTTAACTTCATTTTAGAGCCTTGAAATGGGGTTAACGGGGCTTAAACGTGTCAAAAATGCATCGAAAACCAAGTTTTAGGCCTGCAGGGGCTAAAACTGTAACTCTGCCAAACTTGCTAGGCCTGGGGCGTAAGCCCAGGCTTATTCTTACACAGCCAGCGAGAGCTGCCCAGATCAGAAACATTGAATTTAGACTTCCAGCCTGTTTTTGATGGTTTTGGCAGCTGATTTGGGATACCTTGGGCTAAATTTGATGGTTTTTAAGTGTCCCATTGTTTAGCAATACCATGTTCCCAAGTGAAGGGCCAAGATTGAAGCACGAAATGCGAGAAACGATACTAACGGTTTACCGAAATCTATAAATACCCCCAAGCTTTCATTCTCATTCCACACAAACTGATTCAATTGCTCTAAGTTGGGGTCTTGTACTTCATACCTGAGCAACTTGGATCAAGATTTTCCTAGCATGGACCCTTTGTAAGCTTCCTTCATGCTTTTATGCGTTTTTAGCACGAAAGTCAAAGAGTGTTTGACTTTTTGCTTTGACCAGTCTTTGGTCAACACGAAGTTCGTTTGAACTTCGCAACGTGAGCGTAATCACGATGGTTATAGTCCCTAGTGACTATGCCTACTGGATTACCACGTTAATTAGGTGTAGTGACGAGTCATAGTTTCGGTCAAAATACGCGTTTATGCGTATTTTGCAACCAAACTATTTTTGGGTATCAAAACCGTTTGTTTTGATATCTAACTTGTTTTCTAACTTCGTTAAACATGTTTTGACATATTTAACTCGTCACTTTAGGTTTAGTGCTTATGTATGGTTTAAACACTAATTTTTTTCAAAGATTATAAAATTAATTGTTGGATTGTACTTGTTTTATAAGTTCACCAGACCGATTGGTAGTATGATATAGCGCTATAGGATTTGACACCCCATTCCTGTTGTTATGGAATGTCAGAAACCGATATTTTATCCAAATAGGGATTGCCTTTGTGGTATTTCTATAGTCTCAAAGGTGTATTTTGATACACTCAGGTCTGAATGAATTATTAAATCACATTTTTATTGTATATTTTGTTGTACTCCCAAAAGTATAGTTTGATATGCTCTTATGTGTGATATTGTACAAAACAACATATATTTTGTTAATTACTAAAACATATTTTAATATGTTATTTATAAAACCAAAGCATAGTTTAATATGTTATTTAAAAAACCAAAGCATAGTTTAATATGTTATTAATAAAACCAAAGAATACTTTTGATATACTACTGAAAATTATTATTTTGACACTAAAGTATATTTAATATACTATCTGTTTAACTGTTTTGGAACTGAAATATAATCTAATATATTACTTATTCGACTTTCTTAAAACCAAAGTATATTTTTTATATATACTACAAACTCATTTTACTTAATTAATTATTTATGCATCATTCTTTTATATTATCAAATTTCTGGTAAAATTTCGCATGATTTATAAAGAAAACATTTTTAAAGTTCATGACTACTTTTTATTAAAACATTCTTTTAAACTTACAAAGTCATGAATCATGCATTAATAAAACCTATGTATCTCACAGGCATTTTTATGCTGCGTACCTATTTTTACACATGTTTCAGGTTCTGCAATGTGATGATTGATGATGCTTGATATACATAGGATGGACTCGTGCCTTAGCGACTTTAAAATTTGAAATACAATATTTGTATTTATTTGATTTGTAATAAAACAATGAGTTCAATAATTCAATAAAACAAAATTATTTAATCCATGGTTGTGAAACAATGATTTTGTTACAATACTCCCCGACGTTTCCGCCACGTTTTGTTGTTTTACGTGGTCGGGGTGTGACAGAAAAGTTGATATCAGAGCCAATGGTTATAGAGAATTAGGTTATTAGTAATGCTTGACCTAGACTATTACCTTCCTAGGACCCTAACACAAGTTATCTTATGTTTAGATCTTAAAACAATACTGTCACTTATCCTTAGGTGACAACCACAACAAGAACACAAATTTCAAATCCACTTTGAAAACTAATCATCTGTTCTAGGATGATTTATTATAAGGTTTTGAACCCTCTAAGTTTTCAAAAAAAAAAAAAATCTCGTCAAAGTTTGGGTCTTATAATGTGAACACGTGCAATCTGGAAGGGTGGATGCCTGTACTCTGAGCTTTCTGTCTAAGGCTAGAGTGTTCGTACAAATCCACATAATCGGACCAGTTACTCTTACCTGAGAACTCTTGGGGTGAGTATCCACTTATAGGCTAAAGCATGTCTTCGTGATACATCAATATGACCCGCTTACTTTGATTAGTCACCATCTCATTTGTTTGCCTTATGTAACAAACAAATGATCGCAATTTCTATGCGTTGTCATTCTGTTTTGATTATCCGATATCATTTCACTTGTTTCCTCCCATATCTTTCATTATCTTCATGATGCCTCTTCATCGCAACAACAATGTCCGGACTAGGTGCTATAATCGCTCAACAAATAGGCGTCGTATTCCAGAGGACCATTGATTTAGCTATCACCATGACTCGCCTCAGGGATAAAGCCATACAAGGGAACTGCTCCTTGGTGCAATCAATGCAACCGTCATCATCCGAATCAAATACCCTGTTTCAAATGTACCCACGGTGGACGATGGGGACATTTGGTTAACATGTGCCGCTTTGTTGTCCAAAGCAAAGCTGTTGCAAATCCTGCCGCTGCTCAACCTCCAAAATTCTGCTTCATATGTCGCCTTGGCATATCTAGTACCTCAACCTCATGAACTTTCTACCTTGTGTATCGAGTTAAGCACGTTTAGTGCAAGGTTTCGAAACACCTTTCGTTACACAAATTCCAAAATCCATATAGGATCTTCTTATCTTCACAATTAGATCCTTGTGGATGATTATCGCTCAAATCGGAGCCCTTAATTGAATCATTCGTATGCCTTAATACGTACATTACGATTCAATACGGACAAAGCTGAATTCCTATTAAGAAATTCCTATCTTCATAGTTAGATTCTTATGTTTAAAGTGCCAAATGAAATCCACGGATTGGATTTCTGTTGTGCTTTAAATACCCGTGTCCAAAGATAACAAATTGAAGGTCAAGTTAAACAATTATGTGATTATGTGCTTATGTGATTTCTTTTATGTCTTGTGTTTTTCGTATGATCCGAATGTTCATTATCCAAATCCTCGTAGAATCTTCCATATTTCAATATGAGGGATTCATAGTAGGATATCCAAAGGTACTACCTTAAATCCTAAATGGACTTCTACGTTATAGTTAAGTCCCTTGGATTATAAAGTACTATTCTATACTTGGACCCCTTGAGTGGTCTAGTTTTAGTGGTCTTTCTAAGGAGATCATACAACGGTCTAGTTAAGGAAATCATGTGTTGATCTAGTTAAAAAGATCGTTCGTTGATCTAGTTAAAAAGATCCTTTGGTGGTCTAGTCAAGTCACTTCATGTTTATTCAATTGATTTTCCCCTACGCATTATGAAATGAACTGTGCGGACTGTGCAAGGAATTACGTAACTATGGATGCATACATAATTATGGAATTCAGTGCACAGAAACCACAACAAGTTTTGTCATGTGTTAAGACCTATAGTGATGAGAATAACAAAACGAGAACAATGTAGAAAGGTGCATGGTGGATACGCCGCTTGTACTTCCTATATATAAGTGTTCCTTATTACATTGCGAACGTAGCGTTATTTAAGTTACTAGAAGTCCTGGACCTTGACCAATGTTATTTTATCTTACACTCTCCAACTCTGATTTCGAGCACACACAAGTTTCCTATGATAAGTCTTCATAAGAAACGTTCTTCTGTCCGTAGTTCGAAACTCCATGTTTTGTTACTACAAGGACTTCACTTTGACAGTTGACAATTTCGTTAAGAATCCAAACATGCACCAGAGTTTTACTTAGGGTTCAAGGGATTCATTCTAAAACGAAACCATCACAGTTGTCTTCACAAGTTTCCTCTAAAATTAAATTTCGGGACGAAATTTTCTAAAGTAGGGGAGACTGTGACACCTGTGTCACTACAACCATCATACAAATACCAAACCAATGAAATATTGTATTTCATACTTTGGGATTTGTATAAAAATGTGTATCATTTGCACATATCAATTATTGTTCGATTTCGAGCTCTAAATCGCTTTCTGGAAAGTTATACGCGAACTGGTGCGTAAACGCAGTCAGTTTAATGCAACAAACACTCCGGAATAGTGACATAGGCTTAACATACCTTAAATAACCTTTACATAACTTAGAAATAAGTTTGGGAGGGTTTGGTGTGTCGAAATCAAGTTTATTCGCTTACAGGGACTAATTTCGACAAACTGCGAAAGTATGCCGATTCGTACTGTAACGAACATTTTGAAACTTGATCATAAGTTAAACATGCCCTAAATATCCTTTACATATCTTAGAAATAGGCTTTGAGGTGTTTGGTGGGCTAAAATAAACTTTCTTGATCAACAGGGACTAAAAGCGTCAAAAAGTGCATAAGTTTGCATTTTCGCGCATATCTTACGTTCTGAATATATCCGGACACCCAAAAACTTATGTAATCATTAAAATATTTTATTTTAGTGATTGGCATGATAAAATTCCATTCGTCGCTTAATTTGGATCGTTTTTGCGTTCGTTACGATTTCCGTCGTAATTACCCGAATAACGCAACGTACGACCAAACGAACCGACATCCGAGATATTTTTGAGCATATTTTAAGTTCCCTATACTTTAACTTCATTTTAGAGCCTTGAAATGGGGTTAACGGAGCTTAAACGTGTCAAAAATGCATCGAAAACCAAGTTTTAGGCCTGTAGGGGCTAAAACTGTAATTCTGCCAAACTTGCTAGGCATGGGGCGTAAGCCCAGGCTTATTCTTATGTGGCCGGCGAGAACTGCCCAGATCAGAAACATTTAATTTAGACTTCCAGCCTGTTTTTGATGGTTTTGGCAGCTGATTTGGGATACCATGGGCCAAATTTGATGGTTTTTAAGTGTCCCATTGTTTAGCAATACCATGTGCCCAAGTGGAGGGCCAAGATTGAAGCACGAAATGCGAGAAACGAACCTAACAGTTTACCAAAATCTATAAATACCCCCAAGCTTTCATTCTCATTCTACACAATCTGATTCAATTGCTCTAAGTTGGGGTCTTGTACTTCATACCTGAGCAACTTGGATCAAGATTTTCCTAGAATGGACCCTTTGTAAGCTTCCTTCGTGCTTTTATGTGTTTTTAGCATGAAAGTCAAACAGTGTTTGACTTTCTGCTTTGACCAGTCTTTGGTCAACACGAATTTCGTTTGAACTTCGCAACGTGAGCGTAATCACGATGGTTATAGTCCCTAGTGACTATGCCTACTGATTACCTCGTTAATTAGGTGTAGTGACGAGTCATAGTTTCGGTCAAAATACGCGTTTATGCGTATTTTGCAACCAAACTATTTTTGGGTATCAAAACCGTTTGTTTTGATATCTAACTTGTTTTCTAACTTCGTTAAACATGTTTTGACATATTTAACTCGTCACTTTAGGTTTAGTGCTTATGTAGGGTCGTAAGGTAAGCGGTCTAAACAACCGCTTAGACTTTCGAACCCGACCCGTTTGGTCGATCATTAGGATCCGACCAAACACATTAGGTGACCATAGTTGTATAGGGAATAAACTTCCGAGGTTATACCTTATGGTCACTTCGTTTAGTTAGTTGTATGATAGGTAGTTTATATGCCTTAGGTAAATGACCAAAATGCCCTTTTTACGCATAAATTCATTTTAAGCATATGTAACATAAATTTTGACATCTAAACTGATTAGGCAACATTATTAGACATGTTAAGGAATATATTACTTGTCATAGGACTAGTTAGGCGGTCCGAACGCGTTTTACGTGAACGACGCGTTAAAGTAGCGTAAGCTACCTAAACGGGTCGTAATGGGTCGTAAGCACTTAGGTTAGGTTTCGATTTAGTATGTAGGCTTTGTTAAACCATATTACATGAGTTCCCATACTCATTTGGTTTACGAAACCTCATTCTATCCGATCTTCCGATTTAGGTCCGATTTATTTACTTAGTTACCTATATTAGGTGCCGTTTGATTCCGTGATCCCTCTAGCTTTGCTTGGTTGTTATTCAAGACTTCTAAGCATCCTCAAGTGAGTACATAGTCCCCTCTTTTACTGTTTTTAAATGTTTTGGGGTGAAATATGTGTACCTATTTGTTATGTTAATGATTTCAAAGTATAAATTGAATATACATGTTAGTACTTATCTTTTGACAAACTGAATGATTATTTATGGTTTAAACACTAATTTTTTTCAAAGATTATAAAATTAATTGTTGGATTGTACTTGTTTTATACGTTCACCAGACCGATTGGTAGTATGATATAGCGCTATAGGATTTGACACCCCATTTATGTTGTTATGGAATGTCAGAAACCGATATTTTATCCAAATAGGGATTGCCTTTGTGGTATTTCTATAGTCTCAAATGTGCATTTTGATACACTCAGGTCTGAATGAATTATTAAATCACATTTTTATTGTATATTTTGTTATACTCCCAAAAGTATAGTTTGATATGCTCTCATGTGTGATATTGTACAAAACAACATATATTTTGTTAATTACTAAAACATATTTTAATATGTTATTTATAAAACCAAAGCATAGTTTAATATGTTATTTATAAAACCAAAGCATAGTTTAATCTGTTATTAATAAAACCAAAGTATACTTTTGATATACTACTGAAAATTATTATTTTGACACTAAAGTATATTTAATATACTATCTGTTTAACTGTTTTGGAACTGAAATATATTCTAATATATTACTTATTCGACTTTCTTAAAACCAAAGTATATTTTTTATATATACTACAAACTCATTTTACTTAATTAATTATTTATGCATCATTCTTTTATATCATCAAATTTCTTGTAAAATTTCGCATGATTTATAAAGAAAACATTTTTAAAGTTCATGACTACTTTTTGTTAAAACATTCTTTTAAACTTACAAAGTAATGAATCATGCATTAATAAAACCTATGTATCTCACAGGCATTTTTATGCTGACGTACCTATTTTTACACATGTTTCAGGTTCTGCTATGTGATGATTGATGATGCTTGATATACATAGGATGGACTCGAGCCTTAGCGACTTTAAAATTTGAAAGACAATATTTGTATTTATTTGATTTGTAATAAAACAATGAGTTCAATAATTCAATAAAACGAAATTATTTAATCCATGGTTGTGAAACAATGATTCTGTTACAACACTCCCCGACGTTTCCTCCATGTTTTGTTGTTTTACGTGGTCGGGGTGTGACAGAGGTTACAACTGTAAGCTCTGCTTCAGTGGGAAGTCCCCAGAACGAAGAAAAAGTGGCATCTGTTTCTGATGATATGGAGACTTCTCCTATTATCAAAACAAATACAACCACTACAAGTGGGAATTCAGATGATCCTATTAAAGTAGGTGATGAATTAACTTATAAGGATTTGACGGTTAGAGTGTCTACCATTGAAACAGATGTTGCTGAAATGAAAAATTGATTAAGCAGATGATAGAGCTTTTTAAAAGTCAACCTACCAGACAGGAAATTGCCAATGAGCTTTGGAATTCTATGCAACCCATCCTTCAAGCTCAGAGGAATTTGGCTGAAAGTAACCGCAATTTCAGTTTGGAATTTATCAGAAATTTGGTTGAAGCTAGGTATAAAGACACACAAGCAGACATTATGAACATTAAGGAACATCTGTTGAAACTTATTGGCTCTACCTCTACATCAATCTTCGAGAAAGATGATGATGATGATAATGATGCCAAAAATAAGGAGAAAAATTCACTGAGAAAGTTGCCACCAGATTCAAAAGCAAATCCTACAGAAATTGTATCCCCTGCTCAACCTAAATCCTAACCTTCTCCAAAAAAACCACCACAAAAGAAGGAGAAAATACCTTCCACACCATCATCACTCATTTTGTCAATAGATGCTGGGAACACAAAAGTATCAGCAGATGTTTACCAAACAGCTGTTGAGACAACAGTTGTTTCAGCATAAGTTTGTCAAACATCTGCCATGATCATTTTTACTACACCAACCACAATCCAACCATCTCCAACGTCACAAAGATTTCCCATACATTCATCTTCACTACCAAAACATTCTCCTTCACCAGAAATCATCTCCACACATAAGAGAAAAACTCATATCGATAGAATCACAAAAATGAACAATAATCCACTGGTAAAGCCAACTCCACCTAATTGGAAGAAAGTCAAAACAGTGGATTCAGATGAGGTATTGAAGTTTAAAAGAATGAGAGCAGAGCTTGTGGCTGCTGGTTATGGTCCAGTTAGATCCATTGCCAGATGGTCTAAACTGAAGATAGTTGAGACCTATAAAAAGCTGGAAGAAGTTAGAGCTGAACATTCAAATGTTCTTCAAAACCCAGTCTATCCTACAACTGCTGCTCTGTCTCTAAAAATCGGTACTCCAAAAAACCTTCTCTCATCATCTGATTTGTCTGAATCAATTGCAAACTTAGTTAGCAGACCACAATCACCAAACTCATCTTCAATAATTCTTTGCCCAAGAAAACCAACTGATCCAAAAATAGTAAAGTGGAAGTCATTGACTTTGATTAGATCAAATGGTAGTGTTGAAGAGATTAAAATGGATAGTGCATATAATCTGAATGCATACGATCTCCAAGATTTGTTGGACCTTCAACTTGAGAGGGATAATGAAGAAGACATGTTCTCCCTGGACTTTGAACTACAATTCAAAGGACAAATCAGGGAGATGTTGATGAGAAATAAAAATCAGTAATAAAGAAGGGTTTTCGTATCATCTGTTGTATAGGGAGATTGTTGGATCAGCAGATGTTACATTGTTTGCAGTAGCATATTTAACCAGATCACAACATGTAGCAAAGGACATGTTGCTGCGTAATAAATTCTTGAGTGAGGTTTGATGAGTGTTGTTTAGGCAGGTGATCGTATGTTCTTAGTTAATGTTTGTTAAAGTTAAGTTGTATTCGAATTTTATTAAGTTTGTTAGACATATTTTATATGTACTTATGTTTATAACAATTTACATTGTCAATGGGTGGATACTCTCTTTTTTGAATAAGAGAATGGAAATAATCATATGTAACTGATGAATTTTATTAAGTTTGTTAGACATCTTTTATTAAGTTTGTTAAATATCTTTTATATTTACTTATAGTTGTCTTTTAGCTATAATAGATAACACATTTTCGTACAATATCTATACATGTATCTATACATGTATCTATATGTTCTATCAATATGTGTTATGCATGGTTTTCTAAGAAACGACCCGTGTTTGCACACGGGTCTTACCGCTAGTATCTATAATAAACGAAACCTTGGGGGACACATGTCACCCATTGGTTTTAGCCAAATCAGCAGACACGTGGCATAGAGTCAGGATTGAGAAGCTTCTCTAGTACGCTTCTTCTATACCCTCTCTCTCATTCTCTCATAATCGTTCCTCTTCTACATGAAAAACCTAATCGCCGAATCGGCTTCTCACGATTTCAAGATGCAATACTCCTCATAACCCTAATTCAGTCTCTCTCACTCTTCTCTGGCGAACATGAACAACATCCAATACTTTCGATCAACAATCAAGAAGACTCTAACTCTACGGTACTGTCTAATTTGACGATTTCATGATCTATTATTCGAATGCTTTGAGTCGTTAGGGTTTTAGTCTAGGATTTGATGATCGATTCATGTATGCTTCGATTTGTTAGGGTTTTAATCCACGATTTGATATTGTTTCATTATTTCTGCTTTGATTTTCATATTTTTTGCTTTTTGTTGTTGATTCGTTTGTAGAAAAAAACCCGATTTAGGTTATAGGTTTTATATTTTCACTAATTGGTGTTGATTCTATTATAGAATGGTCTGATTATAGGTGTTTTGTTGCTAGACAACCGGTGGTTTTGGTGCTAGAAAACCGGTGGTGATTATTGTTCTTGATGGAATGGTGTTGGTGGGTCTGGGGAGAAGTTCGCTGGTGGTTTCGTATGTTTCTGAATGTGCAACTTTCTTTGGTTCATGAGAAAGTGTCAACCGATCATGGAACTATTTTCATGATTGTTACCCAAGTTCTCGACTTTTGCAGATTTGTTGGTGCTAGACAACTTGAATAGTGCATACAACTGATGCAAGGGTTTGGTTCCATGCCGTCATTTAATTTTGCAGGTAAAGAAGAGCCTGTACATGAACAGAGGAAATCGTGTTTTTATTTTGTGTGTAAAAGAGCAGTTGTCTCTTCTACAACTCAGCTCTTGCTGCTCATTTCAGTTTCTCCTATTATCATCTGAAGTGTAAGTATTAACCTTAAAAAATTATTATGTCACAATTCTGCTAGAAACTGATTAAATATATCCGGAACTCACTAGCATTTGAGTTTATCTGCTTGCTGTTCCATGAGTTTAAAAAAAAGGACAAAGGGTTGTGTTCTATTGAAAAGTCAAATAGAATAACTTTCAACTAACGCTAGAATTGTTTTTGTTTGTACAATCTGATATAATCTCATCTGTTCCAAATCTATCATGAAAACCAGTACCACATGTACTAACTTTCAGTTTTAAAACCATGAATGTTAAAGCACCATGCTTGGCAAACGTTTGACATTAATACAACACCAGAAGTCCAATAATCTAACCAGTTCATTTAATCCTCTGAAACCATTTGCATGCCAGGTGTTTGTCAAAATGTTGTCAAAGATGGAGTTTTGGGCGGTGGGGTTGGATTTTCTGAGAAATTGGACCTGAATAAGATGATTGAAGAAGACAATTTCGACCCTTTATATGGTATGTTCATATCTCTTAAGTTTTTATTTGCGTTGAGACCCTTTAACTAGCTTTTGTATATATTTGGATTTTAAGGACAAATCATCAACTTTTCTTTTTCAGTTATGCTACTGAAACGTTAAACACTCTAAAGCTGGTGCAGTGTGCAAAACTTATTCAAAACAATGTAAGCGAGTTATAGTATTTTGTAAAGTGTGATTAAATTTGCACATTTATTCATCTTAGTGTGAATTTTTTGTATATTGTTTTGTCATCACAAAGGCTGTGTAAATGAAGATGCCTAAGGAGATGTCATACTTCAACGCTAGATACAACTTCTTAAGGTAATTCCTTTTTTAGTAACTGAATTCAACATGATTAGATAATTCTACAGGGGCGGTGCTGTAAGTGCAGTTCCTGCCGGGTAACTGTCGCTTATCAGTTCTGGTCTACCAAAATAGTTGTCCAAGTTAAAGTCAACGATACTGAAGAATTCAAGACCACATGAAGACCAAGGGAAGTTTGTTAGTGCACTTTGGGTGACAAGTGCATGCTTTCCAATTGTTAGGGTCTTTATTGTACAAGTCTTGAAAGTTAGTCCTAGTTTTATCCTAGGGAAAGTTGTCCCAACTTTATCCTAGGGACATTTGTCCAAGGTTTATCCTAGGGACATTTGTCCAAGTTTTATGGCTAGGAAAAGTGTCTGAGGTTTATGCTAGGGACAAGAGTTAGGGTTTGGTGTAGAATTGGTTTGTCCGAGGTTTAGTCCCTAGCCTATATATATGTGTGTATTGTGTAGATTAGGGCAACGGTTGAGAGCTGTGTGCACCTCTCTCACTTCTCCTGGTGTGCACATCCTAGAGAGAGAGACTATGTGTTAGTGAGAGAAAGCTAGGGTTTAGATCTTTGTGATCTAAACCAGCTTGTAGATGATGTTTACTCCTTACGACTGGGGTTGTGCATTGGAAGACATTTCAGGAGCTATTATATCACAAGCCTTTATAGCTGAAATTGTCAACGAAGAAGTGTGTGAAGAGATTGTCGAAGAGACTAGCATTGAGGAATTTGCGGTTGTAGCTAAAGAAGTGTGTGAAGAGATTGTCGAAGAGACTAGCATTGAGGAACTTGCAGTTGTAGCTGAGGTTCTTGGGGAAGAGTTGGATTCGGGAAATGTTTCTGAGAATGAAGATAACCCGAATGAAGAGTCTGTTGAAAAGGCTAACAAAACAGAAGATGGAGAAAAGGGAGAACGCTTTGAATTCAACATCTCCACAGCCGAAATGCAGCAATTTGCGGATGCAGAAGCTAAAAGGTTGGAAGAAAAATCCGGAGAAAATGAAGCATGTGCATTCATGGCTGGCATTGAGGTAAAATCATCTTCTGTAGATAAGCGATGTGCTAGATGTGTTGAGTTTGTGACTAAGATTGATAGATACGCACTTCATAACACAAACTTAATTGCAGACTTAGAAAAATCCAGAGAACTCATTGCTGTTTTGTCTAATTCGGATAAAGAACACCGAATTAAGATAAAAGCGCTAAAAAATGATATCTCTGAATTTGAGAGACTTGTGGCTCAGGGAAGTGTTAAAAATCAGGAATTAAGATCTGAACTTGAAAAGAACCAAAATTGTGTTTTGGAAAAGAACAAAATCATTTTGGAAAAAGATAATCTGATTTTAGATTTGCAACGAAAAATTGAAAAGTTCAGGGATTCATCTGAAGTGATGAATTTCTGTATTAACAGCCAACGTCTCAAAGAATCTGAGGAAGAAATGTTCGGCATCGGTTATAAGAAAGTGCCTCCTCCGGTAAACCATAATTATACATCGATGCCAAGCATTGATCCTGAATTGGCAAATTTTGTGCCAACGACCCCTCTGACGGTTGAACCGCAAAGTGAGTCAGAATCTGAGCCAGATGAGGTTACTGACTCAGATCAGTCGAAGATGAGTGGAGTTTCAAAGAAAAATGAAGTAAATCTTGAAAACATTGAAAATTTGATAAACAATAAGATTTTGGAAATGTTTAATCAAGTTCAAAATGTGAAGTCAAAACCAAAGTCACGTGGGAAATCTAAAAGGTCTTTGAAAAATACCCCTAAAACTGAGTTTGTTAAAGGGGAGGATTTTGTCAAAGAAGAAGTAAAGATCGAAACTGGTTCCAACTCTCAGTTTGTGAACCAAATTTTGAAAAATTCCACCAACGACTCATCATCTTCGACCACTCATGAGGAACGTCCAAAGAATGCTGCAAAAGTTCGCAAATGTTATAAGTGTCGTGGGAAAGGACACTTAGCAGCAGATTGTCCAGATGATAAGGGTAAATCTCTTGTTGATCCTGATCAGAAGAAACCTTTTGTTGAAAAACCACAAAATGAAACGGTTAATGTTGAAAAGAAAAACGGTAAAAATCAGAAGGTTGAGAAAAACAAAGTGATTAAACAAGAAGTAAAACCAGTTGTCAAAACAAATGTTAAATCACAACAAAATCAGGATCATGGGGAGAAACCAGTTGTTATAAATCGTGGTAAAGGATCAGAAAGTTCATCTCAAAAACATGATACTCGTGAGAAAACCCCTCACAGACGACAAAATCATGTTACTTTCCAAACACATGAGAATGACCAACGTTTTGGAGGTTCGAGCAACAACAATGTTAGACCTCATTCACAGAACAGATTCGTGAATGACCGAAATGCGTCACCCCCCCCCCCCCGATTTCCAAATCAAAGACAGCATTCGGATAATCATGTGAAAAAGGAAAAATCAAACGAAAGCCTCATAAACCGAAAACAGTTAACTCAATCCAAAAACCACTTGAATTGCTTCACATGGATCTTTTCGGCCCGATCCATGTTGCTAGCATTGGTGGGATGTCTTATTGCTTAGTTGTCACTGACGATTTCTCACGTTACTCATGGGTATTTTTCTTAAAAACAAAGGATCAAACTGCTGGTATTTTAAGAGATTTATTCAAACAACTTGAGAAAAATTATTCACTTCCTATTAAGAAAATCCGAAGTGACAACGGCACTGAGTTTAAAAATCATTATATGGATGAGTTATGTCGGGAAATGGGAATAGTTCATCAGTTCAGCGCTCCATATGTTCCTCGACAGAACGGAGTTGCAGAACGGAAGAATCGTACCCTAATTGAGGCGGCCCGAACTATGCTTTCTGAATCAAAATTGCCAATTTTCTTCTGGGCCGAGGCGGTAAACACTGCATGTTATGTGTTAAATCATGTGCTTACGGTCAAAAGAGAAGATAAAACGTGTTATGAACTGCTTGAAAACAAGAAACCGAACTTATCTGGGTTTCAACCTTTTGGGATCAAGTGTGTTATCAAACGCACCAAAGATACTCCTAAAATGGGGGAAGTTGGTGAAGTTGGGTTCTTTTTGGGATATGCCAATGGAACTCCAAACAAACGCGTTTATAACGTTAAAAAGCGTACAGTGGAGATCGTGTTTGATATAACTCCTTTGAGTTACGATCCTCCACCGTCCGAATTCGGTCCTAAAAGCGGTTACGATTATGATAAACTATTTGATTCATTTGATCTTCCTGATGTTTCAGAAGAAGATTCGGAGGTTGTCTACACACATCTTGTGAACAAAGATGAAGTGGATGCAAGCTGGAGAGCAAGTATTCCTACTAATGTGTCTTCGAATGTTCACTCAGGAGATCCAGTCACTGATTCTTCGATTGTAAACGAAGTTGTTGCTGAGCAGATCCCCAATGCAGCTGCTCAAACTACAAGTGGTGATCTTTACGTTGACTTTTCAGTATATCCAAATGTTATTGCGTCTTCTGGAAATGATCAAGCTTCTAGTAGTAATGCAAATGTTGAGGGGGAGATTCAATCGAATTTGGGAAACAATCTTCAAGCTCTGGCAATCCCAGTTCCAAGAACAAATATTCATCATCCTGTTGATAATATTATTGGGAATCCAAATGTGGGGGTGCAAACGCGAAGGAGTATTTCAGAGATGCAGTGTCTGTTTTCTGCTATTAAGAAAGAAGAAATCTACAATCTTAGCCTGCATGAATGTTTTATCTCTCAAATAGAGCCGAAGAACTATCAAATGGCTCTGAAGGATAATTCTTGGTGTGAGGCGATGCAAGAAGAGTTAGCTCAGTTCGACAAGTTAAAGGTGTGGAATTTGGTCGATCTTCCAAAGGGCCAACATGCAATCAACACGAAATGGGTTTTCAAGTGCAAGAAAGACGACAAGGGTGTCGTTGTCAGAAACAAAGCACGGTTGGTTGTTCAAGGCTTCAATGAGGAGGAAGGGATTGATTATACCGAAGTTTATGCACCGGTGGCAAGACTGGAAGCTATTCGTTTGTTTCTAGCCTTTGCTACACACATGCGTATCAAAGTCTATCAGTTGGATGTGAAAAGCGCCTTCCTTTACGGGAAATTGCATGAAACTGTGTATGTGTCCCAACCACCGGGTTTCGAAGCTCCAGGGTTAGACAACAAGGTCTATCTGTTGGACAAGGCTCTTTATGGTCTCCATCAAGCCCCTCGAGCATGGTACGAGACGTTGTCAAAGCATCTATTGGAGCATGGGTTCTCGCGTGGTGCAATTGACTCCACACTGTTCATTTTGAAGAAAGGGGGAGATTTTCTGATCGTGCAAATTTACGTTGATGACATAATTTTTGGTTCTTCAAATGAAGAATTGTGTCGTGAGTTCGAAGCGGTAATGAAGTCCAAATTTGAAATGAGCGCGATGGGCGAGTTATCTTTCTTTTTAGGTCTTCAAGTGAGTCAAGGGAAAACCGGGACGTACGTGCATCAGACAAAGTATGTCCACCAGATTCTCAAAAGATTTGGATTGGAAGATAGCTTACCCTATGACACGCCTCTCCCGACAAATATCAAGCTTTCATCCGATGATGTGAAAGATCCTGAAGTGGATCCGACTCTATATCGAGCAATGATAGGTTCATTGATGTATCTTACTGCTTCAAGACCAGATATTATGTTCTCTGTTTGTTTGTGTGCTAGGTACCAATCAACTCCGAAGGAGTCTCACTTGAAAGCAGTCAAGCGTATTTTCAGATATCTGAAAGGGACGCCTAAGCTTGGATTGTGGTATCCAGCTGAAGGTGGTCTGGATTTGATGGCGTATGCTGACGCAGATTTCGGAGGGTGCCGGATGAACAGAAAGTCAACCTCTGGCGGCGCACAACTTCTTGGGAACCGTCTTGTCTCTTGGCAATGCAAAAAGCAAGTTGCCGTTTCTCTATCCACGTGCGAGGCCGAGTACATTGCTGCTTCAAGCTGTTGTGCTCAGGTTTTGTGGATTCAGCAACAAATGAGGGACTACGGTTTGAATTTTACTCGAACTCCTATTCTTGTCGATAACAACTCTGCCATTTCCATAACTAACAATCCAGTTAATCACTCACGCACTAAGCACATAGATGTTAGGCATCATTTCATTCGCGACTGTGCTGAGAAGGGTTTAATAGAAGTGGTTAGGGTAGACACCTTGGATAATCTTGCCGACCTGTTTACGAAGACATTCGATCGGGCTAGATTTGAAAATCTGGTCCGAATGATTGGCATGATCAACCCCGAGTAAAATGCTTTTCATAACTCGCATAGAAACTTTATTTTATGTTTAGTGTACAGTTCTTACCGCTTTCGAAAAATTGAAAAACTCCAAAAATATTTTACTTAGTTGTAGGATAAATTTTAAGAAAAATACAAAAACATTTGAAAAATATAAAATGAAGTCGTGTTGAGATATAAGGGAAATGATAGTACATCGGTTAGTCGTATCTGGTGCAGGACTATGGTTATATATAATCAATTAACCGTTAACTGTGACAGCTTCATTATACGTTGCTTCGGTAGGTTTTACGCGTCAATAAGAACCTGTTTTTGGTATATAAAGATAATGAACTGCGTAACTTGTGTGGTACATCTCTCGGATATATGGTCTTGGTACCGTAATTTCGTTTGATAGATTGCCGAGGTTCTGAGATACGTGGTCTTTATGCTGTTTATCATCTGGGTATCATGGTTGTTTCTTTTACCGGAAAATAACGGGGACGCAAGTCTAGATCTTCCATGATACCATACATACGTGTAAATATCTTTAATAAATGATGCATTCGACCCAAATAAGTGATAAACAATCACATGTCCAACAAAATCATGCGGGAGTCAAGTTCGTCTCTTTGTCTGTACGATGGTACTAACCTGTTCACGGACTTGCTCCTATGCCCTTTGCATCTGAAATTCAAGTTCCTCCTCAATAAGTGATTTTATCACAAAGGACTTGTTTTCAATCCCAAATAAGTGAGTATCTCACATTAGCTTATACGTCAAAACAGATGATAAATGGTATACTCACCAGTAAGATGATCTCTCGTGCATACCTTGATACGGGAGTATATTCTGAGGTGGGTAAACATAGTTACAATCAATTATTAATACACCTAATCGCATATCTCGAAAACAGTGTCCGAAAGCGTGCTAAAGCTTAAGCGGACCACAATACCGTTGAACGTCTTGAACTGTTAATATCATTCTAAGAGCTTAAACTGATAAATTATGTTCTTGTGTTGGATAATGACAGAAAAACCGATATGATCCCTTTGCTCCGATTTCAAAAAAAAAGATAATTAGTGTAAATACGTTCGTAGGTTTAATTTCTTTATTCAGTCAAAAATTCAAAAAAAAAAAAAAATCAAAAAGATTTTGCTTTCTTGTTTCTATGTGCGAGTTATCATTTTGAAAATTCTCTAAGGGTTGTGAACATTCTTTAATAAGGTGTTAAACATCAAATTCGGTATCTTAAAATAAGTCTTTTTGTATAAAAATCGGCCGTGCAAGATCCATCTAAGTGTGTGGGTAATCACGTCATTTTAAGGTGTTTCGGTAAATCTGCTTCCAAGTTGTGATATTTTTCCAAAAGTATAAGTTTGAAGTAAGTTGTTCTGAGTGATCGTGTTTTGAAATACAAATTATTAAATATTGGTTGTTTAATATTTCAATTGTTGATTCCGGGGTATTGGAATTATTTTTGGGATCCAGGTTTGGGCTGAGTATCTCCGGTTAAGATTCTTAATCCGGGGTTAAGTGTTTCAGGTCTGGATCGTTCATCTCAAGATGGAAGATTTGAAGAAGCTGTGTGCATCTGGATCGTTCATCTCAAGATGGAAGTTTTGAAGAAGCTGTGTGCATCTGGATCGTTCATCACAAGATGGAAGATTTGAAGAAGCTGTGTGCGTCTGGATCGTTCATCTCAAAATGGAAGAGTTGAAGAAGCTAAGACGTCTGCCGTTTTATTCCTTTGAAGAAGATCAACCGTTAGCTGATCAATACATCAAAGTCGTGCAGTTCTGTGTGAAAAACCAGGCAGCGAGTACTCGAAGAAAGGATGAAGATCTCAAGTCCAATGAAGACCATGCACTGATCAAGGGGGAGTTTGTTAATGCACTTTAGGTGATAAGTGCATGTCTCCCATTTATTAGGGTCTTTATTGTACATTGTTGAAAGTTAGTCCCATCTTTATCCTAGGGACACTTTGTCCAAGTTTTAGGATAGTATTTTGTCTGAGGTTTATGCTAGGGACAAGAGTTAGGGTTTGGTGTAGAATTGGTTTGTCCGAGGTTTAGTCCCTAGCCTATATATATGTGTGTATTGTGTAGATTAGGGCAACGGTTGAGAGCTGTGTGCACCTCTCTCACTTCTCCTGGTGTGCACATCCTAGAGAGAGAGACTATGTGTTAGTGAGAGAAAGCTAGGGTTTAGATCTTTGTGATCTAAACCAGCTTGTAGATGATGTTTACTCCTTTGGTATGTAATCTGTGATGACTGATTCAATATAAAGAGATTCATCTTCTACATATTTCTATCTTGTTCTTCATATTTTGTTCTTCATGTCTTGAATCAAGTGCAATGTTTGATGTTCGTCATCGATCCGGTGCTTTAACAGTGGTATCAGAGCATGGTTACCGATTCGGAATGGTCTAACCGCCTTCCTAATCACCATTGCTCTTGATTTGATGTTTGTTTCCGCCAAACATCTTGAAGATTTGAAGATTCTGGAGAAAACTTGAAGAAAATGAAGCTGTTCGTCGGCTGTGTTGGTTTGGAGATCTAGGGTTTTGATCCAAAAAGGTTTGTCTGAGTTTTAAAACTTTGTGTTTCCGGGGTTTTGGTGAACTAGTGTGTAGTCACACTAGGGAGAAAGTCCGGAGATTAGTTCTTCTGAGCTTTGTGAAACTCTTTCTTGTTCTGAGTTTCAAATCTCCATGTCCGATCTTTAAAGTCCTCTTTTTGTTCCGAATTTTGAATACATTTCATAGTCCGATCTTTACCTTCAACTTCTGGTCCGACTTTATATTTTTGTATAAATTCAGGACTTTGAGTTTGTGCCTTTTATCCGAGTTTTAAACTCTGGGTTTTCTTTTCACTTGGTCCGAGTTTAATCCTCTTGTATTTGGTCCGAGTTTCATATCTTGTTCATATATAGTCCGAATTTTAATGTCTTGTTCATATATAGTCCGAAGTTCTACCTTGTTCATATATAGTCTGCTTATTGATCCGAGTTTTGACTGCCATAGTCTGAGTTTTAATGGAAGCTTGAGTCCGAGTTTTGTTCAATGATGTCAGAAGTTTTGAGTTTGTTGTCCGAGGTAAATGGATAAGTTCCGAGTTTATTTCCTTGTTTAAATTCCGAGTTTTACAGGACTTTTGCAGTCCGACTTTTTGTAATTTGGTTATCTCCGAGTTTTGTTCCAAAATAAACAGTTCCGATATGATCTCAATGTTCTGAGTTTTAAGAACAAGGTCTGTTCCGAGTTTTTCTGTTTCGAGGTCCGAGTTTGAACAGTCAACTGAGTCCGAGTTTTATCTAGTAACATTAACTGGTTCCGAGTTTTCTTTAAGGTTTTCTGTTCCGAGGTTATGTCTGAATCAACAAAACTGAATCACGGGTCCGCCTTTAGTTGGTATATGTTTCCGAGTTTTGTATGGGGTCCTAGGTTTGGTATATGTTCAGAGTTTTAGTAGTGGGTCCGAGTTTTGAGTTCCGAGTTTTAAGTTGGAAATATGTTTTTGATTCAGAGTTTTAAGTCTGAATTGATCCGAGTTTTCTCCACTTTATTTAGCCCGAGTTTTAAACAATTCTGTTAACTGTTCTGAGGTTTCAACTTGTACGGAACTAAGAGCAAACGTATATCACTTGATTGTTTGACGTTCCGAGGTTTTAACAACGGATTTGTTCCCCCGTAACCTTGGATTTGTTCCAGGTTTCAACTTTCAAGTTTGTTCCGAGTTTTAAACAGTTCCGATCTGCTACAGATTCCGAGTCTTAACAAGTTTGTTCCGAGTTAGTCTTTGGGATAGCAGTCTCCGGCTTTCTTCAGAGTTTCCTTTATTTCCTTGCTTGTTTCGAATTCCTTTGTACTCTAAATACTGCTCAGATGATCTGATTCGAGGTTTCAAGAGCTTTCGGGTTTTACGAGTTCCGAATTTTCTAAGATTCCGGGCTACCTGGGGTACCGGATTTTTAATTAAGTTTAGAAGCTTGTGTAGTTCGGAAGTTTCGAGTTGTGCATGTTCCGAGTTTTTCTTGTTATTCCGGGTTACCTGGGGTACCGGATAACTAACTAAGAGTCAGAATTATGTGTAGTTTGGAAACTTGAAGTCGGTTTCGGATTATCGAAAAGTTTTATGGTACTTATGTTGTCCGGATCAAGTGAGGAGGTGAAGAGAATAAGATTTGCGTGGATTTTTGTATTGTTTACAAAGAAATAGGGGGAGTAAAAATTTTGTGAAATTCCTGTTTTCTTTGTAAATCAAAGGCTCGTGGTGCTACATCGAAACAAGTTCATGCTTACTATCTTTGAGATTAACTTAGTGTTAATCTTACCGGTGGCGAAGTGCTTATAACATGAAGCAAGTGTATGATTGAGTTTTGTCAAGTTTGTTCGAGGTTCAATCAAGTGTTGACGTGATGAAGCAAATTGTTCGTTTGGCAAGTAGTTGAAGGTCAAGCCTTTATCGTATACCGGTTAGAGTAGAGATGATTAGTCTTCTTGTTCTCTTTTCCAAGTTGGTGACTGATCGGATTCTCGAAATAGGGGTTCTTACATTGAGGGGGAGATTGGAGACGAAAGTCATCTGGTAATTGGTGGATTCGTGAAGATACGAGATTGGATCTTGAAGATTCGAGATGAAATGATTTCAGACACTCGGTTGAAGACTCTGGTCAAGATGGTGGATGTACCTTTACAAAGTTCAGTTTGTTATTAACTTATCGAACTGAGCTTCATGTTTTTGGGATCTTGAAGTGTTTGGTGTTGGGCATTGGAAATCCGACGTTTCGTTCTTCTACCAGTTAAGTTTGAAGATTAATGTATCGAGCGATATTCTCACATGTTGTTGTAAGTTGGTTCGCGTTAACTTGATTCGGGAGTAGTTTGAGGGGGAGGATCTACAGTGTTTGATGTTGGATTCTTCGGGTTTCTCAAAGAGACATTAAGTGATCGTCAGCAAGTCTTTTATTAGAAGGGTTGAAGATCGCTGTGCTCTACCGGAAAGATCAAGTCTCAGCCAAAGTTAAAAGCAGGCATGATATCATCAGTCAAGGGGGAGTCTGTAAGTGCAGTATCCGATGATTGAAGATTATCAATGCCACACAGAACTGATGCAACAGTTAAGGGGGAGACTGTAAGTGCAGTTCCTGCCGGGTAACTGTCGCTTATCAGTTCTGGTCAACCAAAGTAGTTGTCCAAGTTAAAGTCAACGATACTGAAGAATTCAAGACCACATGAAGACCAAGGGAAGTTTGTTAGTGCACTTTGGGTGACAAGTGCATGCTTTCCAATTGTTAGGGTCTTTATTGTACAAGTCTTGAAAGTTAGTCCTAGTTTTATCCTAGGGAAAGTTGTCCCAACTTTATCCTAGGGACATTTGTCCAAGGTTTATCCTAGGGACATTTGTCCAAGTTTTAGGATAGTATTTTGTCTGAGGTTTATGCTAGGGACAAGAGTTAGGGTTTGGTGTAGAATTGGTTTGTCCGAGGTTTAGTCCCTAGCCTATATATATGTGTGTATTGTGTAGATTAGGGCAACGGTTGAGAGCTGTGTGCACCTCTCTCACTTCTCCTGGTGTGCACATCCTAGAGAGAGAGACTATGTGTTAGTGAGAGAAAGCTAGGGTTTAGATCTTTGTGATCTAAACCAGCTTGTAGATGATGTTTACTCCTTTGGTATGTAATCTGTGATGACTGATTCAATATAAAGAGATTCATCTTCTACATATTTCTATCTTGTTCTTCATATTTTGTTCTTCATGTCTTGAATCAAGTGCAATGTTTGATGTTCGTCATCGATCCGGTGCTTTAACAGGTGCATATTTATTGAGTGTGTTTGGTGTTAGAGTTTTTATTAGGCTATGACTGAGCGAGTGAGATATTGGTGTAAAAACAATTGGGTCGTACGGTACAATAGCCCAGTTCTCTTGATAAACCAGTATTAGATGAGAAAAAAAGAAGAGGAAATTAGAGCCCTGTTTTCTACAGCTGAGAGTGCAATGGAAGCCTGGGCTATGTTTAGTCACTTCATCGGGGCACCCGGGTTTTATTATATTAGAATTTGAGAAAATGAGAAAATATGTTTTCAACAGCAGGGAGTGTGGGCTATGTTAGCCATTTATTGGGTTCAGTCCTTTCCCTAGGAGTTTAATCATCAACCCTTGGGAGTTCTTATTGAGGCGTTTTTTTTTTTGGATAAATGAGCATTTGCCCGGTAAATATATTCCAAAGAAAAGCGTGTTATAGGTTTTAGGGGGGCATACCCCCCGAGACTCCTAAAAGAGGACACCCCAAAACAAGCTTTGGGAACCTCACAAAACGAGAAAGTTTTATAAGACCCGACTAAGCTATCAAAATAGAAACTTAGTAGGATAAAATAAAACAAACTACCGCTAGAGATCACATTCCAACAAAACACCCATTACAATAAATACAAAGTAAAACCAACCAAAAAACAACCCAATGAAAGAGGGTCTTCAGCATACAAAACCAGCACATAGCTGGGCCTTCAGCTGAAACAAGCTGCAAACAAGGGCCGAGTGGGCAGGAGCCTAGCGCAGAAACATAGCAAAACAGTAGTGCCTATTGAGGCGTTTTGGTGTGCACTGTCATCAGCCAGTGTCTTACTTGGCTGATTCTTTCACGTTTATCTTGTGTAATTGTTTTGTTTCATGTATTCTCCTAATACAAACATTATTATTGCTATTATATTTTTGTAGTTATTACCAAGATAATAACTTATTAACTAAAACTTCATGTTGCTATGGCTATTACTATAAACATCATAATTTTGGAACACAAATTATTAATGTGACAAATTTAATGGAAGTAATATGACTTTGTGATACAAACTGACTCAAGTAATATGGATTTGAAAGGTCTTTCCACATAGGGGTTGTTAAAGTCCGTCAGTGAGCAATGTAGGAGAGCTGGCATCCTCAATGAATCAGAAGGGGTTTTCATACAAGTAAGACTTCTGTTCCCAACTACTCTCTCCATTCTGTTTCAATTGACAGAACTACTGAATCATCGTGTGTATGCATCTCCATACATACTTGTAGAGCTGGTACTTTTGAACCATTTACCGAAAAATTGGTTGATTTGGATTGTGTTTTATCTTCAGCGGGTTAAAAAACAAAACTGGCCAAATGGGTTGAACAAGCCAAACGTGTCTGTTATACTATAAAATATTATGGTGTAGTCTTGTAATTTATATAGTCTTTAGGTAGTTAAAGTGTATCTTGTACATCTATATATTGTAACTCTATCATCTTTATATGGCATTCAATCACATCGTTATCATGGTATCAGCCATTAAACCTAGACATTAAGTTTTCCCTTTCATCTTTCCTCTTCTTTCCTTTGGTTTTCCCATCCCCTCTTCTTCTTCTTCTTTCTTTCTTCCTGTCCGATTGTTTCTCAGCCTATCCTTTTCTTCTTTTGTCTGTTTTTCCTGCTTTCAATGGCTTCTTCATCCACCAATCCTTCTCCTTTAAATGGTCTTGCACCAATGATTGCCATCAAGCTTAATTCCTCAAATTATATTTATTGGAGGGCTCAAATGCTTCCCTTGTTTGCCTACCAAGAAGTTGAATCCCACGTTGATGGGTCTCTCTTGGCTCCTTCTCCCACTATCACTGCCAATGCTAAGGAGTCTCCCAATCCTGAATATGTTACTTGCTTACGCCATGAGCAACAAGCCATTATTTTGCTCAACGCGACCTTAACTGAAGAAGCTCTTGCTGTTACCGTTGGTTTGCTACCGCTCGAGACATATGGGTTGCGCTCGAAAATGCTTTTTGTAACACATCTGTGGAGCGTGTTCAAAACTTGCGTGATAATCTTCGTCTTCTTTAGAAAGGAGACAAGTCTGTCTCCGAATATGGTCGTCTTTTCAAAGGTGTTTGTGACCAACTTCTTGCTGTTGGACATCCGGTTGATCCTATGGATCAATTACATTTGTTTCTATGTGGTCTTGGACCGGCATTTGAGGGGTTCTCTACACATATTCATACGGTGCGTCCAATACCAAATCCCACGGATCTTTTAGCCAAGGCTGAAAGTCATGAATTATTTGTTTAAGCGTTACATGGTTCCTCCTCTCATTCGGTGGCTTTTTTCGGGGCAGTTTCGGCAAACTCAGACTCAGAAGTCTGGTCGTTCGGGGCAGTTTCGGCCAAACTATCTTCCTGGTCGTTCGGGTAAATATCGGCCTAATAGGCCCACATCATCGGGTTCTTGGTCCGGACGTGATTCTGGACAGTTTTGGTCTAAACAGCCTCCCACTTGCCAGCTTTGTCGCAAACAGGGTCATTATGCAACTCAGTGCTATCAGTTGCAATCTTTTGCTGCCTCTGGAAATATATCTAAAGCGAACCTAGCACATGCCTTCCATGCGCAATGCACCATTCTAGACTGGACTGGAGACACGGGTGCATCTGACCATATGGTTCCCAACAATAATTCTCTATCTGGTTCCGCTTCTACTCAAGGTAATCCGCGTGTATATTTTGGCAATGGTCAATCTTTACCCATCACACATACGGGTAACACTAAACTTCTCGGTTCTCTTGATCTTAAAAATGTTTTGGTTGTTCCTAATCTTACGAAAAATCTTTTGTCTATCAGTAAATTAAAATTAACTGAGGACAACCCTGTTGATGTTGTGTTTTCTTATCCTCATTTTTTTATTCAGGACCGACACAACAAGAAAATTCTGGCTCGCGGGTGCCGTGAAGATGGTCTTTACATTCTCCACAACACCCCTCAATCGTTCGTTGCTTCGTCCAAATGTCCTTCAGCGTCTTTTGAGTCCTGGCATTCTCATTTAGGACATGTAGGTTTTGATGTTATCACAATGTTGAAAAATAATGGTTTAATTTCTTTTACATCTGTTTTGCCTAAACCGGGTGTTTGTACCCCGTGTGAACTTGCCAAATCCAAACGCCTTCCTTTTACTTTGAATAATAAACGTTCATCATTTCCTCTTGAATTAATTCATTGTGACTTGTGGGGTCCTTCCCCAGTTAGAGCGGTGGGAAATTATCTTTTTTATGTGGCCTTTGTGGATGACTTTTCTCGCTTTACTTGGTTATATCCATTGAAAGCGAAATCCGAATTTGTGGATGTGTTATCTATATTTATACCATTTGTTCAAAATCAATTTTCCTCAAAAATCAAGACTTTTCAAAGTGACGGAGGTACCGAGTTTACAAATCATAAAGGCCGTCACTTATTTGAACAAAATGGGATTTTTCACCGTATGTCATGCCCATACACCCCACAACAAAACGGAAGAGTCGAACGCAAACACCACCATATTGTTGAAACAGGCTTCGCGATGTTATTTCACGCTAAATTATCCACTACATTTTGGGTTGATGCGTTCTCTTCTGCGGTTTACATTATTAATTGTTTACCCTCAACTATCCTTGGTGGTAAATCTCCATTTGAACTTTTATATAATCGGACTCCTAATTATTCAATTTTTCATTCATTTGGTTGTCGGGTGTTTCCATGTTTACGTGATTATGTGGCTAATAAACTTGCTCCAAGAAGCATTCCATGTGTCTTTCTTGGGTTTTGTTTTAAATACAAAGGTTTTCGGTG